>BSYR01000028.1:6862500-8359067 GCA_030270665.1 Hibiscus trionum | reverse complement strand
TGTTGAAATTTCCTTGTGAAATATTAGAAGTAGGAGTTAGTGTTACTAGTTCCTTCGGGGATACGGTAGTAGTTAGAAAGATGTACAGAAGGTATCCGCTTATGGTTCAGGGGCATGTGTTTCCAGTGGATATGATGGAGCTACCATTTTATGGCTTTGATGTGATTCTGGGTATGGACTGGCTCACTGCGCATAGAGCTAGGATAGACTTTGAGACTAAGAGGATTTCCTTGAAACTAGCGGATGATTATGAGATAGTGGTGGTAGGTGAGAACGTGAAGTTCTTATCGAATGTAGTTTCAGTTCTAGAGGCTAAGAGGTTAGTTGAGATGGGTTGCGAGGCATATTTGGCATATGTGATGAATCCAAACATGAGTGAGGTTAGACCTCAAGACATCCGGATGGTGTGTGACTTTCCTAGTGTGTTTCCAGAAGAGTTTCCAGGTTTACCACCTGATAGAGAGGTGGAGTTTGCTATAGAGACTTATTCAGATTCAGCTCCTGTTTCGATTGCTCCGTATCGTATGGCACCGAAAGAAGCGAAAGAACTGAAAGAGTTGAAGACTCAGTTGCAAGAGTTGACATATAGAGGCTTCATCCGACCTAGTTCTTCGCCTTGGGGTGCTCCAGTTTTGTTTGTAAAGAAGAAAGATGGAGCATGAGAATGTGTATAGATTACAGGTAGTTGAATCAGTTAACAGTGAAGAACAAGTATTCGTTGCCGAGAATTGATGATTTGTTTGATCAGATGAGATGGGCATCAGTCTTTTCGATGATTGACTTGAGATCAGGTTACTACCAGCTAAAGGTAAGAGAGGTTGATGTACCGAAGACGGCCTTTAGGACTAGATATGGTCACTATAAGTTTTAGTCATGCCTTTTGGGTTGACTAACGCACTGACTGCTTTTATGGATATGATGAATAGGATTTTCCATCAGTACCTAGATCAGTTTGTAGTTGTCTTCATAGATGACATTTTAGTGTATTCGCGTATCGAGGAAGACCATGACCGACACTTGAGGTTAGTTTTGAAGACTTTGTTAGAAAATCAGTTGTATGCGAAGTTGAGCAAGTGTGAGTTCTGGATCCGAGAGGTAGTCTTCCTAGGGCACGTAGTGTCAGTCGATGGGATTAGAATTGATCCGAAGAAAATAGAAGATATCGTTGAGTGGAAGCAACCAAAGTCAGTAACAGAGGTTCGTAGCTTTCTAGGCTTAGCCAGATACTATAGAAGATTCGTAGAAGGTTTCTCGAAGTTAGCCGCTCCATTGACACAGTTACTTCAGAAGAGTGTTCAGTTTGAGTGGTCAGATGCAAGACAAAGAGCCTTTGAGAAGTTGAAAGAAGCTTTGACCCAAGCACCGATTTTGATTCAGCCAGAGTTAGGGAAAGACTATGTAGTTTACAGTGATGCTTTCTATGTAGGCCTTGGTTGTGTTCTCATGCAAGACAAGAGAGTGGTGGCTTATGCCTCAAGACAGTTGAAGACTCACAAGCGTAACTATCCGACCCATGATATAGAGTTAGCTGTAGTTGTGTTTTCTCTGAAGATTTGGAGGCATTATTTGTACGGTGAAAAATGCACAGTGTACACAGATCACAAGAGTTTGAAGTACATCATGACAACGAGATTTGAATCTCAGACAGCGCAGGTGGTTAGAGTTGCTAAAAGACTATGATCTTACGATTGAGTACCATCCGGGTAAGGCCAATGTAGTGGCCAATGCTTTGAGTAGAAAGGTTGTCGTAGACTTTGCTAGATTGAGCTTGTCCGGAGATGGTGGCTTGGTGGCCGAGCTTCAGGTTAGACCTACTCTAGGTCAGTTGATTAGGGAGAAGCAGCTCTTAGATAGATCTTTGGCACCTCACGTGCAAGACATAGCCGAGGGTAGATCTTTAGATTACAGTTTCAGTACCGATGGGGTCTTGTGTTTCAAAAATAGGATAGTTGTGCCCGAAGACAATGACTTGAGACGTACGATCTTGATTGAAGCGCACAGTAGTCTGTTTGCTATACATCCTGGAAGTACGAAGATGTACCGCGATTTGAAGAATGATTACTTTTGGGTTGGTTTGAAGAGAGATGTAGCCGACTACGTGAGTAAATGTATGGTGTGTCAGAGAGTGAAGGCGGAACATCAGGTTCCCTTAGGTTTGTTTCAACCGTTGAGAATTCCGGAATGGAAATGGGAGAATATCACCATGGATTTTGTTTCGGGATTGCCTTTGACTCCTACGAAGAAGAACTCAGTATGGGTTATAGTGGACCGTTTCACGAAGTGTGCTCACTTTTTAGCAGTCAATACGACTTATACATTAGATAGATTGGCCGATCTGTATATTGGTGAGATTGTTAGACTACATGGTGTGCCGAAGTCTATTGTGTCCGATAGAGATCCGAGGTTTACAGCTCGATTTTGGGAGTGTCTGCATACAGCTTTGGGTACCCGTTTGAATTTCAGCACGTCATACCATCCTCAGTCAGACGGTCAGTCAGAGAGGGTCATACAAGTTTTAGAGGATATGTTGCGGTGTTGCATCATTGATTTTCAGGGTACGTGGGAGAAGCATTTGCCTCTAGTTGAGTTTGCTTACAATAATAGCTTTCAGTCGAGCATTCAGATGGCTCCGTATGAGGCCTTGTATGGTAGAAAGTGTAGAACTCCAATTTGTTGGGCCGAAGTGGGGCAGAAGTTGTTACCTATGTCAGACTTGCTTAAGGGGACAACCAATAAGGTGAAATTGATTTGTGATCGCTTAAAGGCAGCATCAGATAGACAGAAGTCCTATGCCGACTTGAAGAGGAAGGAAGTTGAGTTCTCAGTGGGCGAGAAGGTGTTCTTAAAAGTGTCTCCGTGGAAGAAAGTAATGAGATTTGGCCGAAAAGGGAAGTTGAGTCCTAGGTACATAGGACCGTATGAGATTGTGAAGAGGGTTGGCCCAGTTGCCTATCAGTTGTGTTTGCCATCCGAGCTAGAGAAGATACACGATGTATTTCATGTTTCGATGCTCTGTAAGTATAGGTCAGATCCATCATATGTTATGTCTGTAGAAGAGATTGAATTGAATTCGGATTTGACTTATGAGGAAGAACCATTTGAGATCTTAGCTTCTGACAGTAAGGTGTTGCGGGGTAGATCGGTTGAGTTAGTAAAAGTGAGGTGGCAATGTCGAGGGGTGGTCGAGGCCACTTGGGAGAGGAAGGAGGATATGGAAAGGCAGTTTCCTTATCTCTTTCAGTCAGGTAATTTCAAGGACGAAATTCCTTAAGTGGGAGAGAGTTGTAACACCCGTGTTTTTGGGGTTAGGAGTTAGACGTGTGTGTTTGGTTCGAGTCGTCAAAACTGATTTAATTTAATTGTACCTTAGTTTTGATTTAAATGAGATTTAAAAATAAGGAGTGGCATTTTTGTAAATAAGTTAAAAAAATAAAGTAGACAACCTTTTTGAATAAAAAAAAGAGGGCTATCTTCTTCTCCCCATCTCTTTCCAACGTGAAAAGGAAAACCCAAAACCCTCCCAAGCCAAGTTACTATTCCATCCATTATCTCCATCAATCCAAAGGCTTTTTCGAAGAAGCAAGAGGAAACATCGGGAAAGGATCGGGATCGAATTCGGAAATTGTGGAGGCTTGACTAGCTTGGCTTGGTTTGCTAAGGAAGGGTGGTGAGTGAAACTTCAACTTGTTTAAATTTGGTTCAAGTATGTGTAGTGGAGGTGTTGGAATGAGCTTGGTAGGCCATTCCAAGGTAGAAGTTAATTGGTAGTTTAACTTCTTGTGTGTTACAAGCTTAATATAATTATGCATATTCTATTCTTGTGAAGCATGAATTTGGTATGTATGAGTATACATTGATATGTGTGATGATGAATATGTGTTACAAATGATGGAAGTGTGAGGTGGTTTAAAAGTAATTGGCACTAGTTAACTTACCGGGCATAAATGATCGATCATTAGGATTAGTGTGCACACGGTTGAGTCAAATTCACGCGTGGCCTTGATGGCGTTGAGTCATCAAGGAGGAGTACGGTGATGTAATATTCCACCGGAAATTGTTTATATTATATGTGATGGTGAGTGGAATCCCATCCGTAGGGCATGTGATGATGAGTGGAATCCCATCCATGCAAGGTCCGGTGATTAGTGTAATCCCATCGAGGTAATGTTGTTGTTGAGAGTAAATCCGCGTATCCGAGTAAACTAATAGTGGCCAATGTACTTGCTCTTGTGATTATTATGTTGAGATATTTGCCTTATATTGTTGAGCTTAATATGATGTAAGATGCCATATTATTTCCTCTTGTGTTGCTAGCTAATTGCTATGATGATGCTTATGTGTGTTTGTGTGTGAGGTTAAGGATTATATTTGCCTTCGATGTTTATGTTGCTTTTGGTTGAGTATACAAACCCTATGTGTGAAGACATGTGCCATTTGGCTTTTGAGCTTTTAAGCATGCCTATTTATGCAATATTTATCCTGTTTGAGAATGCCATGGTTGAATGCCTTGTTGGTCACCTAAATCGTCCTTCATGTTAGTTCTTGGTCGTGCAATGTTGTATGAATGCTTGAATGTGGTTAGGGGAGTCTTAAAATGCATCTAGAGTCATGTTCGGGAGTCTTTTGCTGAAATTTGGAGACTTGCAGTGCAGGGCGTATCGATACGTCTGAGGGCCGTATAGATACGGTCTTGCCTTCAGGTCTCAGTTTTGGCTTGGAGTATCGACATGCGGGGGTGTATCGATACGCCCAAAACTTACTGGAATTTTGAGATTTTGGTGAGATTTTGGCGTATTGGTACGGTTTTGTCTCGTTGACCATGAGATGTTGACCGAGGAGGGTGTATCGATACACCCAAGGGCTGTATCGATACGGTCTCCCCTGAGTTGCCTGTGAGGGTTGACTTGGTCAAGGCGTATCGATACCCTTGACAGGTGTATCGATACGGCATGTTTTGTGTCTTAAAAGTGGGTTGTTTAACATGTTGTTTGGGCTTGATTGCTTTTGTTCGTGATGCTTTCCGCTGTTGTGATCACTTAGGATTCAAAAGTTCCTTTAGACAATATAATTATTAAAGGAAATTTTCTAGGGTTGCTAACCGAGGTGGGACCTTAAAGGGTTACACTTTGGTTTTCCCCGTGTAGCCTACTCGAACCGGTCAGTCGACCAGACCGGGGCGAGGGGGTTACATTTCTACTCCCTCACCACACCATCGGCATAACAGCCCATCACCATCAATCGACACACCACGCTCTCTCAAATAACATAAAGAAAGCAAATGTTGCAACACAAAAAACCAAACGAAACACTGAATCTTTGTCGGAACCTTCAAACACTACACAACACCTAAAACTCTCTGTCCTCCTCCAGACCAAATGAACTCATCAACTTTCCAAGAGCCCCTACCGAGAAATTCTCATCTTTTGCAGGTTTCCAAATTAGCCTATCAAGCACCCCTTGCCTTCCTGAAGCACCATGCCACCCACAATCGCACGTAAGTCCCGCAAATGCCGTTTTTTAAAGGAACGCAAAGCATCATGTCCAAGCCGCTCCTCACACGCATAATGCCTCACGGGGGCTAACTTATCCCTTGCAACTCGAAAAAGACCAAGAAAAAATGAGCTAACGATACAATATTATTGTTTCGCACGTGATTCTTTTTGTTTTCTTTTCGGAGATTATCATGCAGATACTGTCTTTACATCAATGGTGACAATTATGGCCCTTGTGTTCGAAGAAAGTGAAGACATATCTATGGAGTTGCTCTCCCCAATCTTAGCTAGGGTAAAGAGGGATAATGAGGTATGTTACTTTCTACCTGTTCTCTTCTGCTATCTTGTTTAGTTCATGTAGGGCATCTATTTTCTCTTAGCAAATACTTCCTATTGCTCGGAGGTTGGCGAAGAGTGTGCTTGAAACCTGTGCGTCAAAGCTGAAACCTTACCTAACACAAGCTTTTTTTTAATTTTATTATTTATTATTATTTTTAAAAAAAATCATAGCAGCCCGATATAAGCCCGTGAACATAAAAAAGGAAAAGTTTAAAACCGGGACAAAATTAGTGATTACAACAGGTTCACCAAGGCTCTCACCAGCTCGTATTTTGACTTGTTTCGACAAAGGTTGAACGTGGTTACGTTCAGTGAAGTTTGTCAGGGAGGCGGAACAAGTAGGGGAAATGTTAAACCTATTAATGAAAGCTATTAGTCTTCAGTTAGAACGTTAGGGAAGTTGTTGGGATGGTTAGTTGGTTACACAGCCAGCTAGGATTTTTTGTAAATGTATATAATCTGTTGAGTAGACATTGTTGTAACTCAAGTTGGTGAATATCAATAACAGAAATCTTCTTCAATTCCTTCTATTTCTCAACAAGCTCTAAAACGCAAACTACTTATAGTCTCCTATTCGTTATAGTAAAAATTCTTATTTATGCTATTGATCCCGTTTTGAGTTTTCCACGTTGTTAGAATAAGAATGGTTAATTGGTTTGTTAAAGGTTTGTTATTAATTAGTTGAAATTGTTAGGTTGTTGAGTTTGATATTAGTTTGGGCTATAAATAGCCAATATCATTGTAATCCAAAAATAGTTCATTATTAATAAAATTTCCTATTCCCATTTCTCTGTATTTTATCTCATTCATAACTGCCGTTTCACTTTCATCTCTTCCCTTCATCACCGGCCAGTGTCATTCATCACTAACTCCGGCCACCATGGCCCCATTTTCACATGGTATCATTCGCCGTTGAAGATCCTGGTATCGTGTCTTCGCCACTGTCGTTTAGAATTTTTTTTCCGTTTCACGTTTTGCTTCCGTTGTTATAATCTGAGATATGATATTGAAGACTCTTTACTCCTCTGATGCCGGTCCGATCTACGCGTTATTTGGATAGTTTCTCGGTTTGGTGAGATCTTTTCTATTTTTTGATTCATTGAATATTTCTCAGATCGTGATTTCTTTGGGTCTTTAGTCTGATTTGCATCTGCCACAATCTGAGTTGCTATCTCTAATTTGGTTCTTCATATGTTATGCATCTCCCGCTAAGTTCAGTTTGTTGAAAATTTTCTGGTCTAAATTTCATCATTGGTGTTCGATTAGTATATTTTGCTCTTTGTGGTTCTCCAATTTTGGTGGTGGATTTGACTTGATTGGCTGACTATTTGACTATTGCGTGATGATCTGGGTTCTGCTAGTGCTACACTTGGTGTAGATTAGAGATTGGTTGCCGGTTGTGCATTTGAGGATAATCTGGGAATTCACATAGTGACACATAGTAATGCTAGCTTAGGTTCTGTTTGAATAATAGACCATTTGTTTTCTACTTTCACTGTTTTGTTCTGATTTTGATGGTGGTGGAGTTCGGATTCGCTGGTTTATATCCTTCAGAGTAACATCTCCATGGAAACCACAGGGTTTAATGAAAGCAAATGAGTAGGCAACAGAAGATGTAATCTTAGGGGCCGCGTGTATGAAAGACTTCCGACCTTTGTAAACAACATTTAGAAGAGTTCGAATTGCTTGCTTTTGAACAACATCAACCCGAGACTCAGGTTGGGTATTGCACAAATCTGAAATATCAATTTGAACATCAGACGTGCCACTAAGATTCATATCATCGGAGCAAAGAAGCATCTCTGTATCATTAAAATATTTGGCAAGCCACTCTCCACTTGCTTGGAATTGAATTTTTTTCTGCTATGATTTGCAAAATTATGAGCTGAACATCTTTGCTATATCTGCTTATTGGTTCTAAGCTGTGGAAATTGGTTCTCAGTTGGTATAGAATGTTGGTCACTAGTTCTAAAGGTTTGGATGATTCTGTTAATGTCAGATTTCTGAAAATGTCAAATTTCTGAAGGAGTTCTGAATGAAAAAAATGTATGACAAAAAGGTGAGTAAAGAAGAACGAAAGGATGAAGAACACCTTCGATTCTCAGTAAACCACCGAGTAAGAAATACAAATTTTGTTTCTAACGGAACTCTGAATGAAAGAATGATGATTGAAGGAAGAAAGCATCTTTATCATCTCTACTAGCTCACTTTGACCACTGTGTTTGTTTTCAATTCATTGTTTACCAGCTAACAATCCAGCTTAGACAATCAGTCAACTCATTGAAGAAGATTGAAGAAGTTCAGAAAAGTTAGAAAGCAGGGTGAATGTTAGAATAAGAATGGTTAATTGGTTTGTTAAAGGTTTGTTATTAATTAGTTGAAATTGTTAGGTTGCTGAGTTTGATATTAGTTTGGGCTATAAATAGCCAATATCATTGTAATCCAAAAATAGTCCATTATTAATAAAATTTCCTATTTCCGTTTCTCTGTATTTTATCTCATTCATAACTGCTGTTTCACTTTCATCTCTTCCCTTCATCACCGGCCACTGTCATTCATCACTATCTCCAGCCACCATGGCCCCATTTTCACACACGTAAATTTTGTGTTCTTTATTTTTCTTGCTTTACTTGTAATCATCAACTTCATTATTTCATCTTTATCTTTCGTCGTTGATATATCCTGGTATAACAGAAAAATATTGAGAAAATTAAACAAACAATATTATGACTAACAACCCACCTTTTAAATATGATCTTGGGTGACTGAGGACACCTGCTTCGAGGGAGGAAAATATGATCAAAAAGGGATGCTATAAAGAAGATTTTCATAGTGAATTTTATTTTTCTTAAAATCTTCTCTTTTTTTATCATATAAAATTATTATTTCACCCAACTTATCAGATAGATTTGGATCTAAAACTTGCCCCAGGAGTACCTATCCATTTTATTATAAGAAACAAAATGATTGTGGTGATTCAAACACAAACTCAAATACTATATATATTTGAAAACATGGGAAATATGACAAACAAAACAAAATATCAGTTCCTGTAAGAAATAAGGAATTAGGTGTTTTGGAATGAAGAGAATTAAGCGGCGCCAGCGAGTTTAGCAGATTCATGCTCCACCGCAATCTTCAAGAAGTTGTCTTCTTCCAGCACCATTTGAACAGGCAAGAACCCCATCCCATTCGCCATGGCAAGCATCATCCTTTTCGTCTTAGACTTGAACTCCTCCAAATCCACCGTCCCGTTCGAGTCATGATCGAACTGCACAAACAGCGACTCGTAAACGTGAGCCAGCTATTAGAATGCAAGAAGAGAAAACTTGTAAAGAATGCTTTCTTTATTCATCAAAAAGATAAAGTACAAAAGAGTAAGGTTCCCTTTTATAGAATGAAGCTAACTAACCCGAACAAACTTAACTACCCGTAATATCCCCCTCAAGATGGATTATCTTGTTGATGGATGTTAACAAGACCCAGCTTGACAACAAAGGAATGAAACACTTGGAAAAGTTTGAGCTAATTCGAGGAATTAACATGGAAAAGCTTTAGTAAGTGACAATCTACTTCAATGTGCTTGGTGCGCTAATTCGAGGAATTAACATGGAAAAGTTTGAGGAAGCCGTCTCGTACTTTGTCCCGTATAAAGTGACAATCTACTTCAATGTGCTTGGTGCGCTCATGGAACACTTGGTTTGATGCTAGGTGAATTGCGGATTGATAATCACAATACAAGGAAGTTGTTGTGATAGGGACATGAAACGATGATAACAAGGAAGCTAGCCAAACTAACTCACATGTTGCAGCAGCCATGGCTCGATATTCTGCCTCACATGAAGACCTACTGACAGTAGTTTGTTTTTTCGATTTTCATGAAACAATGTTATCACCAATGTACATAAAAAAACCAGAAACTGATCTACGTGTATCAGGGCAGGAGCTATAGTCTGAATCTACAAATCCATGAAGTTGTAACTTTGAGTTGGCAGAGAAAAACAAACCCAAAGCTGGTGTCTTCTTGATGTAAGATAGGAGATGATAAACGGCCATCAGATGAGGATGTCGAGGAGATGATATGAATTGACTAAGCAGATGGATAGTGTATGTTATGTCAGGTCTTGTATGAGTAAGGTATAAAAGCCTTCCAACCAACCGTCTATAGAGTTGAGGATCTGCCAAAGGTTCTCCTTCATGAATGCTCAACTTTTGGGAAGCTACCATTGGAGTGTCAACAGGCTTTTTACCAAGTGACCCTGTATCTTCAAGCAAATGAAGAGCATAGTTGCGTTGAGACAAAGAAATTCCTGTAGAATTTTGAGCAATTTCAAAACCCAGGAAGTACCGTAAGGTTCCCAAATCCTTCAATTTGAAGTGTTGGTGAAGAAATGTTTTGACATTCGAAAGCTAATCCACATTTTTCTCAGCTAATACTATATCATCGACATAGATAAGCAACACTATCATATCATCACCTGAGTCATGAACAAAAAGTGAATGTTCAAAGGGAGACTGTGTGAAGCCAAATTGAAGAACAACCTTTGAAAAAGCATTAAACCATTGCCGAGAAGCCTGTTTAAGCCCATAGATTGACTTATTTAGCTTGCAAACCAGATTCGAATCTGAAGATTCAGAAAGATATCCTTGGGGTAATTTCATATACACTTCTTCATCAAGAATTCCATTGAGGAACGCATTGTTAACATCTAATTGTAGTAGATGCCAATTCTTGGAAGCAGGCAATGCAAGAAGTACTTTGAAGGATGTCATTTTAGCCACATGTGAGAAAGTATCTGTATAATCGATGCCTTTGACTTGAGTGAAGCCTTTTGCCACCAGACGAACCTTGTATCGATCAAGGGAACCATCAGCCTTATATTTTATACGATACACCCACTTGCAATCTATTGCTTTCTTCCCTTCAGGTAATGGCACCACTATCCATGTTTGAAGGTTCTCCATAGCTTGTAGCTCTTCATCCATAGCAGTCCTCCATTCTGGGATTTTTGTTGCTTGATGATAATATGCAATCTCATAAGTAGATGAGATGTTGGCTATGAAATTAGTATAATCTGAAGAAAGCTTTGTAGTAGACAAGTGGTCTTCGATAGGGTATGTAGGTAAGCTTGTTGGGAAAGCATTAATGAGATTATTGCAATAATATTGTTTCAAGTAAGAAGCTGGTTGAGAAATACGAGATGATCGTCGAGGCAAAGACTGATTAGGAACTTGATGTTCTACTGTAGGAATAACATCAGTGTGAATAGCAAGTTCTTCATGTCCATTATTGACTGTATGGTCCATATTGATTTCATCATGTCCAACATTGCCTTCATGGTCCATGTTGACTGTAGAACCCAGGTTTGTTGCATTATTTGCATGACCATGGTCTCCACGTCCTATATGAGTTGCATGATCTCCATGGTTGGCATGATTTGCATGGCCTTCACGTCCTACAGGATCAGCATGTCCTACAGGATCAACATGTCCTACAGGATCAGCACGTCCTATAGAATCAACATGTCCTACAGGATCAGCATTATCTTCATGTATGACTCAATTCAATGGAGCATTATGATATGCACGATCTACATGAAATTGTTGACCATTGGAATGTCCTGCAAAATCAGAAACTGTTTTGGGAAAAGAAATAGATGGAAAAGGGTCAACAACAGAAAAATCAGAATTAATTGTATGAAAATGAAATATGTGTTCATGAAACACAACGTCACGAGAGATAACAATAGAACGAGACTGTAAAACATATATCTTGTAACCCTTCATCCCAGGGGGATAGCCAATGAAAATCCCAGGTAGAGCACGTTCTGAAAACTTGTCCCTGTGAGCTCGAACTGTTGAAACAAAAACTAAGCAACCAAAAGCTGTAAGATGATTGTAATCTGGTAACTTAGAATGAAGCAGCTCATAAGGGGTCTTGTTTTCAAGTGCTGGAGAAGGAATCCTATTAATTAGATAAGTTGTTGTCAACAAGAATTCAATCCAAAACGAGCAGGCACCCTGGATTGAAAGTATAAAGCACGAGCCACTGCCAAAAGGTGTTGATTCTTTTGTTCCACAATTGCGTTATGTTGAGGAGTCTCAACACAAGAGTATTGGTGAACAGTTCCTAATTGAGAAAACAAGTATGTGAATTTGAGCCCAGGAGCATTATCGGAACGAAAGACCTTCAAATCAAAACCAAACTGTCTCTTAGTCATATTAATGAAAGAAGGAATAATTTGGCTAACATCTGATTTATGTTGAAGAAGATAGGTCCATGTCGATCTAGAAAAATCATCAACTAATGTTAAGAAATAACGTTGGGAGTTATAAGTGGGAGCTTTAAAGGGTCCCCATATATCACAATGTAACAACTCAAAAGGGTGTGAAGATACAGTAGCAGAAATAGGAAAGGGGACTCGTTTTTGCTTAGCAAGGGGGCAAATAGAACAAACATCCTTCTTATTAATAGCAACATTTGGTAAAACATGTCTTAAAAGATCTAAGATACGAGAACTAGGATGACCAAGACGATCATGCCATGAAAAACAAACATTATTCTTCTCATTTACAACAGAATTATGAACAATAGAATTGTCCTTAGCAAAAGGAAAATGCAGCAGATATAAGCCTCGATGCATATCACCCTTCCCAATCACCTGGTAACGATCCTGAATCAAACAATGAGTATCATGAAACAAAATCGTTAGAGTAGAGTCTTTAAGTAGGCAACTCACAGACAATAAGTTGAAATTAAAATCAGGAACATAAAGAACATCTTTAAGGATAACATCAGGAGATAAACGAACATTCCCATAATGATGGACAGAAACAATGGATTTATTTGGAAGAAGAATAGTTCCAGTGGTAATAGGATTCAAGGATTCAAACAAGTCTTTTGAGCAACAGACATGTCTTGAAGCCCCTGAATCGATTACCCAAGAGCTTTTAGTATTGAAAGAACTAAAATGATTTACAAAAGAAACGATCTTGCTTTGCAAGGCCATAGTCACAGTAGATGTTGGAAGGTCAGAGGAAGCAGCTGCCTGAAGTTGATTTGTCAACATGGTAATTAGTTGTTGACATTGTTGATTTGTCAAAGAATCGGCACTACTTGGATTGGAAGACTTCTGTTGACTGGTGAGGTTCCAAGAATCAGCAACAACATTAACATGAGATATGTGAGGCTGCTTGCTTCAAGAAGGATAACCAGGTGGATATCCATGTAATTTGTAGCACTTGTCTTTAATGTGTCCCAATAAGCCACAGTGATTGCACTGAGGACGAGACCTCTTGGTATGAAGAGGAGCTTTGACAGCAAAAGAAGACTCGGTAATAGGGTTATCCAATTTAATAAAATGTTGACTTTCTTCCTGTGAAATTAGAGAAAAGACTTTGGTAATGGTAGGCAATGGATCCATCAGTAATATCTGACCATGAACGTGGGCATATGAATCATTCAATCCCATTAGGAACTGCATAGTCTGTTCTTTCTGTTGTTCCTCCAGCATCTTCCTAACACCATCACAAGTACACTGAGCACAGGAAACAAAAGGCTTGAACAAGGTCCCCTAATTTCTTGCGCAAAGAAAAGATACTTGGTCCATTATTCTGTTGAAATCGATCTTGAAGATCTTTCCACACAGCAGCTGCAGTCGAATGATATAAAAGACTCGCAGCAATGTCTTTGGAAACCGAGTTAATCAACCAAGAATTTACCAAATTGTTTGCTCTCGTCCAAGCTTGATACCTTGCTGCAGGAACTTGAGCTGGTGCAGGAATCGATCCATCCACAAATCCAAGCTTGTTCTTGGCATAAAGGGCCATCTTCATTGATCGACGCCAACTATGATAATTGTCATTGCCAAGAGGTTGTGTAACTAAAACCATCCCGGGATTATCGGATTGATGCAAATAGTATAGATTTGCGTCATTGTTAAAATCATCATTGAGATTAACATCTCCCATGATCAAGGAAAGAAAAGAAGAAAAGAAAAGAAAAGAAAAGAATGGAAGCGGAAGCTTAATAGAATTCAACTGATACCATATTAGAATGCAAGAAGAGAAAACTTGTAAAGAATGCTTTCTTTATTCATCAAAAAGATAAAGTACAAAAAGAGTAAGGTTCCTTTTATAGAATGAAGCTAACTAACCCTAACAAACTTAACTACCCGTAATACCAGCTCATTCGGGTCTGTCTTAACATCGATGCCGAAGTGAGTCTCGAACACCCTCAAGCTCTGTAATTCCTTCAACAGCTCCGCGTAAGAAAGCAAGCCATCATGGTCGGAGTCGAGGTGAGCGAACCGGTTCTGAATCGAGACGTTGAATGCTTCTTTGTCTTCGAGAAAGCTAACAATTGTGGCACCGTCCAACACTTCAACACTCATCCTTTCAGATCTTTAGTCGGCTTCCCAAGATCAAAAGTGTCTGTTATAAACTTAAATAATACGATAGAGAATACAAAGGAAATATTAAATTTATTAATTAGGAAAGTTGGATGTTAAAGCGATATTTATAGTCGACCATCCACTGTATGTTTCTTGGACCTTGGTCCAAATTTGAGGGCTAATATCACTTCCTAGCCGGTTGAATTTTATTGCCACGGCTTCCTATTCTAGTAACCTAGTTTGAATATTAATAACAGAGTACCCAAATAAACAAAGAGTTATTTTTTATATTTCGTTAACGGTAAAAATAATTTTATAATTAATTATTGTTTAACTTCAAAACTTAAACGTTAATATGACTTCTTTAAACTCTAAACCTTGAATAATAAATTTTAAAATTTAAAAAACACTTCACACTATTAGAAACTCGTTTGAAAACTACTTTTCACTATCTAAATATAAAATATCTTTTCCATAAATATATGGGAAAATCGATTTGTTTGTTGGGGTTTAAATTATGCTTATGTATGAAAGAATGGGTTTTGTTTGTAAAGTGTTGACTTTCGGTTTGAAACATCCAATAAGCTCAAAATGTGTAGAAAGAATCAATAAAAGAGAAAGGAATGATCTTCAAAAGGAAAAAAATTGTGAACCACAAGTTATTTTAAAGTCGAATTTTAAATGCATGTTAAAATAATAAAAGATCTTCTATCATATAAAATTTTAATTAACATTAAGTTTGGATTCGAGTTTGAATAGCATCATTTTATTATAAAAAAACAATGTTTAAGACATACCTTATTTAAAACTTGAAATTTGTGTTTCGGCTGTGAAGAATCAATGGGCTTTGAATAAAAAAGAAGAAGTCAATAGAATGGAGGAAGAAAAATTTGTCAATATTCAAAGGAAGAGAAACATCTTTAACCCAAAAGTCAAAGGGTCAAGACATACGTGGAAGCTTCAATTCTAGGAAATACAGTTAAAGCAATCGGTTAAACAAAAAACAATGAGACCCATAGATCATATTCCTACTTCCTACCCTCTTTTTTAAACTCTCTTCCATAATAATTATAATTATATAAAATTTATATCTAATCCACCGACAATCTATGAAATCTATAAACGATTTAATCAAATGACATTTATTATAAAGTGGAAATCTCTATTTTTTCGGTACCTCTAATTATGCTTCACATTAAAAAAAATAAGTTATACTTATATCAAATATACTATTGAATTTTATTTTCTTTCCAATCCAAACACTCGACCGTTAAATTGTAACGGACCGTTAAATCTAAAACGACGTCATTCTGGTATAGTTGTTTTGATGCCTAAAATAGGCCAAAACGAAGTCATCTTGTTAGTAAAAAAAAGAAAGAAAAGAAAACATTGCATTTAAAGAGAATTAAACCAAGGACCTCTAAGATAAAAGGTTTACATCAAGCCAACTTAAAGACTTAATATAATTCTAACGGAAATAATATATAAATAATACTGCAGTGGAACTTAATTTCATTTATCTCATGATATAATTTTATAATATTTATAATATAATTTTATAAATATATTAACTTTATAAATAAATATTATTTATAATTTATAATATAAAACTAATTTATAATATATATAATTAAACTCAAACCCTAAACCATATATATAAATAAACCCTAAAGCATAAACCCTAAAACTAAAATATCATTTATAAATTTATATTACAAATCCTAATATATATTATAAATAATATTTTAATTTTAAAGTTTTGGATTTGAGATTTGTGATTTAATTATGAATATTTAGGGTTTGAGGTTTGGGAATTTAGATTTAATATATATATATGTGGTTTAGGGTTTGTAGTTTAGTTAGTTACATGTAAAATTATATTATAAATATTATAAAATTATATCATGAGATAAATGAAACTAAGTTCAACTGTAGTTTTATTTATATACTATTTTTGTTACGATTATATTAAATTTTTAAGTTTGCTCGGTGGTTTAGTGTAAACCTTTCATCTTAGAGGTTCTAGGTTCAATCCTCCTCAAATGTAATGTTTTCTTAATATTTTTGCTAGCAAAACGACGTCGTTTTAGCCTATCTTAGGCATCAAAGCAACTATACCAAAACGACGTTGTTTTGGATTTAACGGTCCGTTATAATTTAACGGTCGAGTGCTTGGATTAAACAAAAAATAAAGTTCAGTGGTATAATAATAGCAAAAATCAATGTTCCGTGGTACAATAGTATCAATTTTAAAGTTCAGTGGTATGTTCGAAACAAAGCTTAAAGTTTATAGACATTTTGTGTAGTTTACCCTAAAAAAATTAAGTTTAAGATTTAGAGTTATGAATTAAGGTTATAGTTTATAGTTAGAGTTTAAGGAATTAGAGGTAGAGTGTATTCTTTTAACTTTAAAAATGCAAAACTACTAATTTCCTATTTGTTATAGTAAAAATTCTCATAATTTGTCCATGGTTTTTCTGTTTTAAATTTTTTTTCGTAAATCTTGTGCTCTTTATTTTTCTTGCTTTATTTGCGATCATTAAATTCGTTTATCTTTATCATTCGTCTTCAATATATCCTAATATAACAGGAAAATTGAGAAAATTAAACAATCAATATACGACTAACAACCCACCTTTTAAATATGATCTCGGGTGATTGAGGACACCCGCTTCGATGGAGGAAAGTATGATCAAAAGGGAGACTATAAAGAAGATTTTCATAGTGAATTTTATTTTATTTTATTTCAAAAAATTATAAATTTCATATACTCTTTAATTTTTTTTAATTTTTTTATCCAACTTATCTGATAGATTTGGATCTAAAACTTGCCCAGGAGTACCTATCCATCTTATTATAAGAAACAAAATGATTGTCGTATTGATTCAAACACAAACTCAAATGCTATATTGGGAAACATGATAAAACAAAAACAAAACAAAATATCAGTTCCTGTAAGAAATAAGGATTTAGATGTTTTGGAATGAAGAGATTCAAGCGGCGCCAGGGAGTTTAGCAGATTCATGCTCCACCGCAATCTTCAAGAAGCTGTCTTCTTCCAGCACCATTTGAACAGGCAAGAACCCCATCCCATTCGCCATGGCAAGCATCATCCCTTTCGTCTCAGACTTGAACTCCTCCAAATCCACCGCCCCGTTCGAGTCATGATCGAACTGCACAAACAGCGACTCGTAAACGTGAGCCAGCTCATCCGGGTCCGTCTTAACATCGATGCCGAAGTGAGTCTCGAACACCCTCAAGCTCTGCAGTTCCTTCAAAAGCTCCGTGTAAGACAGCAAGCCATCATGGTCGGAGTCGAGGTGAGCGAACCGGTTCCGAATCGAGACGTTGAATGCTTCTTCATCTTCGACGAAGCTAACAATGGTGGCACCGTCCAACACTTCAACACTCATCCTTTCAGCTCTTTAGTTGGCTTCACAAGATAAAAAAAAATGTCTGTTAAAAACTTAGATAATACTATAGAGAATACAAAGGAAATATTGAATTTATTGATTAGGAAAATTGGATGTTAAGCGTTATTTATAGTTGACACCCATCGACCATCCACTTAATGTTTCTTGGACCTTGGTCCAAATTTGAGGGCTAATGTCACTTCTTAGCCAGTTGAATATAAATTAAACCCTTTATTCATGATATTTTATAATTTTAATTATTATTGTACTCTATTAAAGAAAATAAAAGAGTATCTAAATAAATAAAGAGTTATTATTTGATATATCGTTATTAAAAAAATAATTTTAACTTTAAACTATAAACACTGACATAAATTTTAAAATCTAAACACATGGACGAAAGATTTAGGATGTCGTGAGGGGCCATGCCCCTAACCCCAAAAATTTTATTTTATTTTACCTTCATCACATAGATTTTTTTTAAAAAATAGATTAATTATACATTCGTTCTCTCACTTTTTAAATATTTATATTTGTTCCCAAACCTCAATCCTAACTCTATTTATATTAATACTTTAAATTCTAAACTCTAAACAATAAATCTTAAACTTTTAACCTATTTTGCTCTAGGACCTATTTTGGTCACTGAATTTTCAAAAAGCCCAATTTACTCATTAAACTTTACTTTTAACCTATTTTAGTCACTTTATATTATTTTATTAATATTTAGGTATGTCATGGTATATTTTATTATTATTAAATATAAAAATAATTTAAAATAAAAATAAATTATATTTTGTTTATTAATAAATAAAAAAAGTAATTTAAAATAAAAGTCCTAACCCCAAACACCCAAAAATATCTCAAATATCCCAAATCCCAAACACCCAAACTCTCAAACCCTTACCGACGTCACTCTCACCGGCGGCCACCACTCCCTTTACCGCCGACGACAACATCGCCCGACGCCGCCAACTCATTACCCTTCCTACATTTCCCAAAGCAAACACTATTCTGTTACATTCTATGTAAACGAGCAACAAGCCAACAATCAGCTTCTGTTAGATCTACTTCTTTACAGCGGCAAATGTTTATCTAGCGTTGACCGGATCTGGGGCATCGACATCCCCCCGAACACGACGATTTCTGCAATGAAAAAAATGAATGAGCTTAGATTTGAACCAGGAAATGTTATGGTAATGCTTTAGCTCTATTCGGTTTTCTTTTCTTCATACATATAACTCACAACTATAACAGACCGTCACCCTCCTTGTGAAGTGGCAATTTTGTAAGAGTTACGAAACGACAGACTAATTGGTAATGGCGAGCAAAATGTAACCCCACCCTCCATTGTGTTTGTAAATTACGAGAACAAAATTAAGCAGAGGCCCTCACCGATTCCTTCACGGACTGATAGATTTGACGGCGGTGGTGGGCGATGGCATTGTCGGCGGCGGGTGATGTTGTCGGCGGCGGCAGAGGGAGTGGTGGCCGCCGATAAGAGTGACACCGGTAAGGAGGTGTTTGGGATTTGGGGTGTTTGCGGTTAGGGTTTTTATTTTAAATTACTTTTTTTATTAATAAATAAAATGTAATTTATTTTTATTTTAAATTATTGTTTAAATTTAATAATAATAATAAAATATGCCATGTCATATCTAAATATTAATAAAATAATCCAAAGTGACCAAAATAGGTCAAAAAGTAAAGTTTAATGAGCAAATTGAGCTTTTTGAAAGTTCAATGACCAAAATAGGTCCTAGAGCAAAGTTGAGTGATGATTTAAGTATTTTACCCTATTTTAAAGAATATCTTAATACATTTAATTAAATAAAACCCCACCCCATCTATTCCCTCACCTTCACCGACAACCTCCACCCTACCCCTTTCTCACCTTCTTCGGCAACCCCCTAACGCCGCTCGATGAGTTTTATGATGAACCAAAATCACCAACTTACTCCTCTTTCCTTCTATCGGTTTCACTTTTCTGAAAACCACCCTCAAATGACCCAAAATGAGTCCAAACCTTTTCATATTGGGAGTGCGATTCGTCGTCGTCCACCGTCAGATCGGCCTAAAATCGAGGTATATTGATCTTCTCATCAAGATGCCTCGAATGACCGTTGGGATTCATCGTTTGATGCTTCGGTCGTCGGAACCGAAATGGGAAGGTAAAACTTTCCCCTCTTTTAGATGAGGTCCTAAAAATAAATTAAGTAAAACATTTTCAGTCATTTGTTGTAATGTTTATATTCTATGTTTCTTAGACTCAGAGGTGATTGTTGGATACTAATATGTATCTAACACTTGCCTGCTCAATTTTTTCTATATCGTTGTTTCAATGTGTCGGATATTAGCGTGGAACATAGGTATTTTAGGGGGTTTGTACTTTGTGCAGCGAAATTATCCCCTTTAGCAGACGAACTCCCTTTTCAATCATTTGGCAAAGAGATGGTGAAGAAGGTAAACTATTGTGGTTGAAGAGAAACCGAGATGGTGAAGAAGAGGGGTTTGTGGTTGAGGAGATGGCGAGATGATGAAGAAATATATTGTTCTATGGGGGTTTTATTATTTTTAATTTTTATTTTTATTTTTACGTCATAACATATTTAGAGATTTAACGGTGGAGTGACCAAATTAAACAAGTCAATATTTAAAGTTTAATGCTAAAATTGCGCACTTTAAAAGTTGAATGACTAAAATAGGTCACAGCGCAAAATTGAGTGATGATTTAGGTATTTTACCCTTAATCTTAAGTTATGTATAGTTTTAAAAAATGTAACTAATTTTTTTGTCTCTATCAGAATTATATTGTTTATTATTTTTAAGATTTTGTCAGATATAATTAATGAAATTAAGCCTTAACCCCTCATTTTTCATTTTAATTATTTTTTAAGACTTTTAAAATTAAGGAAATTAAATCTTAAATCTCTTAATCTTTATGGTTTAATTAATTTTTAAATAGTGTTCGTTTAAGAGTTACTCAATTTGTCCCCTCATAGTTCAATCTTGCCGGTGTTTATGTATACATGGTCATTAAATTACGTTAAAATATTTTTTATCATTGGATTTTCAAAAATTATAAAAATAAAAATTAACTTCAATGTTTTAAAAAGATAATTAAAAAATTATAAAAAATATTCATTGTAATAATAAATAAAAATTCATTTCCTCTACTTTGACGGAGGATATAGGTGTAAGATGAAAGTCATCAAGTTGTACCGTGACAGTTTGTTATGAAGATGCAAGGAAGCATATGTTTGTTGTACAAGAGGAGATAAAATTAGTGCAGCAAAACAATACACATAACTCAATGAGGCTTGCTGATTGTAAATGACATGTTCATAATAAGTGAGTATTTCAAAAGAAAGAATAAACTTTGAAAGTTCAAGGATATTATTAATTTAAGGGAAAACTACACTGGTGGTCCCCTAACTATTACCGTCTTCCTACTTTGGTCCCACAATTATGTTTTTTGGCAAAATCGTCCCTTCCGTTACATAGTTTTCCTATTTTGGTCCCCGTCGTTAAAAACTAACGGAATTGCTGATGTGGATTTTTTTATTATTTTTTTATTATTTTTTCTCTCCTATATATGTATTATTTAAATTTTTTATTCGGACTAATATGGTGGTGACACGTGTCACCACCATAACAAAGCAAATAATTTGAAAATAGAGGGGGAGAGCTGGGAATCGAACCCATGTCCTTAGCTTCCCAGGCCAATGGGTTAACCCCATTGGGCTAAACTCCAATTATTGAGATGTTTTAAACCAAGTTACATTTAAAACAAATCAAATGAACCCAAAAACCAAAGAAGCTGCAACATTGCAGCGAACATGTTATAAATTTTCTTTTATTTTGAAAACCAAAAATGTTCATCTCTTGAAAAGCTCTTGTCCCAATTTAACTTCCATTCCAAATTTCAAAGGATTCTCATATCTTCAAATATTAAAATTTGCTTCTTGCAGCAAATTGGAGAGATTTCCACTAAGAACACCATTGTCATGTCTTGAAGAATTGGAGATATGGTCTTGGCCTAATTTAATGGTCCCCTAACTATTGCGTGGATTCACCGCAGCTCGAGGCCACTTTCGATACTATCGTTGAAGCGTTCTTGTTTCTTCATACGAATTGTGATGGAAAACTGCACGAGAAAGACATGATGAAGGCATTAAATGAAACTTTTGCGTGGGAATCATCCCCTGCAATAGTTACCCGGACTAGATTCAGTATCAAATTATACTAATCATTCTTTTGGTAATTCCCCATTTGAACTTGCAGAAAATGGACTGGGATAAGAATGGAAAAGTCAGCTTTAGGAAGTGATGATGATGAAGAAGAAGAAAATACCAGACACAGGAAGCTAACAACACTCGAAAGCGCCACACGATAATCTGGATGAGTTCAGATTAAGAGTTCATATAACTAAGACATCCTAAGCACTTGGTTAAACTGTTTTTGCTGCATCATATATATACAACTAATCACAGTTTTCTCTCAAATGATACAAGTTTGAGATGGCCATACTGAAGAAATGATTTAGTACCGATTTTCGGATTCGTCAGTCATATCCATCTGATTCATATTGTAATTAGCATGTATGAGGAGTTCATTGCAGTGGATATGGCAAGAAATGGCCCGAGCTTTTGCAAATTATACTCAAAATGAATCAGAACTGGCATAGATTGTGAACATAAAAACTTTCTAACCACTGCCATACTTTACATATACAACATTATCATCTCATTTTTCAAGCATACACACTACATTAATCGAAACAAAAACTGCCAAGGAAAACATGTACTAATGAGAACTTGCCTCTCATGTATGGTAATGGGTACATGAGTGAGTTTCAATGTAATCCCAAAGCATGGATTCTCCTAACCAATGACAAAGAACAAGCATATTTCTGTTTCCATTCCTCCCTACTCTCCTTTCCTTTCCCTTCTACCACGAGGCTTAAATTGGGACAAGAGCTTTTCAAGAGATGAACATTTTTGGTTTTCAAAATAAAAGCAAATTTATAACCTGTTCGCCATTGCAGTTTTCTGCAATGTTGCAGTTTCTTTGGTTTTTGGATTCATTTGATTGTTTTAAATGTAACTTGTGTTAAAATATCTCAATTATTGGAGTTTAGCTCAATGGTTAACCCATTGGCTTGGGAAGCTAAGGATGTGGGTTCAATTCCCAGCTCTCCCCTTCTATTTTCAATTTATTTGCTTTGTTATGGTGGTGACACGTGTCACCACCACATTAGTCCGAATAAAAAAATTAAATAATACATATATAGGAGAGAGAAAATAATAAAAAAAATAAAAAAAATCCACATCAGCAATTCCGTTAGTTTTTAACGACGGGGGACCAAAACAGGAAAACTATGTAACGGAAGGGACGATTTTGCCAAAAAACATAATTGTGGGACCAAAGTAGGAAGACGGTAATAGTTAGGGGACCACTAGTGTAGTTTTCCCTTAAGTTAAAAACCGAATTTCATTTTTTCCATGAACAGAATACAACGGAAGATAGTGAAATCTGAAACCACGATAGCATTTTCAAGAACTGCAAGTCTACCTCAACAGGTTTCACAAGTCCAATAGTAATGGACATGCGACATGGACCTAAAACCTCGCCCGTCATGCTTAACTACGCGCCTCACGGTTCCCCCCCAATCCGAAACCCCTGACCCTCAGATGGATGCTTTTTTCTCCCGTCCTAGTCTCCTCGAACGGCGCTGCACGAGGGTGGAGCTCCCCCTCCACAGGCCGCTGGGTGCCGACATCACGGCGATCGAGCCCAGCTGGTGGTTCGGTCCGGCGATGTGGAGCGGCTGTGGGTCGAACCGCGTGGAAGGTTGCGTTCTTCAGACGAGAGCATGTGTTGCCATCGACGCCAGCGTCACCATCCTATCAGAGCCCCGATTTTAACCTTGAGAACGCCGTCCGCTCGTGGCCGTTGTTTGGTGACGCGCTCCTCATCTCTCGTTTCTGGCGTTACGGGAAGCTCCACAGCGCTTTGGTCAAGGATTCTTTGACCGTCGGGTCCGGCAAGAATGCAGTGTGTTGGGGACCAGAAAGCCAAGGTGGCTGCCGCTTTCCTTTTGGGCAGGTGGGTGGCCGTGTTTTCGACCCATCGGGGGCCATAGACGACAGTCTGCCTTGGGCTACTGGTGGTTGGGACGGCTTTTTCGTGTGGAAAATTGGATGGCTTGCCAAGTCGGGGTTTAGGGCTATTGATCGGTACTCGTTGTGCTGCGTATTTTCCGGCCTCAAGATCGGTTTTGGTTTGCTCGTCGGTGGTCGGCCAGTTGAATCTCTAAAGGCAATTCCTGAAGTGAGGTTGGAGAAAGGAAATCTGGCAGAGGCAATTGGGCCTTTTCCCGTGGGAACATGCCCCTTTCCTTTTTTAGTAGGTGCTGACTCCGCACACTTATTTAGGCACAGTTTTCTTTCTCTGCAGAATTGATTTACCAGATATTGTGGGATTCTATTTCCTTTTTTGCGATCAAACCTAGGATTTCTGAAATCTCCATCCACCAATTATCTATGTTCGGTCTCCTTCCTTTCTGATCTGGTGCCTCCCAAGCAAGTAGCTGTGCATGGAAATTGGAAACATATCTTGCCTTTGATGTGGATTTACGTCTGTTATGGGCTTTACCCCGGTTGCTATGGGGTTTTTATTCTCGATTTTTACGGTGTCGTCTGGGTGTTAGCGGATAACTTCGGTGTGAGTTATCCGTAGCAAGCATGAAGAGCTTAATTCCCGCTATCGACTTGTGGAAGGTTAAGTTGATGGCGGCGGTTCTGAGACCTTCCCCGAGAAGCCTTGGTCCCTCTTGTTTTAAGTTTTTTCGTTGGTGTTCATGGTTTTGTTGCCCTCCTTGTTTACGCTCCTCTGTTGTTGGTGGTCTGTGTCTTGGTTTTTGTTCTTCTACGTTTTGGTCCTGGAAGGGTGTTCATCCCGGTATCGTGTTACTTAGCTACCTTTCAATGCTCATTTCTTCTATCGCCGTGACAAGGGTCACAACCAATGGTGTGAAAGCCTGCCTCTGGATAGAGCTCTCCGGCGGAGTTAGTTATGGTCATGGTGGCCAAGGAATGCGGTGGCTGGTTATGAAGTATCCATCCTTTCGATCGGACTTTTCTGATGCTTTGATGCTACCCAGGGTTTTGCCGCTGGAAGCATGGTCTCGTTTGGTTTTAAGCGCGGAGGGTGTGTTATTTTCTTTTGTGTGTTTTCTTTCTAAAAGGTCGAGGGCCTTGGTTGATGTTATGAACTTCCTGTTTGGGCGCGAGCATGGTTACCCATGCCTTTTGTTGCGGCTCTTGTTGCATCCTTGTTGCCATCGCAGCTGGTTTCCAGTTAGCAGGTGGTCGGTTTTTATCTCGGTCTTAGTTTTAGGTTTCCAGGCCTTGCATGGCCAGCTGTTTGTTCCCTCGTGTAAGGGTCCTTTTGTTGTCCCGTTTGCTGTTTTTTCCTTTTAGGATGAATGAAAGTTATTTTATGAACAAAAAAAAAACTTTGAGAGTTCAAGAACCCAGAGAAAAGACAAGACTAATGGTAATGGTTATAGTCCGATTCCAGGCATTAACTTCACGTATTTATTATGGTCCTCCGTAAGATAATGATTATTACACATCCTACAGTCAAGTTTGAGCAGAGCTTAAACTTGGTCAAGGCTCACTATTGAAGACCACTCCTTGAAGGGGTTTCGTGGAAGAGAAGGAGATATTGTTCGAAAAAAACTTGAGTCAAGATGGAGATTTGTTAGTATTGTGACCCAAATTCTTTTAAGGTTTGATTTAAAGTAAGAATTTTACTTTCAATAGATATTGTTTTTTACAAGGTAATAGATATTTTTTACTTTACATTAATTAAAAGTAAGAAATCTACGTTGTTGAGTAGAATTATTTTCTATGCAAGTTTCCTTTGTAAATAAATAGTCAATCCTTATAAATAGGAATAGAAATCATCTGCCCTTTTTGGTGTCCTATTTACGCTCTTATATTATAAAATTAGGTTTAAGGTTTAGTGATTTGTGATATGGTGTATTTTAGGATTTGGGTTTAAGATTTATAATTTAGAATTATAGCTTAGAATTTAATTCTTTAGTGTTAAGCATAGAAAGGGACATCGAAAAATGGCAAATGATTTTTGTTCTATAAATAGATATTAGAATTAGAGTTTTAGACACAACATTAGATACAAGTAAAATATAGTCTAGGTAGCTCTGTTAAACCTATTAATGAAAGCTATTAGTCTTCAGTTAGAACGTTAGGAAAGTTGTTGGGATGGTTAGTTGGTTATACAGCCAGCTAGGGTTTTTGTAAATGTATATAATCTGTTGAGTAGACATTGTTGTAACTCAAGTTGGTGAATATCAATAACAAAAATCTTCTTCAATTCCTTCTATTTCTCAACATGGTATCAATCGCTGGGAAATTCTGGTTTCCTACTTCCGCATAGTCACCTTCTTCTTAAACATTCTTGTTGTTATTTCACATCTTTTCCTGGTTTCTTTTCATGGCAAACTCAGACAGCTCTTCAGTTCTTGCGTATGATGTTGCTGGTGGTTCTTCCGGTTCCGACAAAGTCTTCACCAACAAAAGGACCAACATCGTTCTTGATGAAACAAACTTCCTTCTCTAGAAACAACAAGTGTTGTTAGCCGTTCGCAGTCACCATCTTGAGAAGCTGTTGACTGGTGCATTGAAGGCACCTCCGGCTGTGATAACCAATGAGCAAGCAGAAAAGATCGACAACGAAGTGTATGAGGTCTTTGTTGCTCAAGACATTGCTCTTGCCTCTTGGATCCTTTCCACGATAAGTCCTTATCTTTTATCAGAATTTGTTGGCAGAGAAACGATGGCTGAAAATTGGACAACGGTGGTTACGTATTTCTCCAATCGATCAACGACTACTGCCATGAGTCTGCATTACAAGCTTCGGTCCATCTACAAAGGTGATCTTAGCATGAGAACGTATATTGCTCAGATTAAAGAAGTATGCAACATGCTTGCTTCTTGTGGGAGTCCCATTTCTGATCTTGAAAATGTGGCATCTATTCTCAAGGGTCTTCCGGCTAAGTATCAGCCCTTTATTGCTGTGATAACAACTAATCAATCACCATTCACTCTAGATGCAGCTATTTCAGTTTTAATGGATGCTGAGACCCAAATACTCAATTTTAATCATTTTTCTAATATTACTACTTCAGCTAATGTTGTTCATGTTACACGTTCTAATCAAGATGATTCTCAGAACAACAATCGAGCACCTTACAGGCCCTATCGTGCTTCCATGGGTCAACGAGAACGTGGTCGTATGGGCTACAAATCGAATATGAAGCCCCAATGTCAGTTATGTGGTAAGGTTGGGCACTTGGTGGATAGGTGCTGGCATAGGTTCGATGAGAACTTTCCTGGTGTTACAGCTCATAGTGCAGATCGTGGTGCACAAGATGAGACCAATACCCATGCACATGTTGCAAGTCTTAATGAGGCTCAATGGTTCGTTGACTCGGGTGCTTCACACCATGTTACCCCTGATGCTGCCAATGTAAGTGCTAGCTCAGAATATATTGGACCTGGTAAGTTGCTTGTTGGAAATGGTTCAGCATTACTTACTTCTAAAGTTGGTCAAACTATGCTTACTTCATCTTCAAGGTTTTTATCCTTAAAGAATGTATTACATGTACCAAAAGTCACTAAAAATTTGATTTCCGTGTCTAAGCTTGCTAGTGATAATAATGTTTTCTTGGAGTTCCATGCTCGTTCCTGTCTTGTGCGAGATGAAGCCACAAATGAAGTCATTCTTCAAGAGATGAAGTGGGTGGTTTGTATCATTTCAAATCCACTCCAGCTCTTCATGTTACTGATATCTCCAGTGAAAACAAGTCTGTCAATACCTTTAATCTTTGGCATCGTAGGCTTGGTCATCCAGCCTTTGACACATTGATGTTAGTTTGTAAAGAATGTGATGTACCCGTTGATGCTTCTATTAATAAAACTTTGCCAATATGTGTTGCTTGTCAAATGGGAAAAAGCAATTGTCTTCCTTTTCCCACGTCTACTACGACATACACAACTCTTTTTGAATTAATTTTCACTGATTTATGGGGACCGACTCAAGTTTCTTCCCAATGCTTTGTATATTATATATCATTTGTAGATGCATATTCTAGACATTGCTGGGTTTACCTATTGAAAGCTAAGTCTCAAGCCATTGTAGCCTTTCAGTCGTTTCAAAAGCTGGTTAAAACACAGTTTGATAAAGATATTAAGGCTGTGCAAAGTGACTGGGGGTGAATTTCTCAGTCTTTCATCCTTTTTGGTAAAAAATGGAATTGTGCATCGTGTCACCTGTCCACACACGTCTCAGCAGAATGGAGTGGTGGAGAGGAAGCATCGGCATATAATTGAGCTTGCCCTAACTCTTCTAGCTCATGCATCTCTTCCATTGCGATTTTGGTCTTATGCAGTTGTAACATCTGTGTTTTTGATTAACAAACTGCCTACAAAAGTGTTGAGTGGTTCTTCACCTTTTGAGAGGTTATATGGCAACAAACCTCGATATGATATGTTACGTGTGTTTGGATGCAGGTGATTTCCCTACTTAAGGCCCTTTAACGTGCACAAGCTTGATTTTTAGTCTCGTCCTTGTACCTTCTTGGGCTGTAGTCCTATGCAGAAAGGGTATCAATGTCTCAACTCCAATGGCAAAGTGTTTGTGTCCAGAAGTGTTGTGTTTGATGAATCAATCTTTCCATTTGCTGGTCAATGCAATAATGGTACAACAAGCTCTAGTGAACAAGTTTTTGGGGTACATGAAATACCCCTGGTTCCAGGAGTTGGTCAACTCTTCAGAGGCTTGTCCCCTTCAGGCAGTGTTGTGTCATGTAATCCAACTGCTACCTCTAGGAGTCATCTACATGAGGAGCAAGAGCAAGGTTATGATCTTGTGCCTTCAGCACCAATCAGGGCTTGTCATTCTTCTGATGGTCGAGCACATGATACTCCTCCTCCTATCACACAAGTGCTAAGCAACAATGATTCTGAAGCTGATTGTGCTACTACACCTTTATCTCATTTGCAACCGAGTCTGCACGAGAATGAAGATGGTCAGAGTGTCCCTCACGCGTCCCAGTCTTCAGGGCACGACAATGAGGATGGTCAGAGTGTTCCTCACACATCTTAGTCTTCAGGGAACGTTCATGAAGATGGTCAGAATGTCCCTCATGCATCTCAGTCCTCAGGGCATAACTCAGGTTCTTGCTACCCTTCTCCTGTTGATAATGATCAGTTACTTGAACCTATAGATGGCATCTTTATGCCCACATGTGCATCTGATGTGCTGCCTGCCAATCTTCCTAACACACATCCTGTGACAACACGTAGTAAATCAGGTGTGTTTAAACCTAAAGTTTATGTGGCTGAAGTTGAAGAAGTTGTTCCCTCTACAATTCAACAGGCTCTTGCACATCCAAAATGGAAAGAGGCCGTGTTTGCTGAATATGGAGCGCTTGAAAAAATGGAACCTGGAAGCTTGTTGCCATGCATGAAGGACGCATGTTAGTTAGTTGTAAGTGGATTTTCAGAATAAAAAAGAATGCTGATGGTACAATTGCTAGGTATAAAGTCAGGTTGGTAGCTAAAGGCTTCAACCAAATACCTGGCCAGGACTTTCATGATACGTTCAGTCCTGTCATCAAGCCTACAACAGTTAATGCGGTCTTAGCTTTAGTTGTGTCACGGAACTGGTCTTTGCGGCAAGTTGACATTAACAATGCCTTTCTCAACGGTGATCTAAGTGAAGATGTGTACATGAGTCAACCACTTGGTTTCGAAACAGTGGCGTGTGATGGTACTCAGTTGGTGTGCAAGCTTGAACGTACTCTCTATGGCTTGAGATAAGCGCCCAGTAGCTGATACACGAAACTAAAGGATTTTTTGTTGAAAATTGGCTTTCGACGATCCAGTGCTGATTCCTCCCTTTTTCTTCATAACAACTCAGGGGTATTCACCTATGTTCTTGTGTATGTTGATGACATTATTGTCACAGGTGGTTCTGAATCGTTTATCTCTGAAGTTATCACCTTGCTTGGCAATGAATTTTCCTTGAAGGACTTGGGATAACTCAGTTACTTCCTGGGAATTGAGGTGCAACGCTCAAATGGCTGTATTTTCCTTAGCCAACGCAAGTATGTCCAAGAACTCCTTGCACGAACCAACATGGATAAAGCTAATTCAACTTCCACTCCATGCTTCCTACAGTCAAACTTAGTGAACATGCAGGGAGTCCTATTGCAGATGTCACAGGCTATAGAAGTATTGTGGGTGCTTTGCTTTACTTGTGTCACACGAGACCATATATAATGTTCAGTGTGCATAGGGTTGTTCAGTATATGCATAACCCGTGTGAAGAACATCCTGTGGCTGTCAAACGCATCCTAAGATATTTGAATGGCACTATTCACTATGGGCTAGTGTTTCGACCTTCTGAAATCGATGTAGGCTTGGTTGCCTTCTCCGATGCAGACTGTGGCAGCAGTCCAGATGACAGACGGTCCACCTCAGGGTGTTGTGTTTATCTTGGTAACAACATTCTCACATGGAGCTCCAGGAAGCAGAAGGGTGTGTCCAGGTCAACAATGGAGGCTGAATACATGGCATTGTTGACATTGTGTCTGAGGTTACGTGGCTGAAATCTTTGCTTACAGATATGGGCATCAAGCAAAAGGATGTTCCTGTGATTTTAGAGCGATAACACCAGTGCTGTTTCCCTGAGTATGAACCCAGTTTTCCATTCTCAGTCCAAGCAGGTGGACCTTGACGTTCAGTTTGTAAGGGAAAAAGTTGCCGACAACTCTCTTCGAGTGAACTATGTTCCAGCGGCGCACCAAACTTCAGACGGGTGTAGCGACTAATTTTTTGAAAACACTTATAGGTATGAGTGTATGTTAGTGGAAGTATGGTGGAAAGGGTATTTTGGAAATTTTGAAATAGGGGTTGAAAGGGTAAATTTTTGGAAGTTGAGAAAAAGATTAAAAAAGTTGATTTTGGAAATCGAGTGGGTATAAATGGATTTTAGAAAGGTATTTTAAAATAAGGGGATTTATTTGAAAGATAGATAAAAATAGGGGAGCAAAAAAATAGAAGGGACTTTAAAAATAGGGTTTTTTAGAAAAATATTTAAAAATTGGAGAAGTTTGAAAAAGGTTTTAAACAAAGAAGGAATTTGAAAAAGGTTTTGAAGAAAAAGAAGGAGTCGCCACCGACCACTTTGAAATGGTAGACCGGACACCGGAAATGGAAACCAGAGATTCGAAAGGGTTCGGGAGTCGGTTACACGCGAGGAAGGGTTAGCACCCTCGACATGCCCAAAATTGGTACCAAAACTTTACCGCTTAATTAAAATCGAATTTTACGAATTAAAATGACAATTTTAACCGAGATTGGATTATGTATGCGAGTAAATTTCGAAAATCCTAATATTCGGGAACGAACGTCCGAACCACCACCACTACGAACCGTACTGGCCTCGTTCGTTTCCGAATAAAAGGACATCACATTTTTTAAAACGATTTTAGATTTTTAAAAAAGGAAAACCAAATGCCATGAATACAAGATTAAATCTAATCTAAAGTCCTACGGTGCCAAAGGAGTCGATATCCGAGCTTTCGAAATATCGTTCCCACGCGGAAACCGGGACCGTGCGTGCTATAATTATAATGACAAGTTAAGAAAATGCATGCTAAAATATATTCGAACAACATGAAAGAAGCTAAGCGATGTGCACATTTAAACCACGAATTTACGCATAATGAAACCATACAATAAGAAAAATTAAACAAGACTAATATTAAAAAGCATACGATCATATACATATAAATACATACGTACACCACAAATCATACATTATACAAATGTACACAATATGGCAAAGTCATGAATTCAGTATGAACATATATTAAAAAAAAAAGAAATGCATGAATAACAATATTTAACAAAAATAAAAATGCTAAAAAGGCAACCTGACAGGGACTACAATTGTAATAAATCCATTTAAAAAACTAATTAAAACACGAAATGAGACCAAATTGGAAGAACGTGGAAAGCCCTAAGGACCAAAACGGTGATTTGACCACCCGAAAATCGATTAGAATGGAAACAGGGATGAAATTGCAAACATTAGAAAAACTGAAGGGACCTGGGACGGGATTTACAAACACGGAATGGCCTGGGCGATATTACGAAAACGCGGGGTGGCAAAAGGGGAATTAACCCAATTTTAAAACATTATGGCGTTATAAAAGCCTCGAAATAAATATTTTCCCCTATTAGGCCAAATCGGCCGAAAACCTAGAGAGTCAGAGGGAGAAAGAGAACCCTTTCGAAGAAAAAAGAAGAAACATGTTGTAACACCCACATTTTCATCCTAGAATTTAAAGCCATTTAATTTAATTAATTTATTTATTCTTAAAAACAACTGAGATTACGATTAATTGAATTATTCAATTTAGTCCTTAAACTTCTTTTAATTGGGCAATTATTGCACCAATTCGAATTAAAAGAAAGTAATTAAGCTTTTGAATTAAGTAATTTAGCCGAGTTGATAAATTAGTGGATTCAAATTAGTAGTAACAAGATTCAAAGTAATGAAATTAGAGGAATTAAAAGTGACTAAAGAGGGGTACCACTCCTTTGTAGAAATCGGACCAAAACGGAAAATTAAAGAAAGAATGGTAGGGACAATTGATGACCAATTTAAAATAAAAATAATGTTCAAAAATTCCATGTTAAAAGTTAAAATTCCTTAGGGCTGCCCTTAGTAAAAAGCTAATAAAAGATATAGGATGAAAGACACTTAAGTAAAATTAAAGGCTATCAAATCCCCCAAATTAAGGGAGGATGTCTTCTCTCCATCATTTCTCCTCCTTGTGCCGTGAGGTTTGAGAGAAAATGGAGATGAGGGAAGCTCAAAAGTCTGAATTTTTGGAGCTCAAATGGTGAAGAAATGGCTTGCATGTTTGAAGAATTAAGCTAGAAATTAAGAAGGGTAGCTAGTGGTAACAAGAAAATCAAAGAAGTAAGTTTCTATTTCTCCTTGTAGCTATTCGAATAAGTGTCAAACCATGCATGCAAACTTAGAATTTGTTTAAAAATGAAACTATGAGAGTCTTGATGATTATGATAAGTTGAGTTAATGAAATTCTTGAAAAACTAATTGTGAAATGATGAATAGATTTAAAAAGGGGACTGTTTTGAGATAGAGTATAAAGTCATGAATAATTGAAGAATTGGTACAGTTAGAGATCAAATTAGAAAACTCCTATTAGGAGAAAGTTGTAAGGAAATAAGAATTTTATAAGGAACTACTTTTGGTTTGCTGGAAAAATGAATTAGAATGAGAAATTTCGATTAGAACTAATATTGGACATGTACTCGAAAATTATGGAATTTAGGGACTGAACTGGAAAATTTGTAAAATTAAGGACTTGACTGTTGATAATAAAAGTTAATATAGACTTTAAAGTGTTATAAAAGGATAGTATAAGTCATGCCATAAGTGAATTTAGAATTTGAATAAGGTAATTAGGTGAATTTTTAAGCTAAAGATGACAAATGAGTAAGCTGTCCAGTGAAATACGAATCATAAGCTATAACTTTGGAAATTCACCAAAAATATGATTTAAGGTATTTTGAATTGAAATTTTTACTGTACAAACTTTGGTATGTCTAGAAACACTGAGAGAAAACGGAACTCAATTCTAGTATGTAAATTGAAAGATATGAATTTAAGAAGTTGGGCAGTACAAGCTGTCCAGATTTATCGAAAAGGTCATATTCAAGTGATAAACTGTATTTACTCGAACTAGATAAAAATATGAAATTTACATGGTTGGAAAACTGAGTTTAATATCTTTCTAATGGTGTGTGATAAGTGAATTTTGGATCAGTAATTAAAGAGATATGATTAAAATACTAATTGGTCCTCCAACTAGTTTAATAGAAAATCAGATTTGAGAATTTATGTTCATGCTTGAATTTAAAGAGTGATTGTAATTGAATTGCTCTCTAATATAGTGTGTATTCATTTTTATGTTGAGAATTAAGATCGAAATTGTGAAGAGACTTTGGAGGAAGCTAGAATCGATCAATCAAGGGGAAAGAACAAGGGTATCTTAATTCAAGATCAAGCTTAAGAAGTTGTGAGTGTAATTTTGCATTAGGGTTGGGACTAGTGTCCGAACCACCTTATTATTGATGTAAATTATGAATTTTATGCATGAAATTGGACCTAAATGATGATTGGTAATATGCTTAGTAAGGGAGGAGATTAAAGGAAAATGGATGCATGATTTGAGATTCTGATTAATGTTTGAATGTGTGAAAATGTGGACTGCTTTATGTGGTTTTGAATGTCATGATTTATATGCATGATTTAGATTTTGTTAATGCCTGAATGTGTGTAAATGTGGACTGTCCTATGTGATCTTCTTGTATGTTGAATAAGCATGAATTTGGATTCTTGACAATGCTCGATTATATGAGTATGTGGACTGCCCTATGGTACTTTTGCTATGCTTGATATGCATGTGATTATATGTGAAGTTGTTGCCCATGTATGTTGATGTGATCGAATGAGCATGCAAATCGAATTATGAAAAAATGTATGTGCTAAATAAAGTAATGAATAATAAATTAACAAGAATAATATTCCATCGGTCGATTAGAAGTCTTAGATAGTACGACATGCCTAGAGTCCGAGCTCTCTTGTTTGTTGCTTCGTGCAACCCCTGTTTGTTGCTTTGTGCAACCATTGTTAGTACCTTGTGTACTCTTCGACTTGATGATTAAGGTGATCTTGATTGGTATTCAAGACACATTGTTGCTATTGAGCATCCTTTGACTTGTTGCTTAGGCAACCCTTGCTTGGTACTTGGTACCCTTTTAATGACTTGAATATCTGATTCGTCTATTCTACCTAGGGCAATGTAAATTAAATTAAATTAAATAAAATTGCTTAATTATGAGAAGCTTATGAAGTGGATAAATGGATTGATAGGGCATTGATATGTTATGAAGTTAAATTTTTGGATGAATTTGTGGACATTGGTCCTTCCGATTCTGGTTTAATGTATATGAGATGTTGCGATATCCGAATATAAGAAAAGTGGGCAATGGCCCTGTTCGAATACATTGAAAATGAAATGTGGTATGCTCGATAATTTTGGTTTATGGATAATGGTTTGTAACCTATTCGAATGACATGCTTAAGGATAATTAGTGATTTTACTTTAATAAATTGATAATGCTAAGTTTCGATTGGCATGATTTTTGGTTATTTCGATCATGAAGCATGAAATTGAGTATGCTGGAAATTTAATTGAATGATGGTCTTGACTAATCGAAATTGAAGCATGTGATTAAATTAATGTTGGTTGAAATGTATTTGATGAGTATTTATTTTGGTTATGTTTTTGGTCCTTGTGTCGATTAAATATAAGTTTGAGGGACTTAACTGGGCTGTTTTATGTTGTTTTCATGCAGGTTAGGTGATGTTGGAAATAAGCCGGAATGCTGCAGAAAATACTGAAGTCGTGGGCAGATTCATGGGCATGAATCAGGGCATGAATGCTGACGGGGCGCCACGTCAGCACCTTCTAGAAGCTGACGTCAGCAGTAGTGATAGCTTATCAAGCCGCTTATCAGATAGCCTATCATCCGGATTTTAATTTTTAAAATTCAAACTTGGGATAATTATCTTATGTAATTTAAATTAAATTTGAGATTTATCATTTTAGTTTTTTTTGGGTTTTCAGCTACTATAAATACCCCACTTTGGGGGTGAGTTAGAACATCACTTGCTCATTGTTCTCTTCCACCTTTGAGTTTAATAAAGTTCTCTATTTTTCTCCATTTCCATTTCCTCCATTTCTTTCATTATTTAATTAAGTATGGTTTCTTCACCAACCATGCTTAACTAAATCCCCTTTAGCCAAAAGCAACGCCAAACCTGACTAAACTCGTGAGATTAGAAAAGTTCTTCATTCCTTCAACAATTCTTTTTTTAGATTCTCTGTAAAATTGATTAGGCAATCGGCCTAATCTTTAGAAATCTCAATTGTTTCATTCCGAGAGCGCGCATCGGGTTGAAGTGGTTTTATTTATGCATCATTGATAATAATAATAATAATAATAATAATAATAATAATAATAATAATAATAATAATAATAATAATAATAATAATAATAATAATAATAATATCCCTAGTAATTAGTATTAGTAATAATAATATTAATGTATCGTAACAAATATACATATAATAAGATGATTAATAGTTAATAATACTAGAGGTAATAATAATAATAGTAATAATAACAACAATAATAGTAACACATGTATATATATATTTTCCCATTTTTTTTCTTTTTCCCTATACTAGGACTCTTATTCTAAATTAATCTCTAAACTTTTAAATATTATAATTTCACCCCAAACTATGACACTCATTCTAAATTGATCCATAAACTTTTGAATGATTCAATTTCATCATCGAATTATCGTTTGAGACTAATCATATTATTACATAATGCACATCAATATTTACGTGATAGTTAATAATTTTCACAGTGATTTTATTAATATGAGATATGATTAGAATATATTGATAATTTGTGGATGAAATTAGAATTTGATAAAGTTTGGGGATGAAATTGGAATGTTAAAAATTTTTGGGACCAATTTAAAAAGAGAGTTATAGTTTGAGGATGAAATTAAAAGGTTTAAGACATTTTTGACCAATTTAAATTAATAATCATAGTTTGGGAGTAGGTGGTGCAATTAACTCTTTTAAAAATAAATGCATTCATTTATTTTTTGTATTGAATTAATATACTTATTTGTATTTGCGATATATAATCGTAAAGTGATGCTATGATAATTGTGACTATAATTCCCAAAAATTCATTAAATCAAAATCTCATATACACAATTGCACAAAATTAAAATTCGTTGCTCATTTACTACAAGTCCATGTTTAGTTTTGAGATTTATCACTAAATAATAATAAGGTAATATAACTTTTGGTACCCAGTTTTGGTATTTACGTGTAATTTGATACCCAATTTTTTATGCAATTAGATATCTACCTTTTTTAGCGATACAATTAGGTACCTACATTTTTTTCTTTGTGCAATTAGGTACCTAATATTTTTTAATTACATTTGTTCATTTCTAATTGGTTTATAATTATAATTTAAACATTGTTTAGTTAAAAGAATAACGTGTGTTATATTCAAAAGTTAGATGTTAAAATTCGAAGTTTGAACACATGTAATTTAAAAATGTTAGATACCTAATTGCACCAAAAAAAATTAGGTATCTAATTGCACAAAAAAGATTATATATCTAATTGCACCATTAAAAAGTAAGGTACCTAATTGCAAAAATAATTTGGTTTCACATTGTACATAAATACCAAAGGTAAAAAAATTATAATTACCCTAATATAATAAATAAATAAAAATTAAAAATATTTTAATTTGAATCCTACAAGTATTTTCAGTAAAAGTGAACATATATTAACACGAGTCACACTAACATATTATCAACTTGGATTATCAATATATGAATGTTCAACGAAGAAGGTATGATGCATCAAATTGTTAGGCTTTTGTGTCATATGTGTTGCAATTTCATTACATTTAATAAATTATTGAAAAAGTCAATCAGATTATATATAAAAATACACGTATTTTTTTAGATGAAGAGGGGTTACTATCATATGACTCGTTAAAATATCTCTCTAAACCTAAATAAAAGAAAAAGAGTGCATATAGAAGCAAGAACAACGCGAAAACATTAAAACTAGAGCAAAAAGCTCATAAACTAAGCAACACTAATCCAGACTTGAAGCATCCAAATCCTCTTGAAAAAGATGCAATAGGGATGTCGGCGGTGAAGCAAAATGAACAACATCCATCTCCCCAACACGTGCGAACTTCGCAAGCTCATCCGCTAGCAGTGGCGGATGTATATGGTGTCTTGGGTGGGCCTGTGCCCACCCTGAATTTTTCAAACCTTACACATTTGGCTTCAATTTTCATAATTTTTATGAATTAGTCCTTAAATTTTATGACTTGTGCCCACCCTGAAATTTTGAGATTTTTATGATTTGTACCCATCCTAAAAAATATTTTGATTTGTGCCCACCCTAAAAAAAAATTCTGGATCCGCCACTGTCCGCTAGACTATTCTCAGAACGGGATAAAAATTTTCTGCCCCTAACCATGCCTCCTTATATGCTTCCTAACCAAAGATGACAAAGATGGTTTAAAAGCTATGTACAAGTACTAGAAAACATAAACCTATGCAGCTTTCATAATATCACACTGCATATTAAATAAGTGGCTGCATATTAATGTAATCTAATACATATGGAAGCTTTAGTTTCCATGCATGGTATGATTAATCTTTAAGTTGTTATGTGCTCCGTTTGTAACAGATGCTTTTGAAGCTTCCATTGCAGTGTGCTATTAGTGTACGATAATCAGGGACTGAGCCAAAACATCAACTTTCATTGTTTGTTCCCTCCTACTTAAAAAAAATTCATTCATAATTTTTTTAAATTTTAACACCCAAACTATTTTTTTTTTGGATTCGTCTCTATTTATTATTTAGAGGAAAAGTTACAATTAGTCCATAAGTGTCTTTTATATAATGGTAAACTACTCAAGTGACCACTGAACTATGGGACAATCTCATTTTGATCACCCAACTAAGCAACTCGTCAATTAAACCATCAAACTTTTAAATTGGTCCTATTTTGACCATCGCCGTTAAAAAACTAACGGAGAATGTGACGTGACAGTTAACAGAAATTTGTATAATTACACATAGTAAATACATAAAATTTAAAAGTTCATTATACATAATCTAAACACAAAAACTAGTGATTTGAAGTTAGTTTTAAGATGAATATTTGGATATATTAAAGTTTATCGCCAAAAAGACATTAAAAATATTAATCTCGTTTTTTCTTTCTTTCGAATCTTGTATTAAAAAATTAATAAAAAAATATTTGAAAATTTTAAAACTTAAAAGTATATAATACAAACATAGAAATAATTTAGAGATTTAAATTTAGTTTTAGGTAAAAATATTAATGAACTTAAAATAAATATATTAAAATTAACGGGTCGGGTACCCAGTCAACAAAAATATTTGGCCTAGACCCGGCCCGATTACCTGGGAAAAATCCCGGGTCGGGTAATTAATTTTAGTAAAATACCAGCTTTTTTTATTTTGGGTCGTCGAGTATTCGGGCCGGGTCAACCGGGTCGAGTAGTTTTGAACAGCCTTATGATTACTTGTGGACTTCAAAAATAAGAATTAATATTATTAAAAAATACTTTATTACATATAGTTATTAAAAATTTAATATTACAGTTAAATATCATTAACTTATTATTTAATATTATTAGAAATAATTTAATAATATTATTAGAAATAATTACTATTTTTCATAACATTATTGAAAAATATTTATTAATATTATTAGAAAAAAAATTAAAAATATTTTTATAATATTTTTAGAGATATTATTAAAAATAATTTAATAAAATAGATATAATAATTTAATGATATTATTAAAAATAATCATAATAAATATAATAAAATAAACGAGAGTATATTATATGATATTAAAAATAATCACAACATATTCTAACAGATAAATGAGACGCAAAATGTATTAGTGAGAGGTGGGGTGGACCGAGTGTTGTGATTTTAAATGATGGATTGAAATGTACTTTGGGGATCGATTTTTCTTGCAAATTGTGTGTGGAGAATTTGAATGCTTCCCTGACATATTTTTTTGCATGATTTTTGTTGGGACATTTTATAATTTCTTGAGACGGCTTGTTTCGTTGTTCATTTGGTACTGTTTAGTGATATACTTTTCCCTTAATGAAATTATCATTCATTAATTAAAAAATAAATATATTAATAAAAATAGAGAAAATAATAGTAGTATTTTGTAGAACTAATGTTTTGATATAATAATTTAAAAATGTTTTGGACAAATTTGAAAAGAATTCAAAACTTGTCTTTAAGTCCAAATAACTTGAAAATATGTTTGAGGCATTTAAAAAGGTTTTTGGCAAAGTTTTTAATGATTTAAATTAGCCAAACTTGACTTTTCAGCAAGCTCATACTGATACGGTGTACCCCGTATCGATACACTTTTGCCCAGGTTTTGCTTCTGCCAAAACTCATATCGATACAGGCCTTGTCATATCGATACGGATAGGGATCGTTTCGATACACCCCTTAAGCATACTGATCCCTAAATTAACGTCCCCAAACGGCTATTTCCCAACTGACTTTTAAATGACATACCGTACCGATACGCCCTCAAGCGAATCGATACGCTTAGGCTGACAAGAGTCCAACGCCTAGTTTCTGAAGAAGAGCGTACCGATACGGGTCCTCGCGTATCGATACGGAAGGCTCCAGAACAACATTTAATATGGGAAATCAAGTCTCCAACGGCTCCAATTCAACCCTAACGGCTAGTAATGGCTACAAACTCAAAGAGGAGTATAAAAGGGACCTCCAAGCATCTAGTAATGGTTAATGCTTCAATTGTAATACAACATATGATCAAAATGTGTCTTAGTGCTTAAGTGTCAATTCTTTGTATAGACAAACATTAGTGAGCCAAAATTGTTAGATTTGCTCAAGTGTTTTAGGATTGGGAGAGAGCTTAATTGTGCAAACAAATATCTATTAGAGGGATTTAAGTTTGCTTATATTTATCTCTTTGTAAAGAGGGTTTGATCAAGGCTTTGGGTAGAAAGCTTGATTGGTTTGTAAGGGTTTCCTCCTAAGCCTAGAAAAGGGGACGAATCAATAGTGGATTGATTGGAAATCCTTAGTGGGAAGCTAAGGTAGTGGATGTAGACCTTGGTTAGAAGGTTGAACCACTATAAATCATCTTGTCTTTATCATTTTTAGCTTCCACACCTCTTTCACCCAAAATTCCACTTCTCCACCACTTGGCGAGCAAGAACGGTTGAAAGAATCAAGCTCCACAAAACTCAACAATTGGTATCAGAGCTTGGCTTAATTGAAGAGGATTAACATCCTATTGAAAAGATCCGGCAAGCTCGATCAACATTTCAAACAACCGGCTCGATAAACCGCCCTTCTTCGACGAAACACACTATGCCCATTGGAAGACAAGAATGAAGTTCTTCATAAAGTCAAAGGACTACAAGCTTTGGGACATAGTAGAAGATGGTCCGTTCGTGCCTCAACAAAGCAAGGCGGATTGGAGTGCCGAAGATCGCAAGAAGAAGGAGCTTAATTGCAAAGCCTTGCACATCCTATTTTGTGCTTTTGGCCCCAACATCTATGAGAAGATGTCTTCTTGTAAGAGTGCCAAGGAAGTTTGGGAGAAGCTCAAAGTTACATACGAGGGGCCAAACGAAGTAAAGGAGACCAAGATCGGGCTCATCAACCTAGCGTATGAAAACTTCAAGATGGATCCGGAAGAGGACATTGAGAAGATGTTCGATAGGTTCTCCACCATCACCAATGGACTTAAAGGTTATGGAGAAGCCATCCCGGAAGAGAAACTTGTTCGAAAGCTCATCTACTCCCTTCCCGAGTCATGGGACTCAAAGAGGACCGCCATCATCGAAGCTAAGAATTTGAAAACCTTGAAGCTTGATGAACTCATTAGGTCACTTCTCACTCACCAAATTATGAAGAAGAATAAAGAAGAGGAGAAGAAGAAAGAAGAGATTAGAGTTATGGGGGAGAAGAAACTCAAAGGGCTTGGCATCAACACAAATGCCATTGCTCTCAAATCCTCCACATGCCATCACGTAGATTCAAGTGAAGAGGAGGATGGAGAAGAAGAGATAGTTCATCTCTTCAAGAAGTGTGCCTCTTACATGAAGAAAGCCTTGAAAGAGCTTGAACGAGAATCCATGAAAAAGAAGAGGGCAAGCACTTCAAGCCATAAGAAGAAGGCATATGTGGCTACTTGGAGTGATGGGGACTCCACCGACGATAAACAAGCCAACCTTTGCCTTATGGCAATCGAAGAAGATTCAAGGGTAACTTCTAATTCATCTACTTCATGTTCATATTCTTTTGATGAATTACAAGATGCCAATGATGACTTGATTTTAGAATTTAAAAATCACATATTGAAAAACAAGAAAGTGATATCAAATTTGAAAATTCAAAATGACTTGATTTCTAAAACCAAAATTGAACTAGAAGCAAAACTCAATGAGTTTGAACAAAAATGTTTTTATTTACAAAATTTGCTTCATAAAGTTCAAGAAGAAAAAGATTTGATTTCCAAAGAGCTTGAAAAGAAAAATAATTTTGGAAAATCAAACTTTTATGTAAGACAATCTAGTGCTCCTAGATTTGTAAATGGTAAATGTTTTAGAAGTATTTGGGTCCCAAAAGGACTAAGTATTTCAACTAAAAAAGATGAAATTGAAAAATGGATTCCTAAGGGGACTAAATTTTGTGCTACTAACGTCTATGGATCCAAAGCAATTTGGATACCAAAAATTACTTGATTGTCTTAAAATAGGTGTGATAGAGAGTGATCAACAAGTCAAACATTGAGGGGGAGCTCCAAGCACACAAAGAAAGACACTTGAAGAATGAAGGCTTCACATCCTCCCTTGTGTTCAAGTGTGGTAGAAATCTAATTGTTTCATTTGATTTATTTTTTATTTCAACTAGATTATGACATATGTTGAACTAAGATTTTGATGATGCTTTGAGTAAGGGGGAGCCATTTTAAAACCAAACTTTTTAATATTTTCAAAATTTAAACCTCTATTGATTTTTTTGCTTAAAAGTGTTTTAAATTCTTTTTGATATAACAAAAAGGGGGAGAAATAATTTGAAAAATTGAATTTTCAAATGAATAAGTGGGAGCTTTAATTGATTTCAAATCTTAATTCTCTTATTCCAAACTTATTTCACAAAGGGGGAGAAATCCCAAACAATTTTTCAAGTTAGTTTTATTATATCAAAAAGGGGGAGTTTGTAGAACTAATGTTTTGATATAATAATTGAAAAATGTTTTGGACAAATTTGAAAAGAATTCAAAACTTGTCTTTAAGTCCAAATAACTTAAAAATATGTTAGAGGCATTTAAAAAGTTTTTTGGAAAAGTTTTTAATGATTTAAATTAGCCAAACCCATATCGATACAGACATTGCCGTATCGATAATGATAGGGATCGTTTCCATACGCCCCTTAAGAGTACCGATCCCTGTTTTAACGTCCCCAACATCTATTTCCCAATAGTCTTTTAAATGACATATTGTACCGATACGCCCTCAAGTGTATCGATACGCTTAGGCTGGCAAGAGTCCAACAGCTACTTTCTGAAGAAGAGCGTACTGATACGGGTCCTCGCGTATCGATATGGAAGGCTCTAGAACAACATTTAATATGGGAAGTCAAGTCTCCAACAGCTCCAATTCAACCCCAACGGCTAGTAACAACTACAAACTCAAAGAGGAGTATAAAAGGGACCTCCAAGCATCTAGTAATGGTTAATGCTTCAATTGTAATACAACATATGATCAAAATGTGTCTTAGTGCTTAAGTGTCAATTCTTTGTATAGACAAACACTAGTGAGCCAAAATTGTTAGATTTGCTCAAGTGTTTTAGGATTGAGTGAGAGCTTAATTGTGCAAACAAATACCTGTTAGAGGGATTTAAGTTTGCTTATCTTTATCTCTTTGTAAAGAGGGTTTGATCAAGGCTTTGGGTAGAAAGCTTGATCGGTTTGTAAGGGTTTCCTCCTAAGCGTAGAAAAGGGGACGAATCAATAGTGGATTGATTGAAAATTCTTAGTGGGAAGCTAAGGTAGTGGATGTAGACCTTGGTTAGAATGTTGAACCACTATAAATCATCTTATCTTTATCATTTTTAGCTTGCACTCCTCTTTCACCCAAAATTTCACTTCTCCACCACTTGGCGAGCAAGAACGGTTGAAGGAATCGAGCACCACAAAACTCAACATATTTTATAATAATAATAAAAGTATAATAATAAATATAGAATACAATAAATTAATGACAAAATTAAGGGAAAGTAAAAATAAATATGCTATGGAATCAAATTGAATAAAATTAGAATTTATAAGGGTCAAAATAGTAAGTAGCTATGCGAAATTAGACAACATTCAAAAGAGAAATGACCAAAATAACAATTAACACCAATATATTAAAAGACACATTTTTTGGATTTTCGGATTATCTAAAAATCAAAATATCTCGATGTGTATTCAATCTGATTATTTGATTTTTCCTTTGGATATTTGATTAGAATTATCCAAAAATAAAAAAGGGATCGAATATCTAAATTTTCGGATCGAATTACTCGGACCATTTTTTTTTGAAAAGTACTAATGTTAGGTATCATAATTAAATTCAAAAGTAAATAAAATTTTAACCGAATGTACGACCCTAGTAGTATAGTGTGTTTTAATCCCCTCGATAATATTAATTCCAGCATAGTTATTTGCATGTGATAAGATAGGATGTTCAGAAAAATAAAATAAAATTTAAATTAAATCACTATTAAAAATTATACAAAATAAAAAACCAATCAAACTATGACATATGATTTAAATAAATTATTAATATATATATATATATATATATATATATATAGGATGGGATCAAGTTACATGGTGTAAAACTAAATGAGTTTTACACTAATCTAGGACCATTGGATAAGAGAAATGGATGGATGAGATTAATAGTAAAAAATGTGAAGATTATCACTTGGGAAAAAAAGATAAGGAAATAATCTGAGCCATTAATTAACATCATCCAACGGTCCAAAAACTGTGTAAAAGTAATTGAATTTTACTGTAACCCCCTCGTCCCGGTCTGGCCGAATGACCGGTCCGAGTGGGCCACACGGGGAAAACCGAGTGAAAACCCCTAAGGATTTCCCCCTCGGTTAACAACCCTATATTTTTTTTCATTTTTATAATCTTGTCTAATTAGATATTAAACCCTAAGTGATCATACAGCGGAACAACATACACGAATCGATCGAACGAACTCAAACAATCATGTTACAGCCCAAATTTAAGCTTATACTGCAAGTGGTATCGATACACCTAAGGGGTGTATCGATACCCCTTGACTAGGTCAACTGGTCAGAGTCAACCAGTGGAGACCGTATCGATACGCCCAAGGAGTGTATCGATACCCTCCCCAACGGTTGACTTTCCACGGTCAACGCAAGATGACGGTATCGATACCCCAGAGGCCCGTATCGATACCGAAATCGACAGTAACTCCAGTGACCAAAAAGGTATCGATACGCCTCCCCCCCGTATCGATACACGAGGCCTGAAACAAGAAGGAGGTATCGATACTGGACCAACCGTATCGATACCCCTGCACGGCCAAAACTCCCAAACTCAGCCAAAACATACAAGACTCGAACCTAGATGCAATTTAGGACTTCCCTATCCCCAACCAATCATTCATACAACATTTACAGATCACTATTTAGCCATACAAGCACCCAACATATACATTCATCAAGGAAGCATGCAATTGAATCAAAGATGACATTCAAGCATCCAAAGACTCATACATCAACATTCAACAAGAGTAAGTAATTAGGCATGAGTTGACATACAACAAGGCAACACAACCAGGAAAAGCAAGATATTAAGGAGTCTAAACATGCTCCTAGCAACCAACAACAACCAACAAAACATTACACATCCCATTGCTTAAACTATTACATGTCTTAGCATTAAAAATCATACTTGGTGAACACAAGCCAAAAACCACACTTGGAGCCTTCCACTTGCGCAAGCAACCCACGAACTAAGGATCTGCAATGTTGAACAAGGAGAGCGTAAGCAATGATGCTTAGTGAGGGTAAGCTCTAAAAACAAACCTCAACATTGCAGGGTCCGAGCACGAACTAGCCAAGTCATTTACATCATACCAAGAATCCACAAGAGCCACAATATAAGATGCATGAACAAAATATACAAGTAAATGTCATGATCATCAAGCTCTAACTTTCTCAACATAAATAGCCACATCAACATCCTCTCAAGGATCAATAGTCTCAACACATGGATACATATATCAACAACATTGGCACCTAGATATGACTCAAATACGCGGATAACCGTTGGAACTCACGTCCAACAACACAACCTTTACCTGACGGTGGGATTACACTCATCACCGGTCTCGCGGAGGGGATTCCACTCATCCTCACGCCCCGTCGATGGGATTCCACTCATCACCGACTATATTTAAATACAATTTCCCGGTGTACCCGTACTCCTCCTTGGTGACTCAACGCCACCAAGGCCACGCGCGACTTTTGACTCATGTGTACACACTAACATCCTAATGATCGATCATTTGTATTTAAGTATACTAGTGCCAATATTTTACTCATTCCACATTACTTATCTCAATCATTTCTGTGCTTAGCACGTACTCACCATGAACGCAATCATGAACCAACATCATGCATGCTTTAAGCAATACAAATCATGCCTCATCTCACATGTATAATACAATATACATAAGCATTCATATCACAACACATACGAGGCATATACATTCATACATTCAAGTTCATCCAAGGGTTCTAGATCAAGCTTAGGATTAGGCTACCACCCTAATCCTAACTCTAGGTGGGTCTACCAAGCCCAACCTAGTCCATATACTCGAACCAACCAATTTAAAACCATTTAAACAATTAACCACTCACCTAAACTTCCAAGCTCAAGACCAAGCAAGCAATTGTCTTCAATTCCCCGGATTCACTTCCGATGCTTCACCGATGCCCAAACTTGATTCTAATCAATCCCAAACACAAACAAAACATCCACAATCAATATCTTGTCATCGAAACTAACCCGGATTAACATTAACAAGCATTCGACACCCCAAGCAAGTCCAAAAACAGAATTTTCGAGTAGCCCACTTAACCCACTGAAATCTTCCATTTCAAGCCTCCAAACCACCATCAAACACACCCAAGGCAACCCTCAAATAACATACTAGCACCAGCCCTTGAAATCCAATATTAAACAGCCCCAAAACACACTTTAAAACCTCCCAAAAACCCCTTTGAAGCCAAATTCCGAAAATTGTTTAAAATCGTTTGAAATTCACATATGTGACATCATTTGACTCCTATATACCATAACTAACCATAATAAATCAAAATATTAGGTTTAGCTACACAAAGGCACCACTTTTAATCAAATATTCAAAAACCTCTATTTCCTTAAAACTTCATGAAAACGAAAATAAAGTATACTTTTGAGAAGAGGGAGGTGAGGGGAGTTCAAAATTACCTTCACCTTTCAATTCGGAGTTGAAATGGAGGAGCTTTGGAAATGGAATAGTGAATGTGGAAGGGAGCTTGGTTTCCCGTTGATAAGTTTTTGGAGAGGAAGATGAATAGTAGAGATGTGGGTGTTTATTTGACATGTGACTTATTTAAGGCTCAAAAGACTTCTTTGCCCTTAATGAAATGGATTATTCACAAGAACATAAGTTCCATGGCCATTTGTGGTTTAATTCCAAAACTTAGTCCATCATCAATTTAATTAATTTAAAAAAAACCAAACCCGAACCATTATTTAAATCATAAAACTGAACCCAAAATAATATTAAAATATTATTTTCACCTAACCCCTAAACCCGGGTGTTACATTTACACAGTGTAAGTTGATCCTAACCATATATATATATATATATATATATATATATATATATATATATATATATATGGGATAAGATTTGGTTATACAATGTAAAAGTTTTAAATTTTATACATTTTTTGGATCGTTGGATGGGTAAAACGGATGACTGAGATTAACAGTAGAATATGTGGAGATTATCACTTGAAAAAAAAAGTAAGGAGTTAATCTCAGCTATTCATTTTCATCATCCAACAATCCAAAAAATGTATAAAACTTAAAAAACTTTTACATACTATATATATATACTTTCAACGCACCGAAAATTAATGAAAACAAAAAATAAATTATTGTAGTAATTATATAAAATATGAGATTGATTGGAACACAACCTGACACACTAAATAAAAACATATGTTATTATGAAAAATATAACAAATTATTAAATATAAAAATATGTTATGAATATTTATCTATGTGGATGTCTATCATGATTAGAACTTTATCAAAGGAGTTTGATTTATTTATTATTAGGAATATTATCTCTATGAAATAGAGTTTAATGTATTATGTACTTCTTATGCTTATAAATAGATGATTCATTGAAGGCATTGTATACAATTCTATATTTGAGAATAATACAAATCTCCCTCCCTCTCTCTCTCTTCTCTTTGATCTTTTATTCTTGTTCGTTGTTCTTCGTTATTTTATTCACAACACGTTATCAGCACGAGACTCTAATCAACTGAGGTCTTCATCGTTATAATTCAAAAGAAGTTACCGGGAAGAATTCGATTATAGAATAAACCAAAGATAAGTTTTTTTTTCTCCTTATTTTTTTTAGTTATCGATTGTCTTTCTCTTTATATTTTAAATTTGTTTTAATTTTTGAAAATTTTGGAAGTATGTTTAATTTTATTCGAACATTGGAAAGAGATAAATTTGTGGCTTCTCACAAACCAAAAGACGAATCGACAGAGACGAAGAGGTTGCGTTTGGTGTAAATTACGTGTGTTTTCTCTTGTTCCTAAAAGGGTTAATTAGCGGTATGCTTATTCATACTGTTACTTATATGACTATATTTGATATTTTTCATATTATTATTTATGTCATTTTATTTGGTAAAAGTTAATATTTTTAACCGTGTTTTGAGTTTTACATGATATGCTTAAATGGCTTGGAAAGAGATGTGATATAAAGGGACTATGAGAAGCTATCTCGGTCATATGCTATGTCTCCATTGTCCACGAGAGAAAAATCAATATCGGTAAATTTTGGTTTTATTTTTATTCTTTATATTATTATTTTAAAGTGCGATAAATCATGATGATTTTGAATTTACAAGAAGATTATTATAAAGTCTATATTTGCTCGAAAGCAATGTTTCTTCTTCGTTGAAAAACTTGACCATAGACTTCTCCCAATTTCAAGTTACGAAAATTCTTCTTGATCCAAAAAGTTTTATGGGAGGCATTCCTTGAAGTGAATACAAAACATGTTGTTTATTCCATGCGATTATCAATGATGGGGCATTCCCTGAAGTGAATGCAAGCATGATGTTTATTCCATGCAATTATCAATGATGGGGCATTCTCTGAAGTGAATGCAAGCATGATATTTATTCCATGCGATTATTGGATCTGTTTCATTCCCTGAAGTGAATGCAAACATGATAAATCATTATTCAATTAGAGACATAATTTCGATATAATCCAAGTATAATTGGCTGGACATCCCGTTCTGCGAGGCTACTGGTCTCAAAGGAGGTTTTTAAAGGACCTTGTGGACAGGTTTAACAATGCCGCGTACGAGGATTAAATCTTTGTTCTCTGTGATAAGGATATGTGAAAAAGGTTTTAAAGGCCCACTGGCTCTACTCCATTCCCTGAAGTGAATGTGAGATTATATTATGGAAGGAATAAAAAATCACATTAAAAGTTGTGGTCGTGGTCGAGGCTATGAATATACACATGAAAAATATAGTCATTTTAAGAATACTTCTACCCGCTGGTAGCGAAGTTATAAGGATGACAAGAGTGATAAAGATCATTCTAAGGAAGTGAAATCCTTTTACCAATGTGATGTTATAAACCATTGGTTTCGTACTTGTCAAACGCCAAAGTATTATGGACTTTATCCATAATCATGAATGATAAATGAAATAAAATATAAACAAAATTTGTTTATGGCGAAAATAATTATGGCGTTATTGGTCCAACTCAATTGGATATTGTTAATTTTCTCATAACCCTTGAAGGGGATAATTTACCATTTATTTTATTTCCCTTATAACCTCTAACAGGAATAATTGGTTTTTTGTATTTATTTTTTTATGTTAATTCGTTTTATTTATTATTTATTTATGTTAGTTTGCTTTATGTTTATTTATTTCACATATTATTTATTTACGTTTTATGTTAATTTATTATTTGAAGAATATGATTACTTCCGGAATAAAATATACAATGAATTGTGGCTATTTATGCCTAGAATTGTGGCTATTTATGCCTAACAGATAATGCAAGTACTCATATTGTACTTAAGCATAAGAAATATTTTTCCCATTTAAATGCAAGGGGAAATATGAGTAGTATTTCTCAAAGTACTAAAATATCAATACTTCGGAAGAGCACTTGAAAGTTTATCTCTGATAGATAATCGACTTGATATGATGTGCTATATTTTATATTTTTCATTCCTCGAAGTGAATGATACAAAGTACATATTTTCATTACCTGAAGTAAATGAAACAAAGCACATTTTGAAAGGTGCACAATTATGCATTTCTCGATTAAAATGCAAGGGAATAATATGAGTACTATATCCGGAAGTACTAATATCACAAAAGGCTCTGGTTGAGCAAATATGTTATTGTCAAATGGAACTTTATTCCATATTCACAGTGCGTTATACTCGTCAAAGTCATAAAGAGAGCAATATGAGTTCGCAAACTATCCATTTGGGAATTATAGATAACATATGTTATCAATTGGCATTTGAAATAAGCCAATATGGATATAAGTTTTGGTAGCCAAAAAGTCAGTTGAAAGCTCTAGAAGAGCTATATATTGCTACCAAAAGATAATTTCAATTGAAAGCTCTGAAAGAGCTAAATATATTCCTATTTAAAGGAACAATTTTGATGGTCGTACTAGACATGTACGAGTGAGATTGAATTACATGTTATGGTAAACAAGGAGTTTACAAATTCAGAGATATATACACATATATATATAGTTGGCATGATCGGTTAGACCATCCTGATCAATAATGGTGCAGAAATTATTGAGATTTACATGCACGTGTATTAAAAGAACTTGTAGTTCTTGTAGTGCTTATTCTCAAAGGAATGGAATAAATTCCACTTATTAAAGAACGTGAAGTTCTTGTGTTACTTAAAGGAATTGATTAATTCCACTTACTAAAAGAACCTGAAGTTCTTGTGTTGTTTGTTCTCAAAGGATATAGATGATCCCACTTACCAAAAGAATTAGAACTTAAAGTTCTTGTACTGAAGTTGAGACTGTATGTCTTGCACATCTGAACGAAATATGGGCCCATATATCCACAAATGTGGAAAGTTTTATATGATTTTAGTAGATGCATCTACATTGTTTTATCGACTCACAACCAGAAGTCTATGAGATTGATTCTAAAAGATTCAGATTATGCAGTTAGACTATTCGTCTTGAAAAACTAGTGGGTTTATATTTTAGGCTATATCAGTTGTTACAAAGCCTATTGATTATGAAAAATATAGTTTAGCAAAATTTCAATTGAATACCTCCTATTTAATAGCTAAACTATGAGAACAAAAGAGTTATTATTTATATGGTGTTTCCATATAGCAACACTTATACGCATCAAGCCAACGAGTTATAATAAACTCCCCGTTATGATTGGTTTTTGGTCAGAAACCATACATTTCCCATTTTATGATTTTTGAATGTGCGATATGAATTGCTCCACCACAACGCACAAAATGGGTAAATAAAAAGGGTTGAGAATATATATTGAGTACGAGTCTCCTTTTATGTTTAAATTCTTAAACATTAATTGGAGAATTATTTATGACATGATTTTTCTCAACATCAGGGGGAGATAATAATCAGCTGGATAGAGGAAAATGAATTATCATTATCTAGATCCTCGTATATGAACTAGAAGTTCATAAGATAATTCATGTTATTACATGTCAACTGCCAGACATATTTACTGACCCAATGAGAGTAATTAAGTCTCATATACCAGCTGAAACGCTCTAAGTTTAAATTACATGTTAGAGCGAGAGAATGTAAATCATGCCTGAAGCATGATAGTTGAAATGGTTCCAATGATCAAAATTCTCGTAAATATAAAGTAATATGAGATGGTCATATATTGGAGACGGGTGCTCTTGAAGAGACCCAAGACATAACAAATAATAAAACTCTAGAAGAGTTTCAGGTACCTGAAATAAAGATTGAAATCTTGAAGAGATCTCGATGAGTTATGTCATTACGAGAATGGAACCAGAAAATTGGAAAGTTGTCGACAACGATTTTACAAACAATTTTACATAAAATACTTCTATAGAAGTAAAGAAAGAAATCGAGGATCTTGTATAAAATCTATCCAGAAGTATAGATATTGAATTGGCCGATGTTGAAAGACGCTTTGAACTTCTAAAATAGAAGTATTTGGACCAGCAGTCCAAACACCTAAAGGTGTAATGCAAGTGAGGCACAAATAAGTAGTCGTAAATACGACTTGAACTATGATTTATAAAAAGTTTTAATTACTTCATGGTGGATGCAATTACTTTGGCAGTTATGAAAATTTTACATGCGTCTAATTATTTGTGGATCCATATTTATCCTTGAAGGATCTAAAATGCTATAAGCATTTGGAAATTTCTGAGGAAATTTATTTAGACATGTCTCATGAATATTTTGGCGCATTTGGTATAATCGCCTTAGTGAATACTAATTGAGAAAATACTATAAGAATGATCAGATTTTCTTATGTATTTTATAAAGAAGTTTGGATCAAGATCCATTATGATAATTTTAGAACTCCTAAAGAGCTTCAAATTGGAAACTCATGAAGTACTTTCAATACAAGTACTTGAATCTTGACATCAAGTTTATCTCGACCTGCAGATCGAACATTTTTATATATTTCTTTTGTCTATGAATAGACATAAGCTGAAAGAATCTTAAAGAAGATTCAATATGAATAGAGCATATCTATTGAGTATCACAATAGTTGTAAGATTGTTGGATGTGAATAAAGATAATTATATTTTTTCTTGGTCTTGAAGCACTATATATTAGTTGGTCAAGAAATATCTATGATTATACAAAGATCATTACATTTAGATCTTCAAACATTCGTTGATGCCTCCTCAAATGTCGTAGAAATAATTTTTATGAACGAGGCAAGCCAAAAAAATGTGTTTGGCTAAGACCATTGACCCAACATATCCAAAAGATATGTGGATTTACTTTTACAAGATATGATAAAAGCTATCTTGTGTAAAGATAATGCAAGATGTTTATCTCAGTTTGAAAGTGGATACATCATGAAACATATTACTCTAAAGTTTCACCCCTCACGATCTTTAGAAAAATGATATTCAAGATTAAATTATGAAGATTCAAAGATCTTCTGTGATGTTTGCATGAGGGGGAGTAAATACGCGTTGCACTCTTTTTCCCTTAACCGAGGTTTTGTCCCAATGGGTTTTCATGGTAAGGTTTTTAATGAGGCAACATGTTATGCGTATCAAAGATGTGTGTACTCTTTTTCCTTCACTAAAGAATTTTTTTTCCCACTGGGTTTTTATCTTAGTAAGGATTTAACGAGGCACATTATCTTCATAGACATCCAAGGGGGAGTGTTATGAATATTTATCTATGTGGATTTCTATCATGATTAGAACTTTATCAAAGGAGTTTGATTTATTTATTATTAGGAATATTATCTCTATGAATTAGAGTTTAATGTATTATGTACTTCTTATGCCTATAAATAGATGATTCATTGAAGGCATTGTATACAATTCTATATTTGAGAATAATACAAATCTCCCTCCCTCTCTCTCTCTCTTCTCTTTGATCTTTTATTCTTGTTCGATGTTCTTCGTTATTTTATTCACAACAAAATATAAATTTTTAATATTTTAAACAGTGAACCAACAAGTATTCTAGTGAAAAACCGGAAGATATTCATCCCAGGGGATACAGGTTCAAACTGCTATGTCTACAAGGTGTATGCACATTATCAAAGAAATAAAAATATGTATGAACGGATACTACCTTGTAATCATCTTTAGACTATTTAAAAAATATTTTGAATAATAAAAAATAATATGAACATGATCTAAAAATACAATACCAACCCAACATGAATCCATAAAATGTCATAATCAATATAAAACGAATTGCAAAAGAATTAGAAAAATAAAGTGTTTGGTCAAGGGAAAGGAGTGAGCAGTTATATTTAATTGAGGAGGTAATATTTTTCTTTCGGTAGAGGGGGACAGAAGGAGTTGTTCAAAATTTAATTCAAAATTTAATGCCAATCAAAACTTACACTATAGTCTAGTCAGTTTATTTTTATTGAATTTTTTCTCTAGCAATTGTATGTCTCAAACATTGGGTAAATTACATCCAAAGTCAATTAATTATGAGTTTATTAACAAAATGCCACTCGATTATAATATTGTTACAGAGCGATCACTACATCGTTAGGAATGAAACAAATATCTCATGTGGTCTGATATAATAACATTTCTAGTTTCCAAAACTTATGCGTTCTTTTAATTTTGTCCTAATTTGAAATAATTTAATAAATTAACCCTTCATACTTAAACATTTTATCAATTTAGTCTTGTTTTGCGATATTGTCAAAACAAGCGAGCATGTCGAATCAAATCAGTAGTTAGATAATTTTATTATGTCATAAAAAACAATGAGTTACTTTTAAACTGTTATTATATCAGAAAAGTTTTATAAGATTTTTGGGATAAGAACAATCAATTTTTTAGAACAAAAACTAAAGTGATGAAATTTTTAAATAGGAAGGACTTAATTTATTGAATTTTCTTGAATTTGGACAAAAAAATATATTGCATAAGTTTTGAGGAATAAAACTATATTTATACTAGATCACATCATTATTCATGCCTAATATTTAACAACCACTAACCTATTTGTAACAATATTTTAATTGAGTGACATGTTTGTAACATTTAAAAGAAAAGTAACATGTTTGTTACCAAACCCATTTTATTTTTAACAAATTACTTCTTATATTATAATGAAAATTTTGCTAAAAAAACTTTATGTTTAATGTAATATTAATATAGTTAGTAGCGGTATGATCTTCTCACATCATGTAAAACTTTTAAGTTTTACACTTTTTAGACTGTTGGACATATAAGAGTAAATAGATGACTGAGATCAATAGTAGTAAATGATGAGATTATTAAGAAAAAAGAGAATAAAAAATCCTAGTCATTCATTCACCCTCATTTGACCTAACCCTAATTAAGAAAGAATTTGGACCGCCAGACGAGAGTAAATGGATAACTGGCATTTAGGTGAACCAAAAGACATCAAAATATTTAGGTGAATTTGTAGGTTCCACGTGGGTATAAATAGGCAAGAATAAAAAACACGCCTAAACATCAAAGCAATAGTTTAATCATAGTTTGCAATGGCTGTTAAACTTTCTAATATGTTGTTTGGAGCATTTGTTTTACTCTTTGTGCTGCAACCTTGTGTCATCAAGTCTCTAAAGCTTGATTCCCTTAAAAATCTTGAGCAAGTCCAGAAAGGAGGAGGTGCCAGCGGGATTAATCAAGTCAAGCAATACCTCAAGAGATATGGCTATTATCCCCATGGCGTGAAGCTCACACTCGACGATCGTTTTGACGATTCTTTGGAGTCTGCTCTGAAAGCATATCAACAATTTCTCTATCTGGATGTAACAGGAAAGATCGACTCCGCTACTATCAAAACAATGATGACTCCTAGGTGCGGTATGCCTGATAATCAAGGTGAATCTCACTTGGTTTCTAACTATAACATCACAAACAGTAAGTGGAGGAAGTACAACCTTTCGTATTCTACCAGCAATGCTCCCAGTGGGTTTACAGTAACTGGAGTGGATACTGTATTTGCTAGAGCATTGAAATCATGGGCAGATGTTTCTCCCTTCAAGTTCACAAAGAATTCAAATAGCGATATCAAAGTGGGGTTTTACTCAAATAATCATGGAGATTACCCATTTTATGATCCAGTGGATAAGGTTGAGGCATATGCTCATGCTTTTTATCCAGAAGATGGGAGGGTTCACTTCAATACATTATATACTTGGTCCACCAATCCTACAAGCAAACAAGCCGACTTTGAATCAATAGCTGTGCACGAATTAGGACATAGTTTGGGTCTTGACCATAGCGGGTTAAAATCAGCTATCATGTATCCATATATTGCTCTAGGAGCTATCAAAAGGAATCTGACCCAAGATGACAAAGATGGTTTAAAAGCAATGTACAAGTACTAAAAGACATTGCATCAATGAAACCTATGAAGGTTTCATAATAATTATACTGAAAATAAAATAAGTGATTACAGATATACCAGAGCTTAACTATTGGATTAATGTAATCTAATAGATATGGAAGCTTTAGTTTCCTTGCATGGTGATGGTATGAATAATCTATGACTATGAATTACTTGAAGTTATGTGCTGCATTTGTGACGTATGCTTTTGAACATTCCAATGCATTATGCTATATATTGGTGCCTAATAACTAGGGACAAAGTGAGAATATTAAGTTGAGGCTAAAACATATTTTTTTTTTCAAAATTTATGGGGAATTATAAGTATCTCATAATTTTTAATTTTTTTATAAACTAAAATGTAAAAAACATGTACCAATTACAACTAGTTAGTATAGTGGGATGATGCATTAAATCCCTTAAGCAAGGTCAGGAGTTCAAATCCTAGCGTTGTGAATAGAAAAAAAGGGTTGGAAGGGTGGTCCCCATAATGGGTCTCCATAAAAATCGATCTGAATTAGTCGGACAGTGAGTCGTAAACCAATGGTTAAACAAAGTAAAAAAAAGAAGTGATGGGGTTGGGGCTACAGCCCCTCCCACCTATATAATAGCTCTAATCCTGCTGATAATGAAGAAAAAAAAGAGTATAAAAGTGATAGGACTTGAACTAGAACAGGATGTTAAGGGAAAAAATTACTTAGTGACCTAAGTAGTATTTAAACTAAAACTTGAGATGAAAAACAAGGTGTAACTTGAATAATATTTAAACTTATGGACTTGCATTTCAATTAAATCAAAAGGTTTGCGAGACAAGACCCCTTATAACTTCTATATAGTTCTCTCCAGGTCTACCATTACATTCCCTCAATGATAGACTCTGAATTTTTATATTTTTAAGATTTTTTTTTAAAAATTGATTTTAATGACGTGACACACTCTGATCGTGCCGCGTGTCCTTATATCTTTGACCTTTAGAGGGTATTGACAGTCTTCGCAGTCAACGTAACAGAGGGGCAAATTGGGTGCAATTTGAATTTTGAGGGCTAGATTGGGTGAAGAATTTTCATAAGGACTTAATTGATTTTTTTATTTTTCGTTGAGAGCCAATTTGACCTTTAAGACCCCTTATAACTTCTATATAGCTCTCTCCAGGTCTATCATTACATTCCCTCAATGATACACTCTGAATTTTTATATTTTTAAGATTTTTTTTTTAAAAAATTGATTTTAATGACGTGACACACTCTCATCGTGCCGCGTGTCCTTATATCTTTGAACTTTAAAAGGTATTGACAGTCTTCGCAGTCAACGTAACGGAGGGGCAAATTGGGTGCAATTTGAATTTTGAGGGCTAGATTGGGTGAAGAATTTTCATAAGGACTTAATTGGTTTTTTGATTTTTCGTTGAGGGCCAATTTGACCTTTAAGCCATTTATTGATTTTTCAAATTATGACCAAATTGATCGAATTTATAAATTTGGAGGACTAATTGTGTTATTAAACAATTTTAGCCAGGCTGCCACATCACCCCACTTAGCAACAATTAGGGCTCAGTGACCATTTTGTAACATAATCAATAGTTTAATGTCTAAATTGAAGCAATTAAAAGTTTGATTACCACAATGAACAATTTAGCAAAGTTCAGTGATCATTTATGAACTTTACCCTAAAAATTAATAATACATATGATAATAATATAATAAAAATGATATTATTAAAAATAATCATAATAAATATAATAAAATAGACGAGAGTGTATTATATAATATTAAAAATAATCACAACATATTCTGACAGACAAATGAGACGCCAAATGCATTAGCGAAAGGTGAGGTGGACGTGTGTTGTGATTTCAAGTGATGGATTGAAATGGACTTTGGGGATCGATTTTTTCTTGCAAATTGTTTTTTTTTTGCATGATTTTTGTTCGGACTTTTTATAGCTTCTTGAGACTACTTGTTTTGTTGTTCATTTGGCACTATTTAGTGATATGCTTAACCCTTAATGAAATCATTATTCATTAATAAAAAATAATTATATTAATAAAAATCAAGAAAATAATAGTAGTATTTTATAATAAAAATATAACAATAAATATAGAATACAATAAATTAAAGAAAAATTATGGGAAAATAAAATAAATATGCTATGGGATCAAATTGAATAAAATTATAATTTAAAAGGGTCAAAATAGTAAGTAGCTATGCGAAATTAGACTATATTCAAAAAAGAAATGATCAAAATAACAATTAACACCAATATAGTAAAAGACATATTATTTTTTCCCGGATAATCTGAAAATCAAAATAACTCAATGCGTATCCAATACGCGAGGGGGTCAATAGCACAGAGGTATGAAGATATTGTCGTGGAACATTCGTGGTTTGGGATCAAGGTCAAAGAAAAAATATGTACAAGACAGGTTACGACAATATCAAGGGGAGATGATTTGTCTCCAAGAAACTAAATTGGAGGACATTGCCTTACCATTGGTGAGTTCGATTTGGTTTACTAATAATTTTGACTTTGTGTTTACACCCTCGATTGATCGGTCGGGGGGGGGAGTTTTGGTTTGGGAAACATATAGATTAAGAATTGAGTCAAAGCAAATTTTCGAACACTGTGTTGTGATCACTGGGTCTTGGGTGAGTGAGTCTTGGAGATGTGGGATTGTTTGCTTATATGCTTCTTGTTCGTTAGAGGGTCAATTAGCGTTGTGGCTACATTTTTTATCTGTGATGCGCAGTTTTCATGGCCCATGGTATGTTTGTGGTGATTTTAACGTGGTTCGTTTGCCATCGAAAAAGACAAAGATGTAATGGAAGTGCGGTAGAGACGGAAAACTTTGTGAGTTTCTTGAATGAAGCGTCATTGATGGATATTCCGATGCAAGGGAAACAATTTATCTGGTATGGTTCGGGGAACAAATGTAGTCGTCTGGAAAGATCTAAATAACCCTCTCTGACTGACCATCTGACTAAGGATGATAAGAAGTGCTGAAGTTCAAACGGGTACCCAAAGCTGTATGCAGACTCTCCCAAAATCTAGAAGTAAACCGAGGATCCCTATCTGACACAATGGACTTCGGCACACCATGAAGTCTGACAATCTCACTAATGTACAAATCGACCAATCTATCTAAGGTGTAAGTAGTGTTGACTGCCAAGAAGTGTGCACACTTCGTAAAACGATCTACTATCACCCAAACTGAGTTCTTCTTCGTAGGTGTCAAAGGCAAACCCGAAACAAAATCCATGGTGATGTTCTCCCACTTCCATTCCGGTATTCTCAACGGCTGTAACAAACCTGAGGGAACCTGATGTTCCGCCTTCACTCTCTGACACACTAAACACTTACTCACAAAGTCGGCTACATCTCTCTTCAAGCCAACCCAAAAGTACTCATTCTTCAAATCACGGTACATCTTCGTACTTCCCGGATGCATAGCAAACGGACTACTGTGAGCTTCAGTCAAGATAGTACGTCTCAAATCACTGTCTTCTGGCACAACTATTATGTCTTTGAAACACAAAACCCCATCGGAACTAAAGCTGTAGTCTGAAGATCTACCCTCGGCTATATCTTGCACGTGAGGTGCCAAAGATCTATCTAAGAGCTGTTTCTCTCTAATCATCTGACCTAGAGTAGGTCTAACCTGAAGCTCGGCTATCAAGCCACCATCTCTAGACAAACTCAATCTAGCAAACATAGCTCTCAAGTCTACGGCCATCTTCCTACTCAAAGCATCGGCCACTACATTGGCCTTACCCGGATGGTACTCAATAGTAAGATCGTAGTCCTTTAGTAGCTCTAACCACCTACGCTGTCTGAGATTCAAATCTCGATGAGTCATAATGTACTTCAAACTCTTGTGGTCGGTGTATACTATGCATTTCTCACCATACAAATAATGCCTCCAAATCTTTAGAGCAAACACAACTGCAGCTAACTCTATGTCATGGGTCGGATAATTGCGCTCATGGGTCTTCAACTGTCTTGAGGCATAAGCCACCACTCTCTTGTCTTGCATCAGAACACATCCTAACCCTACATAAGAAGCATCACTGTAGACTACATAGTCCTTCCCGGACTCAGGCTGAATCAAAATCGGAGCTTGGGTCAAAGCTTCTTTCAATTTCTCAAAGGCTCTCTGTCTTGCATCTGTCCACTCAAACTGAACACTCTTCTGAAGTAACTGTGTCAATGGAGCGGCTAATTTAGAGAAACCCTCTACAAACCTCCTATAGTATCCGGCTAAGCCTAGGAAGCTACGTACCTCTGTCACAAACTTCGGTTGCTTCCACTCAACAATGGCTTCAATCTTCTTCGGATCAACTCTAATGCCTTCAGCTGACACTACATGTCCTAAGAAGACTACCTCTCGGATCCAAAATTCGCACTTGCTGAGCTTCGCATACAACTGATGATCTAGCAAAGTCTTCAAAACAAGTCTCAAGTGCCGGTCATGGTCTTCTTCAGTTCGCGAGTACACCAAGATGTCATCAATAAACACAACTACGAACTGATCTAGATACTGATGAAAAATCCTATTCTTCATGTCCATGAAAGCTGCCGGTGCATTAGTCAACCCAAAAGGCATGACTAAGAACTCATAATGACCGTATCTAGTCCTAAAGGCTGTCTTCGGTACATCAACCTCTCTAACCTTTAGCTGGTAGTAACCTGATCTCAAATCAATCTTCAAAAAGACAGATGCTCCCCTCAACTGATCAAACAAAGTCATCAATTCTAGGCAACGGAAATTTTTTTCTTCACTGTCAACTGATTCAACTATCTGTAATCTATACACATTCTCATGCTTCCATCTTTCTTCTTCACAAACAAAACCGGTGCACCCCAAGGTGAAGAACTAGGTCGAATAAAACCTCTATTTGTCAATTCTTGCAACTGAGTCTTCAACTCTTTCAATTCTTTCGGTGCCATACGATACGGAGCAATCGAAACAGGAGCTGAATCAGAATAAGTCTCAATGCTGAACTCTACCTCTCTGTCCGGTGGTAACCCTGGCAATTCTTCCGGAAACACACTAGTAAAATCACATACTGTCCGGATGTCCTGAGGTCTAACCTCACTCATGTTAGGGTTCATCACATACGCTAAGTATGCTTCACACCCCAACTCAACTAATCTCTTAGCCTCTAGCACTGAAACTACATTGGATAAGAACTTCACGTTCTCACCCACCACAACAATCTCATAGTCATCTGTGAGCCTCAAAGAAATCCGCTTAGTTTCAAAATCTATCCTAGCTCTATGCTCCGTGAGCCAATCCATACCCAGAATCACATCGAAACCATAGAAAGGAAGTTCCATCATATCCACTGGAAACACATGTCCCTGAACCATCAACGGACACTTTCGGTACATCTTCCTAACTACTACCGTGTCCCCAAAGGAACTAGTAACACTAACTCCTACCTCTAACAATTCACAAGGCAAATTCAAAGACTGTGCATGCTCACTCAATATGTACGAATGTGTAGACCCAGAGTCAATCAAAGAAAGCAAACCCAAAGACTGTATCGAGAAGTTACCTGCGATCACATCGGTGTCATGCTGCTCCCCGCGCTGAGCGTAAACCCTAGCCTGTCCTCCGCCCTCTGGCTGGACTGCAACCACATGGGCTAAGTTTCTCTGACCATCGTTCCTTGGCTGGAAATTACCTCTACCGCGCCCGCGGCCTCTCTGAAAATCATTGGCTCTAGCAGGAGCCTGAGCTGGTGCCTGTCCCACCTGATGTGGACAGTCACGCCTAATGTGGTCTCTAGCACCACAACTCCAACAAGAATGGTAGTTCCCCCAACACTCACCGGTGTGGTTCCTCCCGCAAGTAGCACATGTGGGCAACTTCCCACCAGCTCTCTGACCCTGATGGCCCTTACCGTGGTTACCGCCACCACGCCTATGATCATACTGATGTCTGTTGTCTCGATGCCTCTTGGCATCACCTCTATCGAAGTTGCTGGACCTCTTACCCGAACTAGATCCACCTGACCGCCTGGTCAAACTCAAACTGTGCTCCAAGTCCTTGGCCCTCGAGACCAAGACATCGAAATCGGTGTAGTCTGAAGCTAGAGTATAAGTCTTGATTTCTTCATTCAGCCCATAACGGAAGCGGTTACAACGCTCCACCTCAGTGGGTACAAGCTCGGGTGCATACTGACTCAGTCTAACAAATCTGATCTCATAATCGGTCACAGACATACTCCCCTGAAGCAATGCCATAAACTCTCTCTTCCTCTCATCGAGGTATCGCGGACCCAAATACTTCTTCCGGAACGCTGTCTCAAAGAACTCTCATGTAATCTCGGCCTCATACATCCCTAAAGTAACGGTGACCCACCAGGTGTAGGCATCACCCTAAAGTAGCGACTCAACGCATCCCAACTTGCGCTCACCAGTGCATCCCATCTGAGCAAGAATACGGACAGTCTTCTCAAACCATAGTTCTGACCTCTCCGGAGTAGCACCTCTGAACTCTTCGGCCCCAAGGCCCCGAAGTCTCTCTAATGGCAACCCGGTGCCCTCACTCTGATGATGTGCTGCCTGACCTCCAGCTACAGCAGCCTGAAACGCCCCGGCTATCGCTTGAACCAATAGAGCTAAGTCAATCCCGGCCGGTCCTTGGCCACCTTGGCCTCCTTGTGGTCCCTCTCTTTCGGCCCCGGCCTCACCTCCCACTCCCGGTGGAGGTGGTGGTGGTGGAGGTGGTGGAGGAGCTCCAACTCCAACCACAGGCTCTCCCACTTGAGCCTCAACCCTAACTACTAGCTCTACTCCTGGAGCCTCTGCCCGTGGTTCCGGTCGAACCATCCTAGGCCTCTCACGTGGTCTCATGCTTTAGCTAGCAAGGTAAACTACAACAAGAAACAGATAAGGATTACGTTAGTCAAGGCAAAGGTCCAATAGCGCTCAAGTACTCCTCTTTCCAAAAATCTTTTTAAATTAAGTAATAGTAGCAATGGGCACACACTCACACCAGACACGACAATTCATGCTTCAAAACAGCATACAATCAAGCAAACATCAAGGATTCATGGCAAAGCATGCATCGAACATCATAAGCATTTAAAACATTAAGCTTACCTCACTTACCTGCCCGAGGTCTCGGTAACCTCAGGCTCTGATACCAACAAATGTAACCCCCTCGTCCCGGTCTGGCCGGATGGCCGGTCCGAGAGAGCCACACGGGGAAAACCGAAGCGAAACCCAAAGGATTTCCCCTCGGTTAGAAACCTTTTTTTCTTCTTTTTTTATTTTAATCTTGCCTAGATGAATGTTAAGTCCTATGTGATTCACAACAGCGGAAAACATTCAAAGGAAAAACACATTCGAGCCACGGCCATGCATAACAGTCAATTTTAAGCTTATAAGGCAGGCAGTATCGATACCCTTGACAGGGGTATCGATACCCCCTTTCTAGGTCAACCCAAGAAGTTAACACGAGAAGACCGTATCGATACCCTTACCAGGGGTATCGATACCCTCTCCCTCGGTCAACCTTCCTTGGTCAACAGATAGATCCGTATCGATACTCGGGAACCCCGTATCGATACGCTCTACTCTCACTCAGAAATCCAAATTCCAGTAGCAAAATCTGAGGCCTTTGGGCAAGAGAGTATCGATACCCTAGCTAGGGGTATCGATACCCCCTGCACTGCAATTCCTCAAAATCAACCTAAACGACCCCAAAACGACTCTAAATGCATTTCTCGACTCGCCTAAGCATATACAAACATACTAGCATACATATAAGAGCCAAGGGAAGCATTCACACATGGATTCAAGCATTCATACTTAGCATTCCAACAAGAGAGCAATTTAGGCAATATTGGGCATACATAAGGACTCAAAAGGTCATAAAAGGCTCAAGTCAATCACAAGAGGTTTGCACTCGGCATATGGCAACCTAAAACACCCTAAAGCATGCCATCACACACCAAAACATTCATCATAGTAATACGTGCTTACAATCCATAATCAAATTCAAAACATCATCATATGAAATGAGTCATACAAGCTCATACAAACACACCCTATTGCCACATTGCTTAACTACTAAAAAATTTACCATACTTGAGCAACAACTTGGAAAGCCCTTTGTTGCGTGTAAAATAGTCTATCGCAATTACAGTGCAAGTATACACGACGCAAGTAGTAAAGTGATACGAAGTATCGGATATCGTCTCCACAGGGATTGGGCTAATGACTTCACCTTGTTTACTGCACGAAAGCAAAGGAAATAATTAAGAGTTGTCACGAGAATAATAAGGTAAAAACGTAAAATAAAGGATTGAGAAATTAAGATAGAGAGAATGGGCTGGTATTGAGTTGCTCAGTAGTGCAGGAATTGAGTTGCTTAGGATCTCCAGTTCTGTCGTCGCTCCCGTCGCCGACAGCACCTGTCGTGGCGTCTGTCCGTTGGCAGTCGCGGCAGCAGACACACCAACTCCGTACTTCAAGCTTGGCAAGAATCCCAGATCTGCCTTGCCCTATCCCTAGGCACAAGTCTGTCGATGGTCACGTCTTTGATGATACCTCCCGGCGTGAATCGAAGGATGAACACCGATGTGTATGAATTCTTCCTTAGCCACTTAACCTCGCCCTATCCCTAGGCACGAGATGATTCAACTATGAACTAGAGAACGCGCTCTTATCTCTTTCGTATACTTAACTCTCCCGATGCTAAGTAAATGGATAACCTCACAATGCTCTCCCGATGCTCTTGCAAGATATTAAAACCAAGATAAAAGAACTTGAAGTTTATTTTATTGAACTTGAAAAATCCTAAAACAACGCAACCCTTACAACTACTTTACAAAACAACCCGTAGCCCTTGGGGGAAATTAGAACATATCGGTGACAGGTAAACGGCAGGGGGGTTTTGGTTATCGGTTATGGGGTAGAATTCGGGATGATCCCCTCCTAGGTCAAAACTATGCCCTTATATAAGCTTTGGGCTCAAGTTGTCTAAGGTAACAAGGATTACAACTTTAATTAGAAGTAAGATTCTAATAAAGACTTAATCTCTAAATCTCCTACTTTGCAGCCGCCATCCTTGTTTCTAGGAATTTCCTCTCCTTGAGCTTTGGCTTGACATATCTTTTGATCCGGGGCTTGGAAAAATATTTGGCTTTCACACGACAGACGAGCAGATTTTTCTCTATCTATCGAGGTCCACTTGACTTTTCCTCTTCATAAATCTGCTGTCACCATGCTGTCACGACAGGTCCTTGACAGGTTCGTCTCCTTTGGTTGCTTGTCCAGTTCCGCTCTCATGCTTCTCTGCCCTGCGCCTGCCTTCATCGTCTACGATGACAGATACCTGCGAAAATATCCATCTTTTAGTAGAATCCGTGCCTTTTGTATAATTGTGATGTTTTACTAAAAACTAACCTAAATGCAATGCAATGATGCTTGAATGCAGCAGAAATATGGGTTAAAAAGGGTGTAAATAATAGAACTTTTACACACTCAACACACCCCCAAACTCAAGTTTTTGCTTGTCCTCAAGCAATTAAGACTTAAAAGAAAAATGAAAATTTTTGTGTTGGCCTTCAAACAGTGAACTGTCCCTTACCCGTCGCTCATTCTCTATGGTGGCAGCAACCTGTCGGAAAAGTTAGGATCTGTCCGGAATCTCCCTATAGCTCTCGTGCAGTGTGTGCATGCTTGTGAACAGTTATATGCCAAGACTCTCTTAGTTTCACTAGAATAATTGACTTTAGCTTGTTTAGAGTTTTCCTACGAGACTGTTTTCTTTCTTTTTCTTACTAGAGCCAGAATTGGGCACCTCTAGTTATTTCCTTTTTTCAAACTTCTTCTCTTTTACTAGAGCCAGTATTTCAGGCACCTCTAGTTAACTGTCTAGAGCCGGTGATAGGCACCTCTAGAAGTTTTTCTCTGGTTATCTGCCTAGAGCCGGTGGTAGGCACCTCTAGGTTTCCTGAGATTCTAGTCTCTTTTCTACTCTAAGTGCTAAGTTTTCCTATTCTAGTTTGGCTAAAAGAAATCTAGGCAGTATAATAGTCACAAAAGTGTTTAAATTTTCAGAACTATAGAAAGGCTCTAAACTTCTCCTTAACCTGTCCTAAAGATGCTGCCACGACAGAGCTGTCATGACAGGTAAGTTAACTTCACAGTTTTAAGCCAACAGTTTTAATTTTCTGTTTTTTTTTTTTTTTTTTTTTTTTTTTTTCAAAAAAAAAAAAAACAAACTTAAATAAAAAGACACAACAATAATTAAAAGATTTGCTAAAGACTCCATTAATGATGGAGGGTTGCCACCCCCAAACTCAAGGGTTGCATTGCCCTCAATGCAAAATGACATGAAAAAAAAGTACATCACAAAATATAAAGGCAGGCAGCAATAAGAGACAATAAAAACTTAAATTTTCACTTGCTGCTCTCACTACTGCTGCTGACGCGGATCTGATAGCGGCGCCTGCGCTGAGGTGGTGGCTGGACAGGTTCAACGGCAGGTTGCTCAACAGGTTCATCGGTCTGTTGAGGGGCGGTTTCTTCCACTAGTCGAACGTCGGAACTGCTGCTGCTGTCCCAGCTGTCGCTTGTGATGGCTTGGGACAGTCTTCTTTTGTCGGCCACATGTTTAATGCGTTTCACTCTTGTGAAGGCGCTGTCCAAATTCCTCCCGACAATAGGGCTGTCATCAGTGGCAGCTCGCTTTGTTCCTCGAGGTGAAGTGTCTGCCGAGGGGCTGCCGGCTGCCGTTGGGGATGGTGTGGAGGAGGCCGATTCTCCGTGGGGAGAGATAGGTGGTGTGGGAGTGGGGGAGGGTATATTGAAATAATGGGCGGGGAAGGTTGGGAAATTGACATCCGTATAATTCAAAGTATTGGTAATGAAATTTACCGTAGCATTGGAGAAGTCACGGATGAATGTCATTAAGCCCATCTGACGCTCCTCTACCCTCAAGATGGCAGCAAGGATCTGGGCGTTCTGATCTGTCGGACTAGTGTTGGTGGCGGCTTCGGGGGCAGGTTCAGTGGCCGGCTCATCATCAGACGCAGCAGGAGGGGCGTTTGGGTCGAAGGCGTTGATGGGAGATGCAGCTACGACCTCCATGAGGCTGGAGATGTTGCTGTCTGTCCAGCCGCTAACCTTCTTAATTTTGTCGGATGGCTCTTCGGGTACGGCAGCACAGCGGCAGAGGGCAGTGATGGTCGACGGTAGGCATAATCGCGAGTCCGAGCGGAATGCACAATCAAGGATGCTGTCCCTCATGTACCTGCCCACGTTAATGGGCCTGTCGTGCATGATAGAGTGGATGAGGGCCAACCGCTGCCTGTTGACTGTTGTGTGGTGAGATGAGGGCAGGATACGCTTTTTGATAAACGCGTTCCATAGTTTTGCCTCTGGGAGTAGCTGCCCTCTGTTGACAGAGTGGGGGTTTTTCTTGCTGGTGCTCCATGTCGTGCCTGCTTCTGTCAATTCCCTCATGACAGCATCGTGGCCGGCAGCGTCGAGGGTGTCCCAGAACTGTTGATGAGCATCATCGTTGGGGCCAAGGAAGAGGCCAAAGACATGGTTGATGCTGCTGGCGGTGAAAGGAACTGTCACTCCTCGAACGGTGACAGATGTCGCCGTCTTGCTGTCGATCGCCGCATAAAACTCCCTGACCAGGGTGTCATTAAGCTCTGCCGGCTGTTCGGCAAAATCCTCCCAAAGTTGTGCTGTTATGGCCCTCATTATGAACGGCCGGAGTCCCATATGGGGGGCATCTCTGTTATAGATGAAGCTCCGCTCCTCCCATAGTTCCTTGTTGGCGAACGGGGCTGCTGCTGCGGAAGAGGAAGCGGCAGCGGTGTTTTGTCGGGTTTGTCTTGAAGACATGTTTTGGTTGCTAGGGCTGCAAATGAAAGAAAAAGAGATAAAACTAGAGGAGAATAGCAAGAGAGAAAATCTGAAGTGATGAAAAGTGAAAGGGAGAAGGGGGTTTTATAGCTGTTTGGGAGCTGCCCGTTTAATGCCGCAACGGCAGGCGAGAATAACGGGGCGGCAGATTGAATATAGCGTGTCTGACGCGTCTGACACGTATTAATGCGTCTGCTGTGCGTCTGCCGCACGCTTCTCCGTCTGCCGTGTCAGTCTGTTGATAGCCTGTCTTGTCCGTCTGTTGCGGCAGCTGGAACGGCAGGCTTTAATGAATGGGTTTTAGTGGGCTTGATGGATGGGCAGTGGGCTTGGGCCACTTCTTCTTTTCTTCTTGACTCCTTTATTTCCTAAAAACTGAAATTATAAAAACCAAACATTATTTGAATAAAATAAACCTAATGTCCTAATAATAATAAAATAAATAAAAAAAAATTATGTTAAATTAGTGATGCCTTGTGGGGCATCATCTAAAGTAACCACTTCCTGTAGTCTTGGGGTTTCAGTCCCCTGGTAGTGCTTGAGGCGTTGTCCATTGACTTTGAATTGGTGCCCATCTTTTAATGATTGAATTGTAATGGCACCATGGGGAAAAACCTGAACCACTTGGAACGGGCCAGACCATCTAGATTTTAGCTTCCCTGGAAAGAGTTTCAACCTCGAATTAAACAACAACACAAGCTGCCCTGGGCAGAACTGTCGTGGTAGCAGCTTCTTGTCATGCCACTTCTTAGTTTTTTCCTTGTAAATTCTTGCATTATCGTAGGCCATTGTCCGTAATTCTTCGATTTCGTTCAGATCCAATAACCTTTTCTGGCCGGCCTTGTCCAAGTCCATGTTCACTGCCTTAATTGCCCAATATGCCTTGTGCTCGATCTCGACAGGCAGGTGGCAGGTTTTCCCGTAAATCAGTCGGAATGGAGACATGCCCAATGGAGTCTTGAAAGCTGTCCTGTATGCCCATAATGCATCATTCAGAAGTAAAGACCAATCTTTCCTAGTTGGTTTAACCATCTTTTCAAGGATGTTCTTCACTTCCCTGTTTGATATCTCAGCCTGTCCATTGGTCTGTGGGTGGTATGCTGTCGCGATCTTGTGCTTGACACCATATTTTTTTAAAGCAGCAGCAATTACCCTATTATCGAAATGTCTCCCTTCATCACTGATAATCGCTCTAGGGATGCCAAATCTAGAAAAAATGTGTTTGTGCAGAAACTTTTGGACCGTCTTGGCATCATTCTTTTGCGTTGCGATTGCTTCTACCCACTTGGAGACATAGTCCACTGCTAGGAGAATGTAAAGGTTTCCACACGAGGATGGAAAAGGTCCCATAAAATCAATCCCCCAAACATCAAAGATTTCTACTTCTAAAATATTCTGCAGTGGCATCTCGTTTCTCCTCGAGATGTTACCTGTCCTCTGGCACCTGTCACAGTTTCTGTAAAATTCCTGTGCATCTTTATAGAGTGTCGGCCAGTAGAACCCTGACTGCAGCACCTTGGCAGCTGTTTTATTGCCTCCTAAGTGACCTCCATATTGTGAAGCATGACAGTGATGGAGAATGTCTTCTTGTTCTTCTTGTGGTACACACCTTCTTATAACCTGATCTGCGCACATTTTGAAAAGGAGAGGTTCGTCCCAATAATAATGTTTAACATCATTTTGGAACCTCTTCCTTGCTTGATAATTAAGATCAGTAGGTAATATTCCGCTAACTATAAAATTAACAAAATCAGCATACCAAGGAAGGTTAGAAGACTTACCTGCCGTCATGGCTGTCGCGACAGCTATTGCGGCAGCAAAGAGCTGTTCATCTGGGAAGGTCTCAAGTATTTGTGTCTCATCTAAAGGTAGACTCTGTCCCATATCCAACCTCGACAAGTGGTCTGCCACTTGATTTTCTGTCCCCTTTTTGTCTTTGATCTCAAGGTCGAATTCTTGTAATAGCAAAATCCATCGTATCAACCTAGGCTTCGCATCCTTCTTTGCAAACAAATACTTTAGGGCAGAATGATCGGTGTGTATTATAACCTTCGTTCCAAGTATGTAAGAACGAAACTTGTCGATGGAGAACACCACAGCTAACAGCTCCTTTTCTGTGGTGGTATAGTTCTCTTGGGCTTCATTTAATGTTTTGCTTGCATAGTATATGACGTGAAACAGCCTGTCCGTGCGCTGCCCAAGTGCTGCCCCGACAGCATAGTCACTAGCATCACACATGATCTCAAACGGTTGTGTCCAGTCTGGTGGCTGTACTATGGGGGCTGTCACTAATTTTTCCTTCAGAACCTTGAATGCTTCAGTACATTCTTTGTTAAAGTCAAAGGGTCGGTTCTGCTCTAGGAGATGACATAGAGGCTTGGTGATTTTTGAGAAATTTGCAATGAATCTCCTGTAAAAACCTGCATGCCCTAAAAAACTCCTAATGCCCTTGACAGTTGTTGGTGGCGGCAGCTTTTCAATGACCTCTATTTTCGCCCTGTCGACTTCTATCCCACGGCAGCTAATCTTATGGCCTAGAACTATCCCTTCATCTACCATAAAATGGCATTTTTCCCAATTAAGAACAAGATTAGCTTTTTCACATCTTTCAAGTACCTTTTGAAGGTTGCCGAGGCAGCTCTCAAAATTGTCTCCAAAAACGGAAAAATCATCCATGAAAATCTCAAGGAAGTCCTCGACCATGTCGGAGAATATTGCCATCATGCACCTTTGAAAGGTGGCAGGTGCGTTACAGAGGCCGAATGGCATCCTCCTAAATGCGTATGTTCCGTAGGGGCATGTGAAAGTTGTTTTCTCTTGATCCTCCGGTGCAATAGCAATTTGGTTATAACCTGAATAACCATCAAGAAAACAATAATAAGATTTACCCGCTAATCTGTCAAGCATTTGATCAATAAAGGGTAAAGGAAAATGGTCCTTTCGGGTAGCTTTGTTAAGCTTCCGATAGTCCATACAAACCCTCCAACCGGTCACAGTCCTGGTTGGGATTAGCTCATTGTTATCATTGGTTATCACTGTCATTCCTCCTTTCTTTGGGACACATTGCACCGGGCTTACCCATTTGCTGTCGGAGATGGCGTAAATAATACCAGCATCTAACCATTTAATTATCTCTTTACGCACTACCTCCTTCATCGCAAGGTTTAACCGCCTTTGGGCATCAATAGTCGGCTTATGGTCTTCCTCTAATAGAATTTTATGCATACAGATTGCCGGACTAATGCCCTCAATGTCTGCTATCGTCCATCCAATTGCCTTTTTGTGCTGTCTTAACATGTCGACCAGCTGTCGTTCCTGTTCCTGCGGCAGCTTAGCAGAGATGATTACGGGCAGTGTTTTATCACAACCAAGATAAGCATATTTAAGCTGCCCTGGCAGGGGCTTAAGTTCTAAGACAGGTGGTTCAACAGTAGATGGCTTTTGGATTAAATGGTTACCCGAAGTGTAATTCAAGGGTTCGAATAACTTACCTGGACGATGGTCTAACCAGTCGACCTCCTCTTGACCTGCAGTGTCAGATGTATCGGATGCAGAGGAGTCACTGTCGTCGAAGCTGTCGTCGTCGCTGTCGTGACAGGTTTTTAAGTGGCTGTCGCAGCAGTGACCAAGTTTTATATCACGGCAGCCCGACCTGAAACAGGGGTAATCAAAAGTCACCTCAATGATGGCCTTGCACTCCTCGTCTAAATCAGCACGTTTCATTGATTGGAGAACATTCAACTTGATCTCTTGATCGTTTACTCGCATGGTGAGTTCTCCTCTCTCCACATCAATCAATGACCTTCCCGTGGCTAAAAAGGGTCGTCCTAGGATGACTGGTGCATTTTCGTCTGCCTCACAATCTAAAATAAGAAAGTCAGCAGGAAAAATAAACTTATCCACTCTTACCAAAATGTCTTCAATCTTTCCCTCTGGATGAACGTAAGAGCGGTCGGCTAACTGTAGGGTAACTGTCGTGGGCCGCGCCTTGCCAATACCTAATTTCTGAAAAACAGATTTGGGCATTAGATTAACACTAGCACCTAGATCACAAAGTGCCTTACCCACAAATTTGTCACCGATTACACAAGGTATGAGGAAACTCCCTGGATCCTTCTTCTTCTGGGGTGGCTGCCGATGAAGAATACTCATGCAACCATCTGCCATCCTTACCGTTTCAAACTCCCCAAGTTTGTATTTCTTGGACATGACATCCTTTAGAAATTTAGCATAACCGGGCATTTCCCTAACAGCATCTAACAATGGAATATTAATCTGAACCTGTTTAAAAATATCATAAATCTTTTTAAGTTGAGATTCTTGCTTAGCTTGCTTTATCCGTTGAGGAAAGGGTGGTGGGGGGCGGTAGTCAGCTACACGTCCTTCCCACTGCATACGAATCTGAGGACGATGTTCTTCATTTTTCTCCTCTGTCGCTTCTGCTGTCGTGACAGGCCTATCGGCAGCAGTCTGTTTGTCACCTGTCGGGTCAGCTTCCTCGGCAGGTTTATCCAAGGCAGGTTCCTTTTCTGTTTCAGCTTCTTTTTCCGGCCCTGGTAACTTTTTCCCACTCCTAGTAGTAATCGCCTTACATTGCTCATGTGGGGGCGGTCTAGCATTTTCAGTATTGCTAGGGAAACCTCCATTCTGCCTCGGCTTAATGTGCTGGGACACCTGACCCATTTGTGTCTCTAGAGATTTCAAGGTCGCCTCATGATTTGTCATCCTCATCTTGGTTTCATCCATAAAGTTTTCCGTCTTTTTGACAAACTGATTAATATTCTCCATATATGTACCAGTCTGAGACATAAAAGTGGCCAGAGTCTGTTCCAATACACTGCTTGTGGCAGGTGGTGGCTGCTGTTGCTGTTGCGGCGACAGGTTCTGTGGCAGGTGTTGCGGCTGCTGTTGCTGTCGCGTCAACAATCGGGGACCCCCTTGATTCTGATTATGCACTTGTGGATTCAGCGCATTGTTAGGGTTACTCCAAGAAAATTTGGGATCTTTCCTCCAATTAGGATTGTAGTTGTTGGAGTTGTAGTTTGGCTTGTAATTTCCAACATATTTCCCTCTTCTATATTTATAGGGCATTCATCCTTACTATGATTTCCCTCACAAGTAGTACAAACTTCCTCGACAGCAAATCCTCGTATATCCTCTTCATTCAATAAGTGTTTCATGGCTTTAGTAAGGAATGCTACCTGTGATTTCATAGTGCTGTCGGCCTCATAGTCCTTGACAGCTAGTACCCGTTTACCCCCTCTTCTAGCAGTCGGAAACTGCTCCTCATTCTTGGCTAGGTTTTTCAAAACTTGCAGGGCCTCATCCGGATCTTTATCCAATAATAATCCATTCGCTGCAGAATCAATTCGGATGCGAGTTTGTAGATTGGCAGCGTTATAGAACTTTGTAACCTGATTCCAGACGGGGAATCCATGCATAGGGCAGTTTCGAAGAAGAGTGGTAAACCTGTCCCAGGCCTCGTGCATTGGCTCGTCATCTTCCTGTTGAAAAGTAGCAATTTCATTACGTAATCGCTCAGATAAATGCGAAGGATTAAAACGAGATAAGAATTCACGAGTTAGATCTGCCCAAGTCATAATAGAACCCGGTGTAAGCTTATTCCACCAAGTTTTAGCTCTATCCCTTAATGAATGGGGGAATAACCGAAGCCTCAGTATCTCCGGACTAACTCCTGGCAGTCTAAACGAACCACAGATCTCCTGGAACGTTTTGAGATGCTCCCTAGCATCTTCTGTCGCAGAACCACTAAACTGTCCGGCGTTGTTGATCATACTAAACATGACAGGTTTAAGTTCAAAGTTGTCAACATCAATATCCGGCAGCGTGGTCTCCAGCTCTACATGATCATTCAGCATGTAGTCACGACATGACCGTCGTCCACCTGCTGCGGGCGGATTGGCGGCAGGTCCACCAGCAGGTTGGTTATGGGCCATCTTCTCTAGCTGTTCTTCGAGATATTCGTTTCTGTCTAAAAGTCGGCGAAGTTGTTTCTTGAGATTGAAGGAACGTTCGATCTCTGGATCTAATTTATATTCAGGATCTTCACCTCTTTTCGATCTGCGCATAAACAAGAAAACCTCGTGAAAAGCAAGAGTTGAAAACACAAAAGAAAAATTAAAGGAAAATAAAATAAAAAAATAAAAATAAAAATAAAAAGTGCAATAAAAGAAAGATGTAGTTATGTTGCCAATCCCCGGCAACGGCGCCAAAAACTTGTTGCGTGTAAAATAGTCTATCGCAATTACAGTGCAAGTATACACGACGCAAGTAGTAAAGTGATACGAAGTATCGGATATCGTCTCCACAGGGATTGGGCTAATGACTTCACCTTGTTTACTGCACGAAAGCAAAGGAAATAATTAAGAGTTGTCACGAGAATAATAAGGTAAAAACGTAAAATAAAGGATTGAGAAATTAAGATAGAGAGAATGGGCTGGTATTGAGTTGCTCAGTAGTGCAGGAATTGAGTTGCTTAGGATCTCCAGTTCTGTCGTCGCTCCCGTCGCCGACAGCACCTGTCGTGGCGTCTGTCCGTTGGCAGTCGCGGCAGCAGACACACCAACTCCGTACTTCAAGCTTGGCAAGAATCCCAGATCTGCCTTGCCCTATCCCTAGGCACAAGTCTGTCGATGGTCACGTCTTTGATGATACCTCCCGGCGTGAATCGAAGGATGAACACCGATGTGTATGAATTCTTCCTTAGCCACTTAACCTCGCCCTATCCCTAGGCACGAGATGATTCAACTATGAACTAGAGAACGCGCTCTTATCTCTTTCGTATACTTAACTCTCCCGATGCTAAGTAAATGGATAACCTCACAATGCTCTCCCGATGCTCTTGCAAGATATTAAAACCAAGATAAAAGAACTTGAAGTTTATTTTATTGAACTTGAAAAATCCTAAAACAACGCAACCCTTACAACTACTTTACAAAACAACCCGTAGCCCTTGGGGGAAATTAGAACATATCGGTGACAGGTAAACGGCAGGGGGGTTTTGGTTATCGGTTATGGGGTAGAATTCGGGATGATCCCCTCCTAGGTCAAAACTATGCCCTTATATAAGCTTTGGGCTCAAGTTGTCTAAGGTAACAAGGATTACAACTTTAATTAGAAGTAAGATTCTAATAAAGACTTAATCTCTAAATCTCCTACTTTGCAGCCGCCATCCTTGTTTCTAGGAATTTCCTCTCCTTGAGCTTTGGCTTGACATATCTTTTGATCCGGGGCTTGGAAAAATATTTGGCTTTCACACGACAGACGAGCAGATTTTTCTCTATCTATCGAGGTCCACTTGACTTTTCCTCTTCATAAATCTGCTGTCACCATGCTGTCACGACAGGTCCTTGACAGGTTCGTCTCCTTTGGTTGCTTGTCCAGTTCCGCTCTCCTGCTTCTCTGCCCTGCGCCTGCCTTCATCGTCTACGATGACAGATACCTGCGAAAATATCCATCTTTTAGTAGAATCCGTGCCTTTTGTATAATTGTGATGTTTTACTAAAAACTAACCTAAATGCAATGCAATGATGCTTGAATGCAGCAGAAATATGGGTTAAAAAGGGTGTAAATAATAGAACTTTTACACACTCAACACCCTTCTTGCCTTGCCTCGAGCTAACACCACGCTAATGATCTGCATTGTTGAACATAAAGAGCGTAAGCTATAAGCCTAGTGAGGGTGCTCTAAAACGAAAAGCATCAACAATGCAGGGTTCAAGCATGTTAATCCTAGTCTTACATACATCAAGCATAGGCATAAAATCAAGTAGACCTAGCTAGTCTTTCAAGTGGCATATATGGTCTCTCAATCCTAACAAGCTTAAACATCATTATCAATTATCATGTAGCAACACCATATATCACAACCATATATCACCATCATATACCACAATACATAAACAAGTTTAATTGGCCACTTTAATTACCCCGATTGTGCGGATTTAAACCTCAACAACACTTTACCTCGGTGGGATTACACTCATCACCGGACCTTGCATGTGCGGGATTCCACTCATCGCCACATGCCCTACGGATGGGATTCCACTCATCATCCCGTAGAAGTATATAAAAAGCTTCCGGTGGAATGTTACATCACCGTACTCCTCCTTGATGACTTAACGTCATCAAGGCCACGTACGTTTTGACTCAATTTGTGTGCACACTATCCTAATGATCGATCATTTACAACCGATAATTATTTTAGTGCCAATTATCATAACCACATCATATATATATCATCAACCACATTCATGCTCAATCTCATAGATGCATGTCAAGATAAACTCACATCATCAACCACAATCATAATAGCATAGTCAAACAAGCATAAATGCATTCATGGATATCAATGGTTAAATCAACAACTTGAATTAACTATGAGTGGCCTACCAAGCACACTTCACACACACTCCCACTACACATACTCGAACCGAACTTAAAACAAGTTGAAACCACTCACCGCCCTTCCTTAGCAAATCGAACAATCCTCTTACGCACCCGGATTCGGTCCCAAAGCCTCTTCCACGCTTCCACTTGCTTCTAGCCAAACAAAACATATACATTACTTCCCAATTCAATGCTAAACTCAACCATCAACATACTTTGCTAACACAACCCAAATTTCACAATTTCTCAAATCTCCTAATCTCCTAAAATCCCAATTTTCGTACTCCAACAACCCTTGGCTGAAAACTTAATTTCCAAACATCCAAATGACTTCCAAAACATCCCAAATCACCCTCCTAACATAGGTAGACCATCAGCCATTCAATTTCAACATAAAAACCACCAAAAACTCAAGTTTTAATACTTTAAAATCTACATCAAGAACAAGCTACGAATTTTCACCCAAATTCAACCAATTTGATATATGTTACTCATTATAACATGATTAACTAAAACCCCAACTCAATTTATCAAAACCAATTAGAAAACCCCTTAAAAATTCAAACTTTAATATAAACCCTAATTTTCAAAACCCCATATTTTTGAAATCTAAGACAAAGGATAGATAGAGGTTGAAAAGGAGATTAAGAAAACGTGATTACCTTTGAAAAGCACCTTGGATTGAAGAAGAAAATGAATGGAATAGTAACTAGTGTAGTTGGGAGAGTTTGAAAATGGGGAGAGGGGTTTGACGTTAAAAGAAAAGGAAATGGGGAAAGAGAAGACACTTTACAATAAAGTGGTCTTGCTTTTAAAAGTTTTGGGTGAAATCACCATATAGGTCCTTCCCCTTTTTACAAGAGCTCAATACACCACATCTTAGGTTGAATTGATTTTTAATTAAATTTTTATTGACTCGACCCACAAACCCGGTTAACTCCTAGGCCCAGAACACGGGTGTTACAAAGCTGGATTGTGAAGATGAAGCCTTACGAAGCAAATTCAGTGATAGAACTCTGCCAAGGCAGTAGATATTCCCTACCGAGGTAGCGCATAGATCAACCTGCCAAAGGGCAAACTGAGCAAAGTGGTAGTCGATTTGAAGAGCAGAAAATGCCTGACTTTTCTACACACTTTGTGCATCAAGGAGAGCTCGAGAGGAGGACGAATAGATGGAAGGAAGGTTAAAGATGGAATTTGGGTAAAAGAGGATAAATGCATTAAAATTAAAGAGATTCACCTCTTTAATGAAGTCAAGTCCAAGTCCAACTTAACTTCCTCTTCAAGAAGGACCATGCCCCACTCCAACCCCTATATAAGGAAGGCTTGCCACCATCAAGAAAACGAAAAAGGACGAGAGAGCTTAGGATTAGTTTGTGTTTTCTTTCCATTCGTTATGTTCTAATTTTCCTTAAGGTTAGGATTAGTTGTTTAGTAGTTGTGTAAAGACAATTGTACTTTGTTTAGTAGTTGTTTAGTAGTTTCCAAGTTCAAGGTTTGCTTACTCTTGGCATTGAATTTATTCTTGCATACTTATCGGGAGAGAGTTTGTGAGATTATCCATTTGTCTAATATCGAGAGAGTTAGACTCACGAAACGAATAAGCATGGTTGTCATCCCACGTGGTGGTAACTAACTCGGCTTAGGGATACGTTAAGAGTTTCAATGGCTAAAAGAAGTGTGTGATTGGTTGGTATTTATCTTTGGTTTACTTCGGGAGGTATGGTTAAAGTCCATTCATCAATAGTGTTCCGGGCTTAGGGATAAGGAGGAGTCATCTAAGGATGCTTTGCCGAACCTTAACAACAGCTGCCGTTCAACAAGGGATTGCCACCACAGAGCATTAGCATATTGCGGCCGAGACGGGGACTTAGGTCACTGCCGAGGCATCTTTGTGTTCATTGCATTCAAAACTAAGACAAGTCAATTGGGCTTTCACACTACGACGCAATTTGATCTTGCCCATTCTCTCATCTTGATTTTCTCTTTATTTATATTTCTGGCTTATTTTAGATTTAGTTCTTTAGATTATTCAAAACAACCCAAATTACATGTGTTCTTTTCTTTTATTTGTTTTACAGTACGAGGAAGTAGGATCAAAGGCTAGCCCAATCCCTGTGGAGATGATACTCGATATACTTATCATTATATTACTTGAGATGTGTACACTTGCACTATTGCGGGGCACTTTTACGCGAGCATCAGGGGTAATTGAATCCAATGAGGCTGAATTATTAGCTATACGGGATGCATTGGTCTTCCTTGCTTCCTCGAGGTGGCGTGAGGTATCTTTGGTGCTTTAATTTGACTCTCAAGTTGTTGTGGCGTGGATTCTACGGCGAGAGCGTCGTCCATGGAAATTTTGGCAATGTTTCAATCAGATTGACGAGGCTGCGTTGAAAATTCCTCATTTATGCTTCCATAATGTTCTTCGAGAGGCTAACTCTATTGCGGATGCGCTTGCAAAGGGTGGTGTTCAACGTGCTTCGTGGCTTGAGGTTGTGGTTTGATGTTATTAGCGTTTTAGTCGGTTGTTTTGTTTTTCGGTGTATACTTTGTTGGTGTTTTGTTCTTGTATTTCTTCTCGTTTTTTCATGGTCATGAGTACACTTTTCCTCCATTTAGGTGTAAGGAGGTTTTTAACGAGGCTCGTGGCCATGAGGTTTGGTATGATCATCAATAAAATCATACTTTGTTGATAAAAAAATCTAATAATCTGGTTTTTCCTTTGAAAATCTGATCAAAATTATCCAAAAATTAAAAGGGGATCAGTTATCTAAATTTTCAAATCGAATTACTTTGACCAATTTTTTTTGAAAAATCCTAATGTTAGGTGTGATAATTAAATTCAAAAGTAAATAAAATTTAAACTCAATGTACGATCCTAGTAGTATAGTGTGATTTATCCCCCTCGATAATATGAGTTCGAGCATAGTTATTTGCATGTGATAAGAAAGAGAAATGTGTAAGGTAGGATGTTCAGAAAAATAAAATAAAATTTAAATTAAATTACTATTAAAAATTAGGAAAATTCTACAACATACGACGAACACCGCTGAACACCATTAAATTTATTAATAAATATTAAAAATCTCAATGACTCGACATACAATTATAAATTATTTAAAGTAAAATTTTAATTAAATTATTTTCTATATACATTATATATTTTTAATCTTTTTTAAATAATTGGATCAAATACCAACCTTGGTCAATTTAAAAAGTAAAAAACCTAAACCCTAAATCCTAAATCTTAAATCCTAAACCATAAACCCAAAACCCAAAGCACTAAACCTAAAACCCAAAACCTTAAACCTAAAAACTATAAACTTAAAACACTAAACCCTAAATTTGAACAATTGGTTTAAGGTTTAAGCTTTAGGGTTTATGATTTAGGGGTTTTATTTTTTCAAATTGACTAAGGTTGATATTTGATCCAATTATTTAAAAAAATAAAAAATATAACATATATGAAAAATAATTTAATTGAAATTTTATTTTAAATAATTTATAATTATATGTTGAGTCATTGAGATTTTTAATCTTTATTAATCAATCTAATGGTGTTCAGAGATGTTGAGCGTTAGCGGTATTTAACGGTGTTCGTCGTACGTAATAAATTCATCCTAAAAATTATGCAAAATAAAAAATCAATCAAACCATGACACGTGATTTAAATAAATTATTAGAATTAATATATATATATATATAATACTTTCAACGACCGAAAATTAATGAAAACAAAAAATGAATTATTGTAGTAATTATATAAAATATGAGATTGATTGAAACACAACCTAACACGCTAAATTAAAACATATGGTATTATGAAAAATATAACACAGTGTAAAAAATAATATTAATATGATAAGCGTACATGAATGAGTTAAAATTTAAATACAACAAATTATTAAAGATAAAAAATATAAATTTATAATTTCGAACAGTAAAAATTAATATGAATATGATCTAAAAATACAATACCAACCTAACATGAATCCATAAAATGTCATAATTAATATAAAACGAATTGCAAAAGAATTAGAAAAATAAAGTGTCTACGGTCAAGGGGAAGGAGTGAGCACTTCTATTTAATTGAGGAGGTAATATTTTTCTTTCGGTAGAGGGGGACAAAAAGGAGTTGTTCAAAATTTAATTCAAAATTTAATGCCAATCAAAACTTACACTATAGTCTAGTCAGTTTATATTTATTGAATTTTTTTTCTAGTAATTGTATATCTCAAACATTGGGTAAATTACGTCCAAAGTTAATTAATTATGAGTTTATTAACAAAATGCCACTCGATTATAATATTGTTACAGAGCGATCATTACATCGTTAGAAGTGCAACAAATATCTCATGTGGTATGATATAATAACATTTCTAGTTTCTAAAACTTATGCGTTCTTTTAGGTTTGTCCTAATTTGAAATTATTAAATAAATTAATCCTTCATACTTAAACATTTTATCAATTTAGTATTGTTTTGCGATATTGTCAAAACAAGCGAGCATGTCGAATCAAAGCAGTAGTTATATAATTTTCTTATGTCATAAAACAACAATGAGTTAATGTTAAACTGTTATTATATCAGAAAAGCTTTATAAGATTTTTGGGACAAGAACAATCAATTTTTTTAGAACAAAAACTAAAGTGATGAAATTTTTAAATTGGAATGACTAATTTTATTGAATTGTCTCGAATTTAGACAAAATAGACAGGTTGCATAAGTTTTGAGAACTAAAATTATTTTTATACTAGTTCGCATCATTATTCACGTCTAATATTTAACAACCACTAACCTATTTGTAACAATATTTTAATTGAGTGACATGTTTGTAATTTTTAAAAGAAAAGTGGCATGTTTGTTACCAAACCATTTCATTTTTAACAAATTAAACTTCTTATATTAAAATGAAAATTTTGCAAAAGAAACTTTATATTTAACATAGTATTAATATAGTTAGTAGCGGTATGATCCTCTCACACTATGTAAAACTTTTAAGTTTTATACTTATTTAAACCGTTGGATATATAAAAGCAAGTAGATGACTGAGATCAATAGTAGTAAATGATGAGATTTTTAAAGGAAAAAAGAGAATAAAATATCCTAGTTATTCATTCACCCTCATCCGACCTAACCCTAATTAAGATAGAATTTGGACCGCCGGATGAGAGTAAATAGATAACTTGCATTTAAGTGAACCAAAAGACATCAAAATATTTAGGTGAATTTGTAGGTTCCACGTGGGAATAAATAGGCATGAAGGCAAGAATCAAAAACACGCCTAAACATCAAAGCAATAGTTTAATCATAGTTTGCAATGGCTGTTAAACTTTCTCATATGCTGTTTGGAGCATTTGTTTTACTCTTTGTGCTGCAACCTTGTGTCATCAAGTCTCTGAAGCTTGATTCCCTTCAAAATCTTGAGCAAGTCCAGAAAGGAGGAGTTGCTAGCGGGATTAATCAAGTCAAGCAATACCTTAAGACATATGGCTACTATCCCCATGGCGTCAAGCTCACACTCGGCGATCGTTTCGACCATTCTTTAGAGTCTGCTCTCTAAGCATATCAGCAATTTCTCTACCTGGATGTAACAAGAAAGATCAACTCTGCTACTATCAAAACAATGATGACTCCTAGGTGCGGTATGCCTGATAATCAAGGTGAATCCCACTTGGTTTCTAACTATAACATCACAAATAGGTGGTGGAGGAAGTCAAACTTTCATATTATATCAGCAATACTCCCAGTGGGTTTACAGTAAATGGAGTGGATATTGTATTTGCTAGAGCATTGAAATCATGGGCAGATGGTTCTCCCTTCAAGTTCACAAAGAATTCAAATAGCGATATCGAAGTGGCGTTTTACTCAAATAATCATGGGGATTATCCATTTTATGATCCAGTGAATAAGGTTGAGGCATATGCTCATTCTTTTTATCCAGAAATTGGGAGGGTTCACTTCAATACATTATATACTTGGTCCACCAATCCTACAAGCAGACAAGTCGACTTGGAATCAATAGATGTGCACGAATTAGGACATACTTTGGGTCTTGAACATAGCGGGTTAAAATCAGCTATCATGTATCCATATATTGATCTAGGAGCTATCAAAAGGAATCTGACCCAAGTTGACAAAGATGGTTTAAAAGCAATGTACATGTACTAAAAGACATTGCACCTATGAAGGTTTCATAATAACTATACCGAAAATGAAATAAATGATTACAAATATACCAGAGCTTAACTGTTGGATTAATTAATCTAATAGATATGGAAGCTTTAGTTTCCTTGCATAATCTATGACTATGAATTACTTGAAGTTGTTATGTGCTGCATTTGTGACGTATGCTTTTGAACATTCCAATGCAGTATGCTATATATTGCTGCCTAATAACTAGGGATCAAATTGAGGTTAAAACATATATATTTTTTCAAAATTTAGGGAGAATTATAAGTATTCCATAATTTTTAATATTTTTATAAATTAAAAAGTAAAAAACATGTACCAATTACAACTAGTTGGTATAGTGGGATGAGGCAGGAGTTCAAATCCTAGCGTTGTAAATAGAAAAAAATGGGTTGGAAGGGTGGTCCCTATAATAGATCTCCGTAAAACCCGACCTGGATTAGTCAGACAACGACTTGTAAACCAATGGTTAAACAAAGTAAAAAAAGAAGCGATGGGGTTGGGGCTACAACCCCTCCCACCTATATAATAGCTCTATTCCTGCTGATAATGAAGAAAATAACTTCTATATAAGAGTGATAGGACTTAGAATAGGATGTTAAGGGTGAAAATAATTTAGTGACCTAAGTAGTATTTAAACAAAAACTTGAGATGAAAAACAAGGTGTAACTTGAATAATATTTAAACTTATGGACTTGTATTTCAATTAAATCAAAAGGTTTGCGAGACAAGACCCCTTATAACTTCTATATAGTTCTCTCCAGGTCTACCATTACATTCCCTCAATGACACGCAACAGATCTATTTGTAATTATTTTGTAATAATACTAAGAGTTAACTACATTAAGTGTTCCCAATTTATTACCTTCATTTTAATTCGTCTCCAAACATTTAAACATTCCAATCTCATCCTCAAATTATGAGCCTTATTTTAAATCGGTCCTCAAACTTTTGAACGTTTTAATTTCATTATCAAACTACAATTCTCATTTTAAGTTGGTTGTCAAACTTTTGAATATTCTAATTGCATCACCAAATAATCAATATATGCTAACCATATCCCATGTTAATAAAACCGCTATAAAAATTGTTACTTGCCATGTAAACAATGATGTTTATTATGTGTGGCATAAACGATGATTTGAGGATGAAAATTAGACTGTTCAAAAAGTTTGGTGGCCAATTTAGAATGAGGGTCGTAATTTGGGAATTAAATTGAAATATTTAAAAGTTTAGGGACTAATTTAGAATGAGAGTCATAGTCCGGGAAAGAAATTAAAATGTTTAAAAGTATATGGTCCGATTTATAACGAGGGTCATAATTCAAACACGTGTAGTGCAATTAATTCTTATGAGAAATCGGACCATATATATATATATATATTAAATATTGTCAGTTGGCGTGCTGGGTTGGATTCGAGTGTTGGGGTTAACTCGTTGATGGTGTGTAGTGGATAAATGTGTATATAAGGGCTTACTAACTTGAGTTTGCACTCGTTCTATCTCGTCCGAGCCTGTATTTGTTCTGTATTGTTGGATTCTATAACTATTATGTATTGTCTATTATGTATTGTCTTATTCTATATCTATTCTATATTGTTTGGTTCTGTATATGTTATGTCTAGTCTTAATCTGAGTGAATAATATGATGTTTGGTTGAATTTCTATTTTCAACATGATATCTAGTTAGAATCTGTACATGTATGTTCTCCGGTTACATTATGCACGTAGAGAACGCACTAAGCTCTATAGCTCATATTCTGTTTTGTTTTCTTTACATTTCATAACAGTGTATAATAAAAGTTCGTACTCGGCATTATTTGGAGAGTCTCGATCTTAAACAATTTTTGTTTTTCAAGTATTGCCCTTTTCTGTAAACTATTTATTTTTTGAATTCTGGCTTTGAACTGATTTTTGTTTTACTGTAAAATGAATTGTTAATATGATAATTTCTGAAATCTCATTTAACATTTTCAGTTGGTTACGTATCAAACTCTATCGACAGGTCTCCGGTGACGAGCAACCGGTTCGGTGAAAGAAATGGAAAAAGTGTGAACTGAGAAGTGAAAGGGGGAAGAAGATGGATCGTGTTTTCCAAAACAGAGAGAAAGATTAGGTCTACTTATTTTATTTCATATTCAAAATTTTCAGTTGTACAAATTGATTTGGGCTAAGACCCAATAGCCTATTTAAACACCTAGTGGCTAACAAAATAACCACAAACGGTTATGCGGTTATGGGCCAGCTGTCAAGGTATCTTCTGGGCTTGACCCGAATCTACTAGACCTTCATTCATATCAGTTCTAACATTCCTATCTACATCTCCCTTTGCTAATGAATCGGCTAAAAAATTTGCCTCACGATACACATTGTGAAAGCAAACACAAGACAAAGCCGCACATGCTTCATCAATTTTTCGAAACCAATCCCACATACGTCATGTTCGACGTTCCAATTGCAAAATTCATGGGACTAAACACCACTTCGACGCACGAATTAACGCCAATGCATGGCAAATAGCTTGTACTTTAGCCTCATTCGAGTCGAGAACACCCAACGGTCCAGAAAACAAAGCAAGAATTTGTCTTCTATCATTGCGCAAGACTCCACCACATTCCACCAACCCGGACTTTCATCTCGCCGCACCATCGACGTAAAATTTCAGAATGCTACACGACAGCGGACACTCCCACCAAACCGACTCAACAATCGAATCTCGTACATTAGAAGCACAAATCCAATACAAAGCCCGTAATTTCATCCAAAAAAATAACCCGTCGCATTCAATTCTCTTAGCACTAAACAAAAGATCGTTGCGAGCTAACTACATCGACCAAAGCAAAGCTGCGCATCCCGCCAACCACCACCTTTGCATCTAACCTGAGAAAAAACTATTGACACAATGAAACAAGAAATCCTTCAAAGTTGCTGGTCGAACCACCATTGCAGAAACATACACCAAGCGCCCCACATCAATGGAAAATTGAATAAAATGTAATCTACAACCGCCGCTCCCTTGACACGCGTCGTAACGTGTCAAGAATAATTTCCTTCTTCCAAATAAATAAATAAATAAAGGAAATAAATTAAGTATAGATAGGGAGGTAGGAGTCGAACCCACAAGGACTTGGAATTTTCTCGTTGCGCCTTTAAAGTTTCTGAACCAAGAGATGATGAGATTGAGTTTCTTGTAACACCTGTGTTTTGGGGTAAGGAGTTAGACGTGTGTTTGGTTTGAGTCGTCAAAACCGATTTAATTTAATTGGACCTTAGTTTTGATTTAAATGAGATTTAAAATTAAGGAGTGGCATTTTTGTAAATAAGTTAAAAAAATAAAGTAGACAACCTTTTTGAATAAAAAAAGGGCTATCTTCTTCTCCCCATCTCTTTCCAATGTGAAAAGGAAAACCCAAAACCCTCCCAAGCCAAGTTACTATTCCATCCATTATCTCCATCAATCCAAGAGATTTTTCGAAGAAGCAAGAGGAAACATCGGGAAAGGATCGAGATCGAATTCGGAAATTGTGGAGGCTTGACTAGCTTGGCTTGGTTTGCTAAGGAAGGGTGGTGAGTGAAACTTCAACTTGTTTAAATTTGGTTCAAGTGTGTGTAGTGGAGGTGTTGGAATGATCTTGGTAGGCCATTCCAAGGTAGAAGTTAAATTGGTAGTTTAACTTCTTGTGTGTTAAAAACTTAATATAATTATGCCTATTCTATTCTTGTGAAGCATGAATTGGGTATGTATGAGTATACATTGATATGTATGATGATGAATATGTGTTACAAATGATGGATGTGTGAGGTGGTTTAAAAGTAATTGGCACTAGTTAACTTACCGGTTATAAATGATCGATCATTAGGATTAGTGTGCACACGGTTGAGTCAAATTCGCGTGTGGCCTTGATGGCGTTGATTCATCAAAGAGGAGTACGGTGATGTAATATTTCACCGGAAATTGTTTATATTATACGTGATGATGAGTGGAATCCCATCCGTAGGGCATGTGATGATGAGTGGAATCCCATCCATGCAAGGTCTGGTGATGAGTGTAATCCCACCGAGCTAATGTTGTTGTTGAGAGTAAATCCGCATATCCGAGTAAACTAATAGTGGCCAATGTACTTGCTCTTGTGATTATTATATTGAGATATTTGCCTTATATTGTTGAGCTTAATATGATGTAAGATGTCATATTATTGCCTCTTGTGTTTCTAGCTAATTGCTATGATGATGCTTATGTGTGTTTGTGTGTGATGTTAAGGATTATATGCTTCAACCCTGCATTGTCGTTGTTTTTGGTTTTTAGAGCATCCTCACTAAGCTTCTAACTTACTCTCTCATTTTCGACAATGCAGATCATTAGCGCGGTGTTAGCAAGGAGCAAGGCGAAGGGACATTCCAAGCTTGTAGTTGCTCAAGTATGGTTTAGTAAATAAAGTAGTAGTTTAGCAATGGAGCTACTATATATTTGTATGAGCGTTGTATGACTCATAATTGTTGAATGTTGATTATGTTTTACTTTGGATTGTAAACCATGTTATGTCTTGTTGAATGCTTGTGTTGATGAGGCTATGCCTTGGATGTTTATGTTGCTTTTGGTTCAGTATGCAAACCCTATGTGTGAAGACATGTGCCATTTGGCTTTTGAGCTTTTAAGCATGCCTATTTATGCAATATTTATCCTGTTTGAGAATGCCATGGTTGAATGCCTTGTTGGTCACCTAAATCGTCCTTCATGTTAGTTCTTGGTCGTGCAATGTTGTATGAATGCTTGAATGTGGTTAGGGGAGTCTTAAAATTGATCTAGAGTCATGTTCGGGAGTCTTTTGCTGAAATTTGGAGACTTGCAGTGCAGGGCGTATCAATACGCCTGAGGGCTGTATCGATACGGTCTTGCCTTCAGGTCTCAGTTTTGGCTTGGAGTATCGATACGCGGGGGTGTATCGATGCGCCCAAAACTTACTGGAATTTTGAGATTTTGGTGTATCGGTACGGTGTTAGGACGTATCGATACGGTTTTGTCTCGTTGACCATGAGATGTTGACCGAGGAGGGTGTATCGATACGCCCAAGGGCTGTATCGATACGGTCTCCCCTGAGTCGCCTGTGAGGGTTGACTTGGTCAAGGCGTATCGATACCCTTGACAGGTGTATCGATACGGCCTGCTCTGTGTCTTAAAAGTGAGCTGTTTAACATGTTGTTTGAGCTTGGTTGCTTTTGTTCGTGATGCTTTTCCGCTGTTGTGATCACTTAGGATTCAAAAGTGCCTTTAGACAAGATAATTATTAAAGGAAATTTTCTAGGGTTGCTAACCGAGGTGGGACCTTAAAGGGTTACACTTTGGTTTTCCCCATGTAGCCTACTCGAACCGGTCAGTCGACCAGACAGGGGCGAGGGGGTTACATTTGTTGGTATCAGAGCCTGAGGTTACTGAGACCTCGGGCAGGTAAGTGTGGTAAGTTGGATGTGTTAAGCAATTGTTATTCTCGGTGTATGCTATGCCATGTATTCTTGTTGTTTGATCGTTCGTATGATGTTTGGAAGCATGATTGTTGCGTTTGGTATAGTGTCGAGTTCCCATTGCTACTATTACTTAATTTGAAAAAGTTTTGTAAAGGAAAATACTTGAGCACAGTTGGACCCTTGCCTTTGCTAACTTAATCCTTCTACGTTTTGTTTGTTGTAGTTATTATCTTGCTAGCTGTAACATGAGACCACGAGGGAGGCCTAGGATGGTTCAACCGAAACCACGGGCACAAGCTCCGGGAGTTGAGCAGATTGGTGGAGCGCAGGCTCCTCAACCTCCTCCTTCTCCTCCTCACCAAGAGGGAGGTGAGGCGAGAGCCGAGGGCTCGAGACCTCAAGTTGGCCAAGGACCGGCCAGAATAGATTTAGCACCCTTAGTTCAGGCGATAGCCGGGGCTTTTCATGCTGCTGTGGCTGGGGGTCAGGCAGTGGCACAACCCCAGCGAGAGGGTACTTGTCACATCCCAAAAACTGGTTTAGTCGAAATTAGGTTCCGATGACCGAATATTTTATATCGATTCTATAAGTTATTTGATCTTAATAGGATATTTGGGGTCAAGTTCTAGCAATCGAATATTTTTGTTTCGATTATAAGTTGGTTTGATATTGTTTCTAAATCAAAATAATAAGTATTTGTATTGGTTTATTATTATTATTATAAAAAAAGGGGAAAAGGGATGTGGCAGCCAAATTGGCCAATACAAAGGCCATTCGGCCAAAGGAAATCAAAGGTGGCAAAATGCCACAAACGTGGCTTAAATTGGCCATTTGATGTGGCTTTGTGACCACGTGGCCTTAGGTGGCTAAATCATGCCCCAAATTTGTGCCACCAAATTTCCATGCGTGAAGCATGAAGAGTGGATAAGGGGGACGGCAATTCAAGTATAAAAGAGGCAAGGGGGGCATTGATCACTCACGGCAAGGTGAGAAAGAATTAGTAAGATCGACCGAGTGAGAAAAGGAAATAGTGAAAAGGAACAGAAATAAAAATATACGGTTCAGTGTTAGATTGGTGGTTTGATATTTTCGATATACTAATATCGAATCTCTACCGGCGTCGGGGTAAGCTCAAATCCTTGTTTGGTTTAAATTTCGATATCGAGTCTGATTAATATTTTTATATTATTCGATATTGTCTTGTCGGTCCTAACTGATTCCTATTTAATCTAGTTCAAGAAGTCGAGAAAGAATGACCGTCAACCAAGGAAAAAGGTGATGTTATACAGAAACCCTAATATCGAGGTGAGTGTAGTAGCGTCTCGGGTTAGGCAAGGGCCTACTCGAAAGTGTCGTTATTTTGTTAATACTAACGTTGAGTTAGAGATTTTTACATCATTGATTATGTGTTGGTAAGTATATGGTAAGTGTTGCATTGATTCTACGTCCATAGCATGGTTATCATCGACATGAAAATCATTGAAAGCATTGACATGTAAGAATTGTTGACATGAACTATTGTTATTGTTTATTGATATGAAATGTTTGATTATGAACCATGAATGATGAACTATTTTATTGGACCTTGGATTCGAAGTATTTGATACAATTGACATGGCATAGAATTCATGAGCTCATTGGTATGGGTATTGGGCTTCGGCCATTGGTGCGGAGGAGGGATGTGTTGTGTATTGGTCAATTGGTGCAGAGGAGGGATTATGACACGACCATTATTGTTGGTGATGTGGTGGAATTCGTGTATCCAAATACTGTTGATTCGGTCCAAGGGAAAATATTGATTATCGATATTACTTTTGTTTTGATTGGATAACATGCCTTTCACTTATAATATGTTTATAGATTGTTTATGTGAAATATGCCATTAAATATGCCATTGAAGTATGCAGCATTGCATAACATGCTCATTCATTGTTATTGGCTACCTCACTTAGACTATATAAGTTTAACACATTCATTTGCATAACATTTCAGGTTAAGAAAAGTAACGGATCGAGATCGGGATTAGTTGGAAGATTGGCAAGTCACTATAAGTAAAGAGTAATGTGTTTTGTCCTTATGAACTCCTAGTATGGTGGCAAAGTAGTTAATGTAATTATACTAGTCTTGTGGCCCTATTATAGTGTATATGTTGCCTATGTTTTGTATAAAGTTTTAAAGCTATAATGACCTTTTGAGTTAGTAATAAAATTGACATATTTGGTACTAAAATATTGGTTAAGAAGGTTTAAGATTTATGTCTCCGATATCCGTATTGTTTTTCGGTAGCGCTCTCCGACCGGTTCTCTACCAGGCCGGGAAGGGGGTGTTACAGTATTGGTCTACCATTAGAGAGACTCCGCAGTTTAGGAGGTGAAGAGTTCAGGGGGTCGACACCTGAGAGATCTGAGATGTGGTTTGAGAAGACCGTTCGCATTTTGGCACAGATGGGATGTACCGGGGAACGTAAGCTAGGGTGTGTTATATCTCTGCTTTAGGGTGATGCCTACACTTGGTGGGTCACCATCACTACGGGTTTGGAAGAGGCTGAGATCACTTGGGAGTTTTTCGAGTCATCTTTCCGTAAGAAATATCTAGGTCCTCGATATCTCGATGAGAAGAAGAGAAAATTTATGGCTTTACTTCAGGGGAGTATGACTGTGACAGACTATGAGATCATATTTTTCAGGCTGAGTCAGTATGCGTCTGAGCTTGTTCCTACTGAATTGGAACGATGTAACCGTTTCCGTTATGGGCTGAATGAAGAGATCAAGAGATACACTTTGGCTTCAGACTACACAGATTTAGATGTCTTGGTCGCTAGGGCCAAGGACTTGGAGCACAGTTTGGGCTTGACCAAAAGATCTGGTGGTTCTAGTTCTGGTAAGAGATCTAGTGACTTCGATAGAGGTGATGCCAAGAGGCATCGGGATAACATACACCACTATGACCATAGGCATGGTGGAGGTAACCACGGTAGGGGCCATCAGGGCCAGAGGACTGGTGGGAGGTTGCCCACGTGTGCTAGTTGCGGGAGGAACCACACCGGTGAGTGTTGGGGAAATTTCCACTTGTGTTGGGGCTGTGGAGCTAGGGACCACATTAGGCGTGACTGTCTACATCAGGTGGGGCAGGAACCAGTTCAGGCTCCTGCTAGAGCCAATGACTTTCAGAGAGGCCGTGGGCGCAGTAGAGGTAACTTCCAGCCGAGGAATGATGGCCAGAGAAATATAGCACATGTAGTTGCAGTCCAGCCAAAGGGCGGGGGCTAGGCCAGAGTTTACGCTCAGCGCGGGGATCAGCATGACACGGATGTGATTGCAGGTAACTTCTCGATACAGTCTTTGGGTTTGCTTTCTTTGATCGAATCTGGGTCTACATATTCTTATATACTGAGTGAGCATGCACAGTTGTTGAAATTTCCTTGTGAAATATTAGAAGTAGGAGTTAGTGTTACTAGTTCCTTCGGGGATACGGTAGTAGTTAGAAAGATGTACAGAAGGTATTCGCTTATGGTTCAGGGGCATGTGTTTTCAGTGGATATGATGGAGCTACCATTTTATGGCTTTGATGTGATTCTGGGTATGGACTGGCTCACTGCGCATAGAGCTAGGATAGACTTTGAGACTAAAAGGATTTCCTTGAAACTAGCGGATGATTATGAGATAGTGGTGGTAGGTGAGAACGTGAAGTTCTTATCGAATGTAGTTTCAGTTCTAGAGGCTAAGAGGTTAGTTGAGATGGGTTGCGAGGCGTATTTGGCCTATGTGATGAATCCAAACATGAGTGAGGTTAGACCTCAAGACATCCGGATGGTGTGTGACTTTCCTAGTGTGTTTCCGGAAGAGTTGCCAGGTTTACCACCTGATAGAGAGGTAGAGTTTGCTATAGAGACTTATTTAGATTCAGCTCTTGTTTCGATTGCTCTGTATCGTATGGCACCGAAAGAACCGAAAGAACTAAAAGAGTTGAAGACTCAGTTGCAAGAGTTGACATATAGAGGCTTCATCCGACCTAGTTCTTCGCCTTGGGGTGCTCCAGTTTTGTTTGTAAAGAAGAAAGATGGAGCATGATAATGTGTATAGATTACAGGTAGTTGAATCAGTTAACAGTGAAGAACAAGTATCCGTTGCCGAGAATTGATGATTTGTTTGATCAGATGAGAGGGGCATCAGTCTTTTCGAAGATTGACTTGAGATCAGGTTACTACCAGCTAAAGGTAAGAGAGGTTGATGTACCGAAGACGGCCTTTAGGACTAGATATGGTCACTATGAGTTCTTAGTCATGCCTTTTGGGTTGACTAACGCACCGGCTGCTTTTATGGATATGATGAATAGGATTTTCCATCAGTACCTAGATCAGTTTGTAGTTGTCTTCATAGATGACATTTTAGTGTATTCGCGTATCGAGGAAGACCATGACCGAGACTTGAGGTTAGTTTTGAAGACTTTGTTAGAAAATCAGTTGTATGCGAAGTTGAGCAAGTGTGAGTTCTGGATCTGAGAGGTAGTCTTCCTAGGGCACGTAGTGTCAGTCGATGGGATTAGAATTGATCCGAAGAAAATAGAAGATATCGTTGAGTGGAAGCAACCAAAGTCAGTAACAGAGGTTCGTAGCTTTCTAGGCTTAGCCGGATACTATAGAAGATTCGTAGAAGGTTTCTCGAAGTTAGCCGCTCTATTGACACAGTTACTTCAGAAGAGTGTTTAGTTTGAGTGGTCAGATGCAAGACAAAGAGCCTTTGAGAAGTTGAAAGAAGCTTTGACCCAAGCACCGATTTTGATTCAGCCAGAGTTAGGGAAAGACTATGTAGTTTACAGTGATGCTTCCTATGTAGGCCTTGGTTGTGTTCTCATGCAAGACAAGAGAGTGGTGGCTTATGCCTCAAGACAGTTGAAGACTCACGAGCGTAACTATCCGACCCATGATATAGAGTTAGCTACAGTTGTGTTTGCTCTGAAGATTTGGAGGCATTATTTGTACGGTGAAAAATGCACAGTGTACACAGATCACAAGAGTTTGAAGTACATCATGACTCAGCGAGATTTGAATCTCAGACAGCGCAGGTGGTTAGAGTTGCTAAAAGACTATGATCTTACGATTAAGTACCATCCGGGTAAGGCCAATGTAGTGGCCAATGCTTTGAGTAGAAAGGTTGTCGTAGACTTTGCTAGATTGAGCTTGTCCGGAGATGGTGGCTTGGTGGCCGAGCTTCAGGTTAGACCTACTCTAGGTCAGTTGATTAGGGAGAAGCAGCTCTTAGATAGATCTTTGGCACCTCACGTGCAAGACATAGCCGAGCGTAGATCTTTAGATTACAGTTTCAGTACCGATGGGGTCTTGTGTTTCAAAAATAGGATAGTTGTGCCAGAAGACAGTGACTTGAGACGTACGATCTTGACTGAAGCGCACAGTAGTCTGTTTGCTATACATCCTGGAAGTACGAAGATGTACCGCGATTTGAAGAATGAGTACTTTTGGGTTGGTTTGAAGAGAGATGTAGCCGACTACGTGAGTAAATGTATGGTGTGTCAGAGAGTGAAGGCGGAACATCAGGTTCCCTTAGGTTTGTTTCAACCGTTGAGAATTCCGGAATGGAAATGGGAGAATATCACCATGGATTTTGTTTCGGGATTGCCTTTGACTCCTACGAAGAAGAACTCAGTATGGGTTATAGTGGACCGTTTCACGAAGTGTGCTCACTTTTTAGCAGTCAATACGACTTATACATTAGATAGATTGGCCGATCTGTATATTGGTGAGATTGTTAGACTACATGGTGTGCCGAAGTCTATTGTGTCCGATAGAGATCCGAGGTTTACAGCTCGATTTTGGGAGTGTCTGCATACAGCTTTGGGTACCCGTTTGAATTTCAGCACGTCATACCATCCTCAGTCAGACGGTCAGTCAGAGAGGGTCATACAGATTTTAGAGGATATGTTGCGGTGTTGCATCATTGATTTTCAGGGTACGTGGGAGAAGCATTTGCCTCTAGTTGAGTTTGCTTACAATAATAGCTTTCAGTCGAGCATTCAGATGGCTCCGTATGAGGCCTTGTATGGTAGAAAGTGTAGAACTCCAATTTGTTGGGCCGAAGTGGGGCAGAAGTTTTTTACCTATGTCAGACTTGCTTAAGGGGACAACCAATAAGGTGAAATTGATTTGTGATCGCTTAAAGGCAGCATCGGATAGACAGAAGTCCTATGCCGACTTGAAGAGGAAGGAAGTTGAGTTCTCAGTGGGCGACAAGGTGTTCTTAAAAGTGTCTCCGTGGAAGAAAGTAATGAGATTTGGCCGAAAAGGGAAGTTGAGTCCTAGGTACATAGGACCGTATGAGATTGTGAAGAGGGTTGGCCCAGTTGCCTATCAGTTGCGTTTGCCATCCGAGCTAGAGAAGATACACGATGTATTTCATGTTTCGATGCTCTGTAAGTATAGGTCAGATCCATCATATGTTATGCCTGTAGAAGAGATTGAAATGAATTCGGATTTGACTTATGAGGAAGAACCATTTGAGATCTTAGCTTCTGACAGTAAGGTGTTGCGGGGTAGATCGGTTGAGTTAGTAAAAGTGAGGTGGCAACGTCGAGGGGTGGACGAGGCCACTTGGGAGAGGAAGGAGGATATGGAAAGGCAGTTTCCTTATCTCTTTCAGTCAGGTAATTTCGAGGACAAAATTCCTTAAGTGGGAGAGAGTTGTAACACCCGTGTTTTTGGGGTTAGGAGTTAGATGTGTGTGTTTGGTTCGAGTCGTCAAAACCGATTTAATTTAATTGTACCTTAGTTTTGATTTAAATGAGATTTAAAAATAAGGAGTGGCATTTTTGTAAATAAGTTAAAAAATAAAGTAGACAACCTTTTTGAATCAAAAAAAGAGGGCTATCTTCTTCTCCCCATCTCTTTCCAACGTGAAAAGGAAAACCCAAAACCCTCCCAAGCCAAGTTACTATTCCATCCATTATCTCCATCAATCCAAGGGCTTTTTCGAAGAAGCGAGAGGAAACATCGGGAAAGGATCGGGATCGAATTCGGAAATTGTGGAGGCTTGACTAGCTTGGCTTGGTTTGCTAAGGAAGGGTGGTGAGTGAAACTTCAACTTGTTTAAATTTGGTTCAAGTATGTGTAGTGGAGGTGTTGGAATGAGCTTGGTAGGCTATTCCAAGGTAGAAGTTAATTGGTAGTTTAACTTCTTGTGTGTTACAAGCTTAATATAATTATGCCTATTCTATTCTTGTGAAGCATGAATTTGGTATGTATGAGTATACATTGATATGTGTGATGATGAATATGTGTTACAAATGATAGAAGTGTGAGGTGGTTTAAAATTAATTGGCACTAGTTAACTTACCGGGCATAAATGATCGATCATTAGGATTAGTGTGCACACGGTTGAGTCAAATTCGCGCGTGGCCTTGATGGCGTTGAGTCATCAAGGAGGAGTACGGTGATGTAATATTCCACCGGAAATTGTTTATATTATATGTGATGGTGAGTGGAATCCCATCCGTAGGGCATGTGATGATGAGTGGAATCCCATCCATGCAAGGTCCGGTGATTAGTGTAATCCCACCGAGGTAATGTTGTTGTTGAGAGTAAATCCGCGTATCTGAGTAAACTAATAGTGGCTAATGTACTTGCACTTGTGATTATTATGTTGAGATATTTGCCTTATATTGTTGAGCTTAATATGATGTAAGATGCCATATTATTTCCTCTTGTGTTGCTAGCTAATTGCTATGATGATGCTTATGTGTGTTTGTGTGTGAGGTTAAGGATTATATGCTTGAACCCTGTATTGTCGTTGTTTTTGGTTTTTAGAGCATCCTCACTAAGCTTCTAGCTTACGCTCTCATTTTCGACAATGCAGATCATTAGCGCGGTGTTAGCAAGGAGCAAGGCGAAGGGACATTCCAAGCTTGTAGTTGCTCAAGTATGGTTTAGTAAATAAAGTAGTAGTTTAGCAATGGGGCTACTATGTATTTATATGAGCGTTGTATGACTCATAATTATTGAATGTATATTATTCTTTACTTTGGATTGTAAACCATGTTATGTCTTGTTGAATGCTTGTGTTGATGAGGTTATGCATTGGATGTTTATGTTGCTTTTGGTTGAGTATACAAACCCTATGTGTGAAGACATGTGCCATTTGGCTTTTGAGCTTTTAAGCATGCTTATTTATGCAATATTTATCCTGTTTGAGAATGCCATGGTTGAATGCCTTGTTGGTCACCTAAATCGTCCTTCATGTTAGTTCTTGGTCGTGCAATGTTGTATGAATGCTTGAATGTGGCTAGGGGAGTCTTAAAATGCATCTAGAGTCATGTTCGGGAGTCTTTTGCTGAAATTTGGAGACTTGCAGTGCAGGGCATATCGATACGCCTGAGGGCCGTATAGATACGGTCTTGCCTTCATGTCTCAGTTTTGGCTTGGAGTATCGACATGCGGGGGTGTATCGATATGCCCAAAACTTACTGGAATTTTGAGATTTTGGTGAGATTTTGGCGTATCGGTACGGTGTTAGGGCGTATCGATACGGTTTTGTCTTGTTGACCATGAGATGTTGACCGAGGAGGGTGTATCGATACGCCCAAGGTCTGTATCGATACGGTCTCCCCTGAGTTGCCTGTGAGGGTTGACTTGGTCAAGGTGTATCGATATCCTTGACAGGTGTATCGATACGGCCTGTTTTGTGTCTTAAAAGTGGGTTGTTTAACATGTTGTTTGGGCTTGGTTGCTTTTGTTCGTGATGCTTTCTGCTGTTGTGATCACTTAGGATTCAAAAGTTCCTTTAGACAATATAATTATTAAAGGAAATTTTTTAGGGTTGCTAACCGAGGTGGGACCTTAAAGGGTTACACTTTGGTTTTCCCCGTTTAGCCTAGTCGAACCGGTCAGTCGACCAGACCGGGGCGAGGGGGTTACATTTCTACTCCCTCACCACACCATCGGCATAACAGCCCATCACCATCAATCGGCACACCACGCTCTCTCAAATAACATAAAGAAAGCAACTGTTGCAACACAACAAACCAAACGAAACACTGAATCTTTGGCGGAACCTTCAAACACTACACAACACCTAAATCTCTGTCCTCCTCCAGACCAAATGAACTCATCAACTTTCCAAGAGCCCCTACCGAGAAATTCTCATCTTTTGCAGGTTTCCAAATTAGCCTATCAAGCACCCATTGCCTTCCCGAAGCACCATGCCACCCACAATCGCACGTAAGTCCCGCAAATGCCGTTTTTTAAAGGAACGCAAAGCATCACGTCCAAGCCGCTCCTCACACGCATAATGCCTCACGGGGGCTAACTTATCCCTTGCAACTCGAAAAAGACTAAGAAAAAATGAGCTAACGATACAATATTATTGTTTCGCACATGATTCTTTTTGTTTTCTTTTCGGAGATTATCATGCAGATACTGTCTTTACATCAATGGTGACAATTATGGCCCTTGTGTTCGAAGAAAGTGAAGACATCTCTATGGAGCTGCTCTCCCCAATCTTAGCTAGGGTAAAGAGGGATAATGAGGTCTGTTACTTTCTACCTGTTCTCTTCTGCTATCTTGTTTAGTTCATGTAGGGCATCTATTTTCTCTCAGCAAATACTTCCTATTGCTCGGAGGTTGGCGAAGAGTGTGCTTAAAACCTGTGCGTCAAAGCTGAAACCTTACCTAACACAAGCTTTTTTTTAATTTTATTATTTATTATTATTTTTAAAAAAAATCATAGCAGCCCGATATAAGCCCGTGAACATAAAAAAGGAAAAGTTTAAAACCGGGACAAAATTAGTGATTACAACAGGTTCACCAAGGCTCTCACCAGCTCGTATTTTGACTTGTTCCGACAAAGGTTGAACGTGGTTACGTTCAGTGAAGTTTGTCAGGGAGGCGGAACAAGTAGGGGAAATGTTAAACCTATTAATGAAAGCTATTAGTCTTCAGTTAGAACGTTAGGGAAGTTGTTGGGATGGTTAGTTGGTTACACAGCCAGCTAGGATTTTTTGTAAATGTATATAATCTGTTGAGTAGACATTGTTGTAACTCAAGTTGGTGAATATCAATAACATAAATCTTCTTCAATTCCTTCTATTTCTCAACAAGCTCTAAAATGCAAACTACTTATAGTCTCCTATTCGTTATAGTAAAAATTCTTATTTATGCTATTGATCCCGTTTTGAGTTTTCCACGTTGTTAGAATAAGAATGGTTAATTGGTTTGTTAAAGGTTTGTTATTAATTAGTTGAAATTGTTAGGTTGCTGAGTTTGATATTAGTTTGGGCTATAAATAGCCAATATCATTGTAATCCAAAAATAGTCCATTATTAATAAAATTTCCTATTCCCATTTCTCTGTATTTTATCTCATTCATAACTGCCATTTCACTTTCATCTCTTCCCTTCATCACCGGCCAGTGTCATTCATCACTAAATCCGGCCACCATGGCCCCATTTTCACATGGTATCATTCGCCGTTGAAGATCCTGGTATCGTGTCTTCGCCACTGTCGTTCAGATTTTTTTTCCGTTTCACGTTTTGCTTCCGTTGTTACAATCTGAGATATGATATTGAAGACTCTTTACTCCTCTGATGTCGGTCTGATCTACGCGTTATTTGGATAGTTTCTCGGTTTGGTGAGATCTTTTCTATTTTTTGATTCATTGAATATTTCTCAGATCGTGATTTCTTTGGGTCTTTAGTCTGATTTGCATCTGCCACAATCTGAGTTGCTATCTCTAATTTGGTTCTTCATATGTTATGCATCTCCCGCTAAGTTCAGTTTGTTGAAAAAATTATGGTCTAAATTTCATCATTGGTGTTCGATTAGTATATTTTGCTCTTTGTGATTCTCCAATTTTGGTGGTGGATTTGACTTGATTGGCTGACTATTTGACTATTACGTGATGATCTGGGTTCTGCTAGTGCTACACTTGGTGTAGATTAGAGATTGGTTGTCGGTTGTGCATTTGAGGATAATCTGGGAATTCACATAGTGACACATAGTAATGCTAGCTTAGGTTCTGTTTGAATAATAGACCATTTGTTTTCTACTTTCACTGTTTTGTTCTAATTTTGATGGTGGTGGAGTTCAGATTCGCTGGTTTATATCCTTCAGAGTAACATCTCCATGGAAACCACAGGGTTTAGTGAAAGCAAATGAGTAGGCAACAGAAGATGCAATCTTAGGGGCCGCGTGTATGAAAGACTTCCGACCTTTGTAAACAACATTTAGAAGAGTTCGAATTGCTTGCTTTTGAACAACATCAACCCGAGACTCAGGTTGGGTATTGCACAAATCTGAAATATCAATTTGAACATCAGACGTGCCACTAAGATTCATATCATCGGAGCAAAGAAGCATCACTGCATCATTAAAATATTTGGCAAGCTACTCTCCACTTGCTTGGAATTGAAATTTTTTTTTCTGCTATGATTTGCAAAATTATGAGCTGAACATCTTTGCTATATCTGCTTATTGGTTCTGAGCTGTGGTAATTGGTTCTCAGTTAGTATAGAATGTTGGTCACTAGTGCTAAAGGTTTGGATGATTCAGTTAATGTCAGATTTCTGAAAATGTCAAATTTCTGAAGGAGTTCTGAATGAAAAAAAATGTATGACAAAAAGGTGAGTAAAGAAGAACGAAAGGATGAAGAACACCTTCGATTCTCAGTAAACCACCGAGTAAGAAATACAAATTTTGTTTCTAACGGAACTCTGAATGAAAGAATGATGATTGAAGGAAGAAAGCATCTTTATCATCTCTACTAGCTCACTTTGACCACTGTGTTTGTTTTCAATTCATTGTTTACCAGCTAACAATCCAGCTTAGACAATCAGTCAACTCATTGAAGAAGATTGAAGAAGTTCAGAAAAGTTAGAAAGCATGGTGAATGTTAGAATAAGAATGGTTAATTGGTTTGTTAAAGGTTTGTTATTAATTAGTTGAAATTGTTAGGTTGCTGAGTTTGATATTAGTTTGGGCTATAAATAGCCAATATCATTGTAATCCAAAAATAGTCCATTATTAATAAAATTTCCTATTCCCGTTTCTCTTTATTTTATCTCATTCATAACTGCCGTTTCACTTTCATCTCTTCCCTTCATCACCGGCCACTGTCATTCATCACCATCTCCGGCCACCATGGCCCCATTTTCACACACGTAAATTTTGTGTTCTTTATTTTTCTTGCTTTACTTGTAATCATCAACTTCATTATTTCATCTTTATCTTTCGTCGTTGATATATCCTGGTATAACAGAAAAATATTGAGAAAATTAAACAAACAATATTATGACTAACAACCCACCTTTTAAATATGATCTTGCGTGACTGAGGACACCTGCTTCGAGGGAGGAAAATATGATCAAAAAGGGATGCTATAAAGAAGATTTTCATAGTGAATTTTATTTTTCTTAAAATCTTCTCTTTTTTTATCATATAAAATTATTATTTCACCCAACTTATCAGATAGATTTGGATCTAAAACTTGCCCCAGGAGTACCTATCCATCTTATTATAAGAAACAAAATGATTGTGGTGATTCAAACACAAACTCAAATACTATATATATTTGAAAACATGGGAAATATGACAAACAAAACAAAATATCAGTTCCTGTAAGAAATAAGGAATTAGGTGTTTTGGAATGAAGAGAATTAAGCGGCGCCAGCGAGTTTAGCAGATTCATGCTCCACCGCAATCTTCAAGAAGTTGTCTTCTTCCAGCACCATTTGAACAGGCAAGAACCCCATCCCATTCGCCATGGCAAGCATCATGCCTTTCGTCTTAGACTTGAACTCCTCCAAATCCACCGTCCCGTTCGAGTCATGATCGAACTGCACAAACAACGACTCGTAAACGTGAGCCAGCTATTAGAATGCAAGAAGAGAAAACTTGTAAAGAATGCTTTCTTTATTCATCAAAAAGATAAAGTACAAAAAGAGTAAGGTTCCCTTTTATAGAATGAAGCTAACTAACCCTAACAAACTTAACTACCCGTAATATCCCCCCTCAAGATGGATTGTCTTGTTGATGGATGTTAACAAGACCCAGGTTGACAACAAAGGAATGAAACGCCGGGCCATGAAGAGCTTTAGTAAGTATGTCTGTGAGCTAATTCGAGGAATTAACATGGAAAAGTTTGAGGAAGCCGTCTCGTACTTTGTCCCGTATAAAGTGACAATCTACTTCAATGTGCTTGGTGCGCTCATGGAACACTTGGTTTGATGCTAGGTGAATTGCGGATTGATAATCACAATACAAGGAAGTTGTTGTGATAGGGACATGAAACGATGATAACAAGGAAGCTAGCCAAACTAACTCACATGTTGCAGCAGCCATGGCTCGATATTCTGCCTCACATGAAGACCTACTGACAGTAGTTTGTTTTTTCGATTTTCATGAAACAATGTTATCACCAATGTTACAATGTACATAAAAAACCAGAAACTGATCTACGTGTATCAGGGCAGGAGCTATAGTCTAAATCTACAAATCCATGAAGTTGTAACTTTGAGTTCGCAGAGAAAAACAAACCCAAAGCTAGTGTCTTCTTGATGTAAGATAGGAGATGATAAACGGCCATCAGATGAGGATGTCGAGGAGATGATATGAATTGACTAAGCAGATGGACAGTGTATGTTATGTCAGGTCTTGTATGAGTAAGGTATAAAAGCCTTCCAACCAACCGTCTATAGAGTTGAGGATCTGCCAAAGGTTCTCCTTCATGAATGTTCAACTTTTGGGAAGCTACCATTGGAGTGTCAACAGGCTTTTTACCAAGTGACCCTGTATCTTCAAGCAAATGAAGAGCATAGTTGCGTTGAGACAAAGAAATTCCTGTAGAATTTCGAGCAATTTCAAAACCCAGGAAGTACCGTAAGGTTCCCAAATCCTTCAATTTGAAGTGTTGGTGAAGAAATGTTTTGACATTCGAAAGCTGATCCACATTTTTCTCAGCTAATACTATATCATCGACATAGATAAGCAACACTATCATATCATCACCTGAGCCATGAACAAAAAGTGAATGTTCAAAGGGAGACTGTGTGAAGCCAAATTGAAGAACAACCTTTGAAAAAGCATTAAACCATTGCCGAGAAGCTTGTTTAAGCCCATAGATTGACTTATTTAGCTTGCAAACCAGATTCGAATCTGAAGATTCAGAAAGATATCCTTGGGGTAATTTCATATACACTTCTTCATCAAGAATTCCATTGAGGAACGAATTGTTGACATCTAATTGTAGTAGATGCCAATTCTTGGAAGCAGCCAATGCAAGAAGTACTTTGAAGGATGTCATTTTAGCCACATGTGAAAGTATCTGTATAATCGATGCCTTCGACTTGAGTGAAGCCTTTTGCCACCAGACGAACCTTGTATCGATCAAGGGAACCATCAGCCTTATATTTTATACGATACACCCACTTGCAATCTATTGCTTTCTTCCCTTCAGGTAATGGCACCACTATCCATGTTTGAAGGTTCTCCATAGCTTGTAGCTCTTCATCCATAGCAGTCCTCCATTCTGGGATTTTTGCTGCTTGATGATAATATGCAAGATTATAAGTAGATGAGATGTTGGCTATGAAATTAGTATAATCTGAAGAAAGCTTTGTAGTAGACAAGTGGTCTTCGATAGGGTATGTAGGTAAGCTTGTTGGGAAAGCATTAGTGAGATTATTGCAATAATATTGTTTCAAGTAAGAAGCTGGTTGAGAAATACGAGATGATCGTCGAGGCAAAGACTGATTAGGAACTTGATGTTCTACTGTAGGAATAACATCAGTGTGAATAGCAAGTTCTTCATGTCCATTATTGACTGTATGGTCCATATTGATTTCATCATGTCCAACATTGCCTTCATGGTCCATGTTGACTGTAGAACCCAGGTTTGTTGCATTATTTGCATGACCATGGTCTCCACGTCCTATATGAGTTGCATGATCTCCATGGTTGGCATGATTTGCATGGCCTTCACGTCCTACAGGATCAGCATGTCCTATAGGATCAACATGTCCTACAGGATCAGCACGTCCTATAGAATCAGCATGTCCTATAGGATCAGCATTATCTTCATGTATGACTCGATTCAATAGAGCATTATGATCTGCACGATCTACATGAAATTGTTGACCATTGAAATGTCCTGCAAAATCTGAAACTGTTTTGGGAAAAGAAATAGATGGAAAAGGGTCAACAACAGAAAAATCAGAATTAATTGTATGAAAAGGAAATATGTGTTCATGAAACACAACGTCACGAGAGATAACAATAGAACGAGACTGTAAAACATATATCTTGTAACCCTTCATCCCAGGGGGATAGCCAATGAAAATCCCAGGTAGAGCACGTTCTGAAAACTTGTCCCTGTGAGCTCGAATTGTTGAAACAAAAACTAAGCAACCAAAAGCTGTAAGATGATTTTAATCTGGTAACTTAGAATGAAGCACCTCATAAGGGGTCTTGTTTTCAAGTGCTGGAGAAGGAATCCTATTAATTAGATAAGTTGTTGTCAACAAGAATTCACCCCAAAACGAGCAGGCACCCTGGATTGAAAGTATAAAGCACGAGCCACTGCCAAAAGGTGTTGATTCTTTCGTTCCACAATTGCGTTATGTTGAGGAGTCTCAACACAAGAGTATTGGTGAACAGTTCCTAATTGAGAAAACAAGTATGTGAATTTGAGCCCAGGAGCATTATCGGAACGAAAGACCTTCAAATCAAAACCAAACTGTCTCTTAGTCATATTAATGAAAGAAGGAATAATTTGGCTAACATCTGATTTATGTTGAAGAAGATAGGTCCATGTCGATCTAGAAAAATCATCAACTAATGTTAAGAAATAACGTTGGGAGTTATAAGTGGGAGCTTTAAAGGGTCCTCATATATCACAATGTAACAACTCAAAAGGGTGTGAAGATACAGTAGCAGAAATAGGAAAGGGGACTCTTTTTTGCTTAGCAAGGGGGAAAATAGAACAAACATCCTTCTTATTAATAGCAACATTTGGTAAAACATGTCTTAAAAGATCTAAGATACGAGAACTAGGATGACCAAGACGATCATGCCATGAAAAAAAAACATTATTCTTCTCATTTACTACAGAATTATGAACAATAGAATTGTCCTTAGCAAAAGGAAAATGCAGCAGATATAAGCCTCGATGCATATCACCCTTCCCAGTCACCTGGTAACGATCCTGAATCAAACAATGAGTATCATGAAACAAAATCGTTAGAGTAGAGTCTTTAAGTAGACAACTCACAGACAATAAGTTGAAATTAAAATCAGGAACATAAAGAACATCTTTAAGGATAACATCAGGAGATAAACGAACATTCCCATAATGATGGACAGAAACAATGGATTTATTTGGAAGAAGAATAGTTCCAGTGGTAATAGGATTCAAGGATTCAAACAAGTCTTTTGAGTAACAGACATGTCTTGAAGCCCCTGAATCGATTACCCAAGAGCTTTTAGTATTGAAAGAACTAAAATGATTTACAAAAGAAACGATCTTGCTTTGCAAGGCCATATTCACAGTAGATGTTGGAAGGTCAGAGGAAGCAGTTGCCTGAAGTTGATTTGTCAACATGGTAATTAGTTGTTGACATTGTTGATTTGTCAAAGAATCAGCACTACTTGGATTGGAAGACTTCTGTTGACTGGTGAGGTTCCAAGAATCAGCAACAACATTAACATGAGATATGTGAGGCTGCTTGCTTCAAGAAGGATAACCAGGTGGATATCCATGTAATTTGTAGCACTTGTCTTTAATGTGTCCCAATAACCCACAATGATTGCACTGAGGACGAGACCTCTTGGTATGAAGAGGAGTTTTGACAGCAAAAGAAGACTCGGTAATAGGGTTATCCAATTTAATAAAATGTTGACTTTCTTCCTGTGAAATTAGAGAAAAGACTTTGGTAATGGTAGGCAATGGATCCATCAGTAATATCTGACCATGAACGTGGGCATATGAATCATTCAATCCCATTAGGAACTGCATAGTCTGTTCTTTCTGTTGTTCCTCCAGCATCTTCCTAACACCATCACAAGTACACTGAGCACAGGAAACAAAAGGCTTGAGAGAAACCAGTTCGTCCCAAATGATTTTAAGCTGGGTATAGTAAACAGAAACAGACATAGAACCTTGAACAAGGTCCCCTAATTTCTTGCGCAAAGAAAAGATACTTGGTCCATTATTCTGTTGAAATCGATCTTGAAGATCTTTCCACACAGCAGCTGCAGTCGAATGATATAAAAGACTCGCAGCAATGTCTTTGGAAACCGAGTTAATCAACCAAGAATTTACCAAATCGTTTGCTCTCGTCCAAGCTTGATACCTTGCTGCAGGAACTTGAGCTGGTGCAGGAATCGATTCATCCACAAATCCAAGCTTGTTCTTGGCATAAAGGGCCATCATCATTGATCGACGCCAACTATGATAATTGTCATTGCCAAGAGGTTGTGTAACTAAAACCATCCCGGGATTATCGGATTGATGCAAATAGTATAGATTTGCGTCATTGTTAAAATCATCATTGAGATTAACATCTCCCATGATCAAGGAAAGAAAAGAAGAAAAGAAAAGAAAAGAAAAGAATGGAAGCGGAAGCTTAATAGAATTCAACTGATACCATATTAGAATGCAAGAAGAGAAAACTTGTAAAGAATGCTTTCTTTATTCATAAAAAAGATAAAGTACAAAAAGAGTAAGGTTCTCTTTTATAGAATGAAGCTAACTAACCTTAACAAACTTAACTACCCGTAATACCAGCTCATTCAGGTCCGTCTTAACATCGATGCCGAAGTGAGTCTCGAACACCCTCAAGCTCTGTAATTCCTTCAACAGCTCCGCGTAAGAAAGCAAGCCATCATGGTCGGAGTCGAGGTGAGCGAACCGATTCTGAATCGAGACGTTGAATGCTTCTTTGTCTTCGAGAAAGCTAACAATTGTGGCACCGTCCAACACTTCAACACTCATCCTTTCAGATCTTTAGTCGGCTTCCCAAGATCAAAAGTGTCTGTTATAAACTTAAATAATACGATAGAGAATACAAAGGAAATATTAAATTTATTAATTAGGAAAGTTGGATGTTAAAGCGATATTTATAGTCGACCATCCACTGTATGTTTCTTGGACCTTGGTCCAAATTTGAGGGCTAATATCACTTCCTAGCCGGTTGAATTTTATTGCCACGGCTTCCTATTCTAGTAACCTAGTTTGAATATTAATAACAGAGTACCCAAATAAACAAAGAGTTATTTTTTATATTTCGTTAACGGTAAAAATAATTTTATAATTAATTGTTGTTTAACTTTAAAACTTAAACGTTAATATGACTTCTTTAAACTCTAAACCTTGAATAATAAATTTTAAAATTTAAACACTTAATAAAACACTTCACACTATTAGAAACTCGTTTGAAAACTATTTTTCACTATCTAAATATAAAATATTTTTTCCATAAATATATGGGAAAATCGATTTGTTTGTTGGGGTTTAAATTATGCTTATGTATGAAAGAATGGGTTTTGTTTGTAAAGTGTTGACTTTCGGTTTGAAACATCCAATAAGCTCAAAATGTGTAGAAAGAATCAATAAAAGAGAAAGGAATGATCTTCAAAAGGAAAAAAATTGTGAACCACAAGTTATTTTAAAGTCGAATTTTAAATGCATGTTAAAATAATAAAAGATCTTCTATCATATAAAATTTTAATTAACATTAAGTTTGGATTCGAGTTTGAATAGCATCATTTTATTATAAAAAACAATGTTTAAGACATACCTTATTTAAAACTTGAAATTTGTGTTTCGGCTAAGAAGAATCAATGGGCTTTGAATAAAAAAGAAAAAGTCAATAGAGTGGAGGAAGAAAAATGTGTCAATATTCAAAGGAAGAGAAACATCTTTAACCCAAAAGTCAAAGGGTCAAGACATACGTGGAAGCTTCAATTCTAGGAAATACAGTTAAAGCAATCGGTTAAACAAAAAACAATGAGACCCATAGATCATATTCCTACTTCCTACCCTCTTTTTTAAACTCTCTTCCATAATAATTATAATTATATAAAATTTATATCTAATCCACCGACAATCTATGAAATTTATAAACAATTTAATCAAATGACATTTATTATAAAGTGGAAATCTCTATTTTTTCGGTACCTCTAATTATGCTTCACATTAAAAAAAATAAGTTATACTTATATCAAATATACTATTGAATTTTATTTTCTTTCCAATCCAAACACTTGACCGTTAAATTGTAACGGACCGTTAAATCTAAAACGACGTCATTCTGGTATAGTTGTTTTGATGCCTAAAATAGGCCAAAACGAAGTCATCTTGTTAGTAAAAAAAAGAAAGAAAAGAAAACATTGCATTTAAAGAGGATTAAACCAAAGACCTCTAAGATAAAAGGTTTACATCAAGCCAACTTAAAGACTTAATATAATTCTAACGGAAATAATATATAAATAATATTGCAGTGGAACTTAATTTCATTTATCTCATGATATAATTTTATAATATTTATAATATAATTTTATAAATATATTAACTTTATAAATAAATATTATTTATAATTTATAATATAAAACTAATTTATAATATATATAATTAAACCCAAACCCTAAACCATATATATAAATAAACCCTAAAGCATAAACCCTAAAACTAAAATATCATTTATAAATTTATATTACAAATCCTAATATATATTATAAATAATATTTTAATTTTAAAGTTTTGGATTTGAGATTTGTGATTTAATTATGAATATTTAGGGTTTGAGGTTTGGGAATTTAGATTTAATATATATATATGTGGTTTAGGGTTTGTAGTTTAGTTAGTTACATGTAAAATTATATTATAAATATTATAAAATTATATCATGAGATAAATGAAACTAAGTTCAACTGTAGTTTTATTTATATACTATTTTTGTTACGATTATATTAAATTTTTAAGTTTGCTCGGTGGTTTAGTGTAAACCTTTCATCTTAGAGGTTCTAGGTTCAATCCTCCTCAAATGTAATGTTTTCTTAATATTTTTGCTAGCAAAACGACGTCGTTTTAGCCTATCTTAGGCATCAAAGCAACTATACCAAAACGACGTTGTTTTGGATTTAACGGTCCGTTATAATTTAACGGTCGAGTGCTTGGATTAAACAAAAAATAAAGTTCAGTGGTATAATAATAGCAAAAATCAATGTTCCGTGGTACAATAGTATCAATTTTAAAGTTCAGTGGTATGTTCGAAACAAAGCTTAAAGTTTATAGACATTTTGTGTAGTTTACCCTAAAAAAATTAAGTTTAAGATTTAGAGTTATGAATTAAGGTTATAGTTTATAGTTAGAGTTTAAGGAATTAGAGGTAGAGTGTATTCTTTTAACTTTAAAAATGCAAAACTACTAATTTCCTATTTGTTATAGTAAAAATTCTCATAATTTGTCCATGGTTTTTCTGTTTTAAATTTTTTTTCGTAAATCTTGTGCTCTTTATTTTTCTTGCTTTATTTGCGATCATTAAATTCGTTTATCTTTATCATTCGTCTTCAATATATCCTAATATAACAGGAAAATTGAGAAAATTAAACAATCAATATACGACTAACAACCCACCTTTTAAATATGATCTCGGGTGATTGAGGACACCCGCTTCGATGGAGGAAAGTATGATCAAAAGGGAGACTATAAAGAAGATTTTCATAGTGAATTTTATTTTATTTTATTTCAAAAAATTATAAATTTCATATACTCTTTAATTTTTTTTAATTTTTTTATCCAACTTATCTGATAGATTTGGATCTAAAACTTGCCCAGGAGTACCTATCCATCTTATTATAAGAAACAAAATGATTGTCGTATTGATTCAAACACAAACTCAAATGCTATATTGGGAAACATGATAAAACAAAAACAAAACAAAATATCAGTTCCTGTAAGAAATAAGGATTTAGATGTTTTGGAATGAAGAGATTCAAGCGGCGCCAGGGAGTTTAGCAGATTCATGCTCCACCGCAATCTTCAAGAAGCTGTCTTCTTCCAGCACCATTTGAACAGGCAAGAACCCCATCCCATTCGCCATGGCAAGCATCATCCCTTTCGTCTCAGACTTGAACTCCTCCAAATCCACCGCCCCGTTCGAGTCATGATCGAACTGCACAAACAGCGACTCGTAAACGTGAGCCAGCTCATCCGGGTCCGTCTTAACATCGATGCCGAAGTGAGTCTCGAACACCCTCAAGCTCTGCAGTTCCTTCAAAAGCTCCGTGTAAGACAGCAAGCCATCATGGTCGGAGTCGAGGTGAGCGAACCGGTTCCGAATCGAGACGTTGAATGCTTCTTCATCTTCGACGAAGCTAACAATGGTGGCACCGTCCAACACTTCAACACTCATCCTTTCAGCTCTTTAGTTGGCTTCACAAGATAAAAAAAAATGTCTGTTAAAAACTTAGATAATACTATAGAGAATACAAAGGAAATATTGAATTTATTGATTAGGAAAATTGGATGTTAAGCGTTATTTATAGTTGACACCCATCGACCATCCACTTAATGTTTCTTGGACCTTGGTCCAAATTTGAGGGCTAATGTCACTTCTTAGCCAGTTGAATATAAATTAAACCCTTTATTCATGATATTTTATAATTTTAATTATTATTGTACTCTATTAAAGAAAATAAAAGAGTATCTAAATAAATAAAGAGTTATTATTTGATATATCGTTATTAAAAAAATAATTTTAACTTTAAACTATAAACACTGACATAAATTTTAAAATCTAAACACATGGACGAAAGATTTAGGATGTCGTGAGGGGCCATGCCCCTAACCCCAAAAATTTTATTTTATTTTACCTTCATCACATAGATTTTTTTAAAAAAATAGATTAATTATACATTCGTTCTCTCACTTTTTAAATATTTATATTTGTTCCCAAACCTCAATCCTAACTCTATTTATATTAATACTTTAAATTCTAAACTCTAAACAATAAATCTTAAACTTTTTAAAACGTAGTCCCTAAATAAAACACCTAACATTATTAGAAACTCGCTTGAGAATTCTTTTTCACTATCCACATATAAAATATTTTGGCATAAATATATAGGAAAATCGAATTGTTACTTGGGGTTTAAATTATGCTTAGTGTATGAAAACATGGGTTTTGTTTGTACAAAGATTTAGTGTTGCCTTTCGGTTTGAAGCATCCAATGGGCTCAAAACGTGTAGAAGGAATCAATAAAAGAGAAAGGAATGGTCTTCAAAAGCAAATAAATGTGAACCGCAAGTTATTTTAAAGTCGAATTTTAAATACATCTTACAAATAATAAAAGATCTTCTATCATATAAAATTTTAGTTAACATTGAGCTCAGATTCGATCGCAGATAACATTGTTTTTATTAAAAACAATGTTAAAAACATAATAAGTTTGAGATTTACTAATTAGCCTAATTGTTAAAAATATTTATATAATTTTATTTTGTATAAATTTAAATTTTAGTATGAGAATATATTACTTTTACATTTAATAAAAAATAACTAATTTAAAATTGAAATTTGTGTTTCGGCTATGAAGAATCAATGGGCTTTGAATTGCAATGTTTAAGAAGTCAATGGAGTGAGGAAGACAAAATTGTCAATATTCAAAGGAGAGAACAATCTCTAACCCAAAAGTCAAAGGGTCAAGACATACGTGGAAGCTTCAATTCTAGGAAATACAGTTAAAGCAATTGGTTAAACAAAAACAATGAGACCCATAGATCTTTATTCATAACCTACCATCTTTTTCAACTCAATTTTCCATAATAATAAATTATTAGATTATTATATGTAAAAATTTATATTTATTCAACCGACCATCTATGAAATCTATAAACGATTTAATCAAATATGACACTTAACATAGAATAGAAATCTGTCTTTTCTGTCCCGTAATTATGCACCACATTAAAAAAAATTAAATTTAAAATTTAGAGTTATAGTTCAAGATTAATACTTAGGATTAGGATTTACAGAATTAGAGGTATAATATATCTTTTAGGTTTATAATTTATAGTTTAGGACTTATAAATTTAATGTTAAAGCTTAGAATTTAATTTTTTTAGTGTTGAAACATAGAAAGAGACACCGAAAACAAGAGATTTTTATCCCTAAGGGGGTGTTTGGTTTGCGGAAAATATTATTATTAGAGGTAATAATCTTTTCCGAAATGACATTCTCTTGTTTGAGTTGAGAGTATTTCCCCTATGAGGTAATAATTTTTTCCCAACAATGTCACTTTTTCCCCTAAGTTAATGAGTTTTGTTCATATTGATCTTTTATTTGAATTTTTAATTAGATGATTAATTATTTATGGTGTAAATTAATTAAATATTTTTTCTCAATATTAATTTAATATTTAAATGGTGTTAGACTTATTTAAATATTGTTTTAGTGTTTAATGTATTATTTATTAATATTATATTTATGATGTTTATAGATTATATGTTGGATTGCATATTGAAGTTTGTAGTTGATGTTTTTACTTTTATTCTTTGATTTATAAGATGTTTATCATATTATAAAATATTTTAGAAGGTTAAATTTATGACCTAAATTTTTTATCACTATTTACAACTTTTAGATTTATTTTATTATTTATTTTAATTTATTTGACAATCTATCATAAAAAATTAAGAAATTGAACATATTAAACGTTTAAAATTGAAAATTCACAAAATTATTTTAACATAGAGTAACGGAGATATGCAAATATAAAAAATATATTTAATTTTTAATCTAATAATTATATTAATAATATGATAAATATATAGTTTTTGCAAATTTTAGATAATATAAAAAAATAGTTCTATAACTTTTTATGTAGATATTTTTAGGGTAAACTACATAAATGGTCACCGAACTTTTAGGGTAGATTCATTTTGGTCACCATACTTTTCAAATATTCGATAAGGCCACCCAACTTTTAGTTCGATTTCAATATAGTCACCAAACTTTTAGTTCGCTTTCAATATGGTCCCTCCTGTTACATTCCGTTAGAAGCTGATGTTAGTTTTCTTTTTTCCTTAATAAAAATGGGTAAACTACACCAATCATCACTAAACTTTCATCTCACTCCTATTTTGGTCACTAGAGTTTAAAATTTTCAATTTAATAACTTAACTTTCGAATTGTTCATATTTTGGCCACTTTCAAATGACATGTTTATACAAATAGAAAATTTTGATTAATCCTTAAAAAATATTTTAGTTAATTGGTAAATTCAGATTATTCAATTCTCGATCTTAAATTATACCAATTAAATTAAATAATCGATTAACCAGTTAACTGAAATATTTGATTCTGAAAATGATTTTTACTCTGCTTATTAAAATATCAAATATGATAATATGGTAAATTTTATAATTGTTCGATTGTGATAAAAGTGTTAAAACAACTAGAAAGTAAAAAATTGAAAGTTCACACCTATTAAATCCTACCAAGAGCCATTTTTTTAAAAAATAAAATCAAAAGGGTATCAAAATCACTAGACTATAAGATATTGTAATACATAAAATTTAGAAATATGGTATATAATAGATCATATCGGTTAATCAATTTTGCTTAAAATTGTGAACCGTAATCGAATAGAAATAAACTTTTTTTAAAAAATTGTACCGAAATCGGGTTCGATTAATCCTTAAAAATCATTTTGGTTAATTGCTAAATTCATATTATTCAATTCTCGATCTTATATTGTACCAATTAAATCGGGTAATTGATTGACCATTTTATTGGAATATTTGATTCGAGTAATAATTTCTTTCTTTTTTTACTTTTCTTATTAAAATATCAAATATGGTAATAATGTAAATTTAATAAGCAAAGTAAAAAAAAATCATTACCCGGATTTTTTAAGGACTAATCGAATTTTCCTATTTGTATAACCATGTCATTTGAGAGTGGTCAAAATATGAACAATTCGAAAGTTAAATTATTAAATTAAAAATTGTTAAACTCTAGTGACCAAAATAGGTGTGAGAATAAAGTTGAGTAATGATTGGTGTAGTTTACCCATTTTTATTAAGGAAAAACGAAAACTAACGTTAACTTCTAACGAAAGGTAACGAGAGGGACCTTATTGAAATCGAACTAAAAGTAGAGTGACCTTATCGAATATTTTAAAAATATGGTGACCAAAATGAATCCACTCTAAAATTTTGGTGACCATTTATGTAGTTTACTCATATTTTTAACTTAGTATTAAAAGTTTATCACGCAAAAAAGAAAATATAACATATGGATAATTTAGTAAATTTTACTTTTAGGTAATCTTATATTTCTCCAACCAAACACAATAATCTTACATTCCTGCCTAATAAGCCAAACAAGGGAATGTAACATTCCCAAGGTAATGTTACATTTCGGGAATCTCATTCCCAAAAGTAATCTTACATTTCGTGAACCAAACGCACCATAAATGTAAAAAGATTAAGGTAAGTATGCAAACAAGGATGAACTTACATAACTTACATAGTGGGTGGAAAGGGTAATTATCCTAAATATAGTGGGTGGAAAGGGTAATTATCCTAAATATAGTTTAATTAATCTTAAGGTAAAATACCTAAATCATCACCCAACTTTGCGCTATGACCTATTTTGGTCACTCAACTTTTAAAGTGCTCAATTTTAGCACTAAACTTTAAATATTGACCTATTTTGGTCACTCCACCGTTAAATCTCTAACTCTGTTATGATGTGGAATATATATATATATATGTAAGGGTAAAATACTTAAATCATCACTCAACTTTGCTCTAGGACCTATTTTGGTCACTGAATTTTCAAAAAGCCCAATTTACTCATTAAACTTTACTTTTAACCTATTTTAGTCACTTTATATTATTTTATTAATATTTAGGTATGTCATGGTATACTTTATTATTATTAAATATAAAAATAATTTAAAATAAAAATAAATTATATTTTGTTTATTAATAAATAAAAAAAGTAATTTAAAATAAAAGTCCTAACCCCAAACACCCAAAAATATCTCAAATATCCCAAATCCCAAACACCCAAACTCTCAAACCCTTACCGACGTCACTCTCACCGGCGGCCACCACTCCCTTTACCGCCGACGACAACATCGCCCGACGCCGCCAACTCATTACCCTTCCTACATTTCCCAAAGCAAACACTATTCTGTTACATTCTATGTAAACGAGCAACAAGCCAACAATCAGCTTCTGTTAGATCTACTTCTTTACAGCGGCAAATGTTTATCTAGCGTTGACCGGATCTGGGGCATCGACATCCCCCCGAACACGACGATTTCTGCAATGAAAAAAATGAATGAGCTTAGATTTGAACCAGGAAATGTTATGGTAATGCTTTAGCTCTATTCGGTTTTCTTTTCTTCATACATATAACTCACAACTATAACAGACCGTCACCCTCCTTGTGAAGTGGCAATTTTGTAAGAGTTACGAAACGACAGACTAATTGGTAATGGCGAGCAAAATGTAACCCCACCCTCCATTGTGTTTGTAAATTACGAGAACAAAATTAAGCAGAGGCCCTCACCGATTCCTTCACGGACTGATAGATTTGACGGCGGTGGTGGGCGATGGCATTGTCGGCGGCGGGTGATGTTGTCGGCGGCGGCAGAGGGAGTGGTGGCCGCCGATAAGAGTGACACCGGTAAGGAGGTGTTTGGGATTTGGGGTGTTTGCGGTTAGGGTTTTTATTTTAAATTACTTTTTTTATTAATAAATAAAATGTAATTTATTTTTATTTTAAATTATTGTTTAAATTTAATAATAATAATAAAATATGCCATGTCATATCTAAATATTAATAAAATAATCCAAAGTGACCAAAATAGGTCAAAAAGTAAAGTTTAATGAGCAAATTGAGCTTTTTGAAAGTTCAATGACCAAAATAGGTCCTAGAGCAAAGTTGAGTGATGATTTAAGTATTTTACCCTATTTTAAAGAATATCTTAATACATTTAATTAAATAAAACCCCACCCCATCTATTCCCTCACCTTCACCGACAACCTCCACCCTACCCCTTTCTCACCTTCTTCGGCAACCCCCTAACGCCGCTCGATGAGTTTTATGATGAACCAAAATCACCAACTTACTCCTCTTTCCTTCTATCGGTTTCACTTTTCTGAAAACCACCCTCAAATGACCCAAAATGAGTCCAAACCTTTTCATATTGGGAGTGCGATTCGTCGTCGTCCACCGTCAGATCGGCCTAAAATCGAGGTATATTGATCTTCTCATCAAGATGCCTCGAATGACCGTTGGGATTCATCGTTTGATGCTTCGGTCGTCGGAACCGAAATGGGAAGGTAAAACTTTCCCCTCTTTTAGATGAGGTCCTAAAAATAAATTAAGTAAAACATTTTCAGTCATTTGTTGTAATGTTTATATTCTATGTTTCTTAGACTCAGAGGTGATTGTTGGATACTAATATGTATCTAACACTTGCCTGCTCAATTTTTTCTATATCGTTGTTTCAATGTGTCGGATATTAGCGTGGAACATAGGTATTTTAGGGGGTTTGTACTTTGTGCAGCGAAATTATCCCCTTTAGCAGACGAACTCCCTTTTCAATCATTTGGCAAAGAGATGGTGAAGAAGGTAAACTATTGTGGTTGAAGAGAAACCGAGATGGTGAAGAAGAGGGGTTTGTGGTTGAGGAGATGGCGAGATGATGAAGAAATATATTGTTCTATGGGGGTTTTATTATTTTTAATTTTTATTTTTATTTTTACGTCATAACATATTTAGAGATTTAACGGTGGAGTGACCAAATTAAACAAGTCAATATTTAAAGTTTAATGCTAAAATTGCGCACTTTAAAAGTTGAATGACTAAAATAGGTCACAGCGCAAAATTGAGTGATGATTTAGGTATTTTACCCTTAATCTTAAGTTATGTATAGTTTTAAAAAATGTAACTAATTTTTTTGTCTCTATCAGAATTATATTGTTTATTATTTTTAAGATTTTGTCAGATATAATTAATGAAATTAAGCCTTAACCCCTCATTTTTCATTTTAATTATTTTTTAAGACTTTTAAAATTAAGGAAATTAAATCTTAAATCTCTTAATCTTTATGGTTTAATTAATTTTTAAATAGTGTTCGTTTAAGAGTTACTCAATTTGTCCCCTCATAGTTCAATCTTGCCGGTGTTTATGTATACATGGTCATTAAATTACGTTAAAATATTTTTTATCATTGGATTTTCAAAAATTATAAAAATAAAAATTAACTTCAATGTTTTAAAAAGATAATTAAAAAATTATAAAAAATATTCATTGTAATAATAAATAAAAATTCATTTCCTCTACTTTGACGGAGGATATAGGTGTAAGATGAAAGTCATCAAGTTGTACCGTGACAGTTTGTTATGAAGATGCAAGGAAGCATATGTTTGTTGTACAAGAGGAGATAAAATTAGTGCAGCAAAACAATACACATAACTCAATGAGGCTTGCTGATTGTAAATGACATGTTCATAATAAGTGAGTATTTCAAAAGAAAGAATAAACTTTGAAAGTTCAAGGATATTATTAATTTAAGGGAAAACTACACTGGTGGTCCCCTAACTATTACCGTCTTCCTACTTTGGTCCCACAATTATGTTTTTTGGCAAAATCGTCCCTTCCGTTACATAGTTTTCCTATTTTGGTCCCCGTCGTTAAAAACTAACGGAATTGCTGATGTGAATTTTTTTATTATTTTTTTATTATTTTTTCTCTCCTATATATGTATTATTTAAATTTTTTATTCGGACTAATATGGTGGTGACACGTGTCACCACCATAACAAAGCAAATAATTTGAAAATAGAGGGGGAGAGCTGGGAATCGAACCCATGTCCTTAGCTTCCCAGGCCAATGGGTTAACCATTGGGCTAAACTCCAATTATTGAGATGTTTTAACACAAGTTACATTTAAAACAAATCAAATGAACCCAAAAACCAAAGAAGCTGCAACATTGCAGCGAACATGTTATAAATTTTCTTTTATTTTGAAAACCAAAAATGTTCATCTCTTGAAAAGCTCTTGTCCCAATTTAACTTCCATTCCAAATTTCAAAGGATTCTCATATCTTCAAATATTAAAATTTGCTTCTTGCAGCAAATTGGAGAGATTTCCACTAAGAACACCATTGTCATGTCTTGAAGAATTGGAGATATGGTCTTGGCCTAATTTAATGGTCCCCTAACTATTGCGTGGATTCACCGCAGCTCGAGGCCACTTTCGATACTATCGTTGAAACGTTCTTGTTTCTTCATACGAATTGTGATGGAAAACTGCACGAGAAAGACATGATGAAGGCATTAAATGAAACTTTTGCGTGGGAATCATCCCCTGCAATAGTTACCCGGACTAGATTCAGTATCAAATTATACTAATCATTCTTTTGGTAATTCCCCATTTGAACTTGCAGAAAATGGACTGGGATAAGAATGGAAAAGTCAGCTTTAGGAAGTGATGATGATGAAGAAGAAGAAAATACCAGACACAGGAAGCTAACAACACTCGAAAGCGCCACACGATAATCTGGATGAGTTCAGATTAAGAGTTCATATAACTAAGACATCCTAAGCACTTGGTTAAACTGTTTTTGCTGCATCATATATATACAACTAATCACAGTTTTCTCTCAAATGATACAAGTTTGAGATGGCCATACTGAAGAAATGATTTAGTACCGATTTTCGGATTCGTCAGTCATATCCATCTGATTCATATTGTAATTAGCATGTATGAGGAGTTCATTGCAGTGGATATGGCAAGAAATGGCCCGAGCTTTTGCAAATTATACTCAAAATGAATCAGAACTGGCATAGATTGTGAACATAAAAACTTTCTAACCACTGCCATACTTTACATATACAACATTATCATCTCATTTTTCAAGCATACACACTACATTAATCGAAACAAAAACTGCCAAGGAAAACATGTACTAATGAGAACTTGCCTCTCATGTATGGTAATGGGTACATGAGTGAGTTTCAATGTAATCCCAAAGCATGGATTCTCCTAACCAATGACAAAGAACAAGCATATTTCTGTTTCCATTCCTCCCTACTCTCCTTTCCTTTCCCTTCTACCACGAGGCTTAAATTGGGACAAGAGCTTTTCAAGAGATGAACATTTTTGGTTTTCAAAATAAAAGCAAATTTATAACCTGTTCGCCATTGCAGTTTTCTGCAATGTTGCAGTTTCTTTGGTTTTTGGATTCATTTGATTGTTTTAAATGTAACTTGTGTTAAAATATCTCAATTATTGGAGTTTAGCTCAATGGTTAACCCATTGGCTTGGGAAGCTAAGGATGTGGGTTCAATTCCCAGCTCTCCCCTTCTATTTTCAATTTATTTGCTTTGTTATGGTGGTGACACGTGTCACCACCACATTAGTCCGAATAAAAAAATTAAATAATACATATATAGGAGAGAGAAAATAATAAAAAAAATAAAAAAAATCCACATCAGCAATTCCGTTAGTTTTTAACGACGGGGGACCAAAACAGGAAAACTATGTAACGGAAGGGACGATTTTGCCAAAAAACATAATTGTGGGACCAAAGTAGGAAGACGGTAATAGTTAGGGGACCACTAGTGTAGTTTTCCCTTAAGTTAAAAACCGAATTTCATTTTTTCCATGAACAGAATACAACGGAAGATAGTGAAATCTGAAACCACGATAGCATTTTCAAGAACTGCAAGTCTACCTCAACAGGTTTCACAAGTCCAATAGTAATGGACATGCGACATGGACCTAAAACCTCGCCCGTCATGCTTAACTACGCGCCTCACGGTTCCCCCCCAATCCGAAACCCCTGACCCTCAGATGGATGCTTTTTTCTCCCGTCCTAGTCTCCTCGAACGGCGCTGCACGAGGGTGGAGCTCCCCCTCCACAGGCCGCTGGGTGCCGACATCACGGCGATCGAGCCCAGCTGGTGGTTCGGTCCGGCGATGTGGAGCGGCTGTGGGTCGAACCGCGTGGAAGGTTGCGTTCTTCAGACGAGAGCATGTGTTGCCATCGACGCCAGCGTCACCATCCTATCAGAGCCCCGATTTTAACCTTGAGAACGCCGTCCGCTCGTGGCCGTTGTTTGGTGACGCGCTCCTCATCTCTCGTTTCTGGCGTTACGGGAAGCTCCACAGCGCTTTGGTCAAGGATTCTTTGACCGTCGGGTCCGGCAAGAATGCAGTGTGTTGGGGACCAGAAAGCCAAGGTGGCTGCCGCTTTCCTTTTGGGCAGGTGGGTGGCCGTGTTTTCGACCCATCGGGGGCCATAGACGACAGTCTGCCTTGGGCTACTGGTGGTTGGGACGGCTTTTTCGTGTGGAAAATTGGATGGCTTGCCAAGTCGGGGTTTAGGGCTATTGATCGGTACTCGTTGTGCTGCGTATTTTCCGGCCTCAAGATCGGTTTTGGTTTGCTCGTCGGTGGTCGGCCAGTTGAATCTCTAAAGGCAATTCCTGAAGTGAGGTTGGAGAAAGGAAATCTGGCAGAGGCAATTGGGCCTTTTCCCGTGGGAACATGCCCCTTTCCTTTTTTAGTAGGTGCTGACTCCGCACACTTATTTAGGCACAGTTTTCTTTCTCTGCAGAATTGATTTACCAGATATTGTGGGATTCTATTTCCTTTTTTGCGATCAAACCTAGGATTTCTGAAATCTCCATCCACCAATTATCTATGTTCGGTCTCCTTCCTTTCTGATCTGGTGCCTCCCAAGCAAGTAGCTGTGCATGGAAATTGGAAACATATCTTGCCTTTGATGTGGATTTACGTCTGTTATGGGCTTTACCCCGGTTGCTATGGGGTTTTTATTCTCGATTTTTACGGTGTCGTCTGGGTGTTAGCGGATAACTTCGGTGTGAGTTATCCGTAGCAAGCATGAAGAGCTTAATTCCCGCTATCGACTTGTGGAAGGTTAAGTTGATGGCGGCGGTTCTGAGACCTTCCCCGAGAAGCCTTGGTCCCTCTTGTTTTAAGTTTTTTCGTTGGTGTTCATGGTTTTGTTGCCCTCCTTGTTTACGCTCCTCTGTTGTTGGTGGTCTGTGTCTTGGTTTTTGTTCTTCTACGTTTTGGTCCTGGAAGGGTGTTCATCCCGGTATCGTGTTACTTAGCTACCTTTCAATGCTCATTTCTTCTATCGCCGTGACAAGGGTCACAACCAATGGTGTGAAAGCCTGCCTCTGGATAGAGCTCTCCGGCGGAGTTAGTTATGGTCATGGTGGCCAAGGAATGCGGTGGCTGGTTATGAAGTATCCATCCTTTCGATCGGACTTTTCTGATGCTTTGATGCTACCCAGGGTTTTGCCGCTGGAAGCATGGTCTCGTTTGGTTTTAAGCGCGGAGGGTGTGTTATTTTCTTTTGTGTGTTTTCTTTCTAAAAGGTCGAGGGCCTTGGTTGATGTTATGAACTTCCTGTTTGGGCGCGAGCATGGTTACCCATGCCTTTTGTTGCGGCTCTTGTTGCATCCTTGTTGCCATCGCAGCTGGTTTCCAGTTAGCAGGTGGTCGGTTTTTATCTCGGTCTTAGTTTTAGGTTTCCAGGCCTTGCATGGCCAGCTGTTTGTTCCCTCGTGTAAGGGTCCTTTTGTTGTCCCGTTTGCTGTTTTTTCCTTTTAGGATGAATGAAAGTTATTTTATGAACAAAAAAAAAACTTTGAGAGTTCAAGAACCCAGAGAAAAGACAAGACTAATGGTAATGGTTATAGTCCGATTCCAGGCATTAACTTCACGTATTTATTATGGTCCTCCGTAAGATAATGATTATTACACATCCTACAGTCAAGTTTGAGCAGAGCTTAAACTTGGTCAAGGCTCACTATTGAAGACCACTCCTTGAAGGGGTTTCGTGGAAGAGAAGGAGATATTGTTCGAAAAAAACTTGAGTCAAGATGGAGATTTGTTAGTATTGTGACCCAAATTCTTTTAAGGTTTGATTTAAAGTAAGAATTTTACTTTCAATAGATATTGTTTTTTACAAGGTAATAGATATTTTTTACTTTACATTAATTAAAAGTAAGAAATCTACGTTGTTGAGTAGAATTATTTTCTATGCAAGTTTCCTTTGTAAATAAATAGTCAATCCTTATAAATAGGAATAGAAATCATCTGCCCTTTTTGGTGTCCTATTTACGCTCTTATATTATAAAATTAGGTTTAAGGTTTAGTGATTTGTGATATGGTGTATTTTAGGATTTGGGTTTAAGATTTATAATTTAGAATTATAGCTTAGAATTTAATTCTTTAGTGTTAAGCATAGAAAGGGACATCGAAAAATGGCAAATGATTTTTGTTCTATAAATAGATATTAGAATTAGAGTTTTAGACACAACATTAGATACAAGTAAAATATAGTCTAGGTAGCTCTGTTAAACCTATTAATGAAAGCTATTAGTCTTCAGTTAGAACGTTAGGAAAGTTGTTGGGATGGTTAGTTGGTTATACAGCCAGCTAGGGTTTTTGTAAATGTATATAATCTGTTGAGTAGACATTGTTGTAACTCAAGTTGGTGAATATCAATAACAAAAATCTTCTTCAATTCCTTCTATTTCTCAACATGGTATCAATCGCTGGGAAATTCTGGTTTCCTACTTCCGCATAGTCACCTTCTTCTTAAACATTCTTGTTGTTATTTCACATCTTTTCCTGGTTTCTTTTCATGGCAAACTCAGACAGCTCTTCAGTTCTTGCGTATGATGTTGCTGGTGGTTCTTCCGGTTCCGACAAAGTCTTCACCAACAAAAGGACCAACATCGTTCTTGATGAAACAAACTTCCTTCTCTAGAAACAACAAGTGTTGTTAGCCGTTCGCAGTCACCATCTTGAGAAGCTGTTGACTGGTGCATTGAAGGCACCTCCGGCTGTGATAACCAATGAGCAAGCAGAAAAGATCGACAACGAAGTGTATGAGGTCTTTGTTGCTCAAGACATTGCTCTTGCCTCTTGGATCCTTTCCACGATAAGTCCTTATCTTTTATCAGAATTTGTTGGCAGAGAAACGATGGCTGAAAATTGGACAACGGTGGTTACGTATTTCTCCAATCGATCAACGACTACTGCCATGAGTCTGCATTACAAGCTTCGGTCCATCTACAAAGGTGATCTTAGCATGAGAACGTATATTGCTCAGATTAAAGAAGTATGCAACATGCTTGCTTCTTGTGGGAGTCCCATTTCTGATCTTGAAAATGTGGCATCTATTCTCAAGGGTCTTCCGGCTAAGTATCAGCCCTTTATTGCTGTGATAACAACTAATCAATCACCATTCACTCTAGATGCAGCTATTTCAGTTTTAATGGATGCTGAGACCCAAATACTCAATTTTAATCATTTTTCTAATATTACTACTTCAGCTAATGTTGTTCATGTTACACGTTCTAATCAAGATGATTCTCAGAACAACAATCGAGCACCTTACAGGCCCTATCGTGCTTCCATGGGTCAACGAGAACGTGGTCGTATGGGCTACAAATCGAATATGAAGCCCCAATGTCAGTTATGTGGTAAGGTTGGGCACTTGGTGGATAGGTGCTGGCATAGGTTCGATGAGAACTTTCCTGGTGTTACAGCTCATAGTGCAGATCGTGGTGCACAAGATGAGACCAATACCCATGCACATGTTGCAAGTCTTAATGAGGCTCAATGGTTCGTTGACTCGGGTGCTTCACACCATGTTACCCCTGATGCTGCCAATGTAAGTGCTAGCTCAGAATATATTGGACCTGGTAAGTTGCTTGTTGGAAATGGTTCAGCATTACTTACTTCTAAAGTTGGTCAAACTATGCTTACTTCATCTTCAAGGTTTTTATCCTTAAAGAATGTATTACATGTACCAAAAGTCACTAAAAATTTGATTTCCGTGTCTAAGCTTGCTAGTGATAATAATGTTTTCTTGGAGTTCCATGCTCGTTCCTGTCTTGTGCGAGATGAAGCCACAAATGAAGTCATTCTTCAAGAGATGAAGTGGGTGGTTTGTATCATTTCAAATCCACTCCAGCTCTTCATGTTACTGATATCTCCAGTGAAAACAAGTCTGTCAATACCTTTAATCTTTGGCATCGTAGGCTTGGTCATCCAGCCTTTGACACATTGATGTTAGTTTGTAAAGAATGTGATGTACCCGTTGATGCTTCTATTAATAAAACTTTGCCAATATGTGTTGCTTGTCAAATGGGAAAAAGCAATTGTCTTCCTTTTCCCACGTCTACTACGACATACACAACTCTTTTTGAATTAATTTTCACTGATTTATGGGGACCGACTCAAGTTTCTTCCCAATGCTTTGTATATTATATATCATTTGTAGATGCATATTCTAGACATTGCTGGGTTTACCTATTGAAAGCTAAGTCTCAAGCCATTGTAGCCTTTCAGTCGTTTCAAAAGCTGGTTAAAACACAGTTTGATAAAGATATTAAGGCTGTGCAAAGTGACTGGGGGGTGAATTTCTCAGTCTTTCATCCTTTTTGGTAAAAAATGGAATTGTGCATCGTGTCACCTGTCCACACACGTCTCAGCAGAATGGAGTGGTGGAGAGGAAGCATCGGCATATAATTGAGCTTGCCCTAACTCTTCTAGCTCATGCATCTCTTCCATTGCGATTTTGGTCTTATGCAGTTGTAACATCTGTGTTTTTGATTAACAAACTGCCTACAAAAGTGTTGAGTGGTTCTTCACCTTTTGAGAGGTTATATGGCAACAAACCTCGATATGATATGTTACGTGTGTTTGGATGCAGGTGATTTCCCTACTTAAGGCCCTTTAACGTGCACAAGCTTGATTTTTAGTCTCGTCCTTGTACCTTCTTGGGCTGTAGTCCTATGCAGAAAGGGTATCAATGTCTCGACTCCAATGGCAAAGTGTTTGTGTCCAGAAGTGTTGTGTTTGATGAATCAATCTTTCCATTTGCTGGTCAATGCAATAATGGTACAACAAGCTCTAGTGAACAAGTTTTTGGGGTACATGAAATACCCCTGGTTCCAGGAGTTGGTCAACTCTTCAGAGGCTTGTCCCCTTCAGGCAGTGTTGTGTCATGTAATCCAACTGCTACCTCTAGGAGTCATCTACATGAGGAGCAAGAGCAAGGTTATGATCTTGTGCCTTCAGCACCAATCAGGGCTTGTCATTCTTCTGATGGTCGAGCACATGATACTCCTCCTCCTATCACACAAGTGCTAAGCAACAATGATTCTGAAGCTGATTGTGCTACTACACCTTTATCTCATTTGCAACCGAGTCTGCACGAGAATGAAGATGGTCAGAGTGTCCCTCACGCGTCCCAGTCTTCAGGGCACGACAATGAGGATGGTCAGAGTGTTCCTCACACATCTTAGTCTTCAGGGAACGTTCATGAAGATGGTCAGAATGTCCCTCATGCATCTCAGTCCTCAGGGCATAACTCAGGTTCTTGCTACCCTTCTCCTGTTGATAATGATCAGTTACTTGAACCTATAGATGGCATCTTTATGCCCACATGTGCATCTGATGTGCTGCCTGCCAATCTTCCTAACACACATCCTGTGACAACACGTAGTAAATCAGGTGTGTTTAAACCTAAAGTTTATGTGGCTGAAGTTGAAGAAGTTGTTCCCTCTACAATTCAACAGGCTCTTGCACATCCAAAATGGAAAGAGGCCGTGTTTGCTGAATATGGAGCGCTTGAAAAAATGGAACCTGGAAGCTTGTTGCCATGCATGAAGGACGCATGTTAGTTAGTTGTAAGTGGATTTTCAGAATAAAAAAGAATGCTGATGGTACAATTGCTAGGTATAAAGTCAGGTTGGTAGCTAAAGGCTTCAACCAAATACCTGGCCAGGACTTTCATGATACGTTCAGTCCTGTCATCAAGCCTACAACAGTTAATGCGGTCTTAGCTTTAGTTGTGTCACGGAACTGGTCTTTGCGGCAAGTTGACATTAACAATGCCTTTCTCAACGGTGATCTAAGTGAAGATGTGTACATGAGTCAACCACTTGGTTTCGAAACAGTGGCGTGTGATGGTACTCAGTTGGTGTGCAAGCTTGAACGTACTCTCTATGGCTTGAGATAAGCGCCCAGTAGCTGATACACGAAACTAAAGGATTTTTTGTTGAAAATTGGCTTTCGACGATCCAGTGCTGATTCCTCCCTTTTTCTTCATAACAACTCAGGGGTATTCACCTATGTTCTTGTGTATGTTGATGACATTATTGTCACAGGTGGTTCTGAATCGTTTATCTCTGAAGTTATCACCTTGCTTGGCAATGAATTTTCCTTGAAGGACTTGGGATAACTCAGTTACTTCCTGGGAATTGAGGTGCAACGCTCAAATGGCTGTATTTTCCTTAGCCAACGCAAGTATGTCCAAGAACTCCTTGCACGAACCAACATGGATAAAGCTAATTCAACTTCCACTCCATGCTTCCTACAGTCAAACTTAGTGAACATGCAGGGAGTCCTATTGCAGATGTCACAGGCTATAGAAGTATTGTGGGTGCTTTGCTTTACTTGTGTCACACGAGACCATATATAATGTTCAGTGTGCATAGGGTTGTTCAGTATATGCATAACCCGTGTGAAGAACATCCTGTGGCTGTCAAACGCATCCTAAGATATTTGAATGGCACTATTCACTATGGGCTAGTGTTTCGACCTTCTGAAATCGATGTAGGCTTGGTTGCCTTCTCCGATGCAGACTGTGGCAGCAGTCCAGATGACAGACGGTCCACCTCAGGGTGTTGTGTTTATCTTGGTAACAACATTCTCACATGGAGCTCCAGGAAGCAGAAGGGTGTGTCCAGGTCAACAATGGAGGCTGAATACATGGCATTGTTGACATTGTGTCTGAGGTTACGTGGCTGAAATCTTTGCTTACAGATATGGGCATCAAGCAAAAGGATGTTCCTGTGATTTTAGAGCGATAACACCAGTGCTGTTTCCCTGAGTATGAACCCAGTTTTCCATTCTCAGTCCAAGCAGGTGGACCTTGACGTTCAGTTTGTAAGGGAAAAAGTTGCCGACAACTCTCTTCGAGTGAACTATGTTCCAGCGGCGCACCAAACTTCAGACGGGTGTAGCGACTAATTTTTTGAAAACACTTATAGGTATGAGTGTATGTTAGTGGAAGTATGGTGGAAAGGGTATTTTGGAAATTTTGAAATAGGGGTTGAAAGGGTAAATTTTTGGAAGTTGAGAAAAAGATTAAAAAAGTTGATTTTGGAAATCGAGTGGGTATAAATGGATTTTAGAAAGGTATTTTAAAATAAGGGGATTTATTTGAAAGATAGATAAAAATAGGGGAGCAAAAAAATAGAAGGGACTTTAAAAATAGGGTTTTTTAGAAAAATATTTAAAAATTGGAGAAGTTTGAAAAAGGTTTTAAACAAAGAAGGAATTTGAAAAAGGTTTTGAAGAAAAAGAAGGAGTTGCCACCGACCACTTTGAAATGGTAGACCGGACACCGGAAATGGAAACCAGAGATTCGAAAGGGTTCGGGAGTCGGTTACACGCGAGGAAGGGTTAGCACCCTCGACATGCCCAAAATTGGTACCAAAACTTTACCGCTTAATTAAAATCGAATTTTACGAATTAAAATGACAATTTTAACCGAGATTGGATTATGTATGCGAGTAAATTTCGAAAATCCTAATATTCGGGAACGAACGTCCGAACCACCACCACTACGAACCGTACTGGCCTCGTTCGTTTCCGAATAAAAGGACATCACATTTTTTAAAACGATTTTAGATTTTTAAAAAAGGAAAACCAAATGCCATGAATACAAGATTAAATCTAATCTAAAGTCCTACGGTGCCAAAGGAGTCGATATCCGAGCTTTCGAAATATCGTTCCCACGCGGAAACCGGGACCGTGCGTGCTATAATTATAATGACAAGTTAAGAAAATGCATGCTAAAATATATTCGAACAACATGAAAGAAGCTAAGCGATGTGCACATTTAAACCACGAATTTACGCATAATGAAACCATACAATAAGAAAAATTAAACAAGACTAATATTAAAAAGCATACGATCATATACATATAAATACATACGTACACCACAAATCATACATTATACAAATGTACACAATATGGCAAAGTCATGAATTCAGTATGAACATATATTAAAAAAAAAAAGAAATGCATGAATAACAATATTTAACAAAAATAAAAATGCTAAAAAGGCAACCTGACAGGGACTACAATTGTAATAAATCCATTTAAAAAACTAATTAAAACACGAAATGAGACCAAATTGGAAGAACGTGGAAAGCCCTAAGGACCAAAACGGTGATTTGACCACCCGAAAATCGATTAGAATGGAAACAGGGATGAAATTGCAAACATTAGAAAAACTGAAGGGACCTGGGACGGGATTTACAAACACGGAATGGCCTGGGCGTAATTACGAAAACGCGGGGTGGCAAAAGGGGAATTAACCCAATTTTAAAACATTATGGCGTTATAAAAGCCTCGAAATAAATATTTTCCCCTATTAGGCCAAATCGGCCGAAAACCTAGAGAGTCAGAGGGAGAAAGAGAACCCTTTCGAAGAAAAAAGAAGAAACATGTTGTAACACCCACATTTTCGTCCTAGAATTTAAAGCCATTTAATTTAATTAATTTATTTATTCTTAAAAACAACTGAGATTACGATTAATTGAATTATTCAATTTAGTCCTTAAACTTCTTTTAATTGGGCAATTATTGCACCAATTCGAATTAAAAGAAAGTAATTAAGCTTTTGAATTAAGTAATTTAGCCGAGTTGATAAATTAGTGGATTCAAATTAGTAGTAACAAGATTCAAAGTAATGAAATTAGAGGAATTAAAAGTGACTAAAGAGGGGTACCACTCCTTTGTAGAAATCGGACCAAAACGGAAAATTAAAGAAAGAATGGTAGGGACAATTGATGACCAATTTAAAATAAAAATAATGTTCAAAAATTCCATGTTAAAAGTTAAAATTCCTTAGGGCTGCCCTTAGTAAAAAGCTAATAAAAGATATAGGATGAAAGACACTTAAGTAAAATTAAAGGCTATCAAATCCCCCAAATTAAGGGAGGATGTCTTCTCTCCATCATTTCTCCTCCTTGTGCCGTGAGGTTTGAGAGAAAATGGAGATGAGGGAAGCTCAAAAGTCTGAATTTTTGGAGCTCAAATGGTGAAGAAATGGCTTGCATGTTTGAAGAATTAAGCTAGAAATTAAGAAGGGTAGCTAGTGGTAACAAGAAAATCAAAGAAGTAAGTTTCTATTTCTCCTTGTAGCTATTCGAATAAGTGTCAAACCATGCATGCAAACTTAGAATTTGTTTAAAAATGAAACTATGAGAGTCTTGATGATTATGATAAGTTGAGTTAATGAAATTCTTGAAAAACTAATTGTGAAATGATGAATAGATTTAAAAAGGGGACTGTTTTGAGATAGAGTATAAAGTCATGAATAATTGAAGAATTGGTACAGTTAGAGATCAAATTAGAAAACTCCTATTAGGAGAAAGTTGTAAGGAAATAAGAATTTTATAAGGAACTACTTTTGGTTTGCTGGAAAAATGAATTAGAATGAGAAATTTCGATTAGAACTAATATTGGACATGTACTCGAAAATTATGGAATTTAGGGACTGAACTGGAAAATTTGTAAAATTAAGGACTTGACTGTTGATAATAAAAGTTAATATAGACTTTAAAGTGTTATAAAAGGATAGTATAAGTCATGCCATAAGTGAATTTAGAATTTGAATAAGGTAATTAGGTGAATTTTTAAGCTAAAGATGACAAATGAGTAAGCTGTCCAGTGAAATACGAATCATAAGCTATAACTTTGGAAATTCACCAAAAATATGATTTAAGGTATTTTGAATTGAAATTTTTACTGTACAAACTTTGGTATGTCTAGAAACACTGAGAGAAAACGGAACTCAATTCTAGTATGTAAATTGAAAGATATGAATTTAAGAAGTTGGGCAGTACAAGCTGTCCAGATTTATCGAAAAGGTCATATTCAAGTAATAAACTGTATTTACTCGAACTAGATAAAAATATGAAATTTACATGGTTGGAAAACTGAGTTTAATATCTTTCTAATGGTGTGTGATAAGTGAATTTTGGATCAGTAATTAAAGAGATATGATTAAAATACTAATTGGTCCTCCAACTAGTTTAATAGAAAATCAGATTTGAGAATTTATGTTCATGCTTGAATTTAAAGAGTGATTGTAATTGAATTGCTCTCTAATATAGTGTGTATTCATTTTTATGTTGAGAATTAAGATCGAAATTGTGAAGAGACTTTGGAGGAAGCTAGAATCGATCAATCAAGGGGAAAGAACAAGGGTATCTTAATTCAAGATCAAGCTTAAGAAGTTGTGAGTGTAATTTTGCATTAGGGTTGGGACTAGTGTCCGAACCACCTTATTATTGATGTAAATTATGAATTTTATGCATGAAATTGGACCTAAATGATGATTGGTAATATGCTTAGTAAGGGAGGAGATTAAAGGAAAATGGATGCATGATTTGAGATTCTGATTAATGTTTGAATGTGTGAAAATGTGGACTGCTTTATGTGGTTTTGAATGTCATGATTTATATGCATGATTTAGATTTTGTTAATGCCTGAATGTGTGTAAATGTGGACTGTCCTATGTGATCTTCTTGTATGTTGAATAAGCATGAATTTGGATTCTTGACAATGCTCGATTATATGAGTATGTGGACTGCCCTATGGTACTTTTGCTATGCTTGATATGCATGTGATTATATGTGAAGTTGTTGCCCATGTATGTTGATGTGATCGAATGAGCATGCAAATCGAATTATGAAAAAATGTATGTGCTAAATAAAGTAATGAATAATAAATTAACAAGAATAATATTCCATCGGTCGATTAGAAGTCTTAGATAGTACGACATGCCTAGAGTCCGAGCTCTCTTGTTTGTTGCTTCGTGCAACCCCTGTTTGTTGCTTTGTGCAACCATTGTTAGTACCTTGTGTACTCTTCGACTTGATGATTAAGGTGATCTTGATTGGTATTCAAGACACATTGTTGCTATTGAGCATCCTTTGACTTGTTGCTTAGGCAACCCTTGCTTGGTACTTGGTACCCTTTTAATGACTTGAATATCTGATTCGTCTATTCTACCTAGGGCAATGTAAATTAAATTAAATTAAATAAAATTGCTTAATTATGAGAAGCTTATGAAGTGGATAAATGGATTGATAGGGCATTGATATGTTATGAAGTTAAATTTTTGGATGAATTTGTGGACATTGGTCCTTCCGATTCTGGTTTAATGTATATGAGATGTTGCGATATCCGAATATAAGAAAAGTGGGCAATGGCCCTGTTCGAATACATTGAAAATGAAATGTGGTATGCTCGATAATTTTGGTTTATGGATAATGGTTTGTAACCTATTCGAATGACATGCTTAAGGATAATTAGTGATTTTACTTTAATAAATTGATAATGCTAAGTTTCGATTGGCATGATTTTTGGTTATTTCGATCATGAAGCATGAAATTGAGTATGCTGGAAATTTAATTGAATGATGGTCTTGACTAATCGAAATTGAAGCATGTGATTAAATTAATGTTGGTTGAAATGTATTTGATGAGTATTTATTTTGGTTATGTTTTTGGTCCTTGTGTCGATTAAATATAAGTTTGAGGGACTTAACTGGGCTGTTTTATGTTGTTTTCATGCAGGTTAGGTGATGTTGGAAATAAGCCGGAATGCTGCAGAAAATACTGAAGTCGTGGGCAGATTCATGGGCATGAATCAGGGCATGAATACTGACGGGGCGCCACGTCAGCACCTTCTAGAAGCTGACGTCAGCAGTAGTGATAGCTTATCAAGCCGCTTATCAGATAGCCTATCATCCGGATTTTAATTTTTAAAATTCAAACTTGGGATAATTATCTTATGTAATTTAAATTAAATTTGAGATTTATCATTTTAGTTTTTTTTGGGTTTTCAGCTACTATAAATACCCCACTTTGGGGGTGAGTTAGAACATCACTTGCTCATTGTTCTCTTCCACCTTTGAGTTTAATAAAGTTCTCTATTTTTCTACATTTCCATTTCCTCCATTTCTTTCATTATTTAATTAAGTATGGTTTCTTCACCAACCATGCTTAACTAAATCCCCTTTAGCCAAAAGCAACGCCAAACCTGACTAAACTCGTGAGATTAGAAAAGTTCTTCATTCCTTCAACAATTCTTTTTTTAGATTCTCTGTAAAATTGATTAGGCAATCGGCCTAATCTTTAGGAATCTCAATTGTTTCATTCCGAGAGCGCGCATCGGGTTGAAGTGGTTTTATTTATGCATCATTGATAATAATAATAATAATAATAATAATAATAATAATAATAATAATAATAATAATAATAATAATAATAATAATAATATCCCTAGTAATTAGTATTAGTAATAATAATATTAATGTATCGTAACAAATATACATATAATAAGATGATTAATAGTTAATAATACTAGAGGTAATAATAATAATAGTAATAATAACAACAATAATAGTAACACATGTATATATATATTTTCCCATTTTTTTTCTTTTTCCCTATACTAGGACTCTTATTCTAAATTAATCTCTAAACTTTTAAATATTATAATTTCACCCCAAACTATGACACTCATTCTAAATTGATCCATAAACTTTTGAATGATTCAATTTCATCATCGAATTATCGTTTGAGACTAATCATATTATTACATAATGCACATCAATATTTACGTGATAGTTAATAATTTTCACAGTGATTTTATTAATATGAGATATGATTAGAATATATTGATAATTTGTGGATGAAATTAGAATTTGATAAAGTTTGGGGATGAAATTGGAATGTTAAAAATTTTTGGGACCAATTTAAAAAGAGAGTTATAGTTTGAGGATGAAATTAAAAGGTTTAAGACATTTTTGACCAATTTAAATTAATAATCATAGTTTGGGAGTAGGTGGTGCAATTAACTCTTTTAAAAATAAATGCATTCATTTATTTTTTGTATTGAATTAATATACTTATTTGTATTTGCGATATATAATCGTAAAGTGATGCTATGATAATTGTGACTATAATTCCCAAAAATTCATTAAATCAAAATCTCATATACACAATTGCACAAAATTAAAATTCGTTGCTCATTTACTACAAGTCCATGTTTAGTTTTGAGATTTATCACTAAATAATAATAAGGTAATATAACTTTTGGTACCCAGTTTTGGTATTTACGTGTAATTTGATACCCAATTTTTTATGCAATTAGATATCTACCTTTTTTAGCGATACAATTAGGTACCTACATTTTTTTCTTTGTGCAATTAGGTACCTAATATTTTTTAATTACATTTGTTCATTTCTAATTGGTTTATAATTATAATTTAAACATTGTTTAGTTAAAAGAATAACGTGTGTTATATTCAAAAGTTAGATGTTAAAATTCGAAGTTTGAACACATGTAATTTAAAAATGTTAGATACCTAATTGCACCAAAAAAAATTAGGTATCTAATTGCACAAAAAAGATTATATATCTAATTGCACCATTAAAAAGTAAGGTACCTAATTGCAAAAATAATTTGGTTTCACATTGTACATAAATACCAAAGGTAAAAAAATTATAATTACCCTAATATAATAAATAAATAAAAATTAAAAATATTTTAATTTGAATCCTACAAGTATTTTCAGTAAAAGTGAACATATATTAACACGAGTCACACTAACATATTATCAACTTGGATTATCAATATATGAATGTTCAACGAAGAAGGTATGATGCATCAAATTGTTAGGCTTTTGTGTCATATGTGTTGCAATTTCATTACATTTAATAAATTATTGAAAAAGTCAATCAGATTATATATAAAAATACACATATTTTTTTTAGATGAAGAGGGGTTACTATCATATGACTCGTTAAAATATCTCTCTAAACCTAAATAAAAGAAAAAGAGTGCATATAGAAGCAAGAACAACGCGAAAACATTAAAACTAGAGCAAAAAGCTCATAAACTAAGCAACACTAATCCAGACTTGAAGCATCCAAATCCTCTTGAAAAAGATGCAATAGGGATGTCGGCGGTGAAGCAAAATGAACAACATCCATCTCCCCAACACGTGCGAACTTCGCAAGCTCATCCGCTAGCAGTGGCGGATGTATATGGTGTCTTGGGTGGGCCTGTGCCCACCCTGAATTTTTCAAACCTTACACATTTGGCTTCAATTTTCATAATTTTTATGAATTAGTCCTTAAATTTTATGACTTGTGCCCACCCTGAAATTTTGAGATTTTTATGATTTGTACCCATCCTAAAAAATATTTTGATTTGTGCCCACCCTAAAAAAAAATTCTGGATCCGCCACTGTCCGCTAGACTATTCTCAGAACGGGATAAAAATTTTCTGCCCCTAACCATGCCTCCTTATATGCTTCCTAACCAAAGATGACAAAGATGGTTTAAAAGCTATGTACAAGTACTAGAAAACATAAACCTATGCAGCTTTCATAATATCACACTGCATATTAAATAAGTGGCTGCATATTAATGTAATCTAATACATATGGAAGCTTTAGTTTCCATGCATGGTATGATTAATCTTTAAGTTGTTATGTGCTCCGTTTGTAACAGATGCTTTTGAAGCTTCCATTGCAGTGTGCTATTAGTGTACGATAATCAGGGACTGAGCCAAAACATCAACTTTCATTGTTTGTTCCCTCCTACTTAAAAAAAATTCATTCATAATTTTTTTAAATTTTAACACCCAAACTATTTTTTTTTTTGGATTCGTCTCTATTTATTATTTAGAGGAAAAGTTACAATTAGTCCATAAGTGTCTTTTATATAATGGTAAACTACTCAAGTGACCACTGAACTATGGGACAATCTCATTTTGATCACCCAACTAAGCAACTCGTCAATTAAACCATCAAACTTTTAAATTGGTCCTATTTTGACCATCGCCGTTAAAAAACTAACGGAGAATGTGACGTGACAGTTAACAAAAATTTGTATAATTACACATAGTAAATACATAAAATTTAAAAGTTCATTATACATAATCTAAACACAAAAACTAGTGATTTGAAGTTAGTTTTAAGATGAATATTTGGATATATTAAAGTTTATCGCCAAAAAGACATTAAAAATATTAATCTCGTTTTTTCTTTCTTTCGAATCTTGTATTAAAAAATTAATAAAAAAATATTTGAAAATTTTAAAACTTAAAAGTATATAATACAAACATAGAAATAATTTAGAGATTTAAATTTAGTTTTAGGTAAAAATATTAATGAACTTAAAATAAATATATTAAAATTAACGGGTCGGGTACCCAGTCAACAAAAATATTTGGCCTAGACCCGGCCCGATTACCTGGGAAAAATCCCGGGTCGGGTAATTAATTTTAGTAAAATACCAGCTTTTTTTTATTTTGGGTCGTCGAGTATTCGGGCCGGGTCAACCGGGTCGAGTAGTTTTGAACAGCCTTATGATTACTTGTGGACTTCAAAAATAAGAATTAATATTATTAAAAAATACTTTATTACATATAGTTATTAAAAATTTAATATTACAGTTAAATATCATTAACTTATTATTTAATATTATTAGAAATAATTTAATAATATTATTAGAAATAATTACTATTTTTCATAACATTATTGAAAAATATTTATTAATATTATTAGAAAAAAAATTAAAAATATTTTTATAATATTTTTAGAGATATTATTAAAAATAATTTAATAAAATAGATATAATAATTTAATGATATTATTAAAAATAATCATAATAAATATAATAAAATAAACGAGAGTATATTATATGATATTAAAAATAATCACAACATATTCTAACAGATAAATGAGACGCAAAATGTATTAGTGAGAGGTGGGGTGGACCGAGTGTTGTGATTTTAAATGATGGATTGAAATGTACTTTGGGGATCGATTTTTCTTGCAAATTGTGTGTGGAGAATTTGAATGCTTCCCTGACATATTTTTTTGCATGATTTTTGTTGGGACATTTTATAATTTCTTGAGACGGCTTGTTTCGTTGTTCATTTGGTACTGTTTAGTGATATACTTTTCCCTTAATGAAATTATCATTCATTAATTAAAAAATAAATATATTAATAAAAATAGAGAAAATAATAGTAGTATTTTGTAGAACTAATGTTTTGATATAATAATTTAAAAATGTTTTGGACAAATTTGAAAAGAATTCAAAACTTGTCTTTAAGTCCAAATAACTTGAAAATATGTTTGAGGCATTTAAAAAGGTTTTTGGCAAAGTTTTTAATGATTTAAATTAGCCAAACTTGACTTTTCAGCAAGCTCATACCGATACGGTGTACCCCGTATCGATACACTTTTGCCCAGGTTTTGCTTCTGCCAAAACTCATATCGATACAGGCCTTGTCATATCGATACGGATAGGGATCGTTTCGATACACCCCTTAAGCATACTGATCCCTAAATTAACGTCCCCAAACGGCTATTTCCCAACTGACTTTTAAATGACATACCGTACCGATACGCCCTCAAGCGAATCGATACGCTTAGGCTGGCAAGAGTCCAACGCCTAGTTTCTGAAGAAGAGCGTACCGATACGGGTCCTCGCGTATCGATACGGAAGGCTCCAGAACAACATTTAATATGGGAAATCAAGTCTCCAACGGCTCCAATTCAACCCTAACGGCTAGTAATGGCTACAAACTCAAAGAGGAGTATAAAAGGGACCTCCAAGCATCTAGTAATGGTTAATGCTTCAATTGTAATACAACATATGATCAAAATGTGTCTTAGTGCTTAAGTGTCAATTCTTTGTATAGACAAACACTAGTGAGCCAAAATTGTTAGATTTGCTCAAGTGTTTTAGGATTGGGTGAGAGCTTAATTGTGCAAACAAATATCTATTAGAGGGATTTAAGTTTGCTTATATTTATCTCTTTGTAAAGAGGGTTTGATCAAGGCTTTGGGTAGAAAGCTTGATTGGTTTGTAAGGGTTTCCTCCTAAGCCTAGAAAAGGGGACGAATCAATAGTGGATTGATTGGAAATCCTTAGTGGGAAGCTAAGGTAGTGGATGTAGACCTTGGTTAGAAGGTTGAACCACTATAAATCATCTTGTCTTTATCATTTTTAGCTTCCACACCTCTTTCACCCAAAATTCCACTTCTCCACCACTTGGCGAGCAAGAACGGTTGAAAGAATCAAGCTCCACAAAACTCAACAATTGGTATCAGAGCTTGGCTTAATTGAAGAGGATTAACATCCTATTGAAAAGATCCGGCAAGCTCGATCAACATTTCAAACAACCGGCTCGATAAACCGCCCTTCTTCGACGAAACACACTATGCCCATTGGAAGACAAGAATGAAGTTCTTCATAAAGTCAAAGGACTACAAGCTTTGGGACATAGTAGAAGATGGTCCGTTCGTGCCTCAACAAAGCAAGGCGGATTGGAGTGCCGAAGATCGCAAGAAGAAGGAGCTTAATTGCAAAGCCTTGCACATCCTATTTTGTGCTTTTGGCCCCAACATCTATGAGAAGATGTCTTCTTGTAAGAGTGCCAAGGAAGTTTGGGAGAAGCTCAAAGTTACATACGAGGGGCCAAACGAAGTAAAGGAGACCAAGATCGGGCTCATCAACCTAGCGTATGAAAACTTCAAGATGGATCCGGAAGAGGACATTGAGAAGATGTTCGATAGGTTCTCCACCATCACCAATGGACTTAAAGGTTATGGAGAAGCCATCCCGGAAGAGAAACTTGTTCGAAAGCTCATCTACTCCCTTCCCGAGTCATGGGACTCAAAGAGGACCGCCATCATCGAAGCTAAGAATTTGAAAACCTTGAAGCTTGATGAACTCATTAGGTCACTTCTCACTCACCAAATTATGAAGAAGAATAAAGAAGAGGAGAAGAAGAAAGAAGAGATTAGAGTTATGGGGGAGAAGAAACTCAAAGGGCTTGGCATCAACACAAATGTCATTGCTCTCAAATCCTCCACATGCCATCACGTAGATTCAAGTGAAGAGGAGGATGGAGAAGAAGAGATAGTTCATCTCTTCAAGAAGTGTGCCTCTTACATGAAGAAAGCCTTGAAAGAGCTTGAACGAGAATCCATGAAAAAGAAGAGGGCAAGCACTTCAAGCCATAAGAAGAAGGCATATGTGGCTACTTGGAGTGATGGGGACTCCACCGACGATAAACAAGCCAACCTTTGCCTTATGGCCATCGAAGAAGATTCAAGGGTAACTTCTAATTCATCTACTTCATGTTCATATTCTTTTGATGAATTACAAGATGCCAATGATGACTTGATTTTAGAATTTAAAAATCACATATTGAAAAACAAGAAAGTGATATCAAATTTGAAAATTCAAAATGACTTGATTTCTAAAACCAAAATTGAACTAGAAGCAAAACTCAATGAGTTTGAACAAAAATGTTTTTATTTACAAAATTTGCTTCATAAAGTTCAAGAAGAAAAAGATTTGATTTCCAAAGAGCTTGAAAAGAAAAATAATTTTGGAAAATCAAACTTTTATGTAAGACAATCTAGTGCTCCTAGATTTGTAAATGGTAAATGTTTTAGAAGTATTTGGATCCCAAAAGGACTAAGTATTTCAACTAAAAAAGATGAAATTGAAAAATGGATTCCTAAGGGGACTAAATTTTGTGCTACTAACGTCTATGGATCCAAAGCAATTTGGATACCAAAAATTACTTGATTGTCTTAAAATAGGTGTGATAGAGAGTGATCAACAAGTCAAACATTGAGGGGGAGCTCCAAGCACACAAAGAAAGACACTTGAAGAATGAAGGCTTCACATCCTCCCTTGTGTTCAAGTGTGGTAGAAATCTAATTGTTTCATTTGATTTATTTTTTATTTCAACTAGATTATGACATATGTTGAACTAAGATTTTGATGATGCTTTGAGTAAGGGGGAGCCATTTTAAAACCAAACTTTTTAATATTTTCAAAATTTAAACCTCTATTGATTTTTTTGCTTAAAAGTGTTTTAAATTCTTTTTGATATAACAAAAAGGGGGAGAAATAATTTGAAAAATTGAATTTTCAAATGAATAAGTGGGAGCTTTAATTGATTTCAAATCTTAATTCTCTTATTCCAAACTTATTTCACAAAGGGGGAGAAATCCCAAACAATTTTTCAAGTTAGTTTTATTATATCAAAAAGGGGGAGTTTGTAGAACTAATGTTTTGATATAATAATTGAAAAATGTTTTGGACAAATTTGAAAAGAATTCAAAACTTGTCTTTAAGTCCAAATAACTTAAAAATATGTTAGAGGCATTTAAAAAGTTTTTTGGAAAAGTTTTTAATGATTTAAATTAGCCAAACCCATATCGATACAGACATTGCCGTATCGATAATGATAGGGATCGTTTCCATACGCCCCTTAAGAGTACCGATCCCTGTTTTAACGTCCCCAACATCTATTTCCCAATAGTCTTTTAAATGACATATTGTACCGATACGCCCTCAAGTGTATCGATACGCTTAGGCTGGCAAGAGTCCAACAGCTACTTTCTGAAGAAGAGCGTACTGATACGGGTCCTCGCGTATCGATATGGAAGGCTCTAGAACAACATTTAATATGGGAAGTCAAGTCTCCAACAGCTCCAATTCAACCCCAACGGCTAGTAACAACTACAAACTCAAAGAGGAGTATAAAAGGGACCTCCAAGCATCTAGTAATGGTTAATGCTTCAATTGTAATACAACATATGATCAAAATGTGTCTTAGTGCTTAAGTGTCAATTCTTTGTATAGACAAACACTAGTGAGCCAAAATTGTTAGATTTGCTCAAGTGTTTTAGGATTGAGTGAGAGCTTAATTGTGCAAACAAATACCTGTTAGAGGGATTTAAGTTTGCTTATCTTTATCTCTTTGTAAAGAGGGTTTGATCAAGGCTTTGGGTAGAAAGCTTGATCGGTTTGTAAGGGTTTCCTCCTAAGCGTAGAAAAGGGGACGAATCAATAGTGGATTGATTGAAAATTCTTAGTGGGAAGCTAAGGTAGTGGATGTAGACCTTGGTTAGAATGTTGAACCACTATAAATCATCTTATCTTTATCATTTTTAGCTTGCACTCCTCTTTCACCCAAAATTTCACTTCTCCACCACTTGGCGAGCAAGAACGGTTGAAGGAATCGAGCACCACAAAACTCAACATATTTTATAATAATAATAAAAGTATAATAATAAATATAGAATACAATAAATTAATGACAAAATTAAGGGAAAGTAAAAATAAATATGCTATGGAATCAAATTGAATAAAATTAGAATTTATAAGGGTCAAAATAGTAAGTAGCTATGCGAAATTAGACAACATTCAAAAGAGAAATGACCAAAATAACAATTAACACCAATATATTAAAAGACACATTTTTTGGATTTTCGGATTATCTAAAAATTAAAATATCTCGATGTGTATTCAATCTGATTATTTGATTTTTCCTTTGGATATTTGATTAGAATTATCCAAAAATAAAAAAGGGATCGAATATCTAAATTTTCGGATCGAATTACTCGGACCATTTTTTTTTGAAAAGTACTAATGTTAGGTATCATAATTAAATTCAAAAGTAAATAAAATTTTAACCGAATGTACGACCCTAGTAGTATAGTGTGTTTTAATCCCCTCGATAATATTAATTCCAGCATAGTTATTTGCATGTGATAAGATAGGATGTTCAGAAAAATAAAATAAAATTTAAATTAAATCACTATTAAAAATTATACAAAATAAAAAACCAATCAAACTATGACATATGATTTAAATAAATTATTAATATATATATATATATATATATATATATATAGGATGGGATCAAGTTACATGGTGTAAAACTAAATGAGTTTTACACTAATCTAGGACCATTGGATAAGAGAAATGGATGGATGAGATTAATAGTAAAAAATGTGAAGATTATCACTTGGGAAAAAAAGATAAGGAAATAATCTGAGCCATTAATTAACATCATCCAACGGTCCAAAAACTGTGTAAAAGTAATTGAATTTTACTGTAACCCCCTCGTCCCGGTCTGGCCGAATGACCGGTCCGAGTGGGCCACACGGGGAAAACCGAGTGAAAACCCCTAAGGATTTCCCCCTCGGTTAACAACCCTATATTTTTTTCATTTTTATAATCTTGTCTAATTAGATATTAAACCCTAAGTGATCATACAACGGAACAACATACACGAATCGATCGAACGAACTCAAACAATCATGTTACAGCCCAAATTTAAGCTTATACTGCAAGTGGTATCGATACACCTAAGGGGTGTATCGATACCCCTTGACTAGGTCAACTGGTCAGAGTCAACCAGTGGAGACCGTATCGATACGCCCAAGGAGTGTATCGATACCCTCCCCAACGGTTGACTTTCCACGGTCAACGCAAGATGACGGTATCGATACCCCAGAGGCCCGTATCGATACCGAAATCGACAGTAACTCCAGTGACCAAAAAGGTATCGATACGCCTCCCCCCCGTATCGATACACGAGGCCTGAAACAAGAAGGAGGTATCGATACTGGACCAACCGTATCGATACCCCTGCACGGCCAAAACTCCCAAACTCAGCCAAAACATACAAGACTCGAACCTAGATGCAATTTAGGACTTCCCTATCCCCAACCAATCATTCATACAACATTTACAGATCACTATTTAGCCATACAAGCACCCAACATATACATTCATCAAGGAAGCATGCAATTGAATCAAAGATGACATTCAAGCATCCAAAGACTCATACATCAACATTCAACAAGAGTAAGTAATTAGGCATGAGTTGACATACAACAAGGCAACACAACCAGGAAAAGCAAGATATTAAGGAGTCTAAACATGCTCCTAGCAACCAACAACAACCAACAAAACATTACACATCCCATTGCTTAAACTATTACATGTCTTAGCATTAAAAATCATACTTGGTGAACACAAGCCAAAAACCACACTTGGAGCCTTCCACTTGCGCAAGCAACCCACGAACTAAGGATCTGCAATGTTGAACAAGGAGAGCGTAAGCAATGATGCTTAGTGAGGGTAAGCTCTAAAAACAAACCTCAACATTGCAGGGTCCGAGCACGAACTAGCCAAGTCATTTACATCATACCAAGAATCCACAAGAGCCACAATATAAGATGCATGAACAAAATATACAAGTAAATGTCATGATCATCAAGCTCTAACTTTCTCAACATAAATAGCCACATCAACATCCTCTCAAGGATCAATAGTCTCAACACATGGATACATATATCAACAACATTGGCACCTAGATATGACTCAAATACGCGGATAACCGTTGGAACTCACGTCCAACAACACAACCTTTACCTGACGGTGGGATTACACTCATCACCGGTCTCGCGGAGGGGATTCCACTCATCCTCACGCCCCGTCGATGGGATTCCACTCATCACCGACTATATTTAAATACAATTTCCCGGCGTACCCGTACTCCTCCTTGGTGACTCAACGCCACCAAGGCCACGCGCGACTTTTGACTCATGTGTACACACTAACATCCTAATGATCGATCATTTGTATTTAAGTATACTAGTGCCAATATTTTACTCATTCCACATTACTTATCTCAATCATTTCTGTGCTTAGCACGTACTCACCATGAACGCAATCATGAACCAACATCATGCATGCTTTAAGCAATACAAATCATGCCTCATCTCACATGTATAATACAATATACATAAGCATTCATATCACAACACATACGAGGCATATACATTCATACATTCAAGTTCATCCAAGGGTTCTAGATCAAGCTTAGGATTAGGCTACCACCCTAATCCTAACTCTAGGTGGGTCTACCAAGCCCAACCTAGTCCATATACTCAAACCAACCAATTTAAAACCATTTAAACAATTAACCACTCACCTAAACTTCCAAGCTCAAGACCAAGCAAGCAATTGTCTTCAATTCCCCGGATTCACTTCCGATGCTTCACCGATGCCCAAACTTGATTCTAATCAATCCCAAACACAAACAAAACATCCACAATCAATATCTTGTCATCGAAACTAACCCGGATTAACATTAACAAGCATTCGACACCCCAAGCAAGTCCAAAAACAGAATTTTCGAGTAGCCCACTTAACCCACTGAAATCTTCCATTTCAAGCCTCCAAACCACCATCAAACACACCCAAGGCAACCCTCAAATAACATACTAGCACCAGCCCTTGAAATCCAATATTAAACAGCCCCAAAACACACTTTAAAACCTCCCAAAAACCCCTTTGAAGCCAAATTCCGAAAATTGTTTAAAATCGTTTGAAATTCACATATGTGACATCATTTGACTCCTATATACCATAACTAACCATAATAAATCAAAATATTAGGTTTAGCTACACAAAGGCACCACTTTTAATCAAATATTCAAAAACCTCTATTTCCTTAAAACTTCATGAAAACGAAAATAAAGTATACTTTTGAGAAGAGGGAGGTGAGGGGAGTTCAAAATTACCTTCACCTTTCAATTCGGAGTTGAAATGGAGGAGCTTTGGAAATGGAATAGTGAATGTGGAAGGGAGCTTGGTTTCCCGTTGATAAGTTTTTGGAGAGGAAGATGAATAGTAGAGATGTGGGTGTTTATTTGACATGTGACTTATTTAAGGCTCAAAAGACTTCTTTGCCCTTAATGAAATGGATTATTCACAAGAACATAAGTTCCATGGCCATTTGTGGTTTAATTCCAAAACTTAGTCCATCATCAATTTAATTAATTTAAAAAAAACCAAACCCGAACCATTATTTAAATCATAAAACTGAACCCAAAATAATATTAAAATATTATTTTCACCTAACCCCTAAACCCGGGTGTTACATTTACACAGTGTAAGTTGATCCTAACCATATATATATATATATATATATATATATATATATGGGATAAGATTTGGTTATACAATGTAAAAGTTTTAAATTTTATACATTTTTTGGATCGTTGGATGGGTAAAACGGATGACTGAGATTAACAGTAGAATATGTGGAGATTATCACTTGAAAAAAAAAGTAAGGAGTTAATCTCAGCTATTCATTTTCATCATCCAACAATCCAAAAAATGTATAAAACTTAAAAAACTTTTACATACTATATATATATACTTTCAACGCACCGAAAATTAATGAAAACAAAAAATAAATTATTGTAGTAATTATATAAAATATGAGATTGATTGGAACACAACCTGACACACTAAATAAAAACATATGTTATTATGAAAAATATAACAAATTATTAAATATAAAAATATGTTATGAATATTTATCTATGTGGATGTCTATCATGATTAGAACTTTATCAAAGGAGTTTGATTTATTTATTATTAGGAATATTATCTCTATGAAATAGAGTTTAATGTATTATGTACTTCTTATGCCTATAAATAGATGATTCATTGAAGGCATTGTATACAATTCTATATTTGAGAATAATACAAATCTCCCTCCCTCTCTCTCTCTTCTCTTTGATCTTTTATTCTTGTTCGTTGTTCTTCGTTATTTTATTCACAACACGTTATCAGCACGAGACTCTAATCAACTGAGGTCTTCATCGTTATAATTCAAAAGAAGTTACCGGGAAGAATTCGATTATAGAATAAACCAAAGATAAGTTTTTTTTTCTCCTTATTTTTTTTAGTTATCGATTGTCTTTCTCTTTATATTTTAAATTTGTTTTAATTTTTGAAAATTTTGGAAGTATGTTTAATTTTATTCGAACATTGGAAAGAGATAAATTTGTGGCTTCTCACAAACCAAAAGACGAATCGACAGAGACGAAGAGGTTGCGTTTGGTGTAAATTACGTGTGTTTTCTCTTGTTCCTAAAAGGGTTAATTAGCGGTATGCTTATTCATACTGTTACTTATATGACTATATTTGATATTTTTCATATTATTATTTATGTCATTTTATTTGGTAAAAGTTAATATTTTTAACCGTGTTTTGAGTTTTACATGATATGCTTAAATGGCTTGGAAAGAGATGTGATATAAAGGGACTATGAGAAGCTATCTCGGTCATATGCTATGTCTCCATTGTCCACGAGAGAAAAATCAATATCGGTAAATTTTGGTTTTATTTTTATTCTTTATATTATTATTTTAAAGTGCGATAAATCATGATGATTTTGAATTTACAAGAAGATTATTATAAAGTCTATATTTGCTCGAAAGCAATGTTTCTTCTTCGTTGAAAAACTTGACCATAGACTTCTCCCAATTTCAAGTTACGGAAATTCTTCTTGATCCAAAAAGTTTTATGGGAGGCATTCCTTGAAGTGAATGCAAAGCATGTTGTTTATTCCATGCGATTATCAATGATGGGGCATTCCCTGAAGTGAATGCAAGCATGATGTTTATTCCATGCAATTATCAATGATGGGGCATTCTCTGAAGTGAATGCAAGCATGATATTTATTCCATGCGATTATTGGATCTGTTTCATTCCCTGAAGTGAATGCAAACATGATAAATCATTATTCAATTAGAGACATAATTTCGATATAATCCAAGTATAATTGGCTGGACATCCCGTTCTGCGAGGCTACTGGTCTCAAAGGAGGTTTTTAAAGGACCTTGTGGACAGGTTTAACAATGCCGCGTACGAGGATTAAATCTTTGTTCTCTGTGATAAGGATATGTGAAAAAGGTTTTAAAGGCCCACTGGCTCTACTCCATTCCCTGAAGTGAATGTGAGATTATATTATGGAAGGAATAAAAAATCACATTAAAAGTTGTGGTCGTGGTCGAGGCTATGAATATACACATGAAAAATATAGTCATTTTAAGAATACTTCTACCCGCTGGTAGCGAAGTTATAAGGATGACAAGAGTGATAAAGATCATTCTAAGGAAGTGAAATCCTTTTACCAATGTGATGTTATAAACCATTGGTTTCGTACTTGTCAAACGCCAAAGTATTATGGACTTTATCCATAATCATGAATGATAAATGAAATAAAATATAAACAAAATTTGTTTATGGCGAAAATAATTATGGCGTTATTGGTCCAACTCAATTGGATATTGTTAATTTTCTCATAACCCTTGAAGGGGATAATTTACCATTTATTTTATTTCCCTTATAACCTCTAACAGGAATAATTGGTTTTTTGTATTTATTTTTTTATGTTAATTCGTTTTATTTATTATTTATTTATGTTAGTTTGCTTTATGTTTATTTATTTCACATATTATTTATTTACGTTTTATGTTAATTTATTATTTGAAGAATATGATTACTTCCGGAATAAAATATACAATGAATTGTGGCTATTTATGCCTAGAATTGTGGCTATTTATGCCTAACAGATAATGCAAGTACTCATATTGTACTTAAGCATAAGAAATATTTTTCCCATTTAAATGCAAGGGGAAATATGAGTAGTATTTCTCAAAGTACTAAAATATCAATACTTCGGAAGAGCACTTGAAAGTTTATCTCTGATAGATAATCGACTTGATATGATGTGCTATATTTTATATTTTTCATTCCTCGAAGTGAATGATACAAAGTACATATTTTCATTACCTGAAGTAAATGAAACAAAGCACATTTTGAAAGGTGCACAATTATGCATTTCTCGATTAAAATGCAAGGGAATAATATGAGTACTATATCCGGAAGTACTAATATCACAAAAGGCTCTGGTTGAGCAAATATGTTATTGTCAAATGGAACTTTATTCCATATTCACAGTGCGTTATACTCGTCAAAGTCATAAAGAGAGCAATATGAGTTCGCAAACTATCCATTTGGGAATTATAGATAACATATGTTATCAATTGGCATTTGAAATAAGCCAATATGGATATAAGTTTTGGTAGCCAAAAAGTCAGTTGAAAGCTCTAGAAGAGCTATATATTGCTACCAAAAGATAATTTCAATTGAAAGCTCTGAAAGAGCTAAATATATTCCTATTTAAAGGAACAATTTTGATGGTCGTACTAGACATGTACGAGTGAGATTGAATTACATGTTATGGTAAACAAGGAGTTTACAAATTCAGAGATATATACACATATATATATAGTTGGCATGATCGGTTAGACCATCCTGATCAATAATGGTGCAGAAATTATTGAGATTTACATGCACGTGTATTAAAAGAACTTGTAGTTCTTGTAGTGCTTATTCTCAAAGGAATGGAATAAATTCCACTTATTAAAGAACGTGAAGTTCTTGTGTTACTTAAAGGAATTGATTAATTCCACTTACTAAAAGAACCTGAAGTTCTTGTGTTGTTTGTTCTCAAAGGATATAGATGATCCCACTTACCAAAAGAATTAGAACTTAAAGTTCTTGTACTGAAGTTGAGACTGTATGTCTTGCACATCTGAACGAAATATGGGCCCATATATCCACAAATGTGGAAAGTTTTATATGATTTTAGTAGATGCATCTACATTGTTTTATCGACTCACAACCAGAAGTCTATGAGATTGATTCTAAAAGATTCAGATTATGCAGTTAGACTATTCGTCTTGAAAAACTAGTGGGTTTATATTTTAGGCTATATCAGTTGTTACAAAGCCTATTGATTATGAAAAATATAGTTTAGCAAAATTTCAATTGAATACCTCCTATTTAATAGCTAAACTATGAGAACAAAAGAGTTATTATTTATATGGTGTTTCCATATAGCAACACTTATACGCATCAAGCCAACGAGTTATAATAAACTCCCCGTTATGATTGGTTTTTGGTCAGAAACCATACATTTCCCATTTTATGATTTTTGAATGTGCGATATGAATTGCTCCACCACAACGCACAAAATGGGTAAATAAAAAGGGTTGAGAATATATATTGAGTACGAGTCTCCTTTTATGTTTAAATTCTTAAACATTAATTGGAGAATTATTTATGACATGATTTTTCTCAACATCAGGGGGAGATAATAATCAGCTGGATAGAGGAAAATGAATTATCATTATCTAGATCCTCGTATATGAACTAGAAGTTCATAAGATAATTCATGTTATTACATGTCAACTGCCAGACATATTTACTGACCCAATGAGAGTAATTAAGTCTCATATACCAGCTGAAACGCTCTAAGTTTAAATTACATGTTAGAGCGAGAGAATGTAAATCATGCCTGAAGCATGATAGTTGAAATGGTTCCAATGATCAAAATTCTCGTAAATATAAAGTAATATGAGATGGTCATATATTGGAGACGGGTGCTCTTGAAGAGACCCAAGACATAACAAATAATAAAACTCTAGAAGAGTTTCAGGTACCTGAAATAAAGATTGAAATCTTGAAGAGATCTCGATGAGTTATGTCATTACGAGAATGGAACCAGAAAATTGGAAAGTTGTCGACAACGATTTTACAAACAATTTTACATAAAATACTTCTATAGAAGTAAAGAAAGAAATCGAGGATCTTGTATAAAATCTATCCAGAAGTATAGATATTGAATTGGCCGATGTTGAAAGACGCTTTGAACTTCTAAAATAGAAGTATTTGGACCAGCAGTCCAAACACCTAAAGGTGTAATGCAAGTGAGGCACAAATAAGTAGTCGTAAATACGACTTGAACTATGATTTATAAAAAGTTTTAATTACTTCATGGTGGATGCAATTACTTTGGCAGTTATGAAAATTTTACATGCGTCTAATTATTTGTGGATCCATATTTATCCTTGAAGGATCTAAAATGCTATAAGCATTTGGAAATTTCTGAGGAAATTTATTTAGACATGTCTCATGAATATTTTGGCGCATTTGGTATAATCGCCTTAGTGAATACTAATTGAGAAAATACTATAAGAATGATCAGATTTTCTTATGTATTTTATAAAGAAGTTTGGATCAAGATCCATTATGATAATTTTAGAACTCCTAAAGAGCTTCAAATTGGAAACTCATGAAGTACTTTCAATACAAGTACTTGAATCTTGACATCAAGTTTATCTCGACCTGCAGATCGAACATTTTTATATATTTCTTTTGTCTATGAATAGACATAAGCTGAAAGAATCTTAAAGAAGATTCAATATGAATAGAGCATATCTATTGAGTATCACAATAGTTGTAAGATTGTTGGATGTGAATAAAGATAATTATATTTTTTCTTGGTCTTGAAGCACTATATATTAGTTGGTCAAGAAATATCTATGATTATACAAAGATCATTACATTTAGATCTTCAAACATTCGTTGATGCCTCCTCAAATGTCGTAGAAATAATTTTTATGAACGAGGCAAGCCAAAAAAATGTGTTTGGCTAAGACCATTGACCCAACATATCCAAAAGATATGTGGATTTACTTTTACAAGATATGATAAAAGCTATCTTGTGTAAAGATAATGCAAGATGTTTATCTCAGTTTGAAAGTGGATACATCATGAAACATATTACTCTAAAGTTTCACCCCTCACGATCTTTAGAAAAATGATATTCAAGATTAAATTATGAAGATTCAAAGATCTTCTGTGATGTTTGCATGAGGGGGAGTAAATACGCGTTGCACTCTTTTTCCCTTAACCGAGGTTTTGTCCCAATGGGTTTTCATGGTAAGGTTTTTAATGAGGCAACATGTTATGCGTATCAAAGATGTGTGTACTCTTTTTCCTTCACTAAAGAATTTTTTTTCCCACTGGGTTTTTATCTTAGTAAGGATTTAACGAGGCACATTATCTTCATAGACATCCAAGGGGGAGTGTTATGAATATTTATCTATGTGGATTTCTATCATGATTAGAACTTTATCAAAGGAGTTTGATTTATTTATTATTAGGAATATTATCTCTATGAATTAGAGTTTAATGTATTATGTACTTCTTATGCCTATAAATAGATGATTCATTGAAGGCATTGTATACAATTCTATATTTGAGAATAATACAAATCTCCCTCCCTCTCTCTCTCTCTTCTCTTTGATCTTTTATTCTTGTTCGATGTTCTTCGTTATTTTATTCACAACAAAATATAAATTTTTAATATTTTAAACAGTGAACCAACAAGTATTCTAGTGAAAAACCGGAAGATATTCATCCCAGGGGATACAGGTTCAAACTGCTATGTCTACAAGGTGTATGCACATTATCAAAGAAATAAAAATGTGTATGAACGGATACTACCTTGTAATCATCTTTAGACTATTTAAAAAATATTTTGAATAATAAAAAATAATATGAACATGATCTAAAAATACAATACCAACCCAACATGAATCCATAAAATGTCATAATCAATATAAAACGAATTGCAAAAGAATTAGAAAAATAAAGTGTTTGGTCAAGGGAAAGGAGTGAGCAGTTATATTTAATTGAGGAGGTAATATTTTTCTTTCGGTAGAGGGGGACAGAAGGAGTTGTTCAAAATTTAATTCAAAATTTAATGCCAATCAAAACTTACACTATAGTCTAGTCAGTTTATTTTTATTGAATTTTTTCTCTAGCAATTGTATGTCTCAAACATTGGGTAAATTACATCCAAAGTCAATTAATTATGAGTTTATTAACAAAATGCCACTCGATTATAATATTGTTACAGAGCGATCACTACATCGTTAGGAATGAAACAAATATCTCATGTGGTCTGATATAATAACATTTCTAGTTTCCAAAACTTATGCGTTCTTTTAATTTTGTCCTAATTTGAAATAATTTAATAAATTAACCCTTCATACTTAAACATTTTATCAATTTAGTCTTGTTTTGCGATATTGTCAAAACAAGCGAGCATGTCGAATCAAAGCAGTAGTTAGATAATTTTATTATGTCATAAAAAACAATGAGTTACTTTTAAACTGTTATTATATCAGAAAAGTTTTATAAGATTTTTGGGATAAGAACAATCAATTTTTTAGAACAAAAACTAAAGTGATGAAATTTTTAAATAGGAAGGACTTAATTTATTGAATTTTCTTGAATTTGGACAAAAAAATATATTGCATAAGTTTTGAGGAATAAAACTATATTTATACTAGATCACATCATTATTCATGCCTAATATTTAACAACCACTAACCTATTTGTAACAATATTTTAATTGAGTGACATGTTTGTAACATTTAAAAGAAAAGTAACATGTTTGTTACCAAACCCATTTTATTTTTAACAAATTACTTCTTATATTATAATGAAAATTTTGCTAAAAAAACTTTATGTTTAATGTAATATTAATATAGTTAGTAGCGGTATGATCTTCTCACATCATGTAAAACTTTTAAGTTTTACACTTTTTAGACTGTTGGACATATAAGAGTAAATAGATGACTGAGATCAATAGTAGTAAATGATGAGATTATTAAGAAAAAAGAGAATAAAAAATCCTAGTCATTCATTCACCCTCATTTGACCTAACCCTAATTAAGAAAGAATTTGGACCGCCAGACGAGAGTAAATGGATAACTGGCATTTAGGTGAACCAAAAGACATCAAAATATTTAGGTGAATTTGTAGGTTCCACGTGGGTATAAATAGGCAAGAATAAAAAACACGCCTAAACATCAAAGCAATAGTTTAATCATAGTTTGCAATGGCTGTTAAACTTTCTAATATGTTGTTTGGAGCATTTGTTTTACTCTTTGTGCTGCAACCTTGTGTCATCAAGTCTCTAAAGCTTGATTCCCTTAAAAATCTTGAGCAAGTCCAGAAAGGAGGAGGTGCCAGCGGGATTAATCAAGTCAAGCAATACCTCAAGAGATATGGCTATTATCCCCATGGCGTGAAGCTCACACTCGACGATCGTTTTGACGATTCTTTGGAGTCTGCTCTGAAAGCATATCAACAATTTCTCTATCTGGATGTAACAGGAAAGATCGACTCCGCTACTATCAAAACAATGATGACTCCTAGGTGCGGTATGCCTGATAATCAAGGTGAATCTCACTTGGTTTCTAACTATAACATCACAAACAGTAAGTGGAGGAAGTACAACCTTTCGTATTCTACCAGCAATGCTCCCAGTGGGTTTACAGTAACTGGAGTGGATACTGTATTTGCTAGAGCATTGAAATCATGGGCAGATGTTTCTCCCTTCAAGTTCACAAAGAATTCAAATAGCGATATCAAAGTGGGGTTTTACTCAAATAATCATGGAGATTACCCATTTTATGATCCAGTGGATAAGGTTGAGGCATATGCTCATGCTTTTTATCCAGAAGATGGGAGGGTTCACTTCAATACATTATATACTTGGTCCACCAATCCTACAAGCAAACAAGCCGACTTTGAATCAATAGCTGTGCACGAATTAGGACATAGTTTGGGTCTTGACCATAGCGGGTTAAAATCAGCTATCATGTATCCATATATTGCTCTAGGAGCTATCAAAAGGAATCTGACCCAAGATGACAAAGATGGTTTAAAAGCAATGTACAAGTACTAAAAGACATTGCATCAATGAAACCTATGAAGGTTTCATAATAATTATACTGAAAATAAAATAAGTGATTACAGATATACCAGAGCTTAACTATTGGATTAATGTAATCTAATAGATATGGAAGCTTTAGTTTCCTTGCATGGTGATGGTATGAATAATCTATGACTATGAATTACTTGAAGTTATGTGCTGCATTTGTGACGTATGCTTTTGAACATTCCAATGCATTATGCTATATATTGGTGCCTAATAACTAGGGACAAAGTGAGAATATTAAGTTGAGGCTAAAACATATTTTTTTTTTCAAAATTTATGGGGAATTATAAGTATCTCATAATTTTTAATTTTTTTATAAACTAAAATGTAAAAAACATGTACCAATTACAACTAGTTAGTATAGTGGGATGATGCATTAAATCCCTTAAGCAAGGTCAGGAGTTCAAATCCTAGCGTTGTGAATAGAAAAAAAGGGTTGGAAGGGTGGTCCCCATAATGGGTCTCCATAAAAATCGATCTGAATTAGTCGGACAGTGAGTCGTAAACCAATGGTTAAACAAAGTAAAAAAAAGAAGTGATGGGGTTGGGGCTACAGCCCCTCCCACCTATATAATAGCTCTAATCCTGCTGATAATGAAGAAAAAAAAGAGTATAAAAGTGATAGGACTTGAACTAGAACAGGATGTTAAGGGAAAAAATTACTTAGTGACCTAAGTAGTATTTAAACTAAAACTTGAGATGAAAAACAAGGTGTAACTTGAATAATATTTAAACTTATGGACTTGCATTTCAATTAAATCAAAAGGTTTGCGAGACAAGACCCCTTATAACTTCTATATAGTTCTCTCCAGGTCTACCATTACATTCCCTCAATGATAGACTCTGAATTTTTATATTTTTAAGATTTTTTTTTAAAAATTGATTTTAATGACGTGACACACTCTGATCGTGCCGCGTGTCCTTATATCTTTGACCTTTAGAGGGTATTGACAGTCTTCGCAGTCAACGTAACAGAGGGGCAAATTGGGTGCAATTTGAATTTTGAGGGCTAGATTGGGTGAAGAATTTTCATAAGGACTTAATTGATTTTTTTATTTTTCGTTGAGAGCCAATTTGACCTTTAAGACCCCTTATAACTTCTATATAGCTCTCTCCAGGTCTATCATTACATTCCCTCAATGATACACTCTGAATTTTTATATTTTTAAGATTTTTTTTTAAAAAAATTGATTTTAATGACGTGACACACTCTCATCGTGCCGCGTGTCCTTATATCTTTGAACTTTAAAAGGTATTGACAGTCTTCGCAGTCAACGTAACGGAGGGGCAAATTGGGTGCAATTTGAATTTTGAGGGCTAGATTGGGTGAAGAATTTTCATAAGGACTTAATTGGTTTTTTGATTTTTCGTTGAGGGCCAATTGACCTTTAAGCCATTTATTGATTTTTCAAATTATGACCAAATTGATCGAATTTATAAATTTGGAGGACTAATTGTGTTATTAAACAATTTTAGCCAGGCTGCCACATCACCCCACTTAGCAACAATTAGGGCTCAGTGACCATTTTGTAACATAATCAATAGTTTAATGTCTAAATTGAAGCAATTAAAAGTTTGATTACCACAATGAACAATTTAGCAAAGTTCAGTGATCATTTATGAACTTTACCCTAAAAATTAATAATACATATGATAATAATATAATAAAAATGATATTATTAAAAATAATCATAATAAATATAATAAAATAGACGAGAGTGTATTATATAATATTAAAAATAATCACAACATATTCTGACAGACAAATGAGACGCCAAATGCATTAGCGAAAGGTGAGGTGGACGTGTGTTGTGATTTCAAGTGATGGATTGAAATGGACTTTGGGGATCGATTTTTTCTTGCAAATTGTTTTTTTTTTGCATGATTTTTGTTCGGACTTTTTATAGCTTCTTGAGACTACTTGTTTTGTTGTTCATTTGGCACTATTTAGTGATATGCTTAACCCTTAATGAAATCATTATTCATTAATAAAAAATAATTATATTAATAAAAATCAAGAAAATAATAGTAGTATTTTATAATAAAAATATAACAATAAATATAGAATACAATAAATTAAAGAAAAATTATGGGAAAATAAAATAAATATGCTATGGGATCAAATTGAATAAAATTATAATTTAAAAGGGTCAAAATAGTAAGTAGCTATGCGAAATTAGACTATATTCAAAAAAGAAATGATCAAAATAACAATTAACACCAATATAGTAAAAGACATATTATTTTTTCCCGGATAATCTGAAAATCAAAATAACTCAATGCGTATCCAATACGCGAGGGGGTCAATAGCACAGAGGTATGAAGATATTGTCGTGGAACATTCGTGGTTTGGGATCAAGGTCAAAGAAAAAATATGTACAAGACAGGTTACGACAATATCAAGGGGAGATGATTTGTCTCCAAGAAACTAAATTGGAGGACATTGCCTTACCATTGGTGAGTTCGATTTGGTTTACTAATAATTTTGACTTTGTGTTTACACCCTCGATTGATCGGTCGGGGGGGGGGGGGAGTTTTGGTTTGGGAAACATATAGATTAAGAATTGAGTCAAAGCAAATTTTCGAACACTGTGTTGTGATCACTGGGTCTTGGGTGAGTGAGTCTTGGAGATGTGGGATTATTTGCTTATATGCTTCTTGTTCGTTAGAGGGTCAATTAGCGTTGTGGCTACATTTTTTATCTGTGATGCGCAGTTTTCATGGCCCATGGTATGTTTGTGGTGATTTTAACGTGGTTCGTTTGCCATCGAAAAAGACAAAGATGTAATGGAAGTGCGGTAGAGACGGAAAACTTTGTGAGTTTCTTGAATGAAGCGTCATTGATGGATATTCCGATGCAAGGGAAACAATTTATCTGGTATGGTTCGGGGAACAAATGTAGTCGTCTGGAAAGATCTAAATAACCCTCTCTGACTGACCATCTGACTGAGGATGATAAGAAGTGCTGAAGTTCAAACGGGTACCCAAAGCTGTATGCAGACTCTCCCAAAATCTAGAAGTAAACCGAGGATCCCTATCTGACACAATGGACTTCGGCACACCATGAAGTCTGACAATCTCACTAATGTACAAATCGACCAATCTATCTAAGGTGTAAGTAGTGTTGACTGCCAAGAAGTGTGCACACTTCGTAAAACGATCTACTATCACCCAAACTGAGTTCTTCTTCGTAGGTGTCAAAGGCAAACCCGAAACAAAATCCATGGTGATGTTCTCCCACTTCCATTCCGGTATTCTCAACGGCTGTAACAAACCTGAGGGAACCTGATGTTCCGCCTTCACTCTCTGACACACTAAACACTTACTCACAAAGTCGGCTACATCTCTCTTCAAGCCAACCCAAAAGTACTCATTCTTCAAATCACGGTACATCTTCGTACTTCCCGGATGCATAGCAAACGGACTACTGTGAGCTTCAGTCAAGATAGTACGTCTCAAATCACTGTCTTCTGGCACAACTATTATGTCTTTGAAACACAAAACCCCATCGGAACTAAAGCTGTAGTCTGAAGATCTACCCTCGGCTATATCTTGCACGTGAGGTGCCAAAGATCTATCTAAGAGCTGTTTCTCTCTAATCATCTGACCTAGAGTAGGTCTAACCTGAAGCTCGGCTATCAAGCCACCATCTCTAGACAAACTCAATCTAGCAAACATAGCTCTCAAGTCTACGGCCATCTTCCTACTCAAAGCATCGGCCACTACATTGGCCTTACCCGGATGGTACTCAATAGTAAGATCGTAGTCCTTTAGTAGCTCTAACCACCTACGCTGTCTGAGATTCAAATCTCGATGAGTCATAATGTACTTCAAACTCTTGTGGTCGGTGTATACTATGCATTTCTCACCATACAAATAATGCCTCCAAATCTTTAGAGCAAACACAACTGCAGCTAACTCTATGTCATGGGTCGGATAATTGCGCTCATGGGTCTTCAACTGTCTTGAGGCATAAGCCACCACTCTCTTGTCTTGCATCAGAACACATCCTAACCCTACATAAGAAGCATCACTGTAGACTACATAGTCCTTCCCGGACTCAGGCTGAATCAAAATCGGAGCTTGGGTCAAAGCTTCTTTCAATTTCTCAAAGGCTCTCTGTCTTGCATCTGTCCACTCAAACTGAACACTCTTCTGAAGTAACTGTGTCAATGGAGCGGCTAATTTAGAGAAACCCTCTACAAACCTCCTATAGTATCCGGCTAAGCCTAGGAAGCTACGTACCTCTGTCACAAACTTCGGTTGCTTCCACTCAACAATGGCTTCAATCTTCTTCGGATCAACTCTAATGCCTTCAGCTGACACTACATGTCCTAAGAAGACTACCTCTCGGATCCAAAATTCGCACTTGCTGAGCTTCGCATACAACTGATGATCTAGCAAAGTCTTCAAAACAAGTCTCAAGTGCCGGTCATGGTCTTCTTCAGTTCGCGAGTACACCAAGATGTCATCAATAAACACAACTACGAACTGATCTAGATACTGATGAAAAATCCTATTCTTCATGTCCATGAAAGCTGCCGGTGCATTAGTCAACCCAAAAGGCATGACTAAGAACTCATAATGACCGTATCTAGTCCTAAAGGCTGTCTTCGGTACATCAACCTCTCTAACCTTTAGCTGGTAGTAACCTGATCTCAAATCAATCTTCAAAAAGACAGATGCTCCCCTCAACTGATCAAACAAAGTCATCAATTCTAGGCAACGGAAATTTTTTTCTTCACTGTCAACTGATTCAACTATCTGTAATCTATACACATTCTCATGCTTCCATCTTTCTTCTTCACAAACAAAACCGGTGCACCCCAAGGTGAAGAACTAGGTCGAATAAAACCTCTATTTGTCAATTCTTGCAACTGAGTCTTCAACTCTTTCAATTCTTTCGGTGCCATACGATACGGAGCAATCGAAACAGGAGCTGAATCAGAATAAGTCTCAATGCTGAACTCTACCTCTTTGTCCGGTGGTAACCCTGGCAATTCTTCCGGAAACACACTAGTAAAATCACATACTCTCCGGATGTCCTGAGGTCTAACCTCACTCATGTTAGGGTTCATCACATACGCTAAGTATGCTTCACACCCCAACTCAACTAATCTCTTAGCCTCTAGCACTGAAACTACATTGGATAAGAACTTCACGTTCTCACCCACCACAACAATCTCATAGTCATCTGTGAGCCTCAAAGAAATCCGCTTAGTTTCAAAATCTATCCTAGCTCTATGCTCCGTGAGCCAATCCATACCCAGAATCACATCGAAACCATAGAAAGGAAGTTCCATCATATCCACTGGAAACACATGTCCCTGAACCATCAACGGACACTTTCGGTACATCTTCCTAACTACTACCGTGTCCCCAAAGGAACTAGTAACACTAACTCCTACCTCTAACAATTCACAAGGCAAATTCAAAGACTGTGCATGCTCACTCAATATGTACGAATGTGTAGACCCAGAGTCAATCAAAGAAAGCAAACCCAAAGACTGTATCGAGAAGTTACCTGCGATCACATCGGTGTCATGCTGCTCCCCGCGCTGAGCGTAAACCCTAGCCTATCCTCCGCCCTCCGGCTGGACTGCAACCACATGGGCTAAGTTTCTCTGACCATCGTTCCTTGGCTGGAAATTACCTCTACCGCGCCCGCGGCCTCTCTGAAAATCATTGGCTCTAGCAGGAGCCTGAGCTGGTGCCTGTCCCACCTGATGTGGACAGTCACGCCTAATGTGGTCTCTAGCACCACAACTCCAACAAGAATGGTAGTTCCCCCAACACTCACCGGTGTGGTTCCTCCCGCAAGTAGCACATGTGGGCAACTTCCCACCAGCTCTCTGACCCTGATGGCCCTTACCGTGGTTACCGCCACCACGCCTATGATCATACTGATGTCTGTTGTCTCGATGCCTCTTGGCATCACCTCTATCGAAGTTGCTGGACCTCTTACCCGAACTAGATCCACCTGACCGCCTGGTCAAACTCAAACTGTGCTCCAAGTCCTTGGCCCTCGAGACCAAGACATCGAAATCGGTGTAGTCTGAAGCTAGAGTATAAGTCTTGATTTCTTCATTCAGCCCATAACGGAAGCGGTTACAACGCTCCACCTCAGTGGGTACAAGCTCGGGTGCATACTGACTCAGTCTAACAAATCTGATCTCATAATCGGTCACAGACATACTCCCCTGAAGCAATGCCATAAACTCTCTCTTCCTCTCATCGAGGTATCGCGGACCCAAATACTTCTTCCGGAACGCTGTCTCAAAGAAATCTCATGTAATCTCGGCCTCATACATCCCTAAAGTAACGGTGACCCACCAGGTGTAGGCATCACCCTGAAGTAGCGACTCAACGCATCCCAACTTGCGCTCACCAGTGCATCCCATCTGAGCAAGAATACGGACAGTCTTCTCAAACCATAGTTCTGACCTCTCCGGAGTAGCACCTCTGAACTCTTCGGCCCCAAGGCCCCGAAGTCTCTCTAATGGCAACCCGGTGCCCTCACTCTGATGATGTGCTGCCTGACCTCCAGCTACAGCAGCCTGAAACGCCCCGGCTATCGCTTGAACCAATAGAGCTAAGTCAATCCCGGCCGGTCCTTGGCCACCTTGGCCACCTTGGCCTCCTTGTGGTCCCTCTATTTCGGCCCCGGCCTCACCTCCCACTCCCGGTGGAGGTGGTGGTGGTGGAGGTGGTGGAGGAGCTCCAACTCCAACCACAGGCTCTCCCACTTGAGCCTCAACCCTAACTACTAGCTCTACTCCTGGAGCCTCTGCCCGTGGTTCCGGTCGAACCATCCTAGGCCTCTCACGTGGTCTCATGCTTTAGCTAGCAAGGTAAACTACAACAAGAAACAGATAAGGATTACGTTAGTCAAGGCAAAGGTCCAATAGCGCTCAAGTACTCCTCTTTCCAAAAATCTTTTTAAATTAAGTAATAGTAGCAATGGGCACACACTCACACCAGACACGACAATTCATGCTTCAAAACAGCATACAATCAAGCAAACATCAAGGATTCATGGCAAAGCATGCATCGAACATCATAAGCATTTAAAACATTAAGCTTACCTCACTTACCTGCCCGAGGTCTCGGTAACCTCAGGCTCTGATACCAACAAATGTAACCCCCTCGTCCCGGTCTGGCCGGATGGCCGGTCCGAGAGAGCCACACGGGGAAAACCGAAGCGAAACCCAAAGGATTTCCCCTCGGTTAGAAACCTTTTTTTCTTCTTTTTTTATTTTAATCTTGCCTAGATGAATGTTAAGTCCTATGTGATTCACAACAGCGGAAAACATTCAAAGGAAAAACACATTCGAGCCACGGCCATGCATAACAGTCAATTTTAAGCTTATAAGGCAGGCAGTATCGATACCCTTGACAGGGGTATCGATACCCCCTTTCTAGGTCAACCCAAGAAGTTAACACGAGAAGACCGTATCGATACCCTTACCAGGGGTATCGATACCCTCTCCCTCGGTCAACCTTCCTTGGTCAACAGATAGATCCGTATCGATACTCGGGAACCCCGTATCGATACGCTCTACTCTCACTCAGAAATCCAAATTCCAGTAACTTTGGAGGGTATCGATACCTTAGGGTATCGATACCCCAGGCAAAATCTGAGGCCTTTGGGCAAGAGAGTATCGATACCCTAGCTAGGGGTATCGATACCCCCTGCACTGCAATTCCTCAAAATCAACCTAAACGACCCCAAAACGACTCTAAATGCATTTCTCGACTCGCCTAAGCATATACAAACATACTAGCATACATATAAGAGCCAAGGGAAGCATTCACACATGGATTCAAGCATTCATACTTAGCATTCCAACAAGAGAGCAATTTAGGCAATATTGGGCATACATAAGGACTCAAAAGGTCATAAAAGGCTCAAGTCAATCACAAGAGGTTTGCACTCGGCATATGGCAACCTAAAACACCCTAAAGCATGCCATCACACACCAAAACATTCATCATAGTAATACGTGCTTACAATCCATAATCAAATTCAAAACATCATCATATGAAATGAGTCATACAAGCTCATACAAACACACCCTATTGCCACATTGCTTAACTACTAAAAAATTTACCATACTTGAGCAACAACTTGGAAAGCCCTTCTTGCCTTGCCTCGAGCTAACACCACGCTAATGATCTGCATTGTTGAACATAAAGAGCGTAAGCTATAAGCCTAGTGAGGGTGCTCTAAAACGAAAAGCATCAACAATGCAGGGTTCAAGCATGTTAATCCTAGTCTTACATACATCAAGCATAGGCATAAAATCAAGTAGACCTAGCTAGTCTTTCAAGTGGCATATATGGTCTCTCAATCCTAACAAGCTTAAACATCATTATCAATTATCATGTAGCAACACCATATATCACAACCATATATCACCATCATATACCACAATACATAAACAAGTTTAATTGGCCACTTTAATTACCCCGATTGTGCGGATTTAAACCTCAACAACACTTTACCTCGGTGGGATTACACTCATCACCGGACCTTGCATGTGCGGGATTCCACTCATCGCCACATGCCCTACGGATGGGATTCCACTCATCATCCCGTAGAAGTATATAAAAAGCTTCCGGTGGAATGTTACATCACCGTACTCCTCCTTGATGACTTAACGCCATCAAGGCCACGTACGTTTTGACTCAATTTGTGTGCACACTATCCTAATGATCGATCATTTACAACCGATAATTATTTTAGTGCCAATTATCATAACCACATCATATATATATCATCAACCACATTCATGCTCAATCTCATAGATGCATGTCAAGATAAACTCACATCATCAACCACAATCATAATAGCATAGTCAAACAAGCATAAATGCATTCATGGATATCAATGGTTAAATCAACAACTTGAATTAACTATGAGTGGCCTACCAAGCACACTTCACACACACTCCCACTACACATACTCGAACCGAACTTAAAACAAGTTGAAACCACTCACCGCCCTTCCTTAGCAAATCGAACAATCCTCTTACGCACCCGGATTCGGTCCCAAAGCCTCTTCCACGCTTCCACTTGCTTCTAGCCAAACAAAACATATACATTACTTCCCAATTCAATGCTAAACTCAACCATCAACATACTTTGCTAACACAACCCAAATTTCACAATTTCTCAAATCTCCTAATCTCCTAAAATCCCAATTTTCGTACTCCAACAACCCTTGGCTGAAAACTTAATTTCCAAACATCCAAATGACTTCCAAAACATCCCAAATCACCCTCCTAACATAGGTAGACCATCAGCCATTCAATTTCAACATAAAAACCACCAAAAACTCAAGTTTTAATACTTTAAAATCTACCTCAAGAACAAGCTACGAATTTTCACCCAAATTCAACCAATTTGATATATGTTACTCATTATAACATGATTAACTAAAACCCCAACTCAATTTATCAAAACCAATTAGAAAACCCCTTAAAAATTCAAACTTTAATATAAACCCTAATTTTCAAAACCCCATATTTTTGAAATCTAAGACAAAGGATAGATAGAGGTTGAAGAGGAGATTAAGAAAACGTGATTACCTTTGAAAAGCACCTTGGATTGAAGAAGAAAATGAATGGAATAGTAACTAGTGTAGTTGGGAGAGTTTGAAAATGGGGAGAGGGGTTTGACGTTAAAAGAAAAGGAAATGGGGAAAGAGAAGACACTTTACAATAAAGTGGTCTTGCTTTTAAAAGTTTTGGGTGAAATCACCATATAGGTCCTTCCCCTTTTTACAAGAGCTCAATACACCACATCTTAGGTTGAATTGATTTTTAATTAAATTTTTATTGACTCGACCCACAAACCCGGTTAACTCCTAGGCCCAGAACACGGGTGTTACAAAGCTGGATTGTGAAGATGAAGCCTTACGAAGCAAATTCAGTGATAGAACTCTGCCAAGGCAGTAGATATTCCCTACCGAGGTAGCGCATAGATCAACCTGCCAAAGGGCAAACTGAGCAAAGTGGTAGTCGATTTGAAGAGCAGAAAATGCCTGACTTTTCTACACACTTTGTGCATCAAGGAGAGATCGAGAGGAGGACGAATAGATGGAAGGAAGGTTAAAGATGGAATTTGGGTAAAAGAGGATAAATGCATTAAAATTAAAGAGATTCACCTCTTTAATGAAGTCAAGTCCAAGTCCAACTTAACTTCCTCTTCAAGAAGGACCATGCCCCACTCCAACCCCTATATAAGGAAGGCTTGCCACCATCAAGAAAACGAAAAAGGACGAGAGAGCTTAGGATTAGTTTGTGTTTTCTTTCCATTCGTTATGTTCTAATTTTCCTTAAGGTTAGGATTAGTTGTTTAGTAGTTGTGTAAAGACAATTGTACTTTGTTTAGTAGTTGTTTAGTAGTTTCCAAGTTCAAGGTTTGCTTACTCTTGGCATTGAATTTATTCTTGCATACTTATCGGGAGAGAGTTTGTGAGATTATCCATTTGTCTAATATCGAGAGAGTTAGACTCACGAAACGAATAAGCATGGTTGTCATCCCACGTGGTGGTAACTAACTCGGCTTAGGGATACGTTAAGAGTTTCAATGGCTAAAAGAAGTGTGTGATTGGTTGGTATTTATCTTTGGTTTACTTCGGGAGGTATGGTTAAAGTCCATTCATCAATAGTGTTCCGGGCTTAGGGATAAGGAGGAGTCATCTAAGGATGCTTTGCCGAACCTTAACAACAGCTGCCGTTCAACAAGGGATTGCCACCACAGAGCATTAGCATATTGCGGCCGAGACGGGGACTTAGGTCACTGCCGAGGCATCTTTGTGTTCATTGCATTCAAAACTAAGACAAGTCAATTGGGCTTTCACACTACGACGCAATTTGATCTTGCCCATTCTCTCATCTTGATTTTCTCTTTATTTATATTTCTGGCTTATTTTAGATTTAGTTCTTTAGATTATTCAAAACAACCCAAATTACATGTGTTCTTTTCTTTTATTTGTTTTACAGTACGAGGAAGTAGGATCAAAGGCTAGCCCAATCCCTGTGGAGATGATACTCGATATACTTATCATTATATTACTTGAGATGTGTACACTTGCACTATTGCGGGGCACTTTTACGCGAGCATCAGGGGTAATTGAATCCAATGAGGCTGAATTATTAGCTATACGGGATGCATTGGTCTTCCTTGCTTCCTCGAGGTGGCGTGAGGTATCTTTGGTGCTTTAATTTGACTCTCAAGTTGTTGTGGCGTGGATTCTACGGCGAGAGCGTCGTCCATGGAAATTTTGGCAATGTTTCAATCAGATTGACGAGGCTGCGTTGAAAATTCCTCATTTATGCTTCCATAATGTTCTTCGAGAGGCTAACTCTATTGCGGATGCGCTTGCAAAGGGTGGTGTTCAACGTGCTTCGTGGCTTGAGGTTGTGGTTTGATGTTATTAGCGTTTTAGTCGGTTGTTTTGTTTTTCGGTGTATACTTTGTTGGTGTTTTGTTCTTGTATTTCTTCTCGTTTTTTCATGGTCATGAGTACACTTTTCCTCCATTTAGGTGTAAGGAGGTTTTTAACGAGGCTCGTGGCCATGAGGTTTGGTATGATCATCAATAAAATCATACTTTGTTGATAAAAAAATCTAATAATCTGGTTTTTCCTTTGAAAATCTGATCAAAATTATCCAAAAATTAAAAGGGGATCAGTTATCTAAATTTTCAAATCGAATTACTTTGACCAATTTTTTTTGAAAAATCCTAATGTTAGGTGTGATAATTAAATTCAAAAGTAAATAAAATTTAAACTCAATGTACGATCCTAGTAGTATAGTGTGATTTATCCCCCTCGATAATATGAGTTCGAGCATAGTTATTTGCATGTGATAAGAAAGAGAAATGTGTAAGGTAGGATGTTCAGAAAAATAAAATAAAATTTAAATTAAATTACTATTAAAAATTAGGAAAATTCTACAACATACGACGAACACCGCTGAACACCATTAAATTTATTAATAAATATTAAAAATCTCAATGACTCGACATACAATTATAAATTATTTAAAGTAAAATTTTAATTAAATTATTTTCTATATACATTATATATTTTTAATCTTTTTTAAATAATTGGATCAAATACCAACCTTGGTCAATTTAAAAAGTAAAAAACCTAAACCCTAAATCCTAAATCTTAAATCCTAAACCATAAACCCAAAACCCAAAGCACTAAACCTAAAACCCAAAACCTTAAACCTAAAAACTATAAACTTAAAACACTAAACCCTAAATTTGAACAATTGGTTTAAGGTTTAAGCTTTAGGGTTTATGATTTAGGGGTTTTATTTTTTCAAATTGACTAAGGTTGATATTTGATCCAATTATTTAAAAAAATAAAAAATATAACATATATGAAAAATAATTTAATTGAAATTTTATTTTAAATAATTTATAATTATATGTTGAGTCATTGAGATTTTTAATCTTTATTAATCAATCTAATGGTGTTCAGAGATGTTGAGCGTTAGCGGTATTTAACGGTGTTCGTCGTACGTAATAAATTCATCCTAAAAATTATGCAAAATAAAAAATCAATCAAACCATGACACGTGATTTAAATAAATTATTAGAATTAATATATATATATATATATAATACTTTCAACGACCGAAAATTAATGAAAACAAAAAATGAATTATTGTAGTAATTATATAAAATATGAGATTGATTGAAACACAACCTAACACGCTAAATTAAAACATATGGTATTATGAAAAATATAACACAGTGTAAAAAATAATATTAATATGATAAGCGTACATGAATGAGTTAAAATTTAAATACAACAAATTATTAAAGATAAAAAATATAAATTTATAATTTCGAACAGTAAAAATTAATATGAATATGATCTAAAAATACAATACCAACCTAACATGAATCCATAAAATGTCATAATTAATATAAAACGAATTGCAAAAGAATTAGAAAAATAAAGTGTCTACGGTCAAGGGGAAGGAGTGAGCACTTCTATTTAATTGAGGAGGTAATATTTTTCTTTCGGTAGAGGGGGACAAAAAGGAGTTGTTCAAAATTTAATTCAAAATTTAATGCCAATCAAAACTTACACTATAGTCTAGTCAGTTTATATTTATTGAATTTTTTTTCTAGTAATTGTATATCTCAAACATTGGGTAAATTACGTCCAAAGTTAATTAATTATGAGTTTATTAACAAAATGCCACTCGATTATAATATTGTTACAGAGCGATCATTACATCGTTAGAAGTGCAACAAATATCTCATGTGGTATGATATAATAACATTTCTAGTTTCTAAAACTTATGCGTTCTTTTAGGTTTGTCCTAATTTGAAATTATTAAATAAATTAATCCTTCATACTTAAACATTTTATCAATTTAGTATTGTTTTGCGATATTGTCAAAACAAGCGAGCATGTCGAATCAAAGCAGTAGTTATATAATTTTCTTATGTCATAAAACAACAATGAGTTAATGTTAAACTGTTATTATATCAGAAAAGCTTTATAAGATTTTTGGGACAAGAACAATCAATTTTTTTAGAACAAAAACTAAAGTGATGAAATTTTTAAATTGGAATGACTAATTTTATTGAATTGTCTCGAATTTAGACAAAATAGACAGGTTGCATAAGTTTTGAGAACTAAAATTATTTTTATACTAGTTCGCATCATTATTCACGTCTAATATTTAACAACCACTAACCTATTTGTAACAATATTTTAATTGAGTGACATGTTTGTAATTTTTAAAAGAAAAGTGGCATGTTTGTTACCAAACCATTTCATTTTTAACAAATTAAACTTCTTATATTAAAATGAAAATTTTGCAAAAGAAACTTTATATTTAACATAGTATTAATATAGTTAGTAGCGGTATGATCCTCTCACACTATGTAAAACTTTTAAGTTTTATACTTATTTAAACCGTTGGATATATAAAAGCAAGTAGATGACTGAGATCAATAGTAGTAAATGATGAGATTTTTAAAGGAAAAAAGAGAATAAAATATCCTAGTTATTCATTCACCCTCATCCGACCTAACCCTAATTAAGATAGAATTTGGACCGCCGGATGAGAGTAAATAGATAACTTGCATTTAAGTGAACCAAAAGACATCAAAATATTTAGGTGAATTTGTAGGTTCCACGTGGGAATAAATAGGCATGAAGGCAAGAATCAAAAACACGCCTAAACATCAAAGCAATAGTTTAATCATAGTTTGCAATGGCTGTTAAACTTTCTCATATGCTGTTTGGAGCATTTGTTTTACTCTTTGTGCTGCAACCTTGTGTCATCAAGTCTCTGAAGCTTGATTCCCTTCAAAATCTTGAGCAAGTCCAGAAAGGAGGAGTTGCTAGCGGGATTAATCAAGTCAAGCAATACCTTAAGACATATGGCTACTATCCCCATGGCGTCAAGCTCACACTCGGCGATCGTTTCGACCATTCTTTAGAGTCTGCTCTCTAAGCATATCAGCAATTTCTCTACCTGGATGTAACAAGAAAGATCAACTCTGCTACTATCAAAACAATGATGACTCCTAGGTGCGGTATGCCTGATAATCAAGGTGAATCCCACTTGGTTTCTAACTATAACATCACAAATAGGTGGTGGAGGAAGTCAAACTTTCATATTATATCAGCAATACTCCCAGTGGGTTTACAGTAAATGGAGTGGATATTGTATTTGCTAGAGCATTGAAATCATGGGCAGATGGTTCTCCCTTCAAGTTCACAAAGAATTCAAATAGCGATATCGAAGTGGCGTTTTACTCAAATAATCATGGGGATTATCCATTTTATGATCCAGTGAATAAGGTTGAGGCATATGCTCATTCTTTTTATCCAGAAATTGGGAGGGTTCACTTCAATACATTATATACTTGGTCCACCAATCCTACAAGCAGACAAGTCGACTTGGAATCAATAGATGTGCACGAATTAGGACATACTTTGGGTCTTGAACATAGCGGGTTAAAATCAGCTATCATGTATCCATATATTGATCTAGGAGCTATCAAAAGGAATCTGACCCAAGTTGACAAAGATGGTTTAAAAGCAATGTACATGTACTAAAAGACATTGCACCTATGAAGGTTTCATAATAACTATACCGAAAATGAAATAAATGATTACAAATATACCAGAGCTTAACTGTTGGATTAATTAATCTAATAGATATGGAAGCTTTAGTTTCCTTGCATAATCTATGACTATGAATTACTTGAAGTTGTTATGTGCTGCATTTGTGACGTATGCTTTTGAACATTCCAATGCAGTATGCTATATATTGCTGCCTAATAACTAGGGATCAAATTGAGGTTAAAACATATATATTTTTTCAAAATTTAGGGAGAATTATAAGTATTCCATAATTTTTAATATTTTTATAAATTAAAAAGTAAAAAACATGTACCAATTACAACTAGTTGGTATAGTGGGATGAGGCAGGAGTTCAAATCCTAGCGTTGTAAATAGAAAAAAATGGGTTGGAAGGGTGGTCCCTATAATAGATCTCCGTAAAACCCGACCTGGATTAGTCAGACAACGACTTGTAAACCAATGGTTAAACAAAGTAAAAAAAGAAGCGATGGGGTTGGGGCTACAACCCCTCCCACCTATATAATAGCTCTATTCCTGCTGATAATGAAGAAAATAACTTCTATATAAGAGTGATAGGACTTAGAATAGGATGTTAAGGGTGAAAATAATTTAGTGACCTAAGTAGTATTTAAACAAAAACTTGAGATGAAAAACAAGGTGTAACTTGAATAATATTTAAACTTATGGACTTGTATTTCAATTAAATCAAAAGGTTTGCGAGACAAGACCCCTTATAACTTCTATATAGTTCTCTCCAGGTCTACCATTACATTCCCTCAATGACACGCAACAGATCTATTTGTAATTATTTTGTAATAATACTAAGAGTTAACTACATTAAGTGTTCCCAATTTATTACCTTCATTTTAATTCGTCTCCAAACATTTAAACATTCCAATCTCATCCTCAAATTATGAGCCTTATTTTAAATCGGTCCTCAAACTTTTGAACGTTTTAATTTCATTATCAAACTACAATTCTCATTTTAAGTTGGTTGTCAAACTTTTGAATATTCTAATTGCATCACCAAATAATCAATATATGCTAACCATATCCCATGTTAATAAAACCGCTATAAAAATTGTTACTTGCCATGTAAACAATGATGTTTATTATGTGTGGCATAAACGATGATTTGAGGATGAAAATTAGACTGTTCAAAAAGTTTGGTGGCCAATTTAGAACGAGGGTCGTAATTTGGGAATTAAATTGAAATATTTAAAAGTTTAGGGACTAATTTAGAATGAGAGTCATAGTCCGGGAAAGAAATTAAAATGTTTAAAAGTATATGGTCCGATTTATAACGAGGGTCATAATTCAAACACGTGTAGTGCAATTAATTCTTATGAGAAATCGGACCATATATATATATATATATATATATTAAATATTGTCAGTTGGCGTGCTGGGTTGGATTCGAGTGTTGGGGTTAACTCGTTGATGGTGTGTAGTGGATAAATGTGTATATAAGGGCTTACTAACTTGAGTTTGCACTCGTTCTATCTCGTCCGAGCCTGTATTTGTTCTGTATTGTTGGATTCTATAACTATTATGTATTGTCTATTATGTATTGTCTTATTCTATATCTATTCTATATTGTTTGGTTCTGTATATGTTATGTCTAGTCTTAATCTGAGTGAATAATATGATGTTTGGTTGAATTTCTATTTTCAACATGATATCTAGTTAGAATCTGTACATGTATGTTCTCCGGTTACATTATGCACGTAGAGAACGCACTAAGCTCTATAGCTCATATTCTGTTTTGTTTTCTTTACATTTCATAACAGTGTATAATAAAAGTTCGTACTCGGCATTATTTGGAGAGTCTCGATCTTAAACAATTTTTGTTTTTCAAGTATTGCCCTTTTCTGTAAACTATTTATTTTTTGAATTCTGGCTTTGAACTGATTTTTGTTTTACTGTAAAATGAATTGTTAATATGATAATTTCTGAAATCTCATTTAACATTTTCAGTTGGTTACGTATCAAACTCTATCGACAGGTCTCCGGTGACGAGCAACCGGTTCGGTGAAAGAAATGGAAAAAGTGTGAACTGAGAAGTGAAAGGGGGAAGAAGATGGATCGTGTTTTCCAAAACAGAGAGAAAGATTAGGTCTACTTATTTTATTTCATATTCAAAATTTTCAGTTGTACAAATTGATTTGGGCTAAGACCCAATAGCCTATTTAAACACCTAGTGGCTAACAAAATAACCACAAACGGTTATGCGGTTATGGGCCAGCTGTCAAGGTATCTTCTGGGCTTGACCCGAATCTACTAGACCTTCATTCATATCAGTTCTAACATTCCTATCTACATCTCCCTTTGCTAATGAATCGGCTAAAAAATTTGCCTCACGATACACATTGTGAAAGCAAACACAAGACAAAGCCGCACATGCTTCATCAATTTTTCGAAACCAATCCCACATACGTCATGTTCGACGTTCCAATTGCAAAATTCATGGGACTAAACACCACTTCGACGCACGAATTAACGCCAATGCATGGCAAATAGCTTGTACTTTAGCCTCATTCGAGTCGAGAACACCCAACGGTCCAGAAAACAAAGCAAGAATTTGTCTTCTATCATTGCGCAAGACTCCACCACATTCCACCAACCCGGACTTTCATCTCGCCGCACCATCGACGTAAAATTTCAGAATGCTACACGACAGCGGACACTCCCACCAAACCGACTCAACAATCGAATCTCGTACATTAGAAGCACAAATCCAATACAAAGCCCGTAATTTCATCCAAAAAAATAACCCGTCGCATTCAATTCTCTTAGCACTAAACAAAAGATCGTTGCGAGCTAACTACATCGACCAAAGCAAAGCTGCGCATCCCGCCAACCACCACCTTTGCATCTAACCCGAGAAAAAACTATTGACACAATGAAACAAGAAATCCTTCAAAGTTGCTGGTCGAACCACCATTGCAGAAACATACACCAAGCGCCCCACATCAATGGAAAATTGAATAAAATGTAATCTACAACCGCCGCTCCCTTGACACGCGTCGTAACGTGTCAAGAATAATTTCCTTCTTCCAAATAAATAAATAAATAAAGGAAATAAATTAAGTATAGATAGGGAGGTAGGAGTCGAACCCACAAGGACTTGGAATTTTCTCGTTGCGCCTTTAAAGTTTCTGAACCAAGAGATGATGAGATTGAGTTTCTTGTAACACCTGTGTTTTGGGGTAAGGAGTTAGACGTGTGTTTGGTTTGAGTCGTCAAAACCGATTTAATTTAATTGGACCTTAGTTTTGATTTAAATGAGATTTAAAATTAAGGAGTGGCATTTTTGTAAATAAGTTAAAAAAATAAAGTAGACAACCTTTTTGAATAAAAAAAGGGCTATCTTCTTCTCCCCATCTCTTTCCAATGTGAAAAGGAAAACCCAAAACCCTCCCAAGCCAAGTTACTATTCCATCCATTATCTCCATCAATCCAAGAGATTTTTCGAAGAAGCAAGAGGAAACATCGGGAAAGGATCGAGATCGAATTCGAAAATTGTGGAGGCTTGACTAGCTTGGCTTGGTTTGCTAAGGAAGGGTGGTGAGTGAAACTTCAACTTGTTTAAATTTGGTTCAAGTGTGTGTAGTGGAGGTGTTGGAATGATCTTGGTAGGCCATTCCAAGGTAGAAGTTAAATTGGTAGTTTAACTTCTTGTGTGTTAAAAACTTAATATAATTATGCCTATTCTATTCTTGTGAAGCATGAATTGGGTATGTATGAGTATACATTGATATGTATGATGATGAATATGTGTTACAAATGATGGATGTGTGAGGTGGTTTAAAAGTAATTGGCACTAGTTAACTTACCGGTTATAAATGATCGATCATTAGGATTAGTGTGCACACGGTTGAGTCAAATTCGCGTGTGGCCTTGATGGCGTTGATTCATCAAAGAGGAGTACGGTGATGTAATATTTCACCGGAAATTGTTTATATTATACGTGATGATGAGTGGAATCCCATCCGTAGGGCATGTGATGATGAGTGGAATCCCATCCATGCAAGGTCTGGTGATGAGTGTAATCCCACCGAGGTAATGTTGTTGTTGAGAGTAAATTCGCATATCCGAGTAAACTAATAGTGGCCAATGTACTTGCTCTTGTGATTATTATATTGAGATATTTGCCTTATATTGTTGAGCTTAATATGATGTAAGATGTCATATTATTGCCTCTTGTGTTTCTAGCTAATTGCTATGATGATGCTTATGTGTGTTTGTGTGTGATGTTAAGGATTATATGCTTCAACCCTGCATTGTCGTTGTTTTTGGTTTTTAGAGCATCCTCACTAAGCTTCTAACTTACTCTCTCATTTTCGACAATGCAGATCATTAGCGCGGTGTTAGCAAGGAGCAAGGCGAAGGGACATTCCAAGCTTGTAGTTGCTCAAGTATGGTTTAGTAAATAAAGTAGTAGTTTAGCAATGGAGCTACTATATATTTGTATGAGCGTTGTATGACTCATAATTGTTGAATGTTGATTATGTTTTACTTTGGATTGTAAACCATGTTATGTCTTGTTGAATGCTTGTGTTGATGAGGCTATGCCTTGGATGTTTATGTTGCTTTTGGTTCAGTATGCAAACCCTATGTGTGAAGACATGTGCCATTTGGCTTTTGAGCTTTTAAGCATGCCTATTTATGCAATATTTATCCTGTTTGAGAATGCCATGGTTGAATGCCTTGTTGGTCACCTAAATCGTCCTTCATGTTAGTTCTTGGTCGTGCAATGTTGTATGAATGCTTGAATGTGGTTAGGGGAGTCTTAAAATTGATCTAGAGTCATGTTCGGGAGTCTTTTGCTGAAATTTGGAGACTTGCAGTGCAGGGCGTATCAATACGCCTGAGGGCTGTATCGATACGGTCTTGCCTTCAGGTCTCAGTTTTGGCTTGGAGTATCGATACGCGGGGGTGTATCGATGCGCCCAAAACTTACTGGAATTTTGAGATTTTGGTGTATCGGTACGGTGTTAGGACGTATCGATACGGTTTTGTCTCGTTGACCATGAGATGTTGACCGAGGAGGGTGTATCGATACGCCCAAGGGCTGTATCGATACGGTCTCCCCTGAGTCGCCTGTGAGGGTTGACTTGGTCAAGGCGTATCGATACCCTTGACAGGTGTATCGATACGGCCTGCTCTGTGTCTTAAAAGTGAGCTGTTTAACATGTTGTTTGAGCTTGGTTGCTTTTGTTCGTGATGCTTTTCCGCTGTTGTGATCACTTAGGATTCAAAAGTGCCTTTAGACAAGATAATTATTAAAGGAAATTTTCTAGGGTTGCTAACCGAGGTGGGACCTTAAAGGGTTACACTTTGGTTTTCCCCATGTAGCCTACTCGAACCGGTCAGTCGACCAGACAGGGGCGAGGGGGTTACATTTGTTGGTATCAGAGCCTGAGGTTACTGAGACCTCGGGCAGGTAAGTGTGGTAAGTTGGATGTGTTAAGCAATTGTTATTCTCGGTGTATGCTATGCCATGTATTCTTGTTGTTTGATCGTTCGTATGATGTTTGGAAGCATGATTGTTGCGTTTGGTATAGTGTCGAGTTCCCATTGCTACTATTACTTAATTTGAAAAAGTTTTGTAAAGGAAAATACTTGAGCACAGTTGGACCCTTGCCTTTGCTAACTTAATCCTTCTACGTTTTGTTTGTTGTAGTTATTATCTTGCTAGCTGTAACATGAGACCACGAGGGAGGCCTAGGATGGTTCAACCGAAACCACGGGCACAAGCTCCGGGAGTTGAGCAGATTGGTGGAGCGCAGGCTCCTCAACCTCCTCCTTCTCCTCCTCACCAAGAGGGAGGTGAGGCGAGAGCCGAGGGCTCGAGACCTCAAGTTGGCCAAGGACCGTCCAGAATAGATTTAGCACCCTTAGTTCAGGCGATAGCCGGGGCTTTTCATGCTGCTGTGGCTGGGGGTCAGGCAGTGGCACAACCCCAGCGAGAGGGTACTTGTCACATCCCAAAAACTGGTTTAGTCGAAATTAGGTTCCGATGACCGAATATTTTATATCGATTCTATAAGTTATTTGATCTTAATAGGATATTTGGGGTCAAGTTCTAGCAATCGAATATTTTTGTTTCGATTATAAGTTGGTTTGATATTGTTTCTAAATCAAAATAATAAGTATTTGTATTGGTTTATTATTATTATTAAAAAAAAAGGGGAAAAGGGATGTGGCAGCCAAATTGGCCAATACAAAGGCCATTCGGCCAAAGGAAATCAAAGGTGGCAAAATGCCACAAACGTGGCTTAAATTGGCCATTTGATGTGGCTTTGTGACCACGTGGCCTTAGGTGGCTAAATCATGCCCCAAATTTGTGCCACCAAATTTCCATGCGTGAAGCATGAAGAGTGGATAAGGGGGACGGCAATTCAAGTATAAAAGAGGCAAGGGGGGCATTGATCACTCACGGCAAGGTGAGAAAGAATTAGTAAGATCGACCGAGTGAGAAAAGGAAATAGTGAAAAGGAACAGAAATAAAAATATACGGTTCAGTGTTAGATTGGTGGTTTGATATTTTCGATATACTAATATCGAATCTCTACCGGCGTCGGGGTAAGCTCAAATCCTTGTTTGGTTTAAATTTCGATATCGAGTCTGATTAATATTTTTATATTATTCGATATTGTCTTGTCGGTCCTAACTGATTCCTATTTAATCTAGTTCAAGAAGTCGAGAAAGAATGACCGTCAACCAAGGAAAAAGGTGATGTTATACAGAAACCCTAATATCGAGGTGAGTGTAGTAGCGTCTCGGGTTAGGCAAGGGCCTACTCGAAAGTGTCGTTATTTTGTTAATACTAACGTTGAGTTAGAGATTTTTACATCATTGATTATGTGTTGGTAAGTATATGGTAAGTGTTGCATTGATTCTACGTCCATAGCATGGTTATCATCGACATGAAAATCATTGAAAGCATTGACATGTAAGAATTGTTGACATGAACTATTGTTATTGTTTATTGATATGAAATGTTTGATTATGAACCATGAATGATGAACTATTTTATTGGACCTTGGATTCGAAGTATTTGATACAATTGACATGGCATAGAATTCATGAGCTCATTGGTATGGGTATTGGGCTTCGGCCATTGGTGCGGAGGAGGGATGTGTTGTGTATTGGTCAATTGGTGCAGAGGAGGGATTATGACACGACCATTATTGTTGGTGATGTGGTGGAATTCGTGTATCCAAATACTGTTGATTCGGTCCAAGGGAAAATATTGATTATCGATATTACTTTTGTTTTGATTGGATAACATGCCTTTCACTTATAATATGTTTATAGATTGTTTATGTGAAATATGCCATTAAATATGCCATTGAAGTATGCAGCATTGCATAACATGCTCATTCATTGTTATTGGCTACCTCACTTAGACTATATAAGTTTAACACATTCATTTGCATAACATTTCAGGTTAAGAAAAGTAACGAATCGAGATCGGGATTAGTTGGAAGATTGGCAAGTCACTATAAGTAAAGAGTAATGTGTTTTGTCCTTATGAACTCCTAGTATGGTGGCAAAGTAGTTAATGTAATTATACTAGTCTTGTGGCCCTATTATAGTGTATATGTTGCCTATGTTTTGTATAAAGTTTTAAAGCTATAATGACCTTTTGAGTTAGTAATAAAATTGACATATTTGGTACTAAAATATTGGTTAAGAAGGTTTAAGATTTATGTCTCCGATATCCGTATTGTTTTTCGGTAGCGCTCTCCGACCGGTTCTCTACCAGGCCGGGAAGGGGGTGTTACAGTATTGGTCTACCATTAGAGAGACTCCGCAGTTTAGGAGGTGAAGAGTTCAGGGGGTCGACACCTGAGAGATCTGAGATGTGGTTTGAGAAGACCGTTCGCATTTTGGCACAGATGGGATGTACCGGGGAACGTAAGCTAGGGTGTGTTATATCTCTGCTTTAGGGTGATGCCTACACTTGGTGGGTCACCATCACTACGGGTTTGGAAGAGGCTGAGATCACTTGGGAGTTTTTCGAGTCATCTTTCCGTAAGAAATATCTAGGTCCTCGATATCTCGATGAGAAGAAGAGAAAATTTATGGCTTTACTTCAGGGGAGTATGACTGTGACAGACTATGAGATCATATTTTTCAGGCTGAGTCAGTATGCGTCTGAGCTTGTTCCTACTGAATTGGAACGATGTAACCGTTTCCGCTATGGGCTGAATGAAGAGATCAAGAGATACACTTTGGCTTCAGACTACACAGATTTAGATGTCTTGGTCGCTAGGGCCAAGGACTTGGAGCACAGTTTGGGCTTGACCAAAAGATCTGGTGGTTCTAGTTCTGGTAAGAGATCTAGTGACTTCGATAGAGGTGATGCCAAGAGGCATCGGGATAACATACACCACTATGACCATAGGCATGGTGGAGGTAACCACGGTAGGGGCCATCAGGGCCAGAGGACTGGTGGGAGGTTGCCCACGTGTGCTAGTTGCGGGAGGAACCACACCGGTGAGTGTTGGGGAAATTTCCACTTGTGTTGGGGCTGTGGAGCTAGGGACCACATTAGGCGTGACTGTCCACATCAGGTGGGGCAGGAACCAGTTCAGGCTCCTGCTAGAGCCAATGACTTTCAGAGAGGCCGTGGGCGCAGTAGAGGTAACTTCCAGCCGAGGAATGATGGCCAGAGAAATATAGCACATGTAGTTGCAGTCCAGCCAAAGGGCGGGGGCTAGGCCAGAGTTTACGCTCAGCGCGGGGATCAGCATGACACGGATGTGATTGCAGGTAACTTCTCGATACAGTCTTTGGGTTTGCTTTCTTTGATCGAATCTGGGTCTACATATTCTTATATACTGAGTGAGCATGCACAGTTGTTGAAATTTCCTTGTGAAATATTAGAAGTAGGAGTTAGTGTTACTAGTTCCTTCGGGGATACGGTAGTAGTTAGAAAGATGTACAGAAGGTATTCGCTTATGGTTCAGGGGCATGTGTTTTCAGTGGATATGATGGAGCTACCATTTTATGGCTTTGATGTGATTCTGGGTATGGACTGGCTCACTGCGCATAGAGCTAGGATAGACTTTGAGACTAAAAGGATTTCCTTGAAACTAGCGGATGATTATGAGATAGTGGTGGTAGGTGAGAACGTGAAGTTCTTATCGAATGTAGTTTCAGTTCTAGAGGCTAAGAGGTTAGTTGAGATGGGTTGCGAGGCGTATTTGGCCTATGTGATGAATCCAAACATGAGTGAGGTTAGACCTCAAGACATCCGGATGGTGTGTGACTTTCCTAGTGTGTTTCCGGAAGAGTTGCCAGGTTTACCACCTGATAGAGAGGTAGAGTTTGCTATAGAGACTTATTCAGATTCAGCTCTTGTTTCGATTGCTCTGTATCGTATGGCACCGAAAGAACCGAAAGAACTGAAAGAGTTGAAGACTCAGTTGCAAGAGTTGACATATAGAGGCTTCATCCGACCTAGTTCTTCGCCTTGGGGTGCTCCAGTTTTGTTTGTAAAGAAGAAAGATGGAGCATGATAATGTGTATAGATTACAGGTAGTTGAATCAGTTAACAGTGAAGAACAAGTATCCGTTGCCGAGAATTGATGATTTGTTTGATCAGATGAGAGGGGCATCAGTCTTTTCGAAGATTGACTTGAGATCAGGTTACTACCAGCTAAAGGTAAGAGAGGTTGATGTACCGAAGACGGCCTTTAGGACTAGATATGGTCACTATGAGTTCTTAGTCATGCCTTTTGGGTTGACTAACGCACCGGCTGCTTTTATGGATATGATGAATAGGATTTTCCATCAGTACCTAGATCAGTTTGTAGTTGTCTTCATAGATGACATTTTAGTGTATTCGCGTATCGAGGAAGACCATGACCGAGACTTGAGGTTAGTTTTGAAGACTTTGTTAGAAAATCAGTTGTATGCGAAGTTGAGCAAGTGTGAGTTCTGGATCTGAGAGGTAGTCTTCCTAGGGCACGTAGTGTCAGTCGATGGGATTAGAATTGATCCGAAGAAAATAGAAGATATCGTTGAGTGGAAGCAACCAAAGTCAGTAACAGAGGTTCGTAGCTTTCTAGGCTTAGCCGGATACTATAGAAGATTCGTAGAAGGTTTCTCGAAGTTAGCCGCTCTATTGACACAGTTACTTCAGAAGAGTGTTTAGTTTGAGTGGTCAGATGCAAGACAAAGAGCCTTTGAGAAGTTGAAAGAAGCTTTGACCCAAGCACCGATTTTGATTCAGCCAGAGTTAGGGAAAGACTATGTAGTTTACAGTGATGCTTCCTATGTAGGCCTTGGTTGTGTTCTCATGCAAGACAAGAGAGTGGTGGCTTATGCCTCAAGACAGTTGAAGACTCACGAGCGTAACTATCCGACCCATGATATAGAGTTAGCTACAGTTGTGTTTGCTCTGAAGATTTGGAGGCATTATTTGTACGGTGAAAAATGCACAGTGTACACAGATCACAAGAGTTTGAAGTACATCATGACTCAGCGAGATTTGAATCTCAGACAGCGCAGGTGGTTAGAGTTGCTAAAAGACTATGATCTTACGATTAAGTACCATCCGGGTAAGGCCAATGTAGTGGCCAATGCTTTGAGTAGAAAGGTTGTCGTAGACTTTGCTAGATTGAGCTTGTCCGGAGATGGTGGCTTGGTGGCCGAGCTTCAGGTTAGACCTACTCTAGGTCAGTTGATTAGGGAGAAGCAGCTCTTAGATAGATCTTTGGCACCTCACGTGCAAGACATAGCCGAGCGTAGATCTTTAGATTACAGTTTCAGTACCGATGGGGTCTTGTGTTTCAAAAATAGGATAGTTGTGCCAGAAGACAGTGACTTGAGACGTACGATCTTGACTGAAGCGCACAGTAGTCTGTTTGCTATACATCCTGGAAGTACGAAGATGTACCGCGATTTGAAGAATGAGTACTTTTGGGTTGGTTTGAAGAGAGATGTAGCCGACTACGTGAGTAAATGTATGGTGTGTCAGAGAGTGAAGGCGGAACATCAGGTTCCCTTAGGTTTGTTTCAACCGTTGAGAATTCCGGAATGGAAATGGGAGAATATCACCATGGATTTTGTTTCGGGATTGCCTTTGACTCCTACGAAGAAGAACTCAGTATGGGTTATAGTGGACCGTTTCACGAAGTGTGCTCACTTTTTAGCAGTCAATACGACTTATACATTAGATAGATTGGCCGATCTGTATATTGGTGAGATTGTTAGACTACATGGTGTGCCGAAGTCTATTGTGTCCGATAGAGATCCGAGGTTTACAGCTCGATTTTGGGAGTGTCTGCATACAGCTTTGGGTACCCGTTTGAATTTCAGCACGTCATACCATCCTCAGTCAGACGGTCAGTCAGAGAGGGTCATACAGATTTTAGAGGATATGTTGCGGTGTTGCATCATTGATTTTCAGGGTACGTGGGAGAAGCATTTGCCTCTAGTTGAGTTTGCTTACAATAATAGCTTTCAGTCGAGCATTCAGATGGCTCCGTATGAGGCCTTGTATGGTAGAAAGTGTAGAACTCCAATTTGTTGGGCCGAAGTGGGGCAGAAGTTTTTTACCTATGTTAGACTTGCTTAAGGGGACAACCAATAAGGTGAAATTTATTTGTGATCGCTTAAAGGCAGCATCGGATAGACAGAAGTCCTATGCCGACTTGAAGAGGAAGGAAGTTGAGTTCTCAGTGGGCGACAAGGTGTTCTTAAAAGTGTCTCCGTGGAAGAAAGTAATGAGATTTGGCCGAAAAGGGAAGTTGAGTCCTAGGTACATAGGACCGTATGAGATTGTGAAGAGGGTTGGCCCAGTTGCCTATCAGTTGCGTTTGCCATCCGAGCTAGAGAAGATACACGATGTATTTCATGTTTCGATGCTCTGTAAGTATAGGTCAGATCCATCATATGTTATGCCTGTAGAAGAGATTGAAATGAATTCGGATTTTACTTATGAGGAAGAACCATTTGAGATCTTAGCTTCTGACAGTAAGGTGTTGCGGGGTAGATCGGTTGAGTTAGTAAAAGTGAGGTGGCAACGTCGAGGGGTGGACGAGGCCACTTGGGAGAGGAAGGAGGATATGGAAAGGCAGTTTCCTTATCTCTTTCAGTCAGGTAATTTCGAGGACAAAATTCCTTAAGTGGGAGAGAGTTGTAACACCCGTGTTTTTGGGGTTAGGAGTTAGATGTGTGTGTTTGGTTCGAGTCGTCAAAACCGATTTAATTTAATTGTACCTTAGTTTTGATTTAAATGAGATTTAAAAATAAGGAGTGGCATTTTTGTAAATAAGTTAAAAAATAAAGTAGACAACCTTTTTGAATCAAAAAAAGAGGGCTATCTTCTTCTCCCCATCTCTTTCCAACGTGAAAAGGAAAACCCAAAACCCTCCCAAGCCAAGTTACTATTCCATCCATTATCTCCATCAATCCAAGGGCTTTTTCGAAGAAGCGAGAGGAAACATCGGGAAAGGATCGGGATCGAATTCGGAAATTGTGGAGGCTTGACTAGCTTGGCTTGGTTTGCTAAGGAAGGGTGGTGAGTGAAACTTCAACTTGTTTAAATTTGGTTCAAGTATGTGTAGTGGAGGTGTTGGAATGAGCTTGGTAGGCTATTCCAAGGTAGAAGTTAATTGGTAGTTTAACTTCTTGTGTGTTACAAGCTTAATATAATTATGCCTATTCTATTCTTGTGAAGCATGAATTTGGTATGTATGAGTATACATTGATATGTGTGATGATGAATATGTGTTACAAATGATAGAAGTGTGAGGTGGTTTAAAATTAATTGGCACTAGTTAACTTACCGGGCATAAATGATCGATCATTAGGATTAGTGTGCACACGGTTGAGTCAAATTCGCGCGTGGCCTTGATGGCGTTGAGTCATCAAGGAGGAGTACGGTGATGTAATATTCCACCGGAAATTGTTTATATTATATGTGATGGTGAGTGGAATCCCATCCGTAGGGCATGTGATGATGAGTGGAATCCCATCCATGCAAGGTCCGGTGATTAGTGTAATCCCACCGAGGTAATGTTGTTGTTGAGAGTAAATCCGCGTATCTGAGTAAACTAATAGTGGCTAATGTACTTGCACTTGTGATTATTATGTTGAGATATTTGCCTTATATTGTTGAGCTTAATATGATGTAAGATGCCATATTATTTCCTCTTGTGTTGCTAGCTAATTGCTATGATGATGCTTATGTGTGTTTGTGTGTGAGGTTAAGGATTATATGCTTGAACCCTGTATTGTCGTTGTTTTTGGTTTTTAGAGCATCCTCACTAAGCTTCTAGCTTACGCTCTCATTTTCGACAATGCAGATCATTAGCGCGGTGTTAGCAAGGAGCAAGGCGAAGGGACATTCCAAGCTTGTAGTTGCTCAAGTATGGTTTAGTAAATAAAGTAGTAGTTTAGCAATGGGGCTACTATGTATTTATATGAGCGTTGTATGACTCATAATTATTGAATGTATATTATTCTTTACTTTGGATTGTAAACCATGTTATGTCTTGTTGAATGCTTGTGTTGATGAGGTTATGCATTGGATGTTTATGTTGCTTTTGGTTGAGTATACAAACCCTATGTGTGAAGACATGTGCCATTTGGCTTTTGAGCTTTTAAGCATGCTTATTTATGCAATATTTATCCTGTTTGAGAATGCCATGGTTGAATGCCTTGTTGGTCACCTAAATCGTCCTTCATGTTAGTTCTTGGTCGTGCAATGTTGTATGAATGCTTGAATGTGGCTAGGGGAGTCTTAAAATGCATCTAGAGTCATGTTCGGGAGTCTTTTGCTGAAATTTGGAGACTTGCAGTGCAGGGCATATCGATACGCCTGAGGGCCGTATAGATACGGTCTTGCCTTCATGTCTCAGTTTTGGCTTGGAGTATCGACATGCGGGGGTGTATCGATATGCCCAAAACTTACTGGAATTTTGAGATTTTGGTGAGATTTTGGCGTATCGGTACGGTGTTAGGGCGTATCGATACGGTTTTGTCTTGTTGACCATGAGATGTTGACCGAGGAGGGTGTATCGATACGCCCAAGGTCTGTATCGATACGGTCTCCCCTGAGTTGCCTGTGAGGGTTGACTTGGTCAAGGTGTATCGATATCCTTGACAGGTGTATCGATACGGCCTGTTTTGTGTCTTAAAAGTGGGTTGTTTAACATGTTGTTTGGGCTTGGTTGCTTTTGTTCGTGATGCTTTCTGCTGTTGTGATCACTTAGGATTCAAAAGTTCCTTTAGACAATATAATTATTAAAGGAAATTTTTTAGGGTTGCTAACCGAGGTGGGACCTTAAAGGGTTACACTTTGGTTTTCCCCGTGTAGCCTAGTCGAACCGGTCAGTCGACCAGACCGGGGCGAGGGGGTTACATTTCTACTCCCTCACCACACCATCGGCATAACAGCCCATCACCATCAATCGGCACACCACGCTCTCTCAAATAACATAAAGAAAGCAACTGTTGCAACACAACAAACCAAACGAAACACTGAATCTTTGGCGGAACCTTCAAACACTACACAACACCTAAATCTCTGTCCTCCTCCAGACCAAATGAACTCATCAACTTTCCAAGAGCCCCTACCGAGAAATTCTCATCTTTTGCAGGTTTCCAAATTAGCCTATCAAGCACCCATTGCCTTCCCGAAGCACCATGCCACCCACAATCGCACGTAAGTCCCGCAAATGCCGTTTTTTAAAGGAACGCAAAGCATCACGTCCAAGCCGCTCCTCACACGCATAATGCCTCACGGGGGCTAACTTATCCCTTGCAACTCGAAAAAGACTAAGAAAAAATGAGCTAACGATACAATATTATTGTTTCGCACATGATTCTTTTTGTTTTCTTTTCGGAGATTATCATGCAGATACTGTCTTTACATCAATGGTGACAATTATGGCCCTTGTGTTCGAAGAAAGTGAAGACATCTCTATGGAGCTGCTCTCCCCAATCTTAGCTAGGGTAAAGAGGGATAATGAGGTCTGTTACTTTCTACCTGTTCTCTTCTGCTATCTTGTTTAGTTCATGTAGGGCATCTATTTTCTCTCAGCAAATACTTCCTATTGCTCGGAGGTTGGCGAAGAGTGTGCTTAAAACCTGTGCGTCAAAGCTGAAACCTTACCTAACACAAGCTTTTTTTTAATTTTATTATTTATTATTATTTTTAAAAAAAATCATAGCAGCCCGATATAAGCCCGTGAACATAAAAATGGAAAAGTTTAAAACCGGGACAAAATTAGTGATTACAACAGGTTCACCAAGGCTCTCACCAGCTCGTATTTTGACTTGTTCCGACAAAGGTTGAACGTGGTTACGTTCAGTGAAGTTTGTCAGGGAGGCGGAACAAGTAGGGGAAATGTTAAACCTATTAATGAAAGCTATTAGTCTTCAGTTAGAACGTTAGGGAAGTTGTTGGGATGGTTAGTTGGTTACACAGCCAGCTAGGATTTTTTGTAAATGTATATAATCTGTTGAGTAGACATTGTTGTAACTCAAGTTGGTGAATATCAATAACATAAATCTTCTTCAATTCCTTCTATTTCTCAACAAGCTCTAAAATGCAAACTACTTATAGTCTCCTATTCGTTATAGTAAAAATTCTTATTTATGCTATTGATCCCGTTTTGAGTTTTCCACGTTGTTAGAATAAGAATGGTTAATTGGTTTGTTAAAGGTTTGTTATTAATTAGTTGAAATTGTTAGGTTGTTGAGTTTGATATTAGTTTGGGCTATAAATAGCCAATATCATTGTAATCCAAAAATAGTCCATTATTAATAAAATTTCCTATTCCCATTTCTCTGTATTTTATCTCATTCATAACTGCCATTTCACTTTCATCTCTTCCCTTCATCACCGGCCAGTGTCATTCATCACTAAATCCGGCCACCATGGCCCCATTTTCACATGGTATCATTCGCCGTTGAAGATCCTGGTATCGTGTCTTCGCCACTGTCGTTCAGATTTTTTTTCCGTTTCACGTTTTGCTTCCGTTGTTACAATCTGAGATATGATATTGAAGACTCTTTACTCCTCTGATGTCGGTCTGATCTACGCGTTATTTGGATAGTTTCTCGGTTTGGTGAGATCTTTTCTATTTTTTGATTCATTGAATATTTCTCAGATCGTGATTTCTTTGGGTCTTTAGTCTGATTTGCATCTGCCACAATCTGAGTTGCTATCTCTAATTTGGTTCTTCATATGTTATGCATCTCCCGCTAAGTTCAGTTTGTTGAAAAAATTATGGTCTAAATTTCATCATTGGTGTTCGATTAGTATATTTTGCTCTTTGTGATTCTCCAATTTTGGTGGTGGATTTGACTTGATTGGCTGACTATTTGACTATTACGTGATGATCTGGGTTCTGCTAGTGCTACACTTGGTGTAGATTAGAGATTGGTTGTCGGTTGTGCATTTGAGGATAATCTGGGAATTCACATAGTGACACATAGTAATGCTAGCTTAGGTTCTGTTTGAATAATAGACCATTTGTTTTCTACTTTCACTGTTTTGTTCTAATTTTGATGGTGGTGGAGTTCAGATTCGCTGGTTTATATCCTTCAGAGTAACATCTCCATGGAAACCACAGGGTTTAGTGAAAGCAAATGAGTAGGCAACAGAAGATGCAATCTTAGGGGCCGCGTGTATGAAAGACTTCCGACCTTTGTAAACAACATTTAGAAGAGTTCGAATTGCTTGCTTTTGAACAACATCAACCCGAGACTCAGGTTGGGTATTGCACAAATCTGAAATATCAATTTGAACATCAGACGTGCCACTAAGATTCATATCATCGGAGCAAAGAAGCATCACTGCATCATTAAAATATTTGGCAAGCTACTCTCCACTTGCTTGGAATTGAATTTTTTTTTTCTGCTATGATTTGCAAAATTATGAGCTGAACATCTTTGCTATATTTGCTTATTGGTTCTGAGCTGTGGTAATTGGTTCTCAGTTAGTATAGAATGTTGGTCACTAGTGCTAAAGGTTTGGATGATTCAGTTAATGTCAGATTTCTGAAAATGTCAAATTTCTGAAGGAGTTCTGAATGAAAAAAAATGTATGACAAAAAGGTGAGTAAAGAAGAACGAAAGGATGAAGAACACCTTCGATTCTCAGTAAACCACCGAGTAAGAAATACAAATTTTGTTTCTAACGGAACTCTGAATGAAAGAATGATGATTGAAGGAAGAAAGCATCTTTATCATCTCTACTAGCTCACTTTGACCACTGTGTTTGTTTTCAATTCATTGTTTACCAGCTAACAATCCAGCTTAGACAATCAGTCAACTCATTGAAGAAGATTGAAGAAGTTCAGAAAAGTTAGAAAGCATGGTGAATGTTAGAATAAGAATGGTTAATTGGTTTGTTAAAGGTTTGTTATTAATTAGTTGAAATTGTTAGGTTGCTGAGTTTGATATTAGTTTGGGCTATAAATAGCCAATATCATTGTAATCCAAAAATAGTCCATTATTAATAAAATTTCCTATTCCCGTTTCTCTTTATTTTATCTCATTCATAACTGCCGTTTCACTTTCATCTCTTCCCTTCATCACCGGCCACTGTCATTCATCACCATCTCCGGCCACCATGGCCCCATTTTCACACACGTAAATTTTGTGTTCTTTATTTTTCTTGCTTTACTTGTAATCATCAACTTCATTATTTCATCTTTATCTTTCGTCGTTGATATATCCTGGTATAACAGAAAAATATTGAGAAAATTAAACAAACAATATTATGACTAACAACCCACCTTTTAAATATGATCTTGCGTGACTGAGGACACCTGCTTCGAGGGAGGAAAATATGATCAAAAAGGGATGCTATAAAGAAGATTTTCATAGTGAATTTTATTTTTCTTAAAATCTTCTCTTTTTTTATCATATAAAATTATTATTTCACCCAACTTATCAGATAGATTTGGATCTAAAACTTGCCCCAGGAGTACCTATCCATCTTATTATAAGAAACAAAATGATTGTGGTGATTCAAACACAAACTCAAATACTATATATATTTGAAAACATGGGAAATATGACAAACAAAACAAAATATCAGTTCCTGTAAGAAATAAGGAATTAGGTGTTTTGGAATGAAGAGAATTAAGCGGCGCCAGCGAGTTTAGCAGATTCATGCTCTACCGCAATCTTCAAGAAGTTGTCTTCTTCCAGCACCATTTGAACAGGCAAGAACCCCATCCCATTCGCCATGGCAAGCATCATGCCTTTCGTCTTAGACTTGAACTCCTCCAAATCCACCGTCCCGTTCGAGTCATGATCGAACTGCACAAACAACGACTCGTAAACGTGAGCCAGCTATTAGAATGCAAGAAGAGAAAACTTGTAAAGAATGCTTTCTTTATTCATCAAAAAGATAAAGTACAAAAAGAGTAAGGTTCCCTTTTATAGAATGAAGCTAACTAACCCTAACAAACTTAACTACCCGTAATATCCCCCCTCAAGATGGATTGTCTTGTTGATGGATGTTAACAAGACCCAGGTTGACAACAAAGGAATGAAACGCCGGGCCATGAAGAGCTTTAGTAAGTATGTCTGTGAGCTAATTCGAGGAATTAACATGGAAAAGTTTGAGGAAGCCGTCTCGTACTTTGTCCCGTATAAAGTGACAATCTACTTCAATGTGCTTGGTGCGCTCATGGAACACTTGGTTTGATGCTAGGTGAATTGCGGATTGATAATCACAATACAAGGAAGTTGTTGTGATAGGGACATGAAACGATGATAACAAGGAAGCTAGCCAAACTAACTCACATGTTGCAGCAGCCATGGCTCGATATTCTGCCTCACATGAAGACCTACTGACAGTAGTTTGTTTTTTCGATTTTCATGAAACAATGTTATCACCAATGTTACAATGTACATAAAAAACCAGAAACTGATCTACGTGTATCAGGGCAGGAGCTATAGTCTAAATCTACAAATCCATGAAGTTGTAACTTTGAGTTCGCAGAGAAAAACAAACCCAAAGCTAGTGTCTTCTTGATGTAAGATAGGAGATGATAAACGACCATCAGATGAGGATGTCGAGGAGATGATATGAATTGACTAAGCAGATGGACAGTGTATGTTATGTCAGGTCTTGTATGAGTAAGGTATAAAAGCCTTCCAACCAACCGTCTATAGAGTTGAGGATCTGCCAAAGGTTCTCCTTCATGAATGTTCAACTTTTGGGAAGCTACCATTGGAGTGTCAACAGGCTTTTTACCAAGTGACCCTGTATCTTCAAGCAAATGAAGAGCATAGTTGCGTTGAGACAAAGAAATTCCTGTAGAATTTCGAGCAATTTCAAAACCCAGGAAGTACCGTAAGGTTCCCAAATCCTTCAATTTGAAGTGTTGGTGAAGAAATGTTTTGACATTCGAAAGCTGATCCACATTTTTCTCAGCTAATACTATATCATCGACATAGATAAGCAACACTATCATATCATCACCTGAGCCATGAACAAAAAGTGAATGTTCAAAGGGAGACTGTGTGAAGCCAAATTGAAGAACAACCTTTGAAAAAGCATTAAACCATTGCCGAGAAGCTTGTTTAAGCCCATAGATTGACTTATTTAGCTTGCAAACCAGATTCGAATCTGAAGATTCAGAAAGATATCCTTGGGGTAATTTCATATACACTTCTTCATCAAGAATTCCATTGAGGAACGAATTGTTGACATCTAATTGTAGTAGATGCCAATTCTTGGAAGCAGCCAATGCAAGAAGTACTTTGAAGGATGTCATTTTAGCCACATGTGAAAGTATCTGTATAATCGATGCCTTCGACTTGAGTGAAGCCTTTTGCCACCAGACGAACCTTGTATCGATCAAGGGAACCATCAGCCTTATATTTTATACGATACACCCACTTGCAATCTATTGCTTTCTTCCCTTCAGGTAATGGCACCACTATCCATGTTTGAAGGTTCTCCATAGCTTGTAGCTCTTCATCCATAGCAGTCCTCCATTCTGGGATTTTTGCTGCTTGATGATAATATGCAAGATTATAAGTAAATGAGATGTTGGCTATGAAATTAGTATAATCTGAAGAAAGCTTTGTAGTAGACAAGTGGTCTTCGATAGGGTATGTAGGTAAGCTTGTTGGGAAAGCATTAGTGAGATTATTGCAATAATATTGTTTCAAGTAAGAAGCTGGTTGAGAAATACGAGATGATCGTCGAGGCAAAGACTGATTAGGAACTTGATGTTCTACTGTAGGAATAACATCAGTGTGAATAGCAAGTTCTTCATGTCCATTATTGACTGTATGGTCCATATTGATTTCATCATGTCCAACATTGCCTTCATGGTCCATGTTGACTGTAGAACCCAGGTTTGTTGCATTATTTGCATGACCATGGTCTCCACGTCCTATATGAGTTGCATGATCTCCATGGTTGGCATGATTTGCATGGCCTTCACGTCCTACAGGATCAGCATGTCCTATAGGATCAACATGTCCTACAGGATCAGCACGTCCTATAGAATCAGCATGTCCTACAGGATCAGCATTATCTTCATGTATGACTCGATTCAATAGAGCATTATGATCTGCACGATCTACATGAAATTGTTGACCATTGAAATGTCCTGCAAAATCAGAAACTGTTTTGGGAAAAGAAATAGATGGAAAAGGGTCAACAACAGAAAAATCAGAATTAATTGTATGAAAAGGAAATATGTGTTCATGAAACACAACGTCACGAGAGATAACAATAGAACGAGACTGTAAAACATATATCTTGTAACCCTTCATCCCAGGGGGATAGCCAATGAAAATCCCAGGTAGAGCACGTTCTGAAAACTTGTCCCTGTGAGCTCGAATTGTTGAAACAAAAACTAAGCAACCAAAAGCTGTAAGATGATTTTAATCTGGTAACTTAGAATGAAGCACCTCATAAGGGGTCTTGTTTTCAAGTGCTGGAGAAGGAATCCTATTAATTAGATAAGTTGTTGTCAACAAGAATTCACCCCAAAACGAGCAGGCACCCTGGATTGAAAGTATAAAGCACGAGCCACTGCCAAAAGGTGTTGATTCTTTCGTTCCACAATTGCGTTATGTTGAGGAGTCTCAACACAAGAGTATTGGTGAACAGTTCCTAATTGAGAAAACAAGTATGTGAATTTGAGCCCAGGAGCATTATCGGAACGAAAGACCTTCAAATCAAAACCAAACTGTCTCTTAGTCATATTAATGAAAGAAGGAATAATTTGGCTAACATCTGATTTATGTTGAAGAAGATAGGTCCATGTCGATCTAGAAAAATCATCAACTAATGTTAAGAAATAACGTTGGGAGTTATAAGTGGGAGCTTTAAAGGGTCCTCATATATCACAATGTAACAACTCAAAAGGGTGTGAAGATACAGTAGCAGAAATAGGAAAGGGGACTCTTTTTTGCTTAGCAAGGGGGAAAATAGAACAAACATCCTTCTTATTAATAGCAACATTTGGTAAAACATGTCTTAAAAGATCTAAGATACGAGAACTAGGATGACCAAGACGATCATGCCATGAAAAAAAAACATTATTCTTCTCATTTACTACAGAATTATGAACAATAGAATTGTCCTTAGCAAAAGGAAAATGCAGCAGATATAAGCCTCGATGCATATCACCCTTCCCAGTCACCTGGTAACGATCCTGAATCAAACAATGAGTATCATGAAACAAAATCGTTAGAGTAGAGTCTTTAAGTAGACAACTCACAGACAATAAGTTGAAATTAAAATCAGGAACATAAAGAACATCTTTAAGGATAACATCAGGAGATAAACGAACATTCCCATAATGATGGACAGAAACAATGGATTTATTTGGAAGAAGAATAGTTCCAGTGGTAATAGGATTCAAGGATTCAAACAAGTCTTTTGAGTAACAGACATGTCTTGAAGCCCCTGAATCGATTACCCAAGAGCTTTTAGTATTGAAAGAACTAAAATGATTTACAAAAGAAACGATCTTGCTTTGCAAGGCCATATTCACAGTAGATGTTGGAAGGTCAGAGGAAGCAGTTGCCTGAAGTTGATTTGTCAACATGGTAATTAGTTGTTGACATTGTTGATTTGTCAAAGAATCAGCACTACTTGGATTGGAAGACTTCTGTTGACTGGTGAGGTTCCAAGAATCAGCAACAACATTAACATGAGATATGTGAGGCTGCTTGCTTCAAGAAGGATAACCAGGTGGATATCCATGTAATTTGTAGCACTTGTCTTTAATGTGTCCCAATAAGCCACAATGATTGCACTGAGGACGAGACCTCTTGGTATGAAGAGGAGTTTTGACAGCAAAAGAAGACTCGGTAATAGGGTTATCCAATTTAATAAAATGTTGACTTTCTTCCTGTGAAATTAGAGAAAAGACTTTGGTAATGGTAGGCAATGGATCCATCAGTAATATCTGACCATGAACGTGGGCATATGAATCATTCAATCCCATTAGGAACTGCATAGTCTGTTCTTTCTGTTGTTCCTCCAGCATCTTCCTAACACCATCACAAGTACACTGAGCACAGGAAACAAAAGGCTTGAGAGAAACCAGTTCGTCCCAAATGATTTTAAGCTGGGTATAGTAAACAGAAACAGACATAGAACCTTGAACAAGGTCCCCTAATTTCTTGCGCAAAGAAAAGATACTTGGTCCATTATTCTGTTGAAATCGATCTTGAAGATCTTTCCACACAGCAGCTGCAGTCGAATGATATAAAAGACTCGCAGCAATGTCTTTGGAAACCGAGTTAATCAACCAAGAATTTACCAAATCGTTTGCTCTCGTCCAAGCTTGATACCTTGCTGCAGGAACTTGAGCTGGTGCAGGAATCGATTCATCCACAAATCCAAGCTTGTTCTTGGCATAAAGGGCCATCATCATTGATCGACGCCAACTATGATAATTGTCATTGCCAAGAGGTTGTGTAACTAAAACCATCCCGGGATTATCGGATTGATGCAAATAGTATAGATTTGCGTCATTGTTAAAATCATCATTGAGATTAACATCTCCCATGATCAAGGAAAGAAAAGAAGAAAAGAAAAAAAAGAAAAGAATGGAAGCGGAAGCTTAATAGAATTCAACTGATACCATATTAGAATGCAAGAAGAGAAAACTTGTAAAGAATGCTTTCTTTATTCATAAAAAAGATAAAGTACAAAAAGAGTAAGGTTCTCTTTTATAGAATGAAGCTAACTAACCTTAACAAACTTAACTACCCGTAATACCAGCTCATTCAGGTCCGTCTTAACATCGATGCCGAAGTGAGTCTCGAACACCCTCAAGCTCTGTAATTCCTTCAACAGCTCCGCGTAAGAAAGCAAGCCATCATGGTCGGAGTCGAGGTGAGCGAACCGGTTCTGAATCGAGACGTTGAATGCTTCTTTGTCTTCGAGAAAGCTAACAATTGTGGCACCGTCCAACACTTCAACACTCATCCTTTCAGATCTTTAGTCGGCTTCCCAAGATCAAAAGTGTCTGTTATAAACTTAAATAATACGATAGAGAATACAAAGGAAATATTAAATTTATTAATTAGGAAAGTTGGATGTTAAAGCGATATTTATAGTCGACCATCCACTGTATGTTTCTTGGACCTTGGTCCAAATTTGAGGGCTAATATCACTTCCTAGCCGGTTGAATTTTATTGCCACGGCTTCCTATTCTAGTAACCTAGTTTGAATATTAATAACAGAGTACCCAAATAAACAAAGAGTTATTTTTTATATTTCGTTAACGGTAAAAATAATTTTATAATTAATTGTTGTTTAACTTTAAAACTTAAACGTTAATATGACTTCTTTAAACTCTAAACCTTGAATAATAAATTTTAAAATTTAAACACTTAATAAAACACTTCACACTATTAGAAACTCGTTTGAAAACTATTTTTCACTATCTAAATATAAAATATTTTTTCCATAAATATATGGGAAAATCGATTTGTTTGTTGGGGTTTAAATTATGCTTATGTATGAAAGAATGGGTTTTGTTTGTAAAGTGTTGACTTTCGGTTTGAAACATCCAATAAGCTCAAAATGTGTAGAAAGAATCAATAAAAGAGAAAGGAATGATCTTCAAAAGGAAAAAAATTGTGAACCACAAGTTATTTTAAAGTCGAATTTTAAATGCATGTTAAAATAATAAAAGATCTTTTATCATATAAAATTTTAATTAACATTAAGTTTGGATTCGAGTTTGAATAGCATCATTTTATTATAAAAAACAATGTTTAAGACATACCTTATTTAAAACTTGAAATTTGTGTTTCGGCTAAGAAGAATCAATGGGCTTTGAATAAAAAAGAAAAAGTCAATAGAGTGGAGGAAGAAAAATGTGTCAATATTCAAAGGAAGAGAAACATCTTTAACCCAAAAGTCAAAGGGTCAAGACATACGTGGAAGCTTCAATTCTAGGAAATACAGTTAAAGCAATCGGTTAAACAAAAAACAATGAGACCCATAGATCATATTCCTACTTCCTACCCTCTTTTTTAAACTCTCTTCCATAATAATTATAATTATATAAAATTTATATCTAATCCACCGACAATCTATGAAATTTATAAACAATTTAATCAAATGACATTTATTATAAAGTGGAAATCTCTATTTTTTCGGTACCTCTAATTATGCTTCACATTAAAAAAAATAAGTTATACTTATATCAAATATACTATTGAATTTTATTTTCTTTCCAATCCAAACACTTGACCGTTAAATTGTAACGGACCGTTAAATCTAAAACGACGTCATTCTGGTATAGTTGTTTTGATGCCTAAAATAGGCCAAAACGAAGTCATCTTGTTAGTAAAAAAAAGAAAGAAAAGAAAACATTGCATTTAAAGAGGATTAAACCAAAGACCTCTAAGATAAAAGGTTTACATCAAGCCAACTTAAAGACTTAATATAATTCTAACGGAAATAATATATAAATAATATTGCAGTGGAACTTAATTTCATTTATCTCATGATATAATTTTATAATATTTATAATATAATTTTATAAATATATTAACTTTATAAATAAATATTATTTATAATTTATAATATAAAACTAATTTATAATATATATAATTAAACCCAAACCCTAAACCATATATATAAATAAACCCTAAAGCATAAACCCTAAAACTAAAATATCATTTATAAATTTATATTACAAATCCTAATATATATTATAAATAATATTTTAATTTTAAAGTTTTGGATTTGAGATTTGTGATTTAATTATGAATATTTAGGGTTTGAGGTTTGGGAATTTAGATTTAATATATATATATATGTGGTTTAGGGTTTGTAGTTTAGTTAGTTACATGTAAAATTATATTATAAATATTATAAAATTATATCATGAGATAAATGAAACTAAGTTCAACTGTAGTTTTATTTATATACTATTTTTGTTACGATTATATTAAATTTTTAAGTTTGCTCGGTGGTTTAGTGTAAACCTTTCATCTTAGAGGTTCTAGGTTCAATCCTCCTCAAATGTAATGTTTTCTTAATATTTTTGCTAGCAAAACGACGTCGTTTTAGCCTATCTTAGGCATCAAAGCAACTATACCAAAACGACGTTGTTTTGGATTTAACGGTCCGTTATAATTTAACGGTCGAGTGCTTGGATTAAACAAAAAATAAAGTTCAGTGGTATAATAATAGCAAAAATCAATGTTCCGTGGTACAATAGTATCAATTTTAAAGTTCAGTGGTATGTTCGAAACAAAGCTTAAAGTTTATAGACATTTTGTGTAGTTTACCCTAAAAAAATTAAGTTTAAGATTTAGAGTTATGAATTAAGGTTATAGTTTATAGTTAGAGTTTAAGGAATTAGAGGTAGAGTGTATTCTTTTAACTTTAAAAATGCAAAACTACTAATTTCCTATTTGTTATAGTAAAAATTCTCATAATTTGTCCATGGTTTTTCTGTTTTAAATTTTTTTTCGTAAATCTTGTGCTCTTTATTTTTCTTGCTTTATTTGCGATCATTAAATTCGTTTATCTTTATCATTCGTCTTCAATATATCCTAATATAACAGGAAAATTGAGAAAATTAAACAATCAATATACGACTAACAACCCACCTTTTAAATATGATCTCGGGTGATTGAGGACACCCGCTTCGATGGAGGAAAGTATGATCAAAAGGGAGACTATAAAGAAGATTTTCATAGTGAATTTTATTTTATTTTATTTCAAAAAATTATAAATTTCATATACTCTTTAATTTTTTTTAATTTTTTTATCCAACTTATCTGATAGATTTGGATCTAAAACTTGCCCAGGAGTACCTATCCATCTTATTATAAGAAACAAAATGATTGTCGTATTGATTCAAACACAAACTCAAATGCTATATTGGGAAACATGATAAAACAAAAACAAAACAAAATATCAGTTCCTGTAAGAAATAAGGATTTAGATGTTTTGGAATGAAGAGATTCAAGCGGCGCCAGGGAGTTTAGCAGATTCATGCTCCACCGCAATCTTCAAGAAGCTGTCTTCTTCCAGCACCATTTGAACAGGCAAGAACCCCATCCCATTCGCCATGGCAAGCATCATCCCTTTCGTCTCAGACTTGAACTCCTCCAAATCCACCGCCCCGTTCGAGTCATGATCGAACTGCACAAACAGCGACTCGTAAACGTGAGCCAGCTCATCCGGGTCCGTCTTAACATCGATGCCGAAGTGAGTCTCGAACACCCTCAAGCTCTGCAGTTCCTTCAAAAGCTCCGTGTAAGACAGCAAGCCATCATGGTCGGAGTCGAGGTGAGCGAACCGGTTCCGAATCGAGACGTTGAATGCTTCTTCATCTTCGACGAAGCTAACAATGGTGGCACCGTCCAACACTTCAACACTCATCCTTTCAGCTAATACGAAAGACAATACAAAGGAAATACTGAGTTTTTTTTTTTTGGACGAAAAGTAAATACTGAGTTTATTGATTAGGAAAGTTGGATGTGAGCATTATTTATAGTTGACACCCATCGGACATCCACTTTTTGTTTCATTGACCTTAGTCCAAATTTGATGGCTAATATCACAGCTACTACTTTTTGTTTGTACAAAGATTAAGTGTTGCCTTTCGGTTTGAAGCATCCAATGGGCTTAAAACGTGTAGAAAGAATCAATAGGGGAAGAAAGGGGAATATTCTTCAAAATGAATGATGTGAACCACAAGTTCTTTAATTTCGAGTACATGGATATAATAATAAAAAGGCTTAATATAATTTTTTTCTCTAAACTTTATCTGTTTTTTAATTTACCCCTAAATTATATTTTGCCTATTTTTACCTCCTAAACTTTTCGCCGTTACTCATATCACTCAAAAAGTTAACATCAATAAAAACATTTATTTTGACCAATCAAAACGGGCCACGTTAATTTTTTATTTTTTATTTTAAAATTAAATAAAATTTTTAAAATATTTATTAAATTAACCTTAAACCCAAAATACCTAAAATATTCCCATCTTCTTCACCCATCATCTTCTTCTCCCTAACTTGGTTACCCCTCTGTATTTGGAGCTCCAAATCCTCCTGCAACATAGAAAAAAGTATTCTCTTACAAAAAAAAACTAAATCCTTAAAATTATTCACAAAATATTAAATTCTTCAACCAAAATAAATCATTTAAATTACCTAAATATACTTGTTTCCCACTATTCAAAAAAAAAGCAAAGAAAATTAGATTGATTTTACATTCGAACATTCCCACAATCCCGAAGCTTTTGTTGTTCCGAACTCCAACCCCGGACCCACTTTTCTTTAACGACCGAAAAGAACTGTCGAGTGACGAATTCTTGCAAAGGATTTGGACCGTTTTAGCAATGGTGGTAGCATCACCATCTTTTTTTCTTCTTCAAGATATCGACAGCCACATTTTACTGCCATTGTCCCTGCGCCGTACATTCTAACAACCAAAACTCAGTCTCACAAGCACATCTTTTACAAATTTTCATTAAAATTTGAGTTTAATTCATTTTTTAATCCTCTTAAAATCAATTCTAATCCAGATTGTTCACAACCTTATTATCGTCCCCAATCACGAAATTCGTCGAGCCACATCTGCTGGAAGTCGAGGTTGACAATGGGAAAGAGAGATTCGATTGGTGACTACAAAATTACAGTGTGTTTACCATAGCTTGTGCTTTGACGGTAATGGTGGTTGTAATCCCCGATGTGTGTAGATATGGTAAAAGGATGAAGAGGAGGGTAGATATGGTAAAATAAAATTAATTTAAGAAATATTTTAGTATATTAAACAGAAAAATAAAAAAAAATAATTAGGGGACATGGCACGTTCTAATTGGTCAAAATATATTTTTTAACGGTAGGGGAGAATATGGGTAACGACGAAAACGTTAGGGTGGAAAGTGGTCAAAAATAAACTTTAGGGGCAAGTTGGAAAAACGGGTAAAATTTAAGGAGAAAAGTGTATTAAGCCTAATAAAAATCGTTTTGTTGATATGATTTTTTTTTGTCTTCTTAGTTTTTTTGAACTTTGTCATGATTAAGTTTGATCGACTCGCATCATACTTCTGATTTTTATCGGTGAGTTTTATAATTGAAATTTTTTATATGTATAAAAACTTAAATTTACGTACGCAACATCAAGTTTCTTACTACTTAAATCAACTTATTAATAAATTTTTTAATTAATATTAAATCACGGTTTGATATAGAGTAACACAAACACTTTTTATAAATAGTTCTCATTAAAAAACAATGTTAAAGCCATACCTAATTTAAAGCCCAAGTTTGTCTTTCGGCTATAAAGAATCAATGGGCTTGCATTAAATGTTTAAACGTCAACAGAGCAAAACTGTCAATATTCAAAGAAAGGGAACCATTTTTAACCAAAAGTCAAAGGGTCAAGAGCTTCAATTCTTGAAAATACAGTTAAAGTAACCGGTTAAACAAAAACAATGAGACCCATAGATTTTATTCCTAACCTACCATCTTTTTTTACTCTCTTTTACATACTAATAAATTATATATATAAAAAAGGTTTAATACAACTTTCCCCCTAAAGTATACTTGATTTTCCAACTTGCCCCTTATCATTTTGCCCACTTTTTCTCCTTAAACAATTCGTTGTTACTCATATGGCCCAAAAACTGACGCCGTTTAAAAAAACGTAACAACCAATCAGAAGTCACCATGTAGTCTTTTTTTTTCTTATTTCTTATTTCTTATTTTCTAAATATTAAATAAGAAATAGGGAAAATAAAAAGAAATTAATAAAATAATAATTTTATTTTTGCGGTAAAATTAGTCAATCCCCCAAAACTACCCGATTTTAAATCCATACTCATTTTGAAACCAAAATCTGATTTCTTCTATCTTCATCAAAACAAAAAATGACGATTGGACTTCTAGGGCTAGAATCTATTAACATTTCTTTGTTTAGTGTTAATCAGATTTGAATTTAGGGCTTGAATCGATTCAAATTTCTTTGTTTAAAGTTTGATTAATCCTTATTTTTAGAATTCATTTAGTTTTATGCTCTCATTTGAACGGTACTGAAGCAAACAACGATTGAAATCTGTGGAGTTGAAACCCTAAATAGTGAAAAGAGGGAAAAGTAAGTTACAATTTGCTCTGAAATTTTATTTTTTTACTTAGAGAGTTGAGAAGTAAGCTTTTTTTATTTGCTTCGTTTTTGCTGGTTGTGTTAAGGTAGCTCTCAGTTAACATGTAAGAAAATGAATGCATTGTCATTTTGCAGAGTCACATGGTGCATTAGAATAAAGTTAATTTTTTTTACTTTAGTTATTGTTCAATTAGTGGTGGTTGTAAGAAATTACCCCTTCCATGTTCAGTTTAATTAGTGGTGGTTGTAGGAAATTGAATTCTTTAGTTAGTGGAAAGGCTTAATAGTCTTTAATTGCAATAATTGTGGAAAATATTGTTTAATTGATTTACTTTGTTTAATTAACTATCAAAATGCTTTTGTTGATTTGTTCAATTAACTGTTTAAATGCTTTGGTTGGTTTGTTTAATTAATTATCAAATTGTTGTTTTGGTTTAATTTGGTTTAACTGTTTAATTGACTGTTTAATTGATTTGTTTAATTAACTGATTTACTGTTTTGGTTAAAGAGAATTAATGATTTGCTGTTTTGGTTTAATTTAGTTTAATTGTTTTGTTGTTTTGGTTTAATTTGGTTGATATTATAAGTATGTTTCTGGATATTTGTGTAGGTAAAATGGCATGGCTAGAGTAGTCTTTAGTAATATATTTTGGGAGTAGATTTAGTCATTTTCCTAAGTTTGATTATGTGGGGGGCAAAGAAGTAGAAAAAAAGATCGACCCTAACTACATATGTTACCCCACTATTGTTGCTTTTATTTAGGAGGTAGGAATTCTCAAACATAACATTGAATATTTAGCATATTTAGAACCAGATTTTAGTTTGGATGGAGGTTTGAGGGTCTTAGGTAGTGAAAATAGCACTTATTTGGATTTGATGAACCATTTGTCAAGAGAAGGAAGCATACACATATATGCTGTTGGAAATTTTGGTGAAACTGCTTGTATTGATGAAGATGGGCATGTTGTTGGAGAAAATGATGCTAATGGGGCAATGCTGAGAGACAATGATGGCAATAATACTAGTGGACTTGCTGCTAATGGGCTTACCACAAATAAAAATAATGACAATGATAATGTCCGACTTGAAGGAGTAGAAAATGATGTTTTAGAGTTGAGAGATAGTGATAGCAGCTTCTGTGAAGATAGTGAAGATATTAATTCTGAAGGTTTGAGGGATGAATGATGGCTTACTGATGAAGATGATGAGGGGATAAGTAAGATTTTTTAGAACAAGAAAAGATTTAAAGAGAAAAGTTTGGAGGATGAACAACAAGGGGCAAAACCTAGGAGCACTGGCACCGGTTCTCAGGAGAAAGAGGCAACCATTGTAGCAAATGAAAGTAGTGACATTGACACTGATTACATTGAATCAGATGATCTAGGCAGCTATGAAACTGATTCTGAAAGAAAAATTTGTGTTAAGAAAGGTAAGAAAAAAATTCTTCTATGAAACTAGTGAGGTTCCTATGATTAAGTTGGGTATGATATTTGAGAGCTCGACACAGTTTAAGGAAGCTTTGGGTGCTTATATTGTTACAAATATATTCGGTTTAAGTATTTGAAAAAAGATCCTGATAGGACTAGAACAAAATACAAAGGGGTTGGGTGTTTTTTCTGATATATGTATCTTTGGAAAAAAAGATGGGATTTATAGGGTTAGAACATTTGTGAACAAACATTCATGTTCTGTAACCTTTAAAAACAAAAAGTCTAATTACAAGTTTATTGGAAAACTTTTCTTGAGTAAACTTAGGATTTTGCCTAACTTAAAATTGAGGGACATGATCATGCTTGCTAAGGAGGAGATTAAAGTGGAATTGAACAAAAATGTGTGCCACATAGCTAGAATTTAGGCTACTGAAAAAATTAAGGGTATATTGCATGAAAAGTTTAATAAATTGTTTGATTATGTGTTTATATTGAGGGAAGCAGATCTAAATGGTACATTTGACCTTTTTGTTGAAAAACTTACCCCATCTTCTAACACTATTTTCAGTAGACTGTATGTATGTTTTGGTGGTTTGAAGGAAGGATTCAAGAGATATTGTAGACTAATTTTGTCTTTGGATGGTTGTTATCTTAAAGGGGACTTTAAGGGTGAAATACTAGCTGTTGTAGGTAGGGATGGTAATAACCAAATATTTCCTGTTGCATGGGATGTGGTGGAGGTGGAGAATAGAAAAATTTGGGCCTGATTTTTTAAACACATTAAAAGTGACCTGCAAATAGGAGATGGGGATAAGTTCACTATACTATATGACATGCAGAAGGTAAAATTTTTTCTTAATTGATTTTGTTTAATGCAATTTTATATTATTTATATAAAATGCTTATCTAAACTACTTTTTCAATAGTTTTAGGGGCTTTTGAAAGAAGTTTAAGTTGTTATTCCAGAAGTTGAGTATAGATTTTGTGCAAAACATATGTATACATATTAAAAAAAGGAGAACACTGGACGTGAAATGTCACATCCCAAAAACCGGTCTAGTCGGAATTAAATTTCGGTGATCGAATATTTTTATCAATTGAATAATTTATTCGATCTTATCTGAACCAATAAATATTATTTGGGATAATTTATGATATTTTATTATTATTATTATAATTATTATTATTATTATTATTATTAAAAAAAAGAGAAGACAAAGTGATTGAACGGCTAAATAGCCAACCAAAGAAAAGAAAACAAATTGAGTGGCAAATGCCACTACATGTGGTAGGAAATTAAAGAATGAAAAGCAATTGAAAAAGAAAAGAAAAGAAAAGAAAAGAAATGAAGACCTAATTAAGTTAGGTAAAGTAAGTGAAGTGGGATTTTTGTGGCTGAGAATTGAATTGTAAAGCTTGGCAATTTAGTATAAATAGGAGGGGAAGGGTTTGATGAAATACACGGCAGAGAAAGAAAAGAAAGAAAGAAAGAAAGAAAGAAAGAAATAGGTTACGATCCAATGTTTGATTGGTAGTCCGATATTTCGATATAGTAATATCGAATTTCTGCCAACGACGGGGTAAGCTTAAATCTCTAGTAAGTTTAAGTTTCGGTATCGAGTTTGATGAATATTTTTATATATATTCGATACTATTTTATTGATTAGTTTTTATTAATTATCATGGTACACGAGGTAGATTCGGAACAGCCGTCAAGCCCAAGAAATAATAATAAAGTACCGGTCTGTCAAGGTGAGTGAAACAAATTAGAGTTGAGATTAGAGTCTCAACTACCTTTAATTTGATGTTAGTATATATATATTAAGCATGAAATTGGATTAATTAAAGGTTGGTAAAAGATAAGGGTAGAAAGGATAAATAAATTCGGATTTATAAACTGTCCTGTAGAAAACTACATTTTTGAGCATGTTAGAGTCATTTCTGGAAAACGGGTTCTTCTACAAAGTTGTAGAGGACAAAATTTTACATGAAATAGAGGTATGATTTGCTCAAAAATGTTAAGTATAGGTCTCGGAATTGTTGTTAGAAGTTACTGGACTAAAACTGAATAAATCTAGAATCTGCTATACTAAATTGTAAAATTCGAAAATTATAGGGGCTTAAATAATGCCAATAAAATTCTGGAAATTTATACTCGAAACAGGGGAGTCATGAAATGAATGAAATTAAATGGCCAAGCTTGAATTAAGTCTCAATTGGTAGGTTAAATCCATTTAGATCACATATAAGATTATTAAAGAATAAAAAGGGGACTGTTTTGTGGAAATTGATAAATTGAGGACTTACATGTCCTATTTTTGAGGTTGCTGGATTATAAAAATAATGTTATAAGATTCACGTAAACATGGTTAAAAGATCAAGATGTATAGTGTAGTGAAACATAGGTTATAAATGCACTAAAGTCACAAATTAAGCATAGACAAATTAGGTTTCTGAAAATGCCTTATGTTCAAATAATAAACTGTATTAATAGGGAAATGATAAAATTATATGCCATACATAGTTATAAAGGTGTGTTTATAAGCTTTCCAGAATGGTAAAGAACTCCTTATTTGGAGTTGTGGGTAAAAAGATATGAATTTTTGAGTAAGTAAAGGTCATAAAAACAGGATAACAGTTTGCCCCTAAATCTGCATCAACAGCGACTTTAGAAATTCATTATAAATTGTATAAGAGAAATTAAAAGATATAATTTATATAGTTTAAAAGGTTATTCAGTCTAGTTTCGTTTAAAACAAACGAAATCAGATTTTGAGTTATAGAACATTTTATAAAAATATTTCTTTGAGAACAATGCAAGCTGCCTAATATACTAAATGATATGTTTCTTTAATGTTTGGTTAGAAAAGATGTAGAAATGAAGGAAACCACAAAATTGAAGAATAAGGAAAATGTCTCTAAGCTTGGATTGAGGTGAGTGTAGATGCATTTGTCTCGGGTGACGCGGTGTCATTCCGATCATTGTTTTTATATGTGAGTGTAGATGCATTTGTCTCGGGTGACGCGGTGTCATTCCGATCATTGTTTTTATATGTGAGTGTAGATGCATTTGTCTCGGGTGACGCGGTGTCATTCCGATCATTGTTTTTATATGTGAGTGTAGATGCATTTGTCTCGGGTGACGCGTTGTCATTCCGATATTTGTTTTTATGTTCTGATATGTGAGTGTAGATGCATTTGTCTCGGGTGACGCGGTGTCATTCCGATATTTGTTTTTATGTTCTGATATGTGAGTGTAGATGCATTTGTCTCGGGTGACGCGGTGTCATTCCGATCTTTGTTTCTTTGTTCTGATATGTGAGTGTAGATGCATTTGTCTCGGGTGACGCGGTGTCATTCCGATCATTGTTTCTTTGTTCTGATATGTGAGTGTAGATGCATTTGTCTCGGGTGACGCGGTGTCATTCCGATCATTGTTTTTATATGTGAGTGTAGATGCATTTGTCTCGGGTGACGCGGTGTCATTCCGATCATTGTTTTTATATGTGAGTGTAGATGCATTTGTCTCGGGTGACGCGTTGTCATTCCGATATTTGTTTTTATGTTCTGATATGTGAGTGTAGATGCATTTGTCTCGGGTGACGCGGTGTCATTCCGATATTTGTTTTTATGTTCTGATATGTGAGTGTAGATGCATTTGTCTCGGGTGACGCGGTGTCATTCCGATCTTTGTTTCTTTGTTATGATATGTGAGTATAGATGCATTTGTCTCGGGTGACGCGGTGTCATTCCGATCTTTGTTTTATGTTCTGATATATGTGAGTGTAGTTTTGTTTAAAGTGTTAGGATTAGTATCCTAACCTTGTTATTTTTTTTTAGATAACATGAAGAAAGCATGAAATGAATTTAATAATGATTGATAAAATTTAAAATGATAAGGAAGAAGGATTAAAGGCAAGAATATTGATCTAAGTGTATATTGCTTGTTAGATAAGCATGCTTAGCATAAATATGATTAGTTGCTATGATGTGTTGATTGCTTGAGCTATGTGATATGTGACTAAATGATAAGCTTTGCTACTGGTTTTTGATGATTATAAAATGAAAATGATCTCATGTGTTTGCTGGAAATTTTATGTTACTATGATGCTTGATTGATTATATGTATATGCCTATTGAAATGGTTAAACGCCTTTGAAATTATGAATGATTGGCAATGGAATGATCTTGTTAATAAAGAAAGATAAATAAAGTCCTTGGTTTGATTAGTGTCTATAGGTAGAAGGGCATGCCTTAGAGTCGTTGAGCTCCCCTGATCTTTGTTACAGGATGGTGGTTAGTCACCTATAAACCTGATAAGGTGGTTAGTCACCTTGATAATTGAATGGTGGTAAGTCACCATTGATGCCTATGCATCCCCTGTTATATGTTGAAATGAGAAATGGATACTTTGAGTATCTAATGTTACATGTTACATGAAGACTTGATTACCTATTTCATTAATCATCCAAGGCAAAACATTTAAAAGTTACATGACTTGAAAGATAAGTACTTAAATGATAAGTACCAATGAAATGAGATTGATATGCCTACTTGTCTTGTATATGCTAATGCTTTTAAATGATGCTTGTTGTTGTATATGATAATGTTTGATCGATACTTGTTGTATAAATGAATATAAAAGTATGATGTTATTGTTGCATCAATGATTACTTGAAATAGTTACAAGATTAGCATGACCCCTGTGCAAGGATGACACGCACAAATCAAGAAATGGTACCAATATATTATGTGTTTGATACATTATGCTATGTTATGTTCATGATATGATATTATGTTTTGTTATGAATATGAAATATGCCATGTTATTGCATAATTAGCATGACATTCATTTTTGGAAGCATGTTACATGACATAATATGATCATTCATTGTCATTGGCTACCTCACTTAGACTATGTAAGTCTAATGCATTCATTGCATAACATTTCAGGTTAAGGAAAGTAACAGATCGAGATCGAGATTAGTTGGAAGGTTGGCAAGTCACTACAATTAAAGAGTAATGTGTTTTGTCCTTATGAACTCCTAGTATGGTGGCAAAGTAGTTAAAGTAATTATACTAATCTTGTGGGCCTACTATTGTGAAATCTGCCTATGTTTTATATAAGGTTTTAAAGCTATATAGGCTATTAAGTTAGTAATAAAATTGACATAATTGGTAGTAAAACATTGATTAAAGGATTCTATGATTTTTGTGAGTTGTTAGGCTCATTGAAATATGTAAAGAATTTTAGTAAGATAATTCAAAAAGAAGTGGATTTGAATACTTTACAAAATAGTCATTAAACATTACATCGTTTAATCAGATAGGTAAATGCCCTCCGTTAGTAATGAGATTTTACAAGCTAATAACTAGTAAATTTAATTTCAGTATAATATCGCGAATTTCAGATAAGGACCCCTAATTTGTAAAAATTACAAATGATTTTTGGTTAGAAAAGATGTAGAAATGAAGGAAACCACAAAATTGAAGAATAAGGAAAATGTCTCTAAGCTTGGATTGAGGTGAGTGTAGATGCATTTGTCTCGGGTGACGCGGTGTCATTCCGATCATTGTTTTTATATGTGAGTGTAGATGCATTTGTCTCGGGTGACGCGGTGTCATTCCGATCATTGTTTTTATATGTGAGTGTAGATGCATTTGTCTCGGGTGACGCGGTGTCATTCCGATCATTGTTTTTATATGTGAGTGTAGATGCATTTGTCTCGGGTGACGCGTTGTCATTCCGATATTTGTTTTTATGTTCTGATATGTGAGTGTAGATGCATTTGTCTCGGGTGACGCGGTGTCATTCCGATATTTGTTTTTATGTTCAGATATGTGAGTGTAGATGCATTTGTCTCGGGTGACGCGGTGTCATTCCGATCTTTGTTTCTTTGTTCTGATATGTGAGTATAGATGCATTTGTCTCGGGTGACGCGGTGTCATTCCGATCTTTGTTTTATGTTCTGATATATGTGAGTGTAGTTTTGTTTAAAGTTTTGGGATTAGTATCCTAACCTTGTTATTTTTTTTTAGATAACATGAAGAAAGCATGAAATGAATTTAATAATGATTGGTAAAATTTAAAATGATAAGGAAGAAGGATTAAAGGCAAGAATATTGATCTAAGTGTATATTGCTTGTTAGATAAGCATGCTTAGCATAAATATGATTAGTTGCTATGATGTGTTGATTGCTTGAGCTATGTGATATATGACTAAATGATAAGCTTTGCTACTGGTTTTTGATGATTATAAAATGAAAATGATCTCATGTGTTTGCTGGAAATTTTATGTTACTATGATGCTTGATTGATTATATGTATATGCCTATTGAAATGGTTAAACGCCTTTGAAATTATGAATGATTGGCAATGGAATGATCTTGTTAATAAAGAAAGATAAATAAAGTCCTTGGTTTGATTAGTGTCTATAGGTAGAAGGGCATGCCTTAGAGTCGTTGAGCTCTCCTGATCTTTGTTACAGGATGGTGGTTAGTCACCTATAAACCTGATAAGGTGGTTAGTCACCTTGATAATTGAATGGTGGTAAGTCACCATTGATGCCTATGCATCCCCTGTTATATGTTGAAATGAGAAATGGATACTTTGAGTATCTAATGTTACATGTTACATGAAGACTTGATTACCTATTTCATTAATCATCCAAGGCAAAACATTTAAAAGTTACATGACTTGAAAGATAAGTACTTAAATGATAAGTACCAATGAAATGAGATTGATATGCCTACTTGTCTTGTATATGCTAATGCTTTTAAATGATGCTTGTTGTTGTATATGATAATGTTTGATCGATACTTGTTGTATAAATGAATATAAAAGTATGATGTTATTGTTGCATCAATGATTACTTGAAATAGTTACAAGATTAGCATGACCCCTGTGCAAGGATGACACGCACAAATCAAGAAATGGTACCAATATATTATGTGTTTGATACATTATGCTATGTTATGTTCATGATATGATATTATGTTTTGTTATGAATATGAAGTATGCCATGTTATTGCATAATTAGCATGACATTCATTTTTGGAAGCATGTTACATGACATAATATGATCATTCATTGTCATTGGCTACCTCACTTAGACTATGTAAGTCTAATGCATTCATTGCATAACATTTCAGGTTAAGGAAAGTAACAGATCGAGATCGAGATTAGTTGGAAGGTTGGCAAGTCACTACAATTAAAGAGTAATGTGTTTTGTCCTTATGAACTCCTAGTATGGTGGCAAAGTAGTTAAAGTAATTATACTAATCTTGTGGGCCTACTATTGTGAAATCTGCCTATGTTTTATATAAGGTTTTAAAGCTATATAGGCTATTAAGTTAGTAATAAAATTGACATAATTGGTAGTAAAACATTGATTAAAGGACTCTATGATTTTTGTGAGTTGTTAGGCTCATTGAAATATGTAAAGAATTTTAGTAAGATAATTCAAAAAGAAGTGGATTTGAATACTTTACAAAATAGTCATTAAACATTACATCGTTTAATCAGATAGGTAAATGCCCTCCGTTAGTAATGAGATTTTACAAGCTAATAACTAGTAAATTTAATTTCAGTATAATATCGCGAATTTCAGATAAGGACCCCTAATTTGTAAAAATTACAAATTAGTTCCTGAGTTTGAAAAAGTTTAAAATTGACCCCAATTCAAGTAAGTTGTTAATAAGTTAAGTGTTAAGTCTTAAAAGAGATTAATAAAATATGCCGAAATGATTTTTGAACTTTGGATTAAGTTCTAATCTCTAATATGTTATGTCACTAAAAGATTTATGTCTCCGATCTCCGTATTGTTTTCCGGTAGCGCTCTCCTACCCGGTTCTCTACCAGGCCGGGAAGGGGGTGTTACATGAAATGCAACAACTTTTTTGGGCATGCTGCAAGGCAGCCAATGTGGCAGGTTTCCAGAAGCAGTCTACAAAGATAGAAACTATGAAGCCAAATACTTTGTCAAGTTTAATGAAGAGAGATCCAAAACATTGGTCAAAAGCATTTTTCAAAACACATTCAAAGTGTGACGCTTTAGACAACAATTTTGGGAGGCTTTTAACTCAGCAATCATTGCTGCAAGGTACAATTCTGTCATCTCTCTATTTGAGGACATTAGGCATTATGTGATGAATAGAAACTTTGCACACAAAGTTAATTGTCAAAAATAAAAAAATCTTTTATGCCTTAAAATTACTAAGTTAGTTGAAAGCAACAAAGCCTCTTCTGCATTTTGTCATGTCACTTGAAATGGTAAACATCGGTATGAGGTTTACTGTAATGGGCAAACATATGTTGTTTATGTATAAGGCCATAAATGCACATGTAGATATTAGGATATAACTGGTATTTCATGCCAACATACTGTATGTGTCATACTGTTTAATTGTGAGCCACTTGAGAGGTATGCTCATGAGGCATAAAAAAGAAAACATACTAGTCACTTTATGATTATGCATTGCCAACCATACCTAGTGGGGCTTTCTAGAAAGACACAAAAATAGGAACAATTGAACCCCCTTTGAAAAGAAAGCTCCCTGAAAAATCAAAATTAAAGAGAAAAAAAAGAGGAAGGAGAAACAAGGAAAGGGACCAAACTTTCTAAAAAAAGAAACAAGTGCACATGTAGATCTTGTGGGGTGCTTGGACACAATAGTAGAACTTGTCCTTCAAAAAACAAAGTTGTAAGTGCATTTTAGTTTAATTTCTTCTTTAAATTCATGAATTATTACCTACTAACTGATTTTATAATTTCAATCTCAACAAACACATGAGTCTGCATCTTCTCAAGCAGCAACCACTCATACCTCACAATCAGCAGGCCCTAATGCCTCACAACTGCCAACTATTCATTCCTCACAACCAGCAAATACTTCAACAAAGGCAAGAAAAAGTCAAACATCACTTGGACCAAGGGGAAGGACAATTATGCAAGGTATTGGACTGTACACAAATGAAAAAAAAAAGCATGCAAATTCTCAATGTGAGTGATGCATTAAATATTATTCATCATTTATTATATTTTGACTATGTTTTAATCTTATGCTACTTTGTTTTTTTAGCCTGGCAAATGAAGTCAAATGATGGTAAGGAGGCCTAACACAAGATCTTAAGTGAACCCTTACACTATGTTAGAACCTCTAATTCTAGCTCAGTCTGCATCATTGAGTAAACAATCTGAATCCAGTCACCTTGCACTACTCAACAAGCCTGCAGTTATGTCTACAACACCATCAACTTTAACTAACAACAAAAATAGAATTTCTAAGTTAATTTCAAGAAGGAGGCCAACTTAAGCTTAAGCAAGCATTGAGACTGCTTTATTTTGTGATCTTTTGTCAACATCTACCATTATACCCTTATATGGGATATTTTGTCAACAACTCAGAGTTATGCAGCTATTATGCCTTTATATGGGATATTTTGTGAACATCTAATATATGAAAACCTCTCTTATGGAACTTTTGTATTATGGAACTTGTGTTATACAATTTTATGTGTTACTCTAATTTTTAGTTCAATTTGATCACTGAACATCCGTTAAAATTGTGACGTGGCAGTTAAAATATTTAGTATAATAACACATTTAGTCCTCCACATTTGTACATTCAAACAATTTAATCCTAATCTTAATAAATAATAAATTAATATCCTAATTCAAACAATTTAATCCTTATTTTCAAATAGCTACCGTCCATTTTCGCCTCTTCTCTTGTGGACCACTCTTTATCATTCTTTCCGGTCAACATTTAGAAGCACCATGAGTCTCTTTTGAAACCCAGCACAAGACTTCCTTTTTCTATCTAAAGAGCTGCTCAATTGTTGTCCCAACTCAAATGATTGTAGCACAAGAGTCATTAGAATGGAAAACTTAATCCTCAACTTATGCTTTGGCACGACACTCTCTGCGGCAATCATTTTGTGAACCAGAGAACTTGAAATATACCACCCTCTAGACTTACACACAAAATCGAATCAAAAACAGATGAAAACAAAGTTTTGGTTTTTGGAAAAAGGAATTTGGGTATAATTTTTGTGTTAAAAAGGGGTATATATAGTGAAATCTGGGTGGGTTTTAGAAATGGTGGATGCAACGACCAGCTGCCATTAAAGAACAAGTGGAGATTGTTGGATTACTATTCTATTAGGAGAAATGTTTGTAGAGAAGGAGAGATGGTTGGACTTGGAGTTGGGAGTTGGGAGTTTCCTGATCTGATCTTAACGCCACCCAGCAAACAAATTTTGAAGAATTTGGCAATTATGGGTTTCCAGAGGCTTACAAAAGGAAATCCAGCTATGCTCGATGGTGGAGGGATGATGGTGAAGAGGGACTAAATTGAAGTAATTTTGAAATATTAAGGATTAATTTTTTAAAATTAGGAATAAATTATAACAATGTATAAATATTGAGGGTTAAATTTACTATTTCTTTCGAACTATGACTAAATTGTTTGAATGTGCAAACGTAGAAAACTAAATGTGTTATTATACCAAATCTTTTAACAACCGCGTCACCTTTTCAATGGCTGTTAATGGGCGAGTGGCCAACTTGGAGCAAAACTATAATTTTAATGATAATATTGAAGTAATTGAATAATTGATCAAAGTTTAGTGATCATTTGTGAACTTCACCCTAATTTTAATTATAATTCGAGTTCATAAAATTTTTAATTTTTATTAAAAAAAATTTAATGATAGTCAACGTTATATTTTATTACTGGTGTTTAACGGTGTGCGACGCCCATTGTATAATTTTCTTATTATAAATTCTTTGTTTTTATGTAGGCAATTCATCAAATGTAATAGATAAAAATATGTTTAATTTTCTTTTAGTTTTTCTTCAATTGTCGTAACTAACGACGGTTTTGGCGTCACTGTCAATTTTTTTCATACATTTAGCTATGTATGTTCGTCTGTCCTTATGTCATAATTTTTTTTTTTCATTTTATAGCACAGTTTGTCTATTTTAAAGGTAGTTTAGTATTCGAGCAACGATAGACACACCCTTTAATCAGAGAAAATTATCAATTTAATATAATTAAATTTCACTTTATAACGAGAAATTATATCATGGGTGATTTTCACCACGTCATTCATGGGACCAACCAATAGAAACCACCCACTTAATTATTATTTTCCATGTCATTAATCTAATAATAGAATAACTTCTAAAAAACAGTTTTTAAATTGACATGAAATTTTTTTAGTGAAGATTCATTGGGTAGAAAAAATGACATGGAAAAATCATGGTGAAGTGGGTAGTTTCCATTGGTTGGTCCCATGAATAACGTGGTGGGAATCACCCATAATATAATTTTTCCTTTATAACAATTTATTCATATAATCAAGACCGTTAATGAAACAATATGTAAGATTGAATTTTCAAAATCCGCCGCAATCATTATTTTTTTAGTGATGAAATATAATGAAAATTGATTACATACTATTATCAAAAAGAAAACAAAAATTGATTACATATTACTTTTATGTTACAATCACTTGTGTGATTACATATTACTTTTATGTTACAAAGGATAAAAAGACACCATTAATCAAAATTACAACTATGAATTTAAAGACGAACTCTTTCAATTTACGAGCATTCGCTCCTCGTTTAAACTCGACTCGAATCGATCAAACATAAAATGGCTCTAACTGGACATCCTTGGCCTTCAAAGGAACATACTCTCCCAGGTAAACCCCCAACTGATCTGACAAGGCAGATTTATCGATGTTTTCATGGTGGTAAGATTTGCAGACAAAGTAAATCACTGTCTGGATAACCAATCCAAAGAGAGTCAACATGGAGTGCAAAAACAAACAAATAATCGCATACACAACCCTAATGCTCATGCCGGAGTCGCTTCCTTGCATCACCAGGCTCTGAAACGCTAACTGGAGGGCGGAGGCGGCGATTCCGAGCGTCAGAAAAATGAAAACCGCCACCCATATGTTTCCCTTTATCAGGTTTTTGCCCTTCACCATGGCGTTGAAACCGTAGGCCTCTTCTAAAACTGTGACAACGCTCGCCAAGTGCCAGATTACGGTCAAATACAAAAGCCCCACCGAGTACAAAAACGCTAAAGCAATCGACACCGCCAAATCCAAATCGCTTCCTCCGATTAAAACGGCGAAAACAAACAAGACGGCCACCGTTAACACGTGGTACAAAAACAAGGCGACGAAAATGCTTAAGAAAGTAACCATCAGCCGCTTCCAGACCACGGGAACGACGCCGATGACTTTGTTGAAGGTGAGTTCCCGATCTGTATATATGCATGCGACGGTGTAAACCACCGCAGCAGTCGAAAGAAGCGAGATAATGAAATACAGCGTGAAGTAGGCAGCTTTAAAAAGCCAAAAGTAAGCCCACTCGTCGGAGATAAGGTCGGCCAGTTTCTCGTATTTGGGAGTGCCGGCTAGAGTATAGTCAAGTTCTATTTCTTTGTATATAATATTCCTGAAGAAGAGATTGGAAACTTCCATGTGAACGAGGTAGATGAATGATAAAGGAAGGATTAAAGATAAAGTGATGTTGCTGAAGATTTTTCGCCATGCAAATATGGCTTTGTAGGATTCGTCGAAGATGCCGAAGAACCCTACGAATTGCATCTCTTCTTGCTCTTTATCCATCGTGTGTTATGAGTCACAAAGACAGAGAAAACGGAAAAATTAGAAATGGCGATGAGAATAATATCAAACTGCTTCTGTTATATCAACATTTCGGTAAATAATAGTATGTCATGTTCGATCGTACGTTTTCTAGGGAAATCTATGAGAGGTGGTGTAGAAAGTGGATTTCGAAGTATCTTCGGAATTTATGCATACACATTAAAATTATAGATTGTCTCATGGATATTATTGGTAGGGATTAATGCAAACAAAATATATATTTTTATGAAAAATTACCGATTGAGTTTTTAAAAAATTAAATTAATCAATTTAAAATATTTGAATATTTTGAGTTATTCGAGTTGACGCGTCATATCTTAAGATAGATGTGAGTGTTTGATCGAGTTGAGTCAATAAAATTCGAGTTATTCGAGTTGATGCGTCATATTTTACAATTCAAACTTTATTTAAAAAATTTTGATTCGAGTCGAGTCAAGTCGAGTCGAGTTTTCGAGTTCCTTTAAAAAAATTAATTGTAATTATTTATTATGTAACCATACTTTGGAATTTTGCTTTAAGGACCAAATTGAAAGAATACGTAAATAAAGAGGGCTAAATTTAGTGAATTGTTTCAAATTAGGACTAAATTGATTGAATGTATAAATATGAAAGACTAAATGTGTTATTATATCAAATTTTATAGCAGACACTTAACGAGATTTAACGTCTAGTTACTATTTTGTTATAAAACATAAAGTTTAATTGCCATTTTGTGATTTTTGAAAGTTTGGTTACCATTTTATTTTTTTACCAAAGTTCAGTGACCGTCGGTGTACTGTACCCAATTTAAAATCTAAATTTTTAATCCTAACACAATAAATCCTAAACCCTGAACCCTACACTAAGACCATAAACCTTAATTTTATATAATTCATTAAAAATTGTAATGTTTTTATATAATTACATTTTTTAAATTTTCTATAATTTATTATATTTTTTATAATGTAATACAGTATCAAAATGTCATATCATCTCTTTTAATATCATTACATAAAAAGGTATCATAAAAAAGTAAACAAGTTCGAGTATCAATACGGACAAAATATTTAGGTACTAATATGAGAAAATAGATAAATTCATGTATCAATGTAGATATTAATATGAGAAAAATGAACAAGTTCAAGGCTAAAATGTGACTTATCTCAATTGTTTGGGCTTATGACAAGAAGGCAAAAGACAACGGTTTACAGCAGCTCTAATTGGGCCAAAACTAAAGCCCACTTATGTAGTTTCAACTTTACTCGGCCGCATCATTCGTTAGGGTTAGGGTTTTGTCGGTTTAAAACTCGGCGTTGCTTCTTCTTCTTCTTCTTCTTTGTTGTCTTCGCCTCCAAATCTCTCAAAACCTTCATTCCAGTGGGAACAATCTCTCTCGACCAACATGGGGTATGTTTTCTTGTTCTTATTTCAACTTCAAATCGATAGCTTTGTATTCTAGTTACTTGTTTATGTTACGTTTTTTAAGAGTCTGAGCTATTCTTGCTTATTCAATGAAAGGAATGTTTTTTCGTGAGAATTTTTTGTTTCTAAGATGTAGGTTTAGATCTTTTAGTCTCTTCATTCAATTCTTTCTTTGGTATGGGTTTTGAATTAGATTGGACGCGAAAAATAGATAATTTTTGCAGCTCCTACTTTCATTTTTAGATATTCCAAAAGTTCAAATTTTCATTGCTGTGTTAGGTTTTCTAGCACGAAGTTTGAAGTACTGAATTTGAACATCGATTTGGGGTTTATGTTTTCTTATCTGAGAAGTGATATTAGCTTATCTAATAGTAGAAAATGTATGTTTTGTTTGGGGTTTAAAGATTTAGGAGAATTCCAGAAGAATGCTACTGAACAAAGCTTGTTTGAAATTGTACCTTAAATGGTAATTAGAAATTAGAATATGAAATGGCTTAAATATGTAATCTTGTAGGAAAACACGTGGTATGGGAGCTGGGCGCAAGCTGAGGACCCACCGCCGGAGGCAGAGATGGGCCGATAAGGCATACAAGAAGTCTAACCTTGGAAATGAATGGAAGAAGCCATTTGCTGGTTCTTCCCATGCGAAAGGAATCGTCCTTGAGAAGATGTAATTAACTCTATATCCTTTGTTTATTTCATTTAACTCTAATTCAAACAAGTTCACTGATGGCATTGGAACATGCACAGCGGTATTGAGGCCAAGCAGCCAAACTCTGCTATCAGAAAGTGTGCTAGAGTTCAGTTGATCAAGAACGGCAAGAAGATTGCCGCATTCGTTCCGAACGACGGTTGCTTAAACTACATTGAAGAGAATGTGAGTACTCTTCAACTGAAACCGTTTTAAGTATTGTTTTAGCTGTCACTCTTTTCATAATTAATTACATATTGATGCAGGATGAGGTGTTAATTGCCGGATTTGGACGAAAGGGTCACGCTGTCGGTGATATTCCCGGTGTTCGATTCAAGGTTGTGAAGGTCTCTGGTGTTTCCCTCTTGGCACTCTTCAAGGAGAAGAAGGAGAAGCCTAGATCCTAAGTTTGGAATGGGGAGGATGGCTTTTTATGATCATTTAATAGTTCTACTTAAAACTAAGAGCATTATGGTTGTTTTCTGGACTTGTTTTTGTTAATCTTATGGACATCATTGTATTGAATTTTCGGTTTTGGCTTTTGAACAAAAGATTTCAGTGCAGTTCCAAACTATTCCTACAGCCCCATTTACCTATCCAATTACAGTCATTTGATCAAAAGATTTTATTGGCAGTATCCGGTGATTGGTTAGAAGTCCTTAGAATCCAAGAAATAAATTGATTTTGTATGAAATGTAGCCGGCAAAAAAGTTGTTATTATAATTGATACAATATATAGGGTAAATTAGGGAAACTTAGTTTTAAAATGTTCAATTTTCTTATTGAAGTTTTCACATTCAACTTTTTTGTCACTATAATTTAGATATTGAAATGTAGTCGTCGGATGGAGTATATTTTTCAATATATTATATATCTCATGTTGATGAAAAATTTCTCTGTTTGGATGTTGAGAAGTTCATTTGTTCATCAATAAATAGACATCGTCGTTAATTAAACTAAATTAATCCAATCATTTAAAAAAATTACTGTATAAGGGTTGAGTTTATGAGTTTAGGTTTAAAGTTTAGAATCTAAGATTAGTGTTTAGAATTTAGGATATAGAGTTTAGAGTTTATGGTTAGGAATTTAAAACTTGAGTTATATAATGTAAATATGCAAACTTGTGAAAAATTTACACAACATGTGTATCAAAATATGGAATATACTTTGAGAAAATTCTACAACGTGCGACGAACACCGATGAACACCACTTATGATGAACATCGATGAACATCATTAAATTAATTAATAAAGATTTAAAATTTCAAGGACTCATCATACAATTAATAATTATTTTAAAAAATTCAGTTAAATTATTTTTTATATATATTAAATTTTTATTTTTTTAATAAAGGTAAACTATATATTTAGTACCTCACTTATTTTCGTATTTGTATTGAACCCTCATTATTTAAATATTATTTTAATTTGACCATATTCTTTATAAAAAAATAATTTAACCCTTAACCCTCAACTTAAAACCCTAAACTATTAAACCTTAAACCCTTAAACCTATACCCTAAACCATATACCATTAAAAATAATTTCACCATCATCGATTCAATTCAATTCAATGAATTGTTGAATTCTCCTAAAAATTCAATTAAATTATTTTTTATATATATCAAAATTAATTAATCTCGAATCTCTTAAAATTAATTAAACTCAAATCTCTTAGAATTATTTTTTATATGCCAAAAAAATTCACCCTGAAATTTATAACTAATGTAGAAGTTCACTGAATAATACATCTAAAGATCAAAGTTCAAAAAATTTACCGCTAGCAAAGCTTGCTCGAGTTTACAACCAAATCCCCAATATGGAGCATTTATTGTAACCAATTTATATGCGGTCATTACTGGATTGCATTTGTCCTGCAAATATCAAGATCACAAGTGATCATTGACAAACTAAATTTTGGTTGAAGATGTAATAGATAATTAGATATCACCAGAAAGATTTGGTCAATTCGATCCATTATCGTATCAAGGCTGAATGTATTGTCTACACAATTAATCATAATTAATTTAATTCGATGAATTGAATTAATTATGATTAAATGTGATGGATTCTTTATCTCAAATAAAATAATAGTGTTAATTCAACAATTTATTAAATTGAATTGAATCGATGATTGTAAATTTTTTTTTTTGTTAAGCAAATTGAAGCAAATATCAGTATTCACCCTACAACATAGTAATATTTATCATTCAAGCATCCGCGCTCCGGAATAACTAGCTTCAAAGTTTAATGATCCAAATTGATTTTTGATGTACCAGGCAATAAATGATTTCACTACAACTATCGTGTTCATTGCCAAACCCATAATTTTCAGCCGCAAAAGTCCTTATAGTCTGCAAGTCAATGATTTTTATCTACTGAAACGTGTGTTTAGAGAAGCCACATGGGTCTACAATGACTTATGCATTGCAACGGAATTCTCAAATCGATATAATAACTATGAGATGAACTAAATCTAAATACAGCAGATGGATTTTCATCAAACGGTGAGGGACGCACCATTGTCTGCTGCAGTAAGATTGAGTATCATAGTAGCTGCCTTCAAAGACCATGCTTCAGGTGTCTGATATACCGAGGCTGAACTTCCGAAGCAAGATTGAAGCATCTCAGTATTAATCACACCTGGACTAAGTGCTACAACCGCAAACCCATCAGGCATTTCCTTTGCCACTGTTCTGCTCAAACCCTCAACAGCCCACTTTGAGGCGCAATATGGTGCGACCAAAGTAACGCCGGATCCTCCCTATCCAAAAGACATATTAACAATAATCCCTCGACTTCTTGGAAGCATCAATGGGATAAAGTGGCGTAACACATTGTACCTCATATCAATGATGATAAAATTATTTTTAATGGTATATGGTTTAGGGTATATGTTTAAGAGTTTAAGGGTTTTAGGTTGAGGGTTAAGGGTTAAATTATTTTTTTATAAAAAATAGAGTCAAATTAAAATAATATTTAAATAATAAGGGTTCAATAGAAATACGAAAATAGGTGAGGTACTAAATAGGGGTGAGAATTGTCGGGTACCCGGGATTCGGGTACCCGGAAAACCGGGTACCTCTTTAAAAGGCCCGTGTCCCGGCCCATTAAATTCGGGTACCCGGGATTCGGGTACCCGGTTCATATTTTTTATTATTATTTTATTATTTTAGAATTAAAAAAAATCATATGTTAAACACAAAAATATTTAAAAAAAATTAAACTTAAAACTTAAAAGAATATAATACAAACATAGAAAAAATATAGAGATTTAAACTTAATTTTAGAGTGAAAATATTAAGAAACATAAAATAAAAATATAATTTTAAATATAAAAAAATATATATTAAATTTTATCGGGTCGGGTTGGGTACCCGGTAAGGGAAAACTCTCGGCCCGTGTCCCGGGAAATTTGCCGGGTCGGGTACCCGGCCCGGTCGGGTAATTTTTTTTTCGGGAATTACCCGGTATTTTTGTTTCAGGTTTTCGGGTCGGGTCAATCGGGTCAGGTATTTTCTCCCACCTCTAGTACTAAATATATAGTTTACCCTTATTAAAAAAATAAAATTTTAATATATATAAAAAATAATTTAATTGAATTTTTTAAAATAATTATTAATTGTATGATGGGTCCTTGAAATTTTAAATCTTTATTTATTAATTTAATAGTGTTCATCGGTGTTCATCATTAGTGATGTTCATCGGTGTTCGTCGCACGTGGTAGACTCATCCTATACTTTGATACACAAACCTTTCAATTTTAGTGTTAAGAAATTTAGGTTGTAGTTTGGGATTAAGATTTAGATCAAGTTACATGGTGTAAAACTCATTTAGTTTTACACTAATCTAGCACCATTGGATAAGAGAAATGGATTGATGAGATTAACAATAAAAAATGTGAAGATTATCACTTGAGAAAAAAAGATAAGGAAATTATCTGAGCCATTAATTATCATCATCTAACGGTCCAAAAACTGTGTAAAAGTAATTGAGTTTTACACAGTGTAAGTTGATCCTAACCCATATATATATATATATATATATATATATATGGGTTAGGATCAACTTACACAGTGTAAAACTCTTTAAGTTTTACACATTTTTTAGATCGTTGGATGGGGGAAATAGATGGCTGAGATTAACTCCTTACTTTTTTTTTCAAGTGATAATCTTCACATATTCTACTGTTAATTTCATTCATCCGTTTCACTCATCCAACGATCCAAAAAAACGTGTAAAACTTAAAGAGTTTTACACTGTATAACTGGATCCTATCCCTATATATATATATATATATATAACTATGCAAACTTGGCATTAAATTTTACTATAAAATACAAATTTGTGTAGTGCATTTTCGTGACGTGGGCGTAATCTATAATCATTGGCCAAACTTCAATTTTTAAAAAAATGTGAAGCTCTCATTGCATGACAAAAATGTTTGAACAAAAATGGTATCATGGTGGTAAATCCTTTGGAAGACTTCATTTTCGAGTTCATACTTCATACCTGAAAATCTACGAGACGCCTTCCACAAGACACTGTCTACTCAAAATTAGAATATCATATTCCGGCTTGGAGGAATTCGAGTCCGGAACCCTCATTGCTGGAAAAGAGTACAAATTCTGCTGAGCTACAAGAGTGTATTATAGAATCTACAACGCTTTTTTCCAGAACTTCCCAACAAGAATAATTGGGAGAGTTCCATACCAAGGTAGCTTGAAAAAACTGAAAAGGGTCTTTTTTAACACTTTTCTTAGCTGTTCTCGGGTACGATGCTCTCTGGAATCGGTAATACGGTCGTTTTGTCGACCACCAGTGCTGTTCCTGATAAACCGTCTATTGCTGCATCAATATTGTAAAAAGAATCCTTGACCGAGAAAGGTTTCCTTGAGCCAGAAGTAATTTCGGATGACACTGGACAAGGAGTGGGGTTTGACAAACTGTTCGTAAGCTCCTTTTGGCCATGTTCGAAATGATAATCAGAAATGCATTCTTTACGAGTGTCTGAATTTATATCCACTTCCACGGTGCAACTGTTTCTGACAGGAGCCTCGTCTTGGTTGGTGTTATGAAGGGAAAGCGTATTAGTCTTAAAGCATGATCGACTCCCCGTCTCTTTTTCAGCAGCTTCTTCCAATGCGAGGGTGAGTTGCACATCAAACTCGGAAGTTAAATTATCAGCAGTTTGAGGCAGTCCATCAATAGGAACAATCTTGGTATCCTTTATGCGAGCACCCTCCTTGCCACCCACGACAATTGTTTCTGCAGAACCAAGGCCCTGGACCTTTGAGAAACTTTCTCTACCAGCTCTAGGAGAGGATTTATTCTGAAGTTTCGGAGATGAGCGAGGGCTGCTTTTGGGGTTTCTTGGAGCAGTCGATACCTTTGTTGCAGCATTTGAAGGCTTTTGATTAGACAGGGAAGGTCTAGATCTTACAAGGGAGGAAGTTTGCGTAACATCCAAGCTCGGGCTCCGGATAGCACTTAGGGTTCTAACAGGTTGAAGCTTTCCTATCTTTGCCCTAATAGAACTTGCAGTAGGACTACTGCCTTTTGCTCCACTTTTAGGAGAGCCACTAAGTACACCTGGATGAGACGACATATTCCCTTTTGGACTGCAACCTGATGATCTTACCTGCATTCATCATTAAAGCAAAATTGAGCTAAACAATACAAGGAGGCATTTTTATGAAAATCTCCTTTCCTGCTGAAGGTTCTTATATGAAAATCTCTGTTTGCTTATTCTTAAAAACAGTTAAAGACGGCAATTTTATGAAAAGGACTAACCCCATCGAAGAAGCCCTCTTTTGTTGATCGCAATCGAATGCTGGAGAGTTTCATCGAAGCAGGAAGAAGAGGGCTACTAGTTTCTGCTGAAACTTTATGTATACTTTCATCAAGCGCACCAGTAACCTCAACACCAGCTTCCGCTGAGCACTGACCGGTAGGATGGTTCTCGGAATCCAGATCTTGGTGGGCATTACAATTTGTAGCAAGTCCCTTGTGAAAGCCAGTACCAAGGCTAGCTTTTACCATATTAGACCTTTGATTAGCCGCAGAGATTGATGATAGGGGCTCTGAGGACTCTACAGTGATAGAACTAGCAGGAGATATACCGGAAGAGAGCTTGGTAGAAGACTTCAAAGATGTTGAGAGTTTCGAGCTTCCTGCTTGATTTTTACCTTTCAGTATATTTTTGTAATGGTTGCTGATAGTGTAGTCAGAGGAAGGGTTAACTTTTCTGAAGTCATTTTTTTGTTTAATCGAATTCAAGGAAGACTTTTCAATTCTCTCCGACAAAATACTGGCACAACTTTCAAGCAAGGTACAATAATTTATCAGCTCCGTTGTGCCGGAAGCTGGAGACGCGCAAGAAGTGGTAGATAGTGTCCTAGGCACAATAGTTCTCGAACTGCCCAAAGCAGGAGTCTTTGATACAGTGATCCCTCTACCTAACCATTGAAACAAATGGAGTGTTAATGAAATAGAAAACTTGAGCAAGAACACTTCTACTACGATGAAGCTAATAAAAACAGATAGTAGTTTGAATTACCAGTCACACTTTTTGCATACTTTTCCATTTTAACACACTTATCACCCAAGGAAAGCCTTCTGCGCCTGATTGGTGCAGTGGAAATGGAACCAACCCGGCTTAGTCCCTTTGGCAGCTTATGAAGAGATGAAGAAGTTGATTCTCCAGTTCTAGTAACAGACTGTACCGGCAAGTTAGATCAAAAAAACAAATAAGAGATGCAGTGGTAGTATATATCAATTATGAAGTTATATAATCAGCAGTCGAAACAATTGACTGACTACAGGCTACAGCATTATAAATTGTTTTCTATGAAGTATGAATCTCTAGAACAATACAATCCAATTAATTTCATCTAGCCTCTTTGAACATTCTGTTCAGTAAAATTATTTCTATCTCAACTAGAAAAGGTGATATATGTGATAGAACAGAAACCTGTTTTGATGCTTTCCCAATATCTTGCAGACCAATATTTGGCTTCTTTGGGGCTGCTTTCTGCTTCATCAGAAATAACAAAAGAAGAAAATGTTAGCAGACAACACAACAAATTTACGAGTAATGAATTTGTAATGGCAGACATTTCTTGAGTGGTAAATGCCTTTTTGTCACTAGGATTTGCAGTGTTGGGAGTTTTGCTCAATTTCTGGATTGAAGCTCTTATATCCTCAAACAAATCAACTTCAGGATCTTCCAATGTCAGAGTTTCACTATCAAATTCCAAAGTCAATAATGATTCAAAAGATCCATTTACATCCTCTTGAATCCCAGGCAATCTATATATTTCGCCATTCTCATTGCCTCCCAGCGTGCTACACCACTCCTCCGACTCGAGAAAACCTTAAAAAATCACGAAAACACATCAAAACAAGTCATTTAAAACCATGACATGCTTAATGTATAATAAAATCAATGACACTGTACCTGTACTAGCAAAGAAAGCATTATCCCATGTAAAATTTTTGCGTAAATTGTTTTTTCTATGTTTTCTTGTCTTGTCTTGTTGCAAAGAACCTGGTGGTTCCTCTAACTCTCTAGCTTCTTCAAAAAGGCCTGATGAGATTTCTAAATCGCCGGGATCCAAACTAAACCTAACAGGTCTGTTTTCAGTCCCCTTCCCTGCACAGCACACAAAATCCAATCTGTCAAGAGACAGGACAAAAAAAGTTTTGCAACAACAAAATGAGATTTAACTTTCGTATTTAATAAGCAAAAAGAAATAAGGATCCTCATATTTTGTTAGCCGAAATTCGAAAAGCAGTCAACATATTATGTAATACTAATAAGAAATTAGCGAAAAAGCAGCAAATGACAATGAGAAATTGCTTTCAGAACGGAACATGAAAATGAGCTTAATATCAATGATTTTTCTGGAGCTAATTATTCGTATACTGAACAAAGAAACATGCGATCACCGGATTTATAAAAACGTGATTATTAGAAAGAAAAAAAAAACAAATGTATTTTTTCCGACGAAATGCCTATGGAATCGAAAAATAACACTGAGAGACCTGAGGAACGAGGGCTTATAGAATCGATGAGGCAATCATCTTCGGCAGAAACGTCGATGAGGCTCAGCACCTTGAAATCGAAATCGCTTGGCATCTCGAAATCATCCATTTTTGGACCGAAAACAACACCAAATCGAGAAAAAAATGAAGCTAAAAGCGTTAATTATTTAAACACTTCAATTGAATTGAGAATAAACAAAATGAGAAGTGAAACGTTTTTGAATTTGGAAAATTGGAAGAGGAAGAAGAAGAAGCGGTTCAAAATCAAATAAAAGAAAAATAATAATTTCGAGCCGAAAAAATGGCGGGGAGCGTTTGATGTATATAACACTTGCACCGAAGTTTAGGTACAAATCCCTGTAGACCCGTTATAGTGGGATGATCAGGTGATTTAGACTTTGGATTTTCCGTTTTGTTTTCTTGCCTGTTTTTGGGATTACGATTCGGTTACTCGTTCGTTACACAAGCTATTATTTTTCAGATATCATCCAACGGATGTCGACATTTTGATTTGCTGGACGGTCCAGATCGCTTTATTTTGTGAATAAGATCATTTTTCTCACAATTTTCGTTCTGCGTAGACATTGGTTCAATAGCTGAAAAGTGAGACCAAGTATTTTCCAAATTGTTTGGTGTTTATTTTTAGTAAACTACAGCTTAGTCACTTTTCTATAAGTGTCTATTTTCTCACTAAATTCAGAAAAATAATATTTTGATGAACTTTAAAGTTTTGGTTATTTGATATTAAAGACTTAATTTGAAGACGTGTCGCGATATTAAAAGGTATTTTTTATCGTTCGACATTCTTCACCTTTGGTTGTCGATCGGAGTTTGATCGATCTCTTTTTTTTATTGTTACGTGTTTATTGACGGTGAAAATCGACGGTTTATTTGTCAATTTTTGACGATAAAATAATGAAACTTTTGATAGAGAGGATCCGACAATAATGACGATAGTAGTTAAATCAGTGGCCAAAGGGAGGAATTTAGGTTAGATTGGGAGTTTTTTTTAAAAAAAAAATTAAAGATGGTTGGTTAATTAATATATTCTATTATTTTACTTTTTCATTTTTCGGATTTTAATTTTTAAAAAAATATAAATCATGTCACGTGTTCATATTTCATTAGATAACAAAAAAAAATGTCTAACACAAAAAAACTTTAAATAGGAGCCCAAAATATAATTCAAACACCTATATAAAAAAATATATTTTGAACACTTATTTGACGGTTAAGCCTATTGGTTAATAGTACATCTTTATATTTTTAATTTTTCCTAGACATTATGAATTAACGATTTTTCTTTCTATACTTTTTTATGCTATGCATGATAAGATTAGCATGCTTTTTGTTCCTATTATGAAAAAAAAAACATTTGCAAAATTATTGTTCAACATTTACTATGAAATAAATTATTGTTAACTAAATTATCTCAAATTTAAAAATAAATGATTTAATTTTGCAGTTAACCTTCTCAAAATTATATACCAAAAATCGCCATCTCACTAGATAACATAAGAAACGACGAAGAATGCATAAATATGGAAATTTGAATCTCAAAGCTACCGAGAATAAAAAAAGAGCAAAGTGAAGTATCATATTATAAATTAACCCAATTCCACTAGAATTTGATAGCTATACCAACTGTTTCACCTACCACCATCAATGATGTACAATAACCTCATAAAACAAAAGCGTTTAGAAGATCAAACCTTGCTCTGTGAATGCAATGCATCGAAAGTTGCATTTTAATTCCCACATGTTTCGTCCGCTGCTCTGCTCTTCTTACGAGCACCTTGCGAAGCTTTAGTTGGTGCAGAGACCAATCGCTTGAGGCGGTAACTAACGAGTGATGGTCCGAAGATGCTGTATTTTCCAGAACTGCTGAAAGCTGTTTCTGCGTCTGTTCGTCTTTCGTAAACTACCTTGGCCTGGATGCTCTTTTTGAACACTTCGGTCCCTCGTGTAACCAGAGGACCGTAGCGGCTAAATATCTTATTCAGTTCTTCCACTGAAGGAACTGAATCTATGTCTGAAAATTTTAGAATGAGCGAAGTTGGAGATTGATCCTCTGATATCTGCTTCGCTGCTTCCATTCCGAGATTTTCATCTACGGCCGCATGTTTCTGTTCAGATTCCACATTGGCACATGCTTTAGCAGCTGACTGTGATTCAACAGCCGAAACACCCTTCTCCGTGGTTTGGTTGTTCTTGTCAACTGTTAACTGCTCTTCGGGAAGGCATCGGATTATCCTTTCAGAACAAGACGAGTCTTTGATTGAGGTGAACCCAGACTTTCCAGTAAGCTTGAACTCGGTCGATTTTTCCCCCATTATGGCATCAGTTCCTTGTTCCAAAGATTGTTCAGACATTTCAGAGTTGTTAAGATCCATAGCAATTGAATTCCTCAACTCAGTAAAGAAATAAACTATAGAGGCCAAGAAATTGTACCCTTTCAAGGGATCTGTGCCAGCCAATCGAAGCTGTGAGAGCATCTCATCAGGGGAGGAGATATCTGTTTGAGAAACCTTCTTCCCTCGTGATTTAGCAGAAGAAGATTTTCCTTTACTTTTATTAGCAACTGCAGCCTTTGGAGATGTCCCATCGGAACGCTTTAATAATGGCGACGAAAATATTGAACCATTCAGTTGGCTTGCAACCCTAAGAATGCTAGCTCCAACTTTGAAAGTTTGCTTAGACTGTAGAGGCTTGTCAACAGATGCTATTGCCACATTACTTTTGTTCTGTTTCACTGCCAAGTCATCACGCACAGAGTCGATAGTCTTTAGCTTTTTAGCAGGGGATGAAGGCATTAACATATCATCGCCTTTTTTATTCAATTTCCTTTTAACATTTTGCAAACTCGAGCGCTTTTCAGATATAAACTCAGACAAGCTTTTCTCCTTTTTGCCAGAAACTGTATGGATTTTCTTCTGTTTACAAGAATAGCCATTGTGACCCTCTGGCTTCTCTTCTTCAGTGTACACCTTTTCGTCAACTTCGACACTAGGAAAAATTTTAACCAGTTTGCTATATTCCTTTACTTCCTCAGACAGAGGGATTTCAGCATCAGTCTCCAACAATCCACAAAGATGTTGAAACTCCGGTAGCTGAGAGTATCCCTTCCAACGATGTAATGCTAACAATTGTGCCTGTGATATTGTGAATTGCAGTCTATCAACGACGGTATAAGGTGAAAGAGCCAATGTTTTCATAGCTTCAACAAGTTCCAAGGGGTCAAACGAAGAAGCACTTGAAAACCTATCCCCACCATCTCGACTGCTAGAATCCTCCCGGATCCCAGCATTAACAATTATCTCAGTTTTAATCTGGGAATATGCTTCCTCGGAAATGCAAGAACAGGCCAGACCGAACTCTACCCGTCTAGAAACCTCATCCAAAGCACAATCCACAGCATGGTGAAACTCTTCCATATTGTTCTGCTTTTCCATCTGCGAGAAATTAGGCCTAAAGGGCTTGATCCAAGATGCCTCATTCCAAGCAAATGTCTGATCACCATAATATGCAATCAAATAACTTTCCTTTTTGAAATACTTCTTTGCCTTCGCTGTAGCAGCTGAACTATCAAATATCTGCCCCGGCCACCATGGATGACTCCTTACTTTACCCCACACTAAATCAGAGACACAAAATTCGGGTTTTGCATCAACATCAGATGATCCATTCTCAGAGGTGCTTGTAAATTGATTCAAGTTTTCTGCATTCTGCAAATCCCTTTCACCTTGGATCACGGTAGTTTGATTTTTTTTGGTATCATCGGGTGTACCAATTCCCATATCACAACTTTCTAATCCACCAGAAGATCCTTCCTTTGAGCTCATTTTCTGGTCATCACAAGGTAAAGAGGGATCAGCAGAACCATCACCAGAATGAATAGTCCCATCTATCAATGAGTCCTCGTTAGCAGAGGCGTTAACGTTAAGGTCCTCGGTTACCCCACCAGAAGACCCCACAGCCATTTGTTCAGCCTCAACTGATTTCTTGCCGCTCAACCCTCCATCAACCTCCATCAAAGAAATTCCACCCGAACTCAATCCAGCGCTAACTTTATCATCAAACGCTTCACCACAAGTCCCAATATCAGCTTCCAAATCAATCCCTTGACTTTTCACACACTCCATTTTACTCTCTCTCCCAAACTCATCAACCCCAGCAGTCAACACATTATCCTCCCCAAATTCCCTAACCCCTTCGGCTAAACAAGCGGTGGCCGCCCCAGAGGCAGGCTCCCCAACATTAACACCATTTCTCTCGTTTTCTTGATCAACCGGAACAGCATCACAGTTCAAGTCAATTCCTTCAGGAACTTTGATCGACATTAAAGTACCCTAAACATAAAAAAAAAAACCCATCAAAAACCCTAATTCACTAAGAGAGGAACAAAACCCTACTAAATAATTAAATACCTAAATTTGCAAAGAGATTAAATAAACAAACAAACAAGTAAAATTAACAAATAAAAAAAAAACCTGCGTACCGTCAGTTTACTTGAATCAGGGAACTGTATAGAAATGAGGGTGCCCTAGTCTCAAGAGTGGAAAGAAAAAGTAAGGGAAATCGTGTTTTGTGTGTGTACCGGAAAATGCTGTTTTAGTTTCAAAGTACGGCCCATCTGGCAGAGACGTGGCGGAGACCGGAACGTTTTGGTTTAAAAGAAAAATAGTATTTGACTTGTTATGTTCCACGTGTCAATTGATTAGTTTGTTAAAGATTGACTATTCGAAAATTAATGGAATTAATCAATATTTAGTCAATCCAATCGTATAATATTTTTTTATTTGAATTGATTTTATACATTTAAAATTTTTAATCAATGCAATTCATTCAAGATTTCAGTTGATCAAATATTTTAAAAAAAGATTTCAGTTAGTCAAGTAAAAATCTATATTCAAGGTAAATTACTATTTGAAATTATTGTTGTTATATAATTTTTTGTGCATTTACATGTTACTTTTATTTTTTTCATAAATATCTTGGTTATTTAAAAAAAATATCCAAAAGCTTCATTTCGTGACTATTTTAAATTTAATAATAATGTTAATCAGAAAAATTGATATATTTTTTTAAAGTCGCATTTAATTTATACTACGTACATGTGTTTATTAGATCTCAGGATTTTTATAATTTAATAAAAATAAAGTGTACACATATACACTAAAATCTCTATAAATTAATAATGTAAGACCATATAATTTTATTAATTTAAAAGGTATTATAATTAATAATTTATTAATTTAAAAATATTTTTTTCGATTTATCGAACTTCCATTATTCTTCATGAATGAACATATGCATTTTGAATGAATAAAGTGGGCACTCTTTTCCCCCTATTTAGTATTAGAGGGGTTTTTTTAACGAGGCCCTTTACTTTTTTAAAAAAATAAACATCTACATGGTACTGACTAATTGAATGATGTTCATTTACAATGTGACTAATTAAATATAATACATACCCCTAAAAAACAAAATTCATTGTAGTACGTAGTACTAGTTAAAACCTAATGCAAGTTCAAGTATGGTAAGGAAATCACCTACTATATAAACAACATCTAGCATTTATAATTAGTCAATCTAAATCAAAACCAACCAACCATAGCTTTACATCTAAAAGGTGTCCAAAAATCAAACAACTCTTCACAATTTTTTGTTGCAAAATTAGAACGCAACGCTTGAACTTTGGATGCAGTAAGGAAAGGTAGAGAAGAAATACAAATATATTTAAATTTTAGGGTAAAGTACATCAATGCTCACTGAACTTTTCGGACGCGTTCATTTTGGTTACCGAACAAATAGTTGTAAGATGAACCATAAAAACTTGTAAGTCCAATAATAAAATCACTTGAATCACAAAAATTTTAGATAAAATTGAACTGAAATGATACCCTAACATTACAACACTTTGTTGGGTTTTTGGGCACGCTCGAATCGATCACCGAAACCGTCAAGGAGGGTTGTAAATGTTTGGTGGTTGAATTGACTAAAACCGAAATAAAAGTAGACAATTTGCACGATGATTTTAGAGTGGTTCGACTACTCAACCGAGTCTACATCCACTACCTTAGCACACCACTAAGGATTTCCCAATTCACTCAACAATGAATTCGTCCCCTTTTCCAGGCTCAGGAGGAAACCGTTACAACCCTATCTTTTGAACTTGGCTAAGATAGAACCAACTCTAGTTTTTCTCTCAAGGCTAAACTAGAACCTCTCCTTTTACAAGGGATTTGTTTGGTAAACTAAATACCTCTCTAGGTGGGTGTTTACACAAATTAAAGCTCACAAGAGTGTAAAGAATAAAAACAATGAAAAACACTCTCTATACAATATATACAAGAGAAATGAAGAAAATAAAGACTTAAACTCAATTTCTCTTGAACATGAAGCTTGGATGTTGTCTCTTGCTTTCTTCAAGTGTTCCAGCCTTCAATTTATAGTCCCAAATGAGTTTGTAGCCGTTTATAGCCGTTGGGAATAGAGCCGTTTATAGCCGTTGGAATAGAGCCGTTTATAGCCGTTGGAATAGTGCCATTTATGGCCGTTGGAATAGTACCATTTATAGCCGTTGGAAATAGTTCCATTTATGGCCGTTGGGAATAGTACCATTTATGGCCGTTGGGAATAGTACCATTTATGGTCGTTGGGCTATTTCAAAATACACCGTATCGATACGGTTAGACGTATCGGTACAGGTTTTGGCTACTGGAATTTTGGTAGTTTGAAAACCCTAAGGCGTATCGGTACGGTCCAATACCGTATCGGTACGGTTACTTGAAAATCATGGTTTTGACTACTTTAAATACATTTTAAAACCATTCCAAAGCCTTTAAAACCCTTAAACATATTTTCAAGTTGTTTTTGACTAAAAACATATTTTAAATTCTTTTCAATTTAGTCCAAAACATTTTTCAAATATTATATCAAAACCTTGGTTCTACAATCTCCCCCTTTTTGATATAATAAAACCAACTTGAAAAATTGTTTGGGATTCTCCCCCTTTAACTTTAAAATTGTGAATAAGAGATTAATATATGAAATCAAATAAAGCTCCCCCTTATTCGTTTGAAAATTCAATTTTTCAAACCATTTCTCCCCCTTTTTGTTATATCAAAAAGAATTTAAAATGACATTTAAGTTCAAGATAACATAGGAGGCAAAAAATGATACACTTAAAATTTTGGTTTTTTTTTTTAAAATTGGCTCCCCCTTACTCATTGCATCATATTAGGCTTAACAGATAATCCAAGACTTTAAACAAAAGTTAGATAACCAAATGTATAAAATAAAAACATTAAGCTTAGAGGTTACCTAATCTTCTTCTCATGTGTGATTTGAGCATTCTTTGATTTTGCTTTGCTTGCCATTGCTCCAACACACCTACAAAAGACATTTACTTGATTTTTGGTATCCAAATTGCTTTGGATCCATGTACGTTAGTCACAATGTCTTTAGTTCCCTTGGGAACCCATACTTGTCTAATCCTATAAGACTTTCTATTCCTAATAGGACAAGTATGTAAGGAATGACCATGATAATGACAATGTGAGCATTTTGCCATTATGTGACAAGATGAATTATTGAAAACAAATTCTTTTTCTTTTGTTAAGCTTTCAAGCTTAACTTTCAAATCAAGATTTTCTTTTTCTAAAACATCTTTACTTGTTTTTGAAAACTCTAAATCATTTTTCAAAATTTCATTTTGGTTTTCAAAATCCACTTTTGTTTTTAAAAGAAAATCATTTTCAATTTCAAGTTTTGAAATCATTTTCTTAAATTTGGAATTCATGGTCTCAAATTCCAAAAATAATTCATCAAAAGCATCTTGTAACTCATCAAAAGAATATGAATTTAATTCATTTGAGTTAGAAGATACCTTAGGCTCCTCGAGAGCCAAAACACCATCCACCTTTGGATTGGAGAGAGGGTTTGCACATGATTGATCATCATCTTTCTTTTCTCCCTTCTTGTTGCCATAAAGCTTCTCAAGTTTCTCCCACAATTCTTTGGCACTTTTGCATGCAGAGATCTTCTTGGAAACTTCTTCGTTGAGGCCACAATAGAGAATGTGCATCGCCTTGGTGTTTAGCTTTGCCTTCGTGTCGTTGGCACTCCTTTGCTTTTTCTTCTTCTTTGGAGCTTCCAAATACCCATCTTCAATGATGTCCCAAACCTCATAGTCTTGAGACTTGATGAAGAGTTTCATGATATTTGCCCATTGGAAGTATGATTCTTCTTCGAAGAGTGGAGGACACGAGATAGAGCGGCCTTCTTCAAATCTTGTCATTTTCTTGAACGGTTGGACTTCGAGCAATAGATCTTTACTCCCGGATGTTAGTCCTTCGATGGAGACGAGGCTCTGATACCAATTGTTGGGTTTTTGGGCACGCTCGAATCGATCACCGAAACCGTCAAGGAGGGTTGTAAATGTTTGGTGGTTGAATTGACTAAAACCGAAATAAAAGTAGACAATTTGCACGATGATTTTAGAGTGGTTCGACTACTCAACCGAGTCTACATCCACTACCTTAGCACACCACTAAGGATTTCCCAATTCACTCAACAATGAATTCGTCCCCTTTTCCAGGCTCAGGAGGAAACCGTTACAACCCTATCTTTTGAACTTGGCTAAGATAGAACCAACTCTAGTTTTTCTCTCAAGGCTAAACTAGAACCTCTCCTTTTACAAGGGATTTGTTTGGTAAACTAAATACCTCTCTAGGTGGGTGTTTACACAAATTAAAGCTCACAAGAGTGTAAAGAATAAAAACAATGAAAAACACTCTCTATACAATATATACAAGAGAAATGAAGAAAATAAAGACTTAAACTCAATTTCTCTTGAACATGAAGCTTGGATGTTGTCTCTTGCTTTCTTCAAGTGTTCCAGCCTTCAATTTATAGTCCCAAATGAGTTTGTAGCCGTTTATAGCCGTTGGGAATAGAGCCGTTTATAGCCGTTGGAATAGAGCCGTTTATAGCCGTTGGAATAGTGCCATTTATGGCCGTTGGAATAGTACCATTTATAGCCGTTGGAAATAGTTCCATTTATGGCCGTTGGGAATAGTACCATTTATGGCCGTTGGGAATAGTACCATTTATGGTCGTTGGGCTATTTCAAAATACACCGTATCGATACGGTTAGACGTATCGGTACAGGTTTTGGCTACTGGAATTTTGGTAGTTTGAAAACCCTAAGGCGTATCGGTACGGTCCAATACCGTATCGGTACGGTTACTTGAAAATCATGGTTTTGACTACTTTAAATACATTTTAAAACCATTCCAAAGCCTTTAAAACCCTTAAACATATTTTCAAGTTGTTTTTGACTAAAAACATATTTTAAATTCTTTTCAATTTAGTCCAAAACATTTTTCAAATATTATATCAAAACCTTGGTTCTACACACTTCTATTGTTAAGTGCTTACTTGTCCAAGTAAAGAAATAATACAAGCACCAGTATAGACGAGAGGATCTTCTTTTCCCAGAACTAAACCATCTCCAACAGAACCAATACTTTCAAATATCTGCAAATTACAATGAGAAGAACACAACTGAAATAATTGTAGTGGGATATTAGAAGGCGTGGATGTGGGTCGATAAAACTTGAAAACTAACGAGCCGTCAGATCAAAATGAAAGCGAAATAAAAGTTGAATGACTCCAATGAAAATTTTAAAAGTTTGGTGACTAAAATGAACGTGCCCTAAAATTTTGGTGACCATTAGTGTACTTCACCCTAAATTTTAAGTAGAAGCAAACAACAATAGAATCATATTTTACTAAGGTGTCCTAGTTATATTTGTACTTTTATATAGAATTATTAATTTATAATATTGAAGGGACCATAAATTTATATAAGGGTCTTTCGGAAAAATTATTATCTTATTAATTTATCGAAGTTATTATCTTTCAAAAAAAATATGAAAGTTATTAATTTAGACATTGGCCCAAGTCAAGACTGAAAAAAATTATTATTTTATAGAGATTATTAATTTATCGAGTATTAATTTACAAGTTCTGTTGTATAATTATAATTATTATTTTTATAATCATAGTATTTAATGTATGGGTTATTATATATATATATATATAGGCTGTGTAATTTTTTTTTGACACAGTCTTTCATATTTAAGCTATAAAATATAAAACTTAAATCTCTAGCCTTAAGAGCCTAAAACGTAAACTCTAAACTTTAAATTCTAACTATAAACTTTAAATTCTACACACCACACACTAAACTCCTAAAACCCTAAACTCTAAAATTTAAAGGCTTGTGTATTAAAGTATTTTTCTTAATTTGTTGATTGACTAATTTGAATCTGATTTTACGCAGATACGTTATAGGGCAATCCTCTTAACCTAGTTTTCTATGTTCACAACATCAGAATTTAAACTCTAGACTTAATTATCATTTAATTACTGTGAATCTCACCGGCTTTAGCTATTATTTATATATTTGTATAACGTTAAAATTATATTATATTATATTATATTATATTTTTGTATCATTTTAATTTTTAGCTAAGTAATTTGATTATTTACAATTAAGTTCCTATTTTTTTCTTCAATTCTTTCTATATTTTAAGTTTATATTTGACTAAATTTGAATCGTATACTCCTCAATCATTATTCATCTATGTAACTTTGATTCCCTTTTTAAAAACAAATTTCGTCTTTTATAATTTAGTCCGTCAACTTTTTATTTTATTCAATTTGATTATCTTATTGTAACTCTTTGCAAATTATTTTTTTTCATCATTTTTTAAAGATAATACCAGGTAACTTTCATTACTTAGAAAGAGAGCCGAACAAAGAGATTCAAACGTGAAAATATTTATAGCCAATAACAACAAACTGAAAAAAGAAAAAGATAAAAAACTCTCTTCCTTCTCGAAAAAGGAAAAATTTAATCACCCCAGTAAAGAAAGCTCTCATCGTCTCTCAAATGGATAAGCATAAGCTCAATTGAACGGCAAAAGGTCAGGAAGTTGTCAACACACAAGATATAAAGTGAATTCCCTAAACGCTTGATGTGAAACCAACAGTCTTGCAGGCTACTTCGCTAAGTAAGTCTGAATACATCGGTAAACAACCACAATATGGGATCAAACTACCCAACTACCACCGACAATCGAACATCAGATGAGTGTTGTGAGAAACTCTACACGAATGCAAATCTACCGCAATGATAGGCGAATAACGTGCCATAAGGCAGAGATGTGCTACAAGGCAGAGACATGCCACAAGGCAGAGGAAAAGCATGCCACAAAGACAAAGAAAATAAGCACAACAATATGTGCGAGAAGTAGGAATCCGAAACAACGAAATTCTAATATAAAAAGCGAGAAAAAACCAACTAAATATAAAAGTAAAAACGGGGTATAAAAAAATAAGGAGGAAAAAATATCGGCAGTGACAACTAGGGGTGTTCATATCCGGGTACCCGAAATTTTCGGGTACCTAAAAGTCGGCCCGTGACCCGGCCCATTAAAACCGGGTACCCGTAATTCGGGTACCCGCAAAATTCGAGTACCCGTAAAATCGGGTACCGGTACCCGGTTTACTTTTTTTATATTTTTTAAATCTATTTTTTTTTTAAAAATACATAAGAAAAACATAAAATTTCATAATATATATTTCAAACACAAACATTATTGATTTGAGGTTAGTTTTAAGAGAAAAATATTTGGATATATATATATATATATATATATATATATTAAAGTTTATCGATAAAAAAAAGTATTAGAAATATTAATCTCGATCCTGATTTTTCTTTCGACTCTCATATTGACAAATTAATATAAATATTTTTGAAAAATTGTAAACTTAAAAGTATATAATACAAGTATAAAAAGAAGTTAGGGATTTAAAATTAATTTTAAGGAAAAATAATAAGAAACATAAAATGAAAATAGAATTTAAAATATAAAATATATAAATATTAAAATTAGCGGGTCGGGTCGGGTACCCGGTTATAAAAAAATTTGGCCCTAACCCGGCCCAACTACCCGGAAAAAATTGCGGGTTGGGTACCCGACCCGAAAAAATCGGGTACTTTAATATAAATACCCGGTAAATTTTATTCGGGTCGACGGGTCGAGTAGTTCGGGTCGGGTATTTTTAAACACCCCTAGTGACAACTAGCAGTAAGGCTGGTGCCGCCGCCAGTGGCCAAATAGAAAATAAAAATCAAAGAGAAAGCGACATTGCACAACTAAAGTTGTCTTTTCATCAATTCAGTTCATCAATCAATGAAAATGTTGTATAATCCTTCTCAAACCCTACATTTTTTCTAGATGAAATTTAAATAACTAACAAAACTTCTCAAAGGTTTCTCAAATAAAATTAAGGGTAAAGTACACAAACGGTCACTAAACTATGCGGGAAAAAATAAAATGGTCATCAAACTTTCAAATGTTACAAAATGACAATTAAACTTTATGTTTTGTTACAAAACGGTAATTTAGACGTTAAAGGCTGTTAATTGCCGTTATAAAACATGGTATAATAGCACATTTAATCTGTCATATTTATACATTTAATCAATTTAGTCCTAATTAAAAAATAATAATAAATTTAACCCATTATTTAGACATTTTTTCAATTTGGTCCTATTATTATTAATTAGAAATAATTTAATAATTTTCTTCCAACTAGATGGTGACAAATGTCACCATCCGATTAAAGGAAAATAAATTAAATAGAATTAAGGAGAGCGAAATTCAAACCTGGGCTTGGAGAGATGCTAAGCGCACTACAAACCACTATGCCAAAGCTTTTATTTGGTTATAATTTTAACAATATATTATATGTTATGTACTGAGTTTCATTGCTAACAATAAAAAAAAGAAGAGAGGTGATGAGGAGACTAAAAGGGAAATATTGGATATGACAAACCACTAAGCTAAAGTAAATATTGTACATTAAATGACAATTTATTATTATATTAGACTATAATTAAATCATGATATTAAATAATATTATTTAATATCATACATTTAATAAATAATATTATTTAATACCATACATTTATTTATAGTTTAATATAATAATAAATTGCCATTTAATTTACAATATTTACTTTAGCTTAGTGGTTCGTCATGTTTAATGTTTTCTTTAGTCTCAAGTTTGAGTCCCTTTATCACCTCTCTTATTTCTTTTATTGCCAGTACATAACATATAATTTATTGTTAAAAATTATAACCAAATAAAGGCTTTGTCTTAGTGGTTTGCAATGCGCTTAGCAGCCAACCAAACCTAGGTTTGAATCTTACTCTCTTTAATTTTATTCAATTTATTTTCCTTTAACTGAATGGTGATATTGTCACAATCTGGTTGGAGGTAAATTATTTCTAAATAATAATATGACCAATTTGAAAAAAAAATTCTAAATAATGGGGTCAAATTTATTATTATTTTTCAATTAGGACTAAATTGATTAATGTATAAATATGAAAGATTAAATGTGTTATTATACCATATTTTATAACAACAGTTAAGCTTTTAACGTCTGAGTTACCGTTTTGTAACAAAACATAAAGTTTAATTGTCATTTTATAACATTTAAAAGTTTGATGACCATTTTATTTTTTTCGCATAATTTAATAACCGTTTGTGTACTTTACTCTAAAATTAATGCTAGAAGTGTTATAATTTATAGGTCAAAATATGATTTATGTTCGTTTACTATTTTCAGCTTGAAGTTATTCACAATCTTATTCTTTAGTACAAATCACTAACACCATAAAAAAATCTATATATCAACTGATTTTTTTTTTTTTACAATTTTAGTGGTTTTAAACTAAAACATAACATTCATAACAGTAAGAAAAATCGTATTAAATCTGTACAAAACACAAACAATTTAACTCGAATATTATAAATTCAACTCCAAAAAAATCAAATAAAATTTAAATGATAAAATAGAACTCAACTCGACTAATTCGAAATTATTTTACTCAACTCGACCTAATATTCATCCCTACTTTTTTCCAATGAGATAATGCTGCTTCTAAGCTAGTCCACACTTATGATCACAAATTTACCTCCTGATGGTGCCATACCTCAAATCTTACATTCACCAAGAATGATGAAGCCAAATCATACATGTCCCATGCAATCTAAGCATGAAGAAAACCATGTCTAATTTGGTTTTTTTCCCCTTCACTTGTGCGGAACATTGATTTCATGCAAAAAAAAAAAAGGAAATAAAGTTATACCATGCAACAACCTCAAAATGACCACCTCAAAAACTTGGACCTGTTCTGTCCCATGGGACCATCTTCCCTGGCTATCAGGAGTGGGATGGCATAAGAAATTTCCTAAAACCTAGAGCATGATTGAAGATTCTGGCAATAGAACAGCAGACTATCGTGCAACCGGTCGTGCGATAGACTCATCCAACGACAGGTAATTATCGGTTCCAATCATATCCAAGGAGCCAGGGTTAAGGGAAGAAATGGCAGAGTGCCTAGACATTTCATCCGAGTTACCTTCTCTAACCATCATCCCTTCCTTTTCGATTAAGATGGCATCTTGGATCTCCTTGAGAACTTCTGATATCGGCGGCCTCAAATGTCCGTGAGGTTGCACGCAATTTAAAGCCTTCTCTGCTATCTTCCACATCGATTGAATGTCGTAGTCGTTGCGAAGGTAAGGATCAATGATTCCTTGAATGTCCCCACTCTCGATATGCATCTTCGCCTACAATTTATTCATTCAAAGAAATCAACAACTGAATATAACAATTCATTTTCGAAAACCATCAATCAGCAGCAGTAGGGAAGTACATGGAGAAATCTGGGAAGTGATGCACCGAACGAAATAAACTAACATTTTAAACAATTTCATTACTGTTATTCATTATTAGTCATGTTTAGAAGTGAACGAGTGGTTCAGAAGAAAGTATAAAACTTTATATTCATGTGATATGTACTTTGAACAAAAAATTTGCCTCCTGCGTCTGCATTACCATATTAACTTACCCATTGGACAATGTTGCGGCAATTTACACCGAAGCTTTCATTTGATATGGCCTCCTGACCGGACATCAGTTCTAGAAGAATGACACCAAAGCTATAGACATCGCTTTTATCTGTTAATTGCTGCGAGATATAATACCTGTGCACCAAAAAGGAAAATTATTATAAAGCCGATGAGACAGAATTTCACCGTTGCATACAACTAATTTTCCTTCGATAACAGATTGGTTTGATAGCATGGCAGCAAACAGAAATTTCCATGGCAAAAGGTATTTGAAGGGTACAAAACATTTGACTTGATATTAACTATAAAACAATTTCTACTTCTTCAGCATTTCTCAGCCTGTAAACATGTAATTTTATACTCCGAAAGCAATTTAATCATTCGATAACAGCTGCAGCAGCAACGGAAAATAGTCATTTAACATGAGAAGAAGGGAGGAATTAGTAGAAGCAAGGCCTTACTCGGGATCTAGATACCCCACAGTTCCTCGAACTATGCTCGACACATGTGATGCTCCATCAACTGCTAGCTTTGAAAGTCCAAAATCTGAAACCTTGGCCTTCATGTGCTTGTCAAGAAGAATATTGCTAGTTTTCAAATCCCTATGGATAATTGCTGGAACACAGCCCGTGTGAAGGTATTCGATCCCTGAATGAAGGAATAGAAAGAATCAAACTTTCCGTCACTTGAACAAAACAAAAGAGCTTCAGCACAAAGAAATTAAATTTTAGTCCAACAGCTTATGTACCTTTTGCAGCATCTTCAGCAATCTCAAGGCGTTTTATCCAACTGATACCACGTTCCCTTGTTAAAGGGCCTACAAATATTTACACATGGGTGAGCACTCGCTCGATATCAGTTTTAACCTTAAAATACTTGAACTTACCATAAAGATGTTCTTTGAGAGTTCCATTGTGCATGAACTCGTAAACAAGCATACTTCTCCCATCTTCTTGACAATATCCGAGAAACTGTACCAGGTTCCTGTGATGTATCCTTGAAAGAAGACTCACCTATCCCATAAATCAAAATTTCACATGATTTTAGCTTCAATGGGTTAACTAGAAATATGTCCATGAATGCAACATAAGTTATTTCAAAGCACAAGAACACTCTCTCTAAAAAAGAAAATGTCATATTAAAGCAAATCATTTCCTTTTACGAAAAGTCTCCGACTGAAGCAGATTACACTTACCTCATTTGTAAATTCCCTCTTTCCTTGGAACGAATTACTAGTGAGAACTTTTACTGCAATTTCCTTCCCGTCTTTCATTTTCCCATAGTGCACAACTCCAAAGCCTCCAGAACCAATTTTCTTCTCAAAATTGTTTGTAGCATCTTCAATCTCGGCTAATGTAAAGCAATTGGCAGCTTCGGTGGGAGCATTACTCAATGAAGAAGCAATTCTCTGACCTTGAATAGGCAAGGGATGCTGAAATTGTTCTGAAAAAAATTAAAAGAAATTAAGCTTGTCAACCCTGATATGAAATAGACTAGCCAAACTTTAAAACCCGGTTCCTTACCTTGTTCATGCTTTTTCTTCCCCTTGCGCAATATAATGCAAGACAAAATCGTAGATATGAGCAGAAAAGCAGCTCCAACTGATGAACCAACAATAATAGTACTAAGGTGTTTCGATCTTCCACTCCCCTCGCGAAGGTTAATATTTCCAGCATAGCTGTGGGATAAAAAGTAGTTGTAACTATATTGCACTATAAAGAGAAGCCAAAATGAAGATATATTTATGCCTAGCATGTAGCAGATATAACATACTTTGGTTTGTATAAGATTTCTCGACTGGCTACTATCAGGTAACGTTTGTTATTCATTAAAATATTAGGAGAAGGCCTTCTATAATCATTGCAACGGATGAAACCCCAATATATAAATGTGTCTATCTATCCGTGCAAGGAGCGAATTCAAAATATTAGGAGAAGGCCTTCTATAATCATTGCATAGGTAAACATGTTTGTATGTCTATTTGTGTTTTGGCCGAAATCAAACAAAGGAGCTTCGTAGTATTGACTTAATACATGCAGGTTGTATGGATCTAAGATGTAAATATGATACACCAATTATTATGTATGTGTAAATGCATTTCAATTACATTTATGATACTCACTTCAAAGCCAAGTTTTTACTCAGAAGGCCGGATGGTACTCTTCCAGATAACATATTATTCTGCACATACCTGCATCACAAGAATATCAATTATATGAGATTTTTACCTAGAAAGCGACGTGGAAAACAGCAACACAATTAAAACAATGGAAAATGAATCAGTCCAATGTTAACTAAAGCAGCAACTAATGCACTTAAAAACATAGAACTTTACTACTAAACTATGGAAAGTTCTGTCAGGCAAATAAAACCAACTGATAAGTTCCAATGACTTACAATTCCTTCAAGTTTGGTAGGTTCATTAAAGATGGAGGTAGCTCACCCGTCAAGTGGTTGTTCTCGAGATGACTACATAAGACAAAATCTTAGTAAATACTTTACAAAAAATTCATAGTTAGGAAAAGAAGCCTCAGTGTTTACATGATCTTTAGGTCCACACATCCTGTAAAATCTGGTATTGGACCAGTCAAGGAATTCCCATCAAGCCATCTGTAAGGAAAAGATAAGAAATTAGTTTGTTTAGGGGGTAAAATGGCCGCATCAACCAATTGAATTAAACAGATAGCACAGGTAAGAATGCAGTGTGAAGCTTACAACTCAACCAAACTGCTTAATTTCGTCAAATCGGAAGGTATGTTCCCTGTCAAATTCTTGCTCGATAAAAGGCTGCCAAGCACCGCACAAATAAAACAAGTCATGATGTCATATTTGTTTCAGATATTAGTGAGGAAATGATTTAACAGAAGTGGGAAAGAATCTCAGCCTCTCAGGTGGTATAAATCTTTACATTGACACTATCTTTGGCTGTCTATCTGAATTACACCGCACCCAAGACCATGGAACAGGCAAGCATGGGTCACCACCTTCCTGTGCCCAGTCAGCTGATGGGTAGAGTGTGACTACATTAGCAATGACCACTCCTGCAACTCATGAAACCTATTTTCAGAGGCACTGTGACAATAGTTTTCAATTTATTGAAAGTTGATGACCAAGACCATGCAAAGAGTGCATTCAGATAATCCATATATACTGAATGAAACTTAATCTTACTTACCATCCACGGAACCATCGTTTTTCTCCAGATACCTGTATATCTCAAAAGCATTCAACAGCGGCCCCTTGGAAGAATCAGACGTCTTCCCGAATCTAAATGACAATACAAAGGGGAAGGATATGTTAGGATATCCTGGTTCATAAACACGGTATGGTCCTTGGGCATTTTCTTGGATATTAACAACAGGTTTGCTCAAATCAGGTTGGCCTGGTAGTACCAGCCTAAATTTTCTGGACTCATCTGGAGCCAAATCTTCAATTTCAGCAAAGTACGTGAACGCCCATCCAAAACCAGGAAAACCATCCAAGTTCAAGCGATACGTTAATGATCCATTTGTACCAACTACAGCAGTCTGCATCACTTTTTCAGGTGGCATTTCACTGCTAGCAATGTAAATCGACTTTTTCGTTGAGACTTTCATAGTGCCAGCAGCAACATCGACAAGGTAGTTTGCTCTCTTCACAGAATCCGATTCCCATATTCTATCAAACGGATCGTCAGGATACCTGAAAAATAATTGTACTTTTTTATCTTCAGTAACACAAATCTCTATGGAAGGACAACAATTTACTAAATTCTCATAAATGTACATTAAAATGCTAAATGTTGATGTTCATTATCTAACATCAATATTAACAATGTGCCCAAGCATACCTAACTGGAGCTCCACTTTCTGCGCCAAAGTTGATTCTAGCAGAGCTTTGAAGATAAAAATTCTCTTCGAATGGTGTGTAATAAATTGAACCGTTGAACTGTCGTAGCTCTAAGGTAGATATGAATGGCTGCCCAGTTGTAGCATTGGATAAACAGACACTAACAGTAGGACTAGTGGCCAGGAATACAAGTTCGGCCTTCTCTATAGTATTCGCATCCGATATAACAATTGTAGACCAATGAGTAGCCCCAAGTGAAATGTCGAATTTTGGATAAACATTATTGTTGTCAAAATTACCATACAAGAAAGTTGCCCTTATGAGATACCTAGTCCTGCTTACAACATTAAGCTTGTAGCAGTACTTATTAGGATCAGCAGGGAAATGCCTCAGTGACATATACTGCTTTCTTGTCTCATTCGAAACTGATATGCGAGCTGCATCTCCATATTTAAGATAATCGTCGGAGGACCACATGAGGCCAAGTTCATCAGTGAAATTCCCATCACCCCCGCAATTCAAACTCACAAAACCTGTTTCATGGTTTAGATTTGTTAGAAATCACACAAAAACTCCATTAGACTTCACCTGCTAAATGCTAGACATCAAGGATTATGGCCCAAAGCAAATGATAGTGAAAAAGAGAAAGCCCTAAAAGGATGTCAAATTTAAAATTTTAAAATTGCACTTGACAGGTGAGTCGCATAATTTTCTAATGTCTAATCTACTAGTTACTCGTAACAACTTCATATGTAGACCAAACCTTAGTGGTTGTGCTATAACTATTTTTCTATCCTTAGTTGCAATGTTGAAAGCATGTTCCCAGTTCCTGGGATTATGCTTAAAACAACTCCAAGAGCAAATAAGGTTCCATGAAGTATAAGGTCATCAAACAAAATACAGAGTGCTTAAACCGGTCTACAAACGGCTAAATTCATCAATTTTAAGGTTCTTTAACCCCAGGATTTTAAGTTGGTTTAGCAGTTATGAACAAGACTCTCTGTCACTAAGGGCAGCAAGTCCGAAATCGGGTTAATAGGTTAGGTTTCTAATTTCCAGTTACACTTAAGCAGTATAGGCCTTGGTTTTATTCTTCTCTTCATCAGTTTTATCATAAATTGAAGATCAGAAGGATGTTCTGCCTTCCTCCGTTCAACCTTAGTTGCCTATTTTGCTCATTTACCACAATTAACTGTAGAAATGAGCAAAGTTCTCTGACATACAACATCTAAAATTTTACCGAAATAAGTATTTTTTTTTCTTGCAAAAAAATAATATGATGTTAGCTGCACTAAATGAAATTCAAATCACTATAAAATAGCCAAACCTATTAGATCATTATAGCAATCTACTAATCTTATAAAAATAAAATGATAACAGAAGACAAATATATCACTCAAATTACAACCCATAGCTGAAAGCCTGAAACAGGTTGATCTCCAGATTGATACACACATTTCCAAAGGAATAAAAGAAGTTTAGATAAGGTTCAAACAACTTAAAATATCCCAGAAAATTGCTGGCAACCCCATATCACAAGCAAAGCATAAATTTCAGAAAGCATGGAGAAAGTTGCAAACAAAGAACAAAAAAAGAACTCATTTTTGTTTATAACAAAACAAATAACACAAATATAAATAAAGAAAATACCTTGCATCTGAGCTGAGGAGGAATCCAAAAGAAGAAGCAGGGAGAATAAAAGAAGGGAAAAGAGAAGCCTTTTCTCCATCTCCATGGTTAAGGCAACAAATGGTAAAATGAGAGACCATGAAAAGGAAAAGAAAGTAAATATCAAATTTTGCAAGTACCCATATAATGCAATTAAGTTCAAAGGCAAATGTGAATCATTTTGGAGAGAGAATTAGTGGTGTTTTAAGATAAAGGAAGATTCTTTTTTCCTTTTTTTTTTCTTGGTTTTCTTAAGAGTTTTTGTATGTATGTTTTCGGTTGCTGGCTGCTTGCTGTTCTATGCTAATCATGGACTTCAAGCTCAAGCATGAAGCTTTTATGCTTATTATTTGTTTATCTTCTGAAGATGTTACTTTTTGGAAAGGAGAAGAGAGAGAAAGTCACAGACTGGTGAGAAAATTGTGGGTCCCCGTGGAAATGGACTCTTCAGGAGACGTTGATCGAATCAAATGAATTCAAAGGTCAAACATTTAACAAAGTAAGCAATACCAAGGGACGAGATTAGCTCATCTTAAAATCACCAAAGCTGAAGGGTGTTGGATTAAGATCTCACCTTTTGTTTTCCAATAGAAAATCAGAATTCAGAAGTGTAGAGCTTGTCATCATCAACTAACCTTCCATTGTTTTTATTATAAAAAGAAATTGTTTGTATCTCATAAGAATTGCTCTAACCAGTTAAACAAACTCCCTACATTTTTGGTAACATTCAGTGCTCATAATGTCTTTGTGTTTTTCATTAGTTGACTCAGAACTCCCAATACATCAATCGAGCTTGTCTCCGTTTAAAACTAAACAAGCCATCACAAATATTTTTACCAATTCCGTTCAAGGTGAAAATGTTTTTCAAAACAGCAATCTTTTCCTTGCACACAAGGAAGTAGTCGGTCAGGATTCACTCTGATACCTCGATCAGTTGACTCAGAACAATCTCGTAATCATTCAGAACTTTCACTGCAAAAGGGTGTAAACTGTAAAGAGAGTGTGAAACCTTGCCTCCAGGCAGTAAAACATCAACTAAAATCATTGTTGGCCATCGGCAGATTCACAGCAGTCAGCTTAATCAGCATTTTATAGTCGGAGAACATTTCTTTTACACGTTTCAGCTCGCATCACTTTATGGTACTCTTTTAACTAAAGATTGGGCAATTGTTATACCTAATGCCTTCGCACCTGGAGAACTCAGAAAATAGTCTCCAGTGCCACCGTACCTAACGACTTTGGAAGTGACCATAGCAGCATTTCTGTCGGAGACGAGCATTACCAAAGACCAAAATACTAAAGGGTCAGATGCTACAGCACTCCACCCATGTGACCGGATTGCAAAGTCTATTACTTGAAAGTTGGATATATCTTTGTCAACTCATCTATAAGCTGTCACTAAGCTTGACACTGTCCATCACCAACAATACTATGGGTTATAAGTACTTCAGGAACCTATAGAGATTAGAAGGCGACTCATTTGCGGTGATTAAAAAACTAAAAAGCTCGGAGCCAGATCTATCAAATTAAGTTGCACAGATACAGATACGGGGACAGGTACGGGGAAGGGGACATGAAACTACAATTTTTAAAATTATAAGATACAGGTACGACGAGGGTATGGCAAATATAAAATAAATTTTAATATATATAATAAAAATTATTAAAATTTATAATACAATAAGGACTAAGATTATAATTGTATTAAACAATAATTATAATTGTAGTTATTTAAATTTACTTCTAATGATTTTAAATTACTTTTTAACACTTAAATTAAAAGATTACTAAAATTAAATGACTAAATTGAACGAAAATTTAACTTTACATTCTAAATAAAGAGAAAATTAATGACTAAAATAATAAAATTAAAAGATGGTATGGCTTAAATAAATATTTATCCATTCCTATGTAATGCTTGAGTGAATAAGCGTTAACACGTGTTACAAATACAATACACACCTAATATCTCGCATCCTTAAGATACATAAAGCAATGAGAAAAAACAATCTATAAATAAGCATTTATCAGATAAAACAAGGAAGCAATATAGTCTTGGCCTTTTAGCTGAGATTAAGTGTTAAGTTTATAGTTTTAGGTGAAATATTTAATTTAGTAGTTTAACTATCATTGAGTTTTTTAAGTTTTGGTTAGTTTAATGGTTTTTAAAACACTGCTCACAAAAAATATCATGATTTTATTTTTTATTTTTTAAGTAAATTCATTTGCGTATGTCCCAATAAGCGTTGATTGTACTTGATATATGTTTAATCGTCTTCGGTAAAGTTGGGATGTCCCTGAGATGTCCCTCAGCAGTCCCCGCATTGTCCTTGTCCCGGAGATGTATTGAGGACGTGAAACGACCTTAAGGTAATGTCCTCGTGCTTCATGGCTATCAGAAATTAGTGCCCTTACCTAGGAGGTGAAGAATAAAGCTCGCCGATTTGTTGCATGTGTGTTCAACTTCACCCTTCGTTTTGGTGATAGGGTTGCTCACGCAGTTGCTAGAGCTTCGATTGCTTTATCACCAGAGTTATTTTGGGTAGAGGAGGTCCCCATCGTAGCATTATCCCTGATTGCGTCGGATAGGAGGTAGTGCAACTCGCCATGATCTTGCTCTAATCTTTCAATTATTTTAGGGTTTTAGTTCTATGACTGATGCCCCGTTTCCTCATTTGGGTTTTCTCTAATTTGTCGATTGCTTTTTTCTTGATTGAAGAGAGTTTGAGGATTCTGCACTAGGCTGGAAACGAAGAAGACGCTGAGACTTTATTTCTTTTCTTTTCTTTTCTTTTAGTATTTAATTGTCTTTATTACTTTTTGTCTGTTGATTTTTTTTACTTATTGTTCTCTCTCCACACTTTGATTCTTTTTAGAGTAATTTTTACCAGTGGTCCCTTTTATTTAGGGTGTGTTCTATTTTGGTCACTAAAATTTTAAAAAAAATATTCTAGTCACTTACGTTTAGAATCGTTTTTATTTTGGTCCTTTGGCCGTTAGTCTCCGTTACTTAAAAAAATTAGTTTCTAATTTCACTCCCAAACTTTCAAACTTTTATTTTTCACCATCTTCCCAAAAATTATAAAACTAAAACCCCAGAAAATTAAATCAATGGCTATAACCCAACACTACAACCCATTCCTCCAAAATTAAAAGCGTAAGATTCCATTGCAAATGGCTATAACCCAACACTACAACCCATTTCCCCAAACTTTCGAATATATATAATTAGACTAATATCACCGTATCCTAAATCTTGATTTTGTAAGGGAAAAGAAAAGTGCAACGTTCCATAAACTCGATTCAATACAACTTATTTGAGATATGCGTTCATTATTTTTGGTCAGCTTTTCGGATTATTAAAGAAACATTGAAAAAACATGTTTACTAAGTTCTGGTTGTTAACTGCTTGCTGAATGGCACCAATCCATTGAGGCAGATGTGTTCATGACAGTGATTACTTTTTTTCCAAATGCAGTTATCACAGACGACTTTTTTGTTGAAAAGTTGAAAATTACTAACAAACAAGCACTAATTCAATGGGAGCTGGAAAAGAGAAACATATGCTTTTAGAAAGACCAATAGAGTTGTTATAATTAAGGATGCTTAAAAAGCTTAGCAGAGTAGAACTTTGGTGCTATAGAACAAGCCAACCAAATAGCATCAACTATCATGTTCAAGTTTTCGGTTCAAATTACACCATAACGAAAGGTAGTAAGATTTTAATATTGGGGATATATTCGAAAGTTTGGGGAATGGGTTGGAGTGTTGGGTTATAGCCATTTGCAATAGAAGCTGATGCTTTTAATTTTTGGGGAATGGGTTGTAGTGTTTGGTTATAGCCATTGATTTAATTTTTTAGGGTTTTAGTTTTATAATTTTTGGGGAAGATGGTGAAAAATAAAATTTTGAAAGTTTGGGGGTTAAATTAGAAACTAATTTTTTTAAGTAACGGAGACTAACGGCCAAGGGACCAAAATAAAAAACGATTTTAAACGTAAGTGACCAGAATAATCTTTTTTGAATTCTGGAGACCAAAATAGAATACACCCTAAACGAAAGGGACCACCGGTGAAGATTACCCTTCTTTTTAATAATAATTTCTACTCGGTTTTATTATATATAAAAGAGATAACAACAAGGGAACGCCACAACCTTGTTTCCTCTATAGACATATAGAGTGCAACTCTTTGCTTTTTAACTTTGTTTAACCGACAACGGTACTGACTTTAATGTTGGTCGTCGACTACTGATTCGCTTTTTTTCTTTATTATTTTTAGTTTTTGATAAAAATAATTATATAACCCCCTCGTCCCGGTCCGGACGCTTGACCGGTCCGAGTGGGCCACACGGGGAAAACCGAAGCGAAACCCGTTAAGGTTCCTCCTCGATTAACGACCCAAAAAATTTCTTTTTAATTTAATCTTCTCTAAATGCACATTTAATTTCTATGTGATCACAGCAACGGAAGAAAAGCATTCATAAAACAGTAACTCGAACAACCTATACAAAACAGTCCATTTTTATGTGATTAAACAGGCCATTTCGAAACACCCTCAAGGTGTATCGAAACGCCTTGACCTGGTCAACAGTTCTGAGCCTACACGAGGAGGCCGTATCGGAACGGAGGTCAACCGTTCCGAAACACCCTCCCTGGTCAATTTCTCGTGGTCAACGAGATTTGACCGTTTCGAAACTCCCTAGACCCGTTTCGGAACACCTTCATCTCGCCAATTTCTCAGAATTCCAGTAGCGAAAGTGTACCGAAACAGCCTTCCCACGTTTCGAAACACCCAGCCAAAAACAAAGGGACCGTATCAAAACGGGACCAACCGTTTCGAAACGCCCTCTGTCTGCCAGGGACGGAGCCAGGATTTGAAGTTAGGGGGGGCAAAACATAAATTTTGAAAGGTCGGGGGGCAAATTCACAATTATCCCAATTTTTCAGGAAAAATATAAGTAATCAAAGGGTAAAAAAAAAAAATTCCCCCTACCGGGGGGGCCACAGCCCCTCCCATGGGTGCTGTGGCTCCGTCCCTGCTGTCTGCAGACTGGTTTTAGTTGGTTTAAGGCACAAGGGTGCCCCTAAACCCCACCAAAACCTCTCACAACACACAAGCATTAACTCTAGATGCAAGACATCCTATACGAACATGCTTAACACACATCGAACATATAAAAACCAAACATACAAAGGATCAATAATCCACATACGAACCAAACATAACAATCAAGATTAACGTGCTTAAACAAAAATACATAAGAGCATCCACAAAAGGCACAAGACCAACATACACATAAGCATTCAAAGTAAGCAATAAAGCATGCCTTGCAAATCATAACATGGCACCAATAAGCCACACCAACATCAACTTAAATCCAAAGCATTCAAATCAACATCACCTATCCCATTGCTTGACTATTACATTCTACAATTTAAAGATCATACTTGAACTAAACAAAAGCAACACTTGGAGACCTTTCCTCGCCTTTGCCACCCACAAGCTATTGATCTGCATTGTCGAACAAAAAGGAGCGTAAGAATAAAAGCTTAGTGAGGGTAAGCTCATAAAACAAACCTCGACAATGCAGGGTTCAAGCACGAGCTTACAACCAAGGTATAATGCATGATCTTACCTTTGATCCACATAAGCCAATCTACACATGATGCATGATCATATATTCAATATCATGTCATGCCAAACATATTTAAATCCACAACATATGTAATCACACATATTAAACCATGTTAGCAACACATCCCAAATCACATTGGCTCACAAATAATCACATATTGGTAACATAAACCACAATCCGTATTGGCACCTAGCTATGACTCGAATACGCGGATAACCGTTGGAACTCACATCCAACAACACAACCATTACCTGACGGTGGGATTACACTCATCACCGTTCACGCGGAGGGGATTCCACTCATCCTCACGCCTCATTTCACGCGGAGGAGATTCCACTCATCCTCACGCCCGTCGATGGGATTCCACTCATCACCGACTAATATATATAAGAAGATTTCCGGGCGAACCCGTACTCCATCTTGATGACTACCATCATCAAGACCACGCGCGCATTTTGACTCACATGTGCACACTAAACATCCTAATGATCGATCATTTGTACCCAAGCATACTAGTTCCAATACTACACATTTCATTAATCTTTCCCAATATCATTTCATAACAACTTCCGTGCTTAGCACGTACTCACCATGACTCACCGTCATGCCTAAACCACATTTCCATGCCTAGCATGTACTCACCATGATCCTCGGATCATACAATCACCTCATAATATCATTTCACATGTCAACACCACATGTATATCATTAACACAATATCACATCATATTTCATGCATATATATATATATATATATCCATCATGTTTATCATCAACATGCGTATAACAATGCATCAACCATGCCTCAACATACATGTATACAACATATACATAACTAACACCATCACAATTTAACACGAGGCATAAACAACCATTAAAGAGTGCAACCAAAGTCTCTAATCAAAGCTTGGGACTAGGCTACCACTCTAATCCCAACTCTAGGTGGGTTTACCAAGCCCATCCTAGGTTCACATGCTTGAACCAAATACTCAAAACCATTTTAAAAATATTTAACCACTCACCTCTACCTCCAAGCTCAACTACCAAGCAAACATCACCTTCAAGTTTCCGGATTTCTTCCCGATGCTTCGCCGACCCAAGTTCTTGCTTCTAAACAACCTCAACACAATTCAAATAACCTCAAATCAGCCCAACATCAAAATACCAACCCGGAACACAATTCAATTACAATTCACACCATTTCAAGCCATAAACAAACCCCATATTTTGCAAACTCGGGTAGCCCCAAAACCACATCCAAAATCCATTTTTCCAACACCCTTTACACCCACAAATGATCCCAAATCAACCCCTAACCATAGTACTACCAAAAGCCTATCAATTCCCACCAAAAACAACCCCCAAAACTCACCCAAAACCCTCCAAAAACCCCATTTATACCCAAATTCGGGAATTTGCTTAAAACCATTCAAAATTCACATATGTGGTACCATTTAGTTCCTAGACTTCATAACTGACCATATTAAATCAAAACCTTAAGCTTAACAACATAAAGTTTCCATTTTTAATCAAAATCTTCAAAACTCCATTTTCCAAAACTTTAACGAAAATGAAAACTAATGGTACTTTTAAAGAGAGGGAGTTGAGGAGAAGTCAAAAACGATGTTACCTTTCAAAAATGAGTTGAAATGGAGGAACTTTTTGATGGAATAGTGATGGAGAGGAGAGAGCTCTATTTTCACGTTAAGTTGGGTGAGGAAGAGAGTGAATAGTGAAAAGATGATAGGAAAGGGGGTTTAAAATTAAAAGATGGGCAAATTACCAAAAGGCCATTAATGAATGGCTATCTTCTTTCTTCTTTAAAAACTCCCCACTTTGCAATTCCTTCAATTTGGTCCAATTTCAAATATTTATTTTTGAAACCCGAAACTTAAAAGATTATTTTAATTTCAAAACCGAGCCTAAATAATATTAAAATATTATTTTCACCTAGCCCCTAAACCCGGGTGTTACAACTCTCCCCCACTTAAGGAATTTCATCCCCGAAATTCATCGGACATGAATTACCACGAAGTCTGCTCTTACCCACTTTCCTTTTCACCACAACATACTCACCAACTCGGTAAACTTACCGCACCACACTAGCTATCTGATGCTAAGATCTCCACTGGTTCTCCATTGCTTGTCGATTTTAAACTGAACTCAATCTCTTCTAAAAACATGGCACGGGACAGATCTGACTCACATTTCTGAATCACAGATACACGAAACACATCACAAACCTCTTTCTAACTCTGGTAGTAACCGCAACAAATAAACAACAAAACTAGCCCGATTCACAAACTCATACAGCACTGTTTAAAAACTTGACCGATAACTTTCTTTGACTAATCATCTGACTTCAACAGGTAACCAAACACTATGCAGACGTCCTAAAAAATCTAGTTGAAATTTTGAATCTCTATTGCTCACTTTCATTAAGAATCTTCCATGGATGTAACAAACTAGAAGAAAACTGATGCTCGGTCCTGACACGCTGGCAAATTACACACTTACTCACATACTGAACCACATTATTCATCAACTCAATCCAGAAGTACTCATCTTCAACCCACAACAAGTCTTCATACTACTCTGATGCAATACAAATGAACTGCCAAGTGCTTCAGCCAAAACAATGCGTCTCAAAACACTATGTCAAACGGCACAACTATTCTGTCTCTAAAATGCAAAACTCTATCATCTCTAAAACTGTATTCTGAAGGTCTTCCTTCTACTATGTCTTGCACGTGAGGTGCCAAGAATCTGTCTTGCAACTGTTTCTCTTCAAGTATCTGACTCAGAGTAGGTCTAACATGAAATTCGGCCACAAACTACTATCATTAGATAAACTGAATCCAACAAACATAGCTCGCAACTCAACTACTAATCTAACAACAAATATAACTCGGAACATCAGTTACTGCGTAGACTCTCTTCAGATAGTACTCAATCTTGAGATCACAGTCTTCAAGCAATTCTAACAACTCATGCTATTCAAGTTCCAACCATTCCTAAGTCTTCAAATATTTTAAGTTCTGATGATATGTACATACACACTGTGCACTTCTTACTATACAAGCTTTGTCTCCAAGTCTTCGTAGCAATTATAAATGTAATTAACTCTATGTCTCATATCGGATGACTCTTCCCACGGTCTTTCAACTATCTCGATGATCAAGCCACAAATTTCCTGTCTTGCATAAACACACAACCTAACTCTACATGTAACACATCACTATGGTTCATAAACTCTTTCTCTGATGTAAGTTGATTCAAGGTCGAAGCTCTCTTCAAAGTTTCCTTCGGCTTCTCAAGGGCTTATTGTCATGCATCTGACCACACAACCGAACATTCTTCTGTAGCAACTTGTCAAAGGAGCAACTATCTTCAAAAGACTATTTACAAACTTCCGATAGTAGCAGGGCTAGACCTAGGAACTATAGATATCTGTCACTGTCTTCAGTTTCTTCCAACTCACGTCTTCTTCTGCCTACTTGGGATTTACCCTAATACACTCGGCTAATCTACATATCCTAGAAGGACATCCCCTTTAACTCGGAGTTCACGTTTGCTCAACTTGGCATACAACTGATTCCCTAATAGGATCTACAACACTAATTCCATAGCTTGTCATGATCTTCTTCGGTACGTGAATATACCCATATGTCACCTATGAGAACTACTACAACTAAACAAGGAACTCAGGAAATATTATGCTCAACATCTCTATAAAAGTAACTAACACACTAGTCAAACAAAACGACATAACTCAGAACTCAAAGTGATCACATCTTGCCCCTAAAGCTGTCTTCGGTACTTCAACTTCTCTCACTTTCAACTGGTAGTAATCGGATCTCAAATTATTCACTGTCACTTGTTTCAACTACCTGTGATCTAGACACATTCTCGTATTGTCTTCTTTATTCTTCACAAATTGTATTGTCGCACTCTAAGATGATGCACTAGGCCTAATGAGTCTAAGGTCCAAAAAACCTCGTAATTGATCCTTCATCACTCTCAATTCTTTCGGGAGTCATAAGATACAGAGCAATCAAAACGGGAGCAAACTCGAAGACGGTCTCAATAGCAAACTCTTCTCCTCTAATCAAGGGATAAACCAGCAATTCTTCCAAACACTTCTAGGAAAAGAAAACACAAACTATCCTAACATTCTGCAGTCTAATCTTCATTCAAAAATCAAATCCATCACAATTGCTAAGCAAGTCTGTCAACTAAACTCAATCAATCTCTGACCTCTAAAACTGGATCAACATTCGACAAGAAGTTCACATCCTCACCTACCACTACAGTCTCACAAAAATCTGCAACTTCCAGGCAACTCTCTCTTTGTCTCAATGTATATCATAGCTTTGTGCTCTACAAGCCAAACAATGTCAAAAAGGTACATCGAAACCGTAGAAAGACGATTACCTCACATCTACTAGAAACTAGTAACCCTGAACCACCAACAAACATCTTTTGTACATCTTTCTGATTACTACTATCTCCCAAAAGGTCTAGTCACATGTGTCCCTGCGTCTATATTTTCAACAAAGATATCTAGCTTCCTTACATGCTCACACACAAAAGGACGAATCCGCAAAAATTGCAACTTCACATGTACACAGCTGATAGTCTTCGGTCCTCTTGTTTTCAGGCTGGTTCTTCAACATAACCTAACTCTTCAAAACCGTTCTTAGAGCATCTCAGAACCTCAAAATTCAATTCTGATTACACACAAACTACCATGCTGGAACTGGTTCTATAACATCGGTCCTGACGACTCAAACATCCCACTACCAAACAATCTGAAGTTAAAGCACAAGACTTCTTTCTCGGCTCGACTATATCGGAAGTGACTTCATCTCTCCTTCTCGCTGGAAGACAACTCAGATGCACACTGGCCTAATCGCACAAATCGATTCCCACTCACAGATACTGATCGGCTATCTTGTATTAAAACCGTTGGTTGAACCCCAACGACTACTAACTAACATTCCTGAGTTTCAGATTACTCACACGAGACCCTTACCCTGATCTCGCCAAAAGAACTAAGGTACTTATACCTACCTCTAACACTTCACCGAACACAATCAAACTTTGCATGTTTGCTAACAAAATACAGAAGTACATATTTAGAATCAATCAGAAGAGGCAAACTCAAAACTATACCAAGGGCCTATCTGATAAAACATCGATACCCCTCTGAACCTCACTCAAAGGTCTTCACTTCTTTTTACCAACTAATGCCAGAATCGATCACATCGTCCCTCATCAACATGCATCAACCCACATACATACTGACTTAAACAAACTATTTGTACCTCAACACCGGTACAACCGTACTTCCGTAACTATAGCAATGATCTCCTTCAACATCGTCCAAATTTTCAGAAAAACCACAACTCCCACTTACCGATTCACGGCCCACTCCTTGGCCTCGAACTACTAAAAAGCAATAAATCGATCAACAATTTAACATACAAGTTGGGTTAGCAAAGGAAAGGTCCAAGTGGCTCAAGTATGATTTCCCTCACTTGAAAATCCTTTTTCCGATGTAATAGAAGCAATGGGACTCTACTAAACATACTTCAAGCAAAATACGCGTACGATCGAACAACATACATTCACGATCAAACAATCACACATCACAACATGCACGAATAACAAGGAACATGCTTACATGGCAAGCAAACACCGTGCAATTTAATATAAGAACTTAACTTACCTCACTTACATGCCCAAGATCTCGATAACCTTAGGCTCTGATACCAACAAGTGTAACCCCCTCGTCCCGGTCCAGACGCTTGACCGGTCCGAGTGGGCCACACGGGGAAAACCGAAGCGAAACCCGTTAAGGTTCCTCCTCGGTTAACGACCCAGAAATTTTCTTTTTAATTTAATCTTCTCTAAATGCACATTTAATTTCTATGTGATCACAGCAACGGAAGACAAGCATTCATAAAACAGTAACTCGAACAACCTATACAAAACAGTCCATTTTTATGTGATTAAACAGGCCGTTTCAAAACACCCTCAAGGTGTATCGAAACGCCTTGACCTGGTCAACAGTTCTGAGCCTACTCGAGGAGGCCGTATCGGAACGGAGGTCAACCGTTCCGAAACACCCTCCCTGGTCAATTTCTCGTGGTCAACGAGATTTGACCGTTTCGAAACTCCCTAGACCCGTTTCGGAACACCTTCATCTCGCCAATTTCTCAGAATTCCAATAGCGAAAGTGTACCGAAACGGCCTTCTCGCGTTTCGAAACACCCAGCCAAAAACAAAGGGACCGTATCGAAACGGGACCAACCGTTTCGAAACGCCCTCTGTCTGCAGACTGGTTTAAGGCACAAGGGTGCCCCTAAACCCCACCAAAACCTCTCACAACACACAAGCATTAACTCTAGATGCAAGACATCCTATACGAACATGCTTAACACACATCGAACATATAAAAACCAAACATACAAAGGATCAATAATCCACATACGAACCAAACATAGCAATCAAGATTAACGTGCTTAGACAAAAATACATAAGAGCATCCACAAAAGGCACAAGACCAACATACACATAAGCATTCAAAGTAAGCAATAAAGCATGCCTTGCAAATCATAACATGGCACCAATAAGCCACACCAACATCAACTTAAATCCAAAGCATTCAAATCAACATCACATATCCCATTGCTTGACTATTACATTCTACAATTTAAAGATCATACTTGAACTAACCAAAAGAAACACTTGGAGACCTTTCCTCGCCTTTGCCACCCACAAGCTATTGATCTGCATTTTCGAACAAAAAGGAGCGTAAGCATAAAAGCTTGGTGAGGGTAAGCTCATAAAACAAACCTCAACAATGCAGGGTTCAAGCACGAGCTTACAACCAAGGTATAATACATGATCTTACCTTTGATCCACATAAGCCAATCTACACATGATGCATGATCATATATTCAATATCATGTCATGCCCAACATATTTAAATCCACAACATATGTAATCACACATATTAAACCATGTTAGCAACACATCCCAAATCACATTGGCTCACAAATAATCACATATTGGTAACATAAACCACAATCCGTATTGGCACCTAGCTATGACTCGAATACGCGGATAACCGTTGGAACTCACATCCAACAACACAACCATTACCTGACGGTGGGATTACACTCATCACCGTTTACGCGGAGGGGATTCCACTCATCCTCACGCCTCATTTCACGCGAAGGGGATTCCACCCATCCTCACGCCCGTCGATGGGATTCCACTCATCACCGACTAATATATATAAGAAGATTTCTGGGCGAACCCGTACTCCATCTTGATGACTACCATCATCAAGACCACGTGCGCATTTTGACTCACGTGTGCACACTAAACATCCTAATGACCGATCATTTGTACCCAAGCATACTAGTGCCAATACTACACATTTCATTAATCTTTCCCAATATCATTTCATAACAACTTCCGTGCTTAGCACGTACTCACCATGACTCACCGTCATGCCCAAACCACATTTCCATGCCTAGCATGTACTCACCATGATCCTCGGATCATACAATTACCTCATAATATCATTTCACATGTCAACACCACATGTATATCATTAACACAATATCACATCATATTTCATGCATATATATATATATATATCTCCATCATGTTTATCATCAACATGCATATAACAATGCATCAACCATGCCTCAACATACATGTATACAACATATACATAACCAACACCATCACAATTTAACACGAGGCATAAACAACCAATAAAGAGTGCAACCAAAGTCTCTAATCAAAGCTTGGGATTAGGCTACCACTCTAATCCCAACTCTAGGTGGGTTTACCAAGCCCATCCTAGGTTCACATGCTTGAACCAAATACTCAAAACCATTTTAAAAATATTTAACCACTCACCTCTACCTCCAAGCTCAACTACCAAGCAAACATCACCTTCAAGTTTTCGGATTTCTTCCCGATGCTTCGCCGACCCAAGTTCTTGCTTCTAAACAACCTCAACACAATTCAAATAACCTCAAATCAGCCCAACATCAAAATACCAACCCGGAACACAATTCAATTACAATTCACACCATTTCAAGCCATAAACAAACCTCATATTTTGCAAACTCGGGCAGCCCTAAAACCACATCCAAAATCCATGTTTCCAACACCCTTTACACCCACAAATGATCCCAAATCAACCCCTAACCATAGTACTACCAAAAGCCTATCAATTCTCACCAAAAACAACCCCCAAAACTCACCCAAAACCCTCCAAAAACCCCATTTATACCCAAATTCGGGAATTTGCTTAAAACCATTCAAAATTCACATATGTGGTACCATTTAGTTCTTAGACTTCATAACTAACCATATTAAATCAAAACATTAAGCTTAACAACATAAAGTTTCCATTTTTAATCAAAATCTTCAAAACTCCATTTTCCAAAACTTTAACGAAAATGAAAACTAATGGTACTTTTAAAGAGAGGGAGTTGAGGAGAAGTCAAAAACGATGTTACCTTTCAAAAATGAGTTGAAATGGAGGAGTTTTTTTATGGAATAGTGATGGAGAGGAGAGAGCTCTATTTTCACGTTAAGTTGGGTGAGGAAGAGAGTGAATAGTGAAAAGATTATAGGAAAGGGGGTTTAAAATTAAAAGATGGGCAAATTACCAAAAGGCCATTAATGAATGGATATCTTCTTTCTTCTTTAAAAACTCCCCACTTTACAATTCCTTCAATTTGGTCCAATTTCAAATATTTATTTTTGAAACCCGAAACTTAAAAGATTATTTTAATTTCAAAACTGAGCCCAAATAATATTAAAATATTATTTTCACATAGCCCCTAAACCCGGGTGTTACAAATTATGCCTTTATGGCACGTTTTTATCTATCTTTGTGGCACGTTTATCTATGTCGTTTGACACGTTTTTCGTTCTTTCTCGGTCGTTTGACTGTTCTTTTTATTTTATGTTTTCTTAGGGTTGAATTTGACGACGCCACGACTGATAAGATGACGCTTATTTGTAATCATGTTGATCTTCTCTGTTTTGGACCTCGAATTAAATTTGGATATGCGGTTTGCGTTCGTAAATAGTTTCTCATGACGCTTGACTCTGATTTGCGGTTCTCGGTGGTCTTTCAATAGTCTAATCTCCTTTTGTGGTTCGTTTGCCGATGTAGTCAGATTTGTTCGTATCTTTTTTCGTTCTTGTTTTTTGGTTGGGATTTTAACATTTTTCATGTGTGGTCCTTGTATGATCTAAAGTGTCAATATTATATGAACATGTCCAAATTATGTATATAGTTTACAATGATAGTTGTAAATTTTTATTGTAATTTTAAATATTTTCTCTTCTTAATATGATCAACGACTTCTATTCAAAAAAAGAAAGAAAGAAAAGAACAACAAGGGGATACTTTCCCATCTCTTCTCCTTTTCTTCCTCTTTTTTACTCTGACCACCATACTATTTGTGACTTTTTATTCTAAACTAATCGGGGTAAATCGTCTTAAACTACTACCAATCACTTTAGTTTTTTTCTTCACTCTTTTATTTGGTGTCTATTCAATTTAAACATCAAAAATAATTAATTTTTAAAGAGGATTATTTGTGGTAAAAAACACAGCCGCATTGGAAGCGATGCTTTTTGAGAATGTTATTATAAATAATAATTTTAAAGCCATCGGTTATTATAATATTTTTCCAAAGTAGACAAATATTCAAAGTATTAATAAATACATGGAAGGTTCAAGTGATTTAAAATAGATCCAAAATTGATTGACTATAACTATCATTTCAAAATTGATCCAAAATTAAATTAAAATAAAATGACCAAAACCCATTTTGTGATTTAAAAAAAAAAACTCCACCCAATATTTTTAGGAAAAAAACATGCTGCTATATTTAAGTAAAGTATCCATTCTAACATCAAAAGATATGAATATTGTCTTTAAAACAAATTCTTACAATATGATAGATGTCTGATTATTTCCTAAAATATTTTGATTTCTATAGTAAAAAGTGAAATCGGATGGTTACAATTCGACTTTAAACAATAAACTCTATTAATGATTAAAGAATTGAAGTCGGAACATTTTCCTACCATTATCAACATTTTTTAATTGAAAAAAAAACAAGGATAAACAGTGAAGTCGGATCCCTTTCCTACCAACTTTACTTTTACTGTAATATACTATAAATTTAAAATTAATCTAACAAATACAATATTTAAGTAAAACTGCCCATTCTAAAATAGTTGGTAACGGTGCTTCAGTCTCCCTGCCTTAACATGAATAACATTTTGAAACTCATTTATTAAACAAATTGAATATGAACTAGATATGTTAAATTTATTTATGTTTATTTAAAGTTTGATTAATAAATCATATAAAACTTGTTTAAAGTTTTATTATTTTTTATAAGCAACTTTTTATTATATATCCAAAAAAACAATAAAAGTTGCTACATCAAACTTAAACATGCCCTTGATACGTTCTCCTTAGAAAAAGAGATTTATATTTACATTTTTCAATCGTATACTCTTACCTGTAAACGAATGTAAATAATAAATTTGATACAATCAAGTATAACTATACAATTCCTATGAACACCCCCAAAATGCCTATGATTCCTCTTTTTTTTTTAGGAAAACACCAAAGATATATTAATTAAAAGTCAAAAATAGCATCGTCTACAATGTCCGACTCAATACAAACATGAACATTACAATCGAAAATAAAAGGCTCGTTACAACTAAAAATCCATTGCGCTAAGGAATGTGCAATTCTATTTGCATCTCTACTGATATAAAGAACAATGAACACATGGTGATCTTTCAAAATCTGCTTAGCTTCAGCAAGGACAATGGCTGCAAGTGAGTAGTCTGGATCACTGGATAGAAGTTTGTTGATGATGCCAATAGAATCTCCTTCGAACAGGACCTGCTCCCAGCTATTAGAAACATCCATCTTTAGACCTTCCACAAGCGCAACTGCCTCCACCAGTTCAGCTGTGAAAATCCCTTCAAGAACAGAAGCAGCTTCATCAATCATCAGCCCATACTGGTCTCTTGCAACAACACCAATAGATGCCTTGTCTGTCTCTATCACAAATGCCCCGTCCACATTTACTTTAAAGTAACCAGCTGGAGGACATGTCCATCTGCAGGATCTATTACAAACATGAACATGACCAAACGACATGCTTTCAGCATCCTAAAAATCTGAAATAAGTAATTGGACATAGTCAATAGCAGCTCTAGGTGGGATTAGGACCCCTTTATGTATCTTAGTATTCCTTCTATTCCATGCATTCCACATCAAAACACACAAAAGGGTATATTTCTCAGAATCAAGCTTTTTGAGACATAATTCAAGCCAAGATCTAGCAGAAACCACAGTATTAAAAGGAATCAGATTTGAAAGGCCACAAGTATCAAAGAGCTCTCTAACATAAGGGCAATCTCTGCAGGCATGTAACATATATTCGGAATCAAGATTACACAAGGGGCAAGAACCAAGGCCAATATTAGCAGCTTTTAATTTCTCTCCAACAGGGAGGGCATCAAAACATAATCTTCAAATGAATATTTTGATCTTAGGCAGTGTTTTCATTTTCTGCAGAGCTTTCCATATAGAAGATAAATCTCTTTCAACTTGGTTGTTCCTCAAAAGCCAGTCATATCCAAATTTTGTAGAAAAGACTCTTGAGGAATTGTGGTCCCATAACACAATGTCACCTTCAACTGGGGCAATAGGACATTTTAAAATAACATTTGCATTAGAAACAGAGAAAACACTCCTAACCAAAGGCTCATTCCATCTAGGAACATTTGGAACCATAAACTCACCACAGGTCAGAATATTAACATTGCTATCAACATAAATTTCTTGGAGAGTAAACACAGTGTCACCTCCCCACCTGCTTTGTAACAAAGAAATGAGACTGTTTATGCCAACTCTTGAATGAAACTGATCCTTAAAAAGTTTTTTAGCTTTAAAAATGCCTCTCCAAATATGAGATGGTTTATCATGGGCTTTGGTAGAGAGGATGTCCCCATTAGGAAAGTATTGTGCAGAAAGCACCTTAAAAAAAGGAATCTTTCATGGTTAATATCCTCTAAACCTGTTTTGCTAAAAAAAGCCAAATTAAAACTTATCAGATCTTTCAAGCCTAGACCACCATATTTTTTAGGTCTACAAAGTTTAGTCCAAGCAATATGAGTCTCTACTTTCTCAGACCACCAAAAGATTCTCATAGAAGAGATGATAGGATCAAGGATGCAATCAGGTAGGAGGAAGCAGCTCATAACATAAGAGGATAAGGCTTGGGCAACAGATTTAAGAAGAAATTCTCTACCCCAAAAGAAAGGAAATTTTTTTCCAGCCCCTCATTCTCTTATCAACTTTTTGAAAAAGAAAACCTAAAGAATCAGTCTTGTTTTTTCCCACTATCAAAGGAAGACCATAGTATATGCCCGTATCCACTTCTTCCCTCATACCAAGAATGTTCTGTAAAGTATTTTTGTGGTTTTCACTCATCCCATTGCTGAAATAAATGTAAAATTTATCAAAGTTGACTTTTTGCCCAGAAAATTTCTCATACAGTCTTAAAATATCAATCACTCTAGTAGCTTCATTAGGGGAGTTTCTAATAAACAAAAGAGAGTCATCAGCATATAAAAGGTGATTAACCCTAGATCAATGGATGCTAACTCTAAGCCACCTGATTCTCCCAGCAAGTTGTTCTTTCAGTAATGAAGCAGACAGAACTTGAGCACAAAGAAGAAACAAGTAGGGGGATAATGGATCCCCCTGTCTAAGACCCCTGCTAAATTTAAACATCTCAGATAACTTCCCATTTATCCTTAGATGCAAGCTCACAAAAGACACACATCTCATCACCAAATTCACCCAACTCTGGTCAAATCCCATTTTCATCATCACATCTCTCAAATGTGCCACTCGACCCTATCATAGGCCTTTTCCATATCTAGTTTTATGGATGCCCCTTTATTTTGTCCACTCCTAGAGCTTTTCAAGTATTATAACAGTTCATGAGCAATCATCACATTATCTGATATAAGTCTATTTTTCACAAAAGCATATTGGTTTTCAGAGATGCATATGGGCATGATAGTTTTAAGCCTATTGACAAGAACCTTTGATACAATCTTATAATTTACCGTGCACAAATTTATAGGCCTAAACTGCTTAATGAGGTTAGGTTCATCTACTTTGGAAATAAGGACTATGACAGTTTTGTTGACATCATTTAGATCCAAGTTACCATTCAACAAATCAAGACAAGTATTGACAAAATCATTTCCTATCATAGACCAGAATTTTCTAAAAAAAGATGAAGGGTATCCATCTATACTTGGAGTTTTTGAGGGGTGAATTGAAAGAAAAGCATCTTTGACTTCCTCTGTGGTGAATTCAGAGCATAAGTTGACATTCATGGCTGGTGTGATGCATTTCTCCACGTTCTCCAGGATCAAGCTTGAAACAGGTCATCCACTGGATTGGAATAGCTCTTCAAAGAAGTTCTTAGCTATCTCAAAAATTTTCTCCTCCCCATTCTGTAGAAACCCTTCATTATCAATAAGCCCCTTGATCCAATTCTTCTTTTTCCTACCTTTAGCTATTGTATAAAAGAAGCATGTATTTTTGTCGCCCTCTCTTAACCATAGAACTCTAAACTTTTGTTTCCAATACACTTCTTCTCTGTCTAGAATGGTTTTTAATTCCCTTTTTGCAGCCAAAAGCTCCTTGACATTCTGATCATTAATTGCAGCATTCATAATTCTTTCAATCTTTTCCAGTAAGATTTTCTTTCTTTTTGCAGCAGTTATGCTTTTATGTCTCTGTCAATCATTGAGTTCCTCCCATATAGCACTTAATTTTGACATTGTAGATAACCTAGGAGACTCCCACACTCTACTGATAGTTTCTTTGCAAAAATCCTCATCTGCCCAATAATTTTCAAACCTAAAGTGATCACCTGCTCTATTGTAATATCTATGATGCGAGTCAGTATCCAGTAGCACATAATGATGATTAGAGAAAGGAGAAAATTCAGATACAACAGTGCACAAACCATGTTTTTCCAACCAAAAGATGCTTGCAACATATCTATCCAGTCTTTCTTTTACCATTGTTTCAGCATTAGTCCTCTAGTGCCAAGTAAACCATCTCACACTTGGTTTGATATCCCATAAGCCATTCATGTCCAAGGCAGCCTTGAATTTCTCCATTTCAATCCTTGGCTTCCTTCTCCCACCTTCTTTCTCACTTAAGTCCACAATGTCATTCAGATCTCCCCCAACAACCAAGGTAAATTTGATATGGGCTTAAGGGCATCCAGTAAATCCCAATCCTCCTTTTTCCTAGCTCTATAGCAATCTCATACATTCCTGTAAATCTGAACTTTTCCTCCCCTTTAGTAACCACAACATCTATGTGAGATCTCGAGAAAAACAATAGATCAATTTGAATTTCCTCACTCCACAGCAGCATTAAACCAAGACAATCATTACTTCTTTCCACTACCAAGTTGCCAACCATATCAATTCTTCTTTTAACATTTTCTGCTTTTGCTTTATTCAACCTTGTGTCACAAAGGAAAATTAAACTAGGACCTTTTGAAGCAACAAGTTGCCCTAAAAATTGAACTGTCTCAGGGTTCCCAAGCCCTTGACAGTTCCAAATTAATGTTTTCATGGCTCTTGGCAGGGCTGAGCATCAGCCTCCACCGTTAGTTCAGGGGTTTTTAGAGGGGAAAAAGCTTCAACACCCAATTCCTCAGTATTAGATATTGCAACGGACACAGATCTTGTCTTTTTTGATCCAACAGGGTTGCTAACTTCATAATTTCCTTGTAGAGCACGTTTCGAACTCCTATTTTTTTTGTAGATGCCATTACATTCTTTCCTCTAGATGAAACATTCCTAACTGTAATAGTGTTGTCTTCCACAACTTCACACACCTTCTTCTATTTTCCAGATCCTGAGCTCAGGGTGTAAAAATGGACTAATCCAGGCTTAGGTGCTCCCAAAAAAGCACTTTTCGATTTAAACATTACCCTTAGCAAGTCACCAAATTGTAGGTGTTCTTCCTTAACATTCCTAGGGGCTGCAGGACAAAGGTCAAGTTCATGGCCTATAATGCCACACCAGAAACAAAACCTGGAGAGTCTTTCATATTTAGCCATACACACACGAGGAGAAACATTACTGAGTTTCTCAACTAATACGCATCTCCTTAGAAGCTTTGAAGAATCAATCTCAACCCTGACTCGCATAAATTTCCCTAATCTCCCTTCTCCCCTTTTAAAATCAGTAGTAATAAAATTCCCAAGTGTATTTCCTATAGCCTTCCCTACTTCCAAATCCATACCAGCTAAAGGCAGATTGTAAATCCTAATCCAAATAGGCAAGCGAAAGAAATTGTATTCAGAGGGGCTGAGCTTACCATCAAAAGCCTTCAGAGCCAGCAGTTCACCATTGAACGTCTAAGGGACACGATTCAGAACAAAATCCCTTCCCTCAGTTTTACCAAATTTGAAGAGAAACATATTAGGGCCAAGTTCAGTGGCATCTACTAGTGGTTGTTCTCTTCATACTGCCATAAAGACACGAATCAGCATTGGGCCATCCACGATTGCCGGTGAGAACAGTTTACCAACCAACCATTTCTCTAAATCAGGTATCTCTTTCCCCAGAATCGATTCAGCTTCTTCCAAGTCTTGTATCTCCTTTTCTATAAACTTTAACTCGCCTAAGAGTTGGGCTACTTCGTCTTCCATGGTACTCATTTTACTCAGCTTCCACTTTCAATACTTTGTCAAATGGGACTTTTCAGAATCAGTAAATCCTTCACTATACCAGGGAAAACTCCAAATGACTGCCTTTCGCGAAAGCTTCCTAGGTAAGGGGAGAAAAAACCTATCAAAAACCCTTCTCAGGTTTAATTTTTTTGCCTGCTATAAGAATGAAAACCCCTTGAAATTGAGTCGTTGTAAGCTGTGGGAATAAGGTTAAAATTGACTATTCTCTCCTTTAATAAAACGGTGTGTTTTTGCCCTTTGAGATAATACTCTTTATATCCCAAAAATTCCTCAACATCGAAGCTTTCCTTAATTCCATTCTCAGGATAAAATAAGCAATTCCCCCAGTTAATGAAACGGGGCGTTTTGTTGAGAATAATAATAAATCATAAAAACAAATAACCGTTGGCCAGGTCAGCCCCGTCTCTGCCACGCGTCGAGGCTGTCCACCAACATTCCTTTTGACCTCACCGAATTCCGCGCCTCACGCACGTAGGAGCCGCCAATCCGAGGTAATTGGCGCCAATGATTGTCTAACTTTCTGAGTCTGCCCCCCTTCACCCAACATCCGCAAAATATTGTACCTTATCATCTTCTTCATTATATCAGGAATTTCATCAAACACCTCTGCTTCTAAACTTAACCAAAAAACCAAAAACAAAACAAAATCCAGAAGATCATACTTAAAATCCCTATCCATCCCATATGTAAACCACCTCATCACACCTGCAACAACACCATATTCGCAAAAACCATAAAAACGTGGTCCCAGCCCTTCGTCGAAAACCACCGCAACACAGACCCCTATTCTATATCTAAAACCATCAAACCATCTGAAAAAACCCTCATCAACCCCCTTGCTATTACAATCCGTGAAAAACCAGCTTCCAAACTAATCATGCAAAACAGAAAAGAGTGAAGCAAATGCATAATACCGACCAGTACTGACATACTTACCCTCGTCATTCCAAAACTGACCACAAAGACAACACGAGTTTCTAAAGTCGTGATTCGGCCGTTCTACACTCACCACTCGTCGGCCAACAGGTTGCCGGTCAATCGGACAGACGCGTCACGAAAAGAGACTTGATCGGACCTTCACCGGATCAAGAGATGAGAACACGAACGGGAAAAAAATCAGAGCTAGGTAGATGTGCACTTGTTAACCCAACATGAGGATAGACACAATAAAAGACTTACCATTCAAAACTACAATAGCCCAAGCTAACTCTTCATCACAGCTCTGCATCCTGTGAGGCAGGCCACAAAGTTTGAGAACATTCTCTCATATCTCTCTAAAAAACTGGCATTCAAAGAACAAATGACGGTGAGATTTCACTTCGATTCCACACATCTTGCACAAGCCATTCTCAATACCTCATCCTCATTAGCTTGTCTTTTGTCGGTAAACGGTTTAAAATTGTCATCCAAACTACCATAGCATGCTTTGGCATGTGCAAAGAAAACCACACAATTTTATGCCATGCCATTTTTTCTTTTGCCTCTTTAATGTCTTCTCATATCTTTTTTACTGTTAGGTGTTGTCCAGTAAGCTTCATTCCTCATTTTAAGTAATTTCTTCAAGACCCAACTATAATGAAGTTTGATCTCAGGCTGTCAGATATTGTCATTTTTTATCGCATATTCCCTGCTTCATGCAATCCATAAGGACTCACTCCCATTCTCTTGAACTAAACATTGCATCAGTTTCATTATACATGCACAGTTCCATGTCTGGAGGTCCTTCAAGTCAAGACCACCCTCATTTTTAGGGCTACAAATATTCTTTCAGCTTACTCTAGCTTCAGTTGTAGTTGTGATGTTTTCTTTCTACAAAAATTTATAACATATTCTTTCAATTTCTTGAACGACACCCTTCAGCAAGATTACTTATCTGCACCAAAATTATTTTTTATAGTTCATTAATATCTATAAACAAATGTACTTAATTTAAACGAATAAATATAAATACACCCTTTTATCAAAGGTAGCTTTGTCCCAACTTTTCAAAAAGATAACCCTCATGATCTGCTCCTTTGTTTTTCTTTGTCTTTTTTTAAAAAAAAAAATAATGCAATGCCTCCATTTTTTTTTCACTTTACTCGTTGGAGTTCCCACTAGAACCTTAACACCTTGGCATTACTCCCCCCCCCCCCCCCCCTCATGCTTCCTTTTCCTTGCTTAATTCAGTCTTTTCATAACTTTTCCAAAAGATATCTCATCTCATCTCCCTTCTTTTATGTAAGTTTGTTTCGTTATTTTTTCATTAGGGATTTAATTGTTATTCCGATTGTTAGGAGTGAGCGTTCGATCGATTCAAGTTTATAAAATTTGAGTCGAGTTCGAGTTGAGCCGTGTTTTCGAGTTTTTATACAAATTTAATTGTAATTATTTATCATGTTATAGTACAATTTAATTCCAATTTAAATGACTTTCTCTAATCATATAAGATATGCATACACATTTCTTCATATGTGACATATATTTCTTCATATTTTTTATATCGGTATATATATTCTAGGAAAAGTTGAGAGACTCGACTCGAACTTAAAAATCAATCCACTTATTACGAAAATTTTCAAGTTATTCGAATTTTAATTTTACAACTCAAACTTTATTTGAATTTTTTCGATTCAAATTTATGCAATTTTGAGTCGTGTCAAGATAAGTTGAATTTTTTCGCCTCGAGTCGAAAAATTTAATTTTTCGAATCGAGTCGAGTTTGGCTCACCCCTATCGACTGTATTTTCAGTCGAATTACATTTATTGTAGTTACATATATAATGAATATTATTACGGTCATTATAAATATTACAGCACAATAGCCCCAAAAGGGCTAAAAACATTGACATGAACGACACAAGGTCAACACCTAACCCAAGGCTTTTTTTAGATAAATAACTGATTCAAGATTATAAATTAACTACGCCAGCTACCACTAAATTATAGCTCATGATTTTTTTGTGTCATCGAATTTTAAGTGATTTAAATTTAAAACTTAAGTTTAATTTTTATCTTATTTATATCATTTCGTCGTTAATTCCTTAACGAGACAATAACATGACAGACACCGATACGTGGAGACCAAACTAAAACAACGTTGTTTTGATGGAAAAAAACTAAAAAAAAATACTCTTATGTGATTTTGAACTTGTTGATCGGCTATCTTATTGGTTTCATGTTTGAAACTAATGCAGGTGGCTTGGTGGTTAACCAAAACATGTAGTAGCTGTTAAGAATATTTATATTACCTGTGTAAATTGACTTGGTGATATTTTTTATTCCAAAGATCAAGAGAAAAAAATTAAAAAAAATCATCCATTAAAACTACATCGTTTTAGGTTGTTTTTTTGTTGTTGTTGCATAAAACAACCAACCAAAATAAAATCGTTTTGGTTTGACCTCCACGTCAGGGATCGTCTGCCATGTCATTGTTCCATTAAAGAGTTAATAACATAGTGATGTAAAGGAATCAAAAACTAAAATTTAATGTTAGATTTGGAGCAATTAAAAATTTGATGGTAAAAATAAGTAGATGCTTATAGTTTTGTGATACCTAAGGTAATTTATCCTTTAATTAATTTCATTTGTAATGATGTATATTACCTAACTCACTAATAATAGGGTAAACTTCACTGAAGCTCCCTTATGTTTAGAGTTTGTTCTATTCTGGTCATCCATTTTAAAAAAAAAGTTTATTTTTGTCACTTACGTTTTCGATCGTTACTGTTTTGGTCACCCAAGTGTTAACATACGTCAACGCCCTTTAATATGATGACCAAAACATAAGTGACAATAATAATATTTTTTTAAAAAAGAGTGACCAAAGTAGAACAAGCACTAAACATAAGAGACCTCCGGTAAAGTTTACTTTTAATAATAATATATAAGATTATATACTGTAAATACGGATAAAAATCTTTTGTCCATTTTCGGTGCTCCTTTCTATGCTTTAACACTAAAAAACACTAAAAATTAAATTTTAAACCCTGATCTTAAATTCTAAACCCTAAACTTGACACTTTATACCCTTAATTATACACCATATCCCAAACTCTCTAAACTCTAACCACAAACTTTAATCTTAACTCTAAAATTAAACCTAATTTTTAATATGAAGTATAAATAGGGTCACCGAAATGGGATACGAAATTTTTACTCATGTAAATACATCATAAAAGATAAAAAATAAGAGACAGAAAGGATGATAATTAAGTGGGTGGTGATATGGAATGAATGTTGTATAGTCAATGTCAGGTTTCTTCAGTTGAATTCTTTAATAACATAGCATGCAATGCGACTGCTAATATTTAATTAATTTCTACAATATTTTACTCTTTTTTTGACAATACAATATTTTACTTTTGCACGCCCAATATATGAATTATCCCCCAAATTTACACGTGCCCATCGCTTAACACTTAAGTTTCCTTTTCATTTATTTATTATTTCTCAGTAAATATTTGTCGCCTTATCGGTCAGCAATTTTTTTCCAAAGAAATACGCAGTCAATTTGGTGAATGATTATAAAATACAACCGGTTAATGTAAGGTTAAAAATAGTTGAAATCAGTTATAACTGAAAAATTTATTAAGTATATAAATTTTTACAGTAAATAAGTAATATTTCAGATTAAATTCGAAAATATTATATTTTTTTAACGAATCATATTTGCATAACTATTCAAAAAAAAATTATGTACATTGCATAACTATTATGGTTTGCAACTTAAAAAATTAATCATGTAACATTATCGGTTGTAATTGAAATTATTATCGATTGTATAATTTTTTAGAGTAGACATGTAACATTTTAAGTTAAAACCTACTGCAATATAACATTCTTTATTGTAACCGTAATTATTACTAGTTATGTAACTTTTTAGATTAAACAATATATTATTTTAAGTTAAAATTCGCCCTAAATTAACCTTGAGTTTGTGCTATAAAAAAATAACCTTGAGTTTGAGTGCCGCACAGCAAAACTATCGCAACTTAGTTTCCATTTTCATTTCAATATTTTGTTATATCATGTCATGATTAAACTTCCACGAAACTGAAATCTCCTAAACATTCCGTCTTTATGTTTCTAATCACAAAAAGTTCCGGATTTAGTTAAATTTTTAGAGATTTAAATAATTTTTTTGAAAATAAGAATTTAATGAGAATCTTTTAAATAAAATGGATCTAATTAATTCTAAAAAATTAAGATACTTAATAGAAATTTATAAAAAAAATGGAAGTTCCAAATTAACACTCCAATTGTTCTTTTTCTCTATTTTATGTACCCAAACGAATATTGTTTTAAGGCCCGATTTTCTGCCTTTGGGTTGAGATTATAATACAAAAAAGGTGGTAGCCCAAAAGGCTTAATATATTCAAGGGAGATGCTGATTAATAGCCCAAGTTTTAATCAACACAAAATTCCTTCAATTACACATGATTTTTTTAATCAAATATGCGATGTTGTATATGGAATTTTAATTTTGGTTTATATATACCCATAATTTTTTTTGATTTATTTATATATACTCATGACCTAAATTAAGAAACGGGTTCTAGACCACTAAGAGCAGAACACCCCTTTTTTCTCCTAGAATTTTTATTTATTTTCTTTAAGTAGGATTAGAATTTGTCAAAAAAATACATTCATTTATTTTTCATATTAATAAATAATTATTTGTGAATGTAATATGTAAGCGTAAAATGATGTTAAGTCGATAAAAATATTAATAATTTGTAAAAATTGAATCAAATTGTAAACAATTACGCAAAATAAATGTTCATGCATAATGTTTCACATTTCATGAAAGTTCATGTGTAGTTTTGATGTTTATTGATTTGTTCCTATTGTAAACTTAAATTTTAGTTTAGATATAAATTATAAAATTTATGGTTTTTAGGATTTAAAATATTTGTTTTAGAGATTAAATCACATTTATATACATATAGCACTTTTTTGTTGAGTTATTCAAGTATGAAAAATTGTAAAATAGTCGCTCAATTTAAAAAAATAACAAATTAAATTGTTTTCGTTAAAAAATTAAAGATAAATGACATGACAATTAACAAAATTGACATAAGAACATATTTAGGTCTAAACTTTTACACATTATTACAATTTGGTTTTATAAAGATTTAACCCTCAACATTTTAGAATTACACATATTTAGTCCCTCTTCTAAACCATATTTATTATTTTCTCCTTCACCACGAGCTTGATCCCCTTTACTGTCTGAATGTTTTTCCATGAATCAAACTCCATATTTTCAAATAAGAAAAACCATATAAGATTATGAAACAATGGAAGCTAAAAAAAAGCACACGCAACTTCATTCCACAAGAAAATCAAAAGAAGAAATTCTAAAAAATTGGCAACAGTTCGGTTCTATTTTATGTTTCGCTTGAAGTTAATAAACTGTTGCAGACACGGCAGAGGTAACCCACTATACTGCAGGCCCAGTGACGGCTCCAACAAGTGTGGTCCAGGATATCCCCTGGTCGGGAATGAACCAACAGTGCGCAGAGGGAGTAGGGAAAGAAACGTGCCACGTGGCTTAACCGACTTTGTCTTGTATTAGGATATTTATCTCTTTTTGCTTAAATAGCTCGGGTTGTGAACTAAGAGGGCATGCAAAAACCCTAAGAAAACCTTGTTTCCCCCTTCTTAATCTATCTTCTTCCTCACCTCTCTATTTCTTCTGTGAGTAATTACTGCAATACATAACAGTTTGGTGCTTTCATTGCTTACTCTACCATGGTTAACAACACTGAGTCCATCCGCTCGCTCCAGGACACTACCACTCGCCATGAACAAACACTCACCTTCTTCGAAAACCATGTTGCCAACCAAGACAAATAGAACGCTGCAACTAATGTCACACTTCAGGAAATGGCTCGGCAGCTTCAAACTATCGCTGCCCAGTTAGGATCTTCAGACACTACATCGGCCGACGGTGAGATGTCAGTCGATAGTACCTTACACCGCGGCAAGGCGAAGGCCCACGACGACTCTGATGATGCCTTTCCGTTCCCACCTAAGCTAGTGCAAGTTGAGCTTCCCATCTTTACTAGAGATGATTCAGAGGAATGGATATCCTTGCGACGGAATTTTTTGAATTTTATGGAACGGACGATCACCATCGTGTCACGATAGCGTCTTTTCGAATGACCGGCACGACGAAGAAATGGTTTCGGTGGATGCAGCGCCAACGGCAACTCGCAGGTTGGGCCCATTTGGTTGACGCTATTCGCAAACACTTCACCATCATGGAGATTGAATCCCCAGCCGGACAGCTGGCTAAGTTGATGCAGACGACAACCGTGGCGGATTATCAGTCACGTTTTGAGGATTTAGCGTTGCGAACATCAAATCTCTCTGATGAATTCTTCTTAGATTGCTTCACTTCTGGCCTTCGCGCTGATATTAAGAACGAGGTTCTGGGCCATCGTTCAACATCCATGGTTGAGGTTCAGGCCTTGGCTCGATTCCATGAGGCTCGTCTACAAGATCGTCGTCCCTTTACTCGCCCTTCGACTTCCAAGCTTCCACCCTTGTTGCCGACCCCTCCAGCAAATTCCCAGGATCCAAAAGGACAGCCTGGTCGCCCCCCTTCATCGGACCCAAGCACTCAACCCTCACACTCTCCCCCACCTGTTCGTCGTATTTCCTCTGCGGAAGCACATGCACGTCGACTCAAAGGCCTGTGTTTTTACTGTGATGAACGTTATGTGCCGGGACATAAATGCAAGGCCCCTCAGCTGTTTTTGTTGGATGATACCGTCGAGAGTGTCGACCAAATGCCTCCGGCGGACGATAACACTGATACACAACCCCCACCCATCGATGAGCACTCCACAGTGTCGTTCAACGCTCTTGCTGGCTGTACTACTCCAAATACACTGCGCGTACAAGGCAAAATTCAGGGCAATCTAGTTCGTATTCTCATCGACGGTGGTAGCACCCATAACTTCATTCAATCTCGTGTTGCAAAACATCTTGGGTTACAGGTATCAGCTGCCCCAAACTTCCGGGTTCTTGTCGGTAATGGCCAACGTCTACAACATGAAGGTTGCGCTCGTAAGGTCAAAGTTTTAGTTCAGGGTACTGAGCTGACCATTGACTTCTACATTCTGCCCCTCGAGGGTGCTGAGGTTGTGTTAGGCGTTGCCTGGATGGTCACCCTAGGACCTGTTACTATGAACTTTGCCAAGTTGACTTTTGAATTTCAATAGGGTAATGAGCAGCATTGTTGGCAAGGTGACACTGAGATTGGACCCCAACCAATTCACCTCCAAACCCTCCGTCGTCTGTCAGAAACGGGAGCTATCGCTGAGTTCTTCCGCTTGCATGTTGAGAACCCGGCGTCCTCTACCACCTTGCCTGAGTGTGGGGATTTGCGAGACCTCCTGGAAGAGTTTAATAGTGTCTTCGAACCAGTCCACAGTTTGCCTCCTCAGTGCCCTCATGACCACGCCATCCACCTCGACGCATCGAGTAAGCCAGTCAACGTCCGTCCTTATCGCTACCCTCACTTTCAGAAGGTTAAGATCGAAAAACAAGTTCAGCAAATGCTTCAGGCAGGTTAGATTCGTCTGAGCACGAGTCCATTCTCTTCCCCCGTTCTGCTGGTCCGCAAAAAAGATGAGACATGGCGTTTTTCTGTTGATTATAGAGCACTCAACGCGATCACCATTCGCGACAAGTTTCCGATACCTACAGCCGATGAAATTTTCGATAAACTCGGACAGTCCCGGTTCTTTTCAAAGCTGGATTTGCTCGCAGGGTACCACCAAATTATAGTCTGTGGTGAGGACATCCATAAAACTGCCTTTCAGACGCATGACGGCCATTACGAATTCCTTGTTATGCCGTTTGGCTTAACTAATGCTCCCTCAACATTCCAAGCTACGATGAACGCCATTTTTCACCCATTCTTGCGAAAGTTTGTTCTCATTTTTCTGGATGACATCCTAGTGTTCAGTGGCAACTGGCAGGACCACCTTCAACACTTACGCAGTGTTCTTCAAGTCTTGAAAGCCCATGGTTTTGTGGCTAAGCAATCGAAATGCTCTTTTGGACAGGAGACGATGGAGGATCTGGGTCACGTAGTCTCTCGCGAAGGGTTAGCCATGGACGATACTAAAGTGGAAGCTATTCGCAAGTGGCCAGTGCCCACTACAGTTCGCGATGTCCGCGCCTTCTTGGGTATATTAGGTTACTATCGTCGGTTCATTAAAGGGTATGCTACAATCGCAGCTCCTATTTCGGATCTGTTGAAACATTCCGACACATTCACTTGGTCTCCTACGGCTCAGGCGGCATTTGAACTCTTGAAATTCTCCATCGCGTCAGCTCCAGTGTTGGGTCTTCTGGATTTTGATAAAGAATTCGTTGTTGAAACAGACGCATCCGGTGTTGGCATTGGGGCCGTGTTAACACAGGCCAATAGAACATTGGCATTTTTTAGCCAAAAGCTGAGTCCAAAGATGCAAGCTGCCTCAACATACCATCGCGAGATGTATGCCATAACTTAGGCCGTTGGCAAATGGCGTTAGTACCTCCTTGGTCGTCGTTTCGTGATCATCACGGACCAGAAGGCTCTCCGGGAATTAACTCAGCAAACAATTCAAACGCCTGAGCAACAACAATGGCTGGCAAAGCTAATTGGTTTTGATTTTGAAATTAAGTATCGTCCGGGGAAACTGAATACGTTGGCAGATGCTTTGTCCAGGGAAGTTAGTGCCCACTTGATGGCTTTTTCTCGCCCAGTTTTTGGGATCTTGGAGGATATTCGCACAGTGATACAACATGATTCTGGTTTGTTGCAGATACTGACAGATATCAACAAGGGGTACGACTCACCTCTGGGCTACACTGCTAACCACGGGTTATTACTCTTCAACAATAGGATTGTGGTCCCTAATGAAAGTGCCCTGCGTTCTCGGCTCCTACGCGAATTCCATAGCTCGACAGTCGGTGGTCACGGCAGAATATCTCATACATTTCGTCGTTTGTCCGCTCATTTTTTCTGGAATGGGATGCGCAAGCACGTTCGTCTCTTTGTATCGGAGTGCCAGACTTTTCAAGCCATGAAGAGTGACAACCTTGTTCCGGCAGGCCTTCTTCAGCCACTCCCGATACCTCAACAAGTCTTTGAAGATATCTCATTGGACTTCATAATTGGTCTGCCCCGCTCCAACGGTAAAGAGGTAATCTTGGTCGTCATTGATCGGTTGACCAAATATGGCCACTTTTTTTGCCTTACCTACACAGTATGATGCCCCATCGGTTGCAAAGGTTTTGGTCCAAGGCGTGGTTAAGCTGCATGGCATCCCTCGTTCTATGGTTAGCTATAGGGACCCGATCTTCACCAGCACCATCTGGACGGAACTGGATCGACTCCAGGGCACAGAGTTGTGCTTAAGTTCGGCTTACCACCCGCAATCTGATGGTCAAACCGAATCCTTGAACCGCTGTCTTGAGATGTACCTCCGTTGTATGACCGGCAACGAGCCACGTAAATGGGAAAAGTACCTGGCTTGGGCAGAATTTTGGTACAATACGACATTCCAAGCTTCTGCCGGGATGACACCATTTCGGGCACTGTATGGCCGCGATCCTCCTACTTTCATGTCTTACGTGGAAGGGGGTTCTCTCAATCCTCAAGTGGACAAGGCACTTCAGGACCGTGACGCAATTCTTCGCGAGCTTAAACAGAATTTGGCCCAGGCTCAGCTGCGAATGAAAAACCAGGCTGATAAGAGGCGTCGCGAAGTGGAATTGAATGTTGGTGACTGGGCTTTCATCCGTCTCCAACCCTATCGTCAACTCTCCCTTCGGCTGACCAAGCACACCAAACTCAGTCCACGATTTTTCGGCCCCTACAAGGTTGCCCAACGCATCGGACTGGTGGCTTATCGTTTGGAGCTACCTGAGACGGCACGCATACATCCAATTTTCCACATTTCTCAGCTCAAGCTTTGCAAAGGGCAACCATTACACCAGTTCCTTCCGCTTCCTTTCTTTGTTGCGTCGACAAACCTTGGACAAGGCTGATCTCTTAGGGGGGTAATGTTGCAGACATGGCAGAGGTAACCCACCATACTGCAGGCCCAGTGACGGCTCCAACAAGTGTGGTCTAGGATATCCCCCTGGTCGGGAATGAACCAACAGTGCGCAGAGGGAGTAGGGAAAAAAACGTGCCACGTGGCTTAACTGACTTTGCCCTATATTAGGATATTTATTTCTTTTTGCTTAAATAGCTCGGGCTGTGAGCTAAGAGGGCATGCAAAAACCCTAAGAAAACCTTGTTTTCTCCTTCTTAATCTATCTTCTTCCTCACCTCTCTATTTCTTCTGTGAGTAATTACTGCAATACATAACATAAACTTTGTCTCTTCCATTTTGTTATGGTACTCTACTCAAGGTTTAAAATTTGCATTAATATGCACTTTACCCGCAGCAGATTTCAAATGGGTTAATGTATTTATTATTCTTGTTGTTATTATCATTATATATATATATGGGTTAGGATCAACTTACACAATGTAAAATTCTTTAATTTTACACGTTTTTTGGATCGTTGGATGAGGGAAATAGATAGCTGAGATTAACTCCTTCCTTTTTTTCCCCAAGAATAATCTTCACATATTCTACTATTAATATCATCTATCCGTTTCACCCATCCAACGATCCAAAAAACGTGTAAAACTTAAAGAGTTTTACACTGTATAACTGTATCCTATCCCTATATATATTCAAATGGGTTGTAGTTATCAAGAAGTTATAGTATCCTTGACAGGATAGTTATTAAGTATATCTGACTTGTTAACTATCCCTATTAACCGACAGTCAAATCTATACTGTCGTACCCATCATATCATGCGAATTTAGACTTAACACCCTGGCTAGGTCTTCGTGAATATAATCACAAGAGAATATCCTCGACACCAGAGGTCGAACCAAGACCAAAATATCTCCATCTTTTTCTCCCTTCTTCAATAATCTAAAAAAAAATCATAACTACCACCATTAGCGTTTCTTTGTCCAAACCAGAAGGGATGAACTATCATGAATCACCACAACTTTATTTTCACCATCAACAATTGGTGTGGAAAACGTAAAACATCTTCGACCAGAAAAAATCAGTGGTGTTGAAATCTCAAGAAAAAACAATCCTATTTTTCAGCCCCACATGGTTTACTTGGCTAGTGGTAGCAAAAATGGTCGATGGTCTACATGTCAAACGACAGCTCTTGCATGCACGACCCTAAATACCCTGAGTTCGACAATTGCGACAGTAAAACACAGCCAAGTAGGGGACAATGCCGAGCATGCACCACGATTTGTCAACTTAGGAAATAAAAGAAGAACGAGAAAAATGATGAGGTAGCATTCTCTTACCACGAGAGCCTCATAGCAAAGGACGACATAACATTTACATGAAATATCATAGCAATATCTTTGCAAAACATATACTATATCCATTAGAATCTTTGAATAAATAACTTAATGGGACATAAGTTATACTCAGATACGAGAGTCTCATCCAACTCTACTAATATGATATGGTCAATTCCTCCAACTCTACTTAGACATAAGTCTGACCGATGATAACATCCAACTCCAACTTTGCCAAAGAATGAAGTCTATATAACCCGTACCGAGCTCAATAAACTTCATAACATGTCAATTATATCCGACACTATATTATATGCCAAAGAATGATATGTATTACTCTTATTTTTGAAAGAAAAAAAGAATTAAATTTCTCGTCGCCTCTCTAGTTGATGTTTATTTGGTTATCTTGTTGATCTACTTTTGGACCCTAAGGTTGATTCTCTCGTCTTGACAAGTACTCAAATCATCACATATATATTATGTTTGAGTTGTGATAAATTGAGAATTGTTTGTCTGAACCGAATTGAATATATGAATTTTTTAAATTATTTCTTTACACAATCTTATTTATGAGATGTGTGAATTATAATTTTTTAAATAAATATATCTAAATTACGAAATCTATTTTGGTGTGGCTATTTTCATAAAAAGGACAATTTCCTTGACCCGGTCAATGACCTTTGCAAAAGTAGTACTTGTTTTTCTACACCGTATATAATAAGCATATTGGATAGGGACTTGGATGACAATGACATATGCTTCACTGTATAAGAAATTGGTTTGCCCCCACAAAGACTAATACCCAGTTAATGAATTATTTAAGTGCTTTCACCCCCACCAACACCATTGCTTTTACTTTAGGCTTAATACTATATATAGGGATAGGATCTGTTTACACAGTGTAAAATTCTTTAAGTTTTACACTGTGTAAGTTGATCCTAACTCATATATATACCTTATTTTCTTTAGATAGGTGTCAAAATTATTTTTCAGTTCCAACAAGTACTTAACGTTTCGTTTTGTAATTATTTTGAGATTTTTCATGATATATGTTAACAAAAATCTGGTATCTAATAAACACTACAAGAAAATACATTTTTAGTGACATTAAAAATAGTCACAAAAAGTGTTAAATTGTCACTGAAATTTACAGTGACTATTTTTCTGAGTTGTCACTAGTCGTCACTAATAACTCGTCATTATTATATCAGTGACAAATTTTATGTATTTCGTCACAATAGTTATATATTTTATGACCACACTATTTGAGACAAATAATTATTAATAGTGACTAAAATTTAGACACTAATGTTATTCTTACTAGTGACAAATATTCTATCACAAATGCATATTTAAATAGTGTTTAAAATTTGTCGTCACTGTCAAGCAAACTTTATTCAGATATAAATTTTTAGTAAATAAATGCAATGCCTGGCTTCAAGAAGGATAGAACTTGAAACCTTTAGGGCGAGAGTGCAATACTTATCCACTAGGCTAGGCAAGAAATTTAATACTATTTTGAAAGAAAAATAATATTTAGGTTTAATTGTAATTGAAATTAATTTTATTTATTTTAAAAATATTTATTAATTATAACACTCATTATTATAATAATAATTTAACTAATTTTTATGGTTTCTTATACGAAGTAAGTATGTTGAAGAAACTATTTGAATTTTTTTTTGAAGAAAAAACTAATCAAAATGGAATATATCTTTTAAATTTTTCAATAAAATTCTATCATATATTATGCTAAAATCACATAGTAGTCTTTGTACTCTAATTTGGTCACTTTAAATTTATATACTTTTTAATTTTTGAATTTTCGATCCTGACATGAATGGTAGTATTTAAAAATGTTAAGTAAAATTTTCTTTTTAGCTAATTTGTTATACATAAGTTGCTTATTTAATTTTTTTTCTTTAATTTGATATTTTTAGTCCTTGTAATTTAGTTATATTGCCGGTGTCCCGTTAGGATTAGGATTAAAATTTTAAAATTTAAAAAATATAGGGACTAAAGTTGATCAAAATAGATTGACTAAAACAACAATTTACACATAGTATAGACTATAGAAATATTTTACCTTTTGACGAACGACGAACTAGGCCTTGTGGCTCGTGCTGTGAAAGGAAGAGGCCCACTTCGAATGCAACGATATGGTGTTCGATGATAGTAGATTGAGAATTTAGGGATTTGGGGTTGTTCTGGAAAAACATTAAATTTTTGGGTTTTTAAATAGTTAAAGTTTTTTTTTATTTTTTTAAACAAAAATTAAATGAAGATTAAAAAAATAGGTCATGTGTCACGATTTTATTAGATAACAGAATTTTTTTAACCGTCGTTGATGAAAAAACTTTAAAAAGGTAACAAAATAAAACATTAAACATATACTCGGACAAAAAATACTTTCGACACATATCTAGAATTTAAGCACATATTTAAGTATTAAGGCTTAACATTTTACCATATTGTTCGGTGATTAAATACTTGGGTACTTATTTTAACCAAAAATAAAACTTTAGGTATATTTCAGTAAAAAAATACTTTAAGCACCTATTATTAAAAAGAGACATGATTTAAGCATTTATTTGGTAGTTAAGCCTTTTTAGAAGACAAATTTCAAATTAAATGTCATCTTTTTAAGCTTGGAGTCATGAAAAAAATACAAGTATGTTAGGTAACAATAGATCCGAATCATTACAAATAGATATATTTATAAGTTGTTAACGACTTTTGGAGTCATGAGTCTTTTCAACTGTACCGAGGTTTCTTTAGTGAACCGTAACAAATGTTAAACTTCAATTGAATGTTGGAAGAATTAGATGATATTTGATTATCCTGTAGCACAAGATGTTGGAACTTCAAAATGATTTCTCAAGTAAGCAAAAGGGATCCAATCCTTTGGTTTCCAATATGTACACAAAATACAGCCAAGTAAAAAAGAGGTGAAGTCCTTGTGTATGCCGAAAATACAGGTCGAAAGATTCAGGTATGTAATAAGTAATACAGGTCAGTCTAAATTAATCTTGGAACCGAGGGTGCAACAAAAAAGAATGGGGGCAAAGGCAAAACTGAAAATCTTAATGGAGCTTCCAGGGCAAGCACTTGAGCTTAGAGCAAGGTTGGGTCCAGGTGGTTGAGCATTCACCTCCACTCCCATCGCAACACTTGCAGACAACTCCAAGAGTTGCAAGAATCTTGGAGTATCCTATAAATCATGTCATAAAACAACAAATCCCATTACTCAAACTGAGACAAACAACAAGACCAACAGGAACAGGAACAGGGTCTTACTTGGTTGATCAGGCAGGATTGAAAGAGGCCTAGCTGCTGAAACCGGGGGAGTCTGAGATGAAGAAACCGAGATCACAAGCAAAAGGAGGAGCAGAAAACCCTGGAATTTCTCCATATCTGCAAAAGCAGGGGGTGGAATTAAAACTAAAGAGAAAACCCAGACATGGGATTAATTAAATAGGAGGTGGGTTGTGTAGGTTTGATCTAGAAAGGTGGGCTGCATTTGTCTGTTTGAACTCAATTGCAATTGCAGGGGGATTTAATGATGGAAAGAGACCTGGCTTCTAGAGAGAGAAAATGGGAGACATTTGCCATTAACACGTTTCCAACCTCTTTACCTTTCTGTTAGATTTAGCAAAGAGAAGAGAGAGAATCAACCATTTGATGATACATTAGATTTTTCAGAGTTTTAATATTGTAGACGAAATAATTAAATTGAGCGAGTTTTTTCCATAATAACTAATAAGTATATGTGATATTTGATCTTAATTAATTAAATATTTATAATTATAAAAAGAGAGAGAATTTGCTGCCAATAATCTTTAAAGTAGATAGTTAAATTTTTCAGTTGACATATTCTTTTTCCCTTTTAAATTGTGGATTCAATAATAAGTACGAACAAAAATTTCCCTTTCCTTTTTTTAGGTAAAATTTGTTCAAAAAAATAATTTGTCGGAAGTTTTTCAGTGGCCAAAATGTGGACTGCCCTTGCCCTACTTGTACCAATACACAATACAACAAATTGTATACATATAATCAGCAATTGGATTGAATTGATTAGAATTATTTTAACTTAGATTTATTTTACAATACTTTAAAGAGTGTTTTGGGGTCGGAAGTATTTTTTAAAACATAAATAATACTAAATAAAAAACTTTTAAAGCAATGTTAAATTTTCGATTTTTGTTGTTGATCTATTATGTGAGGAGTTAGTTCTTCTTAGGATGTAATCCTCATATATTTTGTATATCTTATCATGTGCACTATTTTCCCTCCATTAAGGTTAGGGAAATTTTCTAACGAGGCACATGATAACGATACCCCTTTCTTATTAAAAAAAAATTAACCCTTAATTAAAGTTTTCAGGTCCGAGTCCTTAGAAAGTAATAGTGTTAAATACTCAATGCAAAAAGTCTCCTTTTTAATCGTACCAAATTCAATAAAATTAATCTCTCTTTAAACCCTTAAACGAATAAATAGAAATACTTATCGTTAAAAGATTTAATGGATTGTTGATTGCTGAATTGGGGTTCCACAATTTGAAACCATTGATGAGTTGGGGCCACTTTGGAAGGGATATATGGCTAGACTTTGGGCTTTTGGTCTGCACTAATGAATGAGTCTGTTCAAAAGATGAAGAAAATACCATCAACGGCATTTTTTTTAATTATGGTATTAATTTGTTAGTTGGCTAATTCAAATCGAATATTATAGAGACTCGTTATGAGAATGATTCTTTCAATCTAATTTATTTCATTCGCAACATCAAAATTTAAACTCTTAACTTTACTCAGAAGATCTAATGCATTATCCGACTAAATTAATTGGTTGTTGGTACAACGACCATTTCATTGAGATTGAAGATGTAAGTAAGCTTGTGAGTTGTGATTTGGTTTGGTTTGGTTTGGTGGATCAATAATGCCATCCAGTTTCAACCACATAATAATTATTGCAGCTCATATGAGAATTGGTTCGATTGGAACGAAGTTGAGCAGTTGACTGGGTGTAAGTAGGCATTTCCGTTCATTCTTTGTTAATTTGTTCCGTTTTGTTTTGGTTGCTCTCCTGATTCTTCAATATTTTGTCCTGACTAATTTGAATCGATTCACATTATACACTTGATTTTAGTGTATGAGTCTCCCATATGCTATGTTTTGTTTTTATTTTAATATTAAGTGAATGATGACCCTTGGCTTCTTGAAATGTTATCCATGGGTGTGTATTCCGCCAAATTGCGTCAACAAATTTTAAATTAATTGAGTTGATGAGTCTTATTTTATAACTTAAATTTTATTTAAAGTTAAATTGTTTGAATTTTTATTCAAATTTAATTGTAAACATTTATAATGCTATGTTACTAATTGGTTTTAATTTAAACAGCTTTCTATAACCATAAACGATATACATATATATTTCTTCATATGTAATATACATATCAGATAAAGTTGAGGGGCTCAAACTTAACTTGAAAACTGATTCAGTAATTACTAAAAAAATTGAGTTATTTAAAGTTCTATTTAATGACTCGAACTTTGTTTAATTTTTTTTTCAAGTTGAGTCGAGTTGATTTTACAAAATTTCGATTCGAGTCAAGCTTAGTCGAATTTTTTCACGTAGAGTCCACTCAAAAAATTTATTTTTTTTCAAGTCGAGTTTTACTCACCATTGAATATTTATATATCCTGAATTTTTTTTAAAATATTTTATTTTAATATGACCCCAGGGAAAACACTTAAATAGCACCGTACAGAACAATTCGGAACTAGTTAGGATAGAGGTTAGTTCAATCGAACATTTAAAATGTCCATGATAATTTTATCCGGTTTAGTTTAATCTTTATTTTTTATATTAATTTTGAGTTTTTATTTTTTGTTTTATAATTTTTGAACAATATTTAATAAAGTTTCAAAATTATTTTTATAAATATTTATAAAAATAAAATTTGAAGTAAATAAAAATATTAAATATTTTAAATATTGATTTAAGTTATTTTCACTATTTAAAATATAAAATGAATATATTAAAAATGTTATAAATTAAATAAAACTAAAATTTAATTTGATTAGAATAAATCATTATTTTTAAACACATGGACCATAAATGGTCGAAACATTATGATTTCAAATCAATTTTCACCTTTTTGGTTTCTTTACTCAGCTCTATCCTCCAGGAGCGGGACTAGGGGTATAAACGAATCGAGTCGAGTTCGAATAGTGCTAAGCTCGACTCAAGTCGTTAAGATTTCGAGTCGAGTTTAAACTTGAGTAATTTTTAACGAACTTAAATAATATGAATTTGAGCTTGAGTAATTTTTAACGAGCTTGAGTAGCTTGTGAAGTTTAGGGTTTAGATGTTTAAGTTGTTGGATTTAGAATTTAAGATTTAGATTTTAGGACTTATGTTTAGGGTTTATGTTGGGTTTTTTGCACGCTCGAATCGATCACCGAAACCGTCAAGGAGGGTTGTAAATGTTTGGTGGTTGAATTGGCTAAAACCGAAATAAAGGTAGACAATTTGCACAAGGATTTTAGAGTGGTTCGACTACTCAACCGAGTCTACATCCACTACCTTAGCACACCACTAAGGATTTCCCAATTCACTCAACAATGAATTCGTCCCCTTTTCCCGGCTCAGGAGGAAACCGTTACAACCCTATCTTTTGGACTTGGCTAAGATAGAACCAACTCTAGTTTTTCTCTCAAGGCTAAACTAGAACCTCTCCTTTTACAAGGGTAAAAAGATGTAAACAAATAAACCTCACAAGGTGGGTGTTTACACAATTGAGCTCACATGTAACGCCCCGGTTTTGGGCTTAGAAGTTCTGGGCGTTGACCGGTTTGGTCAAAGTCCTGTTCGAATCTAAAGAGGTGAAATTAGGAAAGCCTAGTTCGGGTTGCATTAAAAATATGGAAAAATGTTCTAAAATCATCTTTTAATATAATTAAGTGAACTGTGAAATCAATTTTGAAAAATGGGTTTTGGAAGTATGACATTTTGACTAGTGACCAAAATGTAATTTTTGAAAGTTTTGTGACTATTTTATAAAGAGTTGAAACTTTGAATCTTTAAGGGGCTATTAATCCAAAGGTGATTTCTCCAGATTTTTCTAAGATATTTAGAGTTTTAATTCTGATTTTAAAGTGAATCAAAAGGAGGGAAAAACTCATTTGACAATTTTCTCAACTAACTTCCAATTTTCTTCTCTCTTTTTCTCTCAAACCAAACACACCATTTCCAGAGATTTGATTCTGTTTTTCTCACTTAAATCTCTCCTTTTAACTCTCATTTGATTCCTAATCAACATATCTTCAAAACCTCTTCAATTGCTTCTTGATTCTACAAGGATTTTCATTCCAAAAAGTGGAGAAACACAAGTTTGGAGGTAAGAACGTCCTTCTCCTCTAAACTATCAATTCTTTACTGAAATTCCCAAGTTATCAACTCTTGATTGATGTTTAATTAAAGGCTTTTGAGTTTGGAATTGGATCTTGGCTTATAATGCAAGATTTGATGATTTTTCATGATTTTCGTTAGATCTGATTAATCTGTGATTTAAGATGTGTTTTTGATGTTAAATGAACTCTAAATTGATAAGGAAATGAGTTTTGATTAATGCAATCCCGGATAGGTTGAGTTTCCTAAGTTTAGCTTATGTTTCTTGGATGTTTTTGTGGTGATCTTGTGGATCTGTTGTTGCTGGAGGTATAAGGATGTTTGTAGGTTGTTTTTAGATGTTTTATGGTGTTAATGGATGTTAGGTTTTGCTGGTTTATGGCTGGGCTTTGTTGAGAAGTGGTTTTGATGCAATTTCGGTTGTGTTTGGTGGCCGAAATTGGAGTGGGAATGAGAGCAGCGAGTTTGAGTGCTTTCATTGAAGCTTTTGATGCTTGATGATGCATTAAACCTCTGCTTTAATGTGTTTAATCAGGGGAGACATCTTTGGATCCAAGAGTTGTTGATTCGGAAGCTTGATTTCGTGCTTCGGCAAGTGGCGAAGTGGAATCGGTGAGTGAAAATGGGTTTTCGGCTTTGAAACCAATGTCTTGGGAGCTTAGTTTAAGTCTAAACAACTTTGCTAAGCTCGAGCGTAAGTTTTCGGAATTTCTCTCTAGTGGTGGCCATGATTTTGTTGTGATGCGAAATGATAATTTGCATGTTTTACATACTGTTTTGGAAGCATGTTTTAGCATGGTTTTTGCTGATGATGTAAGCCATATGTTGAAGGTAACTCTAGGTAGGAGTTCCTTGCTTTTGTACATTGAAATGATGTGGTTTAATGCTTTTAAATGCATGATGAATATGGCTTGGTTTTATGCTTTAAAACAGTGATGTAAGTGATGAAAATGATGTATATTGGCAAGTGATGTTTTTAAAATGTTAAGGTCACTAAGGTGGTTAAAAGTCCTTGAGTGAGCCTTGTTACTTATGAACATCAAGGTGGTTAAAAGTCCTTGGATGGTTCATGTTGTGGACACTAAGGTGGTTAAAAGTCCTTAGGTGATCCTTTTCTATGGTGTTTAAAAGTCCATAGGCCAAGGTGTTTAAAAGTCCTTGGGATCAAGGTGTTTAAAAGTCCTTGATGAGTTACATTTCATGGTGTTTAAAAGTCCATGGCCAAGGTGTTTAAAAGTCCTTGGGATCAAGGTGTTTAAAAGTCCTTGATGTGTTACATTCTATGGTGTTTAAAAGTCCATAGGCCAAGGTGTTTAAAAGTCCTTGGGGCCAAGGTGTTTAAAAGTCCTTGGGGTGAAAGTTGATGAACTTGTGTTTAAAGAAATGGAATTTATCACTTGTAGCCAATATGACATGTTATGATTTGATGCATGAGATGCATGTTTAAGTATGCTTTTGAGCATGTGTAAATGATGGTTTGAAGCATGTTTTATAAAGTATTTTACAAATGCATTATTGGATGGTTTTTAAGAGCATTCCTCACTAAGCTTTTGCTTACGCTCTCTTCGTTTTCCTTGATTCAATAATGCAGAGCATTAGAGACCTTTTGAGGGCAGCAAGAAGGGCAAGAATTCAAGTGCAAGTAAAGCTCAATGTATGGAAGGTTTTTGTTAAACATTTTAGCTTTTGGGTGATTTGGCAATGGGGAAACCATGTGTATGTTTTGGGAGGTGTTTTGTACTCCCTAAGTATGTTTCTTTGATGTTAAGATTGTTGGTCTTTGGATTGGATCTTTATATGCTTGTTTTGTAAGTTTGGTGCTTGAATATCTAGCTTGTGTAGGAAGCATGCCTATAGAATTGGGGCTTTTTGCATATGATGATGTTTGGTTGAATTGATGATGCCATTATGTTATATATATGTTGAATTGCATGCTGGTAAAGTTTGGTGACATTCGGAGCATGATTGGTTGTGTAATTGCATGTTTAAAGTGGAGTTTTGGAGCAATCTGGGCAGGGTGTTTCGGAACAGCACCTACCGTTTCGGAACGGGTGCCTTAATCGTGCCCAGGCGTCCGAAACAGGAGGGGCCGTTCCGAAACGGAAAGGCCACTGCCAGACCCCCGTTTCGAAACGGGCTATGCCTGTTTCGGAACGGCCCCGCGTTTCGGAACGGGCTGTCTCCCGTTTCGGAACGGTTGACCATTGGGGGCTGGCATTGGCAGTTATGTGTTTTGAATTGTTTGCGTTTTGGTCCTGAAACTTGTTTGTGCAATTGTATGAGTTTGGGAAGTCCTTTTGAGCTGAAATTTCACAGAGAAGCATGAAACCTGATTAATTTCAAGTTGGTAACTTCAATTTGGGTTAAGTCCTTATAATTATCAGAATTTACAATTTGGTCCCTAAAGTTGTAAATTGATCAATTGAGTCCCTGTTTGATCTCTGATGTTTGTGATCTTTTGGTATGATGTTTGTGTGATCACAATTAGGCTTAATATGCATCTAGACAACTTTTAAAAAGAAAAAAAAAGGGTCGTTAATCAAGGTTGACTTTCGGGTTGACTTTGGTTTTCCCCGTGTGACTTTCTTAATTCGGGTCAACCGTCTAGGCCGGGTTAAGGGGGTTACATTTGGTGGTATCAGAGCTGAGTTCTCGAGTAATTGGGAATATTTGTATGCATGATTGAAGTATGTATGCTATGAATGCTTGTTGTTTGGAAGCATGTTCAGTGGTTTGAAATGTTGATGCAGTTGAGTTGTATGCTCTGATGTTGCATGTTGAGGGTACCCATTGCCAAACAAAAGCTAAAGGAAAGATGTTGTTTTGAAATGAAATTGAGCTTGAATACTTGGATTGCTTACCTTGCTGGGCCTGACTTTGTTTTATTTGTGTTATGATTGCATGGTAAAAGTATGGCACCACGTAGAGAGTTAAGAGGTAATGCGAGAGCTACGGCTCCTAACGAGAATGAGAATGAAGAGCACACTGGTAGTGCTGTGTTACCCCCTCCTCCGCCTGGTGGTGGTGCTGGAGGTGCGAGAGCTGAAGCTGCAGCTGATGCTGGTGCTGGAGCTGCTGGACCAGAGGTTGGTCAGGGGCAAGCTATGCCTGATATGTCTGTTTTGGTACAAGCTATTGCGGGTGCTTTTCGAGCAGCAGTAGCTGGAGCTCAGGGAGCTGGGCATCAGGGAGATGCTGGAGTCAGATTGCCTTTGGAGCGTCTGCGCAGTCTTGGAGGGACTGAGTTTAGAGGTTTGTCAGCTGAGAGTTCTGAGGCTTGGCTGGAAAGTACCAAGCGTATCTTGGGTCAGATGAGTTGCACGGATGTGCAAAAGCTGGGCTGTGTTGTGTCCTTGCTGCAGGATGATGCTTATACATGGTGGACGACTACCATTTCTGGAATGGCTGAAGCTGATGTTACCTGGACATTCTTTCAGAATGTGTTTAAAAGAAGATATCTGGGAGTGAGATATCTGGATGAGAAAAAGCGGGAATTCATGTCTCTTACCCAAGGGAGCATGAGTGTAGCTGAGTACGAGGTACAGTTTGTACGGCTCAGTCAGTATGCACCGGAGCTGATACCTGATGAGAGGGCTAGGTGCGAGAGGTTTCGTTACGGTCTTGTGACAGATGTTAAGATGTATTTGCTGGCCGCCGAGTATGTTGATTTTGATGTGTTGGTGGGCCGAGCTAAGGACGTTGAGATGAACCTGAGTTTGTCTGCTAAGGGTGCTGGCAAGCGAGCTGCTGAGTATAGTTCCGGAGGTGGACGAAACAAGAAGGGACGAGATCAGAAGTATCAGTCCTCAGCCAGGAGAGGTGGTGGTGCACCTGCTAGAGGAGGCAATGCTAGAGCGGATCCTAGTGCTTGTTGGATCTGTGGTTCCCGTGGTCACTTGAAGCGTGACTGTCCTCGTGCTGAGAGAGTGGCACAAGCTCCTGTTGCGGCTGCTGGTAACGGGTGCTGGAATTGTGGTTCTGCAGACCACATAAGGCGAGATTGTCCGAGGATGGCTGGTGAGCAGGTGCGTGCTCCTGTTGTTGCTGCACCACAGAGAGGTCGTGGGCGCGGCCGTGGTAATTTCCAGAGGAGAGAGGAAGGTGGCCGAGGGGTAGCTCATGTTGTAGCTATTCAGCCTGAAGGTGGAGGCCAAGCGAGGGTGTATGCTCAGAGAGAGGGCAGGAATGATGCAGATGTGATTGCAGGTACCTTTACTTTGCAGTCCTTGTCATTGCTTTCTTTGATTGATTCTGGATCTACGCATTCATATATTCTTCGTGAGCATGCTGAATTGCTTGGTTTGCCTGTTGAGTCTTTGGATGTTGGTGTTCGGGTCACTAGTTCTTTTGGTGAGACTGTTGTGACTCGAAAGTTGTATAGAAGGTGCTCTTTGGTTGTTCAAGAGCATGTCTTTCATGTTGATCTTATGGAGTTGCCCTTCTATGGTTTCGATGTGATCCTTGGTATGGATTGGCTTGCTGAGCATCATGCTGTTGTGGATTGTGAGAATAAGCGTGTTTCGCTTAAGCTTGCGGATGATTATGAAGTTGTGGTGGTTGGTGAGAATGTGAAGTTTCTTGCCAATGTGGTATCTTCTTTGGAGGCGAGCAGGATGCTGAGGCAAGGTTGCGAAGCCTATCTAGCTTTTGTGATGAATCCTAGCTCTAAGGAGTTGAGGGTGCAAGATATCAGGGTTGTAAAGGAGTTTCCTGGTGTTTTTCCTGAGGAGTTGCCTGGTTTACCTCCTAACCGCGAGGTGGAGTTTGGAATTGAACTGTATGAGAATACAACTCCTGTGTCCATTACTCCCTACAGAATGGCACCTAAGGAGCTGAAGGAGCTGAAGACGCAGTTGCAAGAGTTGCTTGATCGTGGTTTCATCTGGCCGAGTGTGTCACCTTGGGGAGCACCGGTCTTGTTCGTGAAGAAGAAGGATGGCACTATGAGAATGTGCATTGATTACCGTCAGCTGAACAAGTTGACTATCAAGAATCGGTATCTTTTGCCGAGGATTGATGATCTCTTTGATCAGTTTCGGGGAGCTGCTGTGTTCTCTAAGATTGACTTGAGGTCAGGGTATTATCAGTTGAAGGTGAAAGATGTGGATGTGCCTAAGACAGCTTTCAGGACAAGGTATGGGCATTATGAGTTTCTTGTGATGCCGTTTGGGTTGACAAATGCTCCTCCTGCTTTCATGGACATGATGAATCGTGTGTTTCATGAATACCTGGACAAGTTTGTTGTGGTGTTCATTGATGATATCCTCGTGTACTCGCGTACTGAGGAGGAGCATGAAGAGCATTTGAGGATTGTTTTGCAAGCTTTGTTGGAGAATCAGCTTTATGCTAAGCTGAGCAAGTGTGAGTTCTGGTTAAGAGAGGTGGTTTTTCTTGGGCATGTGGTCTCAGCTGAGGGGATTCGTGTTGATCCTCAGAAGATTGAGGCGGTGATGAGCTGGAAGGTTCCTAAGTCTGTTCATGAGGTCCGTAGTTTCCTTGGTTTGGCGGGATACTACCGAAGGTTTGTGGATGGGTTTTCCAAGATTGCTGCTCCTTTGACAAAGCTGTTGCAGAAGGATGTTAAGTATGAGTGGACAGAAGCGAGACAGCAGGCTTTTGAGAAGCTGAAGGCGGCTTTGACGCAAGCTCCTATCTTGATTCAGCCTGAATCAGGGAAAGAGTTTGTGGTTTACAGTGATGCATCCTATGTTGGTTTGGGGTGTGTGCTAATGCAGGAGGGTAAGGTGGTGGCTTATGCATCGCGGTAGTTGAAAGTGCATGAGCGCAATTACCCTACGCACGATATTGAGCTGGCTGCAGTGGTTTTTGCTCTGAAGATCTGGAGGCATTATCTGTATGGTGAGAAGTGTACTGTGTACACAGATCACAAGAGTTTGAGGTATCTGATGTCTCAGAAGGAGTTGAATCTTAGGCAGCGGCGTTGGTTGGAGTTGCTCAAGGATTATGATCTGACGATTGAGTATCATCCTGGAAAAGCTAATGTTGTTGCTGATGCCTTGAGTAGGAAGGTAGCTGTTGAGTTGAGAGCCATGTTTGCTAGCTTGAGCATATCGCGTGATGGTGGTCTTGTGGCTGAGTTGCATGTGAAGCCGTCTATGGTTCAGTTGATCAAGGATAAGCAGTTGTTGGATGATTCCTTGGTGTCTCATGTTCAGGATATCGCGGAGGGTAGACCTTCGGATTTCTGTTTCAATGATGATGGTGTGTTGTGTTTTGGTAGTCAGATAGTAGTGCCCAATGATGCAGAGTTGAGGCGTGCTATTCTGACTGAAGGTCATAGTAGTCCTTTTGCTATGCACCCTGGTAGTACTAAGATGTATCGTGATCTTCGTGATGAGTACTATTGGGTTGGTTTGAAGAAGGATGTTGCGGAGTTTGTGAGCAAGTGTTTGGTGTGTCAGCGAGTTAAGGCTGAGCATCAGTTTCCTTCAGGGTTGTTGCAACCGTTGAAAATCCCTGAATGGAAGTGGGAGAGGGTTACCATGGATTTTGTATCTGGTTTACCTTTGTCTCCATCGAAGAAGAATTCGGTCTGGGTGATTGTGGATCGCCTGACGAAGAGTGCACATTTCTTGCCTGTGCATACCACGTTTTCTTTGGATAAGCTGGCGGAGCTGTACATTGCGGAGATTGTGAGGCTGCATGGTGTGCCTAAGTCGATTGTGTCGGATAGGGATCCGAGGTTCACATCGCGGTTCTGGCAGTGTTTGCATCAAGCTCTGGGTACAAGGTTGCATTTCAGTACATCCTATCATCCTCAGTCGGATGGTCAGTCTGAGCGAGTTATCCAGATTTTGGAGGATATGTTGAGGTGCTGCGTGATTGAGTTCCAAGGTTCTTGGGAGAAGCATCTGCCTTTGGTTGAGTTTGCTTATAACAACAGTTATCAGGCGAGCATACAGATGGAACCTTATGAGGCTTTGTACAGGAGGAAGTGTAGGACTCCTCTTTGTTGGGCTGAAACTGGTCAAAAGTTGGTTTCGATGTCGGCTTTGTTGAAAGGGACCATAGAGAAGGTGAAGCTCATTTGTGAGCGGTTAAAGGCTGCTTCTGATCGGCAGAAGTCTTACGCGGATTTGAAGCGTAAGGAGATAGAGTATGCGGTGGGTGACCGTGTGTTCTTGAAGGTTTCGCCTTGGAAAAAGGTGATGCGGTTTGGCCGGAAGGGCAAGTTGAGCCCTAGATACATTGGACCATATGAGGTGGTTGAGCGTGTGGGTCCTGTTGCGTATCGGTTGAGGTTACCTCAGGAGTTGGAGAAGATTCATGATGTGTTTCATGTTTCTATGCTCCGGAAGTATAGATCTGATCCTTCGCATGTGATGCCTGTGGAGGAAGTGGTTTTGAATCCGGATTTGACCTATGATGAGGAAGCGGTGAAGGTTCTGGATTCGGATAGCAAGGTTCTTCGTGGCAAGACCATTGAGTTGGTGAAGGTGCTGTGGAAGCATCGCGGTGTTGAGGAAGCCACGTGGGAGCGGAAGGAAGACATGCTGAAGCAGTTTCCTTATCTCTTTCCTTCAGGTAAATTTCGAGGACGAAATTTCTTAAGGGGGGGAGAGTTGTAACGCCCCGGTTTTGGGCTTAGAAGTTCTGGGCGTTGACCGGTTTGGTCAAAGTCCTATTCGAATCTAAAGAGGTGAAATTAGGAAAGCCTAGTTCGGGTTGCATTAAAAATATGGAAAAATGTTCTAAAATCATCTTTTAATATAATTAAGTGAACTGTGAAATCAATTTTGAAAAATGGGTTTTGGAAGTATGACATTTTGACTAGTGACCAAAATGTAATTTTTGAAAGTTTTGTGACTATTTTATAAAGAGTTGAAACTTTGAATCTTTAAGGGGCTATTAATCCAAAGGTGATTTCTCCAGATTTTTCTAAGATATTTAGAGTTTTAATTCTGATTTTAAAGTGAATCAAAAGGAGGGAAAAACTCATTTGACAATTTTCTCAACTAACTTCCAATTTTCTTCTCTCTTTTTCTCTCAAACCAAACACACCATTTCCAGAGATTTGATTCTGTTTTTCTCACTTAAATCTCTCCTTTTAACTCTCATTTGATTCCTAATCAACATATCTTCAAAACCTCTTCAATTGCTTCTTGATTCTACAAGGATTTTCATTCCAAAAAGTGGAGAAACACAAGTTTGGAGGTAAGAACGTCCTTCTCCTCTAAACTATCAGTTCTTTACTGAAATTCCCAAGTTATCAACTCTTGATTGATGTTTAATTAAAGGCTTTTGAGTTTGGAATTGGATCTTGGCTTATAATGCAAGATTTGATGATTTTTCATGATTTTCGTTAGATCTGATTAATCTGTGATTTAAGATGTGTTTTTGATGTTAAATGAACTCTAAATTGATAAGGAAATGAGTTTTGATTAATGCAATCCCGGATAGGTTGAGTTTCCTAAGTTTAGCTTATGTTTCTTGGATGTTTTTGTGGTGATCTTGTGGATCTGTTGTTGCTGGAGGTATAAGGATGTTTGTAGGTTGTTTCTAGATGTTTTATGGTGTTAATGGATGTTAGGTTTTGCTGGTTTATGGCTGGGCTTTGTTGAGAAGTGGTTTTGATGCAATTTCGGTTGTGTTTGGTGGCCGAAATTGGAGTGGGAATGAGAGCAGCGAGTTTGAGTGCTTTCATTGAAGCTTTTGATGCTTGATGATGCATTAAACCTCTGCTTTAATGTGTTTAATCAGGGGAGGCATCTTTGGATCCAAGAGTTGTTGATTCAGAAGCTTGATTTCGTGCTTCGGCAAGTGGCGAAGTGGAATCGGTGAGTGAAAATGGGTTTTCGGCTTTGAAACCAATGTCTTGGGAGCTTAGTTTAAGTCTAAACAACTTTGCTAAGCTCGAGCGTAAGTTTTCGGAATTTCTCTCTAGTGGTGGCCATGATTTTGTTGTGATGCGAAATGATAATTTGCATGTTTTACATACTGTTTTGGAAGCATGTTTTAGCATGGTTTTTGCTGATGATGTAAGCCATATGTTGAAGGTAACTCTAGGTAGGAGTTCCTTGCTTTTGTACATTGAAATGATGTGGTTTAATGCTTTTAAATGCATGATGAATATGGCTTGGTTTTATGCTTTAAAACAGTGATGTAAGTGATGAAAATGATGTATATTGGCAAGTGATGTTTTTAAAATGTTAAGGTCACTAAGGTGGTTAAAAGTCCTTGAGTGAGCCTTGTTACTTATGAACATCAAGGTGGTTAAAAGTCCTTGGATGGTTCATGTTGTGGACACTAAGGTGGTTAAAAGTCCTTAGGTGATCCTTTTCTATGGTGTTTAAAAGTCCATAGGCCAAGGTGTTTAAAAGTCCTTGGGATCAAGGTGTTTAAAAGTCCTTGATGAGTTACATTTCATGGTGTTTAAAAGTCCATGGCCAAGGTGTTTAAAAGTCCTTGGGATCAAGGTGTTTAAAAGTCCTTGATGTGTTACATTCTATGGTGTTTAAAAGTCCATAGGCCAAGGTGTTTAAAAGTCCTTGGGGCCAAGGTGTTTAAAAGTCCTTGGGGTGAAAGTTGATGAACTTGTGTTTAAAGAAATAGAATTTATCACTTGTAGCCAATATGACATGTTATGATTTGATGCATGAGATGCATGTTTAAGTATGCTTTTGAGCATGTGTAAATGATGGTTTGAAGCATGTTTTATAAAGTGTTTTACAAATGCATTATTGGATGGTTTTTAAGAGCATTCCTCACTAAGCTTTTGCTTACGCTCTCTTCGTTTTCCTTGATTCAATAATGCAGAGCATTAGAGACCTTTTGAGGGCAGCAAGAAGGGCAAGAATTCAAGTGCAAGTAAAGCTCAATGTATGGAAGGTTTTTGTTAAACATTTTAGCTTTTGGGTGATTTGGCAATGGGGAAACCATGTGTATGTTTTGGGAGGTGTTTTGTACTCCCTAAGTATGTTTCTTGATGTTAAGATTGTTGGTCTTTGGATTGGATCTTTATATGCTTGTTTTGTAAGTTTGGTGCTTGAATATCTAGCTTGTGTAGGAAGCATGCCTATAGAATTGGGGCTTTTTGCATATGATGATGTTTGGTTGAATTGATGATGCCATTATGTTATATATATGTTGAATTGCATGCTGGTAAAGTTTGGTGACATTCGGAGCATGATTGGTTGTGTAATTGCATGTTTAAAGTGGAGTTTTGGAGCAATCTGGGCAGGGTGTTTCGGAACAGCACCTACCGTTTCGGAACGGGTGCCTTAATCGTGCCCAGGCGTCCGAAACGGGAGGGGCCGTTCCGAAACGGAAAGGCCACTGCCAGACCCCCGTTTCGAAACGGGCTATGCCTGTTTCGGAACGGCCCCGCGTTTCGGAACGGGCTGTCTCTCGTTTCGGAACGGTTGACCGTTGGGGGCTGACATTGGCAGTTATGTGTTTTGAATTGTTTGCGTTTTGGTCCTGAAACTTGTTTGTGCAATTGTATGAGTTTGGGAAGTCCTTTTGAGCTGAAATTTCACAGAGAAGCATGAAACCTGATTAATTTCAAGTTGGTAACTTCAATTTGGGTTAAGTCCTTATAATTATCAGAATTTACAATTTGGTCCCTAAAGTTGTAAATTGATCAATTGAGTCCCTGTTTGATCTCTGATGTTTGTGATCTTTTGGTATGATGTTTGTGTGATCACAATTAGGCTTAATATGCATCTAGACAACTTTTAAAAATAAAAAAAAGGGTCGTTAATCAAGGTTGACTTTCGGGTTGACTTTGGTTTTCCCCGTGTGACTTTCTTAATTCGGGTCAACCGTCTAGGCCGGGTTAAGGGGGTTACATCACAAGAAAGAGTGAAGGATAAAAACAATAAAAATCACTCTCTACAGACTATGTACAAGAGAATAGTAAAATAAAGATTTAGACTCTAATTCTCTTGACCATATTGCTTGGATGTTGTCTCTTCTTTCTTCAAGTGTTCCAGCCCTCAATTTATAGTCCCAAATGAGTTTGTAGCCGTTTATAGCCGTTGGGAATATTGCCGTTTATAGCCGTTGGGAATGTAGCCGTTTATAGCCGTTGGGAATATAGCCGTTTATAGCCGTTGGAATAGTACCATTTATGACCGTTGGAAATAGTATCATTTATGGCCGTTGAGAATAGTACCGTTTATAGCCGTTGGAATAGTACCATTTATGGCCGTTGGGAATAGTACCATTTATGGTCGTTGGGCTATTTCAAAACACACCGTATCGATACGGCTAGGCGTATCGGTACAGGTTTTGGCTACTGGAATTTTGGTAGTTTGAAAACCCTAAGGCGTATCGGTACGGTCCAATACCGTATCGGTACGATCACTTGAAAATCATGGTTTTGACTACTTTAAAACCATTTTAAAACCATTCCAAAGCCTTTAAAACCCTTAAACATATTTTCAAGTTGTTTTTGACTAAAAACATATTTTAAATTCTTTTCAATTTAGTCCAAAACATTTTTCAAATATTATATCAAAACCTTAGTTCTACAATCTCCCCCTTTTTGATATAATAAAACCAACTTGAAAAATTTGTTTGGGATTCTCCCCCTTTAGCTTTAAAATTGTGAATAAGAGATTAAGATATGAAATCATATAAAGCTCCCCCTTATTCATTTGAAAATTCAATTTTTCAAACCATTTCTCCCCCTTTTTGTTATATCAAAAAGAATTTAAAATGACATTTAAGTTCAAGATAACATAGGAGGCAAAAAAAAAATTTGACACACTTAAAATTTTGGTTTAAAAATTGGCTCCCCCTTACTCAAAGCGTCATTGTTAGGCTTAACAAATAATCCAAGACTTTAAATAAAAGTTAGATAACCAAATGTATAAAATAAAAGCATTAAGCTTAGAGGTTACCCAATCTTCTTCTCATGTGTGATTTGAGCATTCTTTGATTTTGCTTTGCTTGCCATTGCTCCAACACACCTAAAAAAGACATTCACTTGATTTTTGGTATCCAAATTGCTTTGGATCCATTTACGTTAGTCACAATGTCTTTAGTTCCCTTAGGAACCCATACTTGTCTAATCCTATAAGATTGTCTCTTCTTTATAGGACAAGTATGTATAGAATGACCATGATAATGGCAATGTGAGCATTTTGCCATTATGTGACAAGATGAATTACCAAAAATGATTTCTTTTTCTTTTGTTAAGCTTTCAAGCTTAACTTTCAAATCAATATTTTCTTTTTCTAAAACATCTTTACTTGTTTTTGAAAACTCTAGATCATTTTTCAAAATTTTATTTTGGTTTTCAAAATCCAATTTTGTTTTCAAAAGAAAATCATTTTCAAATTCAAGTTTTGAAATCATTTTCTTAAATTTGGAATTCATGGTCTCAAATTCCAAAAATAATTCATCGAAAGCATCTTGCAACTCATCAAAAGAATATGAATTTAATTCATTTGAGTTAGAAGATACCTTAGGCTCCTCGAGAGCCAAAACACCATCCACTTTTGGATTGGAGAGAGGGTTTGCACATGATTGATCATTATCTTTATTTTCTCCCTTCTTGTTGCCATAGAGCTTCTCAAGTTTCTCCCATATTTCTTTGGCACTTTTGCATACGGAGATCTTCTTGGAAACTTCTTCGTTGAGGCCACAATAGAGAATGTGCATCGCCTTGGTGTTTAGCTTTGCCTTCGTATCGTTGGTACTCCTTTGCTTTTTCTTCTTCTTTGGAGCTTCCAAATACCCATCTTCAATGATGTCCCAAACCTCATAGTCTTGAGACTTGATGAAGAGTTTCATGATATTTGCCCATTGGAAGTATGATTCTCCTTCGAAGAGTGGAGGACACGAGATAGAGCGGCCTTCTTCAAATCTTGCCATTTTCTTGAACGGTTGGACTTCGAGCAATAGATCTTTACTCCCAGATGTTAGTCCTTCGATGGAGACGAGGCTATGATACCAATTGTTGGGTTTTTTACATGCTCGAATCGATCACCGAAACCGTCAAGGAGGATTGTAAATGTTTGGTGGTTGAATTGGCTAAAACCGAAATAAAGGTAGACAATTTGCACAAGGATTTTAGAGTGGTTCGACTACTCAACCGAGTCTACATCCACTACCTTAGCACACCACTAAGGATTTCCCAATTCACTCAACAATGAATTCGTCCCCTTTTCCCGGCTCAGGAGGAAACCGTTACAACTTTATCTTTTGGACTTGGCTAAGATAGAACCAACTCTAGTTTTTCTCTCAAGGCTAAACTAGAACATCTCCTTTTACAAGGGTAAAAAGATGTAAACAAATAAACCTCACAAGGTGGGTGTTTACACAATTGAGCTCACAAGAAAGAGTGAAGGATAAAAACAATAAAAATCACTCTCTACAGACTATGTACAAGAGAATAGTAAAATAAAGATTTAGACTCTAATTCTCTTGACCATATTGCTTGGATGTTGTCTCTTCTTTCTTCAAGTGTTCCAGCCTTCAATTTATAGTCTCAAATGAGTTTGTAGCCGTTTATAGCCGTTGGGAATATTGCCGTTTATAGCCGTTGGGAATGTATCCGTTTATAGCCGTTGGGAATATAGCCGTTTATAGCCGTTGGAATAGTACCATTTATGACCGTTGGAAATAGTACCATTTATGGCCGTTGGGAATAGTACCGTTTATAGCCGTTGGAATAGTACCATTTATGGCCGTTGGGAATAGTACCATTTATGGCCGTTGGGCTATTTCAAAACACACCGTATCGATACGGCTAGGCGTATCGGTACGGGTTTTGGCTACTGGAATTTTGGTAGTTTGAAAACCCTAAGGCGTATCGGTACGGTCCAATACCGTATCGATACGGTCACTTGAAAATCATGGTTTTGACTACTTTAAAACCAATTTAAAACCATTCCAAAGCCTTTAAAACCCTTAAACATATTTTCAAGTTGTTTTTGACTAAAAACATATTTTAAATTCTTTTCAATTTAGTCCAAAACATTTTTCAAATATTATATCAAAACCTTAGTTCTACAGTTTATGTTTTAAGATTTTAGGTTTATGAATTTAGATTTAAATTTAAAAAAAAAATAGTATATTATATTTTCGAGTAGCTCGCGAGCTTTTTGAGTCGAGTATCGAGTAGCTTGACTCAGCTCGTTAAGAACATGGGCCGAGTTCGAGTCGAGTCCAATCGAGTCGAGTGTTGTCCGAGCTTTGACCGAGTCGAGCTCGAGTAGCTCACGATCTGTCTCGTCTCATTTACAGCCCTAAGGGGACACTTCAATGTTTAAAATTGAATAATATAAGCTGATTGAGTTTAGTTTGGTTAACATGTCACTAGTGCAATATATAAGAAAAACGTGAAATTGAACATGTTTAAGTAGCTCGTGATATGTTAGTTTAGGGTTTAGATGTTTAAGTTGTTGGGTTTAGAATTTAAGATTTAGATTTTAGGGTTTAGGACTTATGTTTTAAGATTTTAGGTTTATGAATTTAGATTTTAAATTTTAAAAAATTAAAAATTTAGTATATTATATTTTCGAGTAGCTCGCGAGCTTTTTGAGTCAAGTATCGAGTAGCTCGACTCGGCTCGTTAAGAACACGAGCCGAGTTCGAGTCGAGTGTTGGCCGAGCTTTTACCGAGTCGAGCTCGAGTAGCTCGCGATCTGTCTCGTCTCATTTACAGCCCTAAGGAGACACTTTAAAGTTTAAAATTGAATAATATAAGCTGATTGAGTTTAGTTTGGTTGACATGTCACTAATGCAATATATAAAAAAAATGTAAAATCGAACATGTTTAAGTACTTACTATCCTCAAATTTATGGGTGTAACAGTGTGATTAGTATAGACTTTGAATTAAACTTTATGTTAAAATATATATATAATATAACAATAGCCTTTAAAACGATCAAATGAACATTAAAAATTCACTTGTTAAAAAATTACCTATACTTTCTAAATGATAAAATTATAGAATTTGAAATATTTAAATATTTTAAAGATAATCTGCTATTTTAAACAATTAAATAATCTCATTTTAAAATTTTAAGAAAACTAAATAATAAATGATGTAATTTAATATTTTAAACAATATCATTTAATTTTTTAAAAAATAATTTACAGTTTACTATATACTAAATGTAGTTTTTAAAAAATCAAGGTCCAAATCATGGATTTGATAAATTTTAGGGACCGGTATGATATTATCCCATAAAAGCTAGAATTTTAAGTCTTTCAAAAATTAAGATCCAAACGTGAGCGGCAGGATTCGAACCTGCGCGGGCAGAGCCCACATGATTTCTAGTCATGCCCGATAACCACTCCGGCACGCCCACCTTTTTGTTAATTTTGGATTTGTACCTTATTTGATATATTTAACAATTACATTGGAACGCTTTCCGAGGTTTAATGATTATATATCATTGCTATATTTTTTCAAATAATGAAATTGTTTAAAATAATAAATGGTATAATCTTTTTTTTACATCTGATTATAGTCACGACCCCTTCCTAATCTTTTATTGATTAAAATGAGAAATAATTTTATTAATTTTTCAGTCGACACTTCTCATCCTAATTAAATCGATTTAAAATATTTATATATTTATATTAAATCTTCATTGACACTTGTTTCATTTTGGTTTAATAAACAATCCCTATCCTTAAGCTTAGGTCTGAGATTTTTTAATTTAAAAGTATTTATGGTAATACACTTTTTCGTTTTTTATATTAATTTTAAATTTTAATTTTTAGGCTTAAAGGTCAAATTGACCCTTAACGGAAAAATAAAAAAAAACCGAATTAAGCCCTTATAAAAATTTTGCACCTAATTGAGACCTCAAAATTTAAATTATGATCAATCAGAACCTCAAAATTTAAATTACAATCAATTTAGTTCTTCCGTTAAGTTGACCGTTAACTCAAAAGTAATTATTATGATGGTGACACGTGACACACTTTGGATGTTCCACGTCATCAAAACCGTAAATAACCATTTAAAAATTTAAAAATATTTAGAATTAAAAATATTAAAAAATAGGAAAAATATTTAAAAAATTCAAGAAAAATCCAAAAATATTTAAATGTGTAAAAAATTAAAATTATGTATAAAAAACTTAAAATCAAAAATATAAATAATTGTAATAATTATTAAAAACATATATAAATATTTATAATGAAATAATACTTAAAATTTGTATATATTTTTTAAAAATATATATTTTAATTATAAAATTCCAAAATTTAAAATGCACAAAATTTTCAAAACCCTACCCCTACATTCCCAAATTCTCAAATCAGTTTAATTGACGGTGAAAGTTGTTGATACTGTGGCAGACGACAGTGTTGATGAGAAGAAATATTGAGGGAGAACGGGGTTTTTTTGCGACAGGGAGTGGCCAATGATTGAATCGGTGCTAATGCTTGATTTAGGGATTTATGAGTCTTTTTTAAAGAATTGAAACTTTGGGGTTTTTAGATAAAATAAAAAAAAATAAGAAAAAAATTAAATTATTTTAATATTTTTAATTTTTACAAATTTTTAATGAATTTTTATAATTTTGCAGATGTTTAAAGAATTTTTAAGAATTTAAAAAAAATCAATTTTAATGACGTGAAACGCCTAGAGTGTGCCACGTGTTCGTCTATATTTTGACCGTTAGAGGGCATTGATAGTCAACACGGTCAAATTAACGAAGGGGTCAAATTGGGTGTAATTTGAATTATGAGGGTTAAATTAAGTGCAACATTTTTATAAAGGCTTAATTAATTTTTTTAACTTTTCGTCGAGGGCGTATTTGACCTTTAAGCATAATTTTTAAAGTTTAATTTTAACAAAATAACCTTGTTTATCGATTTTAAACATTAAAAAAATCAAAGTATTTTATAAATATATTTTTTGAAGAAATAGTTTTTCAAGTAGAGAAAGTCAATAATAATCATATGTTAGTACTTTTCAGGAAACTAAAGAGACTTAAAGCCTTTTGAGACTGTTGAATAAAGAGTATTTCGATAATCTCTGTGTCCAAGTTAAACTGAAAAGAAGTGAGCTCGAAAGGCACCAGTTGACAAATCTCTTTGCTGGTTCAGTTAATGTGGCTCGAGATATTATTTTGTAATGTGAGCTCATTAAATTGGAGTGTAGTACTATTCGAGTTCTGATAAATGCTCACCAGCATGGGTTCCGACTAAGTTCCTTCCCTGTTAGGTACTTGGATGAGCTTCTCTTTTGTGGCCACTCTCATTCTTTGGATGTAATTAAGGAGATTGTTCGTATAAAAGTTGCACATAGAAGTATACTGTATACATAAATTTGCATTTGTTCATTCTTCTCTTTCTATAGCTAAAGGGTTAACCTAATTTTTGGGATGTGAAATTGTACTTTGTTGCAAAACTTCCTCTTTGAGATAAATAGAAACGACTACTTATCTAAAAATAATAATAATCATATGATATTTGAAGTTAATTTACCATTTTAAATAATTTATTTTAAGAAATAAATAGTTGAATTCCAAATAACTTAAAACAAAGGAAATAAATAATGAAGATAATAAAGATTCCAAAAACCCATTGTTCCAGGAATAACGAGTTAGAGTTTTGTAAGCATTTGTCCAATGTTCATATTACCATATACAGACAATTTCAAAGGCCCAAAAGATATTACCATATCGACAATTTCAAAGGCCCAAAAGATATTACTATATCGACAATTTCAAAGGCCCAAAAGAAACACAAGGATTGGGCGCTAAGAGCAGTACCAGTTCTATAAATCCTACCATCAACAAAGGAAACACCAACAAAACAAGGAGCCCATGTCTTCCCCATAGATCTAAATAAAATCTCAACGGTATCCAAAATGCTCCAGATCGGGATGAGTACCATTACCGGGTCTCCGGGGTGGATTTCTTCGAGGCAAAATGATAAGTCGATAAGGATTTAGGTGGTGTGTTATTATTTAAATCATATAAGCATGCATGGAAATCAACCCAGTGAATCCAAAACATTGATTGAGAATTTACATGTACCTTGTAAATCGAGAAGGCTCGAATCCAGGAACACCAGATGGCCCATATGGATCGAAACGTGCACCAGGAGGAACACCCCTGTGTCAAACAGTCCATCCAAAAATAAAATCTCCAGTTCAATGCACACACAAATATAGATGTAAAGAGATCGAGCTCACGGTTGTGCTCCGGGGAAGCCATGCTCTCCACCAACTCCACCGAACCACCGAGGATCATTTGGTCCTGTTTCCATATTTATACTATATAATCAAATCACCAAAAAGCTCATGACATCCAAAATTGCCAAATCTATAAAACAAATGTTACAAACCTAGATGCATGCCGCTGCCACCAAAATCACCCCTGAAAGACATTAAACAAATGAAGCCACACTCAAGTCAAACTAAAACCAACCACTTAAGAAGCGGTGATAACTGAAACACTGATTTGGAGTAGTAGTAGTAGTAGTACCTTGTAGGATACATTCCGGCACCTAGGCCCGGTAGCAGAATACTACCACCAATAGGATTAATGAGAGGCATAACTACCCTGCAAAACAAGTTTTATAATTTTGATGATCATATGAACTCCAGTAAGGAAGTTAATGGATATACAATAGACACACACACAGACAGAGTTTTAAGTAGATCCAGAGATGGACAATGATAGGTTCATTGAAGATCTTTTCCGATTATAACGAACTGGATTAAACCAAAATTGCAAAGGAGAAAACAAGAAATACCCTGAAGGGTGGGATTGAGGGCCTCTCAGTTCATTAACTCTAACACGGTCACCATCGTGCCTCGATCCTTGACCTGTTTTAGAACTACAACACACACAAAAAGTAGGTCAATAAAAGAAAACTATTCCCATCGATCATCCTTCACCCTAAAAACTTTCAATCATCTCTAAAACATAGAAAACCATCAATTTGTAGAGAATTTCAAACGTTAGAACTACAGCTAAGAATTGCTCGACATTGATGAACCGATACGGCAAGACTAAATTTGCTAAATTACCTTGGTGGATCACTCGATGAACTTGAGCAGCATAACTTGGAAATTACTTCTTTCTCCAAACCATTCACTAACTTCTCCAAATTCTTGTACAATGCAGAGTAATTTCCACTTATGTTCTTCTCCCCAACATGTTCATCAATACTGCAATAGTCAGAGAAAACCCAAAACACATTAATTTAAACCCAGAAAAATGAACAAAGAAAGAGACCAAAAGAAAGCAAGAGAAGATAAACACTCAATCTCAAGATGAAGGGGTTGAGAACTGCCGTCAGCCAAAGTCTCGATTAGCAATTTCCTATTCATAACCAGACATTTGACCAAAACTTTCTTCGACCCTTTCTCGGGATTGGAATAGACAAAGGCGTAATGGTCTTCGAAATCGTTCCAGTTATCGAATCCCACCTCGTCTAAAAACCAACAAAGATTTTTAAGAAAGTGAAAAGAGTAAATGTAACAAACAAGTTAGAAAGAGAAGAAAAGCGAATACCAGTAGAGGTAGAAGAAAAAACGTGGTCACCCAAAGCCGCAGCTCCAGTGGCGGTGAGGACGAAACCGGCGGAATGAAACGTCGCGTGAACGGCGAACGCAACCTTGTCGTTGTCGTTCCTAAACGAAGGTCTTGCCGCTCTAATGACGGCGATCACGGTTCTCTCGTTCGACATCTTCGAGATTTTCAATGGATAAGTATTTACTACTGGGTTTTCTCCGGGAACTCAAGAAAGCAAGAAAAATCGAAGGGTTTGGAGGTTTGGCGCTGGGCGAGTATAAAGCTTTAAGCGGAAACTAAAACTAACTTTACGGTTAAAAATAATTACACAAATGGTCACTAAACTATACCTACAAATACAAAATGGCCACCAAACTTTCAAAGTTACATAATGGGCATTAAACTTTAGTTTTTTACAAAATAGTCATTAAGACGTTAACTGTCGTTTATTGGATGACGCGACAATTACAAAAATTTGAATAATAACACAGTTAATCCTTCATATTTATATATTCAATCAATTTAGTCCCAATTTAACCCTTATTCTTGATGTCTAAATTGATTAAATGTGTAAATATTGAAGATTAAATGTGTTGTTATACACATTTTTGTAACTGTCATGTCACCCAGTTAACAATAGTTAACGGCTCAGTGACCATTTGTAACAAAAACTAAAGTTTAATGCCCATTATATAACTTTTGAAATGTTTGGTGACCATTTGTATTTTTTTAATATAGTTTAGTGACCGTTTGTGTACTTTACCCTTAAAATAACTCTTAGATCACTTAATTATGTATTTGATAATAGGGTAAACTATATAAATGACCATCTAATTATAAAAAATTTCTATACTTGATCATTATACTTTTAATTTTGCCTATAAACCATTTAACTATTAAATAGGGTGATCAAAATAAAATCTCATCATAATTAGGTGGTCATGCATGTAGTTTACCCTTAAAACTAAAATGTATATCTAATGTGAGTTTGATACAATAATAATCTTAATCATTAAAATATATATATTTTATATTCTAATTTAAAAACAATTAAATAGATTTAATCATTATATTTAATTTTTTTATCAATTTAGTTTTTTTTATGATACAATTTATCCAAATGAGTTTATCGGATTAAATTGTAACAGTTGAATAACAACATTATGTTATAAAATAATAAATTATTGTTAAACCGTTATTATATTAAGAAAGTAACATGAAAATAATATAACAGTTTTAGAAGAAGAATAAACAATTTAATAGTAAAAGTCTAAAAGAAGAAAAGACTACATTTATTAAATTTTTAAATATAGAGAGTTAAATTTATTGAATCGTTTCAAATTATGATTAAATGATAAAATGTATAAATTTTAAGATTTAAACTATTATTATACCGAACTAGGGGTGTAAACGAGCTGAGTTGAGCTCAAGTAGTGATGAGCTCGACTCAGCTCGTTAAGAATTCGAGTCGAGTTCGAGCTTGAGTAGCTTTTAACGAGCCTGAATAATCTGAGCTCGACTTGGCTCGTTAAGAACTTGAGTCGAGTTCGAGCTTGAGTCGAGTTCAATCGAGTCGAGTGTTGACCGAGCTTTGATCGAGCCAGACTCGAGTAGCCCGCGATTTGTCTTGTCTCGTTTAAATCCCTATTAGGAAAAAAAAACTTTTATACACAAGTTAGTTTACACAAGCTTGTTAATTTTAGTGTTTAAGGTGTTAGTTTAGGGGTTAGAGGTTTATGTTGTTGAGTTTAAAATTTAGGGTTTAGATTTTAGGGGGTTAAGACTTATGTTTAGGGTTTATGTTTTAGGGTTTTAAGTTTAGAAATTTAGATTTTAAATTTAAAAAAATAGGCTTAATAGTCAAACAGGTGCCCAATCTATACTCTTTTTCTAGTTTGGTGCATAACGTTTTTTTCGGGCCACTTTGGTGCTTAATGTTTCATTTCGTAACTCAAATCAAGTTTTTCTGTGACGAACGTTAAAATTTTTTCGTTATCCAATAAAAACACGACACATGACATATTTCAGTATTTTTTTTAAATTTTTATTTTTTTAAATCAGAAAATCTTTAATTTAATGAAAAACCCTCAAAATCTTTAATATCTCTAAAACCCCAAACCTTAAACCCCTAATTTCCTCCCCTCCTACCACCGATTCAACCACCATCGGCCACTCTTGCCTTCATCGGCCCCCACGACTGAAATCCCTATCATCCCGTCGTAAAAAATCAGCGAATGAATCGTCGATTGTTCTGTCGATGAACATCTAAAAATAAAGAAAAAAGAGACCGGCTAAGCTTCTAATCAACTGCTAGAGGGTAGGGATGTTGAACAGTGAGGTGCCTAACACTTGAGTGGTGAACGATGAACAACCGACGCGTGGGGATACCAGACGGTGAGGGAGATGTGATTTGAGAGGTTGATTAAAAGAAATTAAAACTTTAGGGTTTTTAAGAAGTTCATATTTTTAAAGAAATTCAGAAAATAAATAAATAAATAAAATAGGACATGTGTCATGTTATAATTGGATAACATAATATTTTTAACGCCCGTTGACGAAAAAACTTGATTTGAGTTACGGAATGAAACATTAGTCACCAAAGTAGCCCGAAAAAAACGTTAGGCACTAAATTGAAAAAAAAAGTATATGTAGGGCATCTTTTTAGTGTTAAGCCAAAAAATTAAAAAAATTAATATATTATATTTTTGAGTAGCTCGCGAGCTTTTTAAGTAGCTCGATTCGGCTCTTTAAAAACTCGAGCCGAATTTAAATTTAAATCAAATCGAATATTAACCGAACTTTGACCGAGTTAAACTTAAGTAGTTTATGATCTGTCTCGTTTTATTTACAGCATATCAGACTACATACTTTTCGTCTAATGACTACTTGACTAATGATCGTTTGTAAAAATAAAATTCAACTGAGTGTCATATTTGTAACTAAAAAAAGTAATACATTTATAATCAAATATATAATTAAATGTATTTTACCCTAGCTTTATATACCGCTAGAAGAATCAAGATAGAAGTGTTCAACTTCAAATTGGACGGGCTACTGTTTATATTTTGCGAAGCAAATGATTCGGATATTCTGCTTTGTGCGCCGTAAAAAATAGAATCCTAATATTGTGAATAGAGTAATTGGGCTACAAAAGTCATTTTTGTACTTTAGTATCTGTAGTATTAAGTCTGAATTAGTCTGTTAATGTTAAACATGGTCGTTAAATAAAAAATAGAACACTAAAATTTAAAAATTGAAAACTCAGTTAACCGAGTTAGAAATTTTGATTTTAATTTATTTTTAAAAAAATTATTTCTGTTCGGTTTATGACGCATAAATCTAGAAAAAATTAGATGATTGAACCGATTGACTTTTTACGATATCAACATGTTTTATGTATAAGAATATTATGTAGTCCAGTGATTTTAATACCCTTGTGATTCTACGTAGACTTTTTAGTTATGAATTCAGTTACTATAATGTGAGAATTCTCGATTTTTGACATTTTAGTTATTTTTATTCTTTTATTGTAACTGAACGATTATTATATTTATCATGTTATTAAATGTTATATTTTTAATAAATAAATTAAAAAAATGATCTGAATCGAACTGAATATTTCAATTAACTGACAACGATTAACCAATTTAATAAGTACAATTTAAGATTGACAATTGAGGACCTGAACTTTTAACAAAATAATTTGTTAAGGATAAACCGAACTCTAGTTTAGAATTTCACAGCAAATTTGAGTGTCTACTGTCTAGTATTATGCACTTCCAAATCATTTTCTATTTGTAATTTTCTTTACATTTTTCTTAAACAGAAGTTGGGCATTCACAATACCATGTAATTTTCTTATACATACAATTCAATTACTGGTTTCATTATTACTTTGATGAGCCTCTGAGTCTGATTTGTGCCTTCCAGTTGCTTTTATATAGCAAAAAACAGCCACCAAGAAAGTTGTTGCAAGGCCTCCGAGGATCACACCGCCCCCGGCTATAGATTTGTCCGTCGAACGATGAGGCTTTTGCAGGTGAATTGCTTCTCCTTCAACACTCACGTTTTCTCCACTGTTTGGTCCAGTAATGACTACTGTGTGATCTGCTTGGGACGGGCTTGAAGCTGGTGCATTGCCGTGCGTTCCAAGTTTCCTTATTGCTGGAGAATGTTGGAGATCAGCTGAACCAGATGTTTGAGCATTTTCACTACCCATAGCCACAACAGCATTTACCAAGACCAAGCAAAGAAGAGGAAACCGAGCCATTCTCGAATCAAATTCGATGTTGGGTTGTTAAATATGCTTTTGTCTTTTGATTTTATGGACGGTGTCTGGTTAGAGTGTGTATATATATATATATATATAGAAACAGAAGAAAGTGCTGTAAAAGCATGGAAGTTTCCCATTGCTGGATTCCAAGCCTAATTTATTCCAATTTCTTAATCTGTTCTAATGAAGTTGTCTGTGGAGAGGGGGATACACGTGCATGTGCATGCATTAGAATATTAGAAATACAACTAAGAATCTGATCAAGGGAACAAAGATCTTTAATATGTTTATTTGTAAAGTTTGTTAACCTGTATGATTAAACTAATTATGCCGACAATTCGGGTGTATGATTAAGATTAAGTGTAAATTAATATCCATGGATCTAAACTTTAGAAAGGAAAATCCGGAAAAAGAACTGCAGAATTGCAGCATTTGGATGAACATAGATACTTTGCCTGGTGAATGGTGATGTTGTTGAAATGCAGGCACAACATTACGTTTTAACTCGGTTCATGCAATGTCCTGAAGATGTGTTTGGTTACAGGGGAAGCATTGAAAAGTTCCCATTTTCCTTGTTGTCTCCATCGGAACCGACATCGACTTTAGAGCAAAATGGTTAAACAAATGATTGAAGAATCAAGCAACATCATATAAAGAAGCATATACTGTTAAGGTGAATTATTATGAGCATTATTTAAGTAGAAAAAAATGTTAGGTGGAGATCCATTGGCAGCTAATGGGGCAAGAACACGGGTGTTTACACATGCAAGAGATTGATTGAACAATATGCAGATTGAAATTGCAGTACCTCACTCGTAACTAATAAGCAATTCCTGTTCCAAAATCCAATAAAAAGATGAGCCAAAAACTAAAAAATTTTGCACCAGCCGGGAATCGAACCCGGGTCTGTACCGTGGCAGGGTACTATTCTACCACTAGACCACTGGTGCTACATGTTGTTAATAGAGCAAGAGAAAGATATTTGATCCATAACATTAAAACACAGACAACCTCTCTGTACAATCAACAACAAAAAAAATATTTTTTTTAATAATGTTAAAGTGATTACAATATAGTATTTATTCATATTTTTTTAACCTTTAAATATGACACACTCTATAAATAAAGGCATAAAGCTGATTAAATTTAAGCTTGAATCTTTTAGAATCAACATTATTTTTTCTCATTATAGCCTTTCATTGAGTTTATCACAAAATTGAAACTCTTCAAGGAAACGGAAGATTTTAATACATTAAAGGAGCTTTGTAAAATCTTCAAGGATGAGTTAGATTTAAGCTTAATTCATAGAGAAAGTATAAATTTATAATGATTCTTAAAACTACAAAAATTTCCAACACACAAAATTTATTAATTATATAATAATATCATTATAAAAAATAATAAGTTTATAATAAACTATAAAACAAACGCAACATATGATACCACATTAAAGTTAAAATTTGAAATTTTAATTTTTAAGAACACTATTCAAACTCAAAACTGAAATTTTTAGGTTTTATGTCTTAGTTAAAAAATGCTTTTTAAACACAATTTTTTTCTTCAAAGTTTATCTGTTTAACATTGCTTACGATTATAAAAGTTCTTTTGAAATACAATAATAAACGAGACTTAAATTTTGGTCATGACCTAGATAATAGATGTTAATTTAAATTATATTTTTTGATATTATGAGTAAGTTATAGATTTAGTTTATGTTGTTCGCGTACCATTTAGGTTAAACTAAATTTTAAAGTTCAAAAAGTACATCACTAAATTTGTCAAATTGGAGCATAAAGACTAAATCTGCTACTTATGCATGGAACATGCACCGATGACATAATTTGACAAAAGAAAATTAAAGGATGGAAGGCGTACTCAACTTGAAACGCCTTGCAACAACGTTATAGGCTTCTATTTATATTCGATCTGAATTAATTAGTCGATGCTTGTAAAATCGTTTTTTTTTCTATTTTTATTTTGGGTAAACTATTGAAATGGTCACTTATATTAGTGTATGTACATTTTTTATCACCGATTTTTAAATTTGATCGTTATGATCACTTATGTTTTCGATATGTAAACTTATGGTCACTGAGACGTTTATTTTTAATTTCACCCCTGATATGGAGAAAACGTAAGAAGAAAAGGGGGTTGGGTGAAATGAGATTAGATTAGATTGATAGATTAGTAAACTTATGTGGGTAAATTTTTAGAATTAGTGTCAAATTAAAATAAGTGTATAACTTGAAGGCTAATTATATAATTATATCATTTTATATTAACTGACACATCATCATCCATTAAATTTTTAACGACGTTGGACCAATTTGTTACTTTTTTAAGTCGGGAAACCAGTTTGTAACTTCTGATAAACTGAGAATGCAAAAAATAATTAGAGCATAGTCGGGGGACCATTTATGTAGTTTACGCATTAAATTACAAGGAACAAAAACTAAATTTACGACTTACTTATAACATCGAAAGATATAACTAGATTTAACATCTATTGTTTAGGCCAAAACCAAAATTTAGTCATATTATCCATGTAGAATTTAGATGAAATTTCAAATTTTAAAAAGCACATTAACTAAATTTGACCAAGTTAGAAGAGTATATGGACTTAATTCACAAAACATAGGGAATAATGACATAATTTTACCAAAAAACAATTGGATCTAGAGGGAGCCTTAGAGCTTGAAGTGTAAGCTTACTTTATGCCACTAGAAGAAGAACCAAGAACAATGGTTCAACTTGCATCTTGATGGGCTACTGTTTAATGTTTTCTGAGCCTTACAATTTAGTCGATGTTATGATTTAATGGAAGTCCAATGCTTACTGATACCAGTCTAGTTGATGATCAAGAAACTTTGGCCTTTTTCCTTTTCTTTGAGAAACTTTCCTGTTTAGAATTTCACAGCAAATTTGGTTCTCCATATGGAATTTGACCATCTTTGGTTTTGGTACTAGTAAATTGCAGACTCAACGGCATATGGCATGGCACCAATATTATGCACTGCAAATCGTTTTCTATTTGTAATTTTCTTTACAGTTTTTTAGGCAGAATCAAGTGATTTTTATGTACATACAATTCAATTACTGGTTTCATCATTACTTTGAGAACTCTCGGAGTCTGATTTGTGTCTTCCAGTTGCTTTTATATAGCAAAAAACAGCCACCAAGAAAGTTGTGGCAAGCCCTCCGAGGATCACACCGCCCCCGGCTATAGATTTGTCCGTCGAATGATGAGGCTTTTGCAGGTGAATGGCTTCTCCTTCGACACTCACGTTTTCTCCATTGTTTGGTCCAGTAATGGCTGCTGTGTGATCCGCAGAGTGGGGCGCTTGGGACGGGCTTGAAGCTGGTGCATTACCAATGGTCTTTTTCACTAATTGGTGCTTTCCAAGTTTCCTTATTGCTGGAGGATGTTGGAGATCAGCTGAACCAGATGTTTGAGCATTTCCACTAGCCATAGCCACAACAACATTTACCATGACCAAGCAAAGAAGAAGAAACCGAGCCATTCTCGAATCAAATTCGATGTCGGGTTGTTAAAGATGCTTTTGTCTTTCGATTTTATGCAGGGGGGTCTGATTAGAGTGTATCTATATATAGATGCAGAAGAAAGTGCTGTAAAAGCATCCTTAGAAGCATGGGGTTTGATGGAAGTTTCCCATTGCTGGATTCCAAGCCTAGTTTATTCGAATTTCTTAATCTGTTGTAATGAAGTTGTCTGTGGAGTGGAGGATACACGTGCATGCATTAGAATATTATAAATACAGCTAAGAATTTGATCAAGGGAGCAAGATCTTTGATATGTTAATTTGTAAAGTTTGTTAACCTGTATGATTAAACTAATCATACAGACAATTAGGCTGTATGATTAAGATTAAGTGTAAAATAATACCCATGGATCTAAAATTTAGAAAGGAAAAGCTGCAAAAAGAACAATATAAAGGCAGCATTTGCAGTATAACTTTGTGTCTTGGATGAAACTAGCTACTTTGTCTGATGATGTTCTTCAAATGCAAGCACAACATAATCAACACTATGTCTTTGATTCAGATCAAAATGGTTAAACAAAATATTCAAGCAACTTGTGAAGAATGAAACAAGCGTATCCTTGTCTGGAAACAATCAAAAGTTCATGAATCTGCTGCTTGGGGTCATTTTCTTGTGCATGTTAAGCGTTACCACAAGAAGTTTTTGCCTAGGACAGGTTTAATACAAATCAACCAACTTTGAATACAATAATAAGGAACAATGCAAGAATTCAATTATCAATAATTTCGGCCTTGGAACTTGTAACCTAAAATAGCGGCGGGATGCTCCAAGAACTTGAGACATTTGGTGTTAGAAAAAGGAAACAATTGTGGTTGGAGCCATCCTGGAGACAAACCAAAAGTTTCAGACATTGGAGTATTAGGAACTAGGAAGGTTCTGTCAGTTTACTGTGCTGAGTTATTATGAGCAATTAGGTTGCTGAAACCATATAATTAATTAAATCAACACCAAAAAAATGGTTAGGTGGAGATCCTTTGCCAGTCAATGCGGCAGGAACAGGGGGGTTTACACATGCAAATCACAGTCCTAACAATAAACAAGTACTGGTTCCAAATCCAATTAATCTAAAGAAATAAAAAAGAGAAACCCGGAAAAAAGATTTCATGCACCAGCCGGGAATCGAACCCGGGTCTGTACCGTGGCAGCGTACTATTCTACCACTAGACCACTGGTGCTAACAGAGGTCTGATCCAGGCGAAGCTTATCCAAGCTAAGAAAGCCAAATCTACGAGATGCACAAGAGGGCCGAGCTCAAAGCCGTCGTATCCGAACTCAAACGCCCTTGGGAAGTCATTGAAAAAGCACCCAACTTGTTCTCCATTTCCGCTGATGAACAAGTTCAAGTCTTGGCCAACAGGTTCCAGAAGCCTGGCGGTTTCGATATGTGGAGTGACAGAGATGGGGCTCAGCTGTTTGATACTGTTGATGAATTGCCTCCTGCCAGGTTTTTCCCTAAAGGGGTTGTTCACAGTGTTGAGCCGTATTTGGGGAGTAGAGAGAGTGGTGAAAATACTTAGCTTTTGAGTGAAAACGATGATGTTGATGGTAGTGTTTCTGAGATAAATGGGGAAAAAAACGGTGTTAAATGGCGGAGAAAAGGATTCGAGAGAAATTTTGGTGCTGCTGGGGAGGCTAATTCTGATGGGAAGATATGTAATTCAAAGCCTGAAGTTCATGATAAAAGAAGTGCTTTCAAGTCTGAGGTTTATGATATGAGCTTGCAAAGAGATGGGAGTTATGGAGTTAATGAGAAAAAATGATCGACACCGGTGAAGATTCTCAAGGAGAGGAGGAAAAAAACTATGCTTTATTGGTAATGTTCTTCCTCTTCTTCTCCAAATTGGTTCCTTTTCTTTTGAAGGTGTTGCAAATTTTGTGTGTGTTTGGTGGATGATACAATATTGAATGTATATGTATTACTTGTATATGAAATTTAATGAATACAATTACTATTCACTTAATATTTCTTGCATCTCTAGTTCTTCTTTTGTATACTTAACTGATGGACTTGGCAACTTTGCCAGTTTGGTCTTATTAGTTCCAGCTGCTAAAACTTTTGGTTGGGTGCCTAGTTTAAACTTGAATTTTTAAAAGTCAAGCCAATCATTTTATAGACCACTATTCGTAACGTGTCCACACTTCATTCGTCAAACTCTATCGATCTCCGAATATGTTAGGCTAAATGTAGGCCGGCAGAGGTATTCGACAGAAATATTGAGTTCGAAAAGGCCGATTTTTCTAGGTACAAGTTTATGTGGATTTTCCATAGCTGAGATCGGACCCCTAAAGCACCAATAGTTTGTGGCTTTTACACGCATCATTTTCACACACTCAACAATCACTGGAGTCAACCCTCGTGGCCTGTTTCCTGATCTATCATCATGTCTTGTATTATTCATTCAACTTAAGTTAACCATTCCTTTCTTTCACTTTGTGGAGTGGCATGGTTAGAATAGAGGTTAAACGCCGTCCTCCTTGACCGGTTTAGTGCCGCCGCCATGATTCTGTCGCTTGCAGTGTTTCAAACAGTGGAATTCATGAGTTTGCTGTAGTCTGTAATAATTCATTTGATCACTATATTGTTGCTCATAATTGAGAATGGAGGGGGTGGAATTATGATCGTGATTTGCCACTTTCTGGTTAAAAGGTGTAGTGCGGTCAGAATCTTGTTGAGTTACTTACTACAAATGGGCTACATTGAGGTATCAGTGGGGAGTTTACTGGCGCGATAGGAGCGACTGCATAGGCCCCCAAAAGAGATGGTCCTAAAATAGAGAACTCAAATTAAATTAAATATTTGTAAAAAATCATGAATTTATATATATATATTATAATTATGTGTGTGTATGTAATAATCTAAAACTTAAAACATACAAAAAGAATGACATTTTTAAGTGAAAATGTTTGATTTTTAGATGTTTATAAGTCAACTTTTTGTTGCTCAAGACGATAATCAAATAATATTTTTTTATTAAGGTATTTTTTTAGAAAAAAATTATATCTCTTACTAATTATAAATTAAGGGCCTCATTTTAATAAATTGCACAAGGCCTCCAAAATCTTTGAACCGCCCTTGTGAGGTATAGTTCAATGACTACTTCAAACTTGTTACTGCAATTCTTGTACACACTCTCAAGGGTGAGTCTAGGGTACAGCAACTTAATTTACGGCTAAAAAATGGCACAATCAAAATGTTAAAAAAACACGAAACTTAAAATGTTATACTTTTTGATAACATTTTAGGTTGGTGGAAAGTTTTGAAACTCAGAGACAAGTTATGAAACTTGTCCTAAAAAAATATTTTAGATTACAACCTAAAATAATATATTTTTTTATAACATTTTAGGTTGGTGGTAGTTTCGAAACTTATAAATAAGTTTCGAAAGTTGTCATGAAAAAATATTTTGAGTAACATTTCAATTAGTGTGAATAACATTTAAAGTTTTGTGTTTTCTAACATTTCGATTGTGCTGTTTTTTAGTCTTGACGCATTTTAGACTCACCCGATTTTTAAAGAATTTTTTTTGGGTAAAGTACATGTCCATGATCAATTTTTGAAATTTGTGACTCTTGTTTTCAACAATATCTTTTTCATGGTTCAAACTTAAATTCCCTCTTTAAGAAAGCAATGTGTTTTGCCATTGTATCCAATTTTTTGATTAATTCTTAAAGGTTTTTGTTTGTTAGAAATAGTGCTTAAACTATTTTTTTTTTCCTATTTTACTTTGAAATTTCACAATGACTAATAAGAACGTCCATGACATTTTTGCTTTTGGGTAAATTAGACACAAATCAATAGTTTAAGTATCGTTTTTTTTTTACCAAAAATAATTTCAAAGATCAATTTAGTAATTGAGGTTTCGACTAATCTTCTGATAAAATATTTTATCTCTAATGAATTTAAATTAATTTCACCCTAAATCGAATGATTCTAGTAAAAGAGAAAATATTGTTCTTTAGAGATTTAAATTGTGTGAGTTTATTAAAGGTTAAAAATCAAAACATATGTTATAATGAGACTACATCAAAAATTAAAAAAATTAATACAAGATCCGTAATCAATAAAAGATATTATAATAAATTTGATGGCAACCGGTTTTCACGGAAACCCTACGCAAAACCCTACGGAAGTTTTTTTCATGGTGGCCCCGCCCCTTGTCCCGCCGGCAGTCCCCCCTGATCGGTCCGGTGGGAGTGATGGGAGTGTGCACTCTGTGGAGTTCCCCCCCGTTGCTGGAACGGCCGGGTTCGCCGCTTATGGTGGAAGAGACGCGAGCGTCGAAGAAGGGTCGTCACGATCATGTTAATCCGTTGTTTGAAGCAGACGGCACGGGAGACGGCGACTAGGTTATGGCGGATGCTGGCGACGTTCCTGCTGGGGAAGAAGGCAAGACAGGTGATGGCCGAGGAGGCAGTCCCTCGTCCGTCCCGCGGCAGTCGTATGCAGGGGCAGTAAAGGGCACGGAGAAGAAAACAGTTGACTCAGAACCTCTGCCGGGACTTGATACTGTTGTGGTGGACGACTCAGATGTGGTGGTCGATCACAGTGGTCCCTTTCCTTCGGTAACGTTTTCGGAGAGGGTGCATGATCAGATCGATCTCAGTATGAAACGGTCGGTTATCGTTCGGATGTTAGGGCGAACTATAGGATATCGGACGTTGCTGGGTAGGATTCGTGCGCTATGGCAATTGCAGGGTCAATTCCAAGTTGTGGACTTGGACAATGAATATTTTCTGGTTATGTTCTCATTGGAAGCGGATTACGTTCATGTCCTTACTGAGGGTCCCTGGACGATTTTTGGATGTTATCTTACGGTCCAGCCGTGGCATAGGAAATTCTCTACATCCGAGAGTCATCCTTCGAAGGTTGTGGTTTGGGTAAGGTTACCGGGTCTCCCGTATCGGTATTATTCTAAGGCCCTTTTTCGTTATATTGCGAATCTTATTGGCAAAGTGATTAGGATTGACTATAGTACGCATGCCGGTGATAGGGGGAGGTTTGCTAGACTTGCGGTTTTGGTTGATTTGGGTAAACCATTGATTCCTTGCGTGCTAATTGATGGTGTCATGCAAAACCTTGAGTACGAAGGTCTTCAAAATATATGTTTTAAGTGTGGGGTTTACGGCCATGTTAAAGAAGCATGTGAAATTTTTACCGGAAAATCGGCTGGGCAGCTTCGTCCTCGTCGGATATCGCTGCCGAAGGTGTTGGTCGGATGATCAAGGACAGTGAGGAGGTGTATGGTCTGTGGATGATTGCGGATAGGAGGCGTGGGCGTGTTCGGCGTGACAATGTTGGTCGTAGAAACATAAAAGGTTCGGATTCGGTCAGGGAGGGTGGTTCGCGGTTTGCTGTTCTTCAAGAGGCTAGTCCTGTAGCAGCGGATGAGATCCCTGAGCCCGTGGTTTCTGTTCCAGTTGCGGGGGAGACAGTTGAGCTTGCGGAGAAGGTGGTCGCATCGGACGTTGTGTTGGACAGTTTACCGCAGGATGCTATGGATGTTCAGGTAGTTGATAACACGGTTGGGGGGGCTGCGTCGGGTCCGCCACATGTTCCGGAAGAGGTCGAGGGGGGCGCTGGGAATATCGGGAATCAGCCTGCGACTATTGAGGTCGTGGCGTCAGTGGCCACTGTAGTGCCTGCTGTTGTGGCACACTCTGTGCCTCCAATGGGTGGTAAGCACGAGGCCATTTCTATCATTGAGGCAGCTAATGAGAAGCAAAGAGTTAAAGGAGTGCAAAAAGGGTTTAAAGGCCCCAAGAGTTTGAGTTCGGGTGGTGTTCGAAAAGCCACTAACCCGAAAAAAGGCAAAGAAAATCGTTCTCCTCCTATTCGCCGTTTAGCAGATTGGTTGCCGGTTTTCGCACCTGACCCGGCGCTAGATGGTGATGGGGGACGACACCCCGGTCCGAGTGGGACAGTGGTGGGTGCAGAGGTTTCAGCAAATAACGCGGGTGTAGGTGCGGGGAGAAGGAGTAGTGGGGTTCGCGGCAGCAAGCTCGCATCGGCTCCTCCATCGTCTCAGTGAGTTTTGTTGGTTTTACCCCTCTTTTGATTTTTCCGATGATTAGTTTTCTTTTCTGGAATTGTCAAGGGGCGGCTAGCCCTTGCTTTCGTGGTCACTTGAAGGATTTCTGTAGGATTAGTCGACCTCAGGTGCTTGCTATTTTTGAGCCACAGATTAGTGATGGTACAGCGGATAGGGTCATTGCTCGTATGGGATTCCCTAATTCTTTCAGAGTAGAGGCGAGAGGTCTAAGTGGTGGCGTTTGGGTTCTTTGGCGTGATTCGGTTCAGGTTGAGGTTGTTAGGGTTTCGAATCAGTTTGTCCATGGGCGAGTTCGTGATGTTAATTCTACCCGGTGGTTTTATTTCACGGCTGTATATGCTAGCCCAAATGTTTCTGTTCGCAAGCTTTTGTGGCCTTTGTTGGCAAGTTTGAATCCGGGGGATGGTGTGCCTTGGTTATTGGGAGGCGATTTCAACACTATCTTGAGACGTGAGGAACGACTGGGGGGTTCCGCCAGAGGTAATGGTGTTTGCACTCTTTTCCGGGATTTTATTTTTGATTTGGGCTTAATCGAAGTGGAATATAAGGGTTGTGACTTTACTTGGAAGCGTGGTGATCTCCACAAGCGCTTGGATAGATGTCTATATAATAATACATGGGCTAGTTTATTCCCGTCGGCGGTGGTTTCTCATCTTGACAGGGTTGGTTCGGATCATTGCCCTCTCTGGTTTCATACTCTTTCTCAGGACGGGCCACGAAGTAGGCGCCCTTTTCGTTTCATCGCGGCCTGGCAAGATCATCCGGAGTTTGAGGATTTTTTGCGGGGTAGTTGGGATGCATCGTTGGATGTGGATGTAAACGTGGACAACTTCATGCGAAATGTTCAGGTTTGGAATGTTGATGTTTTCGGGCATATTGGTAAAAAGAAGAAGGAGCTTCTTGCGAGACTTCGTGGGATTGATAAAGCACTTCGGGTGGCGCACTCTGAGTTCCTTGTCCAGCTCGATGCGTCACTACGTGCGGAACTTGATGCTGTGCTTCTTCAGGAGGAAAGTCTTTGGATTCAGAAGTCACGAGAGCAATGGGTTCGTTTTGGGGATAAAAATTCCAAGTATTTTCACAATTGCACTATGCAGCGCCGTCGTCAGAATTATGTACAAGCACTCAGGCTCCCTAACGGTAGATGGTGTTCCGATCAGAGTGCTTTACAGAGGTTGGCGGTGGATTTCTATAAAGATTTGTTCACTTCGTCGGGTAGTGTTGACGTGGCATCTGTAGGGAGGGGCTGTTTTCCGTCGGTGGACGCGGGATTGCTCGGGAACTTGGCCCGTCCGGTAACGGATGAGGAAGTTCGGACAGTTGTTTTTGAAATGCCGCCGCTGAAGGCTCCTGGGGCGGACGGTGTTCACGCGCTGTTCTATCAGCGTAATTAGCATATCGTTGGTCCCTCAGTTTGTCGTTTTGTTCGGGAAGTTTTCGCGGGTAGGCCGTTCGACCCCTTTTTGAACCGTACACTCCTTGTCTTGCTACCTAAGGTACGTAACCCGGAGTCAATTTCTCAATTTTGCCCTATTAGATTGTGCTCTGTGTTATATAAGATCATCACGAAGACTATTGTTAATAGACTTAAGCCTCTTCTACCGTACTGGGTTTCGGATAGTCAGACTGCTTTTGTCCCTGGGAGATCCATTACGAATAATATTATTATTGCCCAGGAGGTTATTCATTCGATGCGCTTGAAGAAAGGCAAGGTAGGTTCAATGGCGATCAAAATAGACCTTGAAAAAGCCTACGATAGACTGGAATGGGATTTTATCGCGGACACTCTGGTGGAGATTGGAATTCCGGATGAGTTGCGTAGCCTTATCATGAGGTGTGTTTCTTCGGTCTCTACACAAGTGCTTTGGAATGGGGCCGCATCGGATGCCTTTGTGCCGATAAGGGGTATTCGTCAGGGGGATCCATTATCGCCGTACTTGTTTGTTCTTTGCATGGAAAGGCTAGCTCACACTATCCGCGAGGAGGTAGCGCGAGGGGCATGGAAGCCGGTTCGTTTGGTTCGTTCGGGGCCTTCGATCTCTCATCTCTTCTTTGCGGATGATATGCTTTTGTTTAGTGAAGCTTCATCGTCTCAGGTTTCTATTATCGAAGAAGTGTTGCATCGATTTAGTACGGCTTCGGGGCAGAAGGTTAGTATTGCCAAGACTTGTATTTTCTTTTCGAAGAATGTGGAGCATGACTTGCGCATAGCCATCAGTTCTCAGTTTGGCTTTTGTCGGGTTTCGGACCTTGGTAAATATTTGGGTGTCCCTCTACTCCATAAGCGTGTGACTCGGGCATCTTATCAGTTTATTGTTCAACGTGTGAGGGATAAACTATCGGGGTGGATGGCTAAATCCCTCTCGCTTGCAGGGAGAATTACTCTTGCAAAATCGGTATTGTCCGCAATTCCTTACTACGTGATGTAGTCTTCTTTCCTCCCTAAAGGTACGTGCCGTGACATCGAAACTTTAATTCGTAATTTCATTTGGGGTAAGGATGAAGGGCGGGGTGGTGTACATCTTGTGAACTGGAAATCCGTATGTTCGCCCATCAAAGAGGGATGCCTTGGTTTTAGGTCTATGACGGTTCAAAATGAAGCTTTTTTAATGAAGCTGGGTTTTAATTTAATTCGTCAAGCGGATCAGTTATGGGCGCAAGTGCTTCGCTCCAAATATAGGTGGGTAGGATTTGTCTCGGATACTTTATTTCGCCCACGTTGTTCCCATCTTTGGAAGGGTATCAGTTTGGTTTGGGAGGAAGTTCGTTCCGGGCTTGTTTGGTCGGTTGGTGATGGGCGCGATATAGACTTTTGGTTTGATCCTTGGTTAAGTGATGTTGGAGTGCTTGCGGATTACGTGAGTGACGAGGCTGCTCGTGCGTGCCTTCCGCATGTTAGCGTCGCTTACATGGCTACACCCGGAGGAGGGTGGAATTGGGCGGCTATCGAACATTTGGTGCCGCGTGATATTGCCTTGCGCTTGGCGGCGACATTCTCGCCTCAGCAAGTTGCGCAATCGGATGGTGTAGGTTGGAAATGGACGGCGCAACGGACCTTTTCTATCGGGTCTGCATACCGTGCACGTGCAAGGGAAAGCGAGGAAAACTCGGGGATGTTATGGCGTTGTATAGCGCGTTTTCGTGGGCTGCAGCGGATCAAAATTTTTCTATGGTTACTTGGTTGTGGCAAGCTTCTTACTAATGCCGAGAGAGCCCGAAGGCATATGACTGACATGTCTAGCTGTGGTGTTTGCGGATCGACGGTGGAATCCGTGGATCATTTATTCCGTTTATGTCCTCCGGCAATGGCGTTTTGGGTTAGGTTGTGTAGAACTGAGGTTTTCCTAAACCCTTCCACCCAAAAATTCACCTCTCCACCACTTGGCGAGCAAGAACGGTTGATTGTTTCGAGCACCGAAAAACCCAACAGGTTGGTTGTTCCTTCCAAACTCTCGGAATTTTTTAGTTTGAATATTCAAGATTGGTTGCGCGTTAACTTATCGTCCCCGGATTACTTTGCGCGTGAGCCGAAGGATTGGGATATCCGTTTTGGTGCAGTATTGTGGTCTCTATGGAAATATCGGAATGCTTGTGTGTTTGATATTGACGCGGCTGGGGTTTTCGATATAGTGGCACACATCAATTTTGTGTTCGATGAGAGTGTTCGCGCGTTGTCGTTGTCGAGTGCGCTGTCCTCTCCTTTGGCACGCCTCGGGCAGCAGGGTTTGAATTGGGAGGCGCCTCCGAGTGGTTGGCTGAAGATCAATACCGACGGCGCAAAACCGGCGGCTTCCGGGTTGACGTCGTGCGGCGACGTTGGGAGAGATGAGAGGGGCGATTGGATTTTTGGCTTCACGAAAACAATAGGGATTTGCTCCGTGTTAGAGGCGGAACTATGGGGCATATTTATGGGTTTATCGCAAGCATGGTCTAGGGGCTATCGGCAAGTCATTTTGGAAACGGATTGTAAAGAGGCAAGTTCATTAGTTCAAGATTCTTCGGACAAGGGAGACTCTATTGCGTTGTGTAGGCATATCCGGGAGTTGTTGCGGCGAGATTGGGAAGTCAAGATTCAGTTTGTGTGTCGGGAAAAGAATAAAGTGGCGGACTCGTTAGCTAAATTGGCCTCTCCAGATTCTTTGGATTGTCGGATACTTGAGTCTCCCCCCATGGTGATTGCTAGTTTGTTAGTTATGGATTTATTTCCTCTTGCATAAGTAGTTTATTTCTCTTATTTATCAAAAAAAAATAAAAGATATTAATTTTTGTTGATTCTTTATAGAAAAAAAAACAATATTCTACACATGCATTGTAAAAAGGGGTTACCTCCGAGTATAGGTGCCTATGGGCAGAGCTAAAAACGGAGCTAGGACTAAGATATTGGTAGAGAAGAATTTATCAAGTCTATATAAAAGTCAGAAAAGATTAAAAAAAATATTTGATTAATATTTAAATTTAAAAAGATCTCAAATGTTATTAAACTAAAATATTTTGTGAGTGACAATACACTATCTCAATTCTCAACGTATACATAATTTTGTCCTTGGGCATGGCCGAGGTCCTGGACCTACTCAATTGAATTTAAAAATAATAAAATATACAATTTTATATTAATATTTTTTTATATTTTATAACTAAATTTAAATAAAATTATATATCTTTAAATTATTTAATTTTTAGACGGACGCAGGCTGAAAACTTTTGTCCACACAAACCACCGACCCATGATAGGTTTACATCAAGTCATCTAACACAAATTCAGATGTTCAAAAAATGAAGAGATTCAAAAACCATAGTTTGAAGTGAAGAATTTTAAGAATCGAAGCTCTCTCTTTAGTTTCTCATATGTATTAGAAGGCAATGTAGATCTTGAGGAAATTTTAAATAATTTGAAGAAAATTGTTCTTTGATCTTGTTTAGAAAATAGATAAACTTTAATTTTAATTACAAATTTAAAAATTATTGGACAATAACGAAACTCAACATTATTTATTGGGTACATTTAAAAGTTATAAATTTATAGGACAATGAATTATATGCTTTTGGAAAGCAAAAAATAATTTTATCATTATTTATTGGGGCGATTTTTTATCCACGTAACTTTTTAAGATCATCACGTTGACAAAAAGACAGAATAACTTTGTTACTGTTTTCTTCTAAAAAAATATCCTTTTGGCTTTCAATTTTGAATTTTTCGTTTTTATTTTTAACTCTTTGATTTCTATTTTTTAACCCGCCGAGCTTAAAAATTTGATTTGTTATACTTACATATATATATTTTTATATATATATCAGTATTCATAAAGATTAGGTATGTGTATTTTTTTACTATATTTGAAAATTTTATTTTGGTCCCTGTAAATTTTAATTTTCTTTCAAATGAGTTCGTATAATTTTACCGCATGACCACAATGAAATATTTCTTAAGGCAATAAAATTACACATTTACTAAATGCAGGGACATAACTATGTGGGAGTGGGGAGGGGCAATCCCCCCAAAGAATTTTTCTTTTCACCTTTGTCATTTTATTTAATTTTTTTAAAATTAGTTTATTTATGAATTTGCTTCCACTTTTAAACATTTATAGTTTGCCTCAACCCTAAATCTTGACTTCGTCCTGTCAAAATGTCGTATAATTACAATGATTACAATAAATGTGTGTATGCAACTATATGAATCCCTTCTTAAGATTACATATTTTTTTGATAAATGAAGGAAATGAATTATCATGGGCCTCGTTAAAAACCCTCCTAACCTAAATGAGGGAAAAGAGTACCCATACAAACGCACAAAAAAACGAAAAAACAACCAAAGCCTCTCACAGGCTTAAACCGATGGAAAGTCCTCTCTTAAAAGAGCTATCACATCCCCCGGAGCACGAGAGAAGACACGAGATCCATTCGAGCCCCGTAGCGCCTTTTTTGCCATCGCATCCGCTACTGCATTAGCGTCACAGTAAACATGTCGAAACTCCACTGCACCATGCACCATAGCCAAGTCCCTAATGGAATCGACCAAAGAGAAAGAAATTAACCGAGCATTCGGGTCCGATAACACCCGAACAACATCTAAATTATCCGTTTCAATCACAACCTTCATCCCATCCACTCCCATAACACATTTAAGCCCTTCAAATACGGCCCAAAGCTCAGCCTCGATATCCGAACAACAACCTATATATTTTGAAAAACCCGAAATCCAAACACCGGTAGAGTCACGGATCACCCCTCCACAAGCGGCCGAACCATCAAAACGACACCTCGCACCATCCACATTAACCTTGACGGTTCCACTGTTCGGTGCCCTCCATCTCTCCCGCTGCACAAGCGGGTCACGCACGCCCGTCACTGGACCAGGGGCGACGCAGGCTCTCCTCGACGCTGCACCAGCAACAACGCTCCAAGCGCGCTTCAACACACCATCCTCATGCGGCACCCTACTGCCGAAAATACGCTCATTGCGCGTGCACCAGATCGTCCACAGAATCCCTCCAAACAGTTCCGCCTAGCTGACTCCATTCAGCACAGTGCCACGCCCCTGCTGCAGATTGGACTGAATCCAATCTTTCAACGGCACATATAAGAACTTGGTTAGGTGCTGAGGTTCAATCACCCTATGCCAAGTCATGACCGCCATAGGACAATGGCGCATGATATGATCTATATCCTCTCGACTCGCCCCACAAAGCGTACACGCTTCCGAGTCCGCCAAATGACGACGAGTTCGTTCTACATTAGTTAGTAACCGACCTTTACCAAGGAGCCAAAGAAACATCCGAACTCGCGGGGGGGCCTTAAAAGTTTTAATAATGCTCTAAAATTTATCACCACCATCATCCGCCGGCTGAGCACGCGCATCATACGCGGAACGAACGTTGAATTTCCTCGTCCGACATCAACGCCACCCCGGCCAATCGAGACCATTCGAGGCCATAGGCGGCTTGATAGCTGCTATATGATCCAAAACATCCTTCGGCAACATAGCAGCAAACGCATCCCACATCCACTCCCCATTGGAGTCAACCATATCACTCACGGCGGTAGGTAACAACGGTGCTGTCAACCGTATACAGCGCTGGGCAAGAGGTCCGACATCCGCTATCCAACAATCCTTCCAAAAATCAACGGTCCGACCATTGCCAATATTCCACACAATGCCGTCACGAAGATCACCCCAAACCGCACTAACTCCCTTCCAAAGGACCGATCAATTGTTTCTTGCGATCGATACAGGAATTCGATCAAAACACTTATACTTGGCGCGTAGGAAACGCACCCAAAGCTGATCCGTTTTTGTCACGATGTTATACGCCACTTTCATCAAGAAAGCATCATTCTGATAGCTTAACTCTTTAAACCCAAGCCCACCACTATTAACTGGTGAAACAACATCCTCCCATTTCACAAGATGAATTCCCCGTTTTAACGAAGAATTCCCCCAAATGAACGCTCGAATAATACCTTCAATCTTGTCGCAAACACCTTTAGGAATCCTAGTCGTTTGCATACAGTAAAACGGAATAGCCGACAAGACAGACTTGGCTAAAACAATACGCCCAGCAAACGAGAGGTATTGCGTCTTCTAGCCAGTCAAACGATCCCTCACTTTCTGGACTAAAAAGTCATACGTTTCCTTAGTCACTCGCTGATGTAGCATAGGCACGCCCAAGTATCTCCCTAAATCTTGAACTTCCGAAAAACCACACCTAGAACAGATAGCTTGCCTTAACAAACCCGGAACATTTTTGGAAAAGAACACGCAAGTCTTGGCGATACTAACTTTCATCCCGGAAGCAGCACAGAAACCCGCAAGCACTGAATGAACAACCTCTACTTGTTCCATCGAAGCTTCAACAAACAAGACCATATCGTCGGCAAACATAAGATGAGAAATAACCGGGCATTGTCGCGATACCCTGAAACCCTTCCATTTACCCTCAGCAATATGATGTTCAATCAGCTGACCAAGACGCTCCATGCAAAGCACAAATAGGTAAGGTGATAACGGATCCCCATGCCGAATCCCCCTAGTCGGCCGAAATCTCTCCGTCTGAGCTCCATTCCATAAAATACTAGTAGTCACTGAAGACACGCATCTCATAATCAACTGGCTTATTTTCCGCGGAAGCCCAATATCACATAACGTATCAGCTATAAAATCCCACTCGAGACGATCATAAGCATTCTCGAGATCGATTTTCACAGCCATCCACCCCTTCATACCAGTCTTACGTCTCATGGAATGAACCACCTCCTGGGCAATAATGATGTTATCAGAAATTAACCTTCCAGGAACAAAGCTAGTCTGATTATCTTTCACCCACTCAGGTATATACAGTTTGATTCTATTCACAACTACCTTAGTAACAATCTTATAAAGAACCTGACAGAGGCTGATAGGCCTAAAGTGAGACATTCCTTCCGGCGACTTAACCTTCGGGATCAATACCAACAACGTGTCATTCAAATTCTCGGGAAAAGGAGCCCCCTCAAAAATATCCTGAACCAGACGGCAAACTCCATCCCCGACAACATCCCAATTCCGCTGATAAAAAAGAGCATGAAGACCATCACTGCCGGGTGCCTTATGCGCATCCATCTGGAAAACTGCCCGACGAACCTCGTCCTTAGACACGACACTATCAAGGGCCTCAACAATAGCACTACTAAGGGGTGGGAATTTACCACGCATCGAAAAATTATCAACAATGACATTGCCACGTGTAAACAAGTGACTATAAAACTCCACCGCATACTTACGAAGCTCCGCCTGGGACTCCAACCAAACGCCATTACCATCCCTCAACCGCGTAATCAAATTCCTCTTCCTCCGGCTAACCACCGATGCATGAAAAAATTTTGTGTTCCTATCTCCCTGTGTTATCCATTTACACCTCGACTTTTGGAACCATAAACTCTCCTCCTGCTCCAGCACCCTATCTAACTCTTCTCTCAAATCCTTCTCCAGATTCACGAGAAAGACCGAATAATTCCGCCGTAATGCTCGATCAATCCCTCTCAGACGTGCTAGAATCTTTTTCTTCCGCTGACCAATATGCCCAAACACCTCAATGTTCCAAGTACTAACGGCCGACTGGAATCTCGCTATATTCACTTCAATCGGTTCCGACGGATCCCAACTATTACCCAGAAGAGTAGCAAAATCCGGGTGATCTTGCCAAGCCGCAAGGAAGCGAAAAGGCCTATCGTCATCCGCCCTGGTACAAGAATCATTCTGAAGAAGAAGAGGACAGTGATCAGAACCTAGTCTATCTAAATGAATAACTAGGCTATGCGCGTAGGACCCCTGCCAAGCTCCATTCACCAGGCAACGATCGAGACGTTTATAAAGATGTCCACGTCTCCAAGTGAAGTCATCACCCCTGTAATCCAACTCAAACAAACCTGCCGAGTACACAAAATCCTGAAACAACGAGCTAATCCCAGCCACCCCAGAACGACTACCATAATATTCCTCCGCACGAAGAATAGAATTAAAATCACCCCCTAACACCCAAGCCTGCCCTGCGCATGGTTGGACCTTCAGCAACTGATCCCACAACAAGTTCCGCAAACCCACCGATGGCGACGCATACACAACCGTAAAATAAACCCACTGATTGAGTTCTTCTTCAAGAAACTTCCCATGGACGAATTGGTTCGAAGCAACTAGAATTTCAACACGAACCTTATCCCTCCAGAGAACCCATATACCACCACTGAACCCACGACACTCAACACGATAAGAATTAGCAAAACCCAGATTACGAATCACCCTATCCGCTTGTAGACCACTTACACGCGGCTCAACGAGACAAACAATCCTCGGATCATGTTTCCTTACAAAAGAACGAAAATGACGGCGATATTCCGGGCTCGCCGCACCCTGACAGTTCCAAAACATAATATTAATCATTAAAAATAAAAAAAACGCACAACTAACCTCAAACCAAAGGAACGGAGTTCTCCTTGTTCAACTCCGATGCAACAATATCGTCGGGACTGTCCTGAGCCGCGACATTCAACCCCGAAGGAGATGGCTCCACAACACGCTCCCCTGAGGCCATATCCACATTATCCGACCCCTGCATAGCCGATACCGCCTGATCGTGCATGCTCTGAAGGTTCCCGGACAGCGATTGAACCCACTCCGCCAACACTGGCTTCGCCGGAGCACGACCCACAGAACCTCGCTTCGATTGCTTCGATGTTTTCTTGAGAGCACCTTTCACCGGCAACAAATTTCTCCCGCGGCCAACCTCACGCCGTTCACTCCCCACTGCACCTTTCCCTTTAACACCCTCCGTGATTGACACCGCTCTATGCATACCATTAGCGATCGATGACTCATACGCTTGAACTTGCATCGGCAAGTTCTGGGACATCGCAACCACCTTAGGACTTCCGCTCGGAGCTGCCACATTGTTCGACACCTCCTTCAACGGAGGTCTTCCCACCTTAGGGGCCGTGACCGCTGCACAGCAGCTCCTTTCCCGTTACCTTCAACCGGCGAAACCTCAGCAACAATAGCATCCTTACCATGGGGTTTTGTCCCCTCTTAAGATTACATCTTAACAACTCTTGAAGTAGTTCATATCTATTTAAAGATATGATCTAGACGAATTTCGTATCAAAACTTAGTTGAAAAAAATCAAATGATTTATTCTATATGTAATTCAAACTTTTATGAATAAGATTTTTTGATTTGTTCTAACTTTTCGAATCTTCTTTCAACTCAAAATTTATAGGAACACGTGTATATTAAGAGAACAACTTGTTAGTAAATACACTTGACATTTACATAAGATATTGTCCAAGTAAATATCAAAAAGAAAAGAAGATTGAAATCGAATTTATTTAATTGATTCACAATTTAATCTAAATTTGTGTATTTAATATTCTTCGTTATTTGTGAAATTATTATTAATTTTTGGCTGTGGAATAAATTTGCATAGAAAATAGTAAAATTTCCCATTTTTATGGTCCCTTGGTATTTTAATTGTTGCGTGTAATATTGAAACTGCTTTACCAAAAAAAATGAAAAGGCATCCTTGATAGCAACATGAAGCCAGTAGTGGTCGATGAGGAAAAAAATTATATGCCTTAATTATACTCATTTTTATGTCTCACACTAAAAAATATTAAAAAATTAATTTTTAAATTTTAATTCTAAATTCTACATTTTAAACTTTAAACTTTACCTCCGACTCCTAATTCTCTAAACCTTAATTTCAAACTTTAAACTTGCTTTTTTAAAAAGATTAATATCCTATACACTGGCGGTGGAAACTGAAAGTTTCCACAATCGCCTTAGTTTTAGGGTATAGGGAGTTAGTTTAGGGTATAGAGTTTAGGGGTTTAGGTGTAGGGGTTAGAATCTAGAGATAGTTGTTTCAATTTAAGTTTTAGGGTTATAATTTAGGGTTTATAGGTTAGGGTTTAGTTTTTAGGGTAATATGACTAGGATTTAGGGTTTAACCTATAAACCTTAAATTATAACTCTAAACCTTAAATTGAAACAACTATCCCTAAATTCTAACCACTTACACCTAAACCCCTAAACCATATATCCTAAAATAACTCCATATACCCTAAAACTATGGCGCTTGTGGAAACTTTCAGTTTCCACCGCCTGTGTATAGAATTTTTATCCTAAAAGAAATGGGACAACAAAAGAGGTATAATTAAGGAACAAACGATTTCCATCCATTGAAGAGACTATTTTTCTTTGACATGAACAGAGTTATAATTGGGGCAGATGGTAAATATAAATTGTTGAGATTTAGGGTGCTCGATTCGATCAACCGTACTTGCTCGCCAAGTGTGGAGAAGTTGGATAATTGGGTGTTTTAGTGGGAGGTGAAAAATTGGCAATTTGACACAAGGATTTATAGTGGTTCAACCTTCTAACCAAGGTCTACATCCACTACCTTAGCTCCCCACTAAGGATTTCCAACAAATTCACTAAGAATTTCGTCCCCTTTTCTCGGATTAGGAGGAAACCGTTACAACCCTCAAAGCTTTCTACCCAAAGCTTGAAGGAACACTCTCTTTACAAAGAAAGACTTAGCAAACTAGAAATCCCTCTAAAAGGTGTTTGTTTGCAATTCTAAGCACTCACCCAAAACCTAGACATTTGAGCAAATTTAACAATGTAAGCTCACAAGTGTTGTCTAAGCAAGAAATAAACAATTTAAGCTCTAGAAAAATTTTGACATCATAATGTTGTAACAATTGAAGCATTAACCATTACAAGATGCTTGGAGGTCCCTTTTATACTCCCAATTGAGTTTGTAGCCGTTGGAGCCTTTATTTCCCACCATAAATGCAGTTCTGCAGCTTGGCGTATCGATACTCGTCAAACCGTATCGATACGGTCTCAATGAGGAAAGAGCCGTTGGCTTCTTCAGCTGATGCGTATCGATACGCTTACCTGGCGTATCGGTACGGTCCTGCAATTTAAAAGACCGTTGGGAAAATGACCGTTGGGGTAGTTAGGCGTATCGGTACGCGATACAACCGTATCGGTACGCGACTAGCCGTTGGGCTATTTCAAAGCTCACCGTATCGATACGGCTAAGCGTATCGGTACGGGTTTTGGCTACTGGAAAATCTGGTGGCTTGAAACCCTAAAACGTATCGGTACCCTTCTATACCGTATCGATACGGGTACATAAAAATACAGGTTTTGACCACTTTAAATGTACTTTAAGTCCATTCCAAAGCCTTTAAAACCCTTAAACATATTTTCAAGTTGTTTTTGACTAAAAACTCATTTTAAATTCTTTGCAATTTAGTCCAAAACATTTTTCAAATATTATATCAAAACTTAGTTCTACATAAATATTTAAAAATAAAAAATAAATGTATAATTAATTTAGAAAAAAGATTTATGTAATAAAAATAAGAAAAAAAATAGGGGTTGGGGCCTGGGACATGGCCCCTTCTGGGACCTTAGTGCCTCTATCCCTGTTCTTTGATACCTATATGATCTTATATCAACGGCGGATCCCCTTTTTTTTCTCTCTCTCTTTTGGTTGTCATTAAAGGCAGTGCCGAGTCATCAAGCAATTACCATATCTTCTTTGATACCTTTTCTTGGTGTTCATAAGCATCAAGACAATTACAATAATTAAGGTACCAAATCTTGGTTCCTTTGGAGCAAATCATAAGATTTGGATTCTCCCATGCATAAACCAAATACATATAAACACATGTTTATCGCATGCAAGGTGGTGTATTGTTTGACAATGCAATGAAAAAGCATGCAGGAACAACATACAAACAACACGTGAAGAATTGGAGATTCTCATCGAAGATAATAAGGCATTACGAATTCAAGATTGACTCAAGATTTTATGGAAGGGGTGCGAACCATTGAACAAAAATCCTCCACACTTTTTGGTATTTTTTATGTCCCAAATCTAATAAATTTAATTGTAAACACTAATCCTAAACCCAAAAATATACAATACCGCCCACTCCCTAACCCTAATCGCCAAAATCTAAACCTATGTTTTTTAGCGTGGATATAAATTGGGCACCAAGAAGCGGCATATGATTTTTATTCCGGGCTATTAGAAAGCTATATTTGAAATGTAGGGATATGAATTTACAAAAATTTAGGGGTGTTGAATTAAATTATCAATATAAAATACAAATGACATATCTAAACTATAGGGGAATTTAATTTTTAGGGGTGTGATTGTTTCCTCCGGCCTCCAACACGAGTCCAAATCGTCTGCCCTCTCTCAATTTCCCTATTTATGCCCCAACTTAAAAAAATAAGTTTATAATTTAAGTTTAAGTATTAGGATTTAGAACTTATAATTAGGGGTTAGAACTTAAAAAAAAAATTCCTCTAACATCTCTCGTTCCATCCCTGTTTACGATGCAAAACCATGGTTTTCGATAATCACCGAGACATAGTTGACTATAGACAAGACATTGATAAAAAGAAAAGCAAACTCATGGAAGATTAGACAGTGTTTGCTATTTCCCTTTGCTTGCAGGTATCGGCAAAGCAAAGAAATTAACGAGCAGAAGAGACTAGTAAAATAAAGGTGAAAGGCACTCCGGTTTCAAATCATATGGCAATTGGACGTAAAGCCGAAAGCATCTATATCAGGAACTATCACGTTTTAGAAATGATAAAGATAAATCAGTAGATTAATGGTCGACTAGTAGCCAAGGATTCAAAGGTTCATTTCCACAATAATATCTTCCATGTCCGTAACTGTAATAAAACACCGCGACCAAAAACGCAACCACAACCGTAATTTAAATCCCTACCTGTAGCATTGTGAGTTACTATTGTAGTTAGCAAGTGGAAGCATGCTGTTCAAGTTGCAGCAGTGAATCTTTAGACTCTTTGATGTCACTGTAAATGTGGATGCCGCCATTGTTGAATCCATATAGGTCCAGGAAGTGAAGAAAGATCAGAATCTCAACAATTCTTGGTCCTATATTCCCTGTGAATTCTTCTAGTTGAAAGCAACACCATCTATAAAAGCACGCATGTGGTTCATGTGCTAAATTCTTCCATGCATATATACATGTATGTATATGAATAGAAAGATAGAAGTTAAGAAGAATATATACCTTAAAAATGACATATCGATTGTCTTCAATTCCTTTATTTGGTAGAATTTGTGTTTACATAGAGATGATGATAGTTCAAAAGAATAACAAAATACAGCTGTGGAATGAAATATTTTCATTAGTTCTGCACGATGAATTGAACATCAATGGTGGAATTGATTGCCCAGTCTTTGTTTGAGGAAGAAAGAAAAGAATCTGGAAGAGAGAAAACAGATGGTGACAACTGACACTGCAATAAGTAAAATTGGATGCTGGCTGCAGCTGGTCCAATTCCTCCTTTATTTTTATTTTTATTTTGTTAATGTCCATCACTTCTTGTTTTAGGGTAGCTTTCTTGGGTAGTATGAAGTACTGGACAGGTGCCATTCGAGGGAGGGATAAGATGTTAAGTTACTGTTATGAGTTTGAATTCTAACGTTGTGAATAAAATAAATTAAGTTGAAAGGGTTATTCACATAATAAATATTTTGATTACTTAATTCTAATTAATCAATCAATAATTTATACACGGTTGATTATAAAAAATAGTGGTGTTACCTATTCATATTAAAAAAAATATCACAGTACTAACGGGAGTTGGTTCAAGTGGTAAGCAGCTTGATATCGTCTTGTGTGTGTAGAAAATTTCTTCTAAGAGACCCACTCACCAAAACAAAGTGTACGGCGTGAGTCAATCTGACTTAATCAGGGAAAACCCCTAAAAACCAGAAGGGCAACAAAAAAATCATCACAAGTCAATAAATAATTTTTTTGAACAATTTCTACCTAAGGGAAGGGAAGGGAGAATTTGTTCCTAATTAGTTTTGAACCCACAACCTACAGGAGAGCGGAGAGTGGAAGATGTCAACTGAGAGCTTTAACCTCTTACTCTAGAGATTGATAACACAAGTCAAATAATTTTTTTTAAATAGAAGTCATTATTAAAAGAGAAAAATATTTTAAATTACAATAAGGGTTTACAATTCTCATCGTAAACTAAATACACATTTTAAACATTTTTTCTATAATATTGACACAAGAAACTAACCACTTTAGATCATATAAGGACTGTACATGGAAAATGTTAAAAACTCAACCAAAAGACTCAAACAAAAATAGATACGAACAAATCTGATTGCATCGGCAAACGAACCGTAAAAGGGGAATAAGCTATTGAAAGACCACCGAGAACCGCTAATCAGAGTTGACCATTGTGAGAAACTATCCACGAACGCAAACTGTGTATCCAAATTTAATCTCAGGGTCCAGAGCAGGGAAGATCAGCAAGATTACAAATAAGCATCATCTTAATTAGTTGTGGCGCCGACAAATCCAACATTGAGAAAACATAAAATAAAAAATGGCCAAACGACCGAGAAAAGAGACAAAAATGTGCTAAAAGATATAGATAAACGTGTCACAAAAGCAGAGAATAATATATCACAATTACAGATAATAATGTACCACAAATGTAAAATTATTTTTATTAAAAATAAAAAAAATCCGACAGTCGACAACCAACATCAAAACCAATGCTAACGCGGGTTAAACAAAGTTAAAGAAGAAAAGGATGCAATGATCTATGTGCGGCGCAAACTTATTTTTGTATAGGAATACGAGTCAAATAATTTTTTAAAGGGTAAACTATGTCAGGTATCACCGAACTATAGAGGGTGACTCGTTTTTACCGTCGAATTTTAAATTGGTCTAAATTTACCATCAAACTTTTTTTGACTCGTTTATACCACATCGTTGTTACTTTCTAACGCCGTGATGACTTGCACGCTAGATCAAAACGACGTCGTTTTGGTGCCGCTATTTTAATGCTAAATTGCCTAAAACAGAGTCGTTTTGCTAGAGAAAAATATAAAAAAAAAATTATGGGGACAATAGGATTCAAACCATAAACCTTTAGAATCAAAAGCACCATCTTGACCACTAAGCTAACTTAGCACCTTTGTTTTATTACTAGCACAAATATTATATATTCTAAACTGCAGTTTATCATATAAATAATGTTACTCTATATAAATAATATAAATATATTATTTTTAATATAAATATATTAAAAATAAATTAATATATAAATGATAAATAAAATAAAAAATATATAAATATTTTTATATTATAAATAATATTAAATATATAAATAGATAAATATATTACTATAAAAATAAAAGACTAATTTTCAAAACCCTGAAATTTTTAAAAACCCCAAATTCCAACAAAACCTTAAAACTCTAAACCCTAAATTATTTATAAATTTTAGGGTTTAAGGTTTGTAGTTTAGGGTTTAGAGTTTAAGAATTTGTTGGATTTTTGGGGTATTTGAAAATTTTAGGATTTTGAAATATTATTATAAAAACTAAAAGACTAATTTTCAAATTTTCGAAATTTTCAAAAAGCCCAAATTTCAACAAAATCTTAAACTCTAACCCCTGAATTATTTACAAACTTTAGGGTTAAGGTTTGTAGTTTATGGTTTAAGATTTTGTTGGGTTTTTGGGGTTTTTGAAAATTTTGGGGGTTTTGAAATATTATTATAAAAACTAAAAGACTAATTTTTAAAACCCCGAAATTTTCAAAAACCCCAAAAATCCAACAAAACTTTAAACCCTAAACCTAAAATTTATAAATAATTTAGTGTTTAGAGTTTAAGGTTTTGTTGGAATTTGGGGTTTTTTTTAAAATTTCGGAGTTTTGAAAATTAGTCTTTTATTTTTATAATAATATAGTTATCTATTTATATATTTAATATTATTTATAATATAAAAATATTTTTTATTTTATTTTTATTTATATATTAATATATTTATATTAGAAATAATATATTTATATTGTTTATATAGAGTAATATTATTTATATGATAAATTACAGTTTAAAATATATACTATTTGTGCTGGAAATAGAACAAATATGCTAAGTTGACTTAGTGGTCAAGATGATGCCTTTGACTCTAAAAATTCATGGTTCGAGTCTAATTGTCACCAAAACGACGTCGTTTTAGTCTGGCGTCCAAATTATTACAGCGTTAGAAAATTCGGTAGTACCTCACATAGTTTACCCTTTTCTAAATGCTAAATTTCAGCAACTTACATGTGACAGAATTTGTATTAATTAACTAATCTGCTTTAGCATTTGACATAATGACTTACGTATAGTTTGAGAACAAATTATGTACTTATAAATTCATTAAAGGAAAAAAGAAAAAGGAAAGACATATGGCTCATTGCATACCAAAAGTTTGACATGATAACATCCCCACCACCCTTTGCTTTCAATCAAATGGTTTCAATAAAAGGAAAACCCCACCTACTACTCATGTCCTCAAAGCTTGCCAATTAAGGGATTTGTGTGGACTTTAACATTTTCGGTATTATCTTCCAAGAGATCTTATCTTTTAAAAGTTTAAATGTATAATCAGGAACGACAGAGAAATTTATGTTAAGGGTGAATTTATAAAATTTTAAGAGGGGTGTAAATAGATTTACAATAAAAAATATATAAAATTTTTTTAAAAATTTTAAATCATATATGAATTTTAAATTTTTAGGGGGGACGACTGTCCCCTCTAAGTCCATCCCTAGATATAATATTTATACTTAAGGATAATTTTAACCATTAACGTTTATAATTATTAGCATTCTAGCCCTCATTCTTTTTTAGGATAATTTGGCCCTCAACCTATATTTTTTTTTTTGTTAAATTACTCATTTTTTAACTATGATAATATAACATATACATGTGATAATACATTTTAAATGATATGTAATCTAACCTATTAAATACTTACGTATATAATAAAATTTTATTTTAATTTAAACTATTAAAGATAATTAAAAACAAAAACAAAAAAACAAACTTAGGAAAGAATTGTGTTATACTACATGGTGTTGGAAATTAAAATCATAGCTAAAGATTCGTGAAATCAATTTAAAATTCATTATAAATTCCAACCATACATATCATACAAATATGATTTTACTCTCAAATTTGAATTCATTTTGAATCAAATATTATTTTTTAAAATTTAAATCACTTTGAATCAATAAATTAAAAATTACAGAGAAATTTAACGTAATTATTAAAACTTCTAAAGACCACTTATTATTGAATCAAAGAACGTTTTTGTTATTAAGGCAAAAAAAAGAACGCTTTTTATTACTAATCAACTGGGTTTTCATTATTTAGTTTAGGTTTTTAAAATTTTAGTGTTTAATTTAATTTGGATGGTTTGAGTTTTTGATTTGGGTATCTAAGGTTTGAAAATGAATTTTAAAAATAATATCAAATAAAATTTTGTAAAATTTGAAAAAATCCCCAAAATACTGAAAAATGACATAAAGTAGAAAATTATAGGTTTCAAAAATATATGGAAAAATTAGGCTCCGTCTGGTTGTAAAAAATATTTTCTATTTTTGTTTTTTGTTTTCATTTTTAGTTTTCTAAAAATTAGAAAACATGTTTGGTTAATAAAGATGAAAAAATGTTTTCAAAAATGAAAATAGTGAGAATGTGTTTGGTATATAACTTTTCAAAATAGAAATAAAAAAAATAATTATTAAATAATTGAAATAAAATATAGTTATAAAATATAATAATAATAATAATAATAATAATAATAATAATAATAATAATATAAAAATAAACCAAAATTTTTTATAAATGGCATTAGAAGGATTTGAACCCGGGTTAAAATTTAAAAACCCTTATTTTTATATTTTCCAATTTTCCTAACACATTTCCAATGAAAACAATGAAAACATCTATTTTATGTTATCAAATTTTCACTTATTTTTGTTTTTATTTTCTAAAAATTATTTTTTATTTTCACAACCAAACGCGTTTTCTTCAACATTTTCTATTTTCTAAGAAAATGAAAATGAAAACGGACTCCATTCTCTAGAACCAAACGTACCCTTAAATTGGAGTTTAGGAATTTTAAATTAGGTTTAGAAATTTGTTTATTAGCTTTATGTTCATATGTTGAATTTTCCGTGAAGATTTAGTTGTTTGTTTATGCTTTTTTTAATTTTTTTAGTTGAGTAATATGTTTTTAAGAAGAATTTTAGCATGTCGCCACCGCTAAATTTTTAACGGTTTAATTGAAAAGTTAGTTAAAAATGAGAAGTTTAACAAAATGATATAAATTAGAGGTCAAATTTATCCTTAAAAAGAATAAAGATCAAAATGACAAAAATTACAAACATTAGGGGTTAAAATTATTTTTATGCCTAATATTTATTTATAAATGTTTACATATATTCAAAAAACTCCACAGTTTTCTTAATCAATCCTCTTCTTTTGACATCTAAAACACTCCGTCGACTCAAAATTAAAATCAAACACCTTTGGGTCCGTAAAATTCCCTCAACAATTTTGCAATAGATGAAATCAAATTAACAATAATGACCTATTGTTGTTTTTTTCTTTATGATTTGAACCTTTGACATTTGAATTATGATCATGTTTAATGAGAGAATGCTCATACCACCATGAAATAAAAAAAGGTTTAATTGCATTTAATGGTTAAACTCAGCCACTCACACCCCCTTTATCCTCCCTTATGCCCTATAAGATTGTAGATTTTGACTTTAGATTAAATATTGTTTAATTACATAATGGCCAGACACTGAGTTTAATTACAGGGTTGAATAATGTGTCTCATCTTTTCAACTCATTCTCCATGGAATCACATTTTGGTCAAGTGTTTATTTTATTATTTTTGTTTAATTTTTCAGCCTAATTAATGATTCCAGACATAAATAACATCATTAGAGCAGCATTTTTGGTGGCATAACTTAAGGACCACATTTTTTCTCAATAAAAAAGCTATTCACATTTTAAACATGCCTACTTGAATAGTTTAATAAAATTTAAGTTACAATAAGTCTAATAATCAAAATATATCCACAGTGTCAGATAATAATGTGCACCATGATCTTCTGAATGTTGATATAACTAGGGATGGAAAAGAAACTCGAAACCGACTGGTTCTAATTCGACCCGATCCGGTAGGGTCGGATTAAAAAAATTGATTTTCGGGTCGGGTTTTAAAGAAGTTTGAGTCGGGTTGTGTTCGGGTTTAGGGTGGAAATTCCCCGACCTGATTTAATCGGGTCGAGTTGAGTTTAATCGGGTTTTTTTATTAAAATTTTGAAGTAAGGCCGGGAGATAAAAATATGTGAAACTCGGGCCGGTTTGAAATTTTAAATTTTTATATTGGGTTCGAGTCGGCCAAACCCCCGGCCCGACCCGGCTCGTTGCCATCCCCAGATATAACAACTATACAGATGGAACTGAAATCTAATATGTAATAAATAATTATTTTTTTGATATTAAAATTACAAATTCCAGCAGAATATATCCTTAATTATAAATTTATAACTAATATGTCAGCAATGAAGTCAGTTGAAAATATTATTTCTGATTATGACAAAATAATTTGAACTTTAAAGTGGCATCAAAACAACTTATGAACCAACTACCAATTTATGGGGGAGTGGTGACATATAAAAATGAATGGCACTAAAGGCATGTATGCAAAATGTGGATAAATTAGAAGAAATTCCATCTCTTTTGAGCAGACACTATCATCTCACTATTATTTTTACAGTAGTTGAGGTAACTATTTAATTACATTGGGTGGGAGAGAAAACGTGGAAAATATCTCATGCATTAGCAGTGTAAACGAAAAGTTTTTATAAGCACCTTAGTTTTATGGTTTAAAGACTCTGTTTAGAGTTAAGAGTTTATGAGTTTAAGTGTATGTGTTTAAAATTTGAATTTAGAGTTTATAGGTTAGTATTTAGGTTTCGAGTAATATGGTTAGAGATTTAAACTTTAACATATAAACCCTGAATTTTTGACCCTCAAACCTAAATTCTAACCATATCTCCTACATTCAAAGTTTCCACGAGCACTTGTGCATGGAACAATTACCCTTATATTTAAATAGGTTTATAGTCCAAGCATTAATTTACCAAGAACGATTCGAATTATAAAACTTAATCAAAATAAAAGTTATGTGTTTATTTTTAAACACTTCTAATGAAATAGCATCATTTTATTCTGGATAGCATATACACTTTAGGCTTAACAACTCTTTTGATCCCTGCACTATAGCTAAATTGTTAGTTTGGTCCATGAACAAGTTTTTTTTTTATTATCAGTTCCTTGTACTATCATTTCATTATCACATTTTTCTGTTAAAAATTAAGAATTAAAAAAAGAAACTTCAAACACAATCGTAAAATTTTTAAAAAAGAATCCTAAAAGTTAAAAAATAAAGTAAACTTAATCAAAATTTTGAAAAAAATATAAATTCAAAACACAACTTTTTAAATTTCATTTTTCTAACATGATGACCAAATGATCATATAAGGACCAAAGTGAAAAAAACATTTTGATACTAAACTGATAATTAACTATATTGTAGGGGCCAAAACATGTATTAAGCCTAAGCTTTATATATGCACATTACATTAATATTTTAATACAAACTTTATTTAATTGTATTCCTTATACTGTTATACATACACTAATCGCATAGTAATTCAAATACTATAGTACAAAATTGAATAGGTATAATGCCAAAAAATATGTCTAACTTTTGACTAAATAGTCACTTTAATCTTTATATTCTAAGTAAATTAATATTTAATGTTTTATTTTGGGTTACTCCTCTGTTGTTGAAAACCGTTAGTCAACTAACGATAAACAACTTAAAATGACCTGACAGAATGACATGTCAACAAAAAAACAATTTTATATTTTATATAATTTTATAAATATATTTTTTGACCGATATCATGAGACACCCCATTATACAACGTGACTTCGCCTATGTTTTAAGATAAGAAGTCATATCTTTTGTACTTAAAATATTATATTTAAATTTTTTCCGAACAAAATTTCACAAAAATAAGATCATAGATTTAGACTGTGTAAATAAATTTTTATTTTATTTATTTACTTTTAACTTTTTAATTTTCTCTCTGTTGCAACCGACTTAACCAATGATGGAGAAAATTACATCAGTGTCTTTTCCTATATGAGTAGTAATAAAATATAGAATATCATCCCGTCCATATACAAGTGTAGCATGCGATACATCACAAGATCTCAAAATTTAGAGCTCCACATTTTAATTTTTTTTAATTTCCTCTTAAATTGTCTCAAAAATTTAATTATAATCAACACTTCTTAAAAAAATCACTAAATTTATGGTGTTTAAAGGGCAATTTTTTTTATTTATATCCTAATTTCAATCATTTAGAGTTAATTATTTCTTATATATTATTAATCAAGCTATTGTTTCTCTTAACATGAGATTTGAATGATACCAAGACAATGAAATTTTTTTGAGTTTTTGTTTTTTTTCTCATAAGTTGAAGTCACTAGATGATACGAGTCTAAAGTCTTATTGTGCTTATTTTGAGTCTATTCTTAAGAATAAAGGATAATCTTATATGATAAATATTCTATACACAAGCGGTGGAAACTGAAAGTTTTCACAAGCGCCTTAGTTTTAGGGTATAAGGAGTTAGTTTAGGGTATAAGGTTTAGGGTTTTAGGTGTAGGGGTTAGAATTTAGAGATAATTGTTTCAATTTAAGGTTTAGGGTTATAATTTAGGGTTTATAGGTTAAAACCTAAATTCTCACCATATTACCCTAAAAACTAAACCCTAACCTATAAATCCTAAATTATAGCACTAAACCTTAAATTGAAACAACTATCCCTAAATTTTAAACTCCTACACCTAAACTCCTAAACCTTTTACCCTAAACTAACTCTCTATACCCTAAAACTAAGGCGCTTGTGGAAACTTTCGGTTTCCACCACCAGTGTATATGATATTAATCCAATCTTATATGAGTTAATATTTGATACACTGCCAGTGTAAAAAAAAGTTTACACAAGCATGTCTATTTTCAAGCCTAAATTTAAATCCTAAAATTCTAACCTTAAAACCCTAAAAATCTAACCCCAACCCCAAAACCCAAACCCTAAATTATAACTATAAATCCTAAATTCTAAATCATACAACCTAAACCCCTAACCTTTAAACCCTAAACTAAACCCCTAAATAAACCCGCTTGTGGGAACTTTATTTTCCACCGCCAGTGTATAGGATATTAATCCATCTTATATTGATGGAAATGAATTATATGTGAAATTGAGGTTACTAAAAGAGTTCTTGCATGTCAAAAAAATGGGGCCACCAGAGATTTTTAAGGTTTTTGAAAGGTAAATATTTCCTAATAATATTATTGCATATAGAATTTTATTGACTATTCTTGTGACAGTTGCATCCGCAAAAAAAAAAAAACTTTTCCCAATTGAAGACTTATATGTGCTCTGCAATATCACAAGAAATGGTTATAGGTTAGCATTGATAGCGATTGAGAATGATATTTTAGAGAAGTAGACTATGAAGATTTGGTTGACGACTTTGCTTCTAAGAGCGTCCGTAGGATGACACTTTTTAAATAAAATATTACGATTGTAGAGTTGTTTTGCGACATTGTCTTAGTTTTATATGTTCGAGATTTTTTTATGTTGTAAAAACAATTATAATATAATAAATTTTAATATTTTACAATTTCATTTTATTATTAAATATTTTAGGAGTCTTATTTTAAAAAAGGTAATTGTTCTATACACAAGCGCTTATGGAAATTTTTTTACACAAGCGTCTTAGTTTTAGGGGTTAGGGACTCCGTTTAGGGTTTAAAATTTAGGGGTATAAGTGTAGTAGTTTTAAATTTAGGGATTGTTGATAGAATTTTGGGTTTAGGGTTAAAATTTAGGGTTTATAGGTTAAAACCTAAATCCCTACCCATATTACCCTAAAACTAAACTCTAACCCTAAATCCTAAATTCTAACCCTAAATCCTAAATTCTAAACATAAACCTTAAATTCTAAACCTTTACACAAAAACCCCTAAACTTTAAACCCTAAACCCTATAATTGAGGCGGTTGTGGAAACAAAAAAATTTCACCGCTAGTGTATAGGATATTAATCCTTTTAAAAAATATTACAGGACTCAGCACATCTTTAGGACAGGCATGCAGAATATATAATACTAGAAAAATACCTTATCAAGTAATTGATATTGATGCCATTCCAAACAATAAAATCGTAATAGATTTTAAAAGGATATAAATTTTCTCTCTAACAGTTATTATTATAAAAATATAAATATATTCATTTTAATTAATATTTATCCTCTTCTATTGACAATGACATGAAAAATCATAAATTAAAGTTCTTTCAAAGTAATTGGTATTTGGTATTGATGCCATTCCAATCTATAAACATCAATAATACGTTTTAATAGGGAAATAAAATTCTCTCAAACAAACATTACTATAAAAATATAAATATACACATTTTAGTAATTAATATTTGAACAAAGATATATGTTTTTGGTGTCTCTTTTCAAGCGCAACACTAAAAAATTAAATTCTAAGCTCTAACAGTAAATTTTAAATCTTAAATCATAAACCATCAATCTTAAAAATATACATTATCCTCAATTCTCTAAACCCTAACCCTAAACCTTAATATATCTTAAGCTCAAAACTTAACTTTTTAGTGTGAGGGCATAAATAGGGGTAGCAAATTTCTACTCTTAATATTTATCCTCTTGTTTTTCGAATATAAATTCTTTGTTTTTTCGGTGCCTATATTTATTCCTCACAATAAAAATAAGTTCGTAGTTAAGGTTTAGAGTTAAAATTTAAAGAATTGGAAGTAAGTATAATTTTTATAATTTAAAATTTAAAAATAATGTTTAAAATTTAATTGTTTTAGTGTTATGGCATAAAAAAGACAAAAAAAAATTATTGTTATTTTTCCATGTCAAAACAAAGCAATAATTTTCCCTATAAAAAGAGGTCCAATGCATAAGCTTTTCCCCCACAAATCATCTCTCTTTACTACAAACAAACATAAACACGGTATCATTGGAAATTTTTATATATATTATCTGCTTTGCTTTTCCCTGTTCTTTGGATCAGAAAAAAGGAAAAGAAATGAGAGATATTGCAGTTCGTGGTGATGAAGAGAAATGGGTTTATGATTCTTCTTTTGATCATAAAGGAAGACTCCCGCTCCGAGCTTCCACCGGTGCTTGGAAAGCTTCCCTCTTTATCATCAGTACGTTAAATATTTGCTTCTTTTTAAATTTTAATACACGAATCTGGTTTCCATGAAAACTTTTCCAAGAATTTCTTTTTCCTTCTTCTTCCATTTAGCTGCTGCTGCATGCTTATTAGAACTAACAGAACTCAGGTTCAGCACACCTGATTTCTGTTAGTTCTAATAATGGCGACCGCTTCAAAACGAAGCGGTCAAAGGTTATGTTTCAGTTTCACCATTAATACTTTGTTAGCTTTGGATTCAATGCAAATCGCCACCTACCCTTTTAAGCTTACACGCAAAAGATGCCAAAATTTGTCAGTTTTCTTCTTCTTCTGAATCTTACTCCATTAAATATATGATCTTATCTGTTAGCTGGAGTTTTTAAACTCTACGAACAGAAATGTTTGAAGCGGGAAAATGGAATCGAAAAGAACTATGTAAGCCATTATTTACATTTAGAATATTAGTACTCGTAAGGAAGTCGGTTTCACTTGATTCTCATCCAAGTGGTCCTCATTACAAATATAGGAATATTATTACAAGTTCCACATAGGAACAGTATCTAAATGTCGTAAACAAAGTGTAAGAGACAATGAAAAAAAAAAGGAAAAGAGGGCTGAAAGTGGAAGAGGGGGCCACTTCAGCACTGAATAATCGAGGACCAGAAAAGCTCGTATGAACCATAAAACCCTAATTCGAATATCAGTGGGAGTAGCACTATTGTTTGACTTTATTTATGCAAAATGGTTTGTCCTTTTTTTTGGTACAGCTTTCATATGGATGTATCTGACATTTCTAGGCTTTGGGGTCCTTCATTTTTCTTCTGTTTAGTTTGGATTTTGATCGAAACTAGGGATGTACCGAGAGAGTGTTCGAAGGGACTGTCGTACCCTTAATTAAATTTTCAAACTTTCATATAGTTTATGTGTTTTCTTTATGTTTTCATTATGACCTAAGTTCGCACCTCGTAAATTTCTAATATAACTTCCTAACGATTTACATCCGTGTTATAAGATTTTGCGTCGGTCCCGGATTGAAACAACAGTACAAGTTGATATATTAATTGGTTCTCGGGTTTGTGTGAGTCGACGTCAAGGAATCTTGATGATATTCTTAATTCGACCAATTATTCTTGTCTACCCCAAACAGTCATAATCCTTTCGAGTTTCGAGCACTATTATAAAATGAAAGGCCCTACTGCTTTTTTGGTCAAACTGTGGCCTTTAATTTGCAGAAACAAGAACAAATGCCAAAAGTCCATATCAATATCAACAGCTGCATGTTATTTTTTTATTTCGTGTCGTGGTGTGATTTATCGAATATGGTATTTTTAATTTGATCCTTTAATGATGTTACAACAATTGGTTTATATTTGATTGTTTGATTCTTGTGGGGCAGCAATCGAGTTCAGTGAAAGGCTGAGTTACTTTGGGATAGCAACCAGTTTGATCATTTACCTCACCAAAGTGATTCACCAAGACCTCAAAACAGCGGCCAGGAGCGTCAACTACTGGGCTGGGGTCACAACATTGATGCCACTCTTTGGTGGCTTCATTGCGGATGCTTTCTTGGGCCGGTTTTATACGGTTCTTGCCTCGTCTGTCGTCTACCTTTTGGTAAAATACTATTCATCGTTGGATTCGGGTTTAGATCGGTTGGTTTTAGTCGGAAATTTTCGCTTACTCGATGTTCTTTATTGGTAATAAACAGGGTTTGGTTCTCTTGACAATGTCCTGGTTTGTACCGAGCTTAAAGGCATGTGATGGTGATGTGTGTGCTGAGCCGAGGAAGGCTCATGAAGTGGCCTTCTTCCTTGCCATATACTTGATCTCCATTGGAACTGGAGGCCATAAACCTTCGTTGGAGAGCTTTGGAGCCGACCAATTCGACGATGATCACCCCGAAGAGAGAAAGCAGAAGATGTCCTTCTTCAACTGGTGGAACTCTGGTCTCTGCTTCGGACTCTTACTTGGTGTCACCGTGATTGTGTACGTTCAAGACCATGTCAATTGGGGCACTGCGGATATTATTCTGACCATAGTGATGGCATTGTCGCTGTTAATCTTCATCGTTGGAAGGCCGTATTATCGTTATAGGAAGGCAGCCGGAAGCCCCTTAACGCCGATGTTGCAGGTTCTCGTAGCCGCTATTGCTAAAAGAAAACTGCCTTACGCTTCGAATGCTGCAGAATTGTATGAAGTTCCCAAGTCACAGATGGCACAGGGGAGGCTTTTGTGCCACACCAAGAAACTTAAGTAAGCCAGACTTTGGGCTGTATGTTGATTTTTGTTCTCATTTAATTTCTATGTTATAATTAATAATGATGTGCCTTTTCAGGTTCCTTGACAGAGCTGCCATTGTTGAGGACAAGGCGAATTCATTCGAGAAACAGGGTCCTTGGAGACTTGCAACCGTGACCAAGGTTGAGGAGATGAAGCTTGTTATCAACATGATTCCAATATGGTTGACAACTTTACCATTCGGAATCTGTGTAGCCCAAGGTGCCACATTCTTCATCAAACAAGGTGTCATTATGGACCGAAAGATCGGCAATTTCGTGATCCCACCGGCCTCGATCTATTCTCTAGCCGCCATTGGAATGATAGTATCAGTGCTGATATATGAAAAGGTCCTCGTACCGGTACTAAGGAAAGCGACCAGAAACGAACGAGGCATCAAGATTCTCCAGAGGATTGGCATTGGAATGCTTTTCTCGGTCACTACAATGATCGTTGCAGCCCTGGTGGAGAAAAAGAGATTAGCAGTTGTTAAAAATGACCCGGTTAATGGCTCACTCTCCATGAGTGTATTCTGGTTAGCACCACAATTCATCATTATCGGTGCAGCAGACGGGTTCGCCCTGGTCGGCTTGCAAGAGTATTTCTACGACCAAGTCCCTGATTCCATGAGGAGCTTAGGCATTGCATTCTACCTCAGCGTGATCGGAGCTGCGAATTTCCTTAGCAGCATGCTGATAACGATCGTCGATCGCGTCACCGAGAAAGGAGGGGAAAGCTGGTTCGGAAAAGACTTGAACAGCAGCCGCTTAGACAATTTTTACTGGCTATTGGCGATCATAACGATGGCGAACTTGTTCGTCTTCGTGTTTGTGGCGAAGCGTTACACTTACAAAAATGTCCAGAGCGTGGCTGTAGCAAACTGTAATGAAGATGCTGCCGGATCGATGGCTTGACGTTTATAACTCATTGGTCTTCACATAAATAATGATAATTAGTGCTTTTGTTTAGTGTTTCCTAGTCTTCAATTAAAGCAAGTTATGAGATTGTAGCATATTAGTAAAGCTCAATTTGTTGCTTGTATCAGCTTGTAATATGTTTCTATTAGTAAATCTAATCACCTTGCATTCATGCAGTTCACTTGAGTTCGAGAAAAAAAAAATCCGATTTTGATTGTTATCGAGTTAAACTCGACCACTTTTATACTCGATTCCGACAACTTACAAACTTAATCGGAATTTGAGTGAACTTGAGCTTATATAGATACGGTCGGTCGACCACGTACTACACGGGTCAATTTCAAAAAAAAATTTGACAAAGGGTCAATTTCAAAATTAGAAGAAATAAAAGGGACCATTATGAAAAATCTCCAAGTCCTACTCTTTATCCTGAAAATTGTGTATCTAAGCTATAAAGTTGCCGCCATGCAACATTATCGGCGGCCACCGGCCAGCCCCATTATAATTAATGTGGAAAATGGGGTTTCAACGTAAAAAGGAGGACTTTGCGGTGTCCGGCCAGTCATAGCCTCCATTTTAATGGGCCGTGATGTTAGTTCTTATGAGATTAAAAATATTGGTGGCGGTGAAATTAATTACTAATGAAATTAAAAATAATAATAGAACCAATAATAAGTAGATATCGTGAGATTAGAAGGGCCGCTGCTACATGATGAACATCTACGATATTTTATTATTAAGTACATTAGATTAAAATTATATATAATAAAAGTTCTAAATTATGTCAATCATATGAAATTATTAAAATTGTGCTAAATTATAATTTTATTATTGAATAATAACATGTAACATATTTTTTTATTATGTATGTAATTATTTATGTAAATAGTATTTAAATTAGTCTAATATATGAATTATTGTTTTATAGTAAATGTTTTAGTATTTGGCTTCGTTTTTGGCCGCTGGGGCAAACGGCCGTTGGGGGTTAAACGTCTATTGTCAGAAATTTAAAAAAAAAAATCAGCTATATACAAACGGTCGTTTGGGCTGAAAACTCAAACCATAAACAAAGCCGAGCTTCTATATGTTTTTATAAGCTTTCGCTTCCTTTTTTACGTTTCTAAACCAGATTTTTGTATTTCCAGCGTTACTTTTCAAATAAAAAATGTTTTCATTATTTTTTACTAAAATCAACTCAAGCTTACATTTTTATATAAGCCATTGAAAATTCTAAGACATGGAAAAGTTATTACAATTGCAAGCGTTTGCAATATTTGTAAACTGTTTTTTTTTTCCTTAAAAAAAGAAGATAAAAAATGTTTACTGAACAATTTAAGGGACCAAATGAACCCAGCGTGCCACACTTGGAACACCCTGGTTAACAGCAAACACCATATAATAACTCGGCGGAGCAACCGCTCCATTTGGTGGTGCCGTACATTTAATCCGGTGCCGACCACTATCTGGGACTGACGGAGTTACTGCAAGTTTCACTAATCTTTGACCCTGTGAAAATGAATGTGTCGAAAAAGGTGCGCTCGCAAAATTGACCTCAATGATTCCCACAACCGGTAACGGAACCGATACCAAAACATCGAACGCCTCGCCGTAACGTACCGTCTCTGGGATTTCCTCAATTACGGGCCGAAGATTGGCCCGATCAAGGGATAAATACTCGGGCGAAAATGCTTCGAGCCTTAATTCCGTCGGAAATTCAACAGCGAATTTGTAGAAATAATGTGGATTACTACCGGCGGTTAAAATCCGGCCGTCGGGTAACAAGTTGGCGGTTGAATGGTACATTCTGGGAACAGTTCCCGGGTTCAGAGTCATGAACCGTAAACCGACTGGTTGATCCGGTCGGTAAAGAACCGGATTAAAACACGGGTTGGAAGCCATCTCGAAACCTTGGGTCCCGGCTTGAGCTCCGTTGATGATCAAAGCATCACCTGTGGGAAGCATCACCATATCCCCCATGATCCGCCCGAAAGGCATGTCCTCCATCTCCCAACCCGGTTTCGGATCGGTGGCTACAATGCGCCCACAGCTACCGTGCGCTGGCGTATCAGTGCTCCTCTCGATGAAAGCTCCGTATTGGGCTCCACCGCAGACGACAATCACGGCCGTTGAAAAGTCGCCTTCAAGTGCTAACATTACCGATGATCCGGCTGATGGATAATTCCGCGGGCCCCCCGATAATGCCGGGTATTCACGAATTACGGTATTGCCCTCGTGGTCGTACATTACCGCTTTGTTGTTTGCAAAGATGAAAAGGTGACCGTTGGGAAGGAGGTGAACGTAAGGGTATAAGTTGTCCATTTGATTATCTTCAACGTCGGCAAGGAATTTCAGTTCAACGGCGCCGTTTTTGTTCTTCCTCGGCGGATAGTACTCGACGGTGTTCGTTCCTCTGCCTCCGACGATAATTACTGTTCCGTCCGGCAATATTTGGTTCGTTGAATACCATCTGCCATTAACTAACTCCACGTCTTTCAGCTCCACCCAATCGCAAAACCCTCCGGGTTCACACGGTTCGAATTTTCGGATCTTTTTAAACCCATCCAAGTCTCCTCCGGTTTGTAAAAGTGTTCCGTCGGGGAGGAACTGGCCGGATGAGCACCAGGTGTCGGTGAGGATCATCAACGGTCGGATTTGGTTGGTTTGCAGATCGAAAACGACGGAATGAGCGAAACAATCCTTTTTAAGTACGACGTCGTTCCTGTCGTAACGGCAATGACCTTTGGGAAGCATTTTACGGGAAGGTCCGATGTTGGTTCGGTCCAAGAGAAGAACCGTGTTGAAACGGGTAACCGCCGTGTGCATGGAGGCAATGCCGGCGTTTGGGACTAAGAGTTCCCATGTTCCGGGCAGCTGTGCCTGCACCGTCAATATAATCGTGAAAATCAAGACTTGAAGAAGCCGTCGAGAAAGAGAAAAAGAAACATATTTTTCCATTACAAAGAGATTAAAGAGACTAAGAGAGGGACAGTTGAAGTGGCAAAAAAGACACTACATTTAAAGTAAAAACTGAAGAGTCAAGGACGTAAACCTGAACCGTTGGATCACGTAGAATCTAATGATCGTACGACTATCAATTTTGCATGCGACAAAAAAGGAAGAAGCATGGGGAAAACAATTGAGTTGTATGGTTCACTGAATTCAACGGGAAAGTTGTAAAGGTGGGTCCCTGAACGTGCTTTATAAATTGACACGTAAGCAGCTGCCGGCTTCTATTTGACTAGAAGCTGGGTGACGTAAGTATTGAAATGTGTCGTAGTAATTTTGAAGGATAAGAACACGTGGAGGTTTCAACATCTTAGACTGTGTCGTTTTGCTGGCAATTGGAGCGTTTTAGTTTTTGGAGGAGTAATATATTGAGAAAGGTGCCGACTGCTTCAATGTGGACAAGGGGTAAATTAGGGGTTAATTGTGAAATAAAAAAGTTTAAAATTATTTAGAGAATTCAAGTGATTTTTATAATAATTGTTAAAGTGGTTTTTAATAGTTATGATTTTGACAAAATTATTTTAAAAAGTTTAGAATCTAGAGTTGCCGGTAGTTATCAATGATAATTGAGGATGACCTAAATTTGGTTTAACTCTTAGCATAGTAGGGACAAAATTGAAAAAGAAAGAAATCTTGATCTACGAAAAAATTCAAAAAAAATTAAGGGAAACTATACGTCTAGTTTAGTCTAAAACTTAATGCTTAAGTGCATGGTCTTTTTTTCCGCAATCTTAGACTTTGCCCTTACTAATCTGAACCGATCCACATTGTACATATAATTTTGATAGGTGAGTCTCCTAGCATTGATTCTCTGCATACACACGACCTCAAATTCGAGACTTGCTTAAGAGATACCAAGTTCTTTACCATTTGGACCAACCTGTTGATAAATCGCATTATTTTTAAAAAAATATTTTATATTTATATTTAAGATTCAAAATAAGGTTTATATTTTCATAATAAATATATTTACTATCCTAAACTTTGACTAACACCCAAAATGTATATTTTTTTTCATTTTACTTCTTACAATTTTTTTTTCATTTTGATCTCTATGATGAAAATAAAAAATTAAAATCAAACCAAAATCCTCGACAGTTGTCGACGGTTTTGACCTAATTTCTAAACATATAAAATAATAGTTTATTAAATTCGTAAACATTTGAAAGCGGATTTAACAGTTGATATAAAATGATCCTAATTTTTAAAATAATTTTTCACCAACCTTAATTTTTAAATATTTTTTAAACAATTATTACTTAGGGGAGATAAAATTTATTCCTAATGGGTAATAAACTCACACTTATATGAGAAAAAAATGTCAACTGATAGTTTTTAACCACTTATTCTTGTGATGGTTAACAATTTACTAATATTTTTCTTTTGAATAACTTTACTAATATTTTAAATCACAATAATTCCGTAAATTTGCTGAACCGGCGAGCGTATGAAACTTGGAACTCCTAATAATCGACTAACCCTTTACCCTTTTTTGAATTATATTAATATATATGGTATCAAATAAAATTATATAGTTAGTGTCACATCCCAAAAACCGGTCTAGTCGGAATTAAATTCCGGTGACCGAATATTTTTATCGATTAATTTATTTGATCTTATCTAAACCAATAAATATTATTTGGGGTAATTTATGATAGTTTATTATTATTATTATAAAAAAAAACAAAGAAAAGTGGACGGCAAGTGCAACCACTCCAATTGAATGAAGATAGGATTGAATTAGAGATAATAAAACAAATGCCACTATATGTGGCAAGGATTTAAAGAAAAAAATTAGAATTGTAAAAGTATGGCCGGCTACTTCATTATAAATAGGGAGTAGGTGAAGTGGTCCATATGTGGACAAAGTTTCAATTATTATTATTATTTGGTTTATTATTATTATTATTATTATTATATTTATATATTAAAAAGAAAGAAAGAAATGGAATACACGGCTATTCCACCTAAATATGTTAGGTTAAGCTTTTGAAATGGTGGAGTTTTATATTTATGCTTTCATCCGTTCATAAAAAAAAAAAAGAAATGGAGTGACCTAATTTAATTAGGTAAAGGATTTGAAATGGTGGCAACACCATTAGTATTAGTTAATGATTAATAAAGGGGTGGGGGAATGAAGTTGAAAGCTTGTAAAATTGTATAAATAGGGGGCAAGGGATTGGGATATTCACGGCAGAAAGCAAGAAGGAAAGAAAGAAAGAAAAAAAAGAAAAAATAGTAGCATACGATCCAATGTTCGATTGGTAGTCCGATATTTTCGATATAGTAATATCGAATTTCTGTCGACGTCGGGGTAAGCTCAAATCCTTTATTGGTCTAAGTTTCGGTAACGAATCTTCGTAATATTTTTATATTTATTCGATACTGTCTTGTCGATTTTAATTGATTTTTATTATCATAGTACACGAGGTCGATTCGGAACAACCGTCAAGCCCAAGAAATAAAAATAAAGTACCGGTCTATCAAGGTGAGTGAAATAAATTAGAGTTGAGATTAGAGTCTCAACTACCTTTAATTTGATGTTAGTATATATATTAAGCATGAAATTAGATTAATTAAAGGTTGGTAAAAGATAAGGGTAGAAAGAATAAAGAAATTCGGATTTGTAAACTGTCCTGTAGAAAAATGCATTTTTGAGCATGTTAGAGTCATTTCTGGAAAACGGGTTCTTCTACAAAGTTGTAGAGGACAAAATTTTACATGAAATAGAGGTATGATTTGCTCAAAAATGTTAAGTATAGGTCTCGGAATTGTTGTTAGAAGTTACTGGACTAAAACTGAATAAATCTAGAATCTGCTATACTAAATTGTAAAATTCGAAAATTATAGGGGCTTAAATAATGCCAATAAAATTCTGAAAATTTATGATTAGAACAGGGGATTCATGAAATGAATTAAATTAAATGGTCAAGCTTGAATTAAGTCTCAATTGGTAGGTTAAAACCATTTAGATAATATATAGGATTATTAAAGAATAAAAAGGGGACTGTTTTGTGGAAATTGATAAATTGAGGACTTACATGTCCTATTTTTGAGGTTGCTGGATTATATAAATAATGTTAATATGTGAAGGTAAATGTGGTTAAAATCTCAAGATTAATGGTGTAGTGAAACATAGGTTATAAATGCACTAAAGTCACAAATTAAGCATAGACAAATTAGGTTTCTGAAAATGCCTTATGTTTAAGTAATAAACTGTATTGATAGAGAAATGATAAAAATTATGTGACATACATGGTTGTAAAGGTGTGTTTATAAGCTTTCTATAATGGTAAAGAACTCCTTATTTGGAGTTGTGAGTAAAAAGATATGAATTTTTGAGTAAGTAAAGGTCATGAAAACAGAGTAACAGTTTGCCTCTAAATCTGCATCAACACCGACTTTAGAAATTCATTATAAATTGTATAAGAAGAATTAAAAGCTATAATTTATATGGTTTAAAAGGTTATTCAGTCTAGTTTCGTTTAAAACAAACGAAATCAAATTTTGAGTTATGGAACATTTTATATAAATATTTCTTTGAGGACAATGCAAGCTGCCTAATGTACTAAATGATATATTTCTTTAATGTTTGGTTAGAAAAGAGTAGAAATGAAGGAAACCAAAAAGTTGGAGAATAAGGAAAATGTCTCTAAGCTTGGATTGAGGTGAGTGTAGATGCATTTGTCTCGGGTGACACGGTGTCATTCCGATCTTTGTTTTTATGTTCTGATATGTGAGTGTAGTTGTGTCAAGGGATAGGCTCGGTGCCTTCCCGTTGCATTATTTATGATTATGTTTGCATTTGTTAAGGGCTCACGTAGAGCAACTATGCTCGAATGGCAAATTTGGTAAGTACCTTGCATTACTTTGATATGTTCGAATATGACTATGAAATGCTACATGATATGGAGCTACAGCTCATCTTGTTATTTCATATGATATGATATGAAAATCATGGACTATGTGAATTTGTGTGTATTTATGGACGTTGGATACAATTGGCATGCCATAGGGTTATTCGAGCTCAACATGTAAGGGAGGACTACGGTCCAGGGCTACGACCTATATGTGGGAGATAAAAGGATGGAAGTGTAAGGGATACATGGAGCTACGGCTCAGGGCTACGGCTCATTTATGATTCATGATATGGTGTACAGGGAATCCGCGTATCCAATGGTACCAATATATTATGTGTTTGATACGTTATGCTCTGTTATGATCATGATATGACATTATGTTTTGTTATGAATATATATGGAGCTACGGCTCAGGGCTACGGCTCATTTATGATTCATGATACGGTGTACAGGGAATCCGCGTATCCAATGGTACCAATATAATATGTGTTCGATATGTTATACCATGACATGTTTATGATAAGATATATAATTATATTATGTTATGTTAGTGATATGGATATCTGATCATGTTATGCTTATACTGTTATAGAAGCATGCAAATAAGTTAGATTAAATTTATATTTAATCATGACATTCATATTATTGTCAATTTACTATCATGACTACCTCACTAGGCTATGTAAGCCTAACATACGTGTCTCATGCATTTTCAGGACCCTGATAGATTTCCAACCTTTGATCGTGTGGTGCAGTTGCAAGTCACATCTCTACCTTATATGTATGATATCTTTCATGAACTCCTAGTAAAGTGGCATATGATCCAACTTTTGTATAAATTGTGTTTTGTAATTTAATAATGTGGTTTTATTTTAGTAATCTAGAAAAGTCCTATTAAATAAATGTTAGAACAATAATAATGATAGATACGAATAATTTTCTAATAAAAATGATTAGAAAGGACTCTAAGATTTTTGTAAGTTGTTAGGCTCATTTAAATATGTAAAGAATTTTAGTAAGATAATAAAAAAGAAATAGATTTGAATATTTTACAAAATAGTCACTAAATATTGCAGCGTCTAATCAGGTAGATAAATAACCTCCGATAGTAATGAGGTTTTACAGGCTAATAACTAGTTAGTTTAATTTCAGTATATTTTCACGAATTTTAGATAAAGACCTTTAATTTGTGAAAATTACAATTTAGTCCCTAAGTTTGAAAAAGTTTAAAATTGACCCCAATTTGAGTAAGTGGTTAATAAGTTAAGTGTTAAGTCTTAAAAGAGATTAATAAAATACGCTAAAATGATTTTTAAACTTTGGATTTATATCTCCGATCTCCGTTATGTTTTTCGGTAGCGCTCTCCGACCCGGTTCTCTACCAGGCCGGGAAGGGGGTGTTACAGTAGTGGTATCAGAGCTAGAGTTTAGTCGGTTCTGGACTAAACTTATACATGTTTGTATTGTGTGTTAAGTTACTTTGCCACCTAGGAGTTATTTATTGAGTATTGTGACTTGCCGATTAATCCGATCTCTTTATGTTTAGATGTCTAAGTTCAGTCAGGCTCGTATAGATGAGCATATTCTTGTCGGAGAAAATTCGAGGACGAATTTTCTTTAAAGGGGGAGAGAGTTGTCACATCCCAAAAACCGGTCTAGTCGGAATTAAATTCCGGTGACCGAATATTTTTATCGATTAATTTATTTGATCTTATCTGAACCAATAAATATTATTTGGGGTAATTTATGATAGTTTATTATTATTATTATAAAAAAAAACAAAGAAAAGTGGACGACAAGTGCAACCACTCCAATTGAATGAAGATAGGATTGAATTAGAGATAATAAAACAAATGCCACTATATGTGGCAAGGATTTAAAGAAAAAAATTAGAATTGTAAAAGTATGGCCGGCTACTTCATTATAAATAGGGAGTAGGTGAAGTGGTCCATATGTGGACAAAGTTTCAATTATTATTATTATTTGGTTTATTATTATTATTATTATTATTATTATATTTATATATTAAAAAGAAAGAAAGAAATGAAATACACGGCTATTCCACCTAAATATGTTAGGTTAAGCTTTTGAAATGGTGAAGTTTTATATTTATGCTTTCATCCGTTCATAAAAAAAAAGAAATGGAGTGACCTAATTTAATTAGGTAAAGGATTTGAAATGGTGGCAACACCATTAGTATTAGTTAATGATTAATAAAGGGGTGGGGGAATGAAGTTGAAAGCTTGTAAAATTGTATAAATAGGGGGCAAGGGATTGGGATATTCACGGCAGAAAGCAAGAAGGAAAGAAAGAAAGAAAAAAAAGAAAAAATAGTAGCATACGATCCAATGTTCGATTGGTAGTCCGATATTTTCGATATAGTAATATCGAATTTCTGTCGACGTCGGGGTAAGCTCAAATCCTTTATTGGTCTAAGTTTCGGTAACGAATCTTCGTAATATTTTTATATTTATTCGATACTGTCTTGTCGATTTTAATTGATTTTTATTATCATAGTACACGAGGTCGATTCGGAACAACCGTCAAGCCCAAGAAATAAAAATAAAGTACCGGTCTATCAAGGTGAGTGAAATAAATTAGAGTTGAGATTAGAGTCTCAACTACCTTTAATTTGATGTTAGTATATATATTAAGCATGAAATTAGATTAATTAAAGGTTGGTAAAAGATAAGGGTAGAAAGAATAAAGAAATTCGGATTTGTAAACTGTCCTGTAGAAAACTGCATTTTTGAGCATGTTAGAGTCATTTCTGGAAAACGGGTTCTTCTACAAAGTTGTAGAGGACAAAATTTTACATGAAATAGAGGTATGATTTGCTCAAAAATGTTAAGTATAGGTCTCGGAATTGTTGTTAGAAGTTACTGGACTAAAACTGAATAAATCTAGAATCTGCTATACTAAATTGTAAAATTCGAAAATTATAGGGGCTTAAATAATGCCAATAAAATTCTGAAAATTTATGATTAGAACAGGGGATTCATGAAATGAATTAAATTAAATGGTCAAGCTTGAATTAAGTCTCAATTGGTAGGTTAAAACCATTTAGATCATATATAGGATTATTAAAGAATAAAAAGGGAACTGTTTTGTGGAAATTGATAAATTGAGGACTTACATGTCCTATTTTTGAGGTTGCTGGATTATATAAATAATGTTAATATGTGAAGGTAAATGTGGTTAAAATCTCAAGATTAATGGTGTAGTGAAACATAGGTTATAAATGCACTAAAGTCACAAATTAAGCATAGACAGATTAGGTTTCTGAAAATGCCTTATGTTTAAGTAATAAACTGTATTGATAGAGAAATGATAAAAATTATATGACATACATGGTTGTAAAGGTGTGTTTATAAGCTTTCTATAATGGTAAAGAACTCTTTATTTGGAGTTGTGAGTAAAAAGATATGAATTTTTGAGTAAGTAAAGGTCATGAAAACAGAGTAACAGTTTGCCCCTAAATCTGCATCAACACCGACTTTAGAAATTCATTATAAATTGTATAAGAGGAATTAAAAGCTATAATTTATATGGTTTAAAAGGTTATTCAGTCTAGTTTCGTTTAAAACAAACGAAATCAAATTTTGAGTTATAGAACATTTTATATAAATATTTCTTTGAGGACAATGCAAGCTGCCTAATGTACTAAATGATATATTTCTTTAATGTTTGGTTAGAAAAGAGTAGAAATGAAGGAAACCACAAAGTTGGAGAATAAGGAAAATGTCTCTAAGCTTGGATTGAGGTGAGTGTAGATGCATTTGTCTCGGGTGACACGGTGTCATTCCGATCTTTGTTTTTATGTTCTGATATGTGAGTGTAGTTGTGTCAAGGGATAGGCTCGGTGCCTTCCCGTTGCATTATTTATGATTATGTTTGCATTTGTTAAGGGCTCACGTAGAGCAACTATGCTCGAATGGCAAATTTGGTAAGTACCTTGCATTACTTTGATATGTTCGAATATGACTATGAAATGCTACATGATATGGAGCTACGGCTCATCTTGTTATTTCATATGATATGATATGAAAATCATGGACTATGTGAATTTGTGTGTATTTATGGACGTTGGATACAATTGGCATGCCATAGGGTTATTCGAGCTCAACATGTAAGGGAGGACTACGGTCCAGGGCTACGGCCTATATGTGGGAGATAAAAGGATGGAAGTGTAAGGGATACATGGAGCCCGCGTATCCAATGTGTTGAACTTATTTTGATTTTGATATAACTTAAAAGAAATTTTTAGAGGACTAAATTGTAAAAATTTGTAAAGTAATTTTAAAGAAATAAATTTGTCAAAAACTCGATTTTAACTTGACAAAATGCTTTGAAAAAGTTCGACTCAATACATATATCGAACTACATTTTTGAAAGTCAACAAATGCCCAAAATGTTCATTTTGGAAGAAAAGTTTCGAAACTATACTAAAGTTTCGAAACCTTCCTGGGCAGTAGCACTCTGTTTTTGAAACCTGGGTAAAGGTTTCGAAACCTTCATAAGGTTTCGAAACCTTGGCCTGAAAGTTTCGAAACCTTATGAAGGTTTCGAAACCTTTGGCCTGCAACGGTCATATATTTCAAATCTAACCCTAAAGTTTCGAAACCCTTGGTAAAGGTTTCGAAACTTATATGCAGGGGAGCTTTTAAAGGTCAAAAATAAACACTCCCAACGGCTCCAAAGACCCCCCCAAAGGCTCCTAACGGCTAGATACTCAAACAACACTATAAATACAGCTTTGGATCAATATTGAAGCATCAAGAAAGAGTAAGAAACATCAAGAAAGCATATACAAGCATTCAAGCTTCCAAGAGTTTATTTCGAGCTTATTTTTCGATCTTTCTTGAAAAACACTAGAGTGTTCTTCGTTGTAATTCTTGTTCTAGTGTTTATTCGGGTGTGTGAGAGAGCTTAAACTTTGCAAACACATTCCTAGTGAGGATTTTCTAGTTTGCTCATTTGTATCCAACTTTGGGATAGGATTCAATAGACTTTGGGGTATAAGTCTATTGAAGTGTGTAAGGTTACTCATTGTCCTTAAAGGAAAGACAAATTAGTGAATTTGTGGGAAATCCTTAGTGTGGACGCTAAGGTAGTGGATGTAGACTTTGGTTAGAAAGTCGAACCACTCTAAATCGCCTTGCAATTTTTATCTTTGCAATTAGCTTCCGCCGCAATTTTCAAAAATCCAATTCACCCCCCCTCTTGGTTTTATTCGATCGATTGCCACGTTCTTCAATTGGTATCAGAGCTTGGTTCATTAGAAGGTCTTACAACCTCTTGAAAAAGATCCAAGAAGTGTGCAATCATCCACAAAGTCATCCATGGCATCCACCTCCAATATTGTAGCTTGGGGAGATTCTCAACCCACCAACAAACCGCCTTTCTTCAATGGAGTAAATTATGCGTATTGGAAAAACCGCATGAAGCTCTTCATCCAAGCTTATGATCTTGAAGCTTGGAAAATCATCATGAGAGGATACATAGCACCAACGAGCAATATTGAAACATGGAGTGTTGAAGAAGACAAGGGATTCTCAACAAATGCAAAAGCTATGCATCTCATCTTTTGTGCCCTTGGCCCGGACGAGTATGGAAGGGTGTCATCTTGTTCCAATGCAAAAGAAATTTGGGACAAACTTGAAGTTACACATGAAGGTACAAATCAAGTGAAGGAGACCAAAATCGGGCTCCTCAATCTAAGTTATGAGAACTTCAAGATGGACCCCGAGGAAGACATCAAAACCATGTCCGATCGATTCTCCGTGATCGTAAATGGTTTGAAAGGTTATGGCGAAGTAATCCCCGAGGACAAACTTGTGAGGAAGATGATCTACTCTCTTCCCGATTCATGGGATTCAAAGAAAACCGCCATAATAGAAGCAAAGGACCTCAAAGTTCTCAAATTGGATGAGCTTATTGGTTCCTTGCTTACTCACGAAATGATGTCAACGGGCAAGGAAGAAAAGAAGAAGGAAGTGGAGAAAAAGAAAGTTGGTCTTGCCCTTAAAGCATCCAAAAAGGATGATGATTCTAGTGAAGAAGATGAAGAAAAAGAAATGGCTATGTTTGCCAAAAGATTCAAAAACTTCATGTTGACCAACAAAGGAAGAAGATTCCAAAGAGAAGAGGGCTTCAAAAGCAACAAAGGGAGAGATCCTCTAACTTGCTATGAGTGCAACAAACCGGGACATATCAGGTTCGATTGTCCTCAACTAAAGAAAAATAGCTATGAGAGGAAGAAGCACAAGGCTCACGTAGCTACTTGGAGCGATGATGACTCTTCCGACGAGGACGAGAATGAAGTAGCCAACTTGTGTTTTATGGCTATCGAGGATGACTCAATGGTAACCTCTAATTCATCTTATTCATTTGATTATACTTTCGATGAATTACAAGAGGTTTATAATGAATTAGCCTTAGAGTATGAGAAGTTGATTTTGAAAAATAGAAAAATTACTTCAAAATTAAAAAATGAAAATGACTCTCTCTCTAAGACTAATAAGGAATTTGAAAGCAAGTTCGAAGAAATGCAAGTCCAATTAAAAGATTTTGAAAAGAAAAATCAAGACTTGCAAAACTTACTTTCAAAGGTCCATGAAGATCATCAAAAGGAACTTGATGATCTTAAAGCTTCTTTCAACAAAGTTGGGACAAAAATTGTTGAAAAATGTGAAAGTTCAAAAACCAACTATGTTAGAAAGAACTTTCAAGGGTATAGACAAAGATCACCTAATCGAAAGATGATTAGGAGCATTTGGGTTCCAAAGGGACTCATTGCTAACAAAGACTTTAATCTATTGTCAAAATGGATACCCAAAGGGACTAAATTACTAGGAACTAACTCTTATGGACCCAAAAGAGTTTGGGTACCAAAACATACATAGTTCCCTTTTGTAGGTGTGTTGGAGCCATGATATGCAAATTTGAAGATACTCGAAAGCTCTAGACACACAAAATGGAAGGACACTTGAAGAAGCTCAATCGACATATCTTGGTTCAAGTGGTAACATTTTTATGCAAAATTTACTCTTACATGTTGATTTATATGAATATTTTGTGTTGAAACATGTTTGAGGTTCCCCATATGTTGTATGAATGCTTTTAGTAAGGGGGAGTTATGTTCTGCATGTTTGCTTGATTTTTTGACCCTATGTGTTTATGTTTGTCTTTAGGTCTTAAAATTAGCAATTTAATGTGCTTAATTGTTTAAAATTTTTTGGTGACCTTAGTTAAGATAGTCACTTTTAAATCCAACTATAAGCGTAAAATTCTTTGATTTTTAGTTCAAATATGGTCTTTAATGTTGATAATTATCATAGTAATATTAGAATGCGTTTAGGACCAAATTGAGGCAAAATCTGAAATGTTTTAAGTCATTACAGGGAAAAGTTTCGAAACTTATACAAAGTTTCGAAACCTTGGCCAGAGAGTTTCGAAACTTTAGCAAAGTTTCGAAACTTTTAGGGTGCCCAGAAAAACTTTTGCTACTGGAGGCAAAAGTTTCGAAACTTTTAACAAAAGTTTCGAAACTTTAGGCTGAAAGTTTCGAAACTTTCCCAAAGTTTCGAAACCTTCATTAAAGGCAGGCCTGTTTCGGACGAGTTTTTGCTTATAAATCAAAATTTTCTCAAAACCTAACTCTTATTTCATCTACACCAAACGGCCAAACTTCTAAATTCTCTCAAAATCCTCAAAACCCTTGCTCAAATCTACAAGTTTTTCATCAATCTTTTGGGCTTATATCACCATCATCATCAAGCTTTTAAGGTAATTTCTTGTTTAAATCTTCAATTTCTTCAAGATTTTGAGAATTTTAGGGTTATAAAAATTTTTAGGGAATCCATTTTTAGTGAATCTTAGAACAATGTGGGTTGATAATATTGCAATATATGTTGTGTTTTTGCAGGAGGTATCACCCAATCTTGTTAGAACTCTTGTTTAAACACCTTTAAATTCTTGCCCACAAAGTGTTTGATAAAATTCCCCAATCAAAGTTTTTGAACCAAAACCATGCCTCCTAGAGTTATCCTTCCTAGAACAAATCCTCCTAGAGCTAAACGTCAACGCAATGAAGTCGGTCAAAATTCCGGTTCTAATCCTAATCCTCAATTTGAGGATCGTTGCTTTAGGGATTCAGATAACCTAGATAAATATCAAAGTATATATGAAAATAAAAAAGTTAGAGAAGAAAGAACGATTGATTTTGATTTTCTTACTTCTCCAGATTTTAATTTTGATCTCTTTGAACTATTTGCCGATTGGAAATGGCTCGATTATTTAAACATTCCTCCCTACACCCATCGCAAATTAGTTCGTGCTTTTTTTGCCAATGCCTCTTTTATCCGATCATCTAGGGATCGAAACACCATCTTAGGTATCCGTTCTTACCTTATGGGTACCGAATTCGATATAACACCTCAAATCATAGCTGATCATTTAGGTGTTCCTTTAGATGGTAGTTCAAATGAAAACGAAGCTCATAACATTCCCGCTTTCCCGAATGGTAGTCCTACGCACCTTCCTCTCGAGGAGCGCCTCTTTTTACTCCTTACTACTTGGTTCTTCCGCCCCTCCGGCGGAAAAGCCACTAGTATGCGAGCTTGTGATTATTGGTGGCTACGCCAATATCGTGATAGGACTCGTCCCGATATTGCTACCATCATTTTCCTCAACCTCATCAAAATCATTCATAATCCCACCTCATTCTCTCTCTCTTATGGGAATGTTCTTAGCCATATTTTTAGGAAGCTCAATATTGACACTTCCTTAGATCCACATGTTAAGAACAAGAGCTTTATTGACATTAAATCTTGTCACAAAGCCCAATGGTATCATGGAGATCACGGTTGGGTTCATAGAGGAGAGGAGTTTGATGATGATGATGATCCTATTGGAGAGGCTCCACTAGCTCCGGCACCGGCACCGGTTACATTAGAGAGTATATATGCGACTATGGTCACGCGTTTTGATAGCTTAGATGCTCACCTTCGTGGCATAGACGATCGCGTTCGTGGCATAGATGATCGAGTTACATCGTTGGAGCATGACATGCACGATGTCCATACTCACTTTTTTCCACAGATGCCTCAGGATGATGTTTAGTTTATATTTGCATTCTATATGACTTTATGATGTTATTGGTACATTTTTAGACTTATTTTGATTTACGCTTTAGTCTTTGTTTTTAAGACATATTTTGCTCTTTGATTGAATATTTCTATGAATTTTATTTTGTTGGATTATAAATCTTGGATGCTATGCTTTATGAATGATTTGCTTTATGGATAATATGCTATTGAATTATATTGATCTATTAACGTTTTTGTTGCTTGTGTAGCCATTTATCCTTTTTGCTATAACAAAAAGGGGGAGAAGATTAAGAGGAGCAAATTTGTTTTTATCAAAGTTTTTATCCAAATATTTCATATGTCTTTAAAATTACAAATTTAAAATTTTTCATGAAGACATTTATTAAGGGGGAGCTTATGAAAAAGATTTGAAATATTAAACAAATTATTTCAAAAACAAATTTTTACAAAAATGTTTTGTTATATCAAAAAGGGGGAGATTGTTGAACTTATTTTGATTTTGATATAACTTAAAAGAAACTTTTAGAGGACTAAATTGTAAAAATTTGTAAAGTAATTTTAAAGAAATAAATTTGTCAAAAACTCGATTTTAACTTGACAAAATGCTTTGAAAAAGTTCGACTCAATACATATATCGAACTACATTTTTGAAAGTCAACAAATGCCCAAAATGTTCATTTTGGAAGAAAAGTTTCGAAACTATACTAAAGTTTCGAAACCTTCCTGGGCAGTAGCACTCTGTTTTTGAAACCTGGGTAAAGGTTTCGAAACCTTCATAAGGTTTCGAAACCTTGGCCTGAAAGTTTCGAAACCTTATGAAGGTTTCGAAACCTTTGGCCTGCAACGGTCATATATTTCAAATCTAACCCTAAAGTTTCGAAACCCTTGGTAAAGGTTTCGAAACTTATATGCAGGGGAGCTTTTAAAGGTCAAAAATAAACACTCCCAACGGCTCCAAAGACCCCCCCAAAGGCTCCTAACGGCTAGATACTCAAACAACACTATAAATACAGCTTTGGATCAATATTGAAGCATCAAGAAAGAGTAAGAAACATCAAGAAAGCATATACAAGCATTCAAGCTTCCAAGAGTTTATTTCGAGCTTATTTTTCGATCTTTCTTGAAAAACACTAGAGTGTTCTTCGTTGTAATTCTTGTTCTAGTGTTTATTCGGGTGTGTGAGAGAGCTTAAACTTTGCAAACACATTCCTAGTGAGGATTTTCTAGTTTGCTCATTTGTATCCAACTTTGGGATAGGATTCAATAGACTTTGGGGTATAAGTCTATTGAAGTGTGTAAGGTTACTCATTGTCCTTAAAGGAAAGACAAATTAGTGAATTTGTGGGAAATCCTTAGTGTGGACGCTAAGGTAGTGGATGTAGACTTTGGTTAGAAAGTCGAACCACTCTAAATCGCCTTGCAATTTTTATCTTTGCAATTAGCTTCCGCCGCAATTTTCAAAAATCCAATTCACCCCCCCTCTTGGTTTTATTCGATCGATTGCCACGTTCTTCACAATGGTACCAATATATTATGTGTTTGATACGTTATGCTATGTTATGATCATGATATGACATTATGTTTTGTTATGAATATATATGGAGCTACGGCTCAGGGCTACGGCTCATTTATGATTCATGATACGGTGTACAGGGAATCCGCGTATCCAATGGTACCAATATAATATGTGTTCGATATGTTATACCATGACATGTTTATGATAAGATATATGATTATATTATGTTATGTTAGTGATATGGATATCTGATCATGTTATGCTTATACTGTTATAGAAGCATGCAAATAAGTTAGATTAAATTTATATTTAATCATGACATTCATATTATTGTCAATTTACTATCATGACTACCTCACTAGGCTATGTAAGCCTAACATACGTGTCTCATGCATTTTCAGGACCCTGATAGATTTCCAACCTTTGATCGTGTGGTGCAGTTGCAAGTCACATCTCTACCTTATATGTATGATATCTTTCATGAACTCCTAGTAAAGTGGCATATGATCCAACTTTTGTATAAATTGTGTTTTGTAATTTAATAATGTGGTTTTATTTTAGTAATCTAGAAAAGTCCTATTAAATAAATGTTAGAACAATAATAATGATAGATACGAATAATTTTCTAATAAAAATGATTAGAAAGGACTCTAAGATTTTTGTAAGTTGTTAGGCTCATTTAAATATGTAAAGAATTTTAGTAAGATAATAAAAAAGAAATAGATTTGAATATTTTACAAAATAGTCACTAAATATTGCATCGTCTAATCAGGTAGATAATTAACCTCCGATAGTAATGAGGTTTTACAGGCTAATAACTAGTTAGTTTAATTTCAGTATATTTTCACGAATTTTAGATAAAGACCTTTAATTTGTGAAAATTACAATTTAGTCCCTAAGTTTGAAAAAGTTTAAAATTGACCCCAATTTGAGTAAGTGGTTAATAAGTTAAGTGTTAAGTCTTAAAAGAGATTAATAAAATACGCTAAAATGATTTTTAAACTTTGGATTTATATCTCCGATCTCCGTTATGTTTTTCGGTAGCGCTCTCCGACCCGGTTCTCTACCAGGCCGGGAAGGGGGTGTTACAGTTATTTGGTTAAATAATTAAATAAACGCTTCATATCATACAAACATATAATCATGATTTTATTTAGGCTTAATTACAAAATAAGTGTCTAAACTATGTCTCTTTTTTGTAATAGGTGTCTAAAATATTTTTTTAGCTGAAATATGTGTTTAAAGTTTTGTTTTGGCTGAAATAGGTGCCAAAGCTGACTTTAAAACAAGCCAAAAATAAGATTTTAAGCATCTATTTCAGCCAAAAAATACTTTAGGCACATATTACAAAAAAGACACATAGTTTGAACACTTATTTTGTAGTTTAGCCTTTTATTTATAATACAAGTATTTTTATATGTTATCAAAATAGTTAGATAAACACTTTAGGATTTAATTTACCTAATTTTGAAATTAAGAAGATCTAAAAAAATATTTAAATCCAAAAAATAAAAAAAATAAAAAAAATTATTTAGTTTTAAAAATTAAGTGATACCTAAAAACAATTAATCTTAAATTTTAGGGCCATTGCCTCCTCTCACATTACACATCTTCTGGCTCATGTTTCGAATTCTAATTGCTTTCCATTTTACCAATACATCTTTGATTTTAACGTTGTATGATCTAGTAATAAAGGATGTCATTGTTATTCGATTCAAATTCAAATAACGTAATATGTACGATGTGTGTTTTTAAAATATTAAAAATAAAAACCGACACAACCATATAATCACACCTGAATATTAAAAGGAATCGCACACTTCATGTCTTCATCACTACGGCAGGTAGGCTTAATAGTTTATATAGATAATATAAACTCCCACTATAATTCATCTAATTTGTCCAGATTTTTTTTGGGTTTTATCTGAAAAAATACCTCCCTTAGAACATCATTTGAAAAATACCCCTCATTCGGCTTACGTAAAGGTAAATCGCGTTGTGCACGATGCGTTTTTAGAATAAAACCAACGAAATAAAAGTTGAGATGTTAATTAGGGACGGATGCATAATTTTATATTAAGGGTGAATTTATAAAATTTTAAAGGGTCGAAAATATATTTTTAATAAAAAATTCAAATACTTTAAATCGTATAAATTTTTTAAATTTTGCAAAAGAGGACAGTCCCTCTAGCCCCTCGGTCCCTTGACGGTGATGAAAAGTACCAATGGCATTAATTAAACACTTGAATCCATCTCATCATGCTTTCCAACGGAGTCCTAATCCAGTAGTTGAATGTCTTTTTCCCAACAACTTGATTAATGTAATAATCCCCTTCTCTGTAACGTTCATTACTATTAGTGGTCTGTGATGATGTCTGCTGTAACAGCAGCTGGACCAATAATGTCCAAGATGAGGTCCCAATGTCATCATTCGGATGCAATCAAATGTTGAAGGTAATTTTAAATGAATAATCCCTTTTAAATTATTATTTGGGAAAATAGCTCCAAAAAAATATTATTTGGCAAAATGACCCCAAACTTGCCACGTCGGTGAACCTCGCGTTGTGTAGGACGCGAGGTTTGATATCGCGTTCTGCACAACGCGATTTTAGTCTACCTGGCCTTGTTGTTTGTGTTAACGTGTATTCATCTTTTAAAAAACCCCACGACCTCGCGTCCTATAGAACGCGATATCAAACTTCGCGTCCTACACAACGCGAGGTTCACCGACGTGGCAAGTTTAGGGGTCATTTTGTCAAATAATATTTTTTGGGAGCCATTTTCCCAAATAATAATTAAAAAATGGTTTTTAATCTAAAATTGCCAATGTTGAACATGCCAACCTCTGAACTATTGCGAGCTACTCGAGCTTGACTCGGTCATAATTTAGTTAACATTTAATTTGATTGGACTCGAACTTAAACTCGTCTCAAATTTCTAACGAGCCTAGCAGAACCAAGCAACTTGATACTTGACTCGAAAAGCGCACGCTACTAAAAAATATAATAAAGTATTTTTTATTTTTAAAATTAAAGTGAACTAAAATGTAGTTCGGGTATTTTTGGTTGTTATGTTATGTTAATTTAATTTTTAGTTTTACTTTCTTTATATTTTGAGGGTTTTTAATAAGTCATATGGAATATTTCTTTTGTATGATTCTATCTACAATGCAATCATGCAATTTGATCGATATTATTATTATTATTATTATTATTATTATTATTATTATTATTATTATTATTATTATTATTATTATGAGCATGTTGTAAATGAAACGAGACAGATCGCGAGCTACTCGAGTCTGACTCAGTCAAAGTTCGATCAATACTCGACTCGAGCTCGAGTCCTTAACAAGCCAAGTCGAGCTCAGTATACTCAAGCTCGGGTCAAGCTCGAACTCGACTTGAATTTTTGATGAGTCGAGTCGAGCTCAAAACTACTCGAGCTCGACTCGGCTCGTTTACACCCATATCTTTAACTACCAAAATGTTGTGTGGATCAAAGGATTGATCAAAGCCAAGAGGTGGTGAATTGAGTTTTTAAAATTTTGGAAGTGAAGTGGAATGAATAAAAATGAAGAACAAGGCAATTATAGTGGTTCAAGTTCAAAATGAACTCTACATCCACTACCTTAGCTCCCACTAAAGATTTTCCAACAATTCCACTAATTGATCTTCCCTTTTTCTAGTCTTAGGAGGAAACCTTTACAAAACCGGTCAATTTTCTACCCAAAATTGACCAAACCCTTACTTGGTTACAAAGAAGAAATTGAAGGCAATAAAAATATCTCTCAATACAAATTTGCCCCTTTGAATACAAGCACTCAACCCAAATTGAAATACAAGATAAGAATTTCACTCAATAAAATTTGAGATTTTACAAGAAATGAGAATTTAGGCACTTGAGCTTGGATTTTGTGTATGGATGTTTCTCTAGGATTCAATAGTTGTTGATGGTCTTTAATAAGCTTGTTTTTATACATTCTTCATTAATTATAGCCGTTCGGGTGGTTAGGGAATTGATTATAGCCGTTGGAACCCTCTCTTTCCACCATAAATGCACTTCTGCAGCCTATCGTATCGGTACTCGAGAAAGCATATCGATACTTGTCTCAAAAGAGAAAGAGTTGTTGCACAAATATAAGAGAGGCGTATCGATACGCGTTCAGGCGTATCGGTACGGGTTAGGGAATCGTTTCGATACGGGTAAGACCGTACCAATGCAATTTTTCCAACATAGCTCATTGGAGGAAATCGTATCGATACGAGTTATAGCGTATCGATACACATTAACTACCACTTTAAAATTTGGTTACCTACCAACTAACAAGGTAACGGTCGAAATATTTAAAGCTCTGATTTTAAAATTACTTTTAACCCGTATCGATATGGGTGAGACCGTATCGGTACTTGATTCAAACTCCTTGTGATTTTATAGAGAGAGTGTATCAATACAGATGAAATCTTTTTCGATACCCTGTTTCGATACGATAAGGAGCGTACCGAAACGTTTGTCTCTAGTAGCCAAGTTTCGAAAAAAGTATCGATACGGTAAGAAACGTATCGATACGCATAGACGTTTTTGAGCAATTTGGCCTTGGAACACTTAGAAAATATTTTGAAGTTTGAGTTTTTCAAACTAGAGCAAAGCCTTGTTGATTTGAAACCTTTTGAGGGACTTAAAAATTCATTTTAAGTTTTACAATTTAGTACTTAAAACACTTTGTTATATCAAAATCAAACATATGTTTTAATTTTCCCCCCTTTTTGATATAACAAAACCAAAGCTTAAAATTTTTAAATCTTTTGAAAATCTTTGGAGAACAACTCCCCTTAATGTTAGCTAGGTAAATTTTAAGTGAGCTTGTGAACTTCCCTCTCCCTTTTTGGTTAGATCAAAATAAGAGACATATGCTATGAAGGCATAACAATAAACCAAGCAACATTTAATAGATAAACATAAAGTTCATAAATGAAAGAAACATCAAACTTAAATCCAAACAACAGAAATCAAGGCATATGTTGTAAATGACAAACTTAATCCTAAAAACATAAATCAAAGTGCATGAAAGGAAATCCTAAGATGACATGAATGAGATGCAAAGACTAATATACTACTCGTCTCCATCACCATCTTCGTTATCTTCATCTTCATCTTCAATGGCATCATCGTTCCTCATTGATTGACGTCATTCATCATGGAAGGCCGTAAGAGAGATATTCATCGAATTGTGCTCAGCCTCAATAGAAGAGATACGCTTCTACACATTGGTCATGCGATCTTCTAAGCTTGTGAAACGAGTATCAATGGCGGCAAACCCAGAATTCATGACTTGATTAATAGAATCAATTCCCGTGCGTAAGCTTGTGAATTGTTCATTAAGATAGGTCATGAGAGAATCCATAGATGAAGGAGAAGGAGCTTGAAGAGCTACGGTAGGTTTTGCAATCTCTTTGAATATAGCATCATTAGGAAGCTCGGAAAGGCGAAGCCAATTACCATTAAAATAGTGAAACTTGCCTCGAGATACGTACCTCTCATCAATAGAATCGGTGAGACTTGTCGGATAGTCATGAGAGCAATCGATCTCCTTCTTAGTGAAGAAGTAGCTCAAAGCGGTGCCATAGGTGAATGAAGTAACAAGAGAGGTGTGACGATGTTGAACGAGAAGGACAATCTCCGCAAACATAATGCGAGCAAGGTTAGGTTGTTTCCTCTCGCGAAAACACCTAATCCAAAAGTCATCAACTTGGCGGATTGTTGAGTATTTCCCTCCGGAAGGCCTAAACCACCAAGTGATCATCAAATGTAAGATGCGGTCATTAGCATTTAGAATGGTGATAGATCCCCTTAAAATATGTTAAAGAGAACCTTCATCATTAATACCCTCATCCTCAAATCCAAAAACATCACAAAGAGTCTTGACATCGATGGTAATCTTCTTGCCCATAAGATAAGAGTTAACGACAATGACATTACCATCGGCATTGGCAACACACTTGGCATTGACATAAAAGATCAAAACCAAATTTCAAAAGAAAAACCTCAGAATTTGTAGAAAATCCATGAACTTCCATTCTTGAAGAAATGGGAAATAGACAAACTTGAAACGCTCCGAATTGAGAAAAGGAATGGAAATTACCCTCTCCGGTCGAATCTTGTAGTTTTAAAAAGAGCAAAAATAGTTGAGTTCACCGGGAGTTCGAAAGCACGTTTGATAGATTAAGGTCAAATTCGGACGAGTGCCATCGCCGGGATTTGATCCTTCACCAACTTTGGTAGTAGTGCGTGCTCTCCTTTTAGGTGCCATAGTGTAGAAAAAATGATTAAAACAATGTGTGTATGCATTAATGTTCACATTCAACCCCATGGATAAATCAATAATCAAGGTAGAGATTTAAAAAAAAAAACAAAACAAAAGGAAACTTTTAATAAAATCTTTTGAAAGAACAAACAAAACAACAAAAAAGATTTTAAAATGAAAATAATAAAAAAAATAGAAAAAAAAGTTTTTATACCTTAAAATTGAGAGAGGGAGGAATGTATGAAGATTTTGCACCAAATTGATGGAGAGCCTTAAACTTGGCTTGAATTTGAAAAACCCTCAAGAAACTTTTAGTTTTGTGATGAAAATATGAAGGGTTGATGGCCCTTTTATAGATGAAAATCAGCTAGGGTTTTGAAAAAAGAATTTTGGTAATAGTGAAAGTCTTTTAATGCCCAATTAAAGCTTCTACGCGATCGAGTATCGATACACCTAAAGGGTGTATCGATACGGGGATACAATGGTAATTCCTTGGAACCACATATCAAGAAACCGTATCAAAATAGAAGACATCCGTATCGAAACGCTCACAACTCGTATCGAAACAAATTTAACTGTATCGATACCCGCAAGAGAGAAAATGCAATCTGGAAAGCTAATGAAGTACTCAAATCGATATGCATCAGGCTGTATTGATACCCTGTGTCCAGAAATGCATTTTTTGTCTTTAGAACAACCAAAGGCTCGACTTTAACATCTCCTAAAAGTATGCAAATGATGTATGAGCAGATCTAAGCATGTTCTAATAGAAGCATACTCCCCTAGCTACAACCATGGTTACCACACTTCTTTAGCACTTTCGATAGAAGAAACTTTGGAGTAGATATTTGGTCCAAAAGCACAAAACAACATGTGAAAAGCCTTGTCGTTGATTTGAAGCTTCTTTTGATCATCTTCACTCATTTCTCATTTTCTTTTCGGCACAAGTCTTCCTTCATCGTCTCTCTTTATCGGAATGATGGGACCATCCTCTATAGCATCCCAAATAAGGTAATCACTTGACTTTATGAAGAGACGCATCCGGTTCTTCCAAAAAGGATAGTTGTCACCGTTGAAGAAAGGCAGTTTGGTGATCGATTGAGACACGTACATGCTAGAGCCGGAGGTAAATGACATGGCTTGCTTTGTTGATGATCACACTCTTCCTAGAATCTCCTCTTTCGGTTGTTAATCCTTCAAAGAGGTAGGCTCTGATATCAATTGTTGAGTGGATCAGAGGATTGATCAAAGCCAAGAGGGGGGATGATTTGGGTTTTAAAAATTTTGGAAGTGAAGTGGAATGAATAAAAAAGAAAAACAAGGCAATTATAGTGGTTCAAGTTCCAAATGAACTCTACATCCACTACCTTAGCTCCCACTAAGGATTTTCCAACAATTCCACTAATTGATCTTCCCATTTTCTAGGCTTAGGAGGAAATCTTTACAAAACCGGTCAATTTTCTACCCAAAATTGACCAAACCCTTACTTGGTTACAAAGAAGAAATTGAAGGTAATAAAAATATCTCTCAATACAAATTTGCCCCTTTGAATACAAGCACTCAACCCAAATTGAAATACAAGATAAGAATTTCACTCAATACAATTTGAGATTTTACAAGAAATGAGAATTTAGGCACTTGAGCTTGGATTTTGTGTATGGATGTTTCTCTAGGATTCAATAGTTGTTGATGGTCTTCAATAGGCTTGTTTTTATACATTCTCCATTAATTATAGCCGTTTTGGTGGTTAGGGAATTGATTATAGCCGTTGGAACCCTCTCTTTCCACCACAAATGCACTTCTGCAGCCTACCGTATCAGTACTCGAGGAAGCGTATCGATACCTGTCTCAAAAGAAAAAGAGCCGTTGTACAAATATAAGAGAGGTGTATCGATACGCGTTCAGGCGTATCGGTACGGGTTAGGGAATTGTTTCGATACAGGTAAGACAATACCGATGCAATTTTTCCAACATAGCTCACTGAAGGAAATCATATCGATACAAGTTATAGCGTATCGATACACATTAACTACCACTTTAAAATGTGGTTACCTACCAACTGACAAGGCAACAGTCGAAATATTTAAAGCTCTGATTTTAAAATTACTTTTAAACTGTATTGATACGGGTGAGAGCGTGTCGGTACTCAATTCAAACTCCTTGTGATTTTATAGATAGAGCGTATCTGTAACACCCGGGTTTAGGGATTAGGTGAAAATAATATTTTAATATTATTTGGGCTCAGGTTTGCAATTAAAATAATCCTTTAAATTTTGGGTTTCAAAAATAAATATTTGAAATTGGACCAAATTGAAGGAATTGTAAAGTGGAGAGTTTTTAAAGAGGAAAGAAGATAGCCATTCATTAATGGCCTTTTGGTAATTTGCCCATCTTTTAATTTAAATCCCATTTTCCTATCATCTTTCACTATTCATCTTCTCCTTCAACCAAATATAACATGGAATAGAGCTCTCCCTCCTCTATCACTATTCCATCAAAAACTCATCCAAGGTAACATCGTTTTTTACTTCTCCTCAACTCTCTCTCTCTTTAAAAGTACCATTAGTTTTTATTTCCATTGAAGTTTTGAAAATGGGGATTTTAAAAGATTTGATTAAAAATGGTGCCTTTGTGTAGCTAAACTTAATATTTTGATTTAATATGATTAGTTATGAAGTATAGGAGTCAAATGGTACAACATATGTGAATTTTGCTTGATTTTGAGCAATTCCCGAATTTGGGTATAAATGAGGTTTTTGGAGGGTTTTGGGTGAGTTTTGGGGTTGTTTTAGGTTGGAATTGATGGTCCAATGTTAGTACTATGGATAGGGGTTGATTTGGGATCATTTGTGGGTATAATGGGTGTTGGAAACATGGATTTTGGAAGAGGTATTGGGGCTTTCCGAGATTGCTAATTATGGGGTTTGTTCATGGCTTGCAACATTGTAATTTGTGTTTAAGTTGTGTTCTGGGTTGATATTTTGGATGTTGGGCTGATTTGAGGTTATTTGAATTGTGATTGAGGTTGTTTAGAAGCGGGAACTTGTGTTGGTGAAGCATCGAGAGGAAATCCGGAAACGTGAGGGTGATTGCTTGCTTGGCTTGGAGCTTGGAAGCTTAGGTGAGTGGTTAAATGTTTAAAGTGGTTTTTAAATGGTTGGTTCGAGTATGTTGACTAGGTTGGGCTTGGTAGAACCACCTAGAGTTAGGATTAGGGTGGTAGCCTAATCCTAAACTTAATATAGAGCCATTGGTTGAACTTGTATTTGGATGTTTATGCCTCGTATGACTTGTGATATGATTGATTTATGTATATTGTGTTATACATGTGAGATGAGGCATGATTTGTGATGCATTATGGTATGCATATGAATGTTTCATGATTGTGATCATGGTGAGTACGTGCTAAGCACGGAATTGATTGAGATGAATAATGTGGATTGAGCTAAATGTTGGCACTAGTATGCTTGAGTACAAATGATCGATCATTAGGATGTTAGTGTGCACACATGAGTCTAAAGTCGCGCGTGGCCTTGGTGGCGTTGAGTCACCAAGGAGGAGTACGGGTTCGCCCGGAAATTGTATTTATATATATAGTCGATGATGAGTGGAATCCCATCGACGGGGCGTGAGGATGAGTGGAATCCCCTCCGCGAGACCGGTGATGAATGTAATCCCACCGTGAGGTAAAGTGATTGTTGGATGTGAGTTCCAACGTGTTTATCCGCGTATTCGGGTCATAGCTAGGTGCCAATATTGATTGATATGTATATCAATGTGTTGTAGAATGTGATTTCTACGTGGATGTTTATATGTGTTTACATATGTATTGTGAAATGAAGCTTGTTGAGCATGGCATATAATATAATATTGTTCATGCATCTTTAACTTTTGGCTCTTGTGGACCCTTGGTAATTGTGAATTTACCTTGGCTAAGATCGTACTTGGACCCTGCATTGTCGAGGTTTGTTTTTAAAGAGCTTACCCTCACTAAGCTTATTGCTTACGCTCTCTCTTTGTTCGACAATACAGATCCTTAGTTCGTGGGTTGCTAGGAGCAAGAAGGGGGCCTCCAAGTGTGCTTGTGGTGCTTATTTAGCTACCAAGTATGAACTTTTAAATTAAGATGTAATGGTCAAGCAATGGGAAATGTAATAGTGTTATAATGTTTTTGGATCATGTTGCTATGGTTGTTGTTTAGGAGCATGTTAGACTCTTCGTTTGTGCTTGTTATTGGCTTTCGGGATGTATGCCTTGCTTGTGACCATGTTAGTATTTTGCTACCTAAAATTGCCTAAGTGTTGGACATGTTGAAGTTATCACCTTTTATGATATGCTTGATGTATGACTTGTGATGTTGTGCCTTAGTGTTTAGTCTTGTTTTAATGATGTTCAAGCATGCTTATATGTTGGTTTGCCTTTAGAATTGTTGCTAGTGTGTTGTTGGAGGTTTTGGTGGGGTTTAGGGGCACCCTTGTGCCTTAAACCAGCAAAAACCAATCTGCAGACAGGGAGCGTTTCGAAACGGGCTACCCTGTTTCGATACGGTCCCTTTGTTTTTGGTCGAGCGTTTCGAAACGGGAAGGGGCCGTTTCGGTACACTTTTGCTACTGGAATTTTGAGAAATTGACGAGATGAAAGTGTTCCGAAACGGGTCTAGGGAGTTTCGAAACGGTCAAATCTCGTTGACCACGAGAAGTTGACCAGGGAGGGCGTTTCGGAACGGTTGACCTCCGTTCCGAAACGGCTTCCTCGTGTAGGCTTAGGTGTGTTGACCAGGTCAAGGCGTTTCGATACACCTTGAGGGTGTTTCGAAACGGCCTGTTAAATCACATAAAAATGGGTTGTTTTGCTTAGGGTGTTCGAGTTATTGCTTTGCGAATGTTTGTCTTCCGTTGCTGTAATCACATAGGAATTAAATGTGCATTTAGAGAAGATTAAGTTTAAAAGAAATTTTTCTGGGTCGTTAACCGAGGAGGAACCTTAACGGGTTTCGCTTCGGTTTTCCCCGTGTGGCCCACTCGGACCGGTCGAGCATCCGGACCGGGACGAGGGGGTTACCGTATCGATACAGATGGAATCTGTTTCGATACCCTGTTTTGATACGGTAAGGAGCATATCGAAACGTTTGTCTCCAGTAGCCAAGTTTCGAAAAAAGGTATCGATACGGTAAGAAGCGTATCGATACGCATAGACTTTTTGAGCAATTTAGCCTTAGAACACTTAGAAAATATTTTGGAGTTTGAGTTTTTCAAACTAGAGCAAAGCCTTGTTGATTTGAAACCTTTTGAGGGACTTAAAAATTCATTTTAAGTTTTACAATTTAGTCATTAAAACACTTTGTTATATCAAAATCAAACATAAGTTTTACACAAAACATGTTCACTTTATAGGCCAGAGTTTGCATTTCACATGGAGCGGTGGCGGATCGAAAAATATTTTTGAGAATGGGCACACATGAAATCTTAAAATTTTAGGGTGGACACAACTTGTAATTATTAAAAAAATCTAAAGACTAATTTATAAAAATTAAAAAAATTAAAATCAGATGTGTGAAGTTTAAAAAATTCAAGGTAGCCACAAACCCACCTTAAGATGCACTTCCATCGGCCACTAGAGCTTCAAAAAGTTACACAAACTGCTATAATAATTTCAGAGTTAAAATTATTAATCAGATTAGAAAACTTATGGTTATAAATGTAATTATATAAAAAATGTGAAAATGAAAATTATTAAATTTAGTTTTAAAAAATAAATAAAAAATTTAAATATATTTTAATTTTAAATCTTGCATTTTAGCCACTTTTAAGAGAATAGGGAGCCATGGTCCTCAAAATTTTAAGAAATTCAAAATTTACCCTTAATTTAAAAAAAAATTAACCCTCTCAAGATTTTTAAAATTCATATTATGCTTCAAAATTTTTAAATATTTTAATTAAATTCTCTATCAAAATTTTAAAAAATATGATTAATCTCTTAAGATTATTAAAAGTTTTAGTTAAATCATCAAAATTAAATTTTTTGAAAATGTTGGTTTAAGACTCCACGTTTTAAAAAAAAAATAAGTTGTCTCACGAACTCTTACATCAAATTTCGTCACTGTTACAGTTACTGTAATTTAAAATATGGAAAATATTTTGATACACAAGCTTGTTTACAAAATCTTTCAATTTTAGGGTTTAAAGTTTTAAGTTAGGGTTTAGGATGTAGGGGTTTAGCGTGTAGGGTGTAAAATTTAAGATTTATTGTTATAATTTAGAGTTTATGGTTTAAGATTTAAGTTTTAAGGTGTTAGCTAGGGTTTGGAATTTAAGTTTTATATTTTATAAAAAAGTTGTATAAATTTTTTTTACGCAACTTATTAAAATATAACCCTTAAAATATATATAACCAATTGTAAAATCTAAATCAATTGTTGGGTTTGCTTTATGGTTTGGATATGCTTTCATGCCCCCCAAGAAACTAGAGAGTTTGAGTCTTCATCCCATCATTTTAATTTTTTAATTTTCATTGCATTAATTACACATTAAAATATATCATATATGTTGAAAAGTTTACTCTAAAAAAGGGTTTGGCTCAGTGGTCATATACGCTACTTCTCTCACATTTTGATATAATATGTAAGTAACGGACCAACTGTATAATTATCTATATTTTTACTATATTATTTTTTGTTAAATTTTAACGATAAATTGCTTAATTGATACCATAAAAATCGTTTGTTAATAAATGATACCATAAAAATCGTTTGTTAATAAATGATACCATTTAACCCGGGTGGTAAATTTACAGTTGCTGCGCCTGCCATGGCCATTTTTGTTTAATGTATATGTAATGACGACTGCAAAAGTGATGCCAAGTGTATCAACTATTTGAACCTCAATATTTCAGTTTATTTAAACTTTGTCCCTTATTTTATATAGTCAATTATACATTGTCCTCTTAATTTTAATTTTTGACTCTGTCACCGACCTTAAAATTTAGTTGATTGACAAAATTGTCGATGATCATACCGTCACCACAGTTTTGTAAGCAACTTGTTCGTTGATATTGATGCTAAATAAACTCCTTGTTTGAAGAGGTTTGGAATGCATCACTCGGATATTTTAATACCCAAACCGGTCATTTCTGAGATGGGGACACTAAGGTGCCTTTCAATCGCCAAGAGAATAGAATGTGCCACAACGCATTAAAGCCGATGGAGACCATGAAACCCGATACTACACATATGTTCGATCGAGAGAGCTAAAGAAAACCGAATTCGAACATGTTTTCATAAAGCTAAAGATTCTTCAATTGGAAATGGAAGCTTCAAGCATACTAAAAACACCCTTTCCCCCCTTGTTTCATAGTGATAGGTTTTAGGAAAAGAATGGAAGATTTCTTAGTCATGAGGAATGAGCAGTCAAGATCAGTACTCCATCATTGTCTATGTAAAGTAAGGCTATCATTGGTTTGAGAAGAACATAATCAAGCCATGATTCCATTTGGAGCACCTTATCCTCCCCCCTCTTTATTCTTAGTCCCCATTTTATGGAATAAATCTTCATGCTAACCCTTATGATCATCCATTATAAATTTGTGTATTTCTTGCATGAATTCCTCAATCATTTGCTAGTGTTCTTCCCTTCCTTTTTCTTTAAAACTTTTATATGTATTTTCGGATTCAGTACCGGTAAGGACCGGGTAATCTGCATCCTGAGGTTTACATCAACATGTTTGTTTCATTGTTGAATGTAGTCCTTGGGGTGCAGATTACCTCTTCCTCACTGGCAATACAGTACATGTTTCACTGCAAGTACAAACAAGAATTCAAGGCAATCTTCTTCATTTTGCTCACATGCATAAGTTGGTAAGAAATTTTCTTGCAAGTGTTCATTTTAAGGGCAAGATCATACAGGTTCTAGCTATCAACTTATCAAGAAATATAGGGGGAGTCGAACTTACAACAAGGTGACGGTACGACTTATGGTGTGACACAACGGAAATGTTACAAAATATGTAACTTAAAATGTTAACCACCAACTTAAAATGTTACACTTTTTTTTGTAACAGTTTAGGTTGGTGATCTCACGATACTTAGAGACAAGTTTCGATACTTAATATCATCCTAAAATATTATCAGAAATGATAAGCATTGATACTAGAGAGTAAGTTCCGATACTTGTTACCAACCTAAAATGTTTGTTACCAAAAAGTGTAACATCTTAGGTTGTGGGTATTGAGTAACTTAATAAGTTTCATGTTTTATAACATTTTAGGTTGTGAGTAACCTTTTAATACGTAGACATCATAAACGTGACCCGATTATAATTTAACAGGTTAAAATCGTCGAATCTGAAATATATTCAAACGACTCATAATCAGAGTTGCCAATGACATGCTTATAATTAGCCCTCATGTTTTGTACACGATCTCCTCTGAAACCGACGACCCGAAGCCGGCCGGTATTATCCCCGCTCCCGCTGTTGTAGATTGCATGGTATTTAACATCAGTCGGTTATGGTGACTGGCTTTTCTTTTCGTAGTGCATGGTCCAGATGGGGACCGAGTGGAGAGGGCAGGAGCTGAGTTCGGATCGGACGCACTCGAGGGCAATGCGGACGGCTCCGGAGCTCATTTCTTGGACGAGTTGTTGAGTTGGGAATGGGATGGAGAGTTCGAGGAGGAGAGAGGGTTTCGTGGAGAGACGGTTGTGTTGGATGCAAAACCAGACGTGGCCATGGGTTTCTTGGAGAAAAAGCAAATGGACCAATGACAGAGATTCTATTGGATAGATGGGGGGTTGCAGAGGTGGGAGAGGGAGTACTTTGCCTATGAACAATTGGACCGACATATCACATTTTCATGTATATAAATGGAAAACAGCGCGGGAAATGGATACAGCCCTTAGAAGTTAGAATCGGATAAAATTCGTCTGCCCCTTCTCGGTGCCCCTACATATGCCCCAACACTAAAAAACACTACAAAATTAAAATCTAAGCCCTAACCCTAACCCTAAATTCTAAATCCTAAACCCTACACCCTATACCCTAAAAAAATACACCCTACCCTAAATTCCCTAAACCCTAACCATAACCCCTAACCTAAAACCCTAAACCCTAAACCCTAAAGTTAATTTTGAGCGTGGGGGCATATGTAGGGGCACCGAAAAGGGATAGGAGATTTCCATCCGTTAGAATCGGATATTTCATATTTGCACTTTGTTGTTGACAACTGACAAGTGCATGTGTGCCGCGCGGTAAAAATATGAAGTAGTTGGGTTAACAAAACTCGAATCGTCTGTAAAAAATTAAAATTTTATTTTTAATTATTTTAGTCAACTCGAGTAACTCGAAAAAATTTTAAGTTCTAGTTGAGTTGAAATTTGTCTAACTCGGAAAATTTAAAAATAAAAAAACTGAAATACTGAATTTTATATTTTTGCAATTTAGTCAATGTGTTGGGATGTGTGGTGCTCGATTCGTTCAACCGATTATGCTCACCAAGTGGTGGAGAGGTGGATTTTTAGGTGGAAGGGTTTAGGAAGCTAGAAAGAATAAAGACACAATGATTTATAGTAGTTCAACCTTCTAACTAAGGTTTACATCCACTACCTTAGCTTCCCACTAAGGATTTCACAATCAATCCACTATTGATTCGTCCACTTTTCTAGGCTTAGGAGGAAACCCTTACAAATGATCAAGCTTCTATCCAAAGCCTTGATCAAAACCCTCTTTTACAAAGAGATAAACAAAACAAACTTAAACCCTCTAATAGGTGTTTGTTTGCACAATTAAGCTCTCACCCAAATCCTAAAACACTTGAGCAAATTTGACAATTTTGGCTCACTAGTGTTTGCCTATACAAGAATTGACAAATAAAGCACTAAGACAATTTCTTGATCATTTGATGTTTGACAATATGAGCATTAGCCTTCTCTTGATGCTTGGAGGTCCCTTTTATACTCCCAAATGAGTTTGTAGCCGTTACTAGCCGTTGGGGATGAATTGGAGCCGTTGAGGACTTAATTTCCCTTCATAAATGCTGTTCTGCAGCTAACGGTATCGATACACGTGGAACGGTATCGATACGACCTTCATAGGAACTAGCCGTTGGGCTCTTGCCTGCATAGGCGTATCGATACGCTTGAGGGCGTATCGGTACCCTTTGACATTTAAATGGCCGTTGGGAAATAGCCGTTGGGGTAGTTAAACTGGGATCGGTACGCTGACATGGCGTATCGAAACGACCCCCTCCGTATCGATACGAGGGTTTGCTGTATCGATACGGGTTTTGACAGTGGCCAAACTGAGGCAAAATGGTATCGATACTGGTATGACCGTATCGATACTGGTAACGTGAAAAGTCAAGTATGGCTATTGAAAACATGAAAAATCTTTGTCAAAAACCTCTTAAAATACCTCAAACATAATTTCAAGTAGTTTGGACTTTAAAACCAAGTTTTAAATTCTTTCAAATTAGTCCAAAACATTTTTCAATTATTATATCAAAACATTGGTTCTACAATCTCCCCCTTTTTGATATAATAAAACTAACTTGAAAAATTGTTTGGGTTCTCCCCCTTTAACTTTAAAAAAGTGAATAAGAGATTAAAGATATGAAGTCAATTAAAACTCTCCCCTCTTCATTTGAAAATCCAATTTTTCAAAATCATTTCTCCCCCTTTTTGTTATTTCAAAAAGAATTTAAAATGACATTTAGCTCAAGATAACATAGGAGGCAAAAAATTTTGACACACTTGAAAATTTTTGGTTTAAAATTGGCTCCCCCTTACTCAAAGCATCATTGAAATTGTTAGTCCATCATATATGATCATCTAGTTGAATGAAATGAAAATAAAACAAATAAATTTCTAAAACAACTAGATTTTACAAACACTTGAACCCAAGGGAGGATGTGAAGCCTTCCTTCTTCAAGTGTTCCTTCTTTGTGTGCATGGAGCTCCCCCTCAATGTTTAACTTGTTGAACATCTCCATCACACCTAGCAATAGACAATCAAGTAATTTTTGGTATCCAAATTGCTTTGGATCCATGAACGTTAGAAGCACAAATTTTTGACCCCTTAGGAATCCATTTTTCAATGTCATCCTTTTTAATTGAAGTGGTTAGTCCTTTTGGGACCCAAACACTTCTAAAACATTTACCATTTTTAAATCTAAGGGCACTAGATTGTCTAACATAAAAATTTGATTTTTGAAAATTATTTTTCTTTTCAAGTTCATTTGAAATCAAATCTTTTTCTTTTTGAACTTTTAGAAGCAAATTTTGTAAATCAAAGCATTTTTGTTCAAAATCTTTTAATCTTGCTTCAAGTTCAAGATTTGTTTTGGAAAGCAAATCATTTTCAATTTTTATTTTTCAAATCAACTTTTTGTTTTTAGAAAATGATGCCTTGAATTCCAAAAGCAAATCATCATAGGCATCTTGTAACTCATCAAATGTATAAGAATTTGAAATAGATGAGTTAGAAGTTACCTCCCCCTCATTGAGGGCCATCAAGCATAGGTGGGCTACTTCATCATCGGTGGAGTCTTCATCACTCCAAGTGGCCACATATGCTTGCTTTGAAGATGATCCATTCTTGTTGTACTTGTGGGATTCCTTCATCTTCTTCCTCGATTCATGCTTGGATTTTTCCATTTCGCTCTTCATGAACCGGGTAAATTTGCTGAAGAGATGGGCCATCTCTTCATCTTCACTCTCCTCCTCACTAGAGTCTACATGATGGCAAGTGGAGGACTTGAGAGCCATGGCACTTGCATTGATGCCAAGCCCTTTGATTTTCTTCTCTCCCATAGCTCGAATTTCTTCCATTTTCTTCTCATCCTCTTTGTTCTTCTTCATGATTTGATGAGTAAGAAGAGACCCCATAAGTTCATCAAGCTTCAAAGTCTTCAAATTTTTGGCTTCGATGATGGCGGTCCTCTTTGAGTCCCAAGACTCGGGAAGTGAGTAGATGAGCTTTCGAACAAGCTTTTCCTCCGGGATGGCTTCTCCATAACCTTTAAGACCATTGGTGATAGCGGAGAACCTATCAAATATCTTCTCGATGTTCTCTTCCGGATCCATTTTGAAGTTCTCATACTCCAAGGTTAGGAGCCCAATCTTGGTCTCCTTGACTTCATTTGTCCCCTCGTATGTGACTTCAAGCTTGTCCCATACCTCTTTGGCACTCTCACAAGAAGACATCTTCTCATAGATGGATGGACCAAATGCACAAAATAAAATGTGCAAGGCTTTGCAATTTAGCTCCATCTTCTTACGATCGTCGGCACTCCATTCCACTTTGCTCCCTTGTGGCACGAACGGACCATCTTCAACTATATCCCATAGCTTGTAATCTCTTGACTTCAAGAAGAATTTCATCTTTGTCTTTCAATGGGCATAGTGATCTCCGTTGAAGAAAGGCGGTTTGATGATGGATTGCGCCATTTGAGCCGGTTGATGAAAAAAAGTGATCGAGCTTGCCGGATCTTCTCAATAGGATGTGAATCCTCTTCGATTGAGCCAAGCTCTGATACCAATTGTTGGGATGTGTGGTGCTCGATTCGTTCAACCGATTATGCTCACCAAGTGGTGGAGAGGTGGATTTTTAGGTGGAAGGGTTTAGGAAGCTAGAAAGAATAAAGACACAATGATTTATAGTGGTTCAACCTTCTAACTAAGGTTTACATCCACTACCTTAGCTTCCCACTAAGGATTTCACAATCAATCTACTATTGATTCGTCCCCTTTTCTAGGCTTAGGAGGAAACCCTTACAAACGATCAAGCTTCTATCCAAAGCCTTGATCAAAACCCTCTTTTACAAAGAGATAAACAAAGCAAACTTAAACCATCTAATAGGTGTTTCTTTGCACAATTAAGCTCTCACCCAAATCCTAAAACACTTGAGCAAATTTGACAATTTTGGCTCACTAGTGTTTGTCTATACAAGAATTGACAAATAAAGCACTAAGACAATTTCTTGATCATTTGATGTTTGACAATATGAGCATTAGCCTTCTCTTGATGCTTGGAGGTCCATTTTATACTCCCAAATGAGTTTGTAGCCGTTACTAGCCGTTGGGGATGAATTGGAGCCGTTGAGGACTTAATTTCCCTTCATAAATGTTGTTCTGCAGCTAACGGTATCGATACACGTGGAACGGTATCGATACGGCCTTCATAGGAACTAGCCGTTGGGCTCTTGCCTGCATAGGCGTATCGATACGCTTGAGGGCATATCGGTACCCGTTGACATTTAAATGGCCGTTGGGAAATAGCCGTTGAGGTAGTTAAACTGGGATCGGTACGCTGACATGGCGTATCGAAACGACCCCCTCCGTATCGATACGAGGGTTTGCTGTATCGATACGGGTTTTGACAGTGGCCAAACTGAGGCAAAATGGTATCGATACTGGTATGACCGTATCGATACTGGTAACGTGAAAAGTCAAGTCTGGCTATTGAAAACATGAAAAATCTTTGTCAAAAACCTCTTAAAATACCTCAAACATAATTTCAAGTAGTTTGGACTTTAAAACCAAGTTTTAAATTCTTTCAAATTAGTCCAAAACATTTTTCAATTATTATATCAAAACATTGGTTCTACACCATGATATCATTTTTCTTCAATTTCTCCTTCATTTTAAGTTTATTTTGACCAAATTTGAGCCACATGTTCATAAACCAATGTAGAATACATATTTAGCTTCATTTCATATTTTTGAAAATAAATTTCATCATTTTACAATTTAGCCCTTTAACTTTATAATATTTCCTCATTTCTTCAACCCCTCCTTCGTTTTAAGTCCATTTTTGACCAAATTTGAACCACATGCCCCTAAACCACTGTAGAATACCTATTTAGCTTCAATTCATATTTTTAAAGTGAATTTCCTATTTTTTTCAATTTAACCCATAAACTTTGAATGTCTTTTCATTTCTTCAATTCATCTTTCATTTTAAGTCTATTTTTTACCAAAAATTAAACCACATGATTCATTAACACTATCTAATATGTATGTAACTTCAATTCATACTTTTTACAAAATATATTCTTTTTGTAATTTAGTCTTTTAACTTTACATTTTATTCAATTTGATCATTCAATTGAATTTTTTCTTGTGAAATTTTTTGTAAAATTTTTCTTCACATCAAATTATTGACTCATTTCTACTCCCATCAATATTTTATCCCGAAAAGTTCCTTATTTAAAATAACATTATAAAAATATTTTTGAAGTTTAGGTGATATTTTTTATTAAATAACACAAATCTTAATTATACATTTGAAAAATAATATGAAGAATTATATATGCACATCTTATATGGTTAGAGAAAGTCATTTAAATTGAAATTAAATCGTATTATAACGTGATAAATAATTACAGTTAAATTTGTATAGGAACTCAAAAACTCAACTTGACTCGAACTCTAATTTCATAATCACGACTCAAATAAAAAAATTTAAATTAAGTTCGAGTTGTAAAATATGATGCGTCAACTCAAATAATTCAATTTTTTTATTCGACTCGATTGAAAGCTCACACCTAAAAATGGAGTAGTAATTTTTTTTAACCCGGTGTATTCCAGGTTGGTAGGAGTAGAAAGCGGCGGGAGAGAGAAGACGATTTTGCATTTCGTATTCTATATCAAATAATTGTAGGGACAATTTTAGAGAATCCTTTTCAAATTTTTGAGGATTTATTGTCATTATATTATTTTTACACGGACCCCTATGGATTTTGAGAAATCTCTATAAAAAAACAATTTTTGGTATTTTACTAATTAAAATATATGTGCAATTTTAATTTATAAGTCATATATTCATTACATTTAAATCTCTAACATTACAAAGTTTATCTATAAAATAAGTGCTTAAATTATGTTTTTTTTGTAATATATGCCTAAAGTATTTTTTGTTGTTGAAATAGGTGCCTAGAGTATTTTTTAGCTGAAATAGATGCATAAACTATTTTTTTTTGGCTGAAATAAGTGCCTAAAGTTTCATTTTGACTTGTTTTAAAGTAACCGAGGCACCTACTTCATTTTTTGTTGAAATAGGTGTCAAAGTAGGTGTCTCGGTTACTTTAAAACAAGTCAAAAAGAAACTTTAGGCACCTATTTTAGCCAAAAATAAACTCAGGGCACCTATTTCAGCCAAAAAATACTTTAGACACCTATTGCAAAAAAAATAGTTTAGGTACTTATTTTTTAGTTAAGCCATATATATTACAAACATAAATGATAAATTTAGTTTGGCTTAACCCTCAAATAAGTGCCCAAACTATACCCTTTTTCCAGATAGGTGCCTAAACTTTGTTTTAGACTGATTAGGTGTCTAACGTTTTTTTTTTCGTGATCCAAATAGGTGCCTAACTGTTATCCAATAAAAATCGTACATGTGGAAGTATTAAACTTTTTTTTTGAATTTTATTTTTTAAAAATAAGTCAGAATTTTTAAAATATCATAAAATTTTCAAATAATCCTAAAATAGTCCCTAAATCCCTAAAAACCCCAAATTCGGCCACTCTCATCGGTGTTAGTCGCGTTTTCGGCAGCAGAATAAAGCGCACTCCCCTCGCTAAACGACCCACACACTGTTCATCGTTCGTTATGCCGCTATTCGTGAATCATATAAATAACCATTCGACGATATAGATGTTTCGCGCGGCGCCAATCGATTTATGGCGACGAGGTGGTGGGGTAAATGGTTGTGATGGTCTGACGATGGATGTGATGGGGCGGCGGCGTGACAATTGGCGGTGAAATCAGGTCAAATAAGAAATTGGGTTTGGGGATGTTAGAAATTTTAAAATTTGGGGTTATTTTGTTTTATTATTTATTTATTTTTAAATATAATTTCGAAAATTTTAAAAATGACACATGTTAGATAACGAAAGTTAACAATGAAAATTAACGAACATTAACGATGTAGACCTATTTGAGTAACGTTGAAAACGTTAGGTACCTATTTAGCCCAAAACAAACTTTAGGCACCTAACTAAAAAAAGTGTATAGTTTAGGCACTTATTTGACTATTAATCCATTTAGTTTTGTCAATAATAAACAAACAATTTCAAAACTATAATAATAACTTAACAACAAACATATATATATAAGACCTATATAAGTAAATGAGAGATAAGTATATCTTTTTAAAAAATTGTAAAATATAGTGGACACGAGAATTTGTACAACTATGATTCAGGGATTCTCATAGCGTGGATGTAACAATTTTTTTCTTCATCCTTATTTTAGTTTTGGAGATAAAATTTTCTTGTCACATGAATGAAGGTTTTTATTATTTTTCATCCCTTCAGTTCAAATCCCTACAATTTTCATTATTCTCTACTAATTATCAATTTTATAGGTAGGAATATCAATTAAGTTGGACGGGTGCGAACGGTGCTTCCTCGCATTCATCCTCGCCACTGCCTTGTGACCTACTGAGGGTACAAAATTCAAAATCGTTCTCGTCCCGCAAACAACAAAACTAGAATCATCTTTATCTCACTACCCACATGAGTCTTAAAACCTATGTAATCCCCGCTATACGGATATACCCACCCTAGGATCTAGTTTTTGTAATATATTTATAACTAATTAGAAGTAATAGTTAAATAAATATTAACTATTTTTTATGATAAAATTATGAAATGTCTTTGTTCTGTACTTTCGTCATACATGTGAATTTTTTTTCAACTGTCATCGTTTTAAAATAATAATAAGCTTTTATAACCCTTTAAATGGGCGAGAATAAAAAAACTATGATTTTGTGCGTATTGTGTGCGTGTTTTTAAATAGAGAATATAAGTTGGGTATTATAAAAAACATTATTATATAAATTTCATTTTTTTTAACAAAAATGCTTATTTGATATAATTGACGGACGGGAATGAGACGATACAAGTGAAAATATAGTGAGTACAATGTCATATTCATGTCTATTCCACTACTCACAAGTCACAACAAGTTTAATTTTTATCCTTATCTCTGTTTTACTATCCGTATAATCTTTGCACATCAATATTCAATTGGATGTAAAATGAGACGAATTTCTACAAAACCTACTCTACTTACATTCCTAATCCCAGGACGCATTAAACTCGATATTAATCTTTGTTGGACCGGAGCCTCCCAATCAGTAATATACTTTCTAAGATTCAAATTTGTGTTTGTCTTAAGTGATATATTCATCCAATACTTTTACGTATAATTAATATTATTAGATCTTTTACGATTGGAGTATTAGTTGAAAAAATTATTAATTTTTTATAATATTAATAAATTTTAGAGTAAACTACAACAAAAATTCTTTGTCCTTTTTAGTACATTTTTCATGCCTTTTAACTCTTAAAAATAAATTCTAAATCTTAAACTCTAAAAAATACACATTACTTACAATTCTTTAAACTCTACTCCTAAACCATAATCTAAACTTTAATACTAAATCCCAAACTTAATTTTTTAGGATCATGGAGAGGGGCAAACGATTTAGATTCATTGGTTATTGAACTTTTAGGATACTTTTATTTTGATAATCAAACTTTTAAAATTTTACGTTACAATCATTGAACTTTTAAATCGTTTTTATTATGATTATCTTTATTTTCAGTTAATAAATGATAAAATGACACTTTAAAGTTTCTTCTCAAAATAAAAGTTTAATTTTTTAAATCCGAATCGTCACAAAAGTTAAATTTTCGCTGAATATTGTGATTGTTAATCAATTTTAATGGTGAAAATGATCTACTTGACCGAAAGATTAACACATTCTAATTTCAAGTTATCAGACGATTGAAAGGGATTGAAACACACTCCAGAAAAGTGACTGAAATATAATTATTTTTAAATTAATAACTAAAACGAGATAAACCGAAAGAAAAGTGACCTGTAGTACAACTTTATCTGTAAATAGTGCATTTTGTCAAACACGCTCCAGAACCAGACAGTGTTCCATTTCCTTCCTTCACGGCTTTTCCTTCAGCTTCAGCTCCTCTTAAGAATTTCTCTTTCCGCCGCTAATATCTTTAATTTCTAGGGTTCCGTTGACTGAAAAAGATCGATAAATCCAATGGATTGGGGAAACGTTACCGCCGAGGATCTGATCGACGCCCTCCGTGAAGTTGACTGGTCATCACCGCCGAGACCTCTCTCCGAATTCTTCTCCCGGTTCAGCGTCCCTCGATCTTTCGCCAAATGGAACAGCCGCCTTAAATGCAATCTCTACTAGTAACTTCTCTTTATTTTCTAGTTTTAAATTCAGATTCGTTTGAACCTTGATCTGTGCTGTTTGGTTTCCGGTAAAATTAAAATGTTCCATAAGGAGCAAACTTATTGAATCTTGATCATGAATAGGCTTTTGTAAATTCAAGCATATCTTTTAGTTTCTTATTTGAACTTTATGCTTCTTTTTTCTCTGGCAGCTATCGAACCAATTATTTTATTCTGATCGTTCTCATTCTCGGTAAGTAGAAGAAACCAGCAGTGTGCTCAAATTTATTTATGCTACTGTATTTTTATTTTTAATTTTTTGTGATTCTGCAGGTTTGGGATTCTTGAGGAGACCGCTTGCTATATTAGCTGCTATTTTAACAGCGCTTAGCATCGCTTTTCTGAATGATAGGTAAGCTGCGTTACACCTCCTCTTTGCAAGTGTTCTGATGTAAAGCCACTGAGGTTGTTATTTGAATGTTATCTTTGAAATGGAAGAATGAACCCTAGCATTGATTGTTACTTTATGGTTTGATTTAGTTTTCTCATCCGTGGTTGCTATCAATTGTTTTTTCGGGTGCAGTTTTGCTAGTACTTTTAGTGAGAAGGTCACAAGAACTGTGAGGCAGTTCTCTCCACATTTAGCTGCTAAGATGAGGCCTCCCTTTACGTGAGTCATCATCATCTTTGTGTCTTTAGAATACATATTCTTGATTTGGTTATTAATTTTTTTGTTACTGCTAGACCTGTTATTCGTGGGCGTTCTTCGGCAAAAAGAGCTGTTCACATATGTGGTCGACCTCGTTGGGTGTTTGTCTTCCTATTTTCTTCTGGTATCAATTTGTTTCAGAAAAGTTTTATTTTAAAGTAAAGCAGAATCAATCAGTTTGCCATAGGAAGAAACTAATTTTACACTTCTTATTGCAGTGAGTTTCATCCTTTGGTATGTATCCTGTGGTCTCTTGACTGTGCTATGGGCACTGGCTATTGCACTTCTTGGTATGCTGTCTCATTTTCTTTTCCTCATCCCATCTCCCTTTAAGCATGTTATTTTTTTTCTTCATATAACCCTCCCTCCCTCTCTCAGCTACTGTCCTCCATGCAAGTTTTAGAACACCTAACCTGAAGGCCCGTCTTAACACTTTCCGAGAGGAATTCCGTGCAGTTTGGCGTAATTACAGGGAGCTGTAGCTCGCGAAATCTATAGCCTGTGAGTATCTGCAATTCTGCATCCAGTTTTACTTTGGATTATGGCTTCTTAATTTTATTTGTATTTATGTTTTCTCTTTATTAAAAGTTTAGTGCCCTTATTCATGTTTTACTAATTTAGTTTTCAGCGGCTGATTTATTGATCTTGGATTACTTTGTATATGACATGCTACTCTCATATATTCCGAGATTGTAAACTTTTAGCTGCTACCATGATATGCACAGTATTGCATACTTATCTATTCTAAACTCTTTCATTTGTTTGTATTTTCTTGTCTACACATGCATGATGTGGGGAAACCTTCTTTATATAGGTTACTGGTTGCTAACTATCGTTTAGTGCTTTATTTCCATCCAAGTATGGTTACTTTGCAATTGAAGTGACCCTTTTTACTCTAGGGTTAAAAGCTAGTTCTTAAAACACTTGTGTTGTTGAATATGAATAGTACAGGGAGATGCAAATTAGTTCCCTTGAGCTGTTGCCGGAGGCTTTGAGTCACTTCCTTGGAGTGAATAGTCTCTTGAAAATCTCATTGCTATTCCAAGCTATAAAGACTTAAAACATTGAATTGAGTAGAATCTGCAAATGAGTTCTTTTTATCTTGTTGGTGAACACTTTGGGTCACAGCCATCGAGGTTCTACATGACGATACTTGGCCTAGTGGTCAAGAGGGAATTTACTGCATGTCGTATGCAGCCAGAAAGGTTTTAATTATATAATATCACCATTCACCACACTGGTTTCTGATGTGGTAAAGAAGTTTTTCATATGGATTAAATTTAAATTTATTTCCCTAGACTTGTTCATATTTTTTTAGTCATGGCGCTAGTGTACTTATTTAACCATTTCTGAACTCTGATATATTCATCAATATAAATAAATCTGTCGAATATTTTAGTTGTGATCCGCTTCTTGTATGTGGGTTGTGTGGCTTAAACATAGGGAAGAGTTCCCGGTGTTCCGTAACTTCCGTTTTACAATTCTGATTGTTACTGCTGTTTCCGGTTTCAGGCAGGGAATGTTCTGATGATTCGTAACTCCTACACCTTGTTGTTGTAAGGTCGCATCAGCTGCCGTTGATCAGTTGATGTTTCTACAAAGGCTGCATTGAGGTGAAGGCTGCTAGTCTTTTGCATATAGTTGAGAAGATCTAAACTGTGACGACCTCTTTGTTAGTGTAAAACAAACCGTTCCTGTTTTTAGTCCATATCGGAGACACCATGGAGGATGTCTTTATTGGCACCCCTCTCTTTTAAAAAAAGAAGTGTAGAATTTATACAAACAGTTGGCTCGAATATGCTTGTCATGGTTCGTCGGCTAAAGCTGGCTGCTATGATTTATTTAGCCGTACTTGATTGTTTGAGTTTAAAGCCAAGGTAACTAGGCAAGTGTTATGTTTAGAAAGAATGTTGCCAATGATGTTTCTATACATGCGCATTAGTTTCTAGCTAATTGAAGTAGTTTATTGGGGGTAAAGTGAATGGAGATTTTGCAGTGTTATGATCGTCTTGGTTGGGAAGAATGACTGGCCTGGGTGAACATAATCATTGTAAGTCTGGTTAATGAATATATGATAGTAATAAATAAACTAAAGGCTGGGCAACTGGACCAATAATAAGCCTTAGCTGTCTAAGCCTGTCCTGATTCTAGTGAAGTGAAGTGGTGATTCTAGTGAAGTGGCTGGTGAACATAATCCATTCACGTGTCTATATGACATTGTTATATTAGCGTGTATTATCATCTAAGTTTAGTGTTAGTTAGACTAACAATTTTCGTCTGTATATGAGTTATTTTGATTTAAAATGAAACATTAAGGGTTAAATTGTTTTAAAAAATAAGACCAAATGACTAGAATTTTTTTTAGCATTCTGCCTTGTAACTACTTGCAAACAATGCTTTGAATCCTCAATTGGAGGCCTAAAAACACGCAAACATGGGTAATTTTGGACATGTGTAGAAAAAATATTGTACAAGATTTCTAAGAAAAAAAGTCCAAAAATTAGATAAGTTAAATGTTTACAAGAAAAAAAGAGAGCAAAATATTAGTTTTTTTTTTTTGAAAATAGGTACCACCTGGCTTTATTAATGAAAAGACAAAAGCATGGGTTATACCTGAAACCCAGCTCATCAGTCTCGGGAAAATAAAAGACACGGGACTCGAGGGGGCAACACCGCCTTAACCCCGGCTGTGTACAGAACCCGTCTCAATATACAAAGAAAGCCAAAGCGTCAAACAAAGATAAACATCAGAAAAAAACCAGAAAACACGAAAACAAAAAAGAAAAAGATCTTAAAACGCCAGATGATCCGAAGATCCGATCGACCTTCCAATATTTGCTTGTGAGATTTGAGGCCGAATCAGAGCAAAAAAGGTGGGAAAAGAATTTTTTTTGATGCCCACCAAATCAATCTAATCCGGAGAAATCTACGGCGGATCGATGAACCTTCTGTCTTGATCCACCTCCGATTTTGCCTCCACCGGGACCTCCTCCACCCAGAAGCAGTCGGCCGTTGATCTTCTACCCAGAGATGCCATTGCATGCGCACTCCGATTACCACTCCGGCCGATATGGGTAAAGGTACAGCTTCGGAAACTCTTTGAAATATTTTTAGCATCTTTTATCAAGGGTTTGATAATCGATCTCTCTGTTTCCGGCGATACAACCTTTTTGATAATGGTCTTCGAGTCACCCTCGACTACAATCTCTCTCAGACCAAGGTCCCTTGCAAATTCAAGGCCCTGAACCAAGGCTTGTGCCTCCGTTTCGAAAGCTGTGTAGATGCGTTCATTGTAGCGGTAAGCAGATCCTAAAACCTCTCCTCTCGAATCCCTAACAATGAGACCTGACCATGATTTGCTGTTTTGCAAGGAGAAACTAGCATCTACATTCACTTTCACCAGATGTTCATGCGGGGGAATCCATCTACTTTCTCCGTGAGTTTTGGGGTGAGACAGTCGATTTGCGGTAGCCTTTATTTCTGAGATATAGTTTCTCACAAAGGTAATTACCTGGTTTGGACTCTGTGTTATACCTTCGTGATAATATTTGTTTCTTGAAAACCATAGTGCCTAGATTATGACTGCAATTTTTGTGTGAAATGTGCTATTGTATTTAGCTAAGAGCCATTGTAACCAGTCATGAAAACTTGCTTGTTCAATATCCATAGGCCATTGATAAGTAAAATCACTCCAGACTTGTTTTGAGAACTGACCATACAATATGGTTGCTAGTATCTGGTTTGTTAGAACACCTAGGACAATACCTATTGCTAGCCACTCTTCTGATGTATAGATTCTGCATATGTGGAATGTAATATGAAATAAACTTCCACAAATTAATACGAACCTTTGCTGGAACTTGTATTCTCCAGATTGACTTATATATTGCATTGTTTGTAACTTCTGGATATTGCATTTGTAGAAGATGTTTGTAGCCACTTCTAACTGAGTAACAGCCTGTATGTTCCCCATTCCATACTATAATGTTTTCATGATCTGTTAAAGGCAATCTGATTGATAAAATACTAGTAGCATCCTCAATATTGAAATTGGCCCTGATTAGGTCTTCATTCCATTCTTGGGTATCTGGCTTTAGAAGGTCAGAAACCCAATCTAAACCATCTACCCTAGGTGATGACACTAGTTGCACAGTGTTGAGTTGATCGAACACTTGCAAATGGCCAAGAGGGGGGTGAATTGGCAATTAAAATTTTGGTGAAGGGAAAGATTGGAAATAAAAAGTGACACAAGGGGTTATAGTGGTTCAAGTTCTCCAAATGAACTCTACATCCACTACCTTAGCTACCACTAAGGATTTTCAAACAATTCACTATTGAATTCGTCCCCTTTTCTTGGACGAGGAGGAAACCTTACAATTTCGATTAAGCTTTCTACCCAATGCTTAATCCACTCAAATACAAAGAAGGAATTTAGTAAACTCAAATGTTTCCTCTCAAAGGATGATTGTCTACCCAAATACAATTTAAACAATCCCAAACTCACAATACAAATTGACAATTTGAAATACACTAGAGTTGGGTACAAAGATTTGACTTTGAATAGCTCAAGGGTTTGGATTTTTGCTTTGATGATGCTTGAAGGTTCAATAGTTGTTGCTGATGCTTTAGGATGTCTCTTTTATACCTCTTCATTGATTTCTAGCCGTTTGGGTGGTTGGAGACATAAATGGAGCCGTTGGAACCCTCTCTTACCACCATAAATGCACTTCTGCAGCTACCGGTATCGGTACGCGGGAAGGGGTATCGATACCTGTCTCAGAAAAGAAAGAGCCGTTGTGTGCATTTAATAAGGGGTATCGATACGCGCGTAAGCGTATCGGTACTGGGTATCGAAACGGCAAGGGCCGTATCGATACTATTTTCTGAACTTAGCTCACTGTCAAAACTCGTATCGGTACGGGGGTTAGGCGTATCGATACGGGTCAACGAACTTTTAAAGTTTGGTTACCAACCAACTGACACCAACGGTCATATTTTTAAACCGACTTAAATACTTTAAAAATTATAAAGCCCGTATCGATACGGGGATTTGCCGTATCGGTACGCTATTCAAACTCTTTGAGATTTAACACAGGGGCGTATCGATACGAGGGTTTTCCGTATCGATACGTGTTCCTCCAGTAACCAAGTTTGGTAAAATGGTATCGATACGCTTGGTGCTGTATCGATACGCCTGGGCGATTTTCAATGGTTTTGCCTTGGAACACTTAGAAAATATTTTGAGTTTGAGTTTTATAAATCAGTTTTAAAGTGTTGGTGTTTTAAAACTTATTAAGGGATTTATAAAAACAATTTTAAGTTTTTCAAATTGATCCTTAAAGATCTAGTTATATCAAAATCAAACATAGGTTTTACACACAGGCATAGTAGGTAGCCAATAATTGTTCCAAATAGAGATTCCCACTCCATTCCCAATCTTCCAGCTGATACCCATTTGAAGAGTTTTCTTTGCCGCCCAAATGCTTTTCCACAAATAAGATGGTCTTGACCCAAGACTTGATTGGAGGAAGTCAGTAGTCGGATAATACCTAGCTTTCAAAAGTCTTGCAACTAATGAGTCCGGATTAGTAAGTAGTCTCCATCCTTGCTTTGCCAGCATTGCGATGTTAAAACACCCCAAGTCACGAAAACCCATCCCTCCATTCTCTTTAAGTTGACATAATTTCAGCCACGTACACCAATGAACTTCTTTTTTAGACTTTGAATTCTTCCACCAGAATTTCGCAAACATTGATTCCAATTCCTTGCAAAAAGTTTTAGGAATTAGAAAACATGACATAGCGTATACCGGAATGGCTTGTAGGACGCTCTTTATGTATACTTCTTTCCCTCCCGTTGATAATGATCGAGTGATCCAGTTGGACATGTTTGAAGCACATTTATCTCGTAGGAAAGCCAAGGACTCTTTTTTGTTCCTCCCTACCATAGATGGAAGGCCCAACTATTTGTCTAGGCTTTGTTGGGCTGTGACTTGCAATAGTCGACACACTTCCCTCCTGTTATCTTCGATCACGTTTGTACTAAAGAAAACACTGGATTTATCGCAGTTGATCATCTGGCCTGAACATTGAGAGTATGTAGATAGAATATCCAGTAGTTTATGTGCCCCATTGTTTGTAGCTTCACCAAAAATGATACTGTCATCCGCAAAGAACAGGTGTGTCAGTGTTGGAGCTCCTCGACAGATTTTCATCCCCTGAATTATACCTCTGTGAACCCCCATTCGTAATAAGGCTGAAAAACCCTCACTACAAACAAGGAAAAGAAGTGGACTAAGGGGATCACCTTGTCTTAAACCCCTTGAAGGGATAAATTTCTGCCCTATCTGCCCATTAGTTACTATCGCATATGAAATCGAAGTGATGCAACTCATTATCCAACAAACCCATCCTTGTGCGAAACCCATCTTAATCAGAATCGCTTCGACAAAAGACCATTCAACCCTGTCGTACGCCTTGCTCATGTCCAGTTTTACAGCGAAAGACCCATTTTTGCCAACCTTTCTGTTCTTCATAGATTGTAAGGACTCGTAGGCTAAAATGATGTTTTCAGTAATAAGTCTCCCTAGTATGAAGGCACATTGGGATTCATCTATGCAAAGAGATAACACAGTTTGTAATCAGTTAGATAAAATCTTAGAGATGATCTTGTAAATAACATTACAAAGACTTATAGGTCGAAATTGCGACATTCTGACTGGATTTTGAACTTTTAGAATGAGAACAATTTAGGTAGAGTTCACTTCAGATATAGGAAATTCACCCTTGATCGCCCGGATACAGAAATCAGAAATTTCCGGCCCAATTATATGCCAAAACCGTTGATAAAACACTGCGCCCAAACCATCCTCCCCCGATGCTTTTAGAGGGCCCATTGATCGAACTGCTTCAAGAACCTCTGTATGCGTAAAATCAGCTGTGAGTTTTTCATTCATATCAGCAGTAATACATTGATTAATTCCTTCGAGGATAATTCCCGGATCAGCCACCCCTTGCGAAGTAAAAAGATTTGAAAAATAACCCCTCGCCATTTCTTGAATTTCTTCCTCAGATTGCGCAACAGAGTTGTCATCAGCTAGCAGCTTTTCAATTCTATTTTTCCGTCTTCGGTTTGTTGCAAAATTATGAAAAAACCGAGTGTTTCGGTCTCCATTTTTTAACCAATTTGCGCGTGCTCTTTGTTCCCAATATATTTCCTCTCGGTCAGCTTCTAAGTTTAAGGCCAGTTTTGTTTCAAGGATTTCCCCCAAAGTGTCATCATCTGGTTGTTTGTCATTCAATTCCTTTAGACGGTTTTGTAGGCTTCTAGTCGAAACCTTCTTCTGATTCGTAATTGTTTTAAACCATCTATTCAGTCCCTCATTTACATATCGTAGCTTTTCCGGTACTGAACCCGAACTTAAAGTCCACAGCTTTTGAATTTCTTCCTCACAAGACTCCTCCATTAACCAAGAAGCTTCAAAACGGAAAGGGGCCACTATATTAATTCCAGCTCTTACTGATTTTGTTGACAGTAGTAAAGGGCAATGATCTGAGAAAGCATGTGTCAAATGTTCTAGCTTGTAGTCTGGAAAAATATTCAGCCAATTCTGATTTGCCACCCCTCGATCTAGCCGTTCTCTTATATTATTCGAAGACAAACGACCCCACTCCCAAGTGAACCATGCACCGTAATAACCAATGTCATCAAGATTGCAGTCTTCAAGTGCATTTCTGAAACGCTCCATTTGTCCCTCGCTTCTTAACCTTCCACCACTTTTCTCAGATGCAAACATTAATTCATTGAAGTCTCCAATTACCAGCCATGGCTTTGATGGTAAATCATCCAGGCTTCGTAACAGACCCTATGAGGATTCTCTGTTTTGTTCCTCCGATGCCCCATAGAAACCTGTGCAACGCCAAGAAACTCCATCATCATCCTCCTCAATTAAAATATCGATGTGACGATCCGAATAGGATCGAACTGAAACTCGACAGCTAGCCTTCCATCCAATTGACAATCCTCCACTTCTACCTCGTGAACTAACATCAATTCCCTGAGCATAACCACATAACTTGCGTACATTTTTCATTCGTGTTGGCTGTAATTTCGTTTCAATTAAAAAATCACAGCCGAGTTAACATCTCAAAGCATATGCTTGAGACTTTTAATCGTTCGAGACTTACCCAAGCCCCGAACGTTCCAACTTAAGAGTTTCATAATGGCCGGCCGACCCTTGCACTAGGGTCTGCCAAAACATTCTGGTTAGAATCAGTCGAATCAACATTAGAAACTCCCGAATCTTGTAAAGTAACTCTGGGTCTTTTCAATCCGTCATCCATTTCAGTTCTTCTTTCCTCTTCATCTGTAGTCATAATTATATCCTGAACTGATGAATTACCTTCTCGTGTATTTACCTCCAATCGGCCAGAAACCGGACTTGAATCACCAACCGGTGGATTGGATGAAGAAGGTTCATGAAACAATTTTTCATCTCGCAGCCATTGACTACTGGGCACCATTAATAATCTTCGCGGGGGAGCACGCAAACTGATATCCCAGTCAAAAGTAATATCTTCCTTAGGTTTGGCTAATCGAACAGGACATAATGATTCTCCATGACCGATTTTTCCACAAACAAAGCAAAAAAGCTTCAGTTTTTCATACTCAAATCTGACATAGACCGAACCACCATTTTTCAAAGCCACCTTCTTTTTACGCTTCAAGGGTTTTCGAACATCCAAACCTACCCTAACACACATAGTTCCCTTATAACCCAGTGATATTGCAGATGCATCGTATTCTATAAATACTCCTATAAAATTGCCTAAGACCTTTGCAAAACCTTCCGAAACATAACCATGGGGAACATCACGAATCAAAATCCAAAATGGAGAGACATGTAATGAAACAGCCATTGGATCATCACCAGTTTTAAGCCGGTGTATAATAAGCAAGTGTGAGTTAAAGTGCCAGGGCCCACCCTCCTCAACCCTATCAATGTCCACCGAATGAAAAAATCGAAAAAGGAAACGGTTATTACCCAATTCAGATATTGCTATTCCACCCAAAGGTCTCCATAGATTGGCCAACGTTGTTCGCATCGATTGAAAATGTATAATTGCCGTAGTCAAGAAACGCCCAACGAAACAGAAGTCAAAGGATATTCCTGGAGCATCAGCATCCACCGTTGCTTGAATTTCAATGTTCTCATCATCATCCAGTGTTAGAACAGCCAGATCATCATCAACATGTTGCTTCATCGTTGAAAATCAGAAATCAAGAAACCAACTTTTGTAACTGTTCGTGCTAAGAAGCAGAGTGTTATTCATTAAATATTAGTTTTTGATTAGTAATAAAGTACATAGAGAAAAAATAGAATGATATATTCTATAGATTTTGAGTCTTGCTATATTAATTTTATTCAAAATTCGGTTTACTAAAAAACATAATATCTTATTTTAATAAATTGTATAAAATTTCTTAAATTTTTGATCTGCACTATAGAATTTGGAAATATAATAAACAACAAAGTAAGCCTAGTTTGGTGAGATCTGGTATTTGTAAAGGAAGGGTTGGATTTGTAAAGCACGTAGTGCTTTTACTTCTCTTTTTATTTGTTTTTAGGTCTTTCTTTGACCACTGCTTTAACTATAGTCTATAAACATGATAACATGAACATTGATTCATAATATGCGCAATACAATATTATATACATAATGTTACATTTTTTTTTGAAAAGTAATATACATAATGTTACATTTATTCTCTTATCTATTAGAAACATTATATATATATATATATATATATATATATATATATTCTTTTCTAGATATAATAACCAAAGGGTATATTATATTCTTTTCTATATATATATACATAATGTCCTTTTTGGTGTTTTCACTTAAAAAATAGGTTTAGAGTTTAGGGTTTAATAAATTAGTGGTAAAGTGTATTTTTTAGGGTGCAAAGTTTAAAATTTAGGATATAAAATTTAAAATTTAAAATTTAGATTTAAAATTTAATTTTTTGTATTTTTTAATGTGAGGTATAAAAAAGAACATGACTAGGACATAATATTTTTGTTCGATATAAGCACAACAATACGTAAATACCATTTCCAAATTGACAACAGACCATGGACATAAAGTTGAGCTGTCAGAACAAAATCCACTCCCTCCGCCCATCTCTTAACGCTAAAAAAAATTAAATGTTAAGTTATAACTTTAAATTTTAAATCATAAACTTTAAATTATATATCTTAAAAAATATACTGTATCCTTAATTTTTTAAGATGAGAGCATGTAAAAGGGCATAGAATTTTGATTCGAGCTGTCTGCGTGCAGTTTTATAAATGATAAGGACATAAAAGTTGGGTTAAATCCACAGGCTGGTCCATGTTATATTGGCATCTTTACAGGCTTAATCCATATGCCATGATTTTGAAGTGTTTCTCCTTCCTTTCTAAGCAACCAGCAAATCCTTATTGTTCAACAAAAGGAGAGGAAAAGCAAGAAACTGGGCAGTGTGAAGTTATGAGAAGAAGAGGAATATGGAGCATTACCTGAAGTGGGTTCAAGCTTTAGCTTGTGCTTGGGGTTTCATGTTATTGGTAGGTCTACTTTGCTGTTGCCTCAGCACACAATCACGCCAACACGGTGACGCTAACGGCGCTTGTTCCTGTGACGGCGGGTATGCCGGTGTTTGATATCATCTTCCTTTTCTTGTATACAACATGAATTGATTCTGGTTTTTCCTTCTTTTGTGTGTGTGTGTGTAATTTAGTGCTCGTGAGTTTTCTTATATATATATGATGTATTTTAGAATTTGATTTCTTTTGCTTCTGAAACATTGAGTTGAGTTGCAGGGTCAAAACTGATAAATTCCTTCATTAAAAAAAAACTAATAAATTCCTTTTTGCTCAACGGGAAAATAAGCAGTGGCGAATCTAGAAATATTTTTCAGTGTGGGCACAAGTTAAAAAACTTTTGAGAGTAGGCACAATAATAAAAATTTCAAAATTTTAAAGTGGGCACAAGTCATAAAAATTAAGGACCAATTTATAAAATTTTAAAAAATTAAAAACAAATATGTAAACTTTAAAAAATTTAGGGTGGGCACGAGCCCACCCAAACTATCCTTTGCATCCGCCACTGAAAATAAGGACATAAAAAAACCTAATGTTACTGAATAGGTACGTTGGCCTTTATTTTCTTTTTAAATAATTTATGTTAATTAGAGAATTTTTTTGAAGGTAAATAAAAATAATTAAATAAAAAATTGTCCAGGATAAAAGAATCTTTACAATTCTTTTATGTCAAAACTCTAACTCAACAAGCTTCTAAAAGCAGTTTTTTCAAATCGAGAGGTTTCATCTTAATCTACTACTATACTTCTCTATTTACTATATATTTAAATTAGCGAATTTGACTGGTCAAACCTCTAAATACAATAATTTCTAATTTTAACTTAAAAAATTATTTACCGAATAAGGCTTAATCTTTGGAGACATCCGAGATTGTTTGGCTCAAAAGAATCAAGGATTTTCCTTTTACCAATCAAACAACATTTGGAGGCTTTATTATTCAATATATGATCATTAACTCGAGATGCAAATTTTGAACTCAGTGATAAAAAAATCTACCTTAAAAACAGCTTTATAACTACCGTAGTACCGTTGATCTGTGCAGAAGAAGGGTTTCTTAAAGAGCTAGAAAATTAAAATGGTTATAAACTACCTTACAATTTCATTAAGAAAGATTTGGATTTAAAAGATAATTAAAAATTAATAGACGGAAAGATCCGTTAATTGATTTGGTAATTAAAGATGTTCGTATTGTTTTATTTTGTATGAATTTAAATTTCGACATTTGTTTTAAAAATGTAGTATCTTTCTATGGACAAGTTTGGAGAAGAAAAAAATTCGGATGAATGGAAATGTTTGGAGAAGAAAAAAACGTGGAGATTTATGTTAAGAAAAACGAAATACTATGTGGTGTTTGAGAATTTGATAAGCATTTATAATTTAAATTTATGATGGTGAAAATAAATGGTTGTTTCTTTTTTTTTTCTTTTGTATTTTAGTTATGTTAAGTATTAACCTTTTAATATTATATTAATTCTCTATAATATATTAATTTTTTAAAATCATACATAAAATTATTAATAATAAATTATTGTAAATTGTTTTATATTTTCTTATTAGAACTTAAATTAAAATATTTCATATATATTAATATTAATGAATTAAATATAATTTAAATTAGTATATTTCATATTTTATAATTGGGTAAACTACATAAAAAGTCATCGAACTTTTAAAGTACTTTCAATTTGATCACTAAACTTTTAAAACTTACGATATAATCATTGAACTTTTAATATATGTTTTTATTAAGGTCTCTCTCATTAACTGATATTAGATAATGCTGATGTGGCACGTTACCTTTTCTTTTCTTTGCTATGCTTTTCCTCTATAACTGAACTTAAAAATCTAATTCTTTTGCACGCTTGTTTATACTTGTTTACTTTTGTAGATTAAGTGTTAATAACATTTATTTATCTTCTCTGCTTGCTCCGACTGTACAACCTTTTTAGTTACTCAGTTTTACCTGAAGGTTAAGTATTGGGATACAAACTATGAAAATTAAATTAAAAAAAAAAAACCCGAAACGATACAATGGCGGAAGGTGAAAGCAAGGGGGCAAGTGAAACGTAAATGCGTAGTATATAACAGCTTACAGCCTTCCTTCTCTTATAAAGCACCTGCTCTCTTCTTTCACTTTATGATTTCATCTCCTCAATTAGGGGTAGATAAAACTAGATTCGCTCGAAAAAAAATTGAATTATTAGACTCGCAAAAAAAATCCGATTCGTTTTGACTCAACTCCTAAATTTATAAGCTTGAATTAAAAAAATTTCAAATAAAGTTTGAGTTGTAAAATGAAAATTCGAATAACTCGAAATTTTTAATAATTAGTTTCAATTTTCAAGTTCGAGTCGAGTATATACATTCTGCTTGATATATCATGTATATTCTGCATATGAATATAGAAGGTCGTTAAAATTTTAATCAATATGTATTATAACATTATAAATAATTACAGTTAAACTTTATATAAACTGAAAAACTCGACTCGATTCGAAAGATTTCAAATAAAATTTGAATCGTAAAATAGAACTTATAAACTCGAATTTTTTTTACTCAACTTAATCGAACAGCCAGCCCTATCCTCAACGTCGATGATGTTTGCAATGTGAACCCATGAAAGCTTTCTTCATCTTTTTTTTTTTTTGATGAAAGCTAAAGTGATTACAAGTAGTATCTGTTCTAAATATACTCTCAACCATTTGACAATGAACACTCAATCACCCTGCTTCAGCTGCTGGTGCTCGAACCCGTGACCTCTAAGAACAACAACCGTTCCCTTAACCACTGAGTCAAGTTGGTTCGTACCGTCATTCATTTATCTCTCTAAAGCCCCTACAGATTTCGATAATCTGATTCTCATTTTCTTTTGATTTTCTGGTGGTAAGATCTATTGGTCTTTACTTTGAGTATCCGGCTTTGATTGATTTTCTTCAATATATGTTTTTTTTTTTTGTTTTCTGTTGATTTGGAGAAATGGGTACTTAATGGTGTTTTCATTTTGTTCTTTGCTGATTCTGGAGATTTGGGTGTTTCTTTGTATAGTTCTCCAGGAAATTAGAACTTTGTTCCTTTTCTGTTTTGGTGAAGAAAGATGTCAATTTTGCCGAAAAGTGAATCAATTCACACAAGTTAACGTGACATATTGCCTTGAAAATATAATATCTCTATTTAATAAAAAAAATCTAAATCAAAATTTTTGAAACTACTCTTTTACAACACTTTCTTCTCTAAAACCATTTTTCAAAAACAATGCCAAACTGGATCTGCCCAAAGAAAGTTCACCAATCAAATATCTAAAAATCTCAGCATGCCCTTCAAACTTGGTGATATGCTCAACAATTTTATATCAAAATTGCATTTAGATAGTTATTTTGCCCCCCATTGTTCTTGCTTTTGAGTCATGTACCGTAGCTCCGATCTGCTGCATCTCCGAGTCCGGGAACTATAAACCTGGAAGCACAGAAACAACAGCCATCAAATATACAAACCACTCACGACAATCCACAAAGCCAACTCTGGTGAAAAGAAAAAACAGAGCTTACCCATTCTCATTGACGGTGGGATCAATATTTCCAGTATACACACGAAGCCTGAAAATCACAATCCGGTGAAAGAATTTTTAATGTGCTATACAACTGCCAAAGTTTTCTATAAATGGATTTTTATATTCAGACTTTAATTACCCCGGGAATATCTCGCCCAGCTTTTGAAGGGCCGGAGAAGCAGCCAGAGCAGATATCTATAATACAACAGCTGAATTCATTAGTAAAGTGACATAAATAAATGTATATAGAAAACGACTGGTGAAAATGGGAAGATATAAACAATTTAAGCACATCTGATTGAGGGTTTTCACAGTTCGCATAAGCTTGCAATGTGGGCAACTTAATAGCAGAGGCTCGAAAAATTCAACTGGAAACAGAAAGGATTCTTCCAAATTATTTACCACTTTTATTTGCTTGTTTTGAATTCCACGTTCCTTTAAGAGGTTAATTGCAGCCACAATTGTGCCACCTGAAATTTTTAACCAAAAAATTACCAAAGTAAAGCAATCACCTAAAACACAATGCACACATCTGTGATCATTTGTGATGCACTGCTACAACAATAATGGCTATATTATCCCGACTTCAAATGCAAAAATCAATGATAATACAGGAAGGGCGTGACAAAAGATTTCCAGAAGTGAGATGAAGATCAGAACCTGTTGCTAACATAGGATCTACCAAAAACACTCGAGATCCTGCAGGAAATCTGTCAGGCAACCTACAGAGAAGATAACATAAGTTACAATATGCACAACACAAAAATAAATTACGTACCCAGAGACAGAGCTAGGATCAAGCATTGGGAGGGGTAAGTCTATCAAGCCAGCCCCTCCCAATCAATAAATTAAGCCAGCAGCAAAGCAAAAGGATAGAATGAAACGGATCATACTAAAATGCTACAGTATACTTCAACTAGAAGGCAAAGTTCCAATAGATCATACTTCAAAAACACTAGGGGTTAGATCCGGAAAATACCAAGAAAAGTGAAATGAGTTCTTACTTGTTTAGATAAACAGTTGGCAGAAGTGTCTGTTCATTTCTGGTTACCCCTACATTCATAAGACCGCAACAAATCACAACCGACTAGACTGGTTGAGCACATAAAGAATGGAAGGGATAAAAGATACAGTCTTGAACAACGGTTTTGCAGCAGCTTTACCTAAATGGTATGTTTTCGTAGATGGCAAAAGGGATGATGCGTGTTCAGCCAGAGCTAGACCAGCTCTCAGGATTGGAACAATCTGAGAAACTAAAAGAAAAAGTTATTAGATACCGACTTAACACAAATTTCTGCTCTACGAAATTCATAGACATCAGCAATAAAAAGGCTGGAGAGAAAACTAACCACCACAGGTTCCCTTGGATCTACAAATTCAACTGAAGCAATAGCCAGTGGCGATTGAATCTCTCCTGTTACGGTAGGCTGGCAGCAGTAAACCCAAAGATATATAAGTTCGAAATAATAAAACACATTCATAATGCCAATAAAACGTAGAATGAAGATAAAATAAAGAATTTACTTTTCTAAAACAAAAAGGAAATGCATTCACGCTATAATAACTTACCAACCAATCCCTTGAAGCTTCATACATAAGTAGCCTCCCCAACTCAGCCATAGCATTTCCTGATAAGAACAAAGAACAAAAACTGACATTTAGATCTTATCTTATCATATATACACTTAATAAGAAAATATTTTGCAATTGACCCAGACGATTAAAGCCTAAAAAGAATCAAAATTTAAGGTAAATTCGAAGAAAACTCACTGAAAATGGGGCAAGGAGTATGCTGATTTCTCATAAACGTAACCCAGTGCTTAATTAATGGATGTGGAGGCACAAACACCTATAAGAAAACAAAATAAACCACTTAAAAACATGAAACTACATCGTTTCTACGGAATAAGAAACAAAAACAAAAGAAGAAAACTGACAAGCATCCTGTCATCTTCTGAAATAGACTTCTCTTCGGTGTCCTCATTCACCGTCACGAAACCCGTCTGTCGCCTCGGCGGCGACCCAGAAGCCGGTAACGGATGCTTTTTAAGAAGAAAAAAAATGGATTAGTGTAGATTTTGATGAACAATGCCTTGCTTATGTTCCGGTGTAATTGGATTTGCCTGTTTCGTTTGCTTTTTGCTACCTAAGACTCCTCCCTTTTTTTTGGTTTCTGATTTTTATTATTATTTATTTTTGGCTTAAACTAAAAAGCAGCCCTCAAACTTTATATTTTTTCTGTTTTAAGTACCTAAACTATGGTTTGGGCAAAATAAGCCCCTAAACTATTATTTCTGGTCACTTTAAGTCCGATAGTTATTTAAGTCAAAAGAAAATTATTTCGACTAATAAGATGTTGACACGTTACAAATTTTTTTGACCAATAGATAGTTTAGGGACTAAAAGAAGAAAATGACATAGTTTAGGTACTTATTTTGACCAAAAAATAGTTTAAGAACTTAAGTGACAAAAAATTGATAGTTTAGGGACTTATTTTGCCCAAACCATAGTTTAAGTACTTAAAATAGAAAAAGGACATAGTTAAGGGGCTGATTTTTCATTTAAGCCTTTATTTTTATATTTTCCATCAGTTTTCGGTTTATTTTGTTTTGGTCATCAATTTTGAAAAAAATTGAGTTTGATCACTTATGTTATCTATATGTTCTATTTTAGTCTCTCAAACATTAATCCATGTTAGATTAAATTGTTGACGTGACACATTAGTAAAAAAGTTAATTTTTAATTTAAACACTAAACTTTTAAACTTTTATTTTTTTCACTCTCCTCAGAAAAAAATCCAAAATCCCCCTTTATTTCTCCTAAAATCCTTATTCTCTAACCCTTAAACACATCATGAATTTAGGATGCATTACATTCTTCAAGGAGATTCAATAAGTTATGTTTCGGGGCACTTACAGATGGTAAAACCGAGCCATTCGAGTGGGTTGGTTGGGGTTTCACTCCAGTAGCCTCAGATTTAAGGGTGTCTGCATCCTTCGTGACCGGCAACTCGGCTCTCTTTGCATTATCCGATACTCGCTCGTTCTTGATTCTTCCGTCCTGATGACAAAAAAGCAAGAAATAAATTTTCAGATTCAGATGTTACAGAATCGACTTCAAATGAAATTCTAAAAAGAAAAATTCAAGCGAGGGAACTCTTTGAGCATTGATGGACAGACCTGCCAACAGAAAATCTGAAAAAAATCCCAACCATGGTTTTTTGCTAGGGGCAAATGTGGGTAATCGTTGATATATCATTTAGAATAGGTGTGGACCGTGTGGTGGACCACATCGAAGCGGTCATTTGATTAGATAGAGTTAAAAAAATTCGAGTTAATTGAATTGAAAAATATTATTTTATAACTCAAACTTTATTTTAATTATTTAAAGGGTTTTATTTTGATGCACAAGCTGTGTAAATTTTTTTACACAACCCTTTTATAAAATTTAAATCACAAACTCTAGCAACCTAAACCCTAAACCCTAAACTCTAAATTCTAACCATAAACCTTGAATTATATACCCTACATACTAAACCCCTAAACCCTAACCTAAAATCTTAAACCTTAAACCCTAAAATTAAAGGGTTTGTGTAAACTAAAGTTTACACAAGCTTGTGCATCAAAGTATTTTCCTTATTTAAAACCCTATCTATTCTTCTGAAACTATATTTTAAGCTGAATATGAAGTTGTGCAAATTAGTTGTAACTTACTTGGTTTATCTAGGGAAATATTTGAAAGTTGGTTGTTTGAAGTAGCAAATTTTGTTTTTGAACTGAGTGAAAGAAAGTTTTATTTTTACCTGAACTGCAGTTGCAGCTTTTGGCTGCCTTTTGAATCGAAGCTCACTACGAGCAACCATCCCACGGATACCTGTTTGAATAGAAATAGCTGCGGAGTGCAAATTCTCGCGTGCTTTCCTTTCAGCTTCTCTTCTCATTCCCTCCAACTTATGGCGTGCTGCTACTCCTGCAAACAGGTTAAAAAATAAATGTGAATAACTATAACAGTAGATATAAGGAAGCAATTCTAACTCCTAATACAATCAGAAATATATATGGATGAAATGCTCTTTACCTCTACACAAGGCTTGAATTTGTATGACAGACGACCGCAACAACTTATGGTATTTACGAGCCAAATTCGTACGGACTTTTCTCTGTATTCGGATCGCTGATCTTCCTAAAATCTCTGCTCGCAATGCATCTAGTTCAGCCATCTGACCAGCTCTGAGAAAAACTTTTGTTTTACCAATCTGCAATAGCAGCAAATCTGTAAGGAACGATACAAGAGCTTAGTGAAAGCAACTATATAAAAGTGCACTGGGTGCCAAAACTTATGCAAGCAGCCAGCAAGCAAGAGATTTGGATATATACGACATGCATGAACTACTTAAGAAATACATGGAGTAAGAAAAAGAACAGTCGCATTTTTTTAATAAAATGTATAAATCCTGGATGCACCTGATAACCTTTGAGGTTACTCTTCTCCAGAATCATCTTGCTAGCAGCGACCTCATCGTAGTTACCACTGAGTAACAGATTATGCACCTCACAGGTAAGAATGGATTCTAGAAAAGAATAAAAGGGACGCCTAAAGAGAAGTAATAATTTTTAACTGCAAGAACATATGTTGGAGATGTTGTTACCTCTTAATCTTAGAGCGAAGCTCTGGAGCCAATATGGAAAACCGAACTGAGAATTCACGAAACGTTTTTCGAGAGGGAAATCCAGCACAACTAATTCTAATTGCCTCCATCACTCCCTGGAGTCAAGTACAACCATCACACATGGACATACAGACAGGCTTCTTATCAACAAAAGCAAGGATTGAGCAAAATATCAAAATTTACCCCACAACGAAGTTGTTGTAGTACATTTTTGTTCTCAAATATTGCCGGCTTAAGAGCGTTATTTGGCTTCACACAACGAATGTAGTGTGGTTCAGTGGCACTCAAAGTCTCGAGCAAAGATTGGAGTTGTTGCTGTATAAAGAACATGCTATGCATGAAAATGAACAAAAATAGATGAAGCATGTAATCTCCCTTTTAACATACACACTAGAGAAGAAACAGACCTTGAAGGCGGAACCTATTGAGGAGAACTTTGATGATTTGGAAGTTTCCTCGGGTGGAGGAGGAAACAAGCTTGAAACAAAAGAGCATTCTGAAGCATGCATCAGGGCTTGATGCTCTGAAACAACATAATCTTTGTTCTTATCCAGGAAGAGATCGGTCTGGTAAGTAACCTAGAGTGCAAATTCCTTCAAGTTAATATTAAGAGATCGGTCTGGTAAGTTTATCTTCTAGCATGGATGCCCTGACATGGTAAAAATACTTACCTCGCCAGCATAATGATAAATGGTGAAGTCAGTGCGCGACAACTTAGGCTTACTGAAGCGTTTATGGTCTTTAAAAGTCTGATAAAGCTTTTGAGCAAACGTCTCATTTGTTGATCTCGGAAACATACTGTGAAAAATAAAAGGAATCATTGTCACAGTTTCAAAGGATAATTGAAGTAAAAAAAAAATAACAAGAGTAATCGTCACACGGGGAGATTGAAGGAAAAGAAGATGAAATTTTCTTAAAATAAGAAGAGCTGATTTATCAATGTTATTATTCTGATACTTACCAAGCCTCATCAAGAAGAGCTATGATGCCACCAGGTTTCTGTAAGCAGAAAAGAAAACATTAGTTAGCACCTTAAAGTTCTACTACTCAACATGACAAATTAATCCCCCTTCTCAGTTTCAAAAAGATCCTCTCTAGCATTATTTTCCAAAAAGAACTATTAATTAAATTCATTTTAGTTTCTTTTAAAATCAACCTTAAAATCTTTTTCCCAAGTCTACAGGATAACTTTTACTTTCAATGTTGATATTTGATTAAAAAGAAAGTTAAAAAACAGGAAAGTGTAATTTTGACATGGACAGTGTTGCTTCTGATACAATTAGTAAATACCCAATATCGAAGGAAAGGATAAAAATATAAATACAGGTGTAGCATTATGATATAAATAGAGTATTCTTCCATCATAAGCAACCAAAATAGATTCTGGGCATTACTAGAAAATGTGAAAAATACTAAAGAACTGTTCTGTTTGATATGAAGAAGACAGAAAACATTCGGCATTTATCTGTATATGTGTGTATGTATCTGCACATAATGGATATTGGCAGAGTGTTTCACATTGTAGAAAGTGAGATACAAGTCATGAAAAGAACAATGTAAAACAGAAATGTGATGCACCTTTTCAATAAGATCAAGAATATCTTGATTATCAATAAATTCTATGTAACTCCAATCAATTTCTTCTTTCTTGTATTCTTCCTGCTCCATCTTAAAAACATGCTGGCAAATGACACAGCACAGTTATGTTAAGCATAGCTTTAAAAGCTGAAAATATCCAAAATACATTAGAATCAATATAATGCATAAACCTGATTAAAATGTTGCTGCAGCTTTTCATTTGTCAAATTGATGCAAAATTGCTCAAAACTGCATACAGTGAAAATTTCAAAAACTGTGTTAAGTATTGACAGATGCAAATTAAGGAATCCACACTGCAAAACTAGAACCGACACAAACGAGCTTTAAAATGTATTTAATGCTGCAATCATCCAATCCAAGAAGAAAATTATAAAAACTATAAATTAGTGATCACTCCGGCCAAGAAAGAGAAGTAATAATATCCCCAAATTTGATCAGCAATTCCCAGCATAATCATTAAGGGATCTTTCACACATTATGGCCTTGAAATATTGAATTTCCTTAACTAGACATCCCAATCATGAAAAATATAGAGGGATGTCATGCAATAAATTGATTTCTGTAAATGACGAAAATAAAGCATACCGGTTGAGCACCTGTTTGTCTTGAAACTCTCAAATCCATAAATATCCAGAACACCAATGAGCATTTTTGATCCAGGATCCTGACCAATAGAAACATTTATCTTGTCCACAAGCCTGGGGAACCAAAGTACAAAATGTTAAGAAATAACTTTAGATGGATGTGCTGAATACTTGAAGCAGTGTACGTGTGTGTGTCTTCAGAGTAAATCCATCAGGTAAATCGAAAGTTACCAGTCAAATAATTTTGAATAAACAATTTTTGCCAAAGCATCTCTGCTGAGAGCTGCAGTAACAGGGTCAAGTGGTTTTGTAATGCTCTCACCACGAGTCACCATAACACGTTTAACAAGAGAGTCTTCAAGAGCCTTCACATTACACCTAAACAAGAGGCAGAGGCATATTAGAGTTTATCCATTCACGTCTATATATAAGGATGAAGGCATGGATGTTTAAGGATAACAATAGTAAAGACAAATTACTTGAATAGTTCCGCTGCGGTTTCTAGATGGAACCGAGATTTATCATCCTTAGGTTCAGAAGAATCTGCTTCTTTTCCGGTTACAAACTCAATATTCCCTAAGTGAAGAATTGCAGCCACAACTCGGAATATTGCATCCTGACATAGCAAAAATTTACAAGGAGATAAAAAAAAGTGAAATGATTGCAACTAGATAATACTCAAAATGCATTACCTGCTCTGCCTGATTGATCCCGACAACATCCATAGCACTCTTAGTTGCAAGATACTCCTTAAATTCATCTACGCCATCCAGCTCGTAGCAATTTGACTGGTTTAAATAATGAAAAGTTCGTGGATTTCCCAATTTGTGCTTCTCAACATCCTGATGACATGTATTAGGAAAAACGACAGAAGAGAATTAGATGCCTCTTTGGTAACAAAAAACCAGTCAACATCGGCAAAAATGAAGCTCTCGTGTTAGAAAATCACAAGAGGTATCATGAAGGCCCAAAATAATTTTTATTCTCATCAACCACATTTGATCTAGAGTAAGACTTCTGTTTGAATTCTCCCCCACCCCCTGTAATTGGCATTAGAACATAGATCTGGGTTTCTCTGTGAAGCCAAATGCAGAAAAAAAAAGAGACACCATTACCTCTGACGGGGCAGCACAAATCATATAAAAGCAATGATAGTTTCTCTCTGGATCAGACACCTGACAAACACGAGATCGTTCTAGCAAATAAGTCCTTATTGCAGCTCCAGAAATTTGGCCCTTTTGATCAAACTGAATTTCCACAAACTTGCCGAAGCGACTACAATTATACCATAGTCAGTCAGGGGAAGTCTTTCATCAATTAAAACAAGAGACTTGACAGGAAAAAACTCAAGGCATGCGGAACAGCCTATTCAGTATTCCCTAAATATAGATTTCAAACCTTGAATTATTGTTTCTGACAGTCTTTGCATTGCCAAATGCTTCCAGAACAGGATTAGACTACAAATGTAAGAACAGAAAGATTAGGAACAGATATTTTTTTTATTCAAGCGCCCTCATTTTCAAGAAGGAAGATGAGGAACCACTCAGCCAAGAATGCAACATAAAATTCATCAATTTTACACATATAGCAAAACTAAATTACTTAGGAGTTTAAGCTACCTCCAAGACCTTCTGCTCCACAGTGCGTTCCTCTGTCTTGCTAGCTTTCCCTCCCATATAGGCTAGATAGCACATAAGACTCTTCGTACTCTCTGTTTTACCAGCTCCACTTTCCCCACTTACCAAAATTGATTGGCTTATTTTCTCATTGATCATACTTCTGTTCATAACACTTATTACATCAATGAGCACATAAAGAATGCAAAAGAACTTTATGACATGGGATTTGGGAAGCGTACAAACACACTACCTATAGGAAGAATCTGCAACAGCAAATGGATGTGGGCTCAGCTCACCAGAAGCTGCCCCTTTGTATTGTTCCATCATTTCATTGCTGTATAAATGTGGAAGTCTTCTAAAAGGATTTACAGCAATCAATATGTTTCCTGTGTAGGTCTGAAATAAACATCAGCACATTTAGATTCAAACAAAAGTACATAACTCTGGCGAAAAACAGCCACATGAAAAATTAAAGCAACATATTCACACTCGCTTATCATATACCACAGTCGCATTAAGGGAATCATGATGCAAAATAAATGATCTGGGTAACCACTGCTATAAATATGTTAAACAAAATAAGAAATATGTTCTGGAACAACTAATTCAGGCAACCCCTGCCAACTTGCAGCTATATCTAACAATAATAAATAAATAAATAAATAAATAAAAGAATGCAAATCCACTATTAATACTCACATATATTTCATTGAGATCATATCGGCATTTTAAATTCTGCAAAACCCCAGGTTCATGCAAATATGCTAGCTTCGTCATATCATCAACACCACACGAAGGAAATTCAGGGTCCTTTGGATAGACATTAGATGATTTGGCGACAATCTACACAACATGAAAGGAATATCCAAACAATGACTAAATAAAGAACTAATACAGACTGGCATGTAGCTAGTGAAATTAGAGCTTGAACAGATGACAGATGCTGTTTATAAGATATACATAGTACACACGTAAGGTGAACAAGAAGTTTCAAACCAGCAGCATAAAAAAACACATGACTTCCGCAAAGGTGGCCAGAAAGTAAAATATTTTCCATAGCTTCCATTGCATCATAAAGCTGTTTATAAGAAATCAGTTTTACTTCAACATTCAGTTTACCCCAAATTTTATCGGATACATCTTACACCTTGAATGCACGTGATAACTACAGCATCCTAAATATAATAAAAATCCATTATTCTAGCACTTAGTTATCTTTACCAGATTATAACTTAAAGAACCTGAGTCCTAAAAATTTCCCAAAGTTATTGCAGTACTAAAAATCTTGCATCCCATTCCCCATTACCTTAACTCATTAGTGACTACAGCTGGTCCTTCCCTAAAAAAGGCATATGCCTAATCGAAAAGCTAGGAATTTCCATTTTTAGTTTCTCTAACAAGCATCATTTGTATCTCATCTGACCTAAAAATATCCTATCAACAATTCCCAGCTTAACCTCAAACTCCACCAACTTCTCTCAATAACATCTTTTACCGTACTCCAAACCTGACTGGCAACCAAATATTAAGAGACTATGCCGCCGCCATCGTTACTTTTTATAGCTGTATTTGTTGTTTGGAAGATATAGTTTTTCCATAATCTCATCCCAACAAAAATGCAAATCACATAAAATCCTGAGACCAAACACTCACCGGCTTCCCTGATGTGCTGTTTATTTTAATGTCATCCCCGTTAACTTCTGTCACTTCCCCTTCTATCCAAGCTTCATCTGGGTCCTCCACCCAAACATGAGTTCCAACAATAATACTGGGTGGAGCAACCTGTGAGGCCATGTATAATCAATAGCATGTCAATTTCAAAGAATATAGACTCATCTCAAACAAATGAAACATGAAACCAAATTATTGAACAGTGTCCGTACATGAACAAGTCAGAAATTATTGAAATTTGTGAACATAATCTCAACCAAAAAAAAAACAGGGGAAGCTGTGAACATCAAACCTTTCTGAGCAACCATTAATTAATTTAATTCTACTAAGCCAGCTACTTCACAAATGACATGTATATTATTGATTGAATTGCATAAAGTAAGATTAACAGAGCTACTTTTCTATTAATTTCAAATAAAGTACGGATCACAAACTCACAAGAATCTTACCGGAAAGGAAAAAAGAGAAATGCAGCTCTAGTAACTAGAATTTACTCGAACGAAACTATATTTCTCATAAAAATAGATGGTTTGACAAATTAACTAATAAAAATTGATTTAAAAAAAACATAAATTCACATTTAAATATAATGAACATTTCTAATATAAACGTTGATATGTTCATCTGGAGCTTAATGAGCTACCTCCTTATTCATGAACCTGAATCTAAAATTAACAGAACAACAACATTACATGCAACAAAAAGAGGAAACGAGAAATAAACATGAATATATATGAAATCGCGGGAAAAACAAAAATGCTGACCATTGTTTCTGGTTAGATTCAGATCCGAGGCAGAGCCAGTAAACCCTAGATCCTTCCACAAGACAATTCGAAACGAATTGCCATCTAAAATCAGCCTTCAATCAACCCCAAAAATCAAAAAACAAAAACGTTCACACTTCTAGCTCTTTCCTCTCTCTCTCTCCAATCCTATCAACGTATATATTTCTTCTCTCTGCAACAGCAGGGGAGTTCTTTATCAAATTTGTAAAGATGAATTCGTTTTTATAGGAAATGAAGGGGCGTTATAGGTTATAATAATGAAGGAAAATGCCATTGCAGGAGAAAAAGCTATACAATGGCAGACGTTTAAACCTAGCCTCTTCGTCAGCGTAACGAATCTCAACGTCGGACATTAACAAACACACCTTCGCCTCTGCAACTTTTTTTTGTCTGAGTCTCCCTGTTGTTTTTGGTTTTCCTCGACGACGTGAACGCAAAAAGTCAAAATCTATAATACGAAATTCCTGGTTTTATGTAAATAAATAGTTTTATTTTAATGAAATGTCATAAAGTGTTTTTCTCAGGTGAATTTGTGCTCAACATTCCAAATCAAATCAAACAACTAATTTTTTTTTTTTAAATCAAACAACCAATAATACAAAAAAAAAATATACGGTATAACCGCCTTCACTCCATAGTAAAAATCATCCGTTTTTTTTTTCGGTGCCTCTATTTATGTTTTATCATTAAAATTAAAATTTAAAATTTATGACTAGAATTTCAAATTAAGACTAAAGTTTAGAATATTGAGTGCATAGTATATTTTTAGAGACATGATTTAAGGTTTGGGATCTAAAATTTAGGGTTAAACTCAAGGTTTAAAGTATGTATAATGTGTACCTCTTAGGAAACAAAGGAACAAAAATTCATTGCCCCCTGGGTTGATACTCTCTCCTCTCATAGGTTGTGGGTTCAATATCTATTAGGAGTAAATTTTTGCTATCTCTCTCTTACGTAAAAAATTGTTCAAAAAACTCTTATGCTCATTTTTACGCCCCTTTTCGATGCCCCAACACCAAAAATTAAATTCTAAACTCTAACATTAAATCATAACACTAAAAATACACCTTAACCTCGATTCCCTAAATCATAATACTAAAATTCTAAAACTTATTTTTTAGTATGAGGGCATAAATAGGGCACCAAAAGGAGTAGAAATTTTTTATTCGAAAATAAATCATATTATATACATAAGTTCCTATGTAGTCAATATTGTACAACATAAACGTTTCCGATAAGGATGGTCGCAGGATTGTATGTTAGTGGGCGAACCTACGAAATTTCAGGAAGTGATAATAGATTTTTAATAAAAAATACATAAAAAAATTTAAATTATATATAAATTTTAATTTTTTAAGGGACGACCGCTCCCTAATTCCGTCGGTCCATCCATGTTCCCTGCAAGCCTCTACTGCACACACTCCTTCACTTGCTTAGTAACCCCTGTAACGAAGCCTCAATTTGGTGAAACTGCCTTTGATTTCTTTCCCGCCAAATAAAATGCACACAGCACACAGCCATTCCGTACGAGCTTTAAAACCATAGCCATGAAGGATCACTTCCTTTTAGACTTACTGCACACGACCATACTAGCTCTGACTAGGGCTGTGCAAAAAATCTGATAAACTAAAACCGAAAAAATCAATATGAAATTATAGTTAACCGAATTGAAAAAAATTAGTTTCGGTATTTTTTTAGAAAAATTATTTTTTCGGTTCAAATACAGTTCGTAATTTTAAACAAAAGCGGGCAACTGAACCGAACGGTTATATACTATATAAAATATGCATATTTATACAATTAAATTGACAAAATTTTAGAGCCATTGTTAATTTATTCTCTTCCCCCAAATATTTTTTTGAATATTTTTATTGTCTTGAAAAGTAAAAAAATTAGTGGTAATTTCTAATATATTCCCCAAATATTAACCGATTTATATTACTTGCTTGCATCACGCATAAATGTGACGTACGAGATTCGAACCCTAAACTAACATGACAGTCAGTCTTATATGATGTCGGTTTAGTCTATGGTCTGGTGTACCGTCATCCTTTCTAATTAAATGCTTAATTAATTCCAAAGCCGCAATTCGATATAGCCCGAGCTATTTAAGTCACATTTTCATTTAAGAACGCTTTATTAAATTCACTTTAAGTTTAAATTATTTCTATCGATTAAAGGCAACAAGTTATTTGGTACCGATTTCCGGGCGTGATGGGGTGCTAACCCTTTCCCACACGTAACCAACTCCCGAACCCGTTTTAAAACGAATCTCTGGTTTTGTGGTGTCCGACCTACCTTAGTGGCCGGTGACGACTCCAATTTTTTTTACAGTTTTCTAAAATTAGAATTTCCCCCATTTTTTTAATATAAATCTCTTTTTCTTTCAAAAAGTGATAAGACTTAATCGTTTTCAAAAACCTTATCACATGTGGAAAAGAGACTCGTTGTCCTTCGTGGGTCGTTTGTTGTTGCTTAATTCGGTACTGTCTTCACTGCCTTTATATTACATGGGTGTTTTTCTTATTCCACGTAGTATTATTCTTAAATTAGATCGTATCCGGCAATTTTTTTTTGGGGGTGGTAAAGAGGAGAAAGGAAAGTTGAGTCGGGTTAATTTGAAGGTTGTGTGTCGGCGATATTGCTCATGCGGATGGTTCATTGTGGAAATCGTTGATCGTGGCGAAGTATGAGGCACAGGTACTGCAGTGGCAGGTTAATCCAGTGGGGAAAAGACATATGTCGACTATGTGGAGACAGGTTCTTGAGGTACAAGATGATGTGTATGTGCAACCATTGCAAGTAGTTTTTCCGCGTCTTTTCAGTTTGGCTGTGAATTACTTGGCTCTCGTGCGTGACTACTTCAGTTTGGATCATGGGGAGTGGCATTGTTTGTTTCGTCGTGAGTTACGTTCCTTTGAATTGCGACAATTGCATGATCTGCAGGCTTGTGTTTTACGGTTTCAAGTAAAGGAGAATTGTGTGGACCGGTTAATTTGGAAACATACGTCAACAGGGGGTTTTTCCGTAGGCGAGCTTTATCATTTGATGACATCTTTTGGTCTTGAGGATGTCTCGGATGTAAGTGTTGTTTGGAATCTGAAATGACCGTCTAAAATTCAATGTTTCTTGTGGTTTATTCTGTTGCGGAGGCTGCCAACTTTGCAAATGCTACGGGATCGTGAAATCCCGATTGATGAGTCCATGCTGTGTTGTCGATGGTGCAATGATGGTGAATGGTGATGACACCGTGGATCATATTTTGATGCACTGCAGGTTCATGTGGCAATTATGCTCGAAGTTTTTCCAATGGTGGGAGGTGGCGGTGGTACGCCCAGCCACGATTAGGGAATTTATGCAACAAAGCTTCAATGGCTTCTTTAGTGGCTCTTTACGAGAGTGGTTGATCATTGGGTTTGCGGTTGTCTTTTGGTCAATGTAGCTTGCGCGTAATGATCTTATTTTTAACGCCAAGTGGTTGCTGCGTAACTCTGAGAGCTGAATCTTGGCTATTTTCTCTGGATCTCTTGGGATTGTTGACTCGGAGTTACAGGCAATTTGCTATGCATTGGTGTTTCTATGCGAGTCTAAGTGGAAAGATGTCCCATCGGTGGTGATTAAATCGTATTTGACGGTGGTCGTGTCGCGGATTTTGTGTACTGAAAGGCACCCTTGGATGTATTGGCGATGGTTCTGACAAATTGATGATGCATGCATGTTAAACTGTGAAAGGTGTAAAGCTGTTAAAAGCAGTTAGAGTTGTTGAAATCTGTTAGGGTTGTTGGTTAGTTAGCCTAGCCAGCTAGGGTTTGTTCATGTAACTATATATATGTCCATATGCGTTGTAATCTTCAAGCTGATTGATATCAACAACGCCTTCCTTAATGGCGAGTTGCATGAAGACGTATACATGAGCCAACCTCCTGGGTTCGAGACAGCTGCTGCAGATGGTACTCCCTTGGTTTGCAAACTTGAGCGTGCTTTGTATGGTTTGAGGCAAGCACCAAGAAGTTGGTATACCAAGCTTAAAGATTTTTTGATATCTGTTGGTTTCAGACGGTCCAATGCTGATCCATCGTTGTTCATTCATGAGAGTTTGGGACAGTTTACATATATTTTAGTATATGTAGATGACATTATTGTCACCGGCGCTTCTACATCGTTTGTGACTAATGTTATTACTCATCTGGGGAACAAATTTTCCCTGAAGGACTTGGGCCACCTCAACTTTTTTCTTGGCATCGAGGTTCAACGGTCTAATGGTTGTATCTTTCTCAGCCAACGCAAGTATATTCAGGAGCTCCTTGTACGTACGGGTATGGATAAAGCTAACTCAGCTTCTACCCCAATGCTGCCTTCTGTCAAACTCAGTGAAAATGCAGGCAGTCCCATTGAAGATGCTACAGGTTACAGGAGCATCGTCGGTGCATTGCTCTATCTTTGTCATACGAGACCAGATGTGATGCATAGTGTTCACAAAGTCGCCCAGTACATGCATCGTCCATGTGAAGATCATCTTGCTGCGGTCAAGCGTATTCTTCGCTATTTGAGTGGCACTCTTCACTATGGCCTTGTGTTTCGACCGTCTGAAGTTGATGCCAGTCTTGTTGTGTTCGTGGATGCAGACTGGGGCAGCAGTCCTGATGACCGGCGCTCCACTTCTGGTTATTGTGCGTATCTTGGAAACAACATTCTCACCTGGAGTTCGAGGAAGCAAAAAGGAGTATCCAAGTCTACCATGGAAGCTGAATACAGGAGTATTGCAGATGTTGTCTCCGAGGTTACATGGTTGAAATTGTAGAACCAAGGTTTTGATATAATATTTGAAAAATGTTTTGGACTAAATTGAAAAGAATTTAAAATATGTTTTTAGTCAAAAACAACTTGAAAATATGTTTAAGGGTTTTTAAAGGCTTTGGAATGGTTTTAAAATACATTTAAAGTAGTCAAAACCATAATTTTCAAGTGACCGTACCGATACGGTATTGGACCGTACCGATACGCCTTAGGGTTTTCAAACTACCAAAATTCCAGTAGCCAAAACCCGTACCGATACGCCTAGCCGTATCGATACGGTGTGTTTTGAAATAGCCCAACGGTCATAAATGGAACTATTTCCAACGGCTATAAATGGTACTATTCCCAACGGCTATAAATGGTACTATTCCAACGGCTATAAACGGCTATATTCCCAACGGCTATAAACGGCAATATTCCCAACGGCTATAAACGGCTACAAACTCATTTGAGACTATAAATTGAAGGCTGGAACACTTGAAGAAAGCAAGAGACAACATCCAAGCAATATGGTCAAGAGAATTAGAGTCTAAATCTTTATTTTACTATTCTCTTGTACATAGTCTGTAGAGAGTGATTTTTATTGTTTTTATCCTTCACTCTTTCTTGTGAGCTAAATTGTGTAAACACCCACCTTGTGAGGTTTATTTGTTTACGTCTTTTTACCCTTGTAAAAGGAGAGGTTCTAGTTTAGCCTTGAGAGAAAAACTAGAGTTGGTTCTATCTTAGCCAAGTTCAAAAGATAGGGTTGTAACGGTTTCCTCCTGAGCCTAGAAAAGGGGACGAATTCATCAATTAGTGAATTGGGAAATCCTTAGTGGTGTGCTAAGGTAGTGGATGTAGACTCGGTTGAGTAGTCGAACCACTCTAAAATCCTCGTGCAAATTATCTACCTTTATTTCGGTTTTAGCCAATTCAACCACCAAACATTTACAACCCTCCTTGACGGTTTCGGTGATCGATTCGAGCGTGCAAAAAACCCAACAATTGGTATCAGAGCCTCGTCTCCATCGAAGGACTAACATCCGGGAGTAAAGATCATTTGCTCGAAGTCCACCGTTCAAGAAAATGGCAAGATTTGAAGAAGGCCGCTCTATCTCGTGTCCTCCGCTCTTCAAAGGAGAAGCATACTTCCAATGGGCAAATATCATGAAATTCTTCATCAAGTCTCAAGACTATGAGGTTTGGGACATCGTTGAAGATGGGTATTTGGAAGCTCCAAAGAAGAAGAAAAAGCAAAGGAGTGCCAACGACACGAAGGCAAAGCTAAACACCAAGGCGATGCACATTCTCTATTGTGGCCTCAATGAAGACGTTTCCAAGAAAGTCTCCACATGCAAAAGTGCCAAAGATATATGGGAGAAACTTGAGAAGCTTTATGGCAACAAGAAGGGAGAAAAGAAAGATGATGATCAATCATGTGCAAACCCTCTCTCCAATCCAAAGGTGGATGGTGTTTTAGTTCTCGAGGAGCCTAAGGTATCTTCTAACTCAAGTGAGCTTTATTCTTACTCTTTCGATGAGTTGCAAGATGCTTTCGATGAATTATTTTTGGAATTTGAGACCATGAATTCCAAATTTAAGAAAATGATTTCAAAACTCGAAATTGAAAACGATTTTCTTTTAAAAACAAAAGTGGATTTTGAAAACCAAAATGAAATTTTGAAAAACGATTTAGAGTTTTCAAAAACAAGTAAAGATGTTTTAGAAAAAGAAAATTTTGATTTAAAAGTTAAGCTTGAAAGCTTAACAAAAGAAAAAGAAATTATTTTCAATAATTCATCTTGTCACATAATGGCAAAATGCTCACATTGCCATTATCATGGTCATTCCTTTCATACTTGTCCTATAAAGAAGAGACAATCTTATAGGATTAGACAAGTATGGGTTCCTAAAGGAACTAAAGACATTGTGACTAACGTAAATGGATCCAAAGCAATTTGGATACCAAAAATCAAGTGAATGTCTTTTGTAGGTGTGTTGGAGCAATGGCAAGCAAAGCAAAATCAAAGAATGCTCAAATCACACATGAGAAGAAGATTAGGTAATCTCTAAGCTTAATTACTTCATTTTATACATTTGGTTATCTAATTTTTGTTTAAAGTCTTGGATTATCTGTTAAGCCTAATATGATGCAATGAGTAAGGGGGAGCCAATTTTTTAAAACCAAAATTTTAAGTGTGTCAATTTTTTTGCCTCCTATGTTATCTTGAACTTAAATGTCATTTTAAATTCTTTTTGATATAACAAAAAGGGGGAGAAATGGTTTGAAAAATTTAATTTTCAAATGAATAAGGGGGAGCTTTATTTGATTTCATATCTTAATCTCTTATTCACAATTTTAAAGTTAAAGGGGGAGAATCCCAAACAATTTTTCAAGTTGGTTTTATTATATCAAAAAGGGGGAGATTGTAGAACCAAGGTTTTGATATAATATTTGAAAAATGTTTTGGACTAAATTGAAAAGAATTTAAAATATGTTTTTAGTCAAAAACAACTTGAAAATATGTTTAAAGGTTTTTAAAGGCTTTGGAATGGTTTTAAAATACATTTAAAGTAGTCAAAACCATAATTTTCAAGTGACCGTACCGATACGGTATTGGACCGTACCGATACGCCTTAGGGTTTTCAAACTACCAAAATTCCAGTAGCCAAAACCCGTACCGATACGCCTAGCCGTATCGATACGGTGTGTTTTGAAATAGCCCAACGGTCATAAATGGAACTATTTCCAACGGATATAAATGGTACTATTCCCAACGGCTATAAATGGTACTATTCCAACGGCTATAAACGGCTATATTCCCAACGGCTATAAACGGCAATATTCCCAACGGCTATAAACGGCTACAAACTCATTTGGGACTATAAATTGAAGGCTGGAACACTTGAAGAAAGCAAGAGGCAACATCCAAGCAATATGGTCAAGAGAATTAGAGTCTAAATCTTTATTTTACTATTCTCTTGTACATAGTCTGTAGAGAGTGATTTTTATTGTTTTTATCCTTCACTCTTTCTTGTGAGCTAAATTGTGTAAACACCCACCTTGTGAGGTTTATTTGTTTACGTCTTTTTACCCTTGTAAAAGGAGAGGTTCTAGTTTAGCCTTGAGAGAAAAACTAGAGTTGGTTCTATCTTAGCCAAGTTCAAAAGATAGGGTTGTAACGGTTTCCTCCTGAGCCTAGAAAAGGGGACGAATTCATCAATTAGTGAATTGGGAAATCCTTAGTGGTGTGCTAAGGTAGTGGATGTAGACTCGGTTGAGTAGTCGAACCACTCTAAAATCCTCGTGCAAATTATCTACCTTTATTTCGGTTTTAGCCAATTCAACCACCAAACATTTACAACCCTCCTTGACGGTTTCGGTGATCGATTCGAGCGTGCAAAAAACCCAACAGAAATCCTTGCTTAATGATATGGGGATTCATCAGAAAGACGTTCCTGTGGTATGGAGTGATAGCACCAGTGCCATCTCCCTCAGCATGAATCCTGTGTTTCACTCTCAGTCGAAACATGTTGATCTCGATGTGCATTTCGTTCGAGAGAAGGTTGCTGACAACTCTTTACGTGTTAACTATGTGCCAGGGTCTCATCAGACGGCTGATGGGTTCACTAAAGCTCTCTCTTCTTCTTACTTTGACTTGTTTCGACAACGTGTTAATGTGGTTAGTTTCACTCAAGTCTGTGAGGAAGGTGAAAGGAGCAGGGGAAATGTTAAACTGTGAAAGGTGTAAAGCTGTTAAAAGCAGTTAGAGTTGTTGAAATCTGTTAGGGTTGTTGGTTAGTTAGCCTAGCCAGCTAGGGTTTGTTCATGTAACTATATATACGTTCATATGCGTTGTAATCTTCAAGCTGATTGATATCAATTCCAGAAACTATTCTTCTTCATATTCTTTCACATTTCTTAACAATGCAAATCTTTGTAATGTGTATACTTTAGTAATATTTATCGGGTCAGTGAAGTTGAATCAGTGAAGAAGTTGAGATTGGGCAGTTAGGTGGTTGATGCTGTTAGGAGTTGTTGCTGTTAGGGTTTGTTGCATTCTGTTGAAGTTTACGTGTGCATGTGTATGTATATAAGTCATAGTTTGGTTCTCAGTGTTAATCATCTTTGTACAACAACTTTGTACTTCTTCTCCATCAATAAACTTTGCTTAAAGTTCCTTCTTATTCAGATTCTTTTATTTCTATTTTCTTTTTGCTTGCTTATATTTCAATATGATATCTTCGCCGGAGATCCTGGAGTCCTTCTGTGCTTGACTGCTGCGTTCTTGAAGCTTGGCGGTGCTGCGTGGTTCTGTCTTCTTTCTTCTTGGTTTCTTCTCACCATGTTTACCAACAAGAAGGTCAATGTTGTGCTGAATGGTCTGAACTTCCTTTTGTGGAAGCAGCAAATCTTGCTTACGGTGCGTAGTCACAAATTGGAGAAGCTGCTTCTTGGCGCGATGAAACCACCTCCTGCAACTATTGCGGTGGAAGGAGGGGTGTCGTCTCCGAATGAAGAGTACGAGGATTTTGTGGCTCAAGATAGTGCCTTGGCGTCGTGGTTGTTGTTGACGATCAGTTCTCATTTGTTGCCGGAGTTTGTTGGCGTTGAAACAGCAGCTGAGGTCTGGGCAATGGTGGTTAAATACTTTGCAAATCGGTCTACTACCTCTATTATGGGGTTGCATTACAAGCTTCGATCAATCAAGAAATTGGATACAGGTATGCGCACATATCTTACTCAGGTGAAAGAAATTTGTGACTCTTTGGGAGCATGTGGGAGCAAGGTCTCGGATGTGGAACAAATTGCTAGTATTCTTAATGGGTTGACCAAGGATTATCAGCCATTCATGGCTGTGATAACAGCGAGTCGAGAACCATTCACTCTTGATGGTGTTCGATCTATGCTGATTGATGTTGAGGCTCAGTTGGCTGGTTTTAAAGCTCAAGATGAGGATGTTTTGATGAGTGCTAATGTTGCTCAGGTGAACACTGGGCACAATTCTTTTCGTGATGTTTCTGGTGCTTCTCGTGGGGCATTTGTACATCGAGGTGGTGGTCGTGGTGCATATACCACATGCAGGAATTCAGGTCCCATGGGAAAGGGTCGTGGTCGTGTTCGATTGCAATGCCAATTGTGTGGCAAGGTAGGTCATTTGGTGGATCGATGTTGGTATCGATTTGATCAGTCATTCCCTGGTGTTACAGCTGGTGCTTCGTTTTCGGGCAAAGATGACTCTCCCAGTGCTCAACTTGGGGTCTTGGATGCATGGTCTGGTGATGGATTGCTTGGTACTACGGTAGAAGATTCTTCAGAGGAGGCACCACAGGTTCATCTTGCTACTACTGCACATGACTCGTGGGTCTTAGATTCTGGGGCTACTCATCATGTGACACCTGAGGCAGCAAACATGCTTCGATCCTCCAGCTATAATGGTCCAGGTAAGCTGCGTGTAGGTAATGGTGATCAATTAGCTATTTCGAATAAGGGTCAGTCTATGTTTTGCACATATGAGCGTACCCTATTCTTAAATGATTTGCTTCATGTTCCAAGCATAACTAAAAATTTACTCTCGGTCTCAAAGTTTGCTAGAGACAATGATGTCTTCTTTCAGTTTCATGCTACAACTTGCGTGGTTCGAGATGAGGAAACTGGCAAAGTGTTGTTGGAAGGTGTGGAACAGGATGGCTTGTACAAGTTTTCTACTGCATCTGTTGCTAAGGAAGGTGGTGACTCTGCTGATGAGTGTGATGCTCAAGAGGCAAATCTTGTTAGTTCTAAGTTTGTTAAGCAGTTTGAATTGTGGCACAGACGTCTTGGGCATCCTGCTCGAGAGTGTCTGATGCAAGTAGGGATGTAAAAACAGGTAATCGGTCAGGTTTCAGGTCGGGTTCTGTCAGGTCGGGTAAAATCGGATACAGGTCATTTCAGGTAAAAAAAATTGACTCGACTCGGGTCGGGTGCGGGTCCATTTCAGGTCAGGTCCATTCCAGGTCGGGTCCATTTCAGACCGGGTCCATTTCAGGTCGGGTTATAACGGGTCGGGTCCGAAGCAGATAATTGGCAGGTTAATTCGGGTTCGGATACATTTCAGGTCGGGTCCATTTCAGTTCGGGTTCATTTCAGGTCGGGTTCGTTTCAGGTCGGGTCCATTTCAGGTCGGGTCTGTTTCAGGTCGGGTCCGTTTCAGGTCGGGTCTATTTCAGGTCGGGTTCATTTCAGGTCGGGTTCATTTCAGGTCGGGTGCATTTCAGGTCGGGTGCATTTCAGGTCGGGTAATTTCAGGTCGGGTAGCTTCAGGTCGGGTAATTCAGGTCGGGGTATTTTTGGGATTGAAATTCGTATTCAGTTTGAGTTCGGTCGTAAAACCATATAAGTAGTTGATAGACTTTAGGTTGACCTTCGTCAATCGTCATTAATTTTCAGTTAATTATTTAAAGTCATATCAAATTATAATTATAAAACATTAGAGTAATTAAAAAAATAATCAAAATGGGTCGATTTGGACAGAAAATGGGTCAATTTAGATTACAAATAAAATTTCAGGGATTATAATGAACATAAATATCAAATTAAAATTATAAAACATTAGACAAATTAAAAAACAACAAGGAAAATTGGTATTTTGGAATAAAAATAAAGTTTTAGGGACTATAATGAACAAAAATATCAAATTAAAAGTATAAAAATTAGAGTAATGAAAAAAAAACAATAAGTATATGTCAATTTAGAATAAAAATAAAGTTTAGGGTTTAGGGTTTTGTGTTGAGCGTTCATGCATTAATATGTACACACGTATATACTTAATTACTTATATACAATATGGTTGGGTTTGAGTGCTTATGGTTTATGGTTTAGGGTTTATGGTTTAGGGTTTGAGGTTCATGCATTAATATGTACACATGTACATACTTACATACATTAGGGGTTGTGTTGTAGTGTATCTAGTTTAAGGTTTAGGGTTTAGGGTTTAGGGTTTATGGTTCATTAATATGTACACATGTACATACTTACATACATTAGGGGTTGTGTTGTAGTGTATATAGTTTAGGGTTTAGGGTTTAGGATTTAGAGTTTATGCAATAATATGTACAAATGTATATACTTACATACATTAGGGGTTGTGTTTTAGTGTATATAGTTTAGGGTTGAGGGTTGAGGGTTGAGGGTTGAGGGTTTAGGGTTTAGGGTTCAAAACCATAATGATAACCCTATACATTAAACCTTAAACCCTAAATTGAAACCCATAAAATCAAAACCCTAAGTCACATGTTATCGTAACATTAAACCCTAAGCACTATACCCTAGACCATAACACTAAACCCTAAACCTTACAAACTAATCACTCGAACTAACCTTAGTTCACTATACTAACGTAAAACCTAAATGCATAAATACTTACATACTTTAGGGCTTAGGGTTTAGGGTAAGGATCTAAGGGTTTAGTGTTTAATGCTTAGGGTTTAGGGTTTAGGGTTTCATGTTTAGGGTTTATGGTTAAGGTTCAAAACCCTAATGATAACCCTATACCCTAAACCTTAAACCCTAAATTGAAACTCATAAAATCAAAACCCTAAGTCACTTGTTATCGTAACATTAAACCCTAAGCACTATACCCTAGACCCTAAGCACTATACCCTAGACCCTAACACTAAACCCTAAACCTTACAAACTAATCACTCGAACTAACCTTAGTTCATTACACTACCGTAAAACCTAAATGCATAAATACTTCCATACTTTAGGGCTTAGGGTTTAGGGTAAGGATCTAAGGGTTTAGTGTTTAATGCTTAGGGTTTTATGGTTTAGGGTTAAGGTTCAAAACCCTAATGATAACCATATACCCTAAACCTTAAACCCTAAATTGAAACTCATAAAATCAAAACCCTAAGTCACTTGTTATCGTAACATTAAACCCTAAGCACTATACCCTAGACCCTAAGCATTATACCCTAGACCCTAACACTAAACCCTAAACCTTACAAACTAATCACTCGAACTAACCTTAGTTCATTACACTACCGTAAAACCTAAATGCATAAATACTTACATACTTTAGGGCTTAGGGTTTAGGGTAAGGATCTAAGGGTTTAGTGTTTAATGCTTAGGGTTTTATGGTTTAGGGATTAGGGATTAGGGTTTCCAATTTTATATATACATATATTGTAATATAAATTCTAAAATTAAAAAAACACGAAACCCTAATGATAACCCTATACCCTAAACCTTAAACCCTAAATTGAAACCCATAAAATCAAAACCCTATGTCACATGTTATCGTAACATTAAATCCTAAGCATTATACCCTAGACCCTAACACTAAACCCTAAACCTTACAAACTAATCACTCGAAGTACATTGCTTCATGAAACCCTAAACCTTATACCCTAATAATAACCCTAATGATAACCCTATACCCTAAACCCCAAGCATTATACCCTAACCATAAGCATTATACCCTAAACCCTAACACTAAACCCTAAACATTAAAACTAAACACTTGAAGTACATTGCTTCATGAAACCCTAAACCCCAAATCAAAACCCTAAAAGTATTAAAACTGAAAATTAATTACTAAAACCTAAAACCCTTCAATCCTAAACATTTAAATTAAAACCCTAATTGAAGATCATAAACCCTAAACCCCATTAACATTAAATGAAAACCCAAAACCCTTAATTTATACCCTAAATTAACATATTAACCCTAAACAAAAAACTAAATAAAATATATTAGCCATAAACAAATCAGTAAAACCTTAATTTATACCCTAAATTAAAATCACAAACCCTAAATTAAAACCATAACCCTAAACATTAAAAGTTAAAACTGAATTAAGGATGCAATTGAAAAAAATTCAAAGCTTTAAGCTCAATTTAAAAAAAAGGGACGAAATTGAAAGAAAGCAAAGAAGGAGTGCTTGCGGAGCAAAACCCGAATAACCCGTTTCAAAGTGCGCGGATCCTCTGACCCGGCTCGAGGCCTATAAATACACCCTCACCCCTCAGCCAAAATTGCTCATTTCTCCCTACTGTTACTCTGCCGAAATATCGTCTCAAATTCTCTCTCATCCACAAACACCAAAATCCCAGATCTTCCTCATTTCTTTCGATCAAAATCTCGTGTTCTTCCAAAATTTCCTCCCAGATCTTCTACAAACACAATTTTCTTCCTTAAACCTGTTTTTCTTCGATCAAACCCCCTACTTTTCTCAAGAACAACCTCGTGTTCTTGAGAATTTCTATCTTCAATCCTTCTAAACCCAAAACCCAAACTCATTTTTATTTTACCCTAAACCCTAATTTATTCTTAACCCTAACCCTAGATCTGAAACCATGACCTCTAAACCTTTAATCCCAAAACCCTAACCCTAAATCTGAAACCCTAACATCTAAACCCTAACCCTAAACATATAATCCCCAAACCCTAACCTCTAATCCCAACATCCTTTCGTATTCTCATCTTACCTCTTCAGATTCTGAGATCTGTTCTTCTCTGTCTTTTCATTTTCCGAGAGATGTTCTTCTCTGCCTTTTCATTTTCCGAGATCTGTTCGGGTAAGTTATATATTCTATTTTCTTCTATTTATTTTTTTGTTCGATTACAATTTTCTTACTATTTTCCTTTTTTCTCAGAATCGTTTCTGGCTTCTGTCAGTCTGTTCCTGTTGTGTGCGGGTCTGTTCATCAAGCTGGAAGGTTGTATATCTCCTTTTGCATGTTTCTTTTATCAATATTTTTTTCTGAGATCTGTTTGTTTATATGTATGTTTCTTTTCTGAGATCTGTTTGTTTATATGTATGTTTCTTTTCTGAGATCTGTTTTTGCATGTTATATCTGTTTGTTTATATTTATGTTTCTTTTCTGAGATCTGTTTGTTTATATGTATGTTTCTTTTCTGAGATCTGTTTTTGCATGTTATATCTGTTTGTTTCTATCAGTTTGCATGTTATATCTTTATGCATGTATGGAAGGTTGTATCATGTATGTTTCTGTCAGTTTGTATTTATGCATGTCAGTTTCTATGGTTTTATTTTTATGCATGTATGTATATGTATGGTCCGAGTCAGTTTGTTTTTATGCATGTTTCTGTATGTTTTTGCATGTTTCTGTATGGTCCGAGTCTGTTTGGTTATATGTATGTTTCTTTTCTGAGATCTGTTTTTGCATGTTATATCTGTTTGTTTCTATCAGTTTGCATGTTATATCTTTATGCATGTATGTATATGTATGGTCCGAGTCTTTAGGGTTTCCTTGGTTTAACCTGAGTATATCGGCTGGACTACCTGACCTGCGGGGCTACTGGTGCCAAAGGGGGATTTTAAAGGTCCATGTGGATAGGTGTAACAACGCCACGTACAAGGGTTAAACTGAAACCATTAGATATTTTATTTTTTGTTTATGGGTGTCTGTATATATGATTTTGTATATTTTTTATGTTTGGTTCTCTGATTTGCACTTTTTCAGTTTTGTGACAGCTATGGATTCTTTCTCTTATGAGTTGGACTTTCCTGGTGAAAGAAATCTAAATGACCAAATTATACTGTCTCAAGGTAATTTAGTAATCCTTGTTCATTATGATTTTTTTTAACTTATATTTTGTATATTTCTGACTCTTTTTTTTATTGCTAGAAGAGGATGCAAATGATCAACTGTCTGAGACAGTTCGTACCTCCAAGAGGAAGTCTGCAGCTTCAACTGGAGGGGACATTGGGAGAAGAACATCTCCTGTTTGGGATCATTACACATTCATCAAGCTTCCAGAAGGGCTTTTTGCTGAATGTAAGTACTGCAAAAAGAAAAGGTATAAAGCTGATTCTTATATTGGTACTTCTAATCCTAAAAGGCATACTGAAAAATGTGATTCTTATAAGGAGTTTCTTGCTACTAATCCCAATAGTAGTTCAGAAGCTTCTTTTGATCAGAAAAGATATTGTGAGTTGTTTGCTGAAGCAATTCTTTGTCATGGTTATGCTTTGAGTGTTGTTGAGCATGATAAACTTAGGGTTTTGCATAATTATTTAAATCCTAATGTGAAAGATATTTCAAGATATTCTATTACTAAGGCTTGAATGTTGAGGATGAGGTTGAAAGGAGGGTAAGTGTTGTTTATAATGAGTTTGTAAGTATGTATATTTATTATTCAAGATCTGCACGTATTTCTTCTAATAATTCTTCTGTCCAAAGTAACTCTACTCAAAGTTCAAGTCTGTCAAGTTCTGGTCGCCCTAGGACCTTCAAAAAATCTAATCTCTTTCAGGTCAGTTTATCTTTTTGCTTCTGTTTTTATAGTTAATTTTTTTCATTTACAGTTTACTAATTTTTTTAATTTAATGGCAGAACTTTGATGCCAATTTGACAGCTTCTAGGAGTGGTAAGTCCGATGTTGACTCCTACATTTCTTTGCCCCTTCTCCCTCGCACTAAAGATGCTGAGTTCGATATCTTAGAGTATTGGAAAACACAATCTGTGTCTTTTCCAATACTTTCACTCATGGCTAGAGATGTGTTAGCCATTCCAATCACCTCTGTTGCTTCTGAATCCTCATTTAGTATGAGAGGTCGAATTTTGAACAAGTTGAGGGCTAGGCTTTTGCCTAAAAATGTAGAAGTATTTGTAACGACCATAAATTGGTTGTATGGTTTTGAGCCTGAGGAAAGGGATGAAGAATTTCTTGCTGTTGGGAAAGATGCCTCAGTCTCTGATGTGTCTGTTGAGGATCCACTTCAAGGTTAAGGTATAATCCTTTTTCTGTTTTTTTTAATTCTTGTTTTATTTTTATATTTAGTTACTGACTTTGTTTTGTTTTGCAGGAAACACTTCAATGTAGAAGTATCTGATGTGTATGTTGCATCTGATGTTAAGTGAGGTATTTCCCTTAACTGTTTTTTTTTAAATTCTTATTTTATTTTTCAATATAGTTTCTGACTTGAATCTGTTTTGCAGGAAACACTTTAGAGCTCAGGGGTCAACTATGTTGCTTCTGATTATTAAGTGAGGTATTTCTCTTCACTGTTTTTTAGTTGACTTAGTGATACTGTTGTTATTTGGTTTTGCTTAGTGCTCCTCTTTAAGTGAGGTATTCCCTTGACTGTTTTTTTAATTTACTTAGTTAAACTGTTGTTATTTTGTTTTGCTGATTGCTCCTGTTTAAGTAGGTATTTCCTTTGATTGGTTTTTTATTTGACTTAGTGATGCTGTTCATGTTATTTGGTTTTGCTGAATGCTCCTGTTTAAGTGAGGTATTACCTTGACTGTTTTTTTAAATGACTTAGTGATTCTGTTGTTATTTGGTTTTGCTGAATGCTCATGTTTAAGTTATGTATTTTCTTTGACTGTTTTTTTAATTGTCTTAGTGATTCTGTTTTTTTTTCTTGCTTACTTCTTAGTTGAATGCTGCTGCTGTTTGTGAGTTGGTGATGCTGTTTGCTGCTGCTGTTAATGGCTTGGTGTTGCTGCTGGTTACTGGTAGCTTGTTGTTCCTCTCTTATCTAAGTGTTGCTCATAATTATGTTGGTTTCTTACCAGTTACCCATAATTAACTTTGTTGGTAGCATTTAGATGAGATAGCTCGATGAAGAATTATCTGGTAGCAAAGTGCTTTTAGCTTTGCTATAAGATCTGAGAGCTAATTTTATTACAAACTTGTACTTTGTGACATTCAGTTTGTAAAATTATAAGTGTAAACTTTTATCTTGTATTTTTTTTTACATTTTGTATTGATATTTTTTTAAGTAATCAAGTATTCATAATCTGGAATTCTAGTTATTTTTATTTTATATCTGTTAATTTTTTTACTTAAGTGTATGAATTTTATTTTATATCTTAACTTAATTCTACATTTTGTAACTTAAGACAACAATTACTTAATTTGTTCTAATTAAGTAAAATCATATATTTTATAACTTTGTCAATTTTGAACTGCAAAAGTTGTAGGAAGACTTACAATTTTTATAACTTGAATCTGTTAAGTATAAAATATTAAAGTTGTAGACTTACAATTTTTTTATAATTTCTAAATTTACTTAATCATTTTTCAATTATAAATGTTATACATAAGTTATAATTTCACTAAGTTTTACAAACTTGAAGAATCTGTTAAGTGTTAAGTGTTAACTGTTAAGTATAAAAAAATAAAATTGTAGACTTATAAAATTGTAGACTTATAAATTTTTGAACTACAAATGCTATACATATGTTATAACTTTAGTAAATTTTATGAACTACAAATGCATATACAACTTTAGTAAGTTTACAATTGTTATTTAATTTTTTATAATTTGTAAGTTTACAATTTTATTCAAGTTAATGAATAAACTTTAAAATTAAAAACAACTCTTCATTTAATTTTTTATTTTCATAAATTATCAATTACTTATTCTTTTTTCAAACTTTAGTACTTAATATATATATATGTATGCGCGCATATACATCACCTATATCAATATATGTAAGTGTATATGTATATACATTATATATGTATATGGTATATCAACTTTTATAAATTTTTTAATTCATCATGTCATAGGTTTCGGGTTAATTTCAGCTCAGGTCAAGAACAGGTCGGGTCACTTAACAGGTCGGGTTTAAAGCAGGTCGGGTCCATTTCAGTCAGGTCCATTTCAGGTCGGGTCCATTTCAGGTCGGGTCCATTTTCAGGTCGGGTCCATTTCAGGTCGGGTCTATTTCAGGTCGGGTAAAATCGGATATCGGGTCAATTCAGTCGGGTAATTTCGGTTATTTGCCAGGTCGGCTTCAGGTTCGGGTTCTTTTCAGTCGGACGCAGGTCGGGTTTCAGGTCCAAATTAACAGGTCCAATTCGGGTTTGGGTCGTTTTCAGTCGGACGCAGATCGGGTTCGGTTGCTACAATAACAGGTCAAATTCGGGTTCGGATCAACAACAGTCGGTTGCAGATCGGGTTCGGGTCAACAAAACTTGGGTCAAATCAGGTTCTGACTCGGGCAGGTTTCAGTCAGGTTACCAGGTTCTGACTTGTTTTTACATCCCTAGATGCAAGTTTGTAAAGAGAATGATGTAATTCCTTCATTACTATTGAATAAAATTGACTTACCAACTTGTGTTCCATGTAAGCTTGGCAAGAGTCATAAGTTACCCTTCTCACAGTCATGCACTGTTTACACTAAACCATTTCAACTTGTCTTTACGGACCTTTGGGGTCCAGCACATGAAAAATTAGGAGGATTTAGCTATTATGTCACGTTTGTTGATGCCTTCTCACGACACACATGGTTGTATCTGCTTAAAGACAAGTCTCAGGCCTTGTATGCTTTCTAGTTGTTTGTAAAAATGGTTCAAAATCAGTTTGGGGAGACATTTAAGGAGTTACAAAGTGATTGGGGTGGTGAGTATAGGAGCTTATCTAAGGTGTTAGCTGAGGCTGGAATTAGGCATAGGGTAACTTGTCCACACACCTCCGAGCAAAATGGAGTAGTAGAGCGCAAGCATAGACACATAGTCGAGCTTGCTCTTGTTTTGCTGGCTCAGGCTTTTATGGCTGTGAAATTTTGGTCGTATGCAGTATGTACTGCTGTTTTTTTGATTAACAGGCTCCCAACGAAAGTGCTTAATGGTGTGTCACCTTTTGAAATATTGTTTGCTAAGAAACCAGACTATACTGGTCTGAAGGTGTTTGGTTGCAGGTGTTTTCCACATTTGCGAGTTTTTCAGAGACATAAGCTTGACTTTCGATCTCAGGCTTGTGTGTTTCTAGGCTACAGTCCTCAACATCGGGGCTATCAGTGTCTGGCACAGGATGGTAAGATATATGTTTCAAGGCATGTTGTGTTTGACGAGGTGTATTTTTCTTTTGCTCAGGTTACAAATGGTACACAAGGACATGTGAAGGTGTCAAAGTCTGCACCTATACCTGTTGTTTCTCGAGCAAGGCAGGTGAGAGTTGGTGATCAGTGTGAGTCTGCTGGTGGTTCAGGTTGTGAGTCACAGGTTGAGGATGTTGTCATAGGAGATGGTGGTGCTTCTCTTAATGTGTCCCCTAGTGGTATTCAGAATGCAGTGGTTGTACCTAATGCTAGTACTGTCTGTAGTACCTAGTACAAGGGTTGAGAATGGTGTTGAGAATGATGTTGCTATTGGACGTAGTGGAGCTATTCCTGAGAATGAGCATGTTATGCCTGTGCATGAGTCAGTGCCTGAACATGAGTCAGTTTCAGGTTTGTAAGATGATCAGGGAGTGTCTCGATCTGACATAGGTGGTGCTCCTACTGAAATTGTTACAGAAGATGTGTATCCTGTAGTGTCCTGTGAGACATCTACATCTCAGCCTGGTGTTGTTGTACCCTCAGGTTCAGTGGTGAATTCTCACTCAATGGTCACACGAGGCAAACGTGGCATCTTCAAACCCAAGGTCTATGAGACTCAGTTTGATGAAGTAGAACCAGTGAGTGTTCACGAGGCTTTACAGTCAGTTAATTGGACACAAGCAGTTGTTGCTGAGCTTGAAGCCTTGAAGAAGAATAGTACTTGGTCTTTGGTGTGTCTTCCTGAAGGGCGTAGTACAGTGAGTTGTAAATGGTTGTTCAAGTTGAAAAGGAATCCTGATGGTTCCATACATCGTTATAAAGCAAGGTTGGTTGCTCGAGGTTTCTCTCAGGTGCTAGGATGTGATTTTCAGGACACATTCAATCCTGTTGTTAAGATTACAACTCTTAATGTCATTCTTTCGTTGGCTGTGATGAGTAACTGGAAGCTCAGGCAAGTCGATGTGAACAATGCGTTTTTAAATGAGGATTTGAGTGAGGATGTTTTTATGGGCCAACCTCCTGGATTTGAAGAGGTGGCCTCAGATGGTTCAAGATTGGTTTGCAAGCTGAATAAGGCTTTGTATGGTCTTAAACAAGCCCCTCGTAATTGGCATAATAAGCTTAAATTGTGTTTGCTGGATATGGGATTTGTAGAGTCTCGAGCTGATTCTTCCTTGTTCATGTTGTGCAAAGAAAAGGTTGTTACTTACATGCTGGTCTATGTCGATGATATTGTTGTTACAGGGCCAGCTGATGGAGTTATTGATTGGATTGTTGATGTGTTGCATGCCAAATTCTCCTTGAAAGATCTAGGTGAGCTCCATTATTTTCTTGGTATTGAAGTTAATCGAGTTGCAGGGTGTATTGTACTCAATCAGCAGAAGTATATACGATAGTTGTTAGTCAAGTTTCGAATGGAGAATTCGAACTCAACACCAACACCAATGGTTGGATCACCTCAATTGACCAAAGATGGAGGTTCTGCTATTGAAAATGCCAGTGAGTACAGAAGTTTAGTTGGTGGCCTGTTGTATGTGTGTCATACTCGTCCAGATGTTGCTTATAGTGTTAACAAATTGGCTCAATTTATGCATGAACCACGTGAAGATCATTGGCGTGCTGCTAAGCGTGTGTTGCGTTATTTACGTGGTACCATTGGTTTTGGGTTGGTGTTCTCGAAGGGTGTTGCTGAATGCTTTGTAGCTGCCTTTGCTGATGCAGATTGGGCAGGGTGTGTGGATGACAGGCGCTCAATTTCTAGTTGGTGTGTATTTGTAGGGGGTAATTTGGTTTCTTGGAGCTCTCGAAAGCAGAAGATTGTGTCTCGATCTACTGCGGAGGCCGAGTATCGAAGTGTAGCAGATGCTACTGCTGAAGTGGCTTGGATCACGTCCTTGCTAGGTGAGCTGGGTGTGCAACAGACTAAGGTCCCTGTGATCTGGTCCGAAACACTAGTGTTGTGACTATGAGTGCCAACCCTGTGTATCATGCTCGATCGAAGCATGTTGAACTCGATGTTCACTTTGTGCGTGAGAAAGTAGCAGCTGACAATCTACAGGTTAACTACATTCCTGCTGCTCATCAGATAGCTGATGAAATGACTAAGCCGTTAACAAGAGATTCTTTTTATGCTTTTCGCAAGAAGTTTCTGGTTTTGTCTTCTGAGGAATGCAAAGGTGGAAGGAGCAGGGAGAATGTTGTAGATAAGCTGGGTCAGTGAAGCTGAATCAGTGAGGAAGTTGAGATTGGGCAGTTAGGTGGTTGAGGCTGTTAGGAGTTGTTGCTGTTAGGGTTTGTTGCATTATGTTGAAGTTTAAGTGTGCATGTGTATGTATATAAGTCATAGTTTGGTTCTCAGTGTTAATCATCTTTGTACAACAACTTTGTACTTCTTCTCCATCAATAAACTTTGCTTAAAGTTCCTTCTTCTTCAGATTCTTTTCTTTCTATTTTCTTTTTGCTTGCTTATATTTCAATAGACTGATACTCTAGGGAAAGGTGGTGTTGACCGCTCCTCTTGAATTCGCATGATGGCATGAATTGTTGAGTTGTGGGGTTTGATCTTTCTGCATGTTTGTTTTTCGTTGGTTTTAATGAGCATTTGTATCTCTTCATCATATTCATTGGTGTTTTTTTTTCCTTCAATTAGGCTTAAGAAGAATTTTAATGGAAGAAATTATTTTTCGTTGGTTTAATGGGCATTTGTATTATTCTTCTCAATAAAATCATATGCTTTTTGCTGATAAAAAAAAACAACTTCCTTCGTTGAAGGTTGGCTTCATCCAAACACTATGCTGCCAACAATCTCTCTTCATCCATTATATTTTTCATGTAAACCACAAAATTCACGTGCTCATCTTCTCTGTTAAAATCTATGGCTTTCTTAGAAGTCAAGAGCTTAAGATCAACCCCAAAGTTATAAACATCTCTCTTATCAGTAAGCTGAAAACTAGGGTAATATTCTGGGTCAAGATATCCAATGGTTACTTGCAGGGATGGACCGAAGGGACTGGGGAGTGGTCGCCCCCTAAAGATTTAAAATTCGTATAAAATTTAGAAAATTTTCATGTATTTTCTAACGTTTAACATCTCTTCGCTTTCCTTGATCAACCTCTTCTGTAATTCTTTTTTTATGTGCCGGCGTTGTTTGTAAACTAGAATTTTGATCATTATAGTAAGTGAAATTCCTTAATGCAACTGATATACCTGATAAACATCACGGCCACCACAATCTCAATTCACTCCCTAGTAAGCATGCATCAAAAAGGAGGTAAAAGCTTAAAGAAGTGTTTTTTAAGAAATTATTCCGGTTCAAGGGGTAATAGCTTCGACACAAGGGCGGTTCAAAGGTTTACGGGATTCTGTATAGTTTATTAAAACGATGTCCTTCAATTTATAATCTCAAAGATATATAAGGTTTTTTAAGATATTTTTATCTTAATAAAATATATATTATGACTTTCTCTTTAAAGTTATTTTTTATTTTTTCTTGTAATTTATTAAACCAAAATATTTTGTTTTCTCCCTATAAATATTTAATTCAACTCATTTGGGGCTCTTCTTTTTTAGGCACTGTACGGTCGCTTACCTCGCACATATCCAAAACCTCAACTGTTTCGACGTTTAGCCATATTTTGCTTTATTTATCTCGGTTTGTTCACGATCAAAGGGAAATGGTTACTTTGACATGATCCCATTTTGAACCCTTTGTTGTAGAAGCACCTTGTTGTTCGAATATTTGCGGGGTCAGTTAAGCATTCGGAATCGAGGTCTCATTTTAATAAATGACATAAAATATTTAAATCTTTGAGTACCGTTATACTTATTTTTATTTAAAAAATAATCTATCATGTCCACAAATAATAAACGTTTTTAAAATTAAAAGTCTTATTTTAGTAAATTACACCTTTAAATCTTTGAGTCGCCCTATATCCATCCATTTGTACCATGCATGAATATGTTCCAATGTGCTCTTTGAATCTCAAGATCCAATGCATAATATGTGTTTTCCCATACAATTTTTATTGTTTCAACTTATATTTGTCTCTTTGCATTAGAAGTTAATACACGAATAAAAATACTCTATCTCTCTTTAATGCATCTATTTATGCCCTACACTAATTAATTACAGTTATTAACAAAAACTAAACAGATTACAATTAACTTTCCAACACGAAGATTTATTTTACCAATAAACCATAAAAATGTTTGGACTTTGATGGAGACGATTATTATCCAGGAAACCAAAAGAATCTGAGTTCAGACGTGACCTTATCCAATCTAAATTTAAAAATTATAGCGTCACAACTCACAATACCCCTATTTGGCTCCGCCAATGGTTGCAGATGCTTCAAGCTTGGCGGCTTGGGCAAGTAATTTTGCAACTTCTCAGGGAGTATAAAGATTAAAAAAATTTTAAACAAAGAACCAACATCCAGTTGATCTAGTGAAATGAGATATTAATTTTTTTAAATACGGTCAGGGGTTTAAGTACTGACGTTGTGAATAGAAAAAAATTGGGTTAAGAGAGATGACTCATATAATGGGTCTGTTCAGTTCAGTATCCGATCTAAATTAATCAACCAATAAATTAAATATAATTGTTAAAAAGTTAGGAACAAAGAACCTTGCGATTGACAGCAAGCGTTCCTTGCGACTGCGAGAAAGATTTGATTCATATTTGGAACTCCCAATATGTCAAGGCGTGCTGATCTTCCTTTTTTTGTCAAATTATCTGGCTGGATTTTGAATACAATAGATCAAAATGGGAAATACCTAGCAATGATATTCATCATACTATGATCTAATTCATGCTTGGAGTTTTTATTTGTAGTATCATAACTTTATTTTTGAATCAAATACTAGATTTCATTAAAATAATGAGAAGAAATATACAGATAGGCATATCTAACAAATTTAAATCATCTCATAAAATCTTCATCAGTGTTCTTTAAATATATCACTATAGCAAAATCTTTGAGTGCTCACTGAAAGAGTGCAGATCATTGAATTACTCCAATCAACAAAAAGAGAGAAAAACGTCTTGGTTATCTCCACGAACAACCAACCCACGCAATGTTGTGCGGTAAGATTCAACTGTAACATACACTAGGTTGTAGACGTCTTCAATATCAGCGTGCCATAGAGGCAGACAAAAAACGTGACATAACGACAGATGAAGAACAAGCCAAAGCATCCGACGAAAAATAAAAATAAAAACAAAGAAACAAATGAAACACCGCCGATAGACGGCCAAAGCCGCCACCATTGGCTTAAAAAAACTTAAAAATTACTAAAAAAATTTCAAAACAAAAATAACCGATGCAGAAAAAATGTGAGAGTGGAAGAAAGTCTGAGTTTAAAATTTATGTAGGATCATAACTTTTATCTTTATTTATATATGTATCGAATTTGAATATATAATTAATTTAAAAAATAATCCACGAAATTTAACTAGAATAGTAAGCGTCTCTTCTAAGTTAATCGGGTTTGAAAAACTTATTCAGGTTAGAGTTAGATCCTTCTTTTTAAGATAAGGGAATTGGAATTTATAATCAAGATTTCTTGCACAGACTGCATAAAGAAAACATATTATAACTTTGATTAGCATATCTCATTAGTTTAATTGTTCAAAATATGGACTATTCAAAAAAAAAAATGTTCAAAATATGTGCCTTATAAACCCTCCCTACTGTTTCCCTACTTCTCAAGCAAAGACAGCCCAAAAATCCAAGTGTAATTAACATTAGATCAACATAGAATTAATTTAATTCAGATTACACAACATTCAACGTATAAAAAGATTTTTTTTAGGTTTAAGAGTGCTTGAAATCCTTTAACTTTTGAAAAATAGAATTAATTAAGTTTTCAATTTTTTTCATTCAATTAAGCCCATAAACCAATAAGTTGAACCGATTAAACTTTTTTACCATAAATTTTCTTTTGGTTTTTTCTAGATATTACTGTCACATGACACACTACAGTTTTGTTATGTGACATTTATAGATTTCTTAAAAAATATTTTTATAAGTTTTTTAAAACTTTTAAATAAATTTTTAAATAAAATTACTTTTTTTGTAAATGACAAGTGGCAACATTGTAATACGACATGTTGCACAAACTGATCAAAAAAATTGTTAAATTTAAAAGTCACGTTGGTAAAAGGGATGAATTGTTAAAATTTTAGAGTATAAGGGTTTAATTGGGTGTAAAAAAGTTTTAAGAGCTTAATTAATTTTTTTTTAAAGTTCAAGGGCTTATGATACCCTTAAGCCATTTTTTTTATTAAAAAACGTAAAAAAAGATTTTAAAATTAAAAATTGAGATTATCCGAGTAAATCAATTATCAATTGGTCTAACATGATGAGATGTTACAATTTTTTAAATAAGATCATCACTTAAATTTTTTTTTTTTTGAAAATGCCGTTTTGGGTATTTTATTTAATGAAAAAAACCAAAAGCCCAAAGTCAGGCCGGTAACCAAATATACACAATACTGACCCGACTCAGACAAAGCTAAAAGACAAAAGAAAACCCAAATGACACAAAACCCCTTCAGACAAACCAGGGGAAACTTGGGGGGATCCATTCTTTCGATCTCATATGAAATTAAGCCCCAAAAAACGGCAATCAACACCGTTATCGACTGTGATTCACCGGCCGGTCCTCATCGAGTGCTTGCATGGCCAGATCAGGTGCTTCACCGACCCAGAAGCCCTCCGTTCCCATCTTTCCGAGCGACGCCATCATGTGAGCCGCTTTGTTTCCAGATCTTGGAGTGAAGACGAAGCGGCTGTGTGGTAAGCTTCTCACCAAGCTTTTGATGTCGGCAATTGCTGTTCGTATCTCAGAAGCATCATCATGTTTCGATTCCAGTTTTTCGATTAAAGCTCTTGAGTCACTTTCTATGATCAGGTTTTCAAATCCCAGATGCAGGGCATGCTTGATTCCATCCCTCAAAGCATTTGCTTCAGATAAGAGCACTGAGACAAACCCTTCTTGTTCTTTAGTTCCCGAACCCAGAACATCCCCTTGAGTGTTTCGCAGTATAAATCCTGAAAAAGCTCTCCTTGTTGCAGGAATACAACATGCATCAGAATTTAGTTTTGTGTATCCCTCTGGTGGTGGTGACCATCGGACTTCCATCTGGATTTGGCAACATCCCTGTTTTTGCAAGCAATTTTTATACTCCGAAACGCAACCCCTGATGTAAGTAATAAGACTGGACGCTTTGATTTTTGCCTTCGTGCATATGTTTATTCCTTGATGTCCATATTGCCCAAAGCGTGTATGTTATTAGCTCTTTACTGTGTAGTAATTGATGCTTGAATAACCATGATAGCCACTCAAAAAAACTGACTGAATTGATATTTGTTGGCCATGTAACACCTAACCCTTGCCAAACATATTGTGTGAACTGACAGTCTCTAAAAACATGTTCAATACTTTCTGTGCTGCTATTACATCGCAAACAGGTAGTATTCATAGCTATTCTCTTTTGATGCAAATTCTGTAGGGTTGGTAAATAGTTCCATAGAGCCTTCCATAGGAAAATTCGAATCTTTTGCGGACATTGAACATTCCATACAATCTTGAAGACTTCTTTTTCAACTTGGGAGATAGAATTTCCACTTAGCAACATTCTGTATCCACTTCTGACAGTATACAAACCTGTCTTCTCACCCCTCCAAACCCTCTTATCATGCAAGTGAGTTTCAGGGAGCACAATTGATAAAATGTCAGTAGCATCTGTAGAAGTAAATACCCGATTAATAAGATCAGCATCCCATTTATTTTCATCCCGCTGAATCAGATCATGTACAGTATTCAGGTTGCTAATCCTTGTAGTTTCTATTAATCTATTCGAATCCCCAGGTAGCCAATAGTCTTCCCAGATTGATACACTTGTTCCATCTCCAATGCTCCATTTCATTCCCTTCTCAATTAACCCTTTCACACTCCATAAGCTTCGCCATGTGTATGATGGATTTGCTCCAAGTCTAGAATTAGAAAAGGTTGAGTTGGGATAGTACCTTGCTCGAAGGGTTCTGGCTAATAAGGAGGTCGGATTTTGAATAATGCGCCAAGCCTGCTTTGCTAGAAGAGAGATGTTAAATTTTGATAGCTCCCTAAACCCCATGCCACCCTCTTCCTTTGGTACACTTAGTGAAGGCCATCCGCACCAATGAATACCTCTTCGTGTTCCAGATTTCTGCCACCAGAACCTTGACATTATTCCTTCTAGCTCTCTACATAGGGTTGATGGTAGTAGAAAGCAGTTCATGGCAAAGAGAGGTGTTGCTTGCAGCACCGACTTGATGAATACTTCCCTTCCTCCTATTGATAGTGGCCGTACATTCCAGCTTTCTGTCCTCCTTTTAAACTTTTCCTTTATTCCTCGAAAAGCCAGATTTTTATTTCTCCCCACGATGGCAGGTAGACCCAGATATTTCTCTGGGTTCTCGGATTCTATAACGTTTAGGCTTTGACAGATTTCTTGCCGTGTAGGGCCAGAAACATTTCTACTGAAAAGGATGCTAGATTTCTGATAGTTTATGACCTGTCCAGAACAGGAAGAATATACTCCTAGAAGGTCCTTTAGTTTCCGAGCCCCCCTTGAACTTGCCTCTCCAAACACCAAGCTGTCATCAGCAAAAAGGAGGTGTGTTATTTTAGGAGCATACCTGTTTATCCTTGCTCCTGTCAGCTCATTATTCGAAGCCGCAATCCTTAAGAGAGCCGAGAGACCCTCACTACAGATGAGGAATAAATAAGGGCTCAATGGGTCCCCTTGTCGAATGCCTCTAGTTGGGTTAAAAATTGGGCCTACAGATCCATTAAGCACCACAGAATAAGTGACAGTCTTCACGCATAGCATGATTCATAGGATCCATAGACGCGAAAAACCCATTTTCTCCAACATTGATTCTAGAAAATCCCACTCAACCCTGTCATATGCCTTGCTCATATCGAGTTTAAGTGCAAAATTTCCTTTGTTCCCGTATCTCTTGTTCTTGAACGAATGCAAAATCTCATAAGCCAACATTATATTGTCAGTTATGAGCCTTCCTGGGACAAAAGCCGACTGTGCTTCATCAATGCATAAGTGAAGTACATGTTGGAATCTATTCACTAGCATCCTCGATATAATTTTGAACAACACATTGCACAAGCTTATCGGGCGAAACTGAGCCATTCTTTCCGGATTTCCCACCTTGGGAATGAGGACAATTCGAGTGTGATTAATCATCTCATAATCATGTTCCCCATTTAACAATTCTATGCAAAACTGCGAAACATCCCTCCCCACAATGTGCCAAAACCTCTGGTAAAATATGGCTCCCAATCCATCTTCCCCGGACGCCTTCAAAGGGCTCATGGCTTTTAGAGCTTTAAGGACCTCATCATGTGTAAATTCACAGTCAAGTTTCTCATTCATTTGATTTGTGATACACGGTTCCACACCCTCCAAGATTACCTCCGGGCTAGCCACACCATCGGAATGGAAAAGAACGGTAAAATAACTTGTCGCCAGATTTAACAAGTTTTCTGTTGTGTCAACCGAGTTCCCACTGTCATCGATCAATCTTTCCACCTTGTTTCTTTTTTGTCGTTGGGAGGCAAATCTGTGAAAAAAGCAGTATTTTTATCTCCATTCTGCAGCCAATTGACCCTAGCTCGTTGTTCCCAATACAGCTCCTCTTTCTCCATTTCAAAATTTAGATTGAGTTTTACATCAGTAATCTCCGCTAGAATGTCATCAGTTGGATTTTGTTCACATAACTGTGTTAGCTGCTCCTTTAGACTTTTAACAGTAACTTTCTGGTCCTTTTTTAATTTCCGGAACCAATATTCGAGGCCCACACCCACCTGCCGAAGCCTTTCAGGTATGGATCCCACCGATGTAGCCCATAATTTCTGGACTTCGGGCTCACAGGATTCCTCTAACAGCTATGAGGCTTCGAAACGAAAGTGCCATGTTCTAGTTTGATTTACCCCATCCTGCGTGTTTAGTAGTAATGGGCAATGATCGGAGAATGAGTGGGATAAATGACTAAGAACATACCGGGGAAATAAATTTAGCCAATGTGCATTTGCAACCCCCCTATCTAGCCGTTCTCTGATGTTGTTTCTCTCAAATCTCCCTTTCTCCCAAGTGTACCACCTTCATTTATACCCAATATCTTCAACTTCACAATCCGACAACACCCTACGGAACTCTCGCATCTGTCTGTCACTTCGCGTCAAACCCCCCTGCTTTTCATTTAGGAACGCAATTTCATTAAAATCACCGATTATCAACCATGGAGTTTCCGGCATGTCGTTTATTTGCCGGAGTAAATTCCAAGCAGCAGCCCGATATTGCTCTTCCGGTGCTCCGTAGAAGCCCGTGCAACGCCATTTTTTCCCATCCACATCATCATTAATAAGAACATCGATATGCCTTTGGGAATATGACCGTAGAGATACATCACAGTTATTTCTCCAACCAATTGATAGACCTCCGCTACGTCCTACAGCATCTACATCAATTCCATTAGTGAAACCACACCTTCTCCTAATTTGCGCCATCTGTGCACTCCGGAGTTTTGTCTCGATGAGGAAAACTACGGACGGGTTAATGTCTCGCAACATGTGTTGGAGACGACGGACCGTCCGGGGCATACCCAAGCCCCGGACATTCCAACATACGAGTTTCATGGCGTCCGGCTGGCCTGATTTATCAGACCTGCCGATATCACATTGTTTGTATTTCCAACCTGGAATTTCCCGTCATTTGATTGATTCAAAGAGTCTTCAGTTGACTTTTCCCCCTGCTGCATTCGTTGTCTTTTAAGGCCCTCAGTTTGGAAAATTGGGCTATCTTCTTTTTCCACCAACATGTCATCAGTCTGGGCGGGTATAGGCTCCGTATTTGGGCCTATAAGAATGCTTTGTGTAGATCCAACAGCAGTTTGGCCCATCTCAGAACTTTCATTATGGCCCAAACCCCCAGCAGATTCAGTTTTATCCATCTTTTCATTTGAACCATCTTTGCCCACTAACCGATATCTTCCTGAAAAATCGCCAACCGCACTTGGGTGGAGACCCGGGCCAACCTTCTCCTCCACCAACCATTTTCTTTTTGCCGCAACCGCCCTCCGTGGCGGTGCACGCAGCGTTGCATCCCAGTTAAACTGCAATTCTTTATCTGGATCAAGTACCCGACGAGGACAAAAACTTTCGCCATGCCCCAGTTTACCGCAAATGAAACAAAATATTGTAAGTTTTTCGTATTCAAATCGAGCGTATGAAGTTGAACCATTCGGTAACCCAAACTTCTTCCTTCTTTTGAGTGGGATTCTTACATCAATTTTTACTCGCAATCTCATAGTCCGCTGGTAACCCAATTGGATTGCTGTTGTATCATATTCAACAAATTCACCAAGAAACTTTCCGATTTGTTTTGCAACTTCCAAAGACATGAATCCATGCGGCAAATTATGGACCAATACCCAGTAGCAAACATGATTTAGCGGAACAGACATAGGGTCCTCCCCCTCTTTCAGTTTATGTAGAATCAGTAAGTGATTGTTAAAATTCCACGGTGCTCCTTTTTCAAGCCTGTCCACATCCACCAAATGATACAGCCGAAACAGGTATCGATTATCCCCCAGTTCCGAGATTGATACACCACCAATCGGATGCCAAACGTTTGCAAGAGTTGCCCTCATCGACTGGAAGTTTACAACACTGTTTGTTAAGAAAGTACCAACAAAGCAGTTTTCAAAGGACACTAGACCTTCCGACAATGGGTTCTCCAATGGTAGAATTTCATCTTCAGATTCACCAATTTCAAGGCCTGCCAAATTTTCCTCAACTCTATCCATGGCAAAACGAGATTATCGTAGAAAAGAAAACAATTTGACCAGAAACGTGCTATGAAAGCAGAGAGAAACGTGCTATGAAAGCAGAGAAAAGTAAGGCACAGTTATACTAAATTTTAGCTTTTCTTATTTCCTCGATTCAGTTAAAAACAAATGTTAATTTCTTCATCACTTTAAATTTTAATAGTGCGAATAAAGCAAATTTAATTAAAAAATCAACTATATTACGAATATTTTTAATATTTAATTGAAATTAATAAATAAATTAAATATTAGTAATTATAAAAAAATTATCCAAATAAAAATAGTATTGATAACAAATATTAAGTGAAAATGGCAGCACGGTCATTACCTTGGCACTGATCAAGCACAAGAAATTGCAGCCAGCTTATGTTGACACAAGTGCAGGTGCAGCCACTATTTTGCCATAAAATCAGCCCATCCATCATGACCGTTGGATACAAAATCAGCCTCTATTTTTGCCACGAGATTGGAAATAATATTTTTTATCAATAGAAATAATATTTGAGTGCTCCTTTAATCATGAACTCCGAACCTAATAAGATGTTCTACTAAAAAAGGTGATGATATTTATTTTAAAAGACTCGGGTTCAATTCGCTTTGTCAGTAAGATATGTACACTGCCAAAAAATCAAAAAATTATATAAACAAATATTATCTTGTAATCACCTTTAAACTATTCAAAATAAAATATTACACAATCAACTCTGATGACTTTCCCACCTGGTGAACAATTATTTTTGTTTTGTTTTATATAATTTGATGGGTGCCTCTAGTTTATGTCCATGATTTAAAAATCATTAAAACACTAATGTTTATTAAATAGTTGTAGCTTTTAATGTGCTATTTTTCGACTTTTCAAAAAAAAAAATAGTTGTAGCTTTAATCCCTCAAATTGAAAGCAACCTGATAAAAACTAAAATCCAAGATTTTAGTGATTGGTAACCTATAGCAATCGGTCCCTTTTTAACTTGTTCTCATTTTTTTGAAAAATTATTACATGGTTTAGGACCACCACGTCATTTATGGTTTTTATCCAGTAAAAATAAGTTATATAATTTTCTTTTTTCCATGTCATTATTTTATTTATAATCAACTTTTATGTAACCACTCACTCCTTATTTACATGACTTAAAAAGGTGAAGATTCATCATTAGAAAAAAATGACATGAAAAAAAATAAATTATGTAGCTGATTTTTAGTGGGAGGGACCATAAATGACGTGGTGGTCCGGGACCATGCAATAATTTTTTCATCTTTTGAATAAAGTGCCTTCAATTCTTTGTGATTCATGTCTAGCAAATTCCCTATGTCAATCTTCCATCTTGAGCGTTTTATGAATTGATTTTTGACAGGGACCAAAAAAGCATTAGTAATTTAGACCCAGTGTATATGTAGGCTAATGTAATTTTATGAATGAAGCAATTAGGCAATGCTAATGCCAGTGCTGTAAATTTCTCAACATATATAAGTCACTCCGGTTCACTTCGATTATGGATGATGGAGGATGTTGTGTGTGACTTTCTTAATATTTTCATGTTTTTGGAAGTGGTTTTTCGGTCTTTCGTTGAAGTTCAATTGTATTTTTAGTTTTTTCAGTATTAGTTTTGTGTGTTACGTGTTCATGATATGTGCTTTTTTCTTCCTTCTGATAAGCGGATTGTGTCTTGTGTTAAGGATTTAAATTACAGTTGCGGTCGCGTTGTATTTATTACGCTTGCGGATATAACAAATGTTGCGGTCACTGTAAGTATTGCGGCCGTGATTTTTTTAACAACATATGCTATTACGGACATAACGATTACGAGTATTGTGGTTTCGAACGATGCCTATACCATTATATAACAACTATTATTATAGTTGCGAACCACTATTTAAATCCATGCTTAGTATAACTCTTTTTAAAAAAGTTTTTTTAACGAGGCATCTACAAACTAGCATGATTTCCCACGGAAGGTTCTTCTGTATAAATTTTTTTATATAAATTGACTACAATATTTATTTATTTTGAAAATTTTGTGTTAAAATAATTGTATCACAAATATATAAATTCAAATACAAATTACTGAATTATTATAAATTGAACAATTTATTTTCATATTTTTGTTATTAATCAGATTTTCACTTCCTAAGGATCTTCCCAAAATTTAGGGCGGTAAATGAATCAAACATTCAATAAACTGTTTGGCAGTATATATGTTTGTTTAAATTCGTTTATTTATTAAACGAACAATCATAAACAATATTTATTAAACAATTTATTCGTTCATTTATTTACGTTTAAGAACGTTCGATAACCCGTTCATTTATGTTCATTCGTTTATGTTCGTTTAAATTTATTCACATATATCCATTTATATTTATTATTTTTCATAACAAAATTATTATATTTTTTTAAAAAAATAAATTTATTCACATATGTTCGTTTAAATTTATTCACATATGTCCTTTTATGTTCGTTTGTTTGTGTTCGTTTACGTTCGTTTATCATTTTAACGAACGAACGTGAACGAACATGATCAAGCTACATTCCTTAACAAACAAACACGAACAAAAAATTATGTTCATTTAGTTGTTCATATTAATTTATTTGTTCAATTAAAATTAAACAAACGGACATAAACATACTCTCGTTCGGTTCGTTTACAGGCCTACCGCAAAACCAGCCCATGCATCCTGAACATGGACATAAAATCATCCTCTATTTTTGCCTAACGTTGGAAGTAATATCTGAGTGCTCATGAGCATTAGGCATTACATTTTCCCTGTTTACCCCTTTAATCATGAACTTTTGTATGCATATTAGACAATGAACTCTTGTTACGTCTCACCTTGGTAATGATAGTACAATGGCTCAATTTGTTTTGTTTATTTATACAATCTGCCCCTCTAATAGTCTAACTTATGTCCACAATTCAAAAGAATTTTTCTAAATATTAATCTGTAATTTTATTTTATACGGAGAAAATTATAAATATTACATTCATCTACTTTTAATTTTAAATGTTAATCTTTATTAAATATACTTTTTTATTTGATCATCAAGAATCATACTCTTTATGTCAACAATTTTTAGAGCAAATTGTTAAAAAATTATTAATATTAAAATTCCCCCCTTCTTAGGTAAAAATTGTTAAAAAAATCCTATTCCCTGGTTTTCAACGAAAAGAAATATGTTTAAATCCAACAAATTAAATATTTTAGAATTAAAATTTGAATAGATTTCTAAGTGTATATCTACTCACTATTTAAGCACGCAATGTGCTGAATATGAGATAAGATACAAGTTGGTTTAATATCATATAAGGCACCAATTCCATGCACGAACAAGTCCACATCATTCACAAAAGCATTATCTATTAAAGTCGAAGAAACCAAAGCAACGCACCCTTTCTTCTTCTTCTTCTTGAGAACATAGGGTTAAATGTTAATTAATTTTGAGGAGTTAGGAAATATGAGGATGGACGAGGATGTTGGTGCGGAACGGGATGATGCGCTCCGAACAGACGACGAAAAAACCCGAGTCGAAGGTGTTCACGGTAACGTTCATGAAGATGACAATTCAGAATCTGAGTTAAATTTGTCATCGCCAAATTCATCCACCAATTGCCTTGAACTCAACGATCCACCTTCATGGCCTCAAAGCTACAGGTTTTTTTTCTTTTCTATTTTCATTGCCTTTTGGGTTTCGTTTTTTTCCGCTCTTTCCCTCTCACAACTTTGCATGCTTAGAGCTTGTGTAGAATTATACTCGTTTGAAGTATATTTTTATAACCGTTATATTTCATGTTCTATTTGCGTTGATTAAACATATCACTGTTAAGTTTTTAAATACATTCATAATATATAACTATTTGTTTGATGCGAAAGCTACTTTTGACCCTTAATATTTATTAAGAAAAGTTAATATTCTCAATTGAACTGATAGAGATATAAAATCGGTTCAAAATTTTAAGTTAAAATAATAATTTTAATTAAGTTATCTCGAGAACAATCAGTAATGAAACATACATATAAGTTTGCTATTTTTTTAATTAATTATGTTATCATTCATAAAATTTAACTATTTAGTTATTATTATTATTATTATTAAAGATTCTTTTACATGCTAGTATAAATCATTAATTAATTGTAATTATCTTAGTTTTCTACGAGTTTTTATCCGTCGCAATGAGTTATTAAAGTCTATTTTAGTCACTAATAGATTGAATATTGGTGATTTTTTAAAAAAATTAAACTTTTCAATGAATTATCAAATAATCGTTAGTCTAATTATTTTATTATGTATTAATTTTTATTAGTATTGGAATCCTAATCAAAATAAACATCTCCTGAAAGAAAAGCTACTTCTCTTTTTATTAGGTTTGATTCCGAATATAATAATTTATTTATTTTTACTATTTATCTAAGATAATGATTTATTATTCTTAATAATGGTTTATTATTTTTACTACCTTGTTCAATATTTTTTCTTAACTCTTAATTTGCAAACAAAACTGCTTGAATTTTGGTCTCCTAAAATAAATATAATCATTTTTTCACTAGGATCACTCGTTGGATTGTATTTTTTATTAAATAGATAGATTTTACATTCCTAAGACCAATACCGAAATTTAAACTCATATAAAATGTGACAAAATAAATATTTTTTTTATCATTCATCCAATTAGTGTATATAGACGATTATGTTATGCATAATGCTGGTGCATGTGAAAAACATTTTACGTTATGAATCATGAAAATTGGGCTGTCCAATTATTTCAAAATTTAATTTATGTACAGACCATAAATATCTGTCATTTGTGTAATCGTAGGCAACAAAACATCTATTCTTTGTCTAAATCTTATCGAAGTAAAGTCAATCTCATGACAGAAAATAAAAAAGAAATTTGTATAATCTAATTTGATATTAAATATAGATGGGGACCAAATTTTACTAATTATTTTTAGACAGAATATTAAAAAAATGTTCCTAACGATTATGGTATGGTTGTTTTCGTCGTTATTTTTTTTTTGTTTATTTTTATCTTTAACATTTAGTTTTAGCTTAAAATGATTCATGTGAGTGAAATTCGTTAGTTGACTAACAATCAACGCGAGATGATGAAGTGGCATATTGATTTGGTTTGAAATGTTGGCGTGATAAAGTGTCACGTTAATATTTTTTAAAAAAATATAAGTTTTTTTGTTTTTCTAAAAATGATTAATTATTTAATTTATTGTTTTTAATTTTTATAAAAAATAATAAATCATTTGATTTATCATTTAAAAAATATTTTTTTGATTTTTTTAAAAATAATAACATTTAGTTTACTATTTTATTTTTTATTTTTAAAAATATTTCATTAAATGAATAATTCTTTTAAAATTTTCTATAAATAATAATTTCTAATAGTTAGTTTTAAAAAATAATAATTTTTTATTTTTTAAAATATTAAGAAATTTTATTTTTTTAAAAATAGATCAAATAAATAAATATTTTTTATGTTTTAAAAAATTAAAAATAATAAATTAATAGTATTAATTTTTTTAGAAAAAATTAAAAAAACTAAAAAAAATTAATGGCGTGACAAAGTGCCAATGTGCCATGTTAGCATCCCAAGTCAAGTTAACATGCTATATCATCATCCCACGTTGACTGTTAGTCAACTAATATTTTTCATCTACAGAGTTATTTTAACCCAAAAATAAAACGTTAAAATGAAAGTGGACAAAAAATTAAAGAAAAAAAACAATCATTATATGAAACGTTAGGGACATATTTAGCATTATGCCTTATTTCTATATATTCAACTTTTTAAAGCTTGTAAAAATATAAACATATTTCTTTTAATAAAATTTAAACATAAAAAATAAAACAATTTTTCACAATTTTCTGAACATAAAACTTGGAGTGACTCAATGATTAAGGATCATATGCAATTTACTCAAATAAGACCCTCAATTTAAAAAAAAAATATTGTTTACTTGTTCGCATGACATTTAAAATCAAGTTATTATTAAGGATCATATGAAAAAATACTTGTCATTTTATTATTATTATTATTATTATTATTATTATTATTATTATTAAGTTATATACCAATAACATGTTCCATCAGGGGCAGATTGTTATGAGGGCTAAAGGGAGCCTAACCACCCAAAATTTTGGGTTTTAATATTTAACCCTTTGAAAATTTAAAATTTTTAATTTAGTCTTTATAAATTTTAGATATTTTTATTATGTTTCAAAATTTTTAAATATTTTTAATTAAATTCCCTTCTAAAATTATTAAAATTCCCCATTAAGTCTAATTTTTAGTTAAACTCCAATTTTTGTTTTGAAGATTTAAAATTAAACCCTTCAAAATTTTTAATAATTTTAATTATACCTTCATATTTTTGAAAAATTAAAATAGTCCCTCAAACCTTATTGTCAAGATCCGCCCTTGTGTTCCATAAAGTTTAGAGATTTATATTCAATATATTGGCGGTGAAAACCAATAGTTTCCACAAGCGTCTTATTTCTAGAATTCAGGGATCTAGTATAGAGTGTAGGGTTAAATTTTAAAGTTTAGATGATATGGTAAGAATTTAGATATTAATCTATAAATCTTAAATTCTAATTATAAATTTTAAATTCTAAACATAAATTTAAAAATGAGCCATGAATAAAAGCGACGAGATATGTGTTTATCTTCATTCCACTGTCTAAAGAAAGAAATCCAGCCGAGAGCCGTATATCCATTTTCCAAGAAAATTATTCCATTTCAAACGGATAGAATCGGAATCGAAGAATTCAGATTTTAGTATCACTAAATACAAAGAAAACGAGAGAAAAATACTTTTCATTATTATTATTATTATTATTATTATTATTATTATTATTATTATTATTATTATTACATTTAAAATAAAGTTATATACCGATAACATGTTCCATAAAGTTTAAAGATTTATATTCAATACATTGGCGGTGAAAACTAATAATTTTCATAAGCGTTTTAGTTTTAGGGTTTAGGGATCTAGTTTAGAGTGTAAGATTAAAATTTAAGGTTTAAGTGATGTAGTGAGAATTTAGGTATTAACCTATAAATCATAAATTCTAACCATAAATCTTAAATACTAAATATAAATTTTAGAGTGTGACATAAATAAAAGGATGAGTCTACCACGTGCGACAAACATTGATGAACACCACTAACGATGAACACTATTTTTTTAAATTTTAAAAATCTAAAAGATTAAAATTATAATTAAAATTATCTCTTAAAAAAATAAAAATCAAATTTAATAGTTACTTTATAAAAATTAATTGGTATCTCTGTTCCCATTCTCGGTCATTCAAACCGTAAGGTCGCTGCAACGACTCACCATTGCTAATTGCTATAAACTTAAAAGTGTTTTCATGGAGTTGGGAAAAATAGAATCAAGCTCGCTTTACTTGCCAAACTTGAAAACTGTGGACATATCTGCATGCCCCAACGCTGAATATGTTTTCCCACTTGCTTTGGCTGGAGGTCTTGATTGCCTACAGAGATACGTCTTTGTGATTTAGGAAATCTGAGGAGTGTTTTTGCAGAAATTAATATTGTGGAAGTACCAGCTTTGGAAATTTTGGAGGTCGTTAGATGTCCTCGATTTAGAAGCTTCATTATTCGGAAAGAAGCAAACAATTCTGTATCATTTAAAGTGATTGAATTTGTTAGGGTTTAAGTTTAGGAGAGTTAAGTATATTTGATTCTAATCTATTAAAAAAATTATAAACTGATTTCTATTTTTGTAACAGATTGATTTTGTTAGGGTTTAGAAGAATTGGGTATATTTGATTCTAACATAGTAAAAAATATTATAAAGTAACTATTAAATTTGATTTTTATTTTTTTAAGAGATAATTTTAATTAAAATTTTAGTCGTTTAGATTTTTAAAATTAAAAAAAAAGTAATGGTGTTCATCGGTATTCATTGTTAGTGGTGTTCTGTTGGGGAAACCGGGTTATTTCCCACACGAACGTAGCTTCAAATCTGAGCTGAAATGTCGAGATCGAAACTACCGAAATTTGCACAGCGGACAAACCCGTCAACTATTGAATATTGAAATCTAATGGAAAAACCCAATAATAAGCAAGCGAAATAAATAATGGAGAGAACACACCGAATTTACGAGGTTCGACGAAAAATGTCGTCTACTCCTCGGGCACCACCACCGGATGATAACTTCACTAATACCAAAATGGTACAAACAAATGGAATTCCTAAGAATTCCCAAATATGAGAGAAGAGAAACAAATGGGAGAGATGGATGTTGGGATGGTTTCAAATGGCAAATGCTAGGCCTATTTATAGTTGAACTTTAAGGACTAAACTTGTAAATAGCCTAAACTTTAGGGACCAGAAATTAATTTTTCCACCCACTTTCCACCCATTTTTTCCACCCACCTTTCCACCCACCTTTCGGTGGCCTTGAAATTTTCAAAGCCAACTTTCAACAAATCTCCACCTTGGCTTGAAATTTCACCAAGCTTTTTAAAAAAATTTTCTCCCCAAACGTTATCTTTTGTAGTGCCTCCAAATGCGCCCACGAGCGCCATACACCCGAAGGTGCTCAAACTTGCAAGATGTTAATCAAGTTCAAACAATGATTGAACTTGATTGATGTTACCACCTTGGTCAACATATCTGCAGGATTTTCTGCTGTCGCAATCTTCTGAAGCAGAATCTTTCCTTCTTCAAAGATGTCCCGCACAAAGTGATACCTCACGTCGATGTGCTTAGTTCTTGAATGGTAGACTTGATTTTTCGCTAAATGAATAGCACTCTGACTGTCACAATAGAGACTAATGTGACTTTGAACAACTCCCAAGTCTTCCAACAATCCGTTAAGCCAAATCGCCTCCTTAACAGCCTCTGCAACTGCCATGTACTTTGCCTCTGTAGTTGACAAAGCCACCGTTGACTGTAAAGTAGACCTCCAACTAACTGGGGCTTTTGCTAGAGTAAACAAATACCCAGTAGTAGACCGACGCTTGTCCAAATCACCAGCATAGTCGGAATCAACATATCCAACCACAAACTGACCAAGTATTTCATCTTGCTCAAACACTAAACCAACATCTACGGTTTGTTGGAGATACCGTAGAATCCATTTCACAGCTTGCCAATGTCCTTTTCCAGGATCATGCATGTACCTGCTCACAACTCCAACTACTTGTGAAATGTCAGGCCTCGTACACACCATCGCATACATCAAGCTCCCTACTGCATTAGCATATGGAACTTTTGCCATATATTCTCGCTCTTCATCAGTTTTAGGAGATAATTGAGAACTGAGTTTCAAATGAGAAGCAAGTGGGGTACTTACATGTTTTGTGCTTTCATTCATGCCAAAACATTGTAATACCTTTTTCAGATATTGCTTCTAAGTCAAACAAAGCTTGCCTCTCCGTCTGTCTCTACTTATCTCCATGCCGAGAATCTTCTTGGCCTCACCTAGATCTTTCATCTCAAACTCTTATTTCAACTGAGCCTTCAATTTGTCTATCTCTTGTTGACTCTTTGAAGCGATCAACATATCATCAACATACAAGAGAAGATAAATGAAAGATCCATCTTGTAGCTTTCGCAAATACACGCAATGGTCGTATTTGCTTCTTGTGTACTTCTGCCTCCTCATAAAGCTATCAAATCGCTTGTACCACTGCCTCGGAGATTGCTTCAATCCATATAGCGATTTGTTCAGCTTACAAACCCATTTCTTACCACCAGCATCTACATATCCTTCTGGTTGAGTCATATAGATCTCCTCTTCCAAATCACCGTGCAAGAAAGCCGTCTTTACATCGAGTTGAGCTAGCTCCAAATTCAACTGTGCTACCAAGGCCAGCAATGTTCTAATGGAGGAATGCTTCACAACAGGGGAAAATACTTCGTTGTAGTCGATTCCCTCCTTCTGAGCGTAGCCTTTAGCTACCAACCTTGCCTTGTAGCGAACATCTTTCTTGCTGGGAGATCCGTCTTTCTTTGCAAACACCCACTTGCATCCAATTACCCTTTTACCTTCTGGTAAATATGCCAAATCCCAGGTGTTGTTCTTCTGGAGAGATTGCATTTCTTCATCCATGGCACTTTTCCACTTGTCACTTTCTAAGCTTTGCATTGCTTCTTGATAAGTGACAGGGATATCATCATCAACAACTGGAAGGGCATAGGCCACTGTATCTGTAAATCGAGCAGGTCTACGAATTTCTCTCCTTGGCCTTGTAACTGCAAGTGGTTCTGGTGTCTCCAATGGTTCTTGGGTTTGAACCTCTTCATCTTCTGATTCCTCCATTGGAGTTGGAGAATCAGTAACATCAATTGCTGGACTAATCACCGTCTCTTGAAACTCCACCTGGTTTGGAGTATACTCCACCTGTTGTGGAGTACTACTTGTCTGAACAACTCCATTTGTTACCTTCTTCAACATGACAGATTCATCAAAGGTAACATCTCTGCTACAAATTATCTTCTTTGTGTCTAAGCACCAAAGTCGAAATCCCTTCACTCCATGAGTGATTCCCATGAAGATAGCCTTTTTTGCTCTAGGATCAAGTTTTGACTCCTTCACATGATAATACGCAGTGGATCCAAATACATGTAAGGAATCATAATCTGTAGCGGGTACTCCAGACCATACCTTCAACGGTGTTTTTCCTCCAATCGCCGATGACGGTAGACGATTGATGAGATGGCCAGCATATGTCACAGCCTCAGCCCAAAATGGTTTGCCCAACCCAGCATTGGACAACATACATCGAACTTTCTCAAGTAGTGTTCGATTCATACGCTCTGCCACCCCATTCTGCTGTGGTGTATGTCTAACAGTGAAGTGTCGAACAATACCATGCTCCTGGCAAACATCAAAGAGCGGATCACTTCTATATTCCCCTCCATTGTCCGTCCTAAGCCGTTTGATCTTCTTGCCAGTCTGGTTCTCGATCATATTTTTCCACTTCAGGAAAACTTTGAGCACTTCATCTTTAGACTTCATTGTATACACCCAAACTCTTCTGGAAAAGTTATCAACAAAAGTTACAAAATAGTGTTTTCCTCCCAGCGACGTTGTTTTGGAAGGACCCCACACATCTGAGTGAACATAATCCAAAATACCTTTCGTATTATGGATAGCGGTGCCGAATTTCACTCTCTTCTGCTTTCCCAGAACACAATGCTCACAAAAATTTAACTTGCAAGCCTTTGCACCTTTCAACAATCCTTGCTTTGCCAAAATTTGCAAGGATTTCTCACCAGCGTGTCCCAACCGCATGTGCCACAACTGAGAAGAATCCAATTTGTCTTCACCGGAAACTGCTGCTACTGCTCCAATAACTGTACTACCTTGGTAGTAATACAAGTTATTTTTCCTGATGCCCTTCATTATCACGAGTGCGCCTGATGTGACTTTCAAAATTCCATCTCTCATAGTGAAAATCGAGCCTTTGGATTCCAAAGCTCCCAACGAGATGAGATTTTTCTTCAAACTAGGCACGTATCGGACATCAGTCAAAACTCTGGTTGATCCATCTTGATTCTTCAATCGGATTGAACCTATCCCAATCGTTTTACAGGCGTTGTCATTGCCCATATAAAGAACTCCTCCATTTAGTTCTACTAAATCGAAGAACCACTCCCGATTAGGGGACATATGATAGGTACAACCCGAATCCAATATCCACTCGTCTGAGCAGAATGATGACGATGAAGCAACCGGTGATATTTCAGAGTCACTAGTATCATGCTCTGCAACACATGCATCTGGAGCAGCTTTTCCTTTCTTCTTCAGCTTCGGGCAATCTTTCTTCCAATGACCTTTCTCATGACAAAAGGCACATTCATCTTTCCCAAGTCTGGACTTTGACTTTGATCTCCCTCTCATTTTTGGCTTTTGGCTTTTCGAGCGACCTCTTACCACCATGGCCTCCGCTGCATTGTACTTGCTCTCCATCTTGGTTTTCTTTCTGAGCTCGTAACTATACAGAGCAGCAGTTACTTCTTTAAGGGTCACCTCATCCTTTCCTTGAAGTAACGTTGTTTCAAGGTGCTCAAATTCATCTGGAAGAGATGACAACAACATTAAAGCCAAATCTTCATCTTTGAAAGTTTCATCCATGCTTAACAGATTTGCCACTAACTCATTGAAGGCAGTGATGTGTTCATTCATATTGGTGCCTGGTTGATAATCAAATCTGAACAATCTTTTCTTCATGTGAAGACGATTCTGAGAGCTTTTCTTTAGGAATTTTTCCTCCAACGCTTTCCACAGTTTGCTTGCAGAAGTCTCGTTCTTGTAGGCATACTTCTGCTCCCTGGAAAGACAAGATCGAATCGTACTGCACGCCATACGATTGATTGTTCTCCAATCTTTCTCCACCATATCTACGGATTTTTCTTCCTCAATGGCAATGTCTAGACCTTGTTGAAATAAAGAGTCTAGCACCTCGCCTTGCCACATGCCGAAGTGACCGGATCCATCGAACAACTCCACCGAGAAGTTTGCATTTGACATTATCCTCCTCACCGGTATAGAGGAAGAGCTTGATGCCCTATCTGATCCGTCTTTTGCCATGGCAACGAATAATATTCAACAGCACGAACTGGATATTGAAACACTGCACCAGGTAAGTTCCCAGGAAAGAGAGGTGGATCAGACGGATCGCTTAAATACCCAGTCTTTCCTAGCCAGAACTTTCCTAGACATGCACTGTCACAACACCACACTTCTAACCGAGCAACCGGGATAGCCTTCACCGAAGCTCTGATACCAATTGTTGGGGAAACCGGGTTATTTCCCACACGAACGTAGCTTCAAATCTGAGCTGAAATGTCGAGATCGAAACTACCGAAATTTGCACAGCGGACAAACCCGTCAACTATTGAATATTGAAATCTAATGGAAAACCCAATAATAAGCAAGCGAAATAAATAATGGAGAGAACACACCGAATTTACGAGGTTCGACGAAAAATGTCGTCTACTCCTCGGGCACCACCACCGGATGATAACTTCACTAATACCAAAATAGTACAAACAAATGGAATTCCTAAGAATTCCCAAATATGAGAGAAGAGAAACAAATGGGAGAGATGGATGTTGGGATGGTTTCAAATGGCAAATGCTAGGCCTATTTATAGTTGAACTTTAAGGACTAAACTTGTAAATAGCCTAAACTTTAGGGACCAGAAATTAATTTTTCCACCCACTTTCCACCCATTTTTTCCACCCACCTTTCCACCCACCTTTCGGTGGCCTTGAAATTTTCAAAGCCAACTTTCAACAAATCTCCACCTTGGCTTGAAATTTCACCAAGCTTTTTAAAAATTTTTTCTCCCCAAACGTTATCTTTTGTAGTGCCTCCAAATGCGCCCACGAGCGCCATACACCCGAAGGTGCTCAAACTTGCAAGATGTTAATCAAGTTCAAACAATGATTGAACTTGATTGATGTTACCACCTTGGTCAACATATCTGCAGGATTTTCTGCTGTCGCAATCTTCTGAAGCAGAATCTTTCCTTCTTCAAAGATGTCCCGCACAAAGTGATACCTCACGTCGATGTGCTTAGTTCTTGAATGGTAGACTTGATTTTTCGCTAAATGAATAGCACTCTGACTGTCACAATAGAGACTAATGTGACTTTGAACAACTCCCAAGTCTTCCAACAATCCGTTAAGCCAAATCGCCTCCTTAACAGCCTCTGCAACTGCCATGTACTTTGCCTCTGTAGTTGACAAAGCCACCGTTGACTGTAAAGTAGACCTCCAAGTAACTGGGGCTTTTGCTAGAGTAAACAAATACCCAGTAGTAGACCGACGCTTGTCCAAATCACCAGCATAGTCGGAATCAACATATCCAACCACAAACTGACCAAGTATTTCATCTTGCTCAAACACTAAACCAACATCTACGGTTTGTTGGAGATACCGTAGAATCCATTTCACAGCTTGCCAATGTCCTTTTCCAGGATCATGCATGTACCTGCTCACAACTCCAACTACTTGTGAAATGTCAGGCCTCGTACACACCATCGCATACATCAAGCTCCCTACTGCATTAGCATATGGAACTTTTGCCATATATTCTCGCTCTTCATCAGTTTTAGGAGATAATTGAGAACTGAGTTTCAAATGAGAAGCAAGTGGGGTACTTACATGTTTTGTGCTTTCATTCATGCCAAAACATTGTAATACCTTTTTCAGATATTGCTTCTAAGTCAAACAAAGCTTGCCTCTCCGTCTGTCTCTACTTATCTCCATGCCGAGAATCTTCTTGGCCTCACCTAGATCTTTCATCTCAAACTCTTATTTCAACTGAGCCTTCAATTTGTCTATCTCTTGTTGACTCTTTGAAGCGATCAACATATCATCAACATACAAGAGAAGATAAATGAAAGATCCATCTTGTAGCTTTCGCAAATACACGCAATGGTCGTATTTGCTTCTTGTGTACTTCTGCCTCCTCATAAAGCTATCAAATCGCTTGTACCACTGCCTCGGAGATTGCTTCAATCCATATAGCGATTTGTTCAGCTTACAAACCCATTTCTTACCACCAGCATCTACATATCCTTCTGGTTGAGTCATATAGATCTCCTCTTCCAAATCACCGTGCAAGAAAGCCGTCTTTACATCGAGTTGAGCTAGCTCCAAATTCAACTGTGCTACCAAGGCCAGCAATGTTCTAATGGAGGAATGCTTCACAACAGGGGAAAATACTTCGTTGTAGTCGATTCCCTCCTTCTGAGCGTAGCCTTTAGCTACCAACCTTGCCTTGTAGCGAACATCTTTCTTGCTGGGAGATCCGTCTTTCTTTGCAAACACCCACTTGCATCCAATTACCCTTTTACCTTCTGGTAAATATGCCAAATCCCAGGTGTTGTTCTTCTGGAGAGATTGCATTTCTTCATCCATGGCACTTTTCCACTTGTCACTTTCTAAGCTTTGCATTGCTTCTTGATAAGTGACAGGGATATCATCATCAACAACTGGAAGGGCATAGGCCACTGTATCTGTAAATCGAGCAGGTCTACGAATTTCTCTCCTTGGCCTTGTAACTGCAAGTGGTTCTGGTGTCTCCAATGGTTCTTGGGTTTGAACCTCTTCATCTTCTGATTCCTCCATTGGAGTTGGAGAATCAGTAACATCAATTGCTGGACTAATCACCGTCTCTTGAAACTCCACCTGGTTTGGAGTATACTCCACCTGTTGTGGAGTACTACTTGTCTGAACAACTCCATTTGTTACCTTCTTCAACATGACAGATTCATCAAAGGTAACATCTCTGCTACAAATTATCTTCTTTGTGTCTAAGCACCAAAGTCGAAATCCCTTCACTCCATGAGTGATTCCCATGAAGATAGCCTTTTTTGCTCTAGGATCAAGTTTTGACTCCTTCACATGATAATACGCAGTGGATCCAAATACATGTAAGGAATCATAATCTGTAGCGGGTACTCCAGACCATACCTTCAACGGTGTTTTTCCTCCAATCGCCGATGACGGTAGACGATTGATGAGATGGCCAGCATATGTCACAGCCTCAGCCCAAAATGGTTTGCCCAACCCAGCATTGGACAACATACATCGAACTTTCTCAAGTAGTGTTCGATTCATACGCTCTGCCACCCCATTCTGCTGTGGTGTATGTCTAACAGTGAAGTGTCGAACAATACCATGCTCCTGGCAAACATCAAAGAGCGGATCACTTCTATATTCCCCTCCATTGTCCGTCCTAAGCCGTTTGATCTTCTTGCCAGTCTGGTTCTCGATCATATTTTTCCACTTCAGGAAAACTTTGAGCACTTCATCTTTAGACTTCATTGTATACACCCAAACTCTTCTGGAAAAGTCATCAACAAAAGTTACAAAATAGTGTTTTCCTCCCAGCGACGTTGTTTTGGAAGGACCCCACACATCTGAGTGAACATAATCCAAAATACCTTTCGTATTATGGATAGCGGTGCCGAATTTCACTCTCTTCTGCTTTCCCAGAACACAATGCTCACAAAAATTTAACTTGCAAGCCTTTGCACCTTTCAACAATCCTTGCTTTGCCAAAATTTGCAAGGATTTCTCACCAGTGTGTCCCAACCGCATGTGCCACAACTGAGAAGAATCCAATTTGTCTTCACCGGAAACTGCTGCTACTGCTCCAATAACTGTACTACCTTGGTAGTAATACAAGTTATTTTTCCTGATGCCCTTCATTATCACGAGTGCGCCTGATGTGACTTTCAAAATTCCATCTCTCATAGTGACAATCGAGCCTTTGGATTCCAAAGCTCCCAACGAGATGAGATTTTTCTTCAAACTAGGCACGTATCGGACATCAGTCAAAACTCTGGTTGATCCATCTTGATTCTTCAATCGGATTGAACCTATCCCAATCGTTTTACAGGCGTTGTCATTGCCCATATAAACAACTCCTCTATTTAGTTCTACTAAATCGAAGAACCACTCCCGATTAAAGGGGACATATGATAGGTACAACCCGAATCCAATATCCACTCGTCTGAGCAGAATGATGACGATGAAGCAACCAGTGATATTTCAGAGTCACTAGTATCATGCTCTGCAACACATGCATCTGGAGCAGCTTTTCCTTTCTTCTTCAGCTTCGGGCAATCTTTCTTCCAATGACCTTTCTCATGACAAAAGGCACATTCATCTTTCCCAAGTCTGGACTTTGACTTTGATCTCCCTCTCATTTTTGGCTTTTGGCTTTTCGAGCGACCTCTTACCACCATGGCCTCCGCTGCATTGTACTTGCTCTCCATCTTGGTTTTCTTTCTGAGCTCGTAACTATACAGAGCAGCAGTTACTTCTTTAAGGGTCACCTCATCCTTTCCGTGAAGTAACGTTGTTTCAAGGTGCTCAAATTCATCTGGAAGAGATGACAACAACATTAAAGCCAAATCTTCATCTTTGAAAGTTTCATCCATGCTTAACAGATTTGCCACTAACTCATTGAAGGCAGTGATGTGTTCATTCATATTGGTTCCTGGTTGATAATCAAATCTGAACAATCTTTTCTTCATGTGAAGACGATTCTGAGAGCTTTTCTTTAGGAATTTTTCCTCCAACGCTTTCCACAGTTTGCTTGCAGAAGTCTCGTTCTTGTAGGCATACTTCTGCTCCCTGGAAAGACAAGATCGAATCGTACTGCACGCCATACGATTGATTGTTCTCCAATCTTTCTCCACCATATCTACGGGTTTTTCTTCCTCAATGGCAATGTCTAGACCTTGTTGAAATAAAGAGTCTAGCACCTCGCCTTGCCACATGCCGAAGTGACCAGATCCATCGAACAACTCCACCGAGAAGTTTGCATTTGACATTATCCTCTTCACCGGTATAGAGGAAGAGCTTGATGCCCTATCTGATCCGTCTTTTGCCATGGCAACGAATAATATTCAACAGCACGAACTGGATATTGAAACACTGCACCAGGTAAGTTCCCAGGAAAGAGAGGTGGATCAGACGGATCGCTTAAATACCCAGTCTTTCCTAGCCAGAACTTTCCTAGACATGCACTGTCACAACACCACACTTCTAACCGAGCAACCGGGATAGCCTTCACCGAAGCTCTGATACCAATTGTTGGGGAAACCGGGTTATTTCCCACACGAACGTAGCTTCAAATCTGAGCTGAAATGTCGAGATCGAAACTACCGAAATTTGCACAGCGGACAAACCCGTCAACTATTGAATATTGAAATCTAATGGAAAAACCCAATAATAAGCAAGCGAAATAAATAATGGAGAGAACACACCGAATTTACGAGGTTCGACAAAAAATGTCGTCTACTCCTCGGGCACCACCACCGGATGATAACTTCACTAATATCAAAATGGTACAAACAAATGGAATTCCTAAGAATTCCCAAATATGAGAGAAGAGAAACAAATGGGAGAGATGGATGTTGGGATGGTTTCAAATGGCAAATGCTAGGCCTATTTATAGTTGAACTTTAAGGACTAAACTTGTAAATAGCCTAAACTTTAGGGACCAGAAATTAATTTTTCCACCCACTTTCCACCCATTTTTTCCACCCACCTTTCGGTGGCTTTCGGTGGCCTTGAAATTTTCAAAGCCAACTTTCAACAAATCTCCACCTTGGCTTGAAATTTCACAAAGCTTTTTAAAAAAATTTTCTCCCCAAACGTTATCTTTTGTAGTGCCTCCAAATGCGCCCACGAGCGCCATACACCCGAAGGTGCTCAAACTTGCAAGATGTTAATCAAGTTCAAACAATGATTGAACTTGATTGATGTTACTACCTTGGTCAACATATCTGCAGGATTTTCTGCTGTCGCAATCTTCTGAAGCAGAATCTTTCCTTCTTCAAAGATGTCCCGCACAAAGTGATACCTCACGTCGATGTGCTTAGTTCTTGAATGGTAGACTTGATTTTTCGCTAAATGAATAGCACTTTGACTGTCACAATAGAGACTAATGTGACTTTGAACAACTCCCAAGTCTTCCAACAATCCGTTAAGCCAAATCGCCTCCTTAACAGCCTCTGCAACTGCCATGTACTTTGCCTCTGTAGTTGACAAAGCCACCGTTGACTGTAAAGTAGACCTCCAACTAACTGGGGCTTTTGCTATAGTAAACAAATACCCAGTAGTAGACCGACGCTTGTCCAAATCACCAGCATAGTCGGAATCAACATATCCAACCACAAACTGACCAAGTATTTCATCTTGCTCAAACACTAAACCAACATCTACGGTTTGTTGGAGATACCGTAGAATCCATTTCACAGCTTGCCAATGTCCTTTTCCAGGATCATGCATGTACCTGCTCACAACTCAACTGTTTGTGAAATGTCAGGCCTTGTACACACCATCGCATACATCAAGCTCCCTACTGCATTAGCATATGGAACTTTTGCCATATATTCTCGCTCTTCATCAGTTTTAGGAGATAATTGAGAACTGAGTTTCAAATGAGAAGCAAGTGGGGTACTTACATGTTTTGTGCTTTCATTCATGCCAAAACATTGTAATACCTTTTTCAGATATTGCTTCTAAGTCAAACAAAGCTTGCCTCTCCGTCTGTCTCTACTTATCTCCATGCCGAGAATCTTCTTGGCCTCACCTAGATCTTTCATCTCAAACTCTTATTTCAACTGAGCCTTCAATTTGTCTATCTCTTGTTGACTCTTTGAAGCGATCAACATATCATCAACATACAAGAGAAGATAAATGAAAGATCCATCTTGTAGCTTTCGCAAATACACGCAATGGTCGTATTTGCTTCTTGTGTACTTCTGCCTCCTCATAAAGCTATCAAATCGCTTGTACCACTGCCTCGGAGATTGCTTCAATCCATATAGCGATTTGTTCAGCTTACAAACCCATTTCTTACCACCAGCATCTACATATCCTTCTGGTTGAGTCATATAGATCTCCTCTTCCAAATCACCGTGCAAGAAAGCCGTCTTTACATCGAGTTGAGCTAGCTCCAAATTCAACTGTGCTACCAAGGCCAGCAATGTTCTAATGGAGGAATGCTTCACAACAGGGGAAAATACTTCGTTGTAGTCGATTCCCTCCTTCTGAGCGTAGCCTTTAGCTACCAACCTTGCCTTGTAGCGAACATCTTTCTTGCTGGGAGATCCGTCTTTCTTTGCAAACACCCACTTGCATCCAATTACCCTTTTACCTTCTGGTAAATATGCCAAATCCCAGGTGTTGTTCTTCTGGAGAGATTGCATTTCTTCATCCATGGCACTTTTCCACTTGTCACTTTCTAAGCTTTGCATTGCTTCTTGATAAGTGACAGGGATATCATCATCAACAACTGGAAGGGCATAGGCCACTGTATCTGTAAATCGAGCAGGTCTACGAATTTCTCTCCTTGGCCTTGTAACTGCAAGTGGTTCTGGTGTCTCCAATGGTTCTTGGGTTTGAACCTCTTCATCTTCTGATTCCTCCATTGGAGTTGGAGAATCAGTAACATCAATTGCTGGACTAATCACCGTCTCTTGAAACTCCACCTGGTTTGGAGTATACTCCACCTGTTGTGGAGTACTACTTGTCTGAACAGCTCCATTTGTTACCTTCTTCAACATGACAGATTCATCAAAGGTAACATCTCTGCTACAAATTATCTTCTTTGTGTCTAAGCACCAAAGTCGAAATCCCTTCACTCCATGAGTGATTCCCATGAAGATAGCCTTCTTTGCTCTAGGATCAAGTTTTGACTCCTTCACATGATAATACGCAGTGGATCCAAATACATGTAAGGAATCATAATCTGTAGCGGGTACTCCAGACCATACCTTCAACGGTGTTTTTCCTCCAATCGCCGATGACGGTAGACGATTGATGAGATGGCCAGCATATGTCACAGCCTCAGCCCAAAATGGTTTGCCCAACCCAGCATTGGACAACATACATCGAACTTTCTCAAGTAGTGTTCGATTCATACGCTCTGCCACCCCCATTCTGCTGTGGTGTATGTCTAACAGTGAAGTGTCGAACAATACCATGCTCCTGGCAAACGTCAAAGAGCGGATCACTTCTATATTCCCCTCCATTGTCCGTCCTAAGCCGTTTGATGTTCTTGCCAGTCTGGTTCTCGATCATATTTTTCCACTTCAGGAAAACTTTGAGCACTTCATCTTTAGACTTCATTGTATACACCCAAACTCTTCTGGAAAAGTCATCAACAAAAGTTACAAAATAGTGTTTTCCTCCCAGCGACGTTGTTTTGGAAGGACCCCACACATCTGAGTGAACATAATCCAAAATACCTTTCGTATTATGGATAGCGGTGCCGAATTTCACCCTCTTCTGCTTTCCCAGAACACAATGCTCACAAAAATTTAACTTGCAAGCCTTTGCACCTTTCAACAATCCTTGCTTTGCCAAAATTTGCAAGGATTTCTCACCAGCGTGTCCCAACCGCATGTGCCACAACTGAGAAGAATCCAATTTGTCTTCACCGGAAACTGCTGCTACTGCTCCAATAACTGTACTACCTTGGTAGTAATACAAGTTATTTTTCCTGATGCCCTTCATTATCACGAGTGCGCCTGATGTGACTTTCAAAATTCCATCTCTCATAGTGACAATCGAGCCTTTGGATTCCAAAGCTCCCAACGAGATGAGATTTTTCTTCAAACTAGGCACGTATCAGACATCAGTCAAAACTCTGGTTGATCCATCTTGATTCTTCAATCGGATTGAACCTATCCCAATCGTTTTACAGGCGTTGTCATTGCCCATATAAAGAACTCCTCCATTTAGTTCTACTAAATCGAAGAACCACTCCCGATTAGGGGACATATGATAGGTACAACCCGAATCCAATATCCACTCGTCTGAGCAGAATGATGACGATGAAGCAACCAGTGATATTTCAGAGTCACTAGTATCATGCTCTGCAACACATGCATCTGGAGCAGCTTTTCCTTTCTTCTTCAGCTTCGGGCAATCTTTCTTCCAATGACCTTTCTCATGACAAAAGGCACATTCATCTTTCCCAAGTCTGGACTTTGACTTTGATCTCCCTCTCATTTTTGGCTTTTGGCTTTTCGAGCGACCTCTTACCACCATGGCCTCCGCTGCATTGTACTTGCTCTCCATCTTGGTTTTCTTTCTGAGCTCGTAACTATACAGAGCAGTAGTTACTTCTTTAAGGGTCACCTCATCCTTTCCGTGAAGTAACGTTGTTTCAAGGTGCTCAAATTCATCTGGAAGAGATGACAACAACATTAAAGCCAAATCTTCATCTTTGAAAGTTTCATCCATGCTTAACAGATTTGCCACTAACTCATTGAAGGCAGTGATGTGTTCATTCATATTGGTGCCTGGTTGATAATCAAATCTGAACAATCTTTTCTTCATGTGAAGACGATTCTGAGAGCTTTTCTTTAGGAATTTTTCCTCCAACGCTTTCCACAGTTTGCTTGCAGAAGTCTCGTTCTTGTAGGCATACTTCTGCTCCCTGGAAAGACAAGATCGAATCGTACTGCACGCCATACGATTGATTGTTCTCCAATCTTTCTCCACCATATCTACGGGTTTTTCTTCCTCAATGGCAATGTCTAGACCTTGTTGAAATAAAGAGTCTAGCACCTCGCCTTGCCACATGCCGAAGTGACCGGATCCATCGAACAACTCCACCGAGAAGTTTGCATTTGACATTATCCTCCTCACCGGTATAGAGGAAGAGCTTGATGCCCTATCTGATCCGTCTTTTGCCATGGCAACGAATAATATTCAACAGCACGAACTGGATATTGAAACACTGCACCAGGTAAGTTCCCAGGAAAGAGAGGTGGATCAGACGGATCGCTTAAATACCCAGTCTTTCCTAGCCAGAACTTTCCTAGACATGCACTGTCACAACACCACACTTCTAACCGAGCAACCGGGATAGCCTTCACCGAAGCTCTGATACCAATTGTTGGGGAAACCGGGTTATTTCCCACACGAACGTAGCTTCAAATCTGAGCTGAAATGTCGAGATCAAAACTACCGAAATTTGCACAGCGGACAAACCCGTCAACTATTGAATATTGAAATCTAATGGAAAAACCCAATAATAAGCAAGCGAAATAAATAATGGAGAGAACACACCGAATTTACGAGGTTCGACGAAAAATGTCGTCTACTCCTCGGGCACCACCACCGGATGATAACTTCACTAATACCAAAATGGTACAAACAAATGGAATTCCTAAGAATTCCCAAATATGAGAGAAGAGAAACAAATGGGAGAGATGGATGTTGGGATGGTTTCAAATGGCAAATGCTAGACCTATTTATAGTTGAACTTTAAGGACTAAACTTGTAAATAGCCTAAACTTTAGGGACCAGAAATTAATTTTTCCACCCACTTTCCACCCATTTTTTCCACCCACCTTTCCACCCACCTTTCCGTGGCTTTCGGTGGCCTTGAAATTTTCAAAGCCAACTTTCAACATGTTCAACAAAGTTTATCCACGCTGTAAAATTTTCCTAAATAAAAATACCGATAAATAACGATTATCTGTGTTTATATTCATTCCCACTGTCTGAATAAAAAAATCCACCCGTGCGCCGTATATCCATTTTCTAAGAAAAATTATTCCATTTCAAACGGATAGAATCAGAATCGAAGAATTCAGATTTTAGTATCACTAAATACAAAGAAAAGGAGAGAAAAATATTTATTATTATTATTATTATTATTATTATTATTATTATTATTATTCAACACATAAAGTGATATGGGGAGAATTTAGGTGTTAACATATATAAATCCTAAATTCTAAATTCTAACCATAAATCCTAGATTCTAAACATAAATTTTAGAGCAATGTATAAATAGAAGCACCGAAAAATGACAAGATTTGTGTTTATATCTATTCCCACTTTCTGAACAAAAAATTATAATTAGGTGAATTTAGGTCATTACTTCATGTGTTTATATCCACACCTAAATAAAAAGATTTAGGGTTTAGAGATTAGGGTTTAGTTTGTAAGATAATATGGTGAGAATTTAAGTTTTAACCTATATATAAACCCTAAATTCAAAAATTATACACCCTAAACCATACACCCTCAAATTATAATAATCTAAAGTTTAATTTAAATATGATATATTAAGTTGCAGATGTTTGTAATAGAGCAAAATGTTGTCAATAATTTGCATAAAATTCAACCTCCGGAATCATGCCTTGCTGAAAAACAAGCACTTGAATTTTGAAAGCAACGATTATGCTGTGTTACTCGTGTAGCTAAACTTAGTACTGATTAACAAAAGAGCATAATGCACTGTAGTTGCAGTATATTTAAACCCTAATCAAAACCAGGGCCGTCCCTGGGCATGGGCAATAGGGACGCCCGCCCAGGGGCCCTACCCTATCCAGGGCCCATTTTTTTAAATATTTATAGTTAAAGTTTAATATTTTTTAATATTTATTATTTAAAATTTAATTTTTTTAATAATTGTTATTAGAGTTCTATTCTTAAATTTTATTTTTTTGATATTTTTTATTATGGGTATAATTTTTTTCAATACTTGTTATTATATGCTCATTTTTTTCGAATACTTGTAATTAGGGGCTCATTTTTTATTATTTATTGTTATCACAGTACTTGTTATTAGGGTACAAAATTTTCAATACTTGTTATTATGAGGCCAATTTTTTAATACTTGTTACTAGGGGCCTATCTTTTCTAGTATTTGTTATTAGAGCCCTACTCTTAAATTTTATTTTTTCTGATACTTGTTATTACGAGTCCAATTTTTTTCAATACTTGTTATTTATAGTCTATTTCCCTAATACTTGTTATTACACGCATACTCTTAAATTTTAATTTTTCAATACTTGTTATTAGGGTTTCATTTTTCCCTATATTTGTTATTACAAGAATACTCTTAAAATTCTTTTTTTTTCAAAATTTGTTAATAGGGACCCATTTTTTTATATATCACTTGTTACTAAGGGTTTAATTTCAAATTTTATTTTTTTCTAATACTCGTTATTAGGGGAAAGGGTGAGCAAAACTCCACTCGACTCGAAAAAATTGATTTTTTCGACTCGACTTGTCTTGACTCAAAAAAAATTTCAAATAAAGTTTGAGTTGTAAAATAAAAATTCTAATAACTCAAAATTTTAGTATTTAGTAGATAAACTTTTAAGTTCGAGTCGCAAGGACTCGTAAACTCGTATAACTTGAAATTTTTTTATTCAACTTAACTCGATCGAACGCTCACCCTTAATTAGGGGCCTATTTTTTAAGTTTGCCCATGGGCTACCAAAATCTCAGAAACGGCTCTGATCAAAACTTTGCACTAAACTCAACAAATCATGTTGCCATGGTTGGATGCATGCAGGGAATCAATGGATATGTTGAAAGGCACATCTTCATTCGGCGACTATCGGAGTAACGATGACGAGGCTTCCCTCGGTAAACCACTCATTCCCGACACAACTTTAGATGAAGAAGCGCCCGTCTCTGCTCTCTCGGCTTCGCTGCAGAAAGCATCTTTCCATGGATCAATGCCATCAATGAAGAAGTGTTCATTTACACAAGCACTTGTTAATGGTAATGAACCGTTTAGTTTTCGAAGTTCGAACAACTAATTATGTGCTGTTTAAAGGCTTCTCAATCTCATTGCTTTTGTTAATTACCTAGGAATCAATGTTCTGACCGGCATAGGGCTACTTACAACTCCTTATGCTGTTAAAGAAGGAGGGTGGATGAGCCTCACGCTGCTCATGATGTTTGCTGTCATTGCCTGTTATACTGGGATTTTATTAAAGAGATGCTTAGAGAGCTCTCCTGGTCTACAAACTTATCCCGATATCGGACATGCCGCTTTCGGTGTACCCGGTCGCTTGATTATAGCTGTAAGTGTGATTATGTGCTCAAATTGAGTGTTGTCCAATACTCCAATGTTCTCTTCTTGTATGCATTTTTGATTGCAATTGTATTGACAGAGATACTAACACTAAACACTTCGGTTTCAATCGGTTATATGCAGGTAACTCTGTATGCAGAATTATATGTAAGTACAATGATATGATTTCTTGGTTCAATATCATGCTCTACAGAATCTTCTCCTAAAAGATTAAACAGTGCCTCTAATCTGTAGGCCGGGTGCGTGGAGTTCGTGATAATCATAAGCGATAACCTGTCCACGATTTTCCCGAACACCAGCATACACATTGCCGGAATATATCTTAATGCTCATCAAATATTTGCTATCATAGGAATCCTCATTGTTCTCCCAACTGTTTGGCTCCGGGACCTTAGTTTGCTGTCTTACCTTTCGGGTCTATTTCTCCATAAACTACTCTCTCAAATATCAGGTTTCATAAAGTTCCACTGCTGATCTTAAGTAATCTTTTAAATGGTGCAGTTGGTGGAGTAGGAGCATCGATTTTCGTGGTGCTTTGCTTGTTATGGGTCGGGGCCGTCGATCAAATCGGGTTTCATCGAACTGGAACTGCTCTTAACCTCGCTAGCTTACCAATTTCAGTTGGCATATATAGTTTCTGCTATGCAGGCCATTCAGTTTTTCCAAATATATATTCTTCCATGAAAGAACCTTCACTGTTTCCACTTGTACTTATAGTCAGGTAACATAAAGTCACACCTTAGTTTATATATAGACAAAATTTCACATTCACTCTGTTAAAACTTGTGTTTCTTCTGTTTTAGCTTTATATTCTGTTGGTTCATCTGCACTGGAGCAGCAATCTCAGGTTTTCTGATATTCGGCGACTCGGTTCAATCTCAGTTTACATTAAACATGCCAATAAAATTTGCAGCCTCTAAAATTGCAGTGTGGACGGTGGTATGTTCTTAAAACACCACCATTAGCTTCTTATTTCCATGCTTGTGCACACAGTTCCAACTTCCAAGACCAGCTGAAATATGTCAATTGTTTCCCATCAGGTTATCATAACAATATCCAAGTATGCCTTGACACTCACTCCCGTTGCAATGAGTCTGGAAGAACTCGTACCTTCGACATGGTCGAGATCTTACGGTGTTTCCGTACTCATCAGAACAGCTCTAGTGATTTCAACTTTAGTTGTTGCAATGGCAGTTCCCTTCTTTGGTAAAAAACACACATTTAGATATACAGTTCAAAATTCAAATCATTCAAATATCGCCTTCGTGCTCATTTGTCAACCTTTTCTTACTGCAGCTTCTCTCATGGCATTGGCTGGATCTTTACTTACAGTGCTAATTGTAAGTTCATTTGTTCTTTAGACTAGAGACTGCTAAAAAAATAAGTGTATTTTTCAATCAATTTCTGTGTCTGATGTTTTATTATAATTGCAGACTATTATCTTCCCATGTGCCTGTTATCTCAGCATACTCGGCCATAGATTAACCAATATGCAAGTAAGAATTCTTTCTTTAATTACAGCTTTCCTAGATTAATTAGTATATATTGACATGAATATTTTCTGGCATTCAGATGGCGGTCTGCATTTGCATTTCGATTCTGGGATTTTTTATTGCTTGTGATGGCACATATTCTGCTGTCATAAGAATAGCAGGCCAACGTTGAAGATGCTAAATTCCCAATTCCCATATCCTAAGTGTCTGCAACTTCACAGTTCCATGAGCTTGTACTGGATATGGCAATGCAAATGGAGTATTTATAGCTTCAAAAGCCAATATATCCTGTCAATTGTACCACAGCAAATTGTATTTGTTAAAAAAAATACTATAACGAATAATATTCTTCAAATATTCTGGTATGGAAGTTTATAGCCCAAGGTTCCATAACAGAAAATATGGAAAAATATATATGATATGAAAGTGAGACTTGATGACCAAATCCCAACATGGGACAATGGGTTACTGTAATCACCTATTTTGTTCGGGGTGTTAACCCGTCTTTCTTTTTTTAAATAATAATGAGTTTTATATATTGTGATAAAAAAATTAAAAATTAAAAACAGTATATATATATATATATATATATATATATATATATATATATATTATTACTATTAGGGTATCTATTATTACTATTTACTATTATTTATACTATTATCGTATACTAGTATATTTTTTTATCAATGAGAGTATGATTTATTCAAATGCAAGAAATCATACAACCTACCATATGCCTCCTTAAAAAACCTCCCTAACCTAAGTTGGAGGAAAAAGAGTGCATCATGGTAAGCACGAAGGACACCACTACCAATAACAAACACGGTCAGGACGCCATACAAGGCTCCGCTATGACATGAACCCAAGAGACTCTATCCACACCCCCTTTCGCCAATGCATCGGCAAAAAAGTTCGCCTCACGAAAAACATGGTGAAAACACACACATCTCAGCTGCATACACGCGTTATCGATCTCGCTAAACAGCCATCAATAACGCCACGGCCTCTTCTCCGTATGAAGCACCCAAGACAATGCAATCAGTGAGTCCGATTCGATGACAAACGACCAATTCGACTTCCAACTTGTATCAACAAGCAATCGTACGGCATGATAAATAGCCCACACCTTCGCCTCATTAGAGTCCATACATCCCAAAGGCCCCGAGAACACAACGAACACCACACCCCTCTCATCCCGCAATACACCCTCACAGCCCGCCATGCCCGGCTTCCCTCTCGCGGATCCATCCACATTAAATTTCAGTGTCCCTGACAACGGCGGACACCAACTCTAGGCCCTACCTGACAAGTCGACACACAATCCAGCGGCCAAAGCCACCAAGCAGATTCGACAATGTCCCTCCCCCTCAATGTTACTTTGATCCAATAGAAAGATCGTAATTTAACAAGGAACACAACCTCTTCAATCGCAAGCTGTTTTTGGTTGAACATCACCTCATTCCGCGCAAGCCAAAGGGACCACAACACCGCTGCGCAACCAATAATCCACCAAGCTCTCCCCACCCCCGTCAATACACCATACATACAATGTACCAAGAAGTCCGCAAGAGAAGGCGACCGCACCCACATTATATGCCACCACGTAAAGAATGCCTCCCACACCTTTTCCACAAACGGACACTCGAAAAGGATATGTTCTTCCACATCAATATCCACCCTACACCACACACAATGAACATCCGCCACTGGTACACCCCTATCTTGTAACATCGCCAAAGTTGGCAACCGACGCAATTGCACAAACCATATGAAACATTGTACTTTCGGAGGGGCATCAATTTTCCAAATATTAAAACCATACATACCTTCATTGGAGATTCTAAACGATGACATAAGCTTCATAAGGCTCCCAACCGAAAACTGCCCATCCGCACTTGGCTTCCATATCAACACATCCGCCCAGCTCTCACGTATCTTAATCCCCCGCACGATCGCCCGCATCTGTCTGAGCTACTGCTGCTCAAACGAGCGTAGGCTACGACCAAAAAACAGTAACCAGGCATCGTGACTCAAGCTTCCCTGCACAACATAGTCACAAATTCTTGCTACCTTATTAGTCGCACAACGAAATAAATGCGGGAACACCTCACACAATGGCACATCGATACACCAACGATCATACCAAAAAAGAACTCGCTGTCCATTCCCCACTTGCCACATAAAACACTCCTCACGCATGAAATTTTGTACTATATCCCCCTCTTGAACCTCAACAATACGTCGCCACACATGGGACATATGACACTTCCCAACCCCACTCGGCAATCGACCACACGATGATTCCCCATACTTAGCCACAACTATATCCTTCCATAACGAATTATGATTATCGGCATAGCGCCACAACCATTTCGCTAGCAAAGCCGAATTACGTAGTTCAATACTCGCCACCCCAAGTCCTCCCAAATTCCTCGGTCGACAAACCGATGCCCATGCTACACGATTGAATTTCCTCTTTAAGTCTGTGTCGCCCCAAAGAAAGGCCCTTCTAATCTTATCTATCTTTGTGATTACCATCTTCGACACTCTAAATATACTCATATAGTATAGAGGTAAAGTCGATAATACCGAGTTCACCAACGTCACCCTCGCTGCAAACGAAAAAGAATTCTTCTTCCACCCCGCTAGACATAGTCTCATCCTATTGATCACCGGTTCCCATACTTTGCCATTCCTTGGGTTAATTCCAATCGGAATTCCCAAGTACTTGAACGTCAATTGTGCTGTAACCCCCTAGACCCGCCTATGCGTTACGACGGATCCTAGGAAGTCACATTAGGGTCACAAGAGCGACCCACAGTAAGATTTCAAATAAACCTATAGTTAAACCTTTAAAATCATAAAACAAATATCTGATTTAAAATACAATTTCAGAAATCGTTTAAAACGATAAAACAATCATGATACCAGTTGCAGAAAATAAGTTTCAGACTCAATTGTATAATTCAAACATGACACACATGCCCCCTAGTTACACTGATACCATACTCCCTGACGAGCCGAAGAAACTCCCATACCGACGTTGATAGGTGCAACTTGTCTGATCTTTTATCCTGAGATGGTAAAAACAACATGAGCTTGAGAAAGCTCAGTAATACAGAACTACCAAAAGATGCTATAAGCTCATGCAGACATACGGAAGGCATAACATTTTTATGATGTTCCAGGCAATACTTATCTCCATTTATGTTTCGCTGATTTAGTGAAACACTATTTTTGAGGACTACAAGATTTGTTCTTTCTATGTTACTGAGTATTATGATAGAGCTTATTGTTCAGAGAGTCAACAGAGTGGCAGGTTGGAGAAGTTAAACCATGAAGCCTAGTGTGTTTTAATAAGTTGCAAAACAACATACATAAGTACTTAGCATCATATTATATGAACACATAACAGAATAAATGCAAATGCTCGGATGCATGTATGCGTTTACTAGTGACTACCCTCCAACCTTACACCAAGAGGCAGTTTCCAAAATTTCGTCATAGGCATTAACCAGTGCACATTTGGCATAGGTGCCAACCTAAGGGAATACCTTAGGAACGGTACGGTACGGTATGATAGGTATTACCCTAGCCGAAGCATAGGAACCTGTAACGGTAAAGGAATTACCAGCTGGATCAGAGCTGAACCTACGGTCACTTCATATGATAACCCAACAGTATACCCCAACAGAATCAGTGTTCAGATTTCCAGACATGATTAACAGAATATATGTGACAGATATTTTATTCATAATATCAGAAACAGAAGAATATATGCTTTTGACGGATAAATAGGCATACTATTGAGCAGAGCAGAGCAGACACTTGTTATTCATCATGCAAACAGATTATACCATCATAGGTCAAACTAACAGATCATACTATTGAGTTTATCAGGCAATCTGACAAAACCATTACAGATCAAACGATCACATAACAAATATACAGATTGATCAGACATATATCAGGTAGGCAGAGAATGTCATCAAACATAATATTTTTCATGACTAATTAATTATACAGTTCATTCAACAGAATATATCACACATGGAACACACTAGGTGAGACAGATCATTTCTTGGAGATGTTTGGCATTTACGGAAAGAGACATATTGAACTCTTGACAACTTGCACGAATTTCTGAAACGTGGCTCCTCTTAAGAAGGGGATTCATACTAACAGTTTAACCCAGATATTCAGAAGGCGATACTTCAAGACCTTAGAAAGTTCAGATATATTATGGGTACTTTAGTCCTTTAAGTATACAAGGGCAATATGGTCATTTTGACGTTCACAGACATTCTGGTAATCATACCAACATTGAAAACAATGGTTCACAGAACTCGGGTATCATATTTGCTCATTAGTTTTCTATCCAGACGTTCAAGAATTTCTAACTTAAAATCTTTTAAGTTATCAGATAATTTCAGTAATGTTCCGATTATTTAGGCTATCATTGCCTTTCAGTTATTTTGGGTCTTATTAACAAATCCAGAATTTCATCAGATACCTAGTTACTGATTAACTCAAGAGGGTATTTCAGATATTTTAGACTGAGATAATTCTATCAATTGGTACCTCCATCATTCACTTACTAAAACGAGATTAAGGAGTCCTAACTCTCCGGCCCTTTACAGAAAATTCATTTATTTCAGAACTTGAGGTTTATTGTCATTCAATTAATCAGACATCATTGATAGAGTTTCAGATTTAACTGTATTATTTATTACTATTAGCACTTTCGATACTCCCGGTCTATTAATATTCATATCTGAATTCTATTTATATTCTTGTCTGAATACTTTGATCTTACTGATTCTGATACTTAATTTTCGTATCGAATTCGGCTTAAGCAGAGTTCACAGATACACTTCATCACAAACATGCATGCTTTAACCGGATATTAACATGTGCATAAAGCATACAAGGGGTAGTAATGTATTACCTTAATTCCGAGTTATACCGGTTGACTCCCGATACTACATTCGATCGCATTCGAATCCGGACTGGATGTCCCATGACATTTCGAATACCGAGATGCTTGCATACCTTCAATTACACAAATTAACATTTCAGTTCTTATCCATAGAGCCCTTAACAAAATTAAATACTTTCGGGTTCAAGGTCAGATACGGAGGCCTTCGGGTCAGAATTTTGCAAAACGGGCTTCAAAATCGGACTCAGGACGTCGAAAAACATAAAATAGGGCTTTTCGGAAAATTTGACTTTTTGGTCAACGGTCAAAGTCAACGCTGACGTCAGCAGGTCAACGGTCAACGGGGTCAGAGTCAACTGGTCAAAGTCAATGCTGACGTCAGCATGACGGCAGCAGTCAACATGGGTCAACTGAGTTGACTCGGGTTGACGGGTCGGGTCGGGTCGGACGGTCAACGGGTCAGGTCAGACAGGTAAACGGGTCGGATCGGACGGGTTGACCGGGTCGGACGGGTTGACCGGGTCGGGTTCGGGTTAACCGGGTCGGGTTCGGGTTAACCGGGTCGGGTTCGGGTTAACCGGGTCGGGTTCGGGTTAATCGGGTCGGGTCGGACGCCAAATTGGCTTGGTTTGGGTTGGGCTCAGACATATTGGGCCGACATGTTTGGGTTAAGGCCATTGGGCCTTATCAGGCCAGCCCACTTACCCAAAACGGTTCTGGTCGCCGGAGTGGTCGCCGGAGACGCCTTTTGCGTCGAATCTGCCTGAAAAAAATTGTTTAATCAAACCCACAATGAACCCATCCATAAAAACTTGAAATAAGCCGGAATCCTACCGGATTTGACCAAAAACGAGGGAAACACGGTTGATTCGGCGTAGCTCCGACGAAGGGCTTAACGGCGGCGAACGGAGGCGGCAAGCTCAGGCTTTGTAGATCTGGACACAAGGATTTCGTTCGTGCCCACGGTGAGCCAAGATCGGCGGTGGATCGGCCGGAAACGCGACAGACATGGTCCCCGAAGTTGTCGAATTTCGTTCGATGTTCCACCGCACACCGCTGCTCGAGGACGCGCGTGACCGGTAGCGACGACCTCATGGCGAGACGGAGAACACACCTATGGCGGCGGTGTCACGGACGGCGCATTGGTGACGCGGCTGCAAGCTTGCCGGCAAGGGAGAAAAAAGAAAGGGGGGTTTCGGGGAGAGAGAAAATATAATTGGGATCTGATTTTTTTTTCTTCAATACAGCTGGTAGTTGAAGAGTCAAAATTTATTAAAGTCAGGTGCACAACAATAAAAGGTTCAAATAAATTTTTAGAGAACTTTGCACTAAGAGCATGCTAGCTCAAACGGCTGGGTAACGGCCAAAATTAGGGGAGGTTACGGGTTCGACTCCCATGTAGCACTCTCCCTCTCTCATTTTTTTTTATAATCTTGTGGGTGTTACAATTCTCCCTCCCTTAAAAGAAATTTCGTCCTCGAAATTTACTATGGTCGAACAAATGCAGAAACTGCCATTTTATTTATTCTTGTAATGAAACTTATCCATCAAAGCATTATTGTTTCTCGGGACCTACAGACAATCACGGATCAATCTGTCAGTTTCCTTGGATACTCACATTGACTTCAGACTAATAATCATCCCAACCTACATTTTGGACCAATCAATCAGAACTTAACATTTGAATCCATACCTAACTTCATATAATACAAAACATTCTCGCCACCACAAAAGTAGATCATACTCTCTGAAGGTACGTCTTTCAGAATCTGAATTACTCTACTTGGTTGACCAATTAAACAGAAGTTAATCATACCTCCCAAAGGTATATCTTTCAGAGTTCGAATTACTCTTCTAGGATGACCATTTTTTTTTTGAAAACTACAACTACAGTTCAGATAAGCGCTCGGACTCCAACGACAATTCCAGAATCAGGATGTAAACATCAAATTTCAATCAGGGATGATATTTATCGATATACCAAGCCACATTATGGAGGAGATGCCTTTCCTCATACTGATCGAACACAACTTAGGTCATTAGCGGATATCACATACCCTCAACGTAATATTCAGACAACTATTCCTTTCGCGTTTAACAGAGGTACCACAGATTATATACTTCAGCATAATCACAAACACTTCTCTCTGAAGTTCATAGAGTTGTTTTTTTTTAACAATTCCGGTAGGGTATTTTCAGACACAGTCGTTATCACCGAATAGCCTTTCATGAAATCTTACATTGGTTATCCCGCATGATCAAACATTTATTCTTAATCTGATTCACAAGCATAAACCATCTCAAGTCCGTTATCCAGATTCAAATTCAACCATTTACTTCAAGACACAGACGAATGTTATAGATATTTTCTATAAGCAGATGCTGAGCTATAGAAGGCAGAATACTCAGATTTTGTTATTTCAAGAGAAATGATTCAACATCAGAGTTTCGGCTCGGTGGAGTACGATCAGGACCTAGGGGCATGCACATACCAGACACCGTACGACAGACGATCGGCCGATCTACCCAGAAAGACGCAACTCTAAGCTCTGATACCACTAAATGTAACCCCCTAGACCCGCCTATGCGTTACGACGGATCCTAGGAAGTCACATTAGGGTCACAAGAGCGACCCACAGTAAGATTTCAAATAAACCTATAGTTAAACCTTTAAAATCATAAAACAAATATCTGATTTAAAATACAATTTCAGAAATCGTTTAAAACGATAAAACAATCATGATACCAGTTGCAGAAAATAAGTTTCAGACTCAATTGTATAATTCAAACATGACACACATGCCCCCTAGTTACACTGATACCATACTCCCTGATGAGCCGAAGAAACTCCCATACCGACGTTGATAGGTGCAACTTGTCTGATCTTTTATCCTGAGATGGTAAAAACAACATGAGCTTGGGAAAGCTCAGTAATACAGAACTACCAAAAGATGCTATAAGCTCATGCAGACATACGGAAGGCATAACATTTTTATGATGTTCCAGGCAATACTTATCTCCACTTATGTTTCGCTGATTTAGTGAAACACTATTTTTGAGGACTACAAGATTTGTTCTTTCTATGTTACTGAGTATTATGATAGAGCTTATTGTTCAGAGAGTCAACAGAGTGGCAGGTTGGAGAAGTTAAACCATGAAGCCTAGTGTGTTTTAATAAGTTGCAAAACAACATACATAAGTACTTAGCATCATATTATATGAACACATAACAGATTAAATGCAAATGCTCGGATGCATGTATGCGTTTACTAGTGACTACCCTCCAACCTTACACCAAGAGGCAGTTTCCAAAATTTCGTCATAGGCATTAACCAGTGCACATTTGGCATAGGTGCCAACCTAAGGGAATACCTTAGGAATGGTACGGTACGGTATGATAGGTATTACCCTAGCCGAAGCATAGGAACCTGTAACGGTAAAGGAATTACCAGCTGGATCAGAGCTGAACCTACGGTCACTTCATATGATAACCCAACAGTATACCCCAACAGAATCAGTGTTCAGATTTCCAGACATGATTAACAGAATATATGTGACATATATTTTATTCATAATATCAGAAACAGAAGAATATATGCTTTTGACGGATAAATAGGCATACTATTGAGCAGAGCAGAGCAGACACTTGTTATTCATCATGCAAACAGATTATACCATCATAGGTCAAACTAACAGATCATACTATTGAGTTTATCAGGCAATCTGACAAAACCATTACAGATCAAACGATCACATAACAAATATACAGATTGATCAGACATATATCAGGTAGGCAGAGAATGTCATCAAACATAATATTTTTCATGACTAATTAATTATACAGTTCATTCAACAGAATATATCACACATGGAACACACTAGGTGAGACAGATCATTTCTTGGAGATGTTTGGCATTTACGGAAAGAGACATATTGAACTCTTGACAACTTGCACGAATTTCTGAAACGTGGCTCCTCTTAAGAAGGGGATTCATACTAACAGTTTAACCCAGATATTCAGAAGGCGATACTTCAAGACCTTAGAAAGTTCAGATATATTATGGGTACTTTAGTCCTTTAAGTATACAAGGGCAATATGGTCATTTTGACGTTCACAGACATTCTGGTAATCATACCAACATTGAAAACAATGGTTCACAGAACTCGGGTATCATATTTGCTCATTAGTTTTCTATCCAGACATTCAAGAATTTCTAATTTAAAATCTTTTAAGTTATCAGATAATTTCAGTAATGTTCCGATTATTTAGGCTATCATTGCCTTTCAGTTATTTTGGGTCTTATTAACAAATCCAGAATTTCATCAGATACCTAGTTACTGATTAACTCAAGAGGGTATTTCAGATATTTTAGACTGAGATAATTCTATCAATTGGTACCTCCACCATTCACTTACTAAAACGAGATTAAGGAGTCCTAACTCTCCGGCCCTTTACAGAAAATTCATTTATTTCAGAACTTGAGGTTTATTGTCATTCAATTAATCAGACATCATTGATAGAGTTTCAGATTTAACTGTATTATTTATTACTATTAGCACTTTCGATACTCCCGGTCTATTAATATTCATATCTGAATTCTATTTATATTCTTGTCTGAATACTTTGATCTTACTGATTCTGATACTTAATTTTCGTATCGAATTCGGCTTAAGCAGAGTTCACAGATACACTTCATCACAAACATGCATGCTTTAACCGGATATTAACATGTGCATAAAGCATACAAGGGGTAGTAATGTATTACCTTAATTCCGAGTTATACCGGTTGACTCCCGATACTATATTCGATCGCATTCGAATCCGGACTGGATGTCCCATGACATTTCGAATACCGAGATGCTTGCATACCTTCAATTACACAAATTAACATTTCAGTTCTTATCCATAGAGCCCTTAACAAAATTAAATACTTTCGGGTTCAAGGTCAGATACGGAGGCCTTCGGGTCAGAATTTTGCAAAACGGGCTTCAAAATCGGACTCAGGACGTCGAAAAACATAAAATAGGGCTTTTCGGAAAATTTGACTTTTTGGTCAACGGTCAAAGTCAACACTGACGTCAGCAAGTCAACGCTGACGTCAGCAGGTCAACGGTCAACGGGGTCAGAGTCAACTGGTCAAAGTCAATGCTGACGTCAGCATGACGGCAGCAGTCAACATGGGTCAACTGAGTTGACTCGGTTGACGGGTCGGGTCGGGTCGGACGGTCAACGGGTCAGGTCAGACAGGTAAACGGGTCGGATCGGACGGGTTGACCGGGTCGGACAGGTTGACAGGGTCGGACGGGTTGACCGGGTCGGGTTCGGGTTAACCGGGTCGGGTTCGAGTTAACCGGGTCGGGTTCGGGTTAATCGGGTCGGGTCGGACGCCAAATTGGCTTGGTTTGGGTTGGGCTCAGACATATTGGGCCGACATGTTTGGGTTAAGGCCATTGGGCCTTATCAGGCCAGCCCACTTACCCAAAACGGTTCTGGTCGCCGGAGTGGTCGTCGGAGTGGTCGCCGGAGACGCCTTTTGCGTCGAATCTGCCTGAAAAAAATTGTTTAATCAAACCCACAATGAACCCATCCATAAAAACTTGAAATAAGCCGGAATCCTACCGGATTTGACCAAAAACGAGGGAAACACGGTTGATTCGGCGTAGCTCCGACGAAGGGCTTAACGGCGGCGAACGGAGGCGGCAAGCTCAGGCTTTGTAGATCTGGACACAAGGATTTCGTTCGTGCCCACGGTAAGCCAAGATCGGCGGTGGATCGGCCGGAAACGCGACAAACGTGGTCCCCGAAGTTGTCGAACTTCGTTCGATGTTCCACCGCACACCGCTGCTCGAGGACGCGCGTGACCGGTAGCGACGACCTCATGACGAGACGGAGAACACACCTATGGCGGCGGTGTCACGGACGGCGCAGTGGTGACGCGGCTGCAAGCTTGCCGGCAAGGGAGAAAAAAGAAAGGGGGTTTCGGGGAGAGAGAAAATATAATTGGGATCTGATTATTATTTTTTCTTCTTCAATACAGCTGGTAGTTGAAGAGTCAAAATTTATTAAAGTCAGGTGCACAACAATAAAAGGTTCAAATAAATTTTTAGAGAACTTTGCACTAAGAGCATGCTAGCTCAAACGGCTGGGTAACAGCCAAAACTAGGGGAGGTTACGGGTTCGACTCCCATGTAGCACTCTCCCTCTCTCATTTTTTTTATAATCTTGTGGGTGTTACATGTGCCCTCAAACAACCCAACTCTCTTGCCATCTCCATAGCCACCTCATGATCGATACCCACATCATACAACGTTGATTTGGAGAAATTGATTTGCAGCCCCGACCCATACTCAAAGCATGTCAACACACGCTTCAAATTCCTTGCCTCCTCAACACTACCTTGAATGAAAATGACAGTATCATCCGCAAACTGTAAGTGCGATAGGCGACAGTCCGCAGCAACACTCACCCCACGGATAAATCCCAACCTCTCTGCATTCACCAAGAATTGGTGTAACGCCTCGGCAAAAGTTACGAACAGAAGCGGAGACAAGGGGTCCCCTTGCCGCAACCCCCTTTCCATTGCAAATTCCGTGGTGGCACTACCATTCACAAGAACCGATAATCTCGTTGTGCTAAAGCAATTTAGTATCCATTTACGCCATAAAACCCCGAAATTCATTCGGCACATCACATCGTCGAGAAACTCCCACTTGATACAGTCGTAAGCCTTCGCAAAGTCAATCTTCAACACCACACCCCCTCACTAAAACGCCTCGTTCGAAGTGAATGAACTACCTCATTTGTTAATAAGATGCCATCGACAATCTGCCTCCCCTTTATAAAAGCCGATTGTTCCTCACTGATCAACGAGTGTAGAACCTTCTGAAGTCTGCTAGCCAAAACTTTGGCCACAATCTTGTACACTGAATTTAATAAACATATCGACCTGAAATCACTTACCACTTGTTGATTATCCGTCTTCGGAATGAGCACTATAAAAGTAGAATTAACCCCCTTTGGTAACGCTCCCATTTCAAAAAATGTCTCAAACAACCTCATTAAATCGGCTTGCATAAAATCCCATCCATTCTTAAAAAACGCAAAGATGAAACCGTCTGGTCCCGGAGCTTTCGTGCCATCACAACTCATGATCGCCTCCCTCACTTCCGATACCAAGAACCTCGCTTCAAGCATGTCACAACACCTCTTCTCTAGCCTATTGAATCGGACAGCAGCATCCAACGACCCCTTGCATGGCTTACGCGCAAAATGCTTCCGAAACTCCAAGTATATGTGGCGTTTTAGCCTCTCAGGGTCCGATACCCACTTACCATTGATCCGCAACCCATGTATCATATTCCTCACAGCCCGAATTTTTTCCGTTCTATAGACGAAAGATGTATTTCGATCCCACTCCCTAAGCCATAATGCCCTTGACTTTTGCCTCCAAATTGATTCTCGTAATTTATGCAAGCGCCATAATTCAATCTTAAGGCTACGAATTTCAGCAGCCTGTTGCACGCCTTCCCTCTCCTCCTCCACAAGCTCATCCAACCTATCAATACGAGCTGTCACCTCCCCAATTTTAGTGTCGACATTCCCAAAACACTCTCTTTTCCACACGCGCAAAAATTTCTTCAATTCCTTCAACTTAGCATTTATAGACTGCTCCTTATTCCCTGCTGAAATTCTGTCCCATTCCTTAGCCATTACTTCCACATTTTCCTTCCTCTCCAACCACACGTTTAGGAACCGGAAAGGTCGAGGTCCCCAATCACCTTCCTCACTAGTAAGCCTTATCGGCGTATGATCCGAAATCCCCCTAGGGAGATTCAATTGATACACTCGCATCTCTGTTTGCTAACTGGCTTGTACGCGCGACTCAATTATCTGCGCAATATCCTGCACAATAGCTTCTTCGTTGCCCACCGTAGATGCCCCTATCAGTTTACCCAAGTCAATCGTTTCCTTCGCCTCCCTCAATATCACCTTCTTCCTATTTATAAAATCAGAATCGGATAAAGATTCGTTAGCAACACCAATGTTATCCTGAATCTTCTTTTTCGGCCTCCCCCTTGTCTTTTTCGATAATCTCGTTTCTGCTTCAGACCTCTCCTCAGGATTTAAAACCCTCAGAATTACATTCGATAGACTTCTAACCTTTCGAAGGGCTCCGTTATATTCTATAATTTTTGCATCTGAGGCCCTCTCCTGAAGAGGCCCACCCGTATCCATCACCACTGCTGCCTCACACGACTTTGCAACCTCTACTGCCTCATTTTCAAACTGTGCAATGTCCAGGCTTACGCGATCACCATCCCCCTCCCTATGTATCAATGCAATTGCCTCATCCGACACCCATGAATTCCCACCACTTGGTGCTTCAACTCGCAAGTCCTGTTGTTTCTCAAAATTCATTACATTGTGGTCGCAAATAACACCCGCTTTCGAACATAGTTCCTGCTGAAAATCCTGCTTGCCACCACTCGTAACATTAGCGTCCCCTTCCAATAAGCTATCTTGCACAAAAGATTGTAGTAGCGAATCACTATCACCCATCGTGCGACCAGCAATAGGTGCCTCGACATTCACACGTGAATTCGTTTCCGTTGCTGTATCCAATTCACTCTCTTCATCCTCCATGTACGCGTGCACCAACACGCGTTCCCATTCCTGCACCCGTATGCTATAATATAATCCTTCAACCTCCAATTCCATAACCTTGTCAATCCTTTCGAACACATTAGTTTCAATTAGTATCCTACTCCTTTCAAAAGACGGTGGTGATATCGTCGTGTGATCCACTCGTAGCAATGAGCCCCAAACCTTAGCAATATTATCAAACGTTTCCGTCGCCCATGCATGAATTGGAATCCCACTCATGGCTAACCAAACCCTTCTTATCGACATCCGGATTTCTGGTGACCATGGACGTAAATCCACAAACCATCGATCCAATCCTTCACACGAAAGGATTCCTTCTCTGTCGCATGATTCATTAGGCATTAACAGGACCATTCTCCTCGTCATATGCATGATCGATAAGCTCCTAGCATTATTCTCATTTAATTCCATCGCCAATCTGTCAATTGAGATCGAATTGCGCCTCCATCCTACAACACAATTTTCCAAAATTTCCAATTTGTCGCCATCGATCGCCCCTTGAATCCTCCTCGTCTGTCATTGATTCTCCAATTTTGCAGGATTCACACTGCCATTCTCCTCTCGATTGTCTCTAATCTTCTCCGTACCCAGCTTTGTTCTTGTCCCCGTCGTGGATTTTTGGGGAATTTGATCACCCAATTGTTTCTTACGCCAAAACGAATCCCTCACTCCATCCCTAGAAAAAATCACCGTGATCAGCGATCCATATAAACGAAACCTATTCAATATCTCGATTACTCTATTCGCGTCTTGAAGACTCGCCATCCGTACGAAACCGAACCGTGCTCCATCCCTTCCCCTTTTCCTAGGAATGAAGACATCTACCACCACTCCATGCCTATCAAAGACTTGCCACACCCCTTGCTAGTGCAACTGTGGCGGTAGATTCGATACGAATAGCGTCCATACCCGACGGCCGCCGTTCCTCTCGTGCTCTCGCCGTCCCTCTCGCCTTTGTTGCATTTCGCCTTTGTTTAATAGATTTAGTGACTAATGTTTGGGTGAATACAAATTTTTTAAAATTTGAAAAGTGTATATGATGGAGATTGTAATTTAGAGAATATTCTGATTTTGTACCATTTGTGGTAGGTGGGCTTCAATTTTAGCCATTGATGTAAATTAATAGAGACTGTTAGATGTAAGTAGACTCAACTATAAATATATGTATTTTTCAAGTTATTTACATCATCCATTACACTTTCGATCTCCTTCCTCTTCTCCATTTCATCTAAGTTTACTATTAATCTTGATTTTTTAAAAGAAAACCAGACAAATGGATGACTGGCCAGTAAAAACTTAGGTCCAACATCAACCTTATCAAATGAAATATAAAATAAATATTTAAGATATAAAAATTAACTTACAGTTAATTTTTATTGAAAAAGTGGATATAAAATTTAACATTAAAAAACATATTTTACAAACTCTCTTTTTCAGTGTACTAATCAATACTATTGAAAAGTAGGTTGATCCAAGCCTTATTATTTTTCTTTTTTCTATTAAAAATATCTATAATGATTTTTCTAAAGATCTTATATACCTTGCGTAACTTAGGTCATCTAAAAGGTTACACCAAATTCTTGCGGTTGGACGAAAAACATCTTTGAAATCTTGCTTTATATAAGAAAACAATTTTTTTTCTTTTTTGTTAATCGCTAAGAACCTGACTTCGACTCTGAGCCCCGCCACAAATATTAAGACTTTTAATCTAAACATCTTTTTTTAGAGAAATAGTATAAAACCGATTGTTTTTTTCTAACGCAACAAGCCACTTATCATTCATCCGATTCGAGCGATAACATTTTACCAGGTTTTTAATACCTGGATCATCTAATAAATGAAGCATTCGCTTGGCATCATCATAAAAATCATATTTAAAGAACCGTGATTATATATATTTTTTCTTATTCTCATTTAAATGCAAATGTATAAATATTTGGAAGTAAGAAAATTAGAATTTATAATATACGTTGTGGGTGTTGTGGGTATAGAGCACTTAAAAATCAACAGGAAAAAATAAATATTATCTAAAAACATGAAAAGAAATGTATAGGACAATGGATAAGATAGAAAAAAATAAATATTTTTTAAAAAATAAAAAAAGACAGATTTGTCAAAAAAAAACAAGGTTCTAATGCCATCAAATCATGCAGTTGAATTTCAAAATAAAATTTTAAACAAAAAAAATTATAATAATATTATTGAAAGCTATAACATCGGTTGAAGATGATAAAGTAAAGCAGAAGATAACTATAAAAGGAGAATAAGAAAAAATAAATAAGTAAAGTTTTAAAAACCTAAATAGTGGATCTCGAAAGAAGAGGTAGTGGAGTACAACTCTACAATAAATTGAAATGAAACGTTTATAATAAAATGTCCTAAAACTTAATAGAATAAATGGCTATATAAAATGTGCGCTTTTATAAATTTCTGCTTATTTTGGATGATTAGTTTAATTTATTTATTTTGTATGAATCAAATATAAATTAAAATGCGAAAATATTGTACATACACTGGTATATAAAAAGTATGGTTTATGTATTTTAGTTCTAATCCTCTCCGTTGCCGAGAACAAAAAATCACAATATTTTTAGTTTATAAATACAACTTTAAAAATTAAATAAAAATCTATATAAATAAATACAACTCACCTAGATTACTACAAATCTTTGTTTGTAATATTATGTTCGATCGTTAATTAAAAATATATCTTAGAATATACCAAAATCAAATATAATTAATTTTTTTAAAAAATAACACATTTTAGATAATTAAAAAAACTTTTAATAATATAAATTTATTACATTAATATTATGCCTACCCTGCTCACGGGCACTAAGCATAAAATAGGACAGTTAAAGGGTTTTTCTGGCAACACTTGTTACGTGTATATTACCTTTTAATATAAAAAAAATTAAAGGTTTATGAGAAATATACCTTAAAATAGAAAAAAATAAACAATAAAGAACTTAAAAAGAAGCAAGTTATGTCCATAGCCAAGCCCATATCTCAAAAATAGAAAAAGATGCAACAAAAGGTAAAAAAACTCAAAAGAAACAATTTTATCGCAAAATGAAATTCAAATAAAAATGCATAAGATCTCTGGAATAAAATTTCAATGTAAAAAACTTTAATTGTCAAAATTAAACATATAAGAAAATTTAAATGTAAAAAGGAGAAGATATCAGTGCATTTAATCATTTTAGGACACGGCCTTAACACTGATGCATACGACATACTATTAACGAATCAAAAACAAAAATTAACGGGTAAAAAATTTAAAGCAAAAGAAATTTTTAAGCTTTAAATAAATCATTATGTTCAAATAATATTTTTTAATTGTATCAATTTTATATTTTAATATAAATTAGTTATTATAAAACTAACATAATAGTTAAAATATTGATGTAATGGTGCTGTCACACCTTATAAGATGCGGAAACATTAATCTCATATTAAAAAAGAAAGGATAGGTTTTGTGATATATAAGCGGTAGCACTGCACATCTTATCAAATATGTTTTTGAGAAGAGAATAATGACTCTGTCATATGTGGTATCAGAGCGACTTTTTATATGTCTTATTATCTAAAACTTTAGCAAATAAAAGAAATCAAAATACATGTAGTTTATAACATTAGAATACATATTGTACAAATTTTTTTCCAGCTTACTTATCAATACTATTAAAAGGTAGGATTATCACTTGTATCATGAGCTTTTTAAGTTCAATTAAAAGCATTATGCTCTCGTGCAGAATCATCAAAATTTGTTAAAAGTATTATTTTTTTTCTATTTCTTACTACAAATATCTATAAGAATTTGCCTTATGTTAGAGATATGTCTGCCTCTGGAATCCACCGCAATAGATCCGATGTTAATTACATCTCTCTCTCTTTTGCACATAGAGTTTATTCTATCTCAATAATAATATAAACATATTTCTGAATGACTATATTAAATTGCTATTTTCTTTTTGTTTTTCCTTCTTATTAGCATTAAATTACTATTTTTTTCTTGTAACAATAATATAAATATTTCTTTGTATTCAGACCATAGTAATCTCTATTAGTGGTCTTCCTACCGACGTTAGGGACAAATAAATATACGAAGTGTTAGATGAATATGCAAGATAGACTTGTAGTTTAATAACTCAACTTTTTATACAAATTTAGACTCGGAGTTTAATTAGCAGATCATGCATGAAGTAAACATCAAACCAAAGCATTTTAAAGAATCACTATACTTAAATATGTTAATCTACATAATAATAAATATGGTATGCTGCGAAAGATGTTTGTGTGTATTAGTATTGTGAATTAGAATGTTAACTTGTATCATGAGCTTTCTAAGTTTATCAATAGCATTATGCCCTCGTGCAGAATAATCGAAACTTAATAAAAATTTTATTTTTTTTATTTCCTACTACAAATATACATAAAAAATTTCTGGAGATCTTGTACCTTGCATAACTTAGGTCAACAAAAAGTTGTACTAAATTCTTACGGTTGCACGGAAACCATTTTTAAAATTCTGTTATATATAAGCAAACATATTTCTTTTGTTCATTGCTAAGAATTTGACTCTGACTCTGAGTCCCGCCACAAAGATTAAGACTTTTAATCTAAAAATCTTTTTTTTCTTGAGAAATAGTATAAAACCGATTTTTCTTTTTCTAATGCAACAAGCCTCTTATCATTCATCCGACTCGAGCGATGACATTTTATTAGGTTTTAAATATCTGGATCGTCTAATAAATAAAGTATTCGTTTGGTATCATCATAAGAATCATATTTAAAGAACCATGATTCTATACATATTTTCTTATTCTCATTTAGATGAAAATTTCTAAATATATGGAGGTGAGAAAACTAGAATTTATAATATACGTTATGGGTGTAGAGCACTTAAACATTAATCTAACGCTACTTTCACACTTAAGAAGATGCGTAAACATTAATCTCACATTAAAATAGAAATAAGAGGTCTTGTAATATATAAGCTGCACATCTTATTAGACATACTTTTTGGGAAGAGAGTAATAGCCCTGTGACATGTGGTATCAGAGCGACTTTTTTCATGTCTTATTATCTAAAACTTTAACAAAGAATCACTTAACTAAAATATGTTAATCTACTAAATAAAACTTCCTAATAAATTCGACCGAAACGAAAATTAATATATGCGTTTTTATAATTTCCTGCTTATTATGGATGTTTAGTTTGATTTATTTATTTCATATGAACCAAATGTAAAATAAATTAGGAAAAAATTGTACATACATTAGTATATCGAAAGTATGTTTTATGTCTTTTATTTTCAATCCTCTTCGTTTTCGAAAATAAAAAATCACAATATTTTTAGTTTATAAATACAACTTTAAAAAAATAAATAAAAAATCTATATAAATAAATGCAACTTACTTGAGTTACTGCAAATATCTGCTTGCAATATTATGTTCGATCGTTCATAAAAAACTATATCTTAGTGTACACTAAAATCAAACATAATTAGTTTCTAAAAAAATAACACGTTTTAGATGATTAAAAAACTTTTAATCATATAAATTTATTACATTAATATTAGATGTGGCAACATTGGCTTCTTGTATGGTTGAAAAATAAGTAAAACAAATCAGATTTGCTTCACTGTTATCAAGTTCTAAATATTTATAACCTGAATATTTAACCAATATTTTTTATATTTCTCTACCTCTTGCGTCCGTAGGAAGACCTCTAATAAAAATTACCACAATAAAGAAATGGTAATTTTAATGCCTAATAAAAAGGAAAAACAAAAAGGAAATATTAATTTTAATCCAAATATTCATAACCTATATTCATCTAATTTATTATTATTATTATTATTATTATTTGAAAAAAAACAACCTGACGAATATAGGTAAGAAACATCCAGTTGCATTAGGACACTTCAATTTATTTTAAAAATGTACCCCAACACAAAAGGTTTAATGCATGACAAATTATTGTATTTCCAATTTTAAGTAAACCTTAATTAGGCTCCATCAATTTGTTTAATTAAGAATCTATGAATATTATTAATTTTTGGACATAATCGATAACATCCAAAATAATATTGGACAGTACCTTTAATGGATCCAAAAGTAACAATATTCCTAATTAAGGTGATTCTAATTAGTTATCCCATTTTAATTTTGATTAATCTAATTGTGTATTATTTCCATTTTCTAGGTTAAAATGAAACATTGAAACTTTCATCAGAATATTCATTGGTTAACATCACTCTTCAATGTGACACTAACCAATATTGAACATTCTAATGTTGTTTCAAATATTCATCTATTTGATTTTCCTGTTTTAAATAGCTTTAGAAAGGCAATAATATCTGGTTAAAAAAGAAAGGGAAATTGAATGCAAGGAATTATGGTTCCTATTTTCTCGGAGCAAAATCGACTTGGGGTTGCTAACCTGTAAAACCTATGTTTGATTTTGATATAACTAGATCTTTAAGGATCAAATTGAAGAACTTAAAATTGTTTGTACAAATCCCTTAACAAGTTTTTGAAACCCCAAAGACTTTAAATTAATTTATTAGAACTCAAACTCAAATATTTTCTAAGTGTTCCAAGGCAAAAATAGTGAAAAACGTCAACCAGTATCGATACCCATCAAGGAGTATCGATACCTTTTTAGCAAAAGTTTGCCTCTGTCGGAACAAGTATCGAAACGGCAAACCCTAGTATCGATACGCTATGAAATCAGTATCGATACGGATGAACCAGTATCGATACCATTTTATAATTATTAATTTCAAAGTCAGTTTAAAAATATAACCGTTGAGATTTTTAAACGGTCACTAAACCGGTATCGATACCCCTAACCCTAGTATCGATACCCGATTTGACAGTGAGCTATGTCGAGAAAAAGGTATCGATACAGCCTGTGCTGTTTCGATACCCAGTACCGATACGCCAAGAACGCGTATCGATACCCCTTTATTATTTGTACACAACGGCTATTTTCTTATGAGACAGGTATCGATACCCCACTATAGAGTACCGATACTCATAGCTGGAAAAGTGCAAGAAAGTGGAGAAAAAGCATCCCAACGGCTATAATCTTAAAATCAACACTCACAACGGTTGGAAATCATCAAGAGGCTATAAAAAGACCCCAAGAAGCTTCAGCAATATTATTATTGAACCTCAAGAAGATATCAAAACATCAAATCCAAGCATTTGTGCAAAAATCCTACTTTGTCTAGAAATCCCAATTGTATCCTTCATTTCTATTTTGTTCGATTGGGTTGAGTGCTTGATATTGGGCTATCATTTGTATTGAGAGATACCTTATTAGCCACCAAATTTCTTTGTTCTATTGTGTGAGGATTGGGTTAATTTTTGGGTAGAAAAATTAACCGAAATTGTAAAGGTTGCCTCCTTGTCCTGGGAAAAGGGGACGAACAATTTAGTGGAAATTGTTGGAAATCCTTGGTGAGACTAAGGTAGTGGATGTAGAGTTCGGTTGGTGAACTTGAACCACTCTAAATTCCCGTGTCAATATTTTTAAGTTGCAATTTCCGTTACAACATCGTTAAAATTCCAATTCACCCCCCCTCTTGGTTATTATCATTCGTGTGATCCACTCAACAATTGGCATCAGAGCTTAACTCTTTGAGGATTAACAACCGCAAGAGGAGATCCTTGGAAGAAGTGTGATCATCATCAAAATATCAAGAGATGGCATCAACCTCCGCTCCCGGCATGTACGACTCACAATCCACCACAAAGCCTCCTTTCTTCAATGGTGAGAACTACTCATTTTGGAAAAATAAAATGCGTCTATTTATTAAATCAAGTGACTACCTTGTGTGGGATGTCATTGAGGATGGACCATATATTCCATTGAAGCAAGATGTTGATGGCAAGATGGTGCTTAAAAGAAGAACGGAAATGAGTGAAGAGGAAAGGAAAAAGATCCAAGTAAATGATAAAGCTCTTCACATGCTATTTTGTGCTTTCGGTCCGGACATCTACTCAAAGGTCTCATCAATTGAAAGTGCCAAAGAAGTGTGGGACACTCTTGAAACCACCTATGAAGGCACCAACGATGTCAAAGAAACTAAGATTGGAATTCTCAATCTTAGTTATGAAAATTTCAAGATGGAATTTGATGAGACGGTGTCAAAGATGTTTGATCGATTCTCCACAATTGTGAATGGTCTAAAGGGCTATGGAGAAATTATACCGGAAGACAAGCTTGTCCGAAAGCTACTCTATTCACTTCCCGAATCTTGGGATGGGAAGAGAACCGCTATCATCGAAGCAAAGAATTTAAAAACTCTAAAGCTTGATGAACTTGTAGGTTCTCTCCTTACTCACGAAATCATGAAGCAAGGAAGGGAAGATGAGAAAAAGAAAGAAGAAAAAAGAATGGAGAAGCTTGAAGGGGAGAAAAAGAAGAAAATAGGAATAGCTCTCAAAGCTAAAACTTCCCAACTTGATGAAAGTTCATCTAGTGATGAGGATGAACTTGAAGAATTGGCTATGATAGCCAAACGATTCTCACGCCTTATGAGGTCCAACCGAGGAAGAAGAATCCAAAGGAAAATGGACTTTAAAGGCAAGAACAAAGAAGAAGGAAGGGATCCAATCACTTGCTTCGAGTGCGGACAACCCGGCCACATACGTTCGGAGTGCCCTCAACTCAAGAAGAAGGGCTTTGAGAAGAAGAAAAAGCTCAAAGCTAAGCTTGCTACTTGGAGTGATGAGGAGTCATCGGAGGATGACGAACAAGAAGTGGCGAACCTCTGCCTCATGGCACTTGAGGAAGATTCCTCCTTGGTAACCTCTAACTCATCTACTTTAGATTTTTCATATGAAGAATTAAATGATGCTTATGATGAGTTACAAGAGGTATATGATGAATTAGTTGAGAAGTATAGGGAGTCGGTTATTAGGAATAGAAAAACTATTATAGAATTAAAAGAGAAAAATGACTCACTTACTCAAACTAATTCTAAAATAGAGAAAAAGATATTAGGATTAGAAGATGAACTTAAATTCTTTCAAAAAGAAAATATTGATCTTAATAATCTTTTATCTCAAAATAATTGTGAACACCAAAAGGTGTTAAGTGAGCTAAATGAGCTCAAAAAGTCTTTAAAAATTAATGGTAGTGTTAAACATGACATAGGAAAATCCTTTAGAACACACCAATATAAGAAAAAGACTAACTACTACAAACAAGATAACTATCCTAGACATAGTAAAGTTAAGAGAATTAGAAATGTATGGGTTCCTAAGGAACTTGTTAAATCTAATGATATTATTGCTATGTCACCTTGGATTCCTAAGGGAACCAAAGTTTTAGGAACTAACACACATGGACCCAAAATGATTTGGGTACCAAAAACAAAAGTTTAAATATCTTTGTTTGTAGGGAGAGCATTGCTACAAGGCCAAAGCACAAAGTCAAAACTCATGGTACCTTGATAGTGGATGCTCGAGACACATGACCGGAGACAAGAGTCGACTCATGGATCTAAAACCAAAAAGTGGAGGAGTAGTAACATTTGGTGACAACTCCAAAGGCCACATTGAAGGTATTGGCTCCATTGGTAATCACTCTACTACTCTCATTGAAAATGTTTTATATGTCAATGGTCTTAAACATAATTTATTGAGCATAAGTCAATTATGTGATAAAGGTTTTAATGTTATATTTGATAAAACCGGTTGTAAAATTGTAGACATTAAAACTAATAATATTATGCTCATAGGTCATCGCATAGGGAATATATACATGGTGCATCTAGATGACATTCATACATCTCATGCATGCTTAGTTGCTCAAAACGAAAATGATGCATGGTTGTGGCATAGGAAGCTAGGACATGCTAGCACAAGTGTTTTAGAAAAACTAGTCTCTCTAAACCTAGTTAAAGGTTTACCCAAGATAAAATTTTCAAACAATAAAATTTGTGATGCATGCTCAAAGGGTAAACAACATAGATCTTCCTTTAAATCCATTAATGACATTTCTACTAGTAGATGTTTACAACTAATCCATATGGATTTATTTGGGCCAATTAGGACTATGAGCTTGGGTGGCAAATCATATGCTTTTGTATTAGTTGATGATTTTTCTAGATTCACTTGGGTTCTCTTTTTAAGTACTAAGGATGAGGCTTTGGAAAAATTCATCACATTTTCAAAATTAATTCAAAATGATCTTGAACTTAAAATTTCACATATTAAAAGTGATCATGGAACCGAATTTCAAAATTTAGGATTTGAAGATTTTTTAAATGAAAATGGTATTAGCCATAATTTTTCAGCTCCTCGAACTCCTCAACAAAATGGGGTAGTTGAGAGGAAAAATAGAACTTTACAAGAAATGGCTAGAACTATGCTTTGCGAAAATAATTTACCAAAATATTTTTGGGCGGAAGCAACAAACACGGCTTGTTATATTATAAATCGTGTAACCATTAGGCCGATTTTAAAGAAAACACCTTATGAGATTTTAAAATCTAAAAAGCCTAATATTAGCTACTTCCACCCTTTTGGATGTAAATGTTTTGTTTTAAATAATGGAAAAGATAATTTAGGTAAATTTGATGCAAAAAGTGATGAAGCTATTTTTATAGGTTACTCTTTAACCTCTAAAGCCTATCGAGTATTTAACAAAAGAACTTTAGTCGTAGAAGAATCTATTCATGTTGTATTCGATGATAATCCCCTTCCTAGGAAGGATTCTTGTGATGATGATAATGTAGGAATCATAAATACCTTTGATGGAGGTCAAACTTCAAAGAAGGATGAGATTCAACCAAAAGAAGAAGACACGCAAGATCCACCTCTTGAAGCCTTGAAGGACTTGGCTATTGAGGAAAAGGAAGTTAGCTATCCAAGGGAGTTAAACTATGTCAAAGATGGTGAAATCTTGGGTGATCCATCCAAGGGGGTAACCACTCGTTCTTCTCTTAGATTAATGAATCATATTGCATTTATCTCATGCATAGAGCCTAAAAATATCAAAGAAGCTTTAAAAGATGATTTTTGGATTATGGCTATGCAAGAAGAGTTAAATCAATTTGAGAGAAGCAATGTTTGGACATTAGTTGATAGGCCTAGTAATCAATCTACAATAGGAACTAAATGGGTCTTTAGGAACAAACTAGATGAGAGTGGTAACATTGTGAGAAATAAAGCTAGACTTGTAGCACAAGGTTACACTCAAGAGGAGGGAATAGATTTTGATGAAACCTATGCACCCGTAGCTAGAATGGAAGCCATTAGGATGTTGCTTGCATATGCATGTTATCATAATTTCAAGCTTTTTCAAATGGACGTTAAAAGCGCATTTTTAAATGGTTTTATAAATGAAGAAGTGTATGTAGAACAACCACCGGGTTTTGAAGACTCAAAATTTCCAAATCATGTTTTCAAACTTACAAAAGCACTTTATGGTTTAAAACAAGCTCCAAGAGCTTGGTATGAAAGGCTTTCAAATTTTTTGATTGAAAAAGGATTTGAAAAAGGTAAGGTGGACACTACACTCTTTATAAAAATGTATAAAAATGACATTTTAGTAGTTCAAATTTATGTTGATGATATTATATTTGGATCTACTAATGAATGTTATTGTCAAGAGTTTGCTAAGTTAATGCAAGGTGAATTTGAGATGAGCATGATGGGGGAGCTCTCATTCTTTTTGGGACTCCAAATCAAACAAATGAAGGATGGCACCTTCATAAATCAAGCAAAATACATAAAGGATATGCTCAACAAGTTTGGCTTGGAGAACACAAAGCCTCAAGCCACTCCTATGAGCTCATCTACGAAGCTTGACAAAGATGAAGGAGGTAAGTGTGTTGACTCTAAGCTTTATCGTTCTATGATTGGATCGTTGCTTTACCTTACCGCAAGTAGACCGGATATACTGTTTAGTGTTTGCTTGTGTGCTAGGTTTCAAGCTAGTCCTAGAGAGTCTCACCTTATAGCTGTTAAGAGAATCTTTAGATACCTTAGAGACACTCCTTGTTTAGGTCTTTGGTATCCTAGAGTCTCAACCTTCAACCTTCATGCTTACTCGGATGCGGATTATGGGGGTTGCAAAATCGATAGGAAAAGTACATCGGGAACTTGTCAATTCTTAGGTAGTATGCTCATATCTTGGTTCTCTAAGAAACAAAATAGTGTAGCTTTATCTACCACCGAAGCCGAGTACATATCCTTAGGAAGTTGTTGTGCTCAAGTTCTTTGGATGAAGCAACAACTCTTAGATTATGGTGTAAAAATAGAAACCATACCCCTTAAATGTGATAATACAAGTGCAATATGTTTAACGAAAAATCCCATCCAACACTCTAGAACCAAACATATAGAAATAAGGCATCATTTCATTAGAGATCATGTCCTTAAGAAAGATGTGGCTATAGAGTATGTAGACACCTTAAATCAATTAGCGGACATTTTCACAAAACCATTAGATAAAGAGCGTTTTTGGTCCCTTAGGAGAGAGTTGGGTCTAACTAGCCTATCTTGACCTTTAGGACCTCTTTTTAGAATTAAATGTGCTTGATTTTGTGAAATAATCATGTTTATGTGTTTAATCTCCCAATTTCTTCCATGCATATAGTTAGGGGGAGTATGTTTCTGTTAAAATATGCTTAGACCTGTTCATTCATCATTTACATACTTTTAAGAGATGTTAAGTTCATGTCTTTGGTTATTTTTAACCAAATAGGCAAAATTCTGGGCATAAGGTATCGATACTGCCCAATGGGTATCGATACTCGTTCTTCATTTAAATCTCCCAGAATTTCTCATCGCTTCACGCGTATCGATACCGCCTCATGCGTATCGATACCCTCTTCAAACGGTCAAAATTGAGAAAAGACAAGTCTATCCCTGTATCGATACCGTCTAATGAGTATCGATACCTCTTTCAACGGTTATATTTGTGGAAAGACAATTCTATCCTTGTATCGATACCGTCTAATGAGTATCGATACCTCCTTAAACGGTCAAATTTGAGGAAAGACAATTCTATCCCCGTATCGATACCCCCTGAGGAGTATCGATACCCTTTCGCGCTGATGGCATTAAATAGGCTTTTAATGAGATCTAGTTTTACCAAAATTAAAACTCTCTTATATCCTATTAACCCTAAACGTTTTTGGCTATATAAAGGCCTCCTCTCCTTCATATTCTTCACCAAAAATTCAAAAGAAACCCTTGAATCAAAGCTTTTGCTCTCTCTCAAAATTCTCTCTTCAAAAGTTTCTATTATCTATGGCACCAAAAGAGCATTCAAGGAAACGTCAAAGAATTCTTCTTGCCGGAGACTCTTCAACTCCCGGATCGGTTGCTCGTCCGGATTATGCTACTATCTACAACCAATCCTTTGAAGATTCCGAGGGCCTTCCTTATTTCCGCCAATTCGAAAATTACAAAATTCGTGCGGAGAGAATCGTATCCATCCCCTTCCTCGACTCCGAGCGCTTCAAGTTTGAATATCTTCCGCTTCTTCGTCTTTGGAACTTCATGCATTTTCTCACTATTCCGGGTATTTACTATCGGCTTTTGGTTTTGATTTTCTTCTCTAATGCTAAATGCATTTATCGTAATGGAGAAGTCGTTGCCATTCGATCGTATCTTATGGGGAAACAAATAGTTCTTGATGTGTCAAGTCTATTTGTGAAGTTTTTAAATTGGAGGATGAAGGTGAAGATAATGAGAATGCCTTAGGGCATGTTCTTAGCGGTTCCGTAACCGTCCTCAATGCTCATGATCGAATCCTACATTTGATGGTATCATGGTGGCTTCGTCCCTCCGGAGGCAAATATTCCACCATCCGTCTATTGGATGATTTTTGGATTCGAAGTTTCCGACAACGAAAACGCCCAAATCTTGCTCGCATCATGTTCAATGAGATTGCTTATCATGTTCAACAACGTGAAACTCCTCTCATTACATCCTTTATCTACGGTACGGCCTTAAGCTATTACTTTGTTCAAAAGGATATTGATTGTTCGTTTGATCTTGCTTCTACTCTTACCGATCCTATCGACGAACATTCTCTTGCTCGAAGCAAATTTCATTATTTTAATGGAAATTGGCTACGTCTTACCGAGCTTCCACCCGAGGCCGCCGCCGCCTTAGAACAACAAGCTCCTCAAGCTCCTCAAGCTCCTCAAGTCCCACAACCCAATATGGATAATCTCATGACATATCTCAATGAACAATTCACCGGGTTGAATACTCGTCTTACCTCTATGGAAACTACATTTGATACGAGGATGACGGGTATGGAGAATCGCCTTACATCCCTCGAAAGCAAGCAAAATTCCTCGAATATTTCCATTGCCGCTTTCCACGATGAATGGCGTAATAGCATGAGGAACAATGACCCTTTAGGAGATGAAGATGACGATGATGAAGACGATGAAGATAATGCCTAGACTTCTATCTTTGCATATCATATCATATCATTTAGGATTTTTATTTTTTTTTTGCACCTATGTTTTATGTTCTTAGGATTAAGATTATTACCTATGCTTTGATTTTTTAGGATTTAGGTTTGCTTATGTTTTGGATTTCTCGTTTTATGATATAATAAGATTATGTTGCTTATCTTTATACTCTTGATATTTGATGCACATTATGCTCTCACAATTCTTTTTGATCTAACAAAAAGGGGGAGAAGATATAGCTCACAAACAAACTTTCAAAATTTTTTTGGTTTTATCAAACTTACATCAAGGGGGAGTTAAGAATTTTGATTTTGAGAAATTTCTTTGGTCTTAACTAAATTGAAATATCAAGCTTATATTAAGGGGGAGTTAATTTTCAAAAGTTGTCAAAAATTTTAAGTTTTGTTATATCAAAAAGGGGGAGATTGTAAAACCTATGTTTGATTTTGATATAACTAGATCTTTAAGGATCAAATTGAAGAACTTAAAATTGTTTGTACAAATCCCTTAACAAGTTTTTGAAACCCCAAAGACTTTAAATTAATTTATTAGAACTCAAACTCAAATATTTTCTAAGTGTTCCAAGGCAAAAATAGTGAAAAACGTCAACCAGTATCGATACCCATCAAGGAGTATCGATACCTTTTTAGCAAAAGTTTGCCTCTGTCGGAACAAGTATCGAAACGGCAAACCCTAGTATCGATACGCTATGAAATCAGTATCGATACGGATGAACCAGTATCGATACCATTTTATAATTATTAATTTCAAAGTCAGTTTAAAAATATAACCGTTGAGATTTTTAAACGGTCACTAAACCGGTATCGATACCCCTAACCCTAGTATCGATACCCGATTTGACAGTGAGCTATGTCGAGAAAAAGGTATCGATACAGCCTGTGCTGTTTCGATACCCAGTACCGATACGCCAAGAACGCGTATCGATACCCCTTTATTATTTGTACACAACGGCTATTTTCTTATGAGACAGGTATCGATACCCCACTATAGAGTACCGCTACTCATAGCTGGAAAAGTGCAAGAAAGTGGAGAAAAAGCATCCCAACGGCTATAATCTTAAAATCAACACTCACAACGGTTGGAAATCATCAAGAGGCTATAAAAAGACCCCAAGAAGCTTCAGCAATATTATTATTGAACCTCAAGAAGATATCAAAACATCAAATCCAAGCATTTGTGCAAAAATCCTACTTTGTCTAGAAATCCCAATTGTATCCTTCATTTCTATTTTGTTCGATTGGGTTGAGTGCTTGATATTGGGCTATCATTTGTATTGAGAGATACCTTATTAGCCACCAAATTTCTTTGTTCTATTGTGTGAGGATTGGGTTAATTTTTGGGTAGAAAAATTAACCGAAATTGTAAAGGTTGCCTCCTTGTCCTGGGAAAAGGGGACGAACAATTTAGTGGAAATTGTTGGAAATCCTTGGTGAGACTAAGGTAGTGGATGTAGAGTTCGGTTGGTGAACTTGAACCACTCTAAATTCCCGTGTCAATATTTTTAAGTTGCAATTTCCGTTACAACATCGTTAAAATTCCAATTCACCCCCCCTCTTGGTTATTATCATTCGTGTGATCCACTCAACATAACCCTAGTTCTGAAAGTTTCAACGTCGCAGGCGGCTAGCCGCCCAGAGGAGAGTTTTCGGTACCTTACAGCCGCCTGGCCAAGGGTCTAACGAGCAGCAACTACAGCGAGATGGAGGAGAGGAACATGCGACGCCGATGGAGATTAGGGTTTTGGGGACAGCGAACCCTAGGGGCAAAGGGAGTAACCCGGGGGTAGCAGGGGCAGTGGCAATGGACGAAGGAGTAGGCACTCCGGCGGTGGCTATCCCTAGCCCGAGCAAAGGGACATATGCGGCTATGGTGGCGAAGGAAGGTGCTATTGGCGGTCGACACAAGACCGGTGTTGCTACGGATGGAATTCAGGTTTTAGAGTCAGATTTTTCTATCGACCAAAGTGGTTCGTTTCCATGCATTAAGTTCTCTGAAAGGGTACATGCATCGATCGATGAAAGCATGAAACTTGCCGTGATCGTCCGCTTGTTGGGAAAAACCATTGGATATAAAACTTTGTTGTCTCGAATACTCGGATTGTGGGCACCAACCGGTGATTATCATGTTGTTGATCTTGATAATAACTATTTTTTGGTAAACTTTGAATCAAGTGCGGATTATACTAGGGTATTATCGGCGAGACCGTGGACATTGTATGGAAGCTATCTAACTATTCAGCCATGGTCGCTCTTTTTCGACGTCTCAGAAACATTATTGGTATGGACAAGTTATGGTATGGATTCGCCTCCCGGGGTTGCCTTACAGATATTATACTAAAGCTCTATTTAAGTTGATTGGTAGCATTATTGGTTCTGTTGTTCGGATTGACTATAACACGACAGCTAGGGAGCGGGGCAAGTTCGCTAGGCTTGCGGTGCTTGTGGATTTAAACAAACCGTTACTATCGTGTATAGGGACTGATGGTTTTACGCAGAAACTGGAGTACGAGGGGCTGAATCAAATATGTTTTCACTGTGGGATTTATGGGCACTCGACTGATGTTTGTGGTCAGCGGAAAGGTGAGGAAGTGGATGCTGGGACAATGGTGGTGGCAGATAAGCCTGGAGAAGGTTTAGAGGGGGCTGATGGATCGGATAGCTTGTATGGTCCTTGGATGGTAGTGGACAATAAAAAGAGGAGTTCTAGGAGAGGTATGGGACAGCCGACTAGTGCCGAGGAACGTAATATGGGCGGATCACGGTTTGTGGTTTTGGATGATGATAATGGTGACGTGAAGGGTGTGGGAGAAACGGCACAAGCGACGGGTCACAAGGGAGAGGTATCAGCGGAGGATGGTGCAAGGACTAGGCCACATGGAAAGGGTATTGCTGTTGCTTTGGGAAAAGATGGGTCGGAGTCGAGCAAAGGGGAGTTACCTAAGGCGAAATCGCGAGGGGTAACGCGGAGTCCGCTGAGTGATGTTTCAAATAAAGGGCCAACAAGTGAGTGGGCGTTCAGGTTGTTGCGATGAATCCGCATGTGCCCATGCATGTGGAAAAGTATGCACCACGGTTGGCGCATGGGACTCATAGAGCTGTGGTGATATCCGAAGGAGAGCAGGCTAAGAATTCTCATGGTATTGAAAAGAAAGAGGTGGGTCGTGGGAAGAGTTTATTGCTGGTGAAAGCGACTCTCAAGAGAGCTTCGAAACAGTCGAAGCGTGGCCAAAGTATGCGTACGCCGGCGAAACCGGTGCTTGCAGAATGGGTTCAGAATTTGACCGGAGAATTGCAAGTGCTACAAGACCAAACTGTGCAGACTTCGACGGGGGAGGCGAGTGAAGCTGATGCACCTTTCGAAGATAGTGAGCGGCGGCTTAAGCCGGGTTTGTGCATAGTACCGTCGGGTGCGGATGGTACCGTTATCGTAGGGACCGGTGACAAGGAGAATTTCCTTCCGTCTTGTTAAGGTTCGTTGGGTGGTCGTGTGTTATTATTTTTAATGATTAATATTATGTTTTGGAATTGTCAGGGCGCGGCGAGTCCGAAATTTCGTCGACATTTTAGAAATTTTGTTCAGAAACATGATCCGAGGATTGTGTGTCTTGTTGAACCGAGAATCAGTGGTTTTCAGGCAGATAAAGTGATACGTAAGTTTGGGTTTGGAAAATCGTATCGTGTAGAGTGTCATGGTTTTAGCGGTGGAATTTGGGTCCTTTGGCGGGAGGAAGTAAAAGTTGAAATTTTGATTGCTTCGAATCAATTTGTTCACGGTAGGTTTTTTGATGAGTCTGTTAATCAGTGGATTCTGTTTACTACGGTTTATGCTTCGCCGCATATTTCTATGCATAAATTGCTTTGGGATCAGTTGCTTCGGATACAACCTGAGGCGAGACAGGCATGGGTATTAGGGGGTGATTTTAATAGCATTATTCGTAGAGAGGAAAGCTTTGGTAGTAGTTCAGGGGCATCAGGTATTAGCACGTTGTTTCATGATTTTATTTACACGGCAGGTTTGATTGAAGTGGAGTATAGGGGGGATGATTTTACGTGGCGACGTGGAAGACTTTATAAGCGCCTTGATCGATGCTTGATAAATGATACTTGGCAGCAGTTATTTCTGTATAGTTTGGTTCTTCATCTGGACAGGTTGGGATCCGATCATTGTCCTTTACTTCTTCGGAATGAGGTTTGTCCCAGCGCGGATGACATTCGGCCCTTTCGTTTTCTGGCTGCATGGCAGGATCATCCGAATTTTGCTGAGCTTCTTGGAAATACTTGGAATCCGACGGATTCAGTGGTTGAGAACATAGCACGGTTTCAGGTGGCTGCGACAGAGTGGAATGTGGAGGTTTTTGGTCACATTGGTACTCGTAAAAGGAGATTGTTAGCGCGGTGAAGAGGGATTGATAAAGCTCTATGCCGTAAGTACTCGCAGTACTTGGTGGATCTAGAGAGTTCTTTGCGGGAGGAGTTGGAAGCTGTTTTGGAACATGAGGAGAGCTTCTGGTTTAAGAAATCTAGTTGTTAGTGGGCTTTGCAGGGTGATCGGAACACAAAATATTTCCATGCTTCTACGGTTAGCCGGCGGAGAAGAAACTTGATTACCTGTTTGCGGGATGAGAGTGGTCGTTGGGTGGAGTCGCAGGAGGATCTTCAGAATCATGCAGTGGATTTTTTCAGTCGGTTGTTTACAAGTGGAGGTGTCGATACCTCGACTTTCTCGGTTCGAGGTAAATTCCCGGCTCTGGATTCTGCTACTTTTAATTATCTGGATAGTTCTGTTTCCATGGATGAGGTTCGTAGGGCTGTCTTTCAGATGAGTGTGCTTAAGGCCCCAGGTAACGATGGTCTACACGCTCTTTTCTACCAGCGTAATTGGGACATAGTGGGGCCGGATATATGTCGGTTTATGCAGGATATTTTTGCGGGGGCTGCTTTCCCGGATACGTTGAATGAAACTCTGTTAGTTCTTATTCCTAAGGTAAATTCGCCGGAGGGGATGCATCATTTTAGGCCGATCAGTTTATGCCAGGTGTTGTATAAAATTGTTACTAAGGTTGTGGTTAACAAGATCAAACCTTTTATATCGGAATGGGTGAGGGATAATCAGACTAGTTTTGTCCCTGGACGGCTTATCTCAGATAACATAATCGTCGCACAGGAGGTAATTCACTCTATGCGTAGGAAGACTGGGGCTAAAGGATGGATGGCGGTGAAAATTGACTTAGAGAAGGCTTATGACCGATTGGAGTGGGCTTTCATTGAGGATACATTATGTGATATTGGTTTGCCGAGTAACTTGCGGGAGTTGATTATGCGTTGCGTATCGTCTGTGTCCACTAGTATCCTTTGGAACGGGGCGCGGACTCCGAGCTTTAGACCTTCTAGGGGGATACGTCAGGGTGACCCACTGTCCCCGTATCTTTTTGTGTTGTGTATGGAGAGACTCGGGCAACTTATTGAGAAGAATGTCGCGCATGGAGCTTGGAAAGGTTTTCGGGTATCTAGGAACTGTCCTGTGATTTCGCACCTTATGTTTGCGGATGACATGGTGTTATTTACGGAGGCTTCGCTAGAATAGATTGGGGTGGTTCATTCGGTTCTTACTGAGTTCTGTAGTGCATCGGGTATGAAGGTTAGTATAACTAAAACTAATGTGTTTTTCTCGAAGAATGTCCTCATTCCTATCCGTCAGTCCATTTGTTCAGTATGTGGTTTCTTGGAGGTCCAGAACCTTGGAAAATATTTGGGGGTGCCTATGTTACATCGGCGAGTGACGAAAGATACTTATGATTTTTTAATTCAGAAGGTTAGAGATCGCCTAAAGGGTTGGAAGGAGCGGTATTTGTCTTTTGCAGGGAGAATTGTTCTGGCTAAAGCAGTGCTATCGGCCATTCTGTCCTATTGTATGCAGACGACAAAAATTCCCAAGAATATCTGTGATACAATTGAAGGCATTATTCGCTCCTTTATATGGGGGAATTCGGGTATGCGAATGGGAGTTCATCTTGTGAAATGGGAGGAGGTCGCATCCTGTAGAACCAATGTTTTGATATAATAATTGAAAAATGTTTTGGACTAATTTGAAAAGAATTTAAAACTTGTTTTTAAGTCCAAACAACTTGAAATTATGTTTGAGGTATTTTAAGAGGTTTTTGACAAAGATTTTTCATGTTTTAATAAGCCAAACTTAACTTTTCACGTCACCAGTATCGATACGGTTGTACCCGTACCGATACCATTTTGCCCCAGTTTGGCCACTGTCAAAACCCGTATCGATACGAGGGTTTAGTGTATCGATACGGAGGGGGTCGTTTCGATACGCCACGTCAGCGTACCGATCCCATTTTAACTACCCCAACGGCTATTTCCCAACGGCCATTTAAATGTCAAAGGGTACCGATACGCCCTCAAGCGTATCGATACTACCTATGCAGGCAAAAGCCCAACGGCTAGTTCCTATGAAGGCCGTATCGATACCGTTCCACGTGTATCGATACCGTTAGCTGCAGAACAACATTTATGAAGGGAAATTAAGTCCTCAACGGCTCCAATTCATCCCCAACGGCTAGTAACGGCTACAAACTCATTTGGGAGTATAAAAGGGACCTCCAAGCATCAAGAGAAGGCTAATGCTCATATTGTCAAACATCAAATGATCAAGAAATTGTCTTAGCACTTAAATTGTCAATTCTTGTATATACAAACACTAGTGAGCCAAAATTGTCAAATTTGCTCAAGTGTTTTAGGTTTGGGTGAGTGCTTAATTGTGCAAACAAACTCCTATTAGAGGATTATAAGTTTGCTTTGTTTATCTCTTGTAAAGAGGGTTTCAATCAAGGCTTTGGGTAGAAAGCTTGATTGGTTGTAAGGGTTTCCTCCTAAGCCTAGAAAAGGGGACGAATCAATTAGTGGATTGATTGTGAAATCCTTAGTGGGGAGCTAAGGTAGTGGATGTAGGTGCTTGTTAGAAGACCGAACTACTATAAATCTTTGTGTCTTTATTCTTTTTAGCTTCCTTTACCCTTCCACCCAAAAATCCATCTCTCCACCACTTGGTGAGCATAATCGGTTGAACGAATCGAGCACCACACATCTCAACAATTGGTATCAGAGCTTGGCTCAATTGAAGGGGATTCACATCCTATTGAGGAGATCCGGCAAGCTCGATCACTAGTTCATCAACCGGCTCAAAATGGCGCAATCCATAGACAAACCGCCTTTCTTCGACGGAACATTCTATGCCCATTGGAAGATAAATATGAAGTTCTTCATCAAGTCTAGAGATTACAAACTATGGGACATAGTTGAAGATGGTCCGTTCATGCCTCAACGAAGCAAAGCGGAGTGGAGTGCCGACGATCGCAAGAAGATGGAGCTTAATTGCAAAGCCTTGCACATCTTGTTTTGTGCTTTTGGCCCATCCATCTACGAAAAGATGTCTTCTTGTGAGAGTGCCAAGGAGGTATGGGACAAGCTTGAAGTCACATACGAGGGGACCGATGAAGTCAAGGAGACCAAGATTGGGCTCCTAACATTAGAGTATGAGAAATTCAAGATAGATCCGGAAGAGAACATCGAGAAGATGTTTGATAGATTCTCCACCATCACCAACGGTCTTAAAGGTTATGGAGAAGCCATCCCGGAAGAGAAGCTTGTCCGAAAGCTCATCTACTCACTTCCCGAGTCTTGGGACTCAAAGAGGACCGCCATCATCGAAGCCAAAAATTTGAAGACTTTGAAGCTTGATGAACTTATGGGGTCTCTTCTCACTCATCAAATTATGAAGAAGAACAAGGAAGAGGAGAAGAAAATGGAAGAAATTAGAGCTATGGGAGAGAAGAAAATCAAAGGGCTTGGCATCAATGCTAGTGCCATGGCTCTCAAATCCTCCACTTGCAATCATGTCTACTCAAGTGAAGAGGAGGATGAAGAAGAAGAGATAGTTCATCTCTTCAAGAAGTGTGCCCCGTTCATGAAGAAAGCCTTGAGAGAGCTTGAACGAGAACCTAAGAGGAAGGAGAGGGCAAGCACTTCAAGCCATAAGAAGAAGGCACATTTGGCTACTTGGAGTGATGAAGACTCCACCGACGATGAACAAGCCAACCTTTGCCTTATGGCCATCGAAGAAGATTCAAGGGTAACTTCTAATTCATCTACTTCATGTTCTTATTCATTTGCTGAATTACAAGATGCCTATGATGATTTGGTTTTAGATTTTAAAAGCCACATTTTGAAAAACAAAAAATTGGTTTCAAAGTTAAAAATTCAAAATGATTTGCTTTCTAAAACCAAACTTGAACTTGAAGCAAAACTTGAAGAGTTTGAATTAAAATGTTTTGATTTACAAAAATTGCTTCAAAATGTTCAAGAAGAAAAAGATTTGATTTCCAAAGAGCTTGAAAAGAAAAACAATTTTGGCAAATCAAATTTTTATGTTAGACAATCTAGTGCCCCTAGATTTAAAAATGGTAAATGTTTTAGAAGTGTTTGGGTCCCAAAAGGACTAACCACTTCAATTAAAAAGGATGACATTGAAAAATGGATTCCTAAGGGGTCAAAAATTTGTGCTTCTAACGTTCATGGATCCAAAGCAATTTGGATACCAAAAATTACTTGATTGTCTATTGCTAGGTGTGATGGAGATGTTCAACAAGTCAAGCATTGAGGGGGAGCTCCATGCACATAAAGAAGGAACACTTGAAGAAGGAAGGCTTCACATCCTCCCTTGGGTTCAAGTGTTGGTAAAATCTAGTTGTTTTAGCAATTTATTTGTTTTATTTTCATTTCATTCAACTAGATGATCATATATGATGGACTAACAATTTCAATGATGCTTTGAGTAAGGGGGAGCCAATTTTAAACCAAAAAAAAATTTCAAGTGTGTCAAAAATTTTTTGCCTCCTATGTTATCTTGAGATAAATGTCATTTTAAATTCTTTTTAATATAACAAAAAGGGGGAGAAATGGTTTTGAAAAATTGGATTTTCAAATGAATAAGGGGGAGCTTTAATTGACTTCATATCTTTAATCTCTTATTCACTTTTTTAAAGTTAAAGGGGGAGAACCCAAACAATTTTTCAAGTTAGTTTTATTATATCAAAAAAGGGGAGATTGTAGAACCAATGTTTTGATATAATAATTGAAAAATGTTTTGGACTAATTTGAAAAGAATTTAAAACTTGTTTTTAAGTCCAAACAACTTGAAATTATGTTTGAGGTATTTTAAGAGGTTTTTGACAAAGATTTTTCATGTTTTAATAAGGCAAACTTAACTTTTCACGTCACCAGTATCGATACGGTTGTACCCGTACCGATACCATTTTGCCCCAGTTTGGCCACTGTCAAAACCCGTATCGATACGAGGGTTTAGTGTATCGATACGGAGGGGGTCGTTTCGATACGCCACGTCAGCGTACCGATCCCATTTTAACTACCCCAACGGCTATTTCCCAACGGCCATTTAAATGTCAAAGGGTACCGATACGCCCTCAAGCGTATCGATACGCCTATGCAGGCAAAAGCCCAACGGCTAGTTCCTATGAAGGCCGTATCGATACCGTTCCACGTGTATCGATGCCGTTAGCTGTAGAACAGCATTTATGAAGGGAAATTAAGTCCTCAACGGCTCCAATTCATCCCCAACGGCTAGTAACGGCTACAAACTCATTTGGGAGTATAAAAGGGACCTCCAAGCATCAAGAGAAGGCTAATGCTCATATTGTCAAACATCAAATGATCAAGAAATTGTCTTAGCACTTAAATTGTCAATTCTTGTATAGACAAACACTAGTGAGCCAAAATTGTCAAATTTGCTCAAGTGTTTTAGGTTTGGGTGAGTGCTTAATTGTGCAAACAAACTCCTATTAGAGGATTATAAGTTTGCTTTGTTTATCTCTTGTAAAGAGGGTTTCAATCAAGGCTTTGGGTAGAAAGCTTGATTGGTTGTAAGGGTTTCCTCCTAAGCCTAGAAAAGGGGACGAATCAATTAGTGGATTGATTGTGAAATCCTTAGTGGGGAGCTAAGGTAGTGGATGTAGGTGCTTGTTAGAAGACCGAACTACTATAAATCTTTGTGTCTTTATTCTTTTTAGCTTCCTTTACCCTTCCACCCAAAAATCCATCTCTCCACCACTTGGTGAGCATAATCGGTTGAACGAATCGAGCACCACACATCTCAACACATCCCCTATCGAGCATGGTGGCCTTGGGTTTAAATCATTGCAACATCAGAATGATGCTTTTTTAATGAAAGTTGCGTATAATATGGTGGCGAAGACGGATCAGTTATGGGTTCGCTTCTTGCGTGCCAAATACAAGTGCTTCGACCGTATTCCGGACACGATTGCTAGGAGGAATAGTTCGGTTTTATGGAAAGGAATTAGTTCAGTATGGGATGATGTTCGTACTGGTATTGTTTGGAATGTTGGAAATGGGGAAACGATAGATTTTTGGAGTGATTGTTGGCTTGCGGATGTTGGACCGCTTGTGGGATGTTGTGCGCAAGAAGCATTACCCGTTGGCCCTACTACCGTGCGGGAGATGGTCAATGAGAGGGGGGAATGGAAGTGGGAGGAATTCCACGAGGTGCTGCCATAGACAACAATCGAATGTATCGCGGCGGTTAAGCCGCCGGTGGCCTCTAATGGCCCTGATTGGCCGGGATGGAAGTGGAGTCGGAAACGTTGTTTCACAGTTAGATCCGCGTTTGATGCGCGGTAACCAGTTAGGGAAGGAGTTGCGAACAAGTTTTGGAAGACCATTCAAGCGTATAAGGGGCCCCCGAGAGTGCGAGCATTCCTTTGGTTACTTGGGAAGGGACGAATTCTGTGTAACGCGGAGAGAGTCCGACGTCATTTATCGGATTCATCAGTGTGTGCATTGTGTGGAGCGGTTTGTGAAGACATTGACCATATTCTTCGGTTCTGTCCGATGGCACTGTCAACATGGACAGCGGTAGTCGATAACCATAGACTCCCGGAGTTCTTGTCGCTGCCATTACACGATTGGCTATGGAGGAACTTACAGCAGAGTGGGGGTTGTATTCCGGCTGATCAAGATTGGGGGACGTTGTTTGGTGGGATTATTTGGACGCTTTGGCGGGTTCGGAACGAACGCGTGTTTGGGGGCTGGGATGTGCACGGTGATGGGGTATTGGCGCGTGCTAGGCGTTTGGTGGATGGTGGACGCTGGGGTTTGTGCTCGATGGCCAGGCAGCAGCAGGTGAAGTGTTTGCAGGTGGCTGGTTCGCAGCAATGTCGTGCGATGAATCTGCCGCAGGGATGCATGCTAGTGAGTGCGCAGCAGGGCGGTAATACAGCTGACCGACAGCCTGGTAGTTGCTCTCTGCAGCAACGTGTTGGTCAAATGCGGAAGTGGATGCCACCGTGTAGGGGGTGCGTGAAGGTTAATGTCGACAGAGGGCGATGTAATTTGACTGGAAAGGCTTCTTGCGGTGGTGGTTCGCGATTTTAAAGGTAGTTGGATCACTGGATTTACCAAGTTTATTGGTATATGTTCGAGTATTGAGGCGGAGCTTTGGGCGGTGTTTGAAGGAATTAAGTGTGCTATGGGTGTAGACAGAGTGAAAGTCGTGGTGGAGACGGACAATCTTGATGTGGTTCAGGTGCTATCAGATATATCTTCTCGTTTAATTTCGTCATCGTTGATTGACTCTATCCGAACTCTTGTGTCGATACATGGGGATGTAGTTTTTAGACATGTGTCTAGGGATGGTAATCGTGTGGCGGATGCTCTTGTAAAGCTGGCTTCGGAAGACCTTTTTGAGACTTGTATTTTTAGGCATGTTCCAGTGGAGGTGATCGAACTCCTGCGGGAGGATTGCTAGTAGTTTCTTGATTTTTATCAAGTGTTATTTGTAATGGGTTATCTATAGGTACTCTTTTCCCTCATTTAGGTTAGGAGGGTTTTTAATGAGGCCTATGATAATTCCTTTCTCCCACATTTATCAAAAAAATATTCATCTATTTGCTACAATGGCTTTTCCTATTTAATTATGTGATTAAGTAAACTATACTAAGGCTATAATCCTATTTTCGACATGTGATTTTAATCATTAAACAATATACTACGTGTGTTTAAAACATGCAAGCATAAAATTTAATTTAAACAATTAAATAAAACAATTAACACTGAGGCAAGATTGAATTGAATTAATTTTGGAATTAAGGGATCAAATTACAAAGGAAACAGTGACCAATTTGTAAGAGAAAAGGAATTAGGTAGCCCAAACATAAATTCTCTAAAAGAAAGACCCAAGTCCAACAAACCAAAGCCCAAATCACCTTTAACCGGTTTAAATTCAGCCCAAACCTAGCCCCTTTTGCTCGAACGGGTCACGGAACCGTACCCGTACCCGCACAAAAAAACACGCGGATCCTCTCTGACCGACTCTCCAAAACGGCACCGTTCCAACTCAATATAAAAGGACCATTTCCGAGTTAAAACGTCCATTTGCGCACTTCTCACTCTCTCTCCTCAATCTCCTATCTAGGGATGGGCACGGGTCGGGTCGGGTCGAGTTTTTGGCCCACCCAAACCCGACCTAAAACTAATAATCCTAAAACCGAACCAACCCGATCCCATTATTTAAAAAACCCAACCCGATCCCATTCTTTAAAAAACCCGACCCGAAAATAAATATTCTAAACCCGACCCTGACCCGACTCGACATAGAGAAAAAAATAATATTATGGACCTAATTGTAAACAAATAATTTTAAGAGACATAATTATAAAAAACAATAAATTTAAGGACTAAATTGTAAATAAAAAATTAATTTTAAGGACCTAATTATAAAAAAATATAAAGAGGGGGTATTATTACAAATATCCCTAAAAATTTAGGGGAAAATTACACTATTAGTCCCGGGTCAGGTCGGGTCAGATTTTTTCACCCTAAAACTCAAACCCGACCCTAACCCAATTTTTTCATAAAAATACCCGACCCGATTGGGCCGGGTCGGGTCGGAACCCGTCGGGCCCGGGTGAAATACCTATCCCTACTCCTATCTCTCTAAACTCTCTAAATTAAACACCAAATTTCCGAGAAAATTAAGCCCTAACATATCAAAATCCCATTTTCACTCGAGTTCTTATCGAATTCATCTCATTTTCCTCATTTGATCTCCACAAACACCGAAACCCACCTTGCTTCGTGTTTCCCAAGATCAAAACACCAAAAACCTTATGAAAATCATCCTTGTTCTTCCATTTTCATCCATTCGATCCACACAAACACTAAATCTCGATCCCTTTTATGTTTTTTCGATCAAAACCTCAAAACCCTTATGAACACAATCTAATCCTTTCACCTTCACGATTTTGATCCACAACCACCATTAAACCCTAACTCATTCAGTTCATCGGTCACCGGAAACAACATTGGTTGTCTTCTCCGGTGAACTAAACTTTCCGGTCACCAGCTATTCTCCAACCTTCCTTTCTGGCCAATTGTACCTTTTCCGACCATCTTCTTCGGTGAACATCTCTACTTCGGTCGTCTTCTCTGGCCAACATCTCTATTTCGGCCACCGTCTGGTTCGGCGACTGGTCACCGCCGCAAGGCGTTTTCCAGCCATCGTCCGCCGCCGTGTCGGAAATATAAAACTACCCCAATCGATCTCCTTTTCACCCTAAAACTAAATCTAAACCCCGTTTCAACAGAAACGTCTCCCTTCTCTCACCTAAAGTCATAAATCTACCCGAACCAGAAGAGAAAAAAAAACCTAGCCTAGCCTTTTCACCTTCTTCGGCATCGGACACCTCCACACAATCTCTAGCTACACTCGTATAAGCAAGCTAAGTGTTTCTCCTCTTTATTTTCATTTAACTTTCGGTCTTGCTCGTATTTTAGCTCTAGATATTATTTTAGATCTTAGAATCCTAGATCTAGATTTAAGTTTGCTACTATTTTTTTAATTTTTGACAACTTAGATCTGATTTGTTTATAGTTTTGACGCAGGGAAACGAAAAGAGGAGAAGAAATGTTACCTTCCGGCAAGCTCAAGTAACGTTGCGGTAATTCCGACCGTCGTCGACGATGACCGGTTCAACTTTCAGCGACTCCTCAACTCTCGGTAAGCTTTTTGAATTCTTTCTCTCTCCAATTAATTCGTAAATAATTGCGCAATGATTTAGGCTCTGACTTTCTCTCTTCGTATTTATATTGGTGTAGGTCGTGACGTCAGCGAGCTTCGCTAGTGAGAGGACAGTTGGCTCCAGGCGAGCTATTATCCACGTGAAGCTTATTTCCACCAATGGTGATGCGCCACGTGGTAGATTGGGCGGGAAATAAAAGCACAAAGTGGGCTATATGTGTTTGTTTGTGTTGGTTTAGCTGTTAATGGGTTGTAGACAATTGTAAAAAAAAGTCTGATATTTAATTTGGGCTTTTACAATCGATTTGGTCTTTATTTGTAAGGAGGACATTTTTGTAATGGACATTAGATATTTTAACATGTTTATTGGGCTATTTTTATTATTTACTTGGGTTTTATTTATTTTTTTATTTTTGATATTATTTATAGTATATATATACATATACCTGGACATAATACGGGTTCTACATTTAGAAAGAAACTCTAAAACTAAACAAAAAAATTAGAGGTTTCTAAGAAATATACATAAAAAACGGTGAAATAACTTAAAAGAAGAACGCTTAAAGACATTCTTTTAGAAAGAATTTGTAACCCCCTCGTCCCAGCCTAGCCAATAGACCAGACCGAACGGGTTACACGTGGAAAACCGAAGCGAAACCCACTAAGGCCTCACTTCGATTAGCAACCCTATTTTTTTCTTTTAATTATCTTGTCTACATGCTTTATTTAATCCTACGCGAGTTAGGCAACAACGGAAAAGCAACCACGAAAATGACCCAAGCAAACCAACACTTAAAGGTACATTTTAGCCATTAACAACAGGCCATATCGATACGTTGTAGGACCGTATCGATACGCCTGGACTTGGTCAACAACCCAAAGTCAACCTAGGGAGACTGTATCGATACACTGGAGGATAGTATCGATACGCCCCCAAACGGTCAACTTCTCACGGTCAAACTACGAAGACCGTACTGATACTTCTAGGACCCGTACCGATACGCCATAATCTCGTCAATTTCTCAGATTTCCTGAGAGCTTTTGGCGTATCGATACACCCCCGTGTACCGGTACGCATAGCCTAAAAACAAGGTTCAAGAATAGGACCGTATCGATACAGCCCTTAGGCGTATCGATATGCCCTGCACTGCAAACAAGTTTATAGCTGTCAAAACACAAGGGACTTAACATGAAGACACTTAATGAGTATTTAAGCAACATATAAGCATGTATGTGATTCAAGGCAAGCAAGAAACATCCCTTTAGGTCATTCCAACACATTCTAAAGCACCAAGCCATCAAACATGATATATATGAGGTAATAAAGCATACTTAACATCCATCAAAGGTATCAAGGCCATAACAAGGCATACTTCAACATCAAAACATGCTTGAAACATAAACAAACCATAGCAAGGGAGTTTGAACACCAACTCCATAACATGTATAATATTCAAATTGTCTAAGCATTATTACAAAACATAAACCATACTTGAGCTACCCGAGAACTCCGAGAAACTCCTCTCTTGCCCACTTGCCTCCCAAGCCACTAGCGATCTGCATTGTTGAAGAAAAGAGAGCGTAAGCTAGGAGCTTAGTGAGCGGAGCTCTAAAACACAACAACAATCCAGTTTTTAAAACGTAAACATAGATCTAAGCAAAACCATTTAAGGAAAAACGTAATGAAACACAATAATCACAAATACAAAGTATGCACATGCATAACCCAAAACCCGGTGGGACTACACATCACCGTTCAAGTAGTAGTTTTCTGATGGGACACATCACAGTACTCTTCTACTAGTCACTACCGGTGAGACTACACATCACTGTAGTAATGACAACCATCACGTGAGGCTCGACACTAACAATGACTACACAACAAACATTAGACGGAGAGTAAAAACAATCTAAGAACATCACCACAACACACATATCACGAGAACCGAAAATCAACTAACAAACGAGATTAGATGAACTTACTATTGGGTCTAGGTTAGTCTCTAAGACTCCACCCAAACCCCAAACCTTTATTGAACATAAACAAGTTTCCAAAACAATATCCACTCACCGATGAACCCAAACGTAAGCCGAAACACCGACTAAGCCTCCAAGTTTTCTGGAATCGAGCCCGAAGCTTCTCCAACAGTTTCCCTTGTTTCTAATCAACCAAAAACAACATATTACTCAAAAAATCATCCACAAAACCACTGCCACAAACTAGATTACAATCTCTAGGACATTTCACTACAATTCCAAATCAAGAACTAACTCAACTCTTCATTTTCAGACTTACATACAACCCAGCAAATACCCATTGATTCCAACACACAAATCATCATTAAACACGCTCAAACAACCCCCAAGCATCACCACACCATCAGCCTAACATTCCCTCACAAAACTACCCCCAAAACTCAAGTTTTCTACCCTTTAACACACCTACAAATACCTATTTCAGGTTTTCAACAAAACTCTACCATTTTAACATATAATACACTTAAGAGCAAGATTAAAACATATATTAACTTTACAAATCAAAAACCAAATAAAAACCCATCAAAGCTTCTTCCTTTTTCTTAAAATTTGAATACTTGAAGAAATTCAAAAAAAATGGAGTTTATGAAAATCTAAAACCATAGAAACGTTAAGTTTGATGAGGAGAAGTCAAAAACACATTTACCTTGATGAAAGCTCATGAAAACGTGAAGGGAGGGGATGGAACAGTGATTGGGGTTGAAGGGGGGGTTTTAGTGTCGTGGTTTTTGTTGAAAGGAAGAAGAAGATAGCTTTTTCTCCAAAACACTATTTTACTTGTCTTATTGCAATTATTTAGAAAATCGTCATTTTGCCCTTAATGAAAACACAAGCCCCTTTTAATTAAAACCAAGCCCATTTTATTTAAAACAAGCCCAACGACTCGAACTCGATTTAACACACTTAACTCCCGACCCCTAAACCCGAGTGTTACAGAATTTATGAAAATTAATCGTTTATAGCGAAAGGCATGTAGTGCGGTCAAAAGTTAACCACACTCGTGATGGGCCAAATATCACGGTTTACCGCCATGCCTACCCTGCTCAAGGGCGCTAAGCATAAAATTGGACAGTCAAATGGTCACTCTGATACCACTTGTCATGGGTCTATTACCCTTTAATACCAAAAATTAAAAGTTTATGAGAAATATACCTTAAAATAGAAAAAAAAAATAAAAGAAAAAAATAAAGAACTAAAAAAAAGTTACGTCCAGAGCTAAGATCATGTCCCAAAATAAGAAAACAAGCATCCAAAGTCACATATGTCTCATTTGTGTCAATCAGCTGGCTATTGTAGCCAAAAATAATCTTGTCCTTGCCTTTTAAACCACAAGAAACAATGATGGCTAAGGAGACTGTTATTCTTGTAGTGCTTTGGCTTTGAGGAATGTGATTAGCTTTCAGTAATAGCTAGTTGTTCTCTTATAATTTGAATGGTGAAACTTGAACTCACACACTCTCTCAATAATTTCATTTAGAATTTGGTAGGAGGATACTATAAAACATATAATATTTTAAAATTTGACTATAATTTAAAAATTATACTAAAATTTGTAATAATTTATATAATTGGACAATGTAACATATCAAAATACGAGTTAAGAAGTTTCAGGTAGTTTGTTGAGGTATCATGTTGAGTTTTTGGTAGGAATTGAACCAATTAGATAAATTATTGGGTTTTCTAAAAATATATGCTTCTGTGTAATTAAGTATGCTTTGTGAAATTAAACAAAAGTTTATAAAAACTTGTAATAATTTATGAGTTGTATTTTGATGCATGAGTTGTGTAAAAAATATTACACAACTTTTTAAAAAAAATCTAAAATCTAAATACTAAACCTAGAATCATAAACTCTAACATTAAACTTTAAATTTTAAACTCTTAACCCTATATCTAACAAGCTTGTGTATAAACGTTTTTTTATCATAATAAGTTTGAGTTATATTTTGATACACAACCATCATATTTAAGCTTTAAAAATTTAAAACCAAGATCCCTAACCCTAACACCCTATATCCTAAACTATAAATACTACACTCTAAATTCTAACACTAAATCTTATAACACAAACCCCTAAACCCTAAAATTAAAAGGCTTATACAATCTTGTGCATCAAAGTATTTTTTCTAATAAGTTTTGAATTATATTTTGGTACACAAACTTTGTAAAAAATTACACAACTATTCTTCAAAATTTGAATTCTAAATCCTTAATCATAAACTCTAAATCTTAAAGTTTAAACCTTACAACCTAAACTCTAAGCTATAAACCAAACACTTTAACTCCTAAATTTAACTAGTATGTGTATACCTTACACAAACGTGTATATCAAATTTTTTCTCTTTAAGTTTTACAAGTTCTAAAAGTTATAATTAAAAAATAATTTAATTTATAATTAATATATTATCGTTTAAATGAGATTTATTTATTAGTACAAATAAAATTAAATTACAATTATAACATTATAAAACTATATTTTTTATATTTTAATTTTTGCGTACTTTTTCAACTGATTACACGAAGAAATATTTTATGTAGAAATTAAAAATTACAAATAAAAATATATTTATGTAAAAAATTATTTTGGAAAAATTAAATTAACAAATAATTATAAAGTGAAGTGATAAGAAAATTGTATATATATTTCTAATAATGAGTTTGAATTATAAGTAATATTTTTATTTGTTTTATTTAAATATTTATAATATGATGAAAAAAAAATAATATCATCTTATAATAATATTTAGTATACTTATAAATAATAGATTTTAAATCTTCCACTAACTATAATTTGTTATGAATATTTATTTATGTGGATGTCTATCATGATTAGAACTCTATCAAAGGAGTTTGATTTATTTATTATTAGGAATATTATCTATATGAATTAGAGTTTAATGTATTATGCACTTCTTATGCCTATAAATAGATGATTCATTGAAGGCATTGTAGACAAGTCTATATTTGAGAATAATATAAATCTCTCTCTTTCTCTCATCTCTTTATTCTTTTATACTTGTTCATTTTTCTTCATTATTTTGTTCACAACACGTTATCAGCACAATCTCGCTCAAGTGTCGTGGCTGTTATTGGTGATTCTCGAAAAGAATTTTAATTTGATATTGGTTTCAACATAGGAGAAGTCGATATCCGCTCTCGAGCTTCTTTCGTTTTCTATCTTCCCTTTTTTTTCTCAGATCTCGAGGTATCATCGTTTAAATTTTCGTTGCGAATTCAATTACAAGTTTACCGAATCCAATTATTGAATTTGTTTCCTTTCATTTTTGCGTGAATTGCATGTTTTGTTTGGTAATTCTCTGTGTGTATAAAAATGTATTGATTTAATTTCACTTTCTGGCGATGATTGAAATGTATTTCCCTATGAAAAGACTTTGTTGGGTAAATCAAGGCTGGAGTCTCGAAAAAGGGTTTTTCTTTTCAAAACCCAAGGTTTTGATGTTATTTTGATAAAAAGAAAATGTTATTTTAATATATTTTCATCAAATGTCGTTTGGTCCTAAGTAGGGTGGTCTATAATTTGATCATGTCACTTATATGGTTATCCTTAGTTCAATTTGATCCATGATTACTTTTATACATTTTGATCGGACATTAAATGATTTTTATTATTATATATTTTTATTCTATTGATAAAATTCGATGCTTTTAACCATGTTTTGAGTTTTACATGTATTCAAATGAGTTGGAAAGAGACATGGCGTAAAAAAGATTATGAGAAGATGCATTGGTTCATTTGCTACGTCATCATTGTCTTTGAGACGAAATTCAATATCGGTAAACTCTATTTTTATTTTTATCTTTTAAAATACAACTTTAAAGTGCGATAAATCATGATGATTTTGAATTTACAAGAAGATTATTATAAAGTCTATATTTGCTTGAAAGTAATATTTTTTCTTCGTCGAAAAACTCGACCATAGACTTCTCCCAATTTCAAGTTACGAAAATTCGTCTTGATCCAAAAAGTTTTATGGGAGGCATTCCCTGAAGTGAATGCAAAGCATGATGTTTATTCCATGCGATTATCAATGATGGGGCATTCTCTGAAGTGAATGCAAGCATGATGTTTATTTCATGCGATTATTGGAACTGTTTCATTCCCTGAAGTGAATGCAAACATGGTAAATCATTATTCAATTAGAGGCATAATTTCGATATAATCCAAGTATATTGGTTGGACATCCCGTTCTGCGAGGCTACTGTCTCAAAGGAGGTTTTTAAAGGACCTTGTGGACAGGTTTAACAATGCTGCGTACGAGGATTAAATCTTTGTTCTCTGTGATAAGGATATGTGAAAAATGTTTTAAAGGCTCACTGGCTCTACTCCATTCCCTGAAGTGAATGTGAGATTATATTATGGAAGGAATAAAAATCACATTAGAAGTTGTGGTCGTGGTCGAGGCTATGAATATAGACATGAAAAATATGGTCATTTTAAGAATACTTCTACCCACCGATAGTGAGGTTATAAGGATGGCAAGAGTGATAAAGATCATTCTATTGAAGTAAAACTCTTCTTATTATCAATGCGATGTTATAAACCATTGGTCTCGTACGTGTTGTACGTTGAAAAATCAAGAATCATTGAATGATAAAGGAAAGAAAATAAAAGCAAATTTTGTTTGCGAAACATGACGAAGATGATATTGGTCCAACTTTATTTGGAAATTGTTGGTCCAACTTTTTTAGACGTTGTTGATTTTCTTATAACCCTCGAAAGGAATAAATCATCTTCTAATTATTCTCATAACTTTGAAGAGAATTATTTATTTATTTTTATTTATTTTACTTTACGTTTATTTATTTTACACACATTAATTATTTACGTTTTATATTTATATTTATATATTATGTTATTTGTTTATTTTGTTTAACATGATTACTTGCCAAATACAATCTATGGTGACGATTTATGCTCAACACAAGCATAAGATATATTTCCCCATTTAAATACAAGGGAATAATGTGAGTACTATATCTCAAAGTACTGAAAATATTGATGCTCTAGAAGAGCAATAAATTCTTGAGAGAAAACACATTATGAAAAAGTGCAGAATTGCGAATATTGCAATAATTACCATTAATGGTAATAATATCGTCACCACTATGAGTGGAAATTTTAAGAGAGCAATATGAGTTCGCAAACTATCCCTTTGAAAATTATAGATAACATATGTTATCAATTGACATTTGAAATAAGCCAATATGGATATAAGTTTTGGTAGCCAAAAAGTCAGTTGAAAGCTCTAGAAGAGCTATATATTGCTACCAAAAGATAATTTCAATTGAAAGCTCCTAAAGAGCTAAATATATTCCTATTTAAAGGAACAATTTTGATGGTCGTACTAGACATGTATGAGTGAGATAGAATTACATGTTATGGTAAACAAGGAGTTTACAAATTCAGAGATATATACACACATATATATAATTAGCATGATCGGTTAGACCATCCTGATCAATAATGGTGCAGAAATTATTGAGATTTACATGTACATGTATTAAAAGAACCTGTAGTTCTTGTGGTGCTTATTCTCAAAGAAATGGATTAAATTTCACTTATTAAAGAACGTGAAGTTCTTGTGTTGCTTAAAGGAATTGATTAAATTTCACTTACTAAAAGAACATGAAGTTCTTGTGTTGTTTGTTCTCAAAGGATATAGATGATCCCACTTACCAAAAGGATTAGAACTTAAAGTTCTTGTACTCAAGTTGAGATTGTATGTCTTGCATATCTGAACGAAATATGGGCCCATATATCCACAAATGTGGAAAGTTTTATATGATTTTAGTAGATGCATCTACATTGTTTTATCGACTTACAACCAGAAGTTTGTGAGATTGATTCTAAAAAGATTCAGATTATGCAGTTAGACTATTCGTCTTGAAAAGCTAGTGGGTTTATATTTTAGGCTATATCGGTTGTTACAAAGCCTATTGATTATAAAAAATACGGTTTAGCAAATTTTTAATTGAATACCTCCTATTTAATAGCTAAACTGTGAGAACAAAACATTTACTATTTATATGGTATTTCCATATAGCAACACTTATACGCATCAAGCTAACGAGTTATAATAAACTCCCCATTATGATTTGACTTTTGGTCAGAAGTCATATTTTCCATTTTTTGAATTTTTGAATGTGCGATATATAGTTGAATTGTTCCACCATAACGCACAAAATGGGCAAGTAAAAAGGGTTGAGAATATATATTCAGTACGAGTCTCCTTTTATGTTTAAATGCTTAAACATTAATTGGAGAATCATTTATGATATGATTTTTCTCAACATCAGGGGGAGATAGTAATCAGCTGGATAGAGGAAAATGAATTATCATTATATAGATCCTCGTATATGAACTAGAAGTTTATAAGATAATTCATGTTATTACATGTCAACTGCCAGACATATTTACTAACCTAATGAGAGTAATTAAGTCTCATATACCAGCTGAAATGCTCTAAGTTTAAATTACATGCCAGAGCAAGTGGATGTAAATCATGCTTGAAGCATGATAGTTGAAATGGTTCCAATGATCAAAATTCTCGTAAATGAAAAGTATTATGAGATGGTCATATATTGGAGGCAGGTGCTCCTGAAGAGACCCAAGACATAACTAATAATAAAACTCTTAAAGAGTTTCAGGTACCTGAAATAAAGATTGAAATCTTGAAGAGATCTCGATGAGTTATGTCATTACGAGAATGGAACCACAAAATTGGAAAGTTGTCGAAAACGATTTTACATAAAATACTTCTATAGAATTTAAGAAAGAAATCGAGGATCTTGTATAAAATCTATCTAGAAGTATAGATATTGAATTGGTCGATGTTGAAAGACGCTTTGAACTTTTAAAATAAAAGTATTTGGACCAGCAGTCCAAACACCTAAATGTGTAATGCAAGTGAGGCACAAATAAGTATTCGTAAATACGACTTGAACTATGATTTATGAAAAGTTTTAATTACTTCATGATGGATGCAATTACTTTGGCAGTTATGAAAAATTTTGCTTGCGTCTAATTATTTGTGGATCCATATTTATCCTTGAAGGATTTAAAATGCTAGAAGCTTTCGGAAATTTCCGAGGAAATTTATTTAGACATGTCTCATGAATATTTTGGCGCATTTGGTATAATCGCCTTAGTGAATACTAATTGAGGAAATACTATAAGAATGATGAGATTTTCTTATGTATTTTATAAAAGAGTTTGGATCAAGATCCATTATGATAATTTTAGAACTCCTAAAGAGCTTCAAATTGGAAACTCGTGAAGTACTTTCAATACAAGTACTTGAATCTTGACATCAAGTTTATCTCGACCTGAAGATCGAGCATTTTTATATATTTCTTTTTGTCTATGAATGGACATAAGCTGAAAGAATCTTAAAGAAGATTCATTATGAATAGAGCATATATATTGAGTATCCCAATAGTTGTAAGATTGTTGGATGTGAATAAAGATAATTATATCTTTTCTTGGTCTTAAAGCACTATATATTAGTTGGTCAAGAAATATCTATAAATATACAAAGATCATTACATTTAGATCTTCAAACATTCGTTGATGCCTCCTCAAATGTCGTAGGAATAATTGTTATGCACGAGGCAAGCCAAAAAAATGTGTTTGGCTAAGACCATTGACCCAACATATCCAAAAGATATGTGGATTTACTTTTACAAGATATGATAAAAGCTATCTTGTGTGAAGATAATGCAAGATGTATATCTCAGTTTGAAAGTTGATACATCATGAAACATATTATTCCAAAGTTTCATCCCTCACGATCTTTAAAAAATAATATTCAAGATTAAATTAGGAAGATTCAAAGATCTTCTGTGATGTTTGCATGAGGGGGAGTAAATGCGCGTTGCACTTTTTTTCCTTAACCGAGGTTTTGTCCCAATGGGTTTTCCTGGTAAGGTTTTTAATGAGGCAACATGTTATGCGTATCAAAGATGTGTGTACTCTTTTTCCTTCACTAAAGAATTTTTTTTTCCACTGGGTTTTTATCTTAGTAAGGTTTTAACGAGGCACATTATCTTCATAGACATCCAAGGGGGAGTGTTATGAATATTTATTTATGTGGATGTCTATCATGATTAGAACTCTATCAAAGGAGTTTGATTTATTTATTATTAGGAATATTATCTCTATGAATTAGAGTTTAATGTATTGTGTACTTCTTATGCCTATAAATAGATGATTCATTGAAGGCATTGTATATAAGTCTATATTTGAGAATAATATAAATCTCTATCTTTCTCTCATCTCTTTATTCTTTTATACTTGTTCGTTGTTCTTCATTATTTTGTTCAAAACATAATTTAAAATATAAAAATCTTAAAATTATTTTTTATTTTAAATTGTGCACCGACTATAATTTAAAATAGGCTAAAGGGTTAATTTTGCCCATGTAGTAATCCAAAATTTACAATGTTGCCCATAATTTTCCCCCCTGTAATTTTACCCTTAGACCAAACTAATTTTAGCACTGTCACCCCTTGACGTTATTGACTAACGAGACCATTAACTTCTGCACATTTAATTGTCACGTCAATAACGGAACCGTTATTGACTAATTTCTTTGCTTTTGATTTCTAGTTTTCTTATTGTCTCCTTGTAACGCCCCGGTTTAGGGCCCGAGAGTTTATCGGTTTTGTTTTAGGATTAGTCCGGGTTAAATTAGATTTAAAATGATGATTTTATAAAAGATGACAATAATTACAAAAATGCCATTAATGAATTTGAAGATAGGATTTTTAGTAAAAAGAAAGAAAAGAGGTTTGAAAAAAAAGTGACACCTTCTCCTTCAACAAACAAAAATCACGACCTAAACCCCTCTCCCAACCCAAACATTGTTCCATCATCTTCCTCAACGATTTCAAGAGATTTTATCAAGGTAATAACGTTTTTGACTTCTCCTCTTCATCCTCAATATTTTCACGGCCTTGGATTTCCATAAAACCCATTTTTTGAGTTGTTTCAAGTGTTCAAAGTTTTAAATTAAAGGTGGAAACTTTGTTGATTTTTCGTTGAGTTCTTGATTTGTAAAGTTCATGTATGTTATAAACTTGTTTTTAAGCTTAACATATGTTAAAATGGTGAAAGTTTTAATAAAATCTCGAAATGGGTATTGGTGGGTGAGTTTAGAAGTGAAAATCTTGAGTTTTGGAGGAAGTTATGTGAGAGAAAGTTGGGCTGATGGTATGGTTACACTTGGGGCTGTTTTGGACATGTTTAGTGATGATTTGGATGATAAATTTGATGGGTAACTGTTGGGTTATGTACGGGTCCGAAAATGAAGAGTTTGGGTTAGTTCTTAGTTTGGAAATGTAGCGAAATTTGTCTTGGGTTGTAATCTGATTTGTGGCAGTGATTTTGAGGATGTTTTGATGTGTAATGCATTGTTTTTGATTGATTAGAAGCAAGGGAAAACGTTGGAGAAGCTTCGGGCTCAATTCCGGGGAACTTGGAGGCTTGATCGAAATTTTCGGCTTGAGTTGGGTTTCATCGGTGAGTGGATACTGTTTTGGAATTCAATTTGCGTTCAATGAAGGTTTTGGGGTTTGGGTGGAGTCTTAGAGACTAACCTAGACCCAAGACTAAGTTCATCTAATCTCGTTTGTTTGGTTGATTATCGGCTTTCGTGAACATGTGTAGTCCCATCAGAAAACTACTAGTTGAACGGTGATGTGTAGTCCCACCGGGTTTTGGTTATGCATGTGCATACCATGTATTTTGATGATTGTGTTTCATTACGTCTTTCCTTAAATGGTTTTGCTAAAATCTAAGATTTATGTTTTGAAAACTGTATTGTTGTTGTGTTTTAGAGCTCCGCTCACTAAGCTTTAAGCTTACGCTCTCTTCTTTTCCAACAATGCAGATCGTTAGTGGCTTGGGAGGCAAGTGGGCAAGGGAGGAATTTCTCGGAGTTCTCGAGTAGCTCAAAGTATGATTTATGTTTTGTAATAGCACTTAGACAATGAGATTACTAGATTTGTATGTAAGGAGTGGTATTCAAACTCCTATACTTGCTTGTTTATGCTTCTAGCATATTTTAAATGATGGTGATGTGTTAAATTGAGATTTGATGTGGCCTTGTATGAATTGCTATGCATATTGACTTGTTGGTGTTTTTGGATTTAAGTGTTCATATGAGCTTAGGGCTTGTAATCCAATTTGTTGTTTGAATGCATGTCTAATGTTGTGATTAGGACTCCTTGCATCTAGAATGTATGTATGTTATGTTGCTATATGGTTTTTGATGATTCAGGACAAGTTTGGGGACGTTTGGAGGTGTCAAAGTACGATTTTGGGCCTATCTGTGTGCAGGTGTTTCGAAATGCTCGATGTTGTTTCGGAACGGTTGACGGCTTCAGGGGTACTCGTACCGGAACGAGGTGGTGCCGTTTCGATACGATTTGCCATTGTGAGTCCTCGTTTCGGAACACGTTTTGATACGTTTCAACACTGTGAGCCTCCGTTTCGGAACCCGTTCCGATACATTTTGTCACTGGAAGCCTCCGTTACAAAACAAGGTGAGACCGTTTTGGAACGGCTTGGTCTCACTTTTAAAATAAATCTCGCGTTTCGGATCGGGCAAGCCTGTTTCGAAATGCAGGCAGTTAAAACACTTGAGTGGCACCTTCGAAGGTTTCCGAATGTTTCTTTTTGGTCCCTAGAGTTTGTATGCTTCCTTGTTGAGTCTATATGTATCCTTTATGATGGTCTTGCCCCGTATGCATGCAATTTGACTAACAACTATATGGTAAGTTTAAATTGATGTGTGCCTTCTGCTCGTTCGTATCTATATTCGTTGTCATCTATTCATATAGGGTTGATCGTGATATCTAGTTAAGATAATTAATTAAAAAAATTAGGGTTGCTAATCGGAGTGAGGCCTTAGCGAGTCTCGCTTCGGTTTTCCCCGTGTAACCCGTTCAGACCGGTCTGTTGGCTAGACCGGGACGAGGGGGTTTGGTGGTATCAAAGCCTCGGTTACGAGGTCTCCTAGGAAGGTAAGTCAGGTAAGTTGGTTTGTCTGGTTGTTTGCTATTACACGGTGTATGAAAGCATGCTTTAATGATCTTGTTGTCAGTTGAGTTTTAGTCGAGTGTTCCCATTGCTAGGTGTTATTATCGAAAAATGGTTTTGGTTTAAAGAGCTTGAGAACTTGGGTCCTTGTCCTTTTGCTAACCTAATGTTTTCTTGTGTGATGTGTTTGCTGTTTTAGATCTTATCTCCGGTTTGGTGAGACCGAGAGGACGGCCTAGAGCTGGTGACTAGGAACCCGGGGATGTGCTTCATGTTCCTCCTGCTCCTGATGGTAATGGAGCGGGTGGCGAGGGTAATGTGCCTTAGGCCGGTGCGCAAGTCGGAGGTGGTGGTAATGGACCTCAGGCCGGTACGAATGTTGGGGGTAACGGAGCTCAGGCGGGTCAGGGTCCGGCAGGTGCGGACATGACTCATTTGATTCAGACTATAGCAGGAGCTTTTCAGACAGCTTTGGCCGGTATGCAAGTTGCAGTACCACCTCTGGGTGCGGGGACTGGTTTACCCCTTGAGAGACTCCGTAGCTTGGGTGGAGTTGAGTTCTGTGGTTTGACTCTCGAGGGTTCAGAAGCTTGGCTCGAGAGTACTACATGATGGGTCACGTCGACACGCCCCGTGACGCAGCGAAAAAATTAATTCGACGTAATCCAGCCAGGATCCATGTACAGGAACGAATTCGGGGAGAAAAGATGAAGAGTTACCTTTTAAATTCTGGAAACTGGAAAACCGACGGTATGTCGGAATAACCACGTCAAGTAAAACCGGAATCATCACAGGTTTGCAACAACCTCTACGGAGTCCGCCCGAACAAAACGAACAAAGTTTTCGCCTCCCTAACACTTAGGGATAAATTTCGACAGGTTTGAACACCTTCCAGGGAGAAGTCGAAATCCCTCCAAGGATTCCTGAGGGAGTCTGAAATCGACCACGGGTTCTACTGGGACTTGGATTCGAACTAGGAAATCGCCAGGAATTTGCCACGGAGCAAGAGGAACACCAGAAAAATATCGAACAGCTTCTCAGAAGAAATATGGGACTTGTCGAAAATTCTAGAGGGAAATTCCCAGGGATATGTCGAAATTTGCAAGGAGAAATAGGGATGATTTGGTTGCTAGCCCTTGTCCCTTTAAATAGTATTCGGAGACTTAATTCTAGTTGAATATCTTAAATCCAAGTTCAACCAAAATTCATAGAATATAATTCTACTTGAAATTGATTTATATTAAATATACATTATATTTAATAATATTAAATGAAATATATATATATATATTTAATTATGTAGAATCTTATTCTACATAAAACATGGATTTAAATATACATTATATTTAATCCAAATATATATATTTTTATTATATAGAATCTCATTCCATCTTTACTTGGATTTAAATATATTTAAATATATATTTTTAATTATGTAGAATCTAATTCTACATAAACTTGGAATTAAATATACATTATATAAATTCCAAATATATATTTAAATTTCTAGAATCTTATTCTATAATATTTAAGTCTCTAAATATTTTCCATACTCTAAACAATATTTGATAAATACAATATTTATCCAATATTATTCCCATTTAAGGGAGTTGTCGATTTCCCCTATCCCATAGGGGATTTTCGGCAACCTCCCTAAAATAGGGAGTATGGTTTCCAATTTTTGTCTGTTTCATTCGAAGGGTGTGGGCCTTGTAGGTTCATGCAACGTTAGCAGCAAAATTAGAACTGTTCTAATTTTACAAACAATGAGTGGCATCTAGCAATACATCATTGCTACCTAAGTTGCATGAAGTCATGGTTTGACTTTCCTAATTCCTGAATAAACTTCCTTTATGTATTTCATCCTTTTGTCCTTTATATCTTAGATGAACACAAGTCATGGGTTAGTCACACTTACGTTGTCCATCTTGTGTTTCTTGATGTCTTGAGTAGATTATGATAAACGAATCTCTATGATATCTCATATCATAATATTCGAGCATGGCCATGCATTTTCTAATCTCACTCAATCAAGTGGCTGAAGATATTTCTCCCATTATGTAGGAGGGACAAATCCTTTCTTGATCAACCATATTTCACTACATAGGTCATCACGTATCCAATCATCAGTCTTTATATTGTAGTCAGTTACGACACGCGTTTGACTATGTCAAAATACGTAAATCTTTATGTTGAAATCATGTTGATCTCAAGTCTGAGGATTATACGTTTATCATGAGCAATGTTGTGACTGTCACATAATTACCCAAGAAACATGCTCATAGCGGGTCAATCCAGTATGTTGTTCTCTAACAAATACTTATGTGTTGATTTTAACATCTCTATGTCAATGACAACGCTTGTCATCAACCACATATTAGTCTTTATATATTATCACTGTCCATACCCGTAATAATATTCGACTAAGGATCCTATTTAACAATAATCGTATTATTGTATGGACATTATTATCCAATGGTTAGTTTGATGCACAGAAACATACCAAATGATAATAACGGCAATGCCATTACTTGATAAATCTAGTAAAATAGTATGTCTATTCAATCATCATATGATTGGTCTTTGGGCATACTCCAACAATCTCCCACTAGCACTAAGACCAATCATTCTCGTATCTAATACGATATGGCTTAGTGTAACTGACATGCTTATGTTGTGTCAAAAGCTTTGTCAGGGAGTTGACGAAGTTATCAACTTTGTGCGTATGTTGCATACTTTCACATCTCCAAGATGTAAGTACTTTAGAATATGTTTGGATTTATTGATGAGATCTGGGTTTTATGTGCTTACGCAAAGGTTCCATCATAACAGAGTTATGTAATATCTAATATACTGGGAACAACCCTTAGTTCAGAAGTGAACCCTTTAGATCCAAACATCCTTCTTTATTACTATGTCGAGTGTAATATATTCAGCCTATGTTGTAGAGTTAGATATTGTCTCATGTTGCTAACTCGCAGTATCTTTTATTAATGCAAAATGGATTGCGATCTTTAGTTCCTTTTGATGAGTATGTCATCTACATACAATACTTAGGAAAGTAACAATGCTCCCACTAGCTCTTTTGAAAACAAGACTCCCATTTGTTTCTAGATAAATCAAACCTTTTGATTGTATCTTCTGAAACGAATATCCTAACTTCGAGAAGCTTGCCTTAGTCTACGGATAGACCTTTGTAGCTTACATACCTTCCAAGTGTTTAATGGAGTGACAAAACCTTCTAGATGTGTCATGTACACATCTGTTTCAAGTTTTCCCTTAGGAAAGTGGTTTTGACATTCCTTTATTTGATTTCATAATCATCGTATGTAACTACTTGCAAGTGAGATTAAGATGGATTAAACATAGCTACAAGGAAGATGCTTTATCATAGTCTATACTATGAAGTTTGTCGAAAACTTTTAGCGACGAATCATCCTTTGTATGTTTTATCATCCATGTCGATTTTTCCTTTTTGAAAAACTCATCCATACCTCTTAGGTTTTACCCTTTTAGGTAACCAAAGTCTATACTTGGTTTTAGACATGGATTCCATTTCATATCTCATGGCTCTTAGCCATTTCTCGAATTTTGGGCTCACCATTGCTTTCTGATAAGACCTAGTCTTTATCTTGATCCAAAAAGAAGAGTGTTTCCATGTACGGATAGTGAGAAATTCATATTTCTCAAGTATATGGTATTCTCTTAAGGATCAACTCAATGGTTGTGTTTTGTTCCAATGTTCCTTGATCATTTTTGGAACATTCTCAATCTTTGGTTCATAAATTTGTTGTCTAAAATTTCTTCACATTCCAAATTCCATTTTTTTTCTTTTGTGAGAGGTAATCTCTTTCGAGAGAAACTCTCGTTTGAGCAACAAACATTTTGTTCTCGTTGAAAAATGAAATCTCTTAGTGATAAGTATTCTCTTTCGAGATAAACTATCGTTTGAGCAACAAATATTTTGTTCTCGTTAAAGTTGAAGAAATAATATCCCTTTGTGAGAATTAATCTCTTTCAAGATAAACTCTCGTTTGAGAAACAAACGCTTTTTTCTCGTTAGGATAAACAAAAAATAGAGTTTTTAAGGTTCGAACTTTGTAAACATTTTAACATGTAAGTAACCTTAAAACTTCAAAGGTATTCTAGAACAATTCTTAGTCCATATCTTATATGACGTTTCGAAAAAAACACGATTAAGTATGAGAGTTGTTTTTCTAGTGTGTAAAGAAGTCGAAAATGACTTGTTCTGAATCAAAACATGTCTAACATATTTGATTCTCTTTCAAAGACTTTTCGTTCTACTTGTGGGATTTAATTATGGGACAATCTCATATTCTTTGAAAGTTCATCAAACTTTAAATATTCTTGAATTTGATCTCATCAAATTACCTTATACTTTTTATGAGTTTGAGATTAGTCATTTGTTTTATTTATCTTATAAATATTATTGATTTGATTAGTTTAAAGATCATTGATTCGTTGTGCCATAAGAGATTAAAAGAATAACATTTATTTAAATAATCTCAAAATTAAAATATCTTGTCCTTACAAGATAACTAAAATTTAGGCACAAAATAATAATCTTAAAAACTAAAACAAATCTATTTAAGCAAAAACACATGTCCTAATGGATGATGTAGCAACTCTTGCTTTATTTCCATTCGCAGATCCATGTCTATTCTGATGCCTTCTCTTTAGAAGCCTCTGAGGTTGATGCCTCACTCGTTTTTGCTTTCTTGACTTCTTGTAGGTGTGTGGGGCAGTTTCTCTTCCAATGTCCGGTCTTGCCGCAATGGAAACATTTTCCATCCTTCTTGATTCCCTTCTTAGGTTTCAATGCCTCCTTTCCATCGGTTTTGGTCTTACCATCACCTTTAGACTTTGCTGCCGATTTACCTTTCTTCTTTCCCTTGCGGACCATCAGAACAGGTTTAGGTCCTACCTTCTTCAGGTTGATTTCAGCAGTTCTCAACATGCCGAGCAACTGTGGCAGCGTCTTGTTAATTTCATTCATATTGAAATTAAGGACGAACTGATTGAAACTATCCGGCAACGATTGCAGGATGACATCAGTAGCTAATTCGTCTTTCAGCGGAAAGCCGAGCTTCTCCAACGTTTGGATGTAGCCCATCATTTTGATGACGTGAGCTCCTACGGGAGATCCCTCACTCATCTTGCATTGAAACAGAGCTTTAGAGGTCTCGTACCTCTCTTGACGAGCTTGCCCTTCATAAATCTCCTTGAGATTTTGAATCATATCATAAGCTACCATGTCCTCAAGTTGCTTCTGAAGCTCAGGGGTCATGGAGGCAAGCATAAGACAACCGACATCCAGCATGTCGTCCATGTGTTTCTTAAACTTGTCTTTGTCAGCTCTGGAAGCAGTGGCAACCGGTTCATCAGGAACAAGTTCTTCAATGACATATTCATTCTTTTCCTATTTGAGAACAATTCTCAAATTGCGGAACCAGTCAAGGAAGTTTATGCCATTGAGCTTATCCTTCTCAAGGATAGATCGCAGAGATATAGTATTATTTGCCATTAATTCTACAACAAAGAAAATATGCTACATAAGTTTTACTAAATTTTAAAATTTATAGATAGGTCTTTACTATAAATTTACTCCCACTATTTTCTTCAAAATTAAAAACCCTCTAATTTTAATTTCGGAAAAATGTTTCGATAGTTTTTTCTAGTGAGTGAGGATCTGTATTTCACCATAACTAAATCAGCTTTGGCTAGTCTTTTAGGAAATGGTTATTTAGGTAAGTAACACCTTACTAATTACATCTCATGTAATTCCTCATCTTTTGGCGAACAACTCTTGTTCTTTAAATCATCTTATGATTATCCAAAACTTTTAACCACTAGGTTTTCTAATCCTATTAGAACAACCCAGCTAAGTAAATACCAATATCTCAACCGGCGAATATCACTAGCTTATTCTTCGCGTTTAACTAAGATAGATAAATGTGACATTGCTTTGGAAAAGCTTGCATTATATCGATCGAAGCTTTAACGAGGGTAAATATTGGATGGTTAAAACAGACTTAGAATTATAGTGAGGGATTTACTTAATTATCTCATCATATTAACATTGATCCTATCAATAGAACTATGTTTAATCATGCTTATAAAACATCCATTGTATCACATACAAGGTAAATATAAGCGGTAAATAAATATACAATGATTATAGCCCTTCTTAACCTAAGGCGACCCGTCCCAAGCCAATGGGAGGACCATTCTACTGAAGATAGAATCTGCTTCTAAAACGCCCGGTCCACCAGGGAAGGCCCACCACGCTGCTACCTTGGTTCTTGCTTTATCTCCATGAGTATTTACAATTTTCAGAAACTCGCATTACATGCGAGGGAGTGAGATGAGAAGAGAACTACAATAGAAGATAGAGAAAGGCACGACACGCGGGCCGTATTTATAAAAACCAAAACTATAAAGGCTATGGGCTATAACCATGCAAAACAAACACCGTGCAATCTAACATGCATTTCAAACATCGTGCGAACAAAGTAACGACGTGTTTACGGAGTTTTAAACTGATTATCCCTATGTTGCGGTTAATGGGCCAAAGAAGGATCACGAGGTTTCATAAACCATTTGCATTAACGAACAAATGCACCAGGTAGGTCAACATGAAAGAGAGGTGGTGCGCTAGGCACACTTAAGTACCAGGTCTTTGATGATGCCAATCCTAGACATGCATTTTTCATAACGTCTAACCATAACTCTTATAGATTCACCGTGAAAGATAGTTTGATAACTTTTATCAAATTAGAAGCCCTTTCAGAGATTTCATAAATCTATGAAACTACGAACAACTACTGGTTCTCTAGACTAACTATTAGTCTAAACATGTTAACATTTAACATTGAAGCAACCTAACATAGTTATGATTAACTCTTAATCATTCAGTGATAATCAAAATAAGTCTTTATTAGGTGTGATACGATAAACGATAAATATCTAAATCGAATCAAACAGCATGCATCTCATACATAAACATCACCCAAGATCAACGCGGAGAAGCTTCCAGAGCCGCCACGTGCCCACGCGTCCGCGTCCCATCAGCTCCCACGCGCGCGTGCATCACACGCTGGCCCTTTCGAATCCCTCAGCCGTCCAGATTTCGTCAACGGTCAGGATTACTCCACGATGCCGATCTGTTGTCCGCCAAGCTCTGGTCCCCCCTCGTATGAGCCTCACATGCACACCAAAGAAAAGAAAACATAAGAAAAGGCCAAACGCAACCAAGAAACAGAATCACAGAGAGGCAACAACGGAAATCGCAGATGAATACCAACAAAAATTATCAGCAACCAATAGCAGTTTTTTCAGAGAATTAAATGTAATTAGAAAAAGCAAAAAAATGTAATTATCGGGCTATATAAACCCGAAACCATTAAAGAAAAGGGGGAGAGCAAGTTGTAACCAAAAATTTCAGAAAATACAAGCAAAAAAAGAAGTTTACCAGAGGTATATCGTTGTCTTATTTCATTTCGATACCAAAAAAAATACAAAAAAAAAATAACAGGATAAGTTTTTTTTACCTTCGCGTCTCTTCTTCTCCCCCTCGTCTGTTTGCCTTCCTCGCCGGTGACAAACCCATTGATCTCTTCGGAGATCACGCGTGGTGAACCGGTGAGGTGGTAACACGAAAAGGTTTTGGGTCTCGTTTTTTTTTCTGGCTTTTTACAAAGAGAAACAATTTCGAAAAATGGTCGAAAGGGTCTTTGGTTTTGGTTTTGGTTTCGTGAAAAGAAGGGGGTTCTGTTTTTGGGTTCGAAAACATTTGGAATAGGAGGTTTTTTTTTGTTCTGGCGCCGGCAACGGCGACCGGAACCGTGACGGCGGCTAGGGTTTCAGAGGAAGGGGAGAGAGCCTCTCTGGTTTTGGTTTAGGGTTTGTAAAAAAAGAATTAAAATGTTTTGAATTTAGTTTTTATAACGATTTTTCAATTTAAAATCGGTGTAATAGCGTTTTAAGCCCCTCTATGTCACTTTAATTGCACGAAGGGGGGCTTCCGCATTTTTAAATTATGCCCGTGATCCCCTTGTGTTTTTGAGTCTTTTCAATTCCACCCCTGATTTTGTGGTAGTCTGTTTTCGAGTGGGACAATCACCGTTTTGGTCCTTAGGGCTTTCCGCGTCTATTTAATTTGGTCCCATTTCGTGTTTTGATCAGTTTTTTAAATGGGTTTATTGCTATTGTGATCCCTGCCAGTTTACATTTTAATCTTTAGACTTGCATTTTATTTTAGTTACATTATATTTTGTTATTCATGCATTTCTCTTTTTTTAATATGTGCTTATATCGAATATGTGTTGTTGCCATATTGCTCATGTTTATTTAATGTAAATGTATGATATGTGGTTGATGTGTTATGCTATGTTATTTTAAATGTATGATATAGGGGTGTTCATTTCGGATATCCGATCTGATCCGATCCGATCCGAAAATTCGGATATCCGAAAAATTCGGATCACCTAAATAGAGATCCGTATCCGATCTGAAAAAATCGAATATCCGAATTTTCGGATCGGATACTCGGATATCCGAATATCCGAAATTTATGAATTTATTTGATTATTTTTTTAATTTAATGGTTCTATCCATGAAAATTTTAGGTTTTCGAATATAAAAATTAATAAATTATTGAAAATAACAATATTTGTATCCATGAAAAATTTTAATTTTTCATATATAACAAGTAAAAATATCGAATATAATAAGATTTATACCTATAAAAAATTGAATTTTCGGATATCGGATAATCGGATATCCGATCCGAATGTAAAACCACTATCCGTATCCGATCCGAAATTTTCGGATATCCGATCCGAATTATCCGAAAAATAAAAAACGGATCGGATATCCGAAATTTCGGATCGAATCAACGGATAATCGGATCGGATCAATCGAATCGGATTTTTTTGAACACCCCTAGTATGATCGCATGCTTTTACGTTTAGTCTTGTTTAACGTTTTTATAATATTTAGTTTTATGCATATAATGTAGTTTTGTCATATATGTTGTATGCTCGTTTTTATGTCAGTCGAATATGTTTTTCGTGGCATGCATTTAAAATGGCCATCATGTGACTTTTGATATTTTTAAGTATAATAATTAATTTTAATTATAAAAAGGAGATACCTATTAATTCGCGTATTCGGGTCGAAATATCCTAGCTTATTGGATATTCCTCGGATATTCGGATTAATTTGAATCGTCTAAAGGTAAATCTGTAATTAAAACGAACAAGACCATAACACCATATTTTAACTGCTCGCATCATGCATAAAGCTGACGTACAGGATCTGAACCCTAAACTAACACGACAGTCAGACTTATATGATGTCGGTTTAGTCTTTGGTCCGGTGTACCGTCATCCTTTTTAATTAAACGATGAATTAATTCAAAACCACCAATTTGAAAAAGCTCGTATAATTAAAGTTCAATTTTCAATTAAAAACCCCTAATTAAAGTCGTTTTAAATTTCAAATAATTTCCATCAATTAAAAGCAACAATTATTTTGGTACCGATTTCCGGACGTGATGGGGGTGCTAACCCTTCCCCACACGTAACCAATTCCTGAACCCTTTCAAATGAATCTATGGTTTAGTTTTTACGGTGTCCGGCCTACCTCAGTGGCCGGTGGCGACTCCAACCAAAAAGATTTTTTAAAAGGTTTTTTCTAAAGCTCGAATTTAAAAAAAAAAACCTTTTAATAAAATGTTTCAAAAGTGGGACTTAGAAAAGAAAAAACGTCATCACAGCGTGGCGACTCCGCTGGGGACTAATTTTGTTTTACTAAACAAAAAGAGAGTTAAGCCAAAAAAAACTTGTTGCTTTTAAATTGATGGAAATTTTTTATGTTTAATTTGACTTTAGCGAGGTGGTTCTTCCTTGAAAATAAGACTTGAATTATACGAGCTTCGATAATTGGTGGTCTTTGATTTAATTTTTAATTTAATTTCAAAGGAATCACCGACATGTGTTGCATCACGGTCATTAAGCTCTATGCCCGAGCTCCGTCCCTTAAATGGGAGTGAAACGCCCATACCCACGTGAGCATTCCTCCATGGATCGGTAATTCACTTCCGGAATCCACGTCTTTGACATGTGAGCAGCCCTCCACGTCACTAGGTCGTGCTTTCCCTCGAACCGAAACCAATTCGCAAGCTTGTAATGGGCCAGAATTGGGGCTCTTGTCACCTTAGTAGGTGATAAGATAGGTTCGGGTACCCTTGTTAGAACCGAACCCACATGAGTGAGAATTTAAGAAGCCCACCCAATTAGAGCCATGCGGATAACCGTAGAATTAGAATTCATGCTATTAGGTCTTGCATCGTTAATTTGCTTTGATGTGTTTCCTTTTGCTTGTTTTATTCAGTATTCATTATTGTTGTTATTAATCCAGTTACCTCTTTGTCGTATTTTGCTTAATTATTTGTGCATATTCATCGTATTTTCATACGAAGTGTTGATTCGAGAACAGTCTAAAGTTGAAAACTTTCACAAAGGGAGAAAGAGTTCATAGCAACGGAGTTTCCGGAACCCTAGTTTAAAGGGGGGCGAGCAAAATTTATTGAAAATCGTGCCCTATGTATTTATTTTCTTACCTCGTTGTAACAAGACATGATCTTCGTTATGAGAAGTTGTTTGATGAGGATGTTCGTCGAATCAACATTTCCTTGCATTCAATTTTGTTTTTTAATTTATTGCATTCAATCATCTGTTTTTTGATATGCATACGACATTGCATGCATTACATCATTAAGTCATGGAATTAATTGTTCGAGCACATGGCAGTATTTGTGACTATCGAAGATTCCGCATCCACACTTTACTCGCCATCAAAGGAAGCAAATGGATGAGAGTTTTGCTAATTTGGAAGCTGATTTGAGAGGTCAGTTGGAGCGAGCTCAGCAAGAGTTGAGGGACACCGTCATCAAGTCCCAACAAGATATGATGAAAGAGATATCTCAGTTTCTAAAAGGAAAGGGTGTTGTTGGAAACCCTAGTCAGGATAAGGTAGACCTGATAAGTTCTCAAATGTGACATACTTCATTTGCTATTTTTCTAGTTATTAGGACTTCTTGCTGCTTAATACATGCCGTTTTTGTTATATTTTGTGCAGGGACCCAATTCTAGAAATAGCAGTGAAAAGGGGGCATTTATGCAGTTTTTATTATTATTCTGTCATGACTGGCATCGTGGGCACGACACTGGGCACGACGCGTCTGACGTGGTAGTGATGTGGCAACCTCTAGAAGATCCTGGAATGTTCCTAGAGAAGATCCGATCAGATTATCAGTTCTATCCGTTTGGTTTTATTTTGAATTTTAAAACATTTGAATTTGATTAATACCCACCTTTAATGGCCTCCCTACTGAAAGCCCACATAAACACCTTGCCGAATTTCACATGGTGTGCAGCAGCATGAAACCAAAAGGAGTTTCGGAGGATCAGATAAAACTAAGGGCATTTCCTTTTTCTTTAGCCGGAATGGCTAAAGAATGGTTATTTTATTTACCTCCGAATTCGATTAATACATGGGCTGATCTTTCTCGTGTTTTCCTTGACAGGTATTTCCCTGCAGCGAAAGCGACTGAACTTAGGCGAATCATTTTGGGTATCCAACAAACGCATGACGAGTCCTTATACGATTATTGGGAAAGATTCAAAAAATTGTGCGCGAGTTGTCCGCAACATAACTTATCCGAGCAAACGCTCCTTCAATATTTCTATGAAGGAATGTTGTCGATGGATAAGAAAATGATAGATGCATCAAGCGGTGGAGCGCTTGTCAACTTGACCCCCGAAAATGCTCGAAATTTGATATCTACGATGGCGGTGAATTCACAGCAATTTAATTCTGCTAGTGAACCCAACCGACGGGTTCACACAGTAAGCACAATTTCATTAGAGAATAAAATTAATAACTTGACTAATATTGTGAATTATCTTGTTTCAGGGAAATTAGGAGCTGCCAAAGTTTGTGGAGTATGTACCATGTTCGATCATGTAATTGATATATGTCCCTTACTCCAAGATCCATCTAGTGCCCAAGTCAACGCCATACAAAACTTTCCAGGACCTCCCCAAAGACCCTATAACCCTCAGAGCAATACGTTCAATCCCGGTTGGAGAGATCACCCAAACTTGAGCTACGGTAATCATAACTCGAATTACCAACCTAGGCAACAACCTCCCTACCAAAACCAAGCACCCAAAAATCCTCGCTTGAGTCTATTGTCGAGAGATTGGCAGTTTCGCAGGAAAAATTCCAAACCCAAACACAATCTCATCTCCAGCAAATCGACAAACAAATAAGTCAACTAGCTCAAGCCGTGAGCCGTCTAGAATCCCAGGGAAAGTTACCATCCCAAACCGAAACCAACCTAAGGGAAAATGTTAGTGCGATAACTTTGCGTAGTGGAACAGTGATAATGCCTAAACCGCCCAAGCAAGATGAGAGAAAATCCGACGAACCGGGAAACTCTTTGAAAGACTAGAACGACAAGTCTCCTCCCACCGCAGGTAATGCCAAATCAAAAATTTCTGTTTCTACATACGAAACTGTTCCTCCTTTTTCCATGTAGATTGGCGAAACGAGATAAAAAGGAGGAAGATAAGGAAATTTTGGATATATTCAAGAAGGTGGAAATTAATATTCCACTTCTTGATCTTATTCGGAAAGTGCCCAAATACGCAAGGTTTCTGAAGGACTTATGCACAAACCGAAGGCGACTATCCGGAAATGAAAAAGTTAACCTTGGTGAAAATATTTCGGCCATCTTTCAAAAGCCGTTGCCGCCAAAGTACAAGGACCAATGTATGTTTGCGATTCCCTGTAAAATTGGGAATGTTGGGATAAAAAGAGCGATGTGAAATTTAGGCGCGTCTATCAACGTCATGTCGTTAAGCGTTTACAACAAAATTTCGACTGAACCATTAAAAGAAACGCGAGTGACGGTTCAATTAGCTGATCGATCAATCATCTACCCCGAGGGAGTACTAGAAAATGTGTTGGTACAGGTAAAAAATCTTATTTTTCCTGCTGATTTTTACATTATTGACATGGAAAATGATCGCAGTAACAACGGATCAGAAATCTTGCTTGGCCGACCTTCTTATCAACCTCGCATACAAAGATTGATGTCCGCGACGGCATCTTAACTATGGAATTTGATGGGGAAGTAGTTAAATTTGATATGTATAAAGCTATGAAGTATCCTGATTCGGTCGCAAGTTTAAATTTCGTTGATATTATAGATCCGTTAGTTGATGATTTGATCGAAACTGATTTGTGTTATGACTTTTGTAGGGAATTCGCGGATCTCGGCGATGAAAATATAGGCGAAATCATTTCAACTCTTTCTTCCCTTTCTGATTTTCGATTAATTCCAACTCGATCTAAACATTTTCCCTCAATTTTGCAGGAACCAAAGCCAAAGTTAGAGCAATTTAATTATATATTTTTAGGCGACAACCAAACTTTGCCAATCATCATCTTGAGTAAGTCGTCGCATCGGGAAGGAGGTAGAAGCTTAGTTGTTGTTTTGCGCACAAATAAAAAGATGAAGGAAGGCGTTAAAACGAAAAGGGATGGACATCACCGTTTATTTAAAGAACTTGCTTTTTAAGAACCAAAAATTTAGCAAAGGTCGTCGAGCTAAACGACGTTTTTAGCGCTGCAACCCATTGGTTTTTTTTTGTCGTTAATTTTTACTTCCTTTTTTATAATTTAATTTATGCTTCATTTTTTTCTCATTTTCTTTCTTTCTTAATAATTTTTCTTTTTCATCTGCAGGACTCCTTTTCGCAAACAACAATGGCAAGCATAACCCCAGCTGAAGTGCACCGTTTCATTAATGTGGAGCATTTTAGCACACTCAATGAACGGTGCACGATAGCCCAAGCCCTTTCCCCTTAGCATACCATCCAATATTTTTCCCTTTTTCCCCTTCCCTTTCTTTCTTTCCCGTAAAACCACCAAACCCTAACAAAACAAACCCAGCCGCAAAACTCAACCAGCCGACTCACTCAGCGGTAAGCCACGAGCCCCCCCCCCCCCAACCGAGAATCCCATCCCTACGGCTGCCACCGCCCCTCCGCCTCATTCCCCAACCGTCAGCCGTCGTTCGTGTCTCTCTAACAGCACCGCCGAACCAAGCTCCAGCCACCGTCCACCTCCCTCACGATCTCCATCACCTTCATTCCAATCAATGCCAACGGTGGACTCAATTTCATCACTCACGGGGAGTATCTTTTACCCTTATTTGTTCCTCATTTTCTTTATTTTTATTTTGAATTGGGGCAATTCATTTAAGTGAGGGGGAGGGTAGCAAAACCACTTTTCTTGCTTGTTTGCTATATGTTTGACTTTGAGATGGATTTTTTTCTTGCCATTACTTGATGTCCAGCATGTTATAATGGTTATAGTGCATAGGAATATTTGAATGTTGACATTTTGATAATCAAATGGCATGAGTATAATGATAGTTTGACATCTCTTTTCAATTTGCCTTGATTGTGATAATTGGATTTCTCACCTAGCTTAATCAACTTAGCCTAATTTTGTGAGAATTTGAGCCTTGAGCATGCATCTTATTCTTTATGCTCGTTTTTCCTTGCTTGAGAGTGTCATCTTGAATTTAAGAATCTAGAACTTGTGGCTTGTATGCGATTTGAGACTACACTAGAATGAGGTGCTTTAATATGATTTAGGCATTAGGATTTAACCATTTTCTCTCTTTCATTAAAACTTACCTTTCGCTTAGTGAACCCTCTTGAAGCCTTATATCCCATTTTTTGGCTTAACCCTCAACCAAACATTTTGATTGATTAAATGCTAGAAACTGTATTGCTAGACAAATTAGGGGCTGCAATTCGAATAAGGGCAGAATTTTTCCGAAAAAATGAAAAAAAGAACAAAAAGAATTAAAAGGAAGCAATTGCTTCGAAAGGAAAAAAACAGTTTCGAAAAACTGAAAAGAAAAAGGAAAAAATTGTTTGCATGCCCACTTTTAAGCTCCTCTTTTGTCTTCACTGTTTATTATATCTTGCATTGATCATCTTCCTTTGTTTATTTTATTTCCATCTTTTTACCCTTTTCTAAACCCACATTACACCTTGAATAAAAGACCTAATGATTTTTGCACCTCGATTCTAATAAGTAGTGGAGAATTGAACTTGTTACAAGCCTATGGAAACCTTTGTTCATGCATGACTTAGAGTGCTTTTGGTTCACATTTACCTTTAAACACTTTGAGTGCTCTTGAGTGTACCTTGGTGAGGATTAAGACTAGGTTAGGATTTGATTACTACTTGATAGACGATTGAAAGAATGAAAGATTGTTCTTTGCGTATATCCACTTGGTTTGATTTGTGTCTCTTTCATGATATTTCTTTTGCACTAGAACTCTTATAATTATGCTTGATACTTGTGATGGCTTGGGAAATGCATTTTTGGGTTAATATCCTTTTCGGACATACTTGAGAACAAGTATGAGACAAGTGAGAGGGAATTTGATAAGTTCTCAAATGTGACATACTTCATTTGCTATTTTTCTAGTTATTAGGACTTCTTTCTGCTTAATACATGCCGTTTTTTGTTATATTTTGTGCAGGGACCCAATTCTGGAAATAGTAGTGAAAATGGAGCATTTCTGCAGTTTTTATTATTATTTTGTCATGACTGGCATCGTGGGCACGACACTGGGCACGACGCATCTGACGTGGCAGTGACGTGTCAGTGACGTGGCAACCTCTAGAAGATCCTGGAATGTTCCGAGAGAAGATCCGATCAGATTATCAGTTCTATCCGTTTGGTTTTATTTTGACTTTTAAAAACAATTGAATTTAAATTGTTATTTTGATTTTCTTATCTCTTATCCTTGTAATCTAAGCCTATAAATACCAACCTTTGGTGAAGGCTTAAGAGCATCTTCTTAGCTTTGAGTATTTTTATCTTTTTCCTTTGTAAACATTTTCTAGTTTTAATTAAAAGTTCTTTTTTCTTTATTTCCTTGTTCCATTTATTTTATGTTATTTAATTACTTTTCTAAAAACCAAGTTAAGTATGATAATTAATATCATGCTTAGCTAAATTTCTTGAGCCAAGAGTTAGCCAAATCAATTCTAATCGTGAGAATTGAACATTGCCTAAATTCCTTCGGGAACACATTTTTATCTTTCGGTTTAGATAGTTTGGCAATCGGCCTTACTAAAGTTTTTAATCGTTTTTCAAATCAAAAAGAGCTCGTTGGTCTGGAATCGTTTAAAAACATTGTTGGGAGGAAGGATCGGCATGTGGCAATTTCGACTTCATGTGAACACTCTTAGCGGCGGTCCGCTAAGGAAAGATAAAATCAGAAGCGATTCTTTTTTAAGACAATTTCTGAGTCGGGCTTTTCCTGCTTTTAAAACTAAATATTTTAACGGCGATAGATGTGGTTAATTTGTTTAAGAACCAACCTTCGAAGATAGACTTGGGAGGATTGGTTACTCGAGAGAGAAGCAAGTTGCGACGGGTTGGGCCTCGCAGACTGTAACCGACATGATCCCCGGAGTAAAAATCCATTTCAATGATCAAACGAATTGACAAGGCTAGCTCGAGGCTAATTTGCATATTTGGTTTTTCTTACTATTTTCTTTAATTCTTGCATTTTATTTTATTACTTCACTCAATATCAGATCACCCCCTTTTTATTTCCTTGTTTTTACAGATATTCCTGGGAATTCAAATCCGACAAAATTCAAGTCAAGAATTTCGACTAATCTCCCTGTGGATCGACCCTCTTTCCCTATACTACTTAATTTCTTTATTTTATTAATTGTTGAAAGAGGTTAAATATTTATTTATTTTGACGGGTAAAATGACGCTTGTCAAAATTGCCCTCGTATTCCCCTGGTTTTGTCACTGATACCCCTAAGCCCTCGCAAGGAGCGGCTACTCAAGGCGATGGGGCAACATCGCATCAGGTGGGCGTCTCTACCTATGTTTCATCAGGTCTGGTTTTTAACCATGTGGAGAATGTCGGGGATAGTGTCCCAGATTTGGATGAGATTGAGAATTTGAACAAGGTCAAGGCGGAGTTCTCGAAGCAACTAGAGGAGACCCGGAAGGACCTCGAAGAGAAATTCCGAACAAAAGAGGGAGAAGATGGGGCATATGGGATGAATGCCAGAGATCTCAGTTTGGTTCCAAATCTGATAATCCCGCCCAAGTTCAAGACGCCGGAGTTTGAAAAGTTTGATGGGACGACTTGCCGTGCTGCCCACATCACCATGTTCTGTAGAAAGATGACGGACTTCATCGACAATGAGAGGTTATTAATTCACTGCTTTCAAGACAGCTTAGCGAGGCCCGCGGTGAGGTGGTACAATCAGTTGACTCGTGCTCAGATTAGGTCATGGAAGGATTTAGCCAAGGCTTTCACAGATCAGTATAGGCACATAACCGACATGGTTCCGAACCGACTCATGCTACAAGGTTTGTAGCAAAGGCACAATGAGAGCCTCCGTGAACACGCCCAGCATTGGCAGGATGTGGCGGCACAAGTCCAACCCCCACTCCGCGAGAAAGAGATCTCCCCTATGTTTGTCGATACTTTGAAAGATACCCTCTATGACCACATGATAAGCAACCCTATCGGTAACTTCTCAGATATAGTTATGACTGGTGAACGTATCGAGGCAGCTATCAAGAGTGGTAGGATCGATGGAGGAGAGAATGCCCGGAAACAATTCAAGAAGAAGGATCATGAGGTGAACAACTTCGGCGCCTACGAGGCTTCTATGCACCTCACAATTTCACCGCCTCAAGCCGCAACCGGGAATGCGCAAAGCTCAAACCGAAGAGAAAGTAGGGCTCCCAGGAAGGAACAAGAGAGGATGTCCTTCACCCCTCTACCCATGTCGTACAAAGAGGTGTACAAGCACCTATGGGAGGCTGATCTGGTTTCCCCATATCATGTTACTCCCTTCTAGCCACCTTACCCTTCATGCTATGACGAGAAGGTGCATTGTGAGTACCACAGTGGAGTGTCGGGGCACACGATAGAAAATTGCACAGCATTCAAGAAGCTCGTGCAAAACATGATCAACACCGGGGTCCTTGAGTTAGAGAGGCCCAATGTGACGACCAACCCACTTCCGAACCATGGAGGACGAGGCGTGAATGCCCTCGAAGAGGTAGATACGAAGAAGGTGAGGATGGAGGTGTCAGAAATCAAGTCCCCTTTGAGTTGGGTGTACGAACAACTGTGCGCAGCGGGCTTAATTGAGAAGGGTTTGAAGGGAGCATATGATGGCCATGAATCCTTTTGTGATTACCATCAGACTGCGGGGCATGGGATTCAGAATTGTCCAGAGTTTAAGCAGTTGGTTCAAGAACTGATGGACAATAAGGAGATCAAGTTTCTCGAAGAAGCTTAAGGGTTGGGATGGATGGCCAGTTTAGCAGTAGTCAAGAGTTTTAGTGCATCCAAATTTGCTTGTTTTCATTTCATTGCATTTTAATCTTTTTTTGAAGTAATGTGTGGAATCAAATTTACTACCCTTTGCCCGAAGTTAGCAAAGACCTTTTTTGTAAGGGCCTAAGATTGCATTTTTAAGTTTCAATGAAGGGATGCATTATGTTTTGTGTTTCAATTATTTCTTCATTTTATGTATATATTTGTCTATTAAGTCCCCGTATATCAATTGCACAAGGGACATTGACCTTGACCCAAAGGTTGATTTCGAGCAGCATGTGTCTAGTGGAAATCAAAAGTTATGAAGATGATGAATATGTGGCTTACACTCCAAGTTAATTTGGTCACCTAATTGAATACACATAGAATTAGGGCCTTCGGGAGAATAACCAGAAATCTCATGTGCTAAAAGAAGAAAAAGAAAAAGGAGAAAGAAAAAAAAAGAAAAAGAAAAAAAGAGAGAGAAAGAAAAAAAGGTAGAGAAAAAAAAGAAAAAGAGACAAAAGAGAGAGAATAATGAAAGCCCAAATAGTTGTGACACGTGTCACCACCTGATTGGAGGTGAAAAATTAATTAAATTAATTAAATAAAAATAATTAAAGACTTCCAATAAGGTGGTGACACGTGTCACCATCTTATTGAATAATTAATTTATTTTATTAGATTAAAATTAGGACTAAATTGATATATTGTATAAATATAGAGGACCAAATGTGTAATTATACCAATTTTTTAACAGTTCCGTCAACTTTTTCGTTTTTTTTAACGGCGTGTGGCTAACGTGGCACCATTTAAATAGTTGTGTGGTGCATTTGCGACGAAAAATAATATAGTGGTCATTTTGACACCAACCCCATAGTTCGGTGGTCAACTGTGTAGTTTACCCTTAATATTATTCCGTATATTATTATTATTATTATTATTATCTTTTATTAATAATAATATTATTATCATCAAAATAAATCTAAAAACCAAAAACTAATATATAATAAAGCCCAATATTAATAAAACAAGCCCAAAAGTTTATCTATTATTTAAAGTCCATTGCAGATTAAAATTCAAAACCCAAAAATTTACAAGGCCCGTTAGCCCAAATAAGTAAATCTTAATCTGATAGACAAAACCCCTAACATCCTATCTTATGCCTTGCAGCCGCCCAATCTCAGCCGTTAGATTTAGGATAGATCTAACGGTCCAGAACTGACTTCAGCAGAAACCCTAGTCGCCCCCTCCTCAAGCCTCAGCGCTGCCTCGTATCCACCGTTAGATTGGGAGCGCATCGAACGGCCGAGATCAACGCGGAGAAGCTTCCAGAGCCCCCACGTGCCCGCGCATCCGCGTCCCTTCAGCTCCCACGCGCGCGTGCATCGCATGTTGGCCCTTTCGAATCCCTCAACCGTCCAGATTTCACCAACGGTCAGGATTACTCCACGATGCCGATCCGTTGTCCGCCAAGCTTTGGTCCCCCTCGTACGAGCCTCACATGCGCACCAAAGAAAACCAAACATCAGAAAAAGCCAAACGCAACCAAAAAAAAGAATCACAGAGAGGCAACAACGGAAATCGCAGATGAATACCAACAAAAATTATCAGCAACCAATAATAGTTTTTTCAGAGAATTAAATGTAATTAGAAAAAGCAAAAAAAAAAATGTAATTATCGGGCTATATAAACCTGAAACCATTGAAGAAAAGGGGGAGAGCAGGTTGTAACAAAAAATTTCAGAAAATACAAGCAGAAAAAAGAAGTTTACCAGAGGTATATCGTTGTCTTATTTCATTTCGATACCAAAAAAATACAAAAAAATAAAAGTATAAGTTCTTTTTACCTTCGCGTCTCTTCTTCTCCCCTCGTCTGTTTGCCTTCCTCGCCGGTGACAAACCCATTGATCTCTCCAGAGACCACGCGTGGTGAACCGGTGAGGTGGTAACACGAAAAGGTTTTGGGTCTCATTTTTTCCGGCTTTTTACAAAGAGAAACAGTTTCAAAAAACGGTCGAAAGGGTCTTTGGTTTTGGTTTCATGAAAAGAAGGGGGTTTTCTGTTTTTGAGTTCGAAAACAGTCGAAAAATGAGGTTTTTTTGCTCCGGCGTCGACAACGGCGACCGGAACCATGACGGCGGCTAGGGTTTCAGAGGAAGGGAAGAGAGCCTCTCTGGTTTTGGTTTAGGGTTTGTAAAAAAAAAGAATTAAAATGTTTTGAATTTAGTTTTTATAACGATTTTTCGTTTTAAAATCGGTGTAATAGCGTTTGAAGCCCCTCCGTGTCACTTTAATTGCATGAAGGGGGGCTTCCGCATTTTTAAATTACGCCCGTGATCCCCTTGTGTTTTTGAATCTTTTCAATTCCACCCCTGATTTCGTGGTAGTCTGTTTTCGAGTGGGAAAATCATCGTTTTGGTCCTTAAGGCTTTCCACGTCTATTTAATTTGGTCCCATTTCGTGTTTTGATCAGTTTTTTAAATGGGTTTATTGCTATTGTGATCCCTGCTTGTTTACATTTTAATCTTTAGACTTGCATTTTATTTTAGTTACATTGTATTTTGTTATTCATGCATTCCTCTTTTTTAATATGTGCTTATATCGAATATGTGTTGTTGCCATATTGCTCATGTTTATTTAATGTAAATGTATGATATGTGGTTGATGTGTTATGCTATGTTATTTTAAATGTATGATCGCATGTTTTTACGTTTAGTCTTGTTTAACGTTTTTATAATATTTAGTTTTATGCATATAATATAGTTTTGTCATATATGTTGTATGCTCGTTTTTATGTCATTCGAATATGTTTTTCGTGTGACTTTTGATATTTTTAAGTATAATAATTAATTTTAATTATAAAAAGGAGATACCTATTAATTCGCGTATTCGGGTCGAAATATCCTAGCTTATTGGGTATTCCTCGGATATTCGGATTAATTCGAATCGTCTAGAGGTAAATCCGTAATTAAAATGAACAAGACTATAACACCATATTTTAACTGCTCGCATCATGCATAAAGGTGACGTACGGGATCCGAACCCTAAACTAACACGGCAGTCAAACTTATATGATGTCAGTTTAGTCTTTGGTCTGGTGTACCTTCATCCTTTTTAATTAAACGACGAATTAATTCGAAACCACCAATTTGAAAAAGTTCGTATAATTAAAGTCCAATTTTCAATTAAGAACCCCTAATTAAAGTCGTTTTAAATTTCAAATAATTTCCATCAATTAAAAGCAACAATTGTTTTGGTACCGATTTCTAGGCGTTATGGGGGTGCTAACCCTTCCCCAACATAACCAACTCCCGAACCCTTTCAAATAAATCTCTAGTTTAGTTCTTACGGTGTCCGGCCTACCTCAGTGGCCAGTGGCGACTTGTAGAACTAATGTTTTGATATAATAATTGAAAATGTTTTGGACTGATTTAAAAAGTATTTAAAACAATTTCCAAAGTCCAAATAACTTGAAACTATGTTTAGGGATATTTTATAAAAGGTTTTACATGTTTTTCAAAGCCAAACTTCACAAAACTGTACAGGCGCTTCGAAACACCTTAGGGCGTTTCGGTACAGGGGATTCCAGTAGCAAAACGTTTCGATACGAGTATCGAAACGGGCATTCCCTAGATGAGATTTTAGCCCAGCGTTTCGAAACGGGCTATGCCGTTTCGATACGCCTACGAGGCATCGACCACAACGGTCATAAACCCCAACGGCTATTTCCCAACTAACATTTAAATGCAGGTCATTTCGATACGGGGACAGGCGTTTCGAAACGGGTGTTTCGAAACGGACTAGAGCGTTTCGATACGGGGCCACGTCAGACTGCAACGGCTCTTTCTACTTAAAGGGTGTTTCGAAACGGGTTCGAGCATTTCGAAACGGGGAGCTGCAGAATTGCATTTATGGTGGGAATTAAAGTCCTCAACGGCTTCAATTCAACCCCAACGGCTAGTAACGGCTATAAACTCATCAAGGAGTATAAAAGGGACCTCCAAGCATCAAGAAATGGTTAATGTTCATATTGTCAATTAACAAATGATCAAATATTGTCTTAGTGCCTAAATTGTCAATTCTTGTATAGACAAACACTAGTGAGCCAAAATTGTCAAATTTGCTCAAGTGTTTTAGGTTTTGGGTGAGTGCTTCATTTGTGCAAACAAACACCTATTAGAGGGATTTGTGTTTGCTTTATTTATCTCTTTATAAAAGATGGTTTGATCAAGGCTTTGGGTAGAAAGCTTGATCGGTGTATAAGGGTTTCCTCCTAAGCCTAGAAAAGGGGACGAATCAATAGTGGATTGATTGGAAATCCTTAGTGGGGAGCTAAGGTAGTGGATGTAGACCTTGGTTAGAAGGTTGAACCACTCTAAAATCATTGTGTCATTTACTTTTAAGCTTCCACCACCCTTCCACCCAAAAATCCACCTCTCCACCACTTGGTGAGCCATATCGGTTGAACGAATCGAGCTCCTCACATCTCAACAATTGGTATCAGAGCTTGGCTCAATCGAAGGGGATTCACATCCTATTGAGAAGATCCTGCAAGCTCGATCACTATTTCATGAACCAGCTCAAATGGCACAATCTATCGACAAACCGCCTTTCTTTGACGGAACCCATTATGCCCATTGGAAGACAAAGATGAAGTTCTTCATCAAGTCTAGAGACTACAAGCTATGGGATATAGTTGAAGATGGTTCGTTCGTGCCACAAAGAAGCAAAGCGGAGTGGAGTGCCGACGATCGCAAGAAGATGGAGCTTAATTGCAAAGCCTTGCACATCTTGTTTTGTGCTTTTGGCCCAACCATCTATGAGAAGATGTCTTCTTGTGAGAGTGCCAATGAGGTATGGGACAAGCTTGAAGTCATATACGAGGGGCCGATGAAGTCAAGGAGACCAAGATTGGGCACCTAACCTTAGAGTATGAGAACTTCAAAATGGATCCGGAAGAGAAAATCGAGAAGATGTTTGATAGGTTCTCCACTATCACCAATGGTCTCAAAGGCTATGGAGAAGCCATCTCAGAGGAAAAGCTTGTTCGAAAGCTCATCTACTCACTTCCCGAGTCTTGGGACTCAAAGAGGACCGCCATCATCGAGGCAAAGAATTTGAAGACTTTGAAGCTTGATGAACTCATGGGGTCACTCCTTACTCATCAAATCATGAAGAAGAACAAAGAGGATGAGAAGAAGAGGGAAGAAATTAGAGCTATGGGAGAGAAGAAAATCAAAGGGCTAGGCATCAACGCAAGTGTCATGGCTCTCAAGTCCTCAACTTGCCATCATGTCTACTCAAGTGAAGAGGAGGATGAAGAAGAAGAGATAGTTCATCTCTTCAAGAAGTGTGCCCCGTTCATGAAGAAAGCTTTGAGAGAGCTTGAACGAGAATCCAAGAAAAATGAGAGGGCAAGCACTTCAAGCCATAAGAAGAAGGCATATGTGGCTACTTATAGTGATGAGGACTCCACCGACGATGAACAAGTGAACCTTTGCCTTATGGCCATCGAAGAAGATTCAAGGGTAACTTCTAATTCATCTACTTCATGTTCTTACTCTTTTGATGAATTACAAGATGCCTATGATGATTTGGTTTTAGACTTTAAAAATCACATTTTGAAAAACAATAAATTGATTTCAAAGTTGAAAATTCAAAATGACATGATTTCTAAAACCAAACTTGAACTTGAAGCAAGACTCGAAGAGTTTGAACAAAAATGTTTTGATTTACAAAATTTGCTTCAAAAAGTTCAAGAAGAAAAGGATTTGATTTCCAAAGAGCTAGAAAAGAAAAACAATTTTGGAAAATCAAATTTTTATGTAAGACAATCTAGTGCCCCTAGATTTGTAAAAGGAAAATGTTTTAGAAGTGTTTGGATCCCAAAAGGACTAACCACTTCAACTAAAAATGATGACATTGAAAAATAGATTCCTAAGGGGACTAAAATTTGTGCTACTAATGTTCATGGATCTAAAGCAATTTGGATACCAAAAATTACTTGATTGTATTTTGCTAGGTGTGATTAGGGATGTAAAAACAGGTCAACAGTTGGGTTTCAGGTCGGGCTCTGTCAGGTCGGGTCAAATCGGTTACAGGTCATTTCGGGTCATTTTTTGTTTTGACTCGATTCGGTTCGGGTTCGGGTTCATTTCGGGTCGGGTTCATTTCGGGTCGGGTTCATTTCGGGTCGGGTTCATTTCAGGTCGGTTCATTTCAGGTCGGGTCAAAACGGTTAATTGACAGGCTGATTTCAGGTCGGTTTCGTTTCAGGTCGGGTTTATTTCAGGTCGGTTTCGTTTCAGGTCGGGTTCGTTTCAGGTCGGTTTCGTTTCAGGTCGGGTTCGTTTCAGGTCGGTTTCGTTTCAGGTCGGGTTCTTTTCAGGTCGGTTTTGTTTCAGGTCGGGTTCATTTCAGGTCGGTTTCGTTTCAGGTCGGGTTCATTTCAGGTCGGGTTCCTTCGGGTTTATGGTTTATTGTGTTATGTGTATTATATATATTGATGGATTATGATTTTTATTTTTACGGTTTAGGGTTTAGGGTTTATGGTTAGGGGATTATGTATATGTGATATATATATATATAGTTTGTACTATTAGATTTATTTTCAGGGTTTAGGGTTTAAGGTTTGGGGTTTGGGGTTTAGGGATCTTAAATTAATACAAACATACCTATATTAATTATATATATTGATGGATTATGGTTTTTAGGGTTTAGGGTTTAGGGTTTAGGGTTTAGGGTTTACTGATCTTAAATTAATACAAACATGCCTACATTAATTATATATATATATATATATATTGATGGATTATGATTTTTAGGGTTTAGTGTTTAGGGTTTACTGATCTTAAATTAATACAAACATGCCTACATTAATTATATATATATTGATGGATTATGGTTTTTAGGGTTTAGGGGTTATGGTTTAGGGTTTAGGGTTTAGGGTTTAATGATCTTAAATTAAAACAAACATGCCTACATTAATTATATATATATATATATATATTGATGGATTATGGGTTTTAGGGTTTAGGGTTTAAGGATTTAGTGTTTAGGGTTTAGTAATCTTAAATTAATGCAAACATGCCTACATTAATTATATATATATATTGATGGATTATGGTTTTTAGGGTTTAGGGTTTAGGGTTTAATGATCTTAAATTAATACAAACATGCCTACATTAATTATATATATATATTGATGGATTATGGTTTTTAGGGTTTATGGTTTAGGGTTTAAGGGTTTAGTGTTTAGGGTTTAGTGATCTTAAATTAATACAAACATGCCTACATTAATTATATATATATTGATAGATTATGGTTTTTAGGGTTTAAGGTTTAGGGTTTACTGTTCATAAAATGATACGTACATACGTACATGTAATATATATATTGATGGATTAATGGTTTTTGTTTTTAGCGTTTAGGTTTTGGGGTTTAGTGGTTAGGGTTTAGGGTTTATTATTATTATTATATACTTAAATACAATTATTATTATTATTATATATTTACTATGCTTATTATTATTATTAGTTATTATTATTATTATTATTATTATTAGTTATTATTATTATTATTATTACTATGATTAGTAATATTATTATTATTATTACTATTATTATTATTATTATTATTATTATTATATACTTAAATACAATTATTATTATTATTATATATTTACTATGCTTATTATTATTATTATTAGTTTTATGATTATTATTATTATTATTATTATTATTATTATTATTATTATTATTATTATTATTTGTAATTAAATGTATAGGGTTTAGGGTTTAGGACTAGGGACTATGGTTCATTTATTAAATATTAGGGTTTAGGGTTTAAACCCCTAATGTCTAATTCTAAACCCTAAGCATTAAACCCTAAAGCATAAGTAATTAACCCTAACCACTAAACCCTCGATCTAGGATTACGGACTATGAGCTATAGATTAAATATTAGGGTTTTATGGTTTAGAGGGTAGTGGTTATTGTTTAGGGTTTAGGGTTAGGGACTATGGTTCATTGATTAAATATTAGGGTTTAATGTTTAAACCCCTAATGTCTAATTCTAAACCATAAGCATTAAACCCTAAAGCATGAGTAATTAACCCTAACCACTAAACCATCGATCTAGGATTACGGACTATGAGCTATAGATTAAATATTAGGGTTTTATGGTTTAGAGGGTAGTGGTTATTGTTTAGGGTTTAGGGTTAGGGACTATGGTTCATTGATTAAATATTAGGGTTTAAGGTTTAAACCCCTAATGTCTAATTCTAAACCCTAAGCATTAAACCCTAAAGCATGAGTAATTAACCATAACCACTAAACCCTCGATCTAGGATTACCCTAAACCTAAAGGCTTCATAAACACTAAACCCTAATACCCTAAACCTAAACATTTAACCTAAACCCTAAACCACAAATTAAGTTCCTAATGATTATTCCCGCCCAAATTTGGTAAACAATAGCCCAACAAACACAACTAAAGCTGAAAACCCATTTTTCCCGCTCAAATATGACAGGTGGCGCTCATTCATTGGTCCGTAAGCTTTGCCACAAATTATGTTCTTCTTCTCCCCATTAGCTGGATCCAGTTGGCACACTGATGTCAGCTTTACATCATCTCAGTCAACTACTATAAATAGGAGAGAGAGTATTGTCAGATTTTAATGACCATATTAATAATATACCATAAATATTAATAATAAAATAAGTAAGTATTAAATAACAAGATAGAGAGAAAAAAGGTATTTTGGGAATTTTACCGGCCATGTGAATTGCCCGGGCACCGAACCGACATTGTTGTAGAGTCAGAATGTATAAAAAAATAATTATTTAGCATTAATTTATTCCTATAATAAAAAATTTAAGTCATGTTATTTTAATTAAGAATATAGATTTAATTTAATAATTTTTACTCATTTAACTTAATTTTATTAAGTATAAAATTTTAAATTAATAATGGTTATTCATTCCACTTAAGTTAATTAAGTATAATAGTTTATCTTTGAAGTTATTTTAAAATAATAGTCAAGTTAATTAGAAATACAATTTATTAATACTTAAAATTATTATTAATTCAATTTATCTTTTAATTGAAGTTAAGTTAATTAATTTATTAATACTTGAAATTATTATTAATTTTAAAATTTTTCAATACTTGACATTATTTTTGGAAAGTGACCTCATGGATGACATCATATGGTCAGCTGGATCCAACTAATGGAGATAGAAAACCATGATCCAAGTGAAGGCTAAACGGGCCAGTTATGGACTGCCATGTGGTAGTTTTTGAGCGGGAAAATGAGGTTCATAGTGGTTTTTGTGTATGTTTAAGTTTGGTATATTAGAATGAGCGGGAAAATTTATAACAAAAGGGATTTGGGCTTTGTAAATGGACTTTCAGAGTTGAATGTATGTAATGGACCTTTATTATATGGACTTTATACTATAATATGGATTTATTATTTAAAAAAATATTCATTAAATATAACTTCTTTAAATGTCAGATAATTATCATTATTAGCAAATCAAATAATAGTATTAGTTCAGGTTAATATCAGTTCAGGTCAATATCAGTTCAGGTCAATATCAGTTCAGGTCAATAACAGTTCAGGTCAAGAACAGTTCAGGTCAAGAACAGTTCAGGTCAATAACAGTTCAGGTTCAAAACAGGTCGGGTTCAAAACAGGTCGGGTTCATTTCAGGTCGGGTTCATTTCAGGTCGGGTCCAAACAGGTCGGGTTAAATCGGTTATCTGGCAGGTTAGTCTCGGGTTCGGGTTCGTTTCGGTCGGGTGCAGGTCGGGTTCGGTTACTACAGTAACAGGTCAAATTCGGGTTCGGGTTCACTTCGGTCGGGTGCAGTTCGGGTTCGGTTTCTACAGTTACAGGTCAAATTCGGGTTCGGGTTCGTTTCGGTCGGGTGCAGGTCGGGTTCGGTCTTTGAATTCTCGGGTTAAACCAGGTTCTGACTCGATCGGGTTTCAGGCAGGTTACCAGGTCGGGTCAGTTTTTCACACCCCTAGGTGTGATGGAGATGTTCAACAAGTCAAACATTGAGGGGGAGCTCCATGCACACTAAGGAATAACACTTGAAAAAGGAAGACTTCACATCCTACCTTGAGTTCAAGTGTGATAAAATCTAGTTGCTTTTGATTTTATTTGATTTATTTTTATTTATGTCAACTAGATCATATATGTAGGACTAACATTTTTTATGATGCTTTGAGTAAGGGGGGCCATTTTAAAACCAAATTCTTATTTTTGTCAAAATTTTTACCTCTACTGTTATTTTGAACTTAATGTTTTAAATTCTTTTTGATATAACAAAAAGGGGGAGAAATGGTTTGAAAAGTTGAATTTTCAAATGAATAAGGGGGAGCTTTAATTGATTTATATCTTTAATTCTCTTATTCACATTTTTAAAGTTAAAGGGGGAGAATCACAAACAATTTTTCAAGATAGTTTTATTATATCAAAAGGGGGGAGATTGTAGAACTAATGTTTTGATATAATAATTGAAAAATGTTTTGGACTGATTTAAAAAGTATTTAAAACAATTTCCAAAGTCCAAATAACTTGAAACTATGTTTAGGGATATTTTATAAAAGGTTTTACATGTTTTTCAAAGCCAAACTTCACAAAACTGTCCAGGCGTTTCGAAACACCTTAGGGCGTTTCGATACGGGGGATTCCAGTAGCAAAACGTTTCGATACGAGTATTGAAACAGGCATTCCCTGGATGAGATTTTAGCCCAGCGTTTCGAAACGGGCTATGCCGTTTCGATACGCCTACGTGGCATCGACCACAACGGTCATAAACCCCAATGGCTATTTCCCAACTAACATTTAAATGCAGGTCGTTTCGATACGGGGACAGGCGTTTCGAAACGGGTGTTTTGAAATGGACTAGAGCGTTTCGATACGGGGCCACGTCAGACTGCAACGGCTCTTTCTACTTAAAGGGTGTTTTGAAACGGGGAGCTGCAGAACTGCATTTATGGTGGGAATTAAAGTCCTCAACGGCTCCAATTCAACCCCAACGGCTAGTAACGGCTATAAACTCATCAAGGAGTATAAAAGGGACCTCCAAGCATCAAGAAATGGTTAATGCTCATATTGTCAATCAACAAATGATCAAATATTTTCTTAGTGCCTAAATTGTCAATTCTTGTATAGACAAACACTAGTGAGCCAAAATTGTCAAATTTGCTCAAGTGTTTTAGGTTTTGGGTGAGTGCTTCATTTGTGCAACCAAACACCTATTAGAGGGATTTGTGTTTGCTTTATTTATCTCTTTGTAAAAGAGGGTTTGATCAAGGCTTTGGGTAGAAAGCTTGATCGGTGTATAAGGGTTTCCTCCTAAGCCTAGAAAAGGGGACGAATCAATAGTGGATTGATTGGAAATCCTTAGTGGGGAGCTAAGGTAGTGGATGTAGACCTTGGTTAGAAGGTTGAACCACTCTAAAATCATTGTGTTATTTACTTTTAAGCTTCCACCACCCTTCCACCCAAAAATCCACCTCTCCACCACTTGGTGAGCCATATCGGTTGAACGAATCGAGCTCCTCACATCTCAACACGACTCCAACCAAAAAGATTTTTTTTTAAAAAAATTTCTAAAGCTCGAATTAAAATAAAACTCCTTTTAATCAAATGTATCAAAAAGTGGGACTTAGAAAAGAAAAAACGTCATCACAGTTACCATAACCATGTTTGGGATTCGTGGCATGACTCAAACGACGTTATTTTGGTGCAACAGTCATGTCATCACGTCGCTGTTTTGGTGCAACAGCCATGTCATCACGTCGTTGTTCATGTCATCATTTTTGTTAAGGAGTTAGCGGTATAGTGACATAAACGAGTCGAAAACTAAAGTTTAGTGTTAAAAATTGAACTGATTGAAAGTTCGATACTATAAACGAATCAATGTCAATAGTTTGATGACATCTTGTGTAGTTTACCCTAAATATAAATAAATGAAAATACACACACAACATACATGTAGAGAGAGAGAGAGAGAGAGAGAGGAGGAGGAGGAGGAGGGGGAGGAGGAGAAGGGGTGTTGGTGAAGTGATTGTGCGGTCGGTGAGGATGAAGTTGAGGGCTTGAGGTTTTATAGATTGGGGTTTGAGGTTTGTAGATGGGGGTTATAATTAGGGATTAAAAATTTTATTTTTTATTTTAAATTTGACATGACATTAAAACATTAAAATATGTGACGTCGTAGGAAAATATTAATAAAAATAAATTATGTCATCCGAGAGGGAATAAAATAAGAGCAATTCCAAAGTTGAGTGATTAAATTAAAAAAATTTAAATTTTAATGACTAAAATAAGAGTGAGAAGAAAGTTGAGTGATGAACGGTAGAATTTACCTATTTCTCACCAAAATAAAATCTAGGAAATGATTGATTATTACATAATTTTCAAAGTGTGTGAATCCAAAATGTTGTAATCAATGAATCCAAAAACCAGTAAAAAAATGTTAGATTTAGACCTATGTAGAGAAAGGGAAGTGAAAGTGATGTTGCATCAAAGTAACTATCAAAATTTGTTAAGCAAACTTAGAGACAAAACAGCTTGGAACAACCGACAGCTAACTAAGTTGATTCAAACACATTCTATTTTGGCTTCATTAACAAGTATTAATGGTTGGAGACTGAAGGCTACCCAGCAACCATGCCCACAATAACCCTCCTTTATTTATTTGTTTTAATTAAAATAGATAGTTTTTTACACTCTGAAGGCAAATGTCAATATTCGAACCCACACAAGATGGACCAACATGAACATCCTTGACCAATTAGTGTATTTGTCATTTATTAATTCATACAACTTTGGGTTATTACTGATGAGGAATGCACTGTTCTAAAGTTGGATATCCATGAGGGGAATTGTTCTCTGGCTTGGACCACACTCTAAAGTGATTCACCATCAACTTTTCTGACCAGAAATGGAAGTTGCTGCTCAAGACACAAACCTGTCTAAAACCTAACAGGGGAATGGGATTGTCTGAAAATTTAGTTACCTAATCAACTAACTTGTCAGTCGTTCTCCAACTATATAAACTGATTGATTCCTTCCTTTTTCTCAGCATCAAAACAGGGGAATTGGTTTGAATATTCCCCTTTGGGAATTTAATGGGGAAAATAACCCCCAAACTTTGATATTGGGAAAAATACCCCCCTTTCATGCCATGTAGGAAGAATTCGCGTTCTGGGGAAAGCGAATTCAAGATTCGCGTCCTGCAGGACGCGAATTCCTGCGCCGTTTCAGTGGAAAGGGAATTCGCGTCCTGCAAAACACGAATTCCACGAATTATTGATGCCCCCCGCACGAGAAATTCAAGATGAAAATGAATTGAAACCAATATAAGATGTTTAGGTAGCAATATTTGTGATCGAATAAAGGGTTATCGGGGTACCCGATTAAATTTTTTGAACTATAACATTGTCGTATTGAAACATATCTTTAAGATGGTGTGAAGATACGAGCGTATATAATATCCTAAGATGTTTGAAAATGGCCTGGAAAGTGGCAAGTAACAATGTTTTAGAATGAAACATTATTGTATAGGCATGTTTAAATGCATTTTACGGTGTGTTTCGAACTTTTTTTTGGTTTTTCCTAAGTTTGGAGACAAAGATGTGCAGCTTAATTTTACAGTGGTGCTAAAGTTGCGAGGAAGGCGGTGTCCGAAAATGTGAGAAAATTGTGTTAAAAATGCTATCAAAGTAACATTTTAGAAGCAAAAAATGTGTCTGTAGGCTTTTTTTTTTGAAATTTAAAGGGCCTCGATAATAGAAGTTCACAAATAAAAAAAGAGTAAAAAATAGTTGATCTAGTTAATTCGGGGGCCGGTCCTAAGAGGGCATTTCCTAATATCATGTCCAGTGTTCCCACATTTACTGCACCTCCTAGGTTGTCCGGTCTTTTCTCTCGGAACCATATCTTCGGCACAGTGAATCCTCGTTGATGGTGGCCGGCCTTTTTTCTTTCGTCACAGGGAGGGATCTGGGCATATCTTTGGTTCGTTGCTGATTATACGACAATCACGTGCATTTCCGATCGGAGGGAACTCGTTTCGGTAAACCTTGAAAACGGTTTCGAGCCTGTAGACCGGATCAATGAGTATCGTTGCATCAAAATGAACCGATGCACATGCTGCGAAAGCATGCGAACACGGGAACTTGAACGTCTGGAACTCCCCGCAATCGCACGTTCGTTTTTGCAAATCAACCACGTAGGTGTATTGCATTATTCCTTGTAGAGGTTCAGAAAATTGTGTGACCTCAAAGATGTGTTCCCGACGAGAGAAGCACAACGCACCCATCGAGTTAGCATGCGCAATGGACGCTTGGATTTTGTCGGCGAGATCTGGATTAAATATGCGGCCAGCTGCCATCCAGTTCATTGCATGTTTGCCGAGGGTTGCGAAAAGGGTTGCCAATCGGTAATATGTTGCTTTGACAACGGACGTGATAGGTAAATGGCACGTTCCCTTAAGTGACAAATTAATCGCCTCAGCCAAGTTTGTTGTCATATGGCCGCATCGACGACCCCCGTCATAACATCGCAACCATTTCTCCTTCGGTATCTCCATAAGATAGTTATACCCGAATGGATTCCTCAATTGCAACTCCTCCAGCAACTCTTCCACTTGATTAACTCTGTGTGCGTTGCCTGTTGAAAAAGACATGCAAAATAGTTAATTGGTAATAATATGAAATTGGTGGACGTTGGATAACAAAATGGAATGGTTGCATACCCATACGGAGAACCATTATACGTTCATCTTCGTTCTTGAACCTCTGATAGTAGTTTGCTGCTATATGTCGCAAACAATACCGGTGATGTATGTATGGGGGTTTCCATGAATCTCCCAAACATTGAATTGCTCCCCAAATCCCCGCGCCTCTATCTGAAATAATAGCTAGGCCATCTTCACGTGTACGCAAAACCCGGCGCATGACATACTTGCGGAGGTTGTAAAGGAAAAATTCCCAAGAAGGGATATTTTCCTTTTCAACAATCGCAAAAGCAACTGGGATACATTTTCTGTTGCCATCCTGGGCAACTGCAATTAGCAATATCTGCTTGTATCTGCCATATAAAAATGTACCGTCGATCTGGAGCATAGGTTTGCAGTGACGGAAAGATTTTATGCATTGGGGGAACGTCCAGAAAAGGCGATGAAATTCGACCTCCCCTGGTACAACACGATCATTGTAGTACTTCAGAATAGTCTCCAATTCCACAATTGTCCCTGGATTGTATTCCTGCATTACTTGAAGCCATGATCGCAGATTGTTGTATGATAGCTCCCATTGCCCGTACAGTGTTTCGATGGCTCGAGATCTTGCATACCATGTCTTATCGTAATTGACGGTGTACTTGTAAATGGATTTGATGGCAGCTATACACACTGGCACAGATACACGTGGGTTTGCTTTCACGAGTGGAAGGATTGCATCGGAAAGCACGTGTACATCCGGCGGACTTGTGAGGGCACTCTGCAATATATTTCCTGGCCTCGGTCTTCCAAACGGTGGATGTAACTGAGCGCTGAATGTTGTAATGCTTGATGGCAGCCTCCGCGAGCTTTTTTGTCCTGAAGACCATTCCAGCATGTAGCTCAGTCGAACCCACATTCCATTGGTTGAACTGGTCTAATTGTGGATGTTCTGGGAATTTAGTATTGAAGAAGCCATCCATATCCACTGTTGTGAAGTGCGAAGGTGGGTCGTAATATGTTGCGCAACTGGTTGGTCCATGCAGTTGCGTCGAACGAACATCACCGTCCTCATCATCCTCAGAAGAATTTTCTGTGCTCTCCTCTGATTCCACCGGCTCGTCAATGTCAGATGGTTCAGAAGGAAATAGACCCATCTCGTCACCATCAGGGCCAACCTCTGTACGCGGCTCTTCATCAGTAAGATCATCATCAAACTGGAAAAGTTCTGCGTCATCATAAACCTGTGCGTGAACAGGTTCTGAAGTCATAACCGGATCGACAGTAGCGGCGGTTGAATGTCTCCCCGCTGAGAACGTATCATCCACATTTCGGTGACTTGGGATGTATGTTGAGTGGCGCCCGGTAAAGAAAGCATCGAACGGGTTAAACTGCTCATTGTATGTTGAAGACGCCGTGTATGGAATGTGTGTTGAGTGGCGCCCCGTAGAGAAATCATCATAATTTGGAACGTATGGACTGTATGACGACTCTTGGGTTGGTGGCAAGTTAAGGTCAAATTCGAACCTTGGAACGGAAGAACGTCGTTACCGCGAAGACGAAGACGATGAAGCTTCATCGGTTCTTGTTTGTAGAAGGTTGAAGTCACGTCGTAAACTCGATGTCGGACTAATAGCATTTGGATTGAACTCGAGATTTCCTCGTAACCAATTTGGTACCACATTTTCAGCAGCAACGTGAACTTCAGCAAATGTTACAAATAGCTCCATGGCCCATCCCATTGAGTACTGGGTATGTGTATCTATCATCATTTCTACAGAACTATCGTCTTCCACATCAAATATTGTGTAATACAGTGGCTCTATCGACGTTGGACATCGATACTTCAAAGACTGCAACTCCCTCCCCGAGCGATTGGGAACCTTCCTGGATATTAAGGTCCTAAGCGACTGGAACGTTGATCGTCTCAGAATGTTGATCGTAACAGTATTTTCCGATTGAAATATGATCCCAATGTATGAATCGGGGACCATCTGACCATCGTAGTATACTATAGCTTGAATTCGTGGTGCCATTTCTAAAAATCGATGAGCTTTGTGATTTTAAGTTTTTTTTGGGTGTATCTAGAAATTCTACACACTCAATTATAAATAGAAATGTGCCTGCCGCTGAATCGTGTTGTGCTGCACATTGAATTATTTCAGGGAAAATAGTATAGAATTCGCGTATTGGAAAACGCGAATTCAATTATTCATACTGAATTCGCGTTTTGTAGAACGCGAATTCAATAGATTTCTACAGAATTCACGTTTTGCAAAACGCGAATTCAGTACGAATAATTGCCCCGTGAAATACTTTACCGGGCTTCCCGCTGACAATTTACATTATTATGGTACAGAATTCACAAATAATTGCCCCGTGAAATGCTTTACCGGGCTTCCCGTGAAATGCTACAGAATTCACCAATAATTAGGCTGTATTTCTGCCTTAGAATTCACCAACGTGTTCTCAAAAATTGAGGAACTAAACTTATTTTGCGTACTTGTATTTTGTGCTTTCGATTTAGTGCTTTTGATGTAAGTTATTTATCTTGCGTACTTATAAACAACTAACATAAAAAAACATATAAAAACATAAGGTCTCATACATACTCATGAAAAAAACAACTAAAATAGTTTGCACGAACTAATTTCGAAAAAGATAGAAAAAAAATATAACTACCCCCTATGTCCGCCGGTCCCACAATCTGGTGGATGTCGAACTCGATCCGGATAACGTCGTCCACGGTGAACCGGATCCTGTTGAGGACCATGATCGGGCTCGTTGTCAATGTCATCTCCAGCAGTACCACTTGGGTCGACAGGCCCACTAGACAAGAACAACGACTGTGGAGGTGTGTGCTGAACGAACCCGGGGCCCGAACTATCATAAGGCCTAGCATGAAACGGGTATGGGGAAAAAGCAGAGGGAGCAGTGGAACTCGAAGATCCGCCAGTCACGCCAGGAAATAAACCGTACGTAGTCGGCATCGAAGATCCACCCATCATCCCCACAGTAGGAGTGAAAAAGCCTTCCGTCGGACTCGGAGGCCTCGGCTGAATCATCAACTGGGTGGGGCCCTGGGGGCGAATCGGATCGGTAGCTCTGGAGGATGAAGCACCTGCTCCCCTTCGACGTTGCGATCCACCTGCTCCCCTCGTACGCTGAGTCCGGGGGCGGTTGCGCTGAACAGGCTCATACACAGCTGCTTGTTCCTCCGGAGTGAGGAGATACGGTTTCCCATTACCAAAGAACCATGCAAAGTAATCAGCACTCACCATAGGCTCATCAAACATCCGGTACTCATTCAGTGCCTGCCGCTGATGCCTAAACTGCCACTGTGCAATCCACTGCACATGTTTCACCGACCAGTCCACCTACCACAAAACATCAAAAAAATTATTGTTTATAAATTGTAAAGTAAGTATAAATAGATAACTATTAAATCAAATTTAATTATTATACCTCAAGTTTTCCTTGTCGGGTGATCCTATGTAAGTTGTCCAAATCAGGCGGATCTATCGGAATTGTTTGCAGACGACCGAACTGGCATTGGACGCGATCGACCGGATGCCACTCAACTACAGCGTACCAGATGAGAGGTACCACGGCCGTCCAAGAGGAAACTGTCTCAGGCTCAAAATTAGGCAGACAGTCGTTGATATCCGATTCAGAGTACGGGGTCCACAAAAACTGTAAATTAAATATAGAAATAATTAAAAACAACTAAACTAAACTATATTCATATTAAACTTCAACTTAATATAAAAATTAAAATATTTACCTCATTTGCAGATTTCGTGTCAATATTCTGCCTAATAGAATGCATCATAGTCGGAATCCCAACATGAGTTAGAGCATGGAACAACCTACATAACATCAAAATATAATTTTAATATTTAAAAAATATATATTAGGAAAATAACCAATTTATTAATAAAATTTTGTTAAGATTATTTTTCTTACCGCAAACATAGTGGATAGGAATAGTCAGCTGGCGCGGACAAGTCAGGGCGTAAAAATGGCATTCTAAACCACGCCCAAGACTGAAGTAGCAAAAGACATCCTCCGATGTCGTGTCGATCAGCACTCGCAGCCTTGCACAACTCCCTATATATAAATACAAGTACTGCCGAACCCCAACTTAATTTACCAGCCTCTTCAAAATCCCGCAAGTGCCGCAACCACAACATGTGAACTTTGTTGCGAGTTTTGTCGGCCACCAAAATTCCCCCGAGGATCTGTAAGATATACGCCCGAGTATATGCCTAAAATAAAAAGAAAAAAATATTAAAATATAATAATTTTATAATTTCATTACTACTAATAAAAAATTATTTCTTTTACCTTCTTCACATCTTCATTGGCTCCAGCAGGCAAATTAGCGAACTGCGTACGCAACCACTTCAGCGTCACACATCCGCCCTGTAGTTTTTCGGGCTTATCTCCTAACAAGTCCATACACAAGCCCTCCCAATCGTCACTGGCGGCACCAGTGATAGCCTCCCCATCTACAGGCAGGCCAAGAATATACGACACATCTTCTAATGTGATGGTCGCCTCACCACATGGTAAATGAAATGTATGTGTCTCTGGCCTCCACCTCTCCACAAGCGCGTTGATTAAATCAACGTCTAATTTCGCACCCCTCCATGAATCTTCGCCACATGCCCAAATCCGGCTTCGGCTATGTAATCGGCTAGATCAGGATCCGGGCCCGCCCTAATCCGAGTGATGTAAACCTCCAACCGACGTTCTTCTCCATTCTACAAATAATTAAAGACACACACATATTAACAATCACATATTATGTCACAATTTTTTATAGTGTACAATAAAATACTAAACATATTCTAATTTTATTAATTTTTATTCTATAAGTCAACACCAAAAATATATTCGAATTTAACTAATTATCTTAGTCTAAAAATAAATAGTATTAACATATTCGAATTTAACTAATTTTCTTATTCTAAAAATCAAATCTAAACACATATTCAATTTAACTAATTTTGTTACTCTAAATCTAAAATCTAAAGAAATATTCAATTTTAACTAACATTCTTAGTCTAAAAATAAATATTATTAACATATTCGAATTTAACTAATTTTCTTAGTCTAAATATAAATTCTAAAGACATATTCGAATTTAACTAATTTTGTTACTCTAAATCTAAAATCTAAAGAAATATTCGATTTTAACTAACATTCTTAGTCTAAAAAAAATATTTTTAACATATTCGAAAATAACTAATTTTCTTAGTCTAAATATAAATTCTAAAGATATATTCGAATTTAACTAATTTTCTTAGTCTAAAAATAAATACTATTAACATATTCGAATCATGCCGGCAACAATAAATTAAATTTACATACTCGAATAAAAAAAACTTACATTATTTCGACGATAATTGCTTACGTGGTCATCTTCTAATCTCAGCAAACCCGCCATTATCACACTCGCTTCAAATATAGAAAAAACGCTCTCTAACAAATCTAAAACCTCTTCAAAATCTTGGGAGAGAACCTCACCCGTTTTATAGAGAAATCGCTGCCTGGAAACAGCGAATTCAAACCGAATTCGCGTCCTGCAGGACGCGAATTCAATACAATAAATTGAATTCGCGTTTTGCAGAACGCGAATTTTATTTCCCAACCGTCCGAATTTACTCCCAATCGCGATAATTTGGGGATAATATCGTAGAATTCGCGTTTTGCAGGACGCGAATTCCCTTTTCCACTGAAACGGCGCAGGAATTCGCGTTTTGCAAAACGCGAATTCGTCCTACATGGCCTGTAAGGGGGGTATTTTTCCCAATATCAAAGTTTGGGGTTATTTTCCCCAATAAATTCCCAAAAAGGAATATTCAAACAAATTTGCCATCAAAACAACTTTCATTTCATCATCGGACATAAAATGGTTTCTGTTCTTCTTACATCATCGGACATTTTCAGGGCTTTGCTCCTGGCACTGTCTGCTGTCTGGTTATTGTCTGATTTGGCACTTGCAAAACATGCAGGCATTACTAGGCACTACAAGTTTGATGTAAGTTTTGGTTTACCCCTTTTCCTGATTTTTTACTGTGCTTTTAGTTTTGTCTTACATTTTTCACTGTGTTTTACAGATTAAGATGCAAAGTGTGACTAGGTTGTGCCAAACAAAGAGCATTGTGACAGTGAATGGCCAATTTCCCGGGCCACGGATAATAGCACGGGAAGGCGACCGCCTTTTGATCAAGGTGGTTAACCATGTTCAATACAATGTCACACTTCACTGGTATGAAATTTGACTTCCGAGTCCTACTGATTCCTCTCCTCTAATTCAAAGGCTGGAATTTTATTTTTAAAAGGGTTGATCAGTGTTGGCTTTTCATCTGTGAAAACTAGGCATGGAATCCGGCAGCTGCGGAGTGGATGGGCCGATGGACCTGCCTATGTCACACAGTGTCCGATTCAGACAGGACAGTCCTACGTGTACAACTTCACCATTACTGGCCAAAGAGGGACCTTGTTTTGGCACGCTCACATCTCTTGGCTGAGAGCTACTCTTCATGGACCTATTGTCATTCTCCCCAAACGACATGCCTCTTATCCATTTCCCCAGCCCTACAAAGAAGTTCCCATCGTTTTCGGTACCCGAAACGACTTCTAATATCAAGCACTAAAAGAGGAATAATTTTGTTGCTTCTTGCATTGATTTTTTTGAGTTTTGCCTCAAATTTCAGGGGAGTGGTGGAAAGCTGATACCGAAACAATAATCAACCAGGCAATGGCAACGGGAGGAGCACCGAATATCTCGGATGCCTTCACCATCAATGGTCTCCCGGGGCCTTCTTACAACTGCTCAGCAAAAGGTACCATATAGTCTTACCATCACAAGATTATAAATTTCTATTGGAAAGGTTCCAATTCAAGGACATGTACCAAAATCAAGTTAACTAAACTTGTGCAGAAACTTTCAAGCTCAAGGTGAAGGCCGGTAAAACCTATCTTCTTCGTCTTATCAACGCTGCACTCAACGACGAGCTCTTTTTCCGAATCGCAAACCACACCCTTACTGTCGTGGAAGCTGATGCAGTGTATGTTAAACCATTCAAAACGGATACCGTACTTATCACTCCGGGGCAGACAACTAATGTCCTTCTTAGAGCCAAATCCAAGACCCCGAGTGTCAAATTTGCTATGTCAGCTAGGCCTTACGCCACTGGCCCTGCCACTTTTGACAATACAACCACAATTGGAATCCTAGAATATGAGAAATCTGTATCAGCCTCAAAATCTAGTACTAACAAGAAGCTGCCACTTCTAAAAGCAAAACTTCCACAGTTTAATGACTCCAACTATGCTATGAAATTCAACCGGAAAATCCGCAGTCTCGCCACCGCTAAATTCCCTGCAAAAGTCCCGAAAAAAGTCGATCGACGGTTTTTCTTCACAGTCGGGCTAGGGATACTCCCTTGCTCGAAAAGCCAAACATGCCAAGGGCCGAACAACACTAGGCCTGCAGCTGCAGTTAACAATGTCTCATTTGTGCAACCAAATATTGCTCTTCTCCAAGCACACTTCTTTAATAAATCAAAGGGTGTTTTCACCACCAACTTCCCAACTAACCCACCTTTCAAGTTTAACTACACCGGCACACCACCGAAGAACATCGCGCTGAGCACCGGCACCAAGGTGGTGGCACTACCTTTCAACACTAGCGTGGAGTTAGTGTTGCAGGATACTAGCATCCTTGGTGCAGAGAGCCACCCTTTACATCTTCATGGGTTCAATTTCTTTGTTTTGGCTCAAGGTGTTGGGAACTTCGACCCCAAAAACGATCCGGCCAAGTTCAATCTTGTCGACCCCGCAGAGAGGAACACAGTCGGTGTGCCATCCGGTGGCTGGGTCGCTATTCGGTTCCTTGCAGACAACCCAGGTGAGTTACACCATGACATTATACAACTCTATATATATATATATTTCACTTATGATATCATATACTTTTACAATCTTTTGATCAACTTTGAATAAAATGGTGAATGAATAGGCGTTTGGTTTATGCACTGCCATTTGGAAGTACACACTAGCTGGGGGTTGAAGATGGCTTGGGTGGTCAACGACGGAAAAGGCCGCAAACAGAAGCTACCACCTCCGCCCGCCGATCTTCCTAAATGCTAAGACCCGATCGCCGCCGTGTTTCCGTTTTCGATACAACTTTTCCGGTGTCCATTATATTCTTTCATTTCTTATTGATACACTTGTTAGGATCCCCATAATCAAATATCATAATTGTCATTAGAAATTTAAACTCTGCAAAGTTCATTTATAGGAAAAAAAATTATGGATTCATTGGATTCCCAGCTCATAAACTTATCTGAATCTGACAGGATTGGACCAATAATTTAAAAGAAATTTAGCTTTACTAGGAAAAGATTTTTCTAAAAGCAAACTCTTAAATTAGAAATGAAAAGGTCAGTTAAGTTCCCTGTTTTGGAAAAGAAATTTTCAGAAGGGAATTAAAGCGAGAACGATGACATCATGAAACTGATAAACGGAATAAAAATAAATTAATTTGCTTCTACATTAGAAATTGGAAGAAGATAGAAAAGTAATACAAGTGGTAATCCTAAATGATTATATTTACGATTCAAATTTTATAAAAATAAACAAATAACCAAACAATGCAGAAGGTTTTTCCTTTTTTATAGTTTGAACCACAGAGCTTCACGTCTAGGCTGCATGGCGAAAAGAGCATCGAGATCAGGCGGCCGGAAATAACCGTTCTTCGGCGGCTCCCTCTTTGCTACACCTTGCGATTTCTTCCTCGGCGGCGGCGGCGGACATTGAAATGCCTCAGGTATTCGATGCTTCGGCGTCGTGCAGCCTTCTTCTATCAAGCCGGATCTCTCCATTTGTTCAAAACCTTTGGAAAAGGGCAGAAAATCTGGAAAGTTGAAACGATATATATAAGGGATTGAATTTCGTATAACGTTTTTGAAATTTTGAAAATTTGGTGGGAGAGGAAAACAGTGGGGAATGTTCGTGGAATTCCATTTTAGGCGGAGAGGAACTGTTGAAATTAATAAGGATAAATTACGTAAATTATCACTAAACTTTACTCTTAAACTTATTTTGGTCATTAAAGTTTCAAAACGTTCAATTTATTAATTAAAGTTTAGACATTAATTTTTTTTTATCACACTTCCATTAACTTTTTGATAGAGTTTATTTATTAGCAGATAGAGCATTTTTTTCAAGATTCGAACAATACAAAATTTCATCATCACGAAGAAAGTAATATAGTGAGAAGCGGGTTTCATCTAACGATAGAGGGGAGAGAATGATGAGAGAAAAATTAAAATAATTTTATTTGATTCGTGGACTTCAGGACACTTTTGGACAAAATGGAGATCAAATTCAGACTTAAAGATCGAGGCAAAACAACTTGTGAAATTTAAGATCGAACAACCACCATCTACAACCGTCGACGGTGGCGTCCGACGATGATAAACGGTGAACAACGTTCACGTCATGATATCGCTAAAAATTGACAGAAAAAATAACCAAAAACATTCAATGTCTAAACTTCAGTAAGTAAATTAAACATTTTTAAACTTTAGTGGCTAAAAATAAGTTTGAGATCGGTGAATTTTTTGATCGTGCGGGTGGGAAGAATGACAGCTAAGCATGAATTGGATGGATCGACGTGGTGGATGATGAGTGGGTTAGTTAAGCAACAAGTGTACACGCGGCCAACGCTGAGCCGTGTTAAGTGTTTGTGGGGGCATTTTCAAATAGGGCGGCGCCCGACTTGAGTCAGCGATTGAGCGGGAAAATGAGTAGCTTTGAATCTCGACCGCCTGTTTTTGCGCTTTTATTTTTCATTTTTTAGGTTCAGAGAATTTTTCCTTTTATTGGATTTTATGATTAGGAATTGCGTCGGTGGACTGAACCGCTGTCAATAGGACACTGGTGACTAAATTAAACAATAATCAAATAATTTTTTAAATGAAATATTATTTGGAATAACGTCTTATTCAACAAAGACTAATTTATTGTATAATTCTACAAGTAAAAGAATGATAATAAAAAAAGAACTTTCATTATTTTCTTGGTAGTTATTTTCATACATCATTTTTAGTTGTTTTTTTATATAGTTTTCATGCCATCGACTAATTTTTAATTTTTACGTTATTTGTATATAAATAAGCTTTATCTTTTTTATGAGTGCTTGTGTGTTTTCTTTTAATTTTTTTGATGTTTTGTGTTTTGTTTCGCCAAAAACTATGTTTTATATGCTTTTATGTCAATCTTTTCGTCTGTTTTGATGGCAGCTTTTTCGTCAGCTGCTTTGATGGCAGGCTTAGGCTGTCTGTGTGACACGTTGTCTGTTTTTGTGATAGTTTCTCGTATGAGATGATCGATGGTCTCTTCAGATTTTGATGCCTTTTTGTGGTCGTTTGACGAACTGTCGAAATTTTGCAGCGAAAAGTATTGCGTAATTATCAAGGCACTCTAGTTGAAGTTGATGGTTACTAAATTTTATTTTGAAGACTGTATAAGTTCTTTACAAAATGATAGATTTTGTTTTTCCTGCTTCTACACCCTTTAAATTTTTTATGTATATTTTTCATATATTCCATGATTATTCATATTTTTGGGTGTGTTTATTTTTAATCCTTTTTACTTCTAATAAAATTCAATTTTCTGCTTTTTGTTCAAAAAAATGATAAAAAGGAAGTGTTTATTAAAAGAAGTGTAAATGTAATTTATGATTTTTTTTATTAAAAACAATTTTATTTTAGAATTTATTAAATGGTCTTAATTATCATTCCTCCTAAGCGACCAAGATTCAAGCATCATAATTTGTATGACGTGTGTACATTTTTAAAAGTCTAAAAAGTTAAAAACAACCATGTAATTACACCGAGAACATGGACAGATAACTAACATACAATAAATCATAGATTTATAACGTAATCACAAGGCATAGCTTAACAAATTCCATATCATGTTTTTTTAACATGTTAGTGTAATTACATAATAGTATTTGTTCAGTTTTTTTAGCCCTTTTAATGAAACACACACTGTGCACAAATAATACTCGAACTCAGGGCACCTAAATAAAACACATTATTTTTTTTATTGAGACCACTCGACGAGTTTTATATCATGTTTTCTTAACCATATCTTACATTGCCAAAAACACTTGATATCATCAATCCCATACACATATTAGCAAATAACATTTTATTCATATCATTTCGATTTATTTTGTATGTTAGTCTATTAGTGTATATGAATATTCAAATCTTCTCTTCTCGCTAAGTATCGATATGATACAACAATAATATTTTCTTCCCCGTGTGGGCAAACCGTTCTAATATAACACATCTCTCATCGTCGCCAAGACCAGTCAAAAACTTGTACACAAGGGAATCATATGACATGCCTAATGTAATTAAGAGCTTAGGGGCGGAACTAAATATTATCAATGGATTATCATAATGAGATTAGAAATTTTAAGAGGGGACATAATAATACTTGAAAAAGATTAAGACACGATTTAAGTTACTTAAGCAAAAATTTATACATAACCAAATTTCACACCATGCACGTACACATAAATCAACTATACGCATCTAATCTGAGCTTACGATATGTCTCAAATTGATGATAAACCCTCAATTTTTCCTCATCTTTGGAGGATTCCACCAATATCATAACTTAACATGCATGAGCTCTATATTCAATTTTAGGGTTTGAAGGATCCTTATCAAGCTTGGTTCATGAATCAAATTAAGCATAAATCGAGCTATTGGATTAACACTGAAACCCTAAAAGATGGACGGTTAGGATTTGAAAGAAAAGAAAAAGAATTTTAACGAATGTGGGCTAGATCTCTGAAAACCGAGATAGCCAAGGGTCGGGCCACCCTTTTCATTTATATAGCCCAATAGAGTCCAACAGATTCCGTTATTTTGGAGCTGATCTGTTAGACCAAGTAGGGTCGTTTGGTTGGTTCAACAACCCAACTGCACACTCAACAACCCAACTGCCTGAGGCCCACATTTTAAATTACCACTCTGCTCAACACGAGCAAAACGCAACAGAAAGATCAAAATTATAAATATCTCTAATCATTGCCTAAACCGAATGTTAAAATGAGATGCGGTTGCACCACCGTCAAGCACGTCAAACACTTGAAACCACCGTGACAACGCCTCAACCCACCGTCGAATATATCGAAGGCAACTACACGAAAACTCAAAACGCCAAGGATCTTCCAAACACTCGAGAACCTTACAAGATGGAATATTCTATGCAAAATGAATTGCTTTTGTTTTTTGTGCTTAAGGACCTTGACTAATGGGGTATTTATAGTGTTGGTTCACTGTCAAAAAACAACGGCTAATGGCATCTTCACACGTGCACCATCATTACCAAATGTGAACGTGGGAAGTTGGGTAGCACAAATGCACGGAAAATGCATGTAATGATGTAAACGGAATCATGCATGATCGAGCCACGAACCATATTGATATCATGCAATTTCAACATCAAACACCTCCAAAAGAATGTTTATGAAGTAGGTTTTAATAAAATAAGTCAGTTTTTCAAAATCGCTAAAGAAATTTGATGAATTTTGTGTTTTCTCACTCTACGGTTGTCAAGCACTCAACAATGGTGGAAAAATACTTTGAAGGAGATAAAGAAAATGGTTATTTTCTCTTAAACCATGCGTGAGGCTTGAAGAAAGCATAAAACAAAATTATGCTTCTTTTCTTCTTCTTTTTTAATTAAAAATAAATAAATAATAAATAATCATTATTGCTAAAATCAATAACATAAGCTTAAGACACATAATCCCACTTTCTCATCAAATAGTATTGAAAAGAGTAAAGAAATGAAGAAGAAGAACTTTATTGAATATAAAATGTGTGTTTACAACAATGAACAATCAATCACATATATAGCCATACGAATGGCCTGCTAACAGTATACTAACCATCTAACAAACTTAGTTAGCTGACAGCAACATATTGCTGAGTCAGCAACTAACTAACAGAAGAAGCAACTAACAGAAGAACCCTCTAGCTACTGCATGCACATGCATTACGTCCAATATCCTCTTTGCTTTTCTCTTCTTCGAGTTCTGAAAATGACATCACACCAAGCCTTCTTCTGAACAAACTGAAACTTTCCTTGGACAAGGCTTTTGTCATCCCATCTGCCACTTGATGCTCAGATGGAACAAAATTCACCTTGAGTTTGTTGTCAACCACCTTTTCTCGTACGAAATGTACATCCAGCTCGATGTGCTTAGCCTTTGCATGATAAACTGGGTTGACACTCATGGCTATAGCTCCAAAATTGTCACTCCATATCACAGGTGTTGCTTGCAGCTCAACTTGCATATCCTTCAGCAAGGTACTCAACCAAGTAACATCAGAAGTTGTATCTGCCAAGCTTCTATATTCGGCTTCTGTTGTCGATCTAGAGACTGTTTTCTGCTTCTTTGATCCCCACATTACAAGGTTACCACCCAGATATAAACAGCTTCCAGAGATTGACTGTCGATCGTCTACACTTCCACCCCAGTCAGCATCAGAAAAAGTTACCAACTGGAATGAATCGACTGTAGGAGAGAATGTTAAACCATAATCAAGTGTTCCATTTAAGTACCTCAAGACTCTCTTGACTGCAACAAGATGTTGCTCACAAGGTGTGTGCATGAATTGGGCCAACTTATTGACACTAAATGCTATGTCTGGTCGAGTGTGACAAGCATACAGCAATGATCCTACCAAGCTTCTATATTCCTTTGCATTCTCTAGTGGATTGTCTGCATCCTTAGAGAGTTTTAAAGAGGGTACCATAGGAGTTGGGACTGTTGAAGCTTCATTCATGTGAGCCTTGGCTAACAACTCTGATATGTATTTCTTTTGACTCAAGAATACAACATTATCTATACGTCTGACTTCAATTCCAAGAAAAAAATCAAGTTGTCCCAAATTTTTCAACGAGAACTTCTCTCCCAATTGTTTAACCACATCCTCAATTTCACCATTGTTGTCACCTGTGACTATAATATCATCTACATAAACTAACACATACACAACATGACCTTGCCCATGCTTGATAAACATGGAAGTGTCAGCTTGCGAACTTCGAAATCCCATGCATAAGAGATGCTCCTTCAACTTTGAATACCAATTGCGTGGAGCTTGTCTAAGCCCATACAATGCTTTTTGCAATTTGCACACAAGAAATGATCCATCATCAACAACTCTTTCAAATCCTTGTGGCTGATACATATACACATCTTCTTGTAATTCACCATTGAGAAAAGCGTTGTTAACATCCACTTGTCTCAATGGCCACCCTTTATGAGCTGCTAAGCTTAGAACCACATTGATGGTGGCTGCCTTCACCACTGGACTAAACGTCTCCTGAAAATCCTGACCAGGAACTTGAGAAAACCCCTTTGCCACCAGCCTGGCTTTATACCTCTGCACGGTGCCATCAGCATTCTTTTTCACCTTGAACAACCACTTGCAATCAACAGCAGTCCTTCCTTCAGGCAAAGGTACTAGCACCCAGGTATTGTTTCTTTCGAGAGCTTCAAACTCAGCATGAACAGTTGCACTCCATTGTGGCGATTGTAATGCTTCATACACAGAACTGGGTTCTATTTCTTCAGCAGCATGTGCAACCATGTACAACTTTGGCTTGAAGATCTCACATTCGCTGCGAGTAAGCATGTGATGACCTGATGAAACAGAAGGGACCTGAGGGACTGAAGGTGCATCTGATAAATCATCAAGAATTGGTTCGTGAGTCACTTCTACCACTGCTGGTTGCATGTTGTTAGTTTCACTTTCATGCATCTCTTCCCCATGCACACGATCCTCATACTCATGCACCTCATGCACAACTTCTTCATGCACATCTTCTTCATGATTCATGGTACTGGACATAGATTCATTACTATTTTGATTGGAAGCATCAAGGGAATCAGTACTCACACCAGGAGATGAGAGAACCTGACCACCAGCATTTGTAGTAGCAGAAGTTACTGGAGGCACACTCGACTGACCAGGCACATTCAATCGATCAACTGAAGCTGAAGTAGAGTCAGACGAGAAGAGTCGTGCTGGAGCACATAACTTTGCTGCACCATCTACCACAATCATCTTAGGAAACTAACCAGCACGGAGTCCTGTACACTTTGGCACACATTTCCCTGCAAATGGAAAACAATTTTCATTAAACACAACATGTCTCAAAATATAAACACGCCCATCAGGTGCCAAGCATTGATATCCCCTATGATTTGGACTGTAGCCTAGGAATGTGCAGGCTTGCGATCGATAGCTCAACTTATGATTCTGATACGGTCGAAGATGTGGAAAGCATTGCGACCCAAACACCTTCATGAGCTTGTAATCCGGTACTTTCTTGTACAACACTTCAAATGGTGACTTCCCTTCTAGCACTCGAGAGGGCAATTGATTAATGAGATATACAGCTGTGATCACAGCATATGTCCAATATTGAAACGACAGTGATGCTTGTGCCATTAACACCAAAGCTAACTCAATAATGTGACGATGTTTTCTTTCTACTACACCATTTTGCTCTGAGGTGTGTGGACAAGAAAAACGATGAACAATACCCATAGAAGCCATTACAGTTGACATGCTTCTATATTCTCCTCCCCAGTCAATTTGTATTTCTTTAATAGTAGTATTAAATTGAGTTTTAATCATTTGAACGAACAACTGAAAAGCTTGAACAACTTGATCCTTTGTCTTGAGCATATACACCCAAAGATGACGCGAGAAAGCATCAACAAATGAAATATAATATCGAAATCCATTTGAAGGTACATGTGAAGGTCCCCACAAATCAGAAAACACAAGCTGAAAGGGTTAATCGTAAACTGTTGTAGATTCATTAAAACTCAATTTGTGACTCTTGCCTACTCGACAAGGAATACAAGTATTATCTATGGAATCATCAATTGTACTATGAATTACAACACCTACATGCTTACAAGCCTGAACTAATGTGAAATGAACAGGATGACCTAGCCTCATGTGCCACAATCGACATTCCTCACCCTTCTTTGCTACATCAACTTGAACATGATGACAAACATAACCTTCAGAAGCTGCACCAAACTGATAGAGTCCATTGCATTCTCTTCCTCGCAAAAAAATCTTCCCTGAACCTTCTTCTTTGACTAAGCACTCCTTAGCATGAAATTCAAGAAAAACAGCATTGTCTCTAGCAAGCTTGGAGACAGATAGCAAATTCTTAGTAATGGCAGGCACATGTAACAAATCTTTTATCAACAGAGTTCGAGTATCAGTGAATAAATGTGCAATCCCAGATTTATTAATATTTAGAGCATGACCAGACCCTACTGTTAACTTACCTGGTCCAACAAAATCAGCACCATCCACCAACTTTGATGCATCAGGCGTTACATGATGCGTAGCACCTGTGTCCACAATCTATTGATCAGCATTCGAGGTAGATGCAACTACATGAGCCTGAGCAGTAGTACAATCATGACACATGCATCGTTCAGCACTGCTAAAATTAGCATCCGCAAAGTCAATTTTAGGAGCCAGCACCCCAGGGAATTCACGATCAAACCGACGCCAACATCGATCAGCTGAGTGGCCAAGTTTGCCACACAACTGACATTGAAGCCTGGACCTTCCTCGACCACGACCACCATGTCCAGATCTGCCTCCATTGTAATGATAAGCAGGTGGCATGTGCCCAGTAGCTTCTTGAGAACCAACAGGACCTTGAGCCATATTAATATTCATTGGCAAATGAAGTGGAGTTTGAAAACCTCTCAATTATGCTTCAGCATCCATTAACACAGATTTAACTCCATCCAAAGAGAATTTTTCCTTACTAGATGTAATAATGGCTGATACTCAAATTGAAGCCCATTTAAGATCGTAGCAATCTGCTCAATTTCAGAAACATTGCTACCACAAGCTGCCAAGGAATCACATACCTCTTTGATCTGCATCAGGTATGTCCTCATACTTTCATCACCTTTCTTGATGGATCGAAGCTTACAATGTAAGCCCATTACACTTGTGGTAGATCGATTTGCAAAGAATTTTAACACAGTATTCCATACCTCATGTGCTGTATCAGCTCCCACAAACAGAGGAAGAAGATCCGAGCTAATTGTTGAGAGTAGCCACGATGCAAGAGCACTATCTTGCGCTACAAACACCTCATAATCATCATTTAGAACCATTTCACCAGCATCATTGCGAACTTTCTCTGCAGGAGGAGTAACTTGCCCAGTCAACAAATGCTCAAGTCAATGACTGCGCACTGTGAGCAACACATGTTGCTTCCATAACAAGAAATTCGTTTCATCAAGCATAACGTTGATTTTCTTGTTTGTAAACATTCGAGCAGTAGATGTTGAATCAGCAGAATCAGAACTCGACCGAGCAGCATCACCAGAAGCAGGCATGATGAATGAACAAGATAGGTACAAAGAAGCGAAAGAAATGAAGAACAAAAGAAAAGAAGAATCAAAAGATTTGAGAGCAAGCGGAAAGAGAAGAATTCTCCCAGAATCACCAAGCGAAAGATACCATATTGAAAAGAGTAAGGAAATGAAGAAGAAGAACTTTATTGAATATAAAATGTGCATTTACAACAATGAACAATCAATCACATATATAGCCATACGAATGGCCTGCTAACAGTCTACTAACCATCTAACAAACTTAGTTAGCTGACAGCAACAGATTGCTGAGTCAGCAACTAACTAACAGAAGAAGCAACTAACAGAAGAACCCTCTAGCTACTGCATGCACATGCATTACGTCCACTAAATAGCACTAGCTAAAATTTTTGGGTAATGAACCATGCAGACTTCAACATTTGTTTCCTTTTCAATATAGTCTCTAAACTTCCTTTAGACACTCATCATTTTTCAAAATTAATCCGAACCGAATCATTTTTAATCAACCTATATTTAATCTATTAGACATTTGATCTGTTGTCCAAAATTAATAATATAATCGTAAAAAATCTATTCCAAGGTAATTTGAAAAATATTGATTTTCATAATAATAAATTGTTTGATGTGGAATCGGAGACGACCAGTGAAATGGTTGAAGAATAACTCATAATAAATTGATTTCTCCTTCGTGAACTTCTTTTATTACCCGAACTTTAACGGTGGTTGCTATTTGTAGGGGCTTCAAAGGTTTACGGGACCTTGTGTAGTTTTTTAAAACTAGACTTTTAATTTAAATTTTTAAAGATATACAAGGTTTTTTAAAAATATTTTTATCCGTCAACAATCTCTAGAGCAAAGTGGTTAAAAATTCTCAGATTATGGACCATTTTTAAAGTATTTGTTTGTAATTTATTAAACTAAAATCTTTTGTTTTCTCTTATAAGTATTTAATTCAACTCATTTAGGGCTCCTCTTTTCTTAAGAACCATGTATGGCCGCTCATTCGCACATGTACAAAACCTTCAATGGCTATTTGTTTTGTATGTGTTTAATGTGTGTAATCCTAATAGTTAGAAGGAGAATCAATTTATATTGATCAACTTTTAGTGTGATACGTCCATCAAGTAACCAAATGAATGGATATGATTTAATTTGTTATTAAATTTGATAGATCAAATTCTATGGTTAGTACTTGTATTATGTATAATTTATGGATTTAGTCGCTATAATACAATTTGATCAGTTTTATTTTTAAAATTTTTAAAATTTAAAATTTCAATCATGACTCAAAATAATACTGAGACAATATTTCACAACTATTGTCTAAATGACTGGAATTTCAAAATCTAAAGAGTAATAAGGACTAAAATTAAATTATAGAGTAAAGTATACAGACGGTCATTGAACTTTGGTAAAAAAAAATAAAATGGTAACCAAACTTTCAAAAATCACAAAATGGCAATTAAACTTTATGTTTTATAACAAAATGGTAACTAGACGTTTAATCTTGTTAAGTGTCTGTTATAAAAGTTGGTTTAATAACACATTTAGTCCTTCATATTTATACATTCAATCAATTTAGTCCTAATTCGAAACAATTTACTAAATTTAGCCCTCGTTATTTACGCATTCTTTCAATTTAGTCCTTATTTTAACTTCCAAATAATTATCCATTTTTTCTTGTTTCCAGCCACAATATCATTGCCAGAAACGCGAGGGCATTAACAGCATAAAAGGAAGGTAAAGTACATGTTCCAGTAAACTACGTTAAAAGAGAAAGGTGCATAAGATATGAGAGGAAAGATCAGTACAAAGATGTATGATTTTTCATTTGGTTTTGATCTCGAATGCACCAGAAAAATATATATTGGGTTATCATACAAGTTCTAGAAAATACATATCACAATTAGCTTCAACAACAATGAGCACATGCTCAATTCACATTTATCGTTAATAGAACAAAAGACGTTTTGGAAGAGTTTAGTCTTATTAACTTAGACATAGAGCTTTAACACAAGGAAACAGCTCATGCTAATAAAGTGCTTGGATGCTAACGAATTTTGATTACCCAATGCACAAATTTTATGAGAAACTTTGCTAGCCATCAACAAGACAAATAATGTTTTTACGGGACTGAATGTTGGGTGTAGAACAAATCAGTGTGACTCACATGAGAATGCTAAATTAAATGCCTATGCAATGACAGAATTAAAAATGCAAATATAAAGACAAAGGCTGCACTGAGCACAAAATGAAGAAAAACACATTTGTGTTAGTTTGGAACCTGTAAATACTATGAAATACTTATCACCGTGGAAATATATGTTTAAACAAAAGAAGCCAATTTCAAGACATGGAAAGGAGACCAAGAAGGATGCAATAGAGATTACAGAGAAAATAAAATAACTTTTTCTTCAGTTCAGCTAGTTTGGATTTATATTCAAGGGTGCTTGACTGCACCATCTCGATTGCCTTCTCTATTTCCTGACCAATCAGGTCTGTAACTTCATGCGTTTTAGAATAAGACACCATTTGCTTTTTTGCAACACGCTCAAATGAACCTTTTGCTTCTTTGCAACATGCTCAAATTGTATTTCAAAATATCTTAAGAAAAAATCATCAAAAATTGATGGTCAAAGTTGATCAAAGGAAATGAACTTATCACTTATCAATATAGTTGGCAATGATATTGTGGCTGGAAACAAGAAAAAGTGGATAATTATTTGAAAGTTAAAATAAAGACCAAATTGAAGGAATGCGTAAATAACGAGGGCTAAATTTAGTGAATTGTTTCGAATTAGGACTAAATTGATTGATGAGTGCTCAAATATGACATATTTCATTTGTTATTTTTCTAGTTGTTTGGACTTCTTGCTGCTTAATACATCTGTTTTCGTTATATTTTGTGCAGGAATCCAATTCTGGAAATAGCAGTGAAAATGGGGCATTTCTGGAACGTGGCAATGACGTGGCGACTCCTAGAAGCTTTTGGAACGTTCTGAGAGATCTTATCAGCTTATCCGATTATATTCCTGCATTTGAATTTTAAAACATTTTGAATTGTTTTATCTTTTGTTTATTATTTTAAATTATTTCATCACTTTATCTTTGTAAATTTAAGCCTATAAATACCACCCTTGGTAAAGGCTTAGATCCATCATTCATTTTAGTTGGAATCAATCATTTTAGTTTTTACCTTTTTGTAAACATTTTAGTTTTAATTCAAGTTCTTTTTCTTCATTTTCTTATTTCATTTATTTTATGTTATTTAATTATTTTTTCAAAACCAAGTTAAGCATGATAATCAATATCATGCTTAGCTAAATTTCTTGAGCCAAGAGCTAGCTAAATCAATTCTAATCGTGAGAATTGAACATTGCCTAAATTCCTTCGGGAATACATTTTTATCTTTCGGTTTAGATAGTTTGGCAATCGGCCTTACTAAAGTTTTTAATCGTTTTTCAAATCAAAAAGAGCTCGTTGATCTGGAATCGTTTAAAACATAGTTGGGAGGAAGGATCGGCCTGTGGCAATTTCGACTTCCTGTGAACACTCTTAGCGGCGGTCTGCTAAGGAAAGATAAAATCAGAAGCGATTCTTTTTAAGACAATTTCTGAGTCGGGCTTTTCCTGCTTTCAAAACTAAACACTTTAACGGCGATAGACGTGGCTAATTTGTTTAAGAATCAACCTTCGAAGATAGTCTTGGGAGGATTGGTTACCCGAGAGAGAAGCAAGTTGCGACGGGTTGGGCCTCGCAGACTGTAACCGACATGATCCCCGGAGTAAAAATCTATTTCAATGATCGAAGGAATTGACAAGGCTAGCTCGAGGCTATTTCACATATTTGGTTTTCCTTATTTTTAATTTGTGCATTTTATTTCATTACTTCACTCAATATCAGATCACCCCCCCCTTTTTTATTTCCTTGTCTTGCAGATATTCCTGGGAATTCAGATTCGACAAATTCAAGTCAACAATTCGAGCTAATCTCCCTGCGGATCGACCCTCTTTCCTTATACTACTTAATTTCTTTATTTTATTTATTGTTGAAAGAGGTTAATTTATTTATTATTTTGACCGGTTAAACGACGACTTGTCATTGATTGAATGTATAAATATGAAGGACTAAATATGTTATTAAACTAACTTTTATAACAGACACTTAACGGGATTAAACGTCTAGTTACCATTTTGTTATAAAACATAAAGTTTAATTGCCATTTTGTGATTTTTGAAAGTTTGGTTACCATTTTGTTTTTTTACCAAAGTTCAGTGACCATCTGTGTACTTTACCCTAAATTATAATTATTGAATCCATAAGTTTTTAATAGTCCAAAGGTGTTTACAAAGTAGTATTTGTTCATAGATATTTTTAACCTTTTGATAATGCACACGCACCGTACAGACAAAGCAATTGAACTCAGATATTTTAGGATAAACATTATCCACTTGTTCCCTGAGACCACTTGTTAGGTTATTGGATGCGTAGCTTATACATATAATACTAATAATAAAATTTAACCAAATAAATAAGTTAAATGAACCACAGTTTTAGAGTTTTGGTCCATAAAATTTGAGCTAAAATCTTGTGTACTATCCTCTAACCATTAAAAGAGCGACATATCCCATGCTTTGAATGGGTCCCTCCTCTCTTTTGCCGTAACATGGTTTTGTTGGGTTGCACCGTCAGCCACCGGGGATTGATTTTCCACCAAGGGGACAGCTGAAACTGCTCCATTTTTCTCAACACGTGAAATTTGACCGTGCTTGGGGTCCTCTGTACCTCAATCCTATCAAACGTTTGTCGCTAAATCTCAACTCAGTTGGTCCCACGTTATAATGGGTTGACTTTTTCTTTTTACTTCGATTTAATCTCTTACAACACAATCTGCTCCCACATTCCGCTGGCTACCGGAATCATTATTGTAATTATTTAAGTACAATCCTTTCAAAAGTTTTAAATCTCGTTGATGAGTAACTTAAGAGGAAGACTGTTGTGGCGGTTTTTGGTGTTTAACTCATTTCGATTTAAACGGAAAACTACGATGGTTGGCGGTCGAAGTAGGAAAGTTTGGCTTAAGGGAGGTAAGAGGAATATTGCATTGTGTGTGGAAGGAAAATCTTATGAGGGAGAGAGTCTCTTTTGCTGGCCCTTTTTTAGGCTTTTTAAGGAGAATACCTCACAGACTTTAATAACAAGTGTTAAGTTTAGATCTGATAAATTGATGACGTTTATTAATGTCTTAGTCCGGCGGGTATGTTTGTATGTCAAACAGTAAAAATAACTGGTGAGATACGTGAACTTGATATTAGTCTTGTTAAAATATCAATTGGTCAAAAGACATATTAAGGCGGTCTCTAAATGAACTTATGCGGTTTTCTAGAAAAAATTCTAGAGTGAGAGGGTCTTTGTGCGGAAGGGTTAGTGTCTGAGGATATAAGAGTATAACAAATCTAAATCTTTGTATAAAAGTGTAATATACAATATGTTTTATTATTGCACCCAAAATTTGTTAGTATTAGTCGTCACATATTTTGATGCAATAGTAAAAGTAAATATAACAATGGTTAAAAATATATAATTTTCGTAGAATTTGAATCATAATTTTTAAATTTATTTTTTAATAGTCTTAAGGTGATTAGAATATAAATATGTTCATATTTTTTCTAACGCACACACACCTTGCAGATCATATCTATTTTAAAGTTCGAATCAATCATCAAACCTAAGAATTAGTACACAACCCATATAATCAAAAAGGCAAAATGACAAAAGATGCCCCCAACGTTTGCATGTTTTGTCATTTGGCCCCTTATTCTTTTTTTTGGTCCAAAGATGCCCCCAATGTTTGCTTGTTTTGTCATTTGGCCCCCTATTCTTTCTTTTGGTCTAAATATGCCCCCAACGTTTCATTCATAGTCCAAATATGCCCCTGCTGGATGTAAACTGTCAATCAACTGACGGTCAACAGCTTATAAAAAAATTTTGACGTGGCATCAGCAGATCTTAATACGCGATAAGTCCAGTCAACATCAGCTGTTGAACGTCAGTTGACTGACAGTTTCCATCTAACGGGGGCATATTTGGACCAAATTGAAACGTTGGGGGCATATTTGGACTATGAATGAAACGTTGGTGGCATATTTGGACCAAAAGAAAGAATATGGGGCCAAATGACAAAACAAGCAAACGTTGGGGCATCTTTGGACCAAAAAAAAGAATAGGGGGCCAAATGACAAAACATGCAAACGTTGGGGGCATCTTTTGTCATTTTGCCAATCAAAAATACTTAAATGATCCGCCGTTAGTAATATTACCATAACTAATAGAATGGACTAAATCTAAGCTCAGTCTGACAAGTCAAAACCAATTTTGTCTGAAGGTGAGGGTCACGATCAGCCGTGGTTTTCTAGTATTCACAAAGTCAAAGCCGAATACCTACAAAACTTCCCTCACTCTGAAGCAACGGCTCGGAAATCCTCTCGTGTTGAAGACAAACTCTTGTGTATATTATATTAATCTTTTGTTTGGCTTTATTTATAACAAGTATCGGTTTTTTATACAGAAATTGCCCATTAAAAGGATTACGTTTCCATTGTCTGCTTCTGCTAAATGCATGTCAGAGATCTGCCCATTGCATTATGGATCTCTAGTCTTGAACATGTTGGATGTCCATTCCTTTTCATGATTTTGGTGTTGTTTTCTAGTTTTGTTTTCAAGACCTTAACTCAATTGTTTAGCCACTTTCTCATCAAAGAGCTTATCCACGACGGAGCTAGGATTAAACATCAGGAAGGACGGGAGTCTATTAAGTCTTTAAACTTAAAAAGTAGAAGAGAAAAACCTTATTTAACTAATATTTAAACTAAAAATGACATCAAATGCTATTATACCAATAATTTTGAGAGACGCAAGAACATCTCTCAACCTATACATGCTTCCGTCCCTGAGTATACTACAAAAGAAAACTCATTTTTACTCAATTTATCTTAATTAAGCCGAAGTTCAATACCTATAAGTGTTCGATACAAGTTCTAATTATGAATTCCATCTCTTTATTTTATAAAAATTAAGAAGTTATTCTCTATACTTTAATTTGTTAAAATTTGGTCCTCGTACATGAAAAAAAATGAAAAGTTAATACAATTAGGTGACAATGTTAAATCTTATCGTTAAATTGTTGACCTAGAAATCAACTATTCAACTATTTATATGCATAAAATTAAGAGTTCATCAATTTATATGTAATAAATTAACAAAAATCAATAGTTGAAACTTATGTGTTTACCGACAACTAAACTAATTTGTTAGTTTTCATAAAATACAAGATCAAATTCTACCAAATTAAAATAAAATGACCAAATTTTCAATTTTCGTAAAATATAGAATGAAATCCATAATTGACCCTAAATACAAATTTTATCTAGTGGTTGACAGTTGACAATAGCTGAATTAACCAAAAGTAATGTAATTGTTGGCAAAAGTCAACATATGTATGTATATATAAGTCTTGTCAACTTGTCTTGGAGAACATAAGCCTGAGCCTAGCAGCTGTTATTTTAAATTTCATCTGCTCCACTGCTTTCTTCTTCTTTTAGTTCGTCTCATCTTAGGCGCGTACTGTGATGGAGAAAGATCAGAAGAGTGATTGGTTCGACGATGAGCTCGTGAGAGAGCTTCTCGATGACGAGTCTCCTTTCTTTGTGATTCAAGCCAAATCCAAGAATTCAGAGGAAGAAGATGACACTAAGCGACTCATCTATTCAGGGCTGAGGACTGGAGATATGGAGGATGTTTTATCAGTGAAAACATGGAACGGTCAATCTCAAACACAAGACCAAACCAGGTAGTAATTAATTTGGTTTAATCGGTTTTGTTTTGATATTGAATGAACGTTAAACAATTTGCAGAATTAATTCAGTGCTGGAAAGAGGTTTGCCTAAGATAGAGAACAAGTACTCTCTGAAGATCAAAAACTGTGGCAATGGCATGGCGGATGATGGATATAAATGGAGGAAATACGGGCAAAAATGGATCAAAAACAGCCCAAACCCGAGGTACGTATCTTTCTAATCCATCGCACTGACAAGCGAGTCCAGTCTCACTAATCTAGAGGGATCAGCCTGAGAAGCATGCGCATATACAGAATCACGAGAATAGAGGGGACATTCACCATCTTTTCAACCCTCTATAACGACTTTCCGTCCAAATCAGAAGGGATGAACCGTCTAAAACCGTCAAAACCACCTCCGTCCACGACCTTGTTTGATGTCGACTGATATTTGGCATCAACAAGTTTCCATGGTTCCCGCAAAGAAAGCCATAAAATTTAAAACCAGTACGAACTCAAGGCTAATGTTTTAGAAATCACTCGAAACTTGCACTTCTCCTAACCACCTGACAGGGATGGATAAAAGGAAAGGCCTCGCACATGCATCGCTCGACAAATATCACACGACAATGTCCCATACCATGTTCGAACTGGTTTAATTAGCAGTGCCATCGGTTTCTTCCTCTAGGACATGTACTATAATATTATGTCTCCAGTAACTTTGCATTTAAACCTCATGTCCCATGCCCCTTTTTTCTTGGGGGCCTGTATGGTCGCTCACCTCGCACATGTTCAAAACCCCGCTATTTTTTAGTTATTATCCCCACACAGATCACATATAAATAATTCATATTAATGTTTTGAAACAGGAGCTATTACAAGTGCACGAACCCCAGATGCAGTGCAAAGAAGCTGGTGGAGCGGTCAAAAGATGACCCGGAAACCCTCATCATCACCTATGAAGGATTTCACCTACACTTTGCCGACCCATATTTCCCGCTCCAGCCTTTCCAGGATGATACCACACCGACCAAGAAGGCCAAGGTGGCCATTTCAGAAGCTGAATCTTCACAAGCAAAAGAAACCCTAGAAATCACTAGGGCAAATTCTACCCCTCAAGAGATGAGTTTGGAAGCAGGGTTTAGCCAACAAGGGTTACTCGAAGATGTGGTGCCTTGGATGATAAGGAATCCATCGCATGAGCATGACAATAATATTGCCTCCATTTCTTCTTGTTGTTCATCCTCTAATTACTCACGTTCTCCCCCTGCTTCACCTTCTTCACTGTCTTGGTCTCCCGTGTTTATTTAGTTTAATAGACGAACGTTATACGAATAGTTTATGAACAGTTTATCGAATGTTATGTTTATTTATCCCTCTAATCTTTGCTTCCAATAAAAGGATGTTTTCATTCTTGATGATTTGTTATCGTTTAGTTCACTGATGGTGTATATTATTATGAGATAATTAAGTATAATATAACATGAAAATCATATTTAAAAAAGTATATAGATATTACTAATATTTTAGACACATAAAAAAACACAATCGTGCTATTAATAAATATTCATTAAACCAACAAGTGTTGGGTGCATTGGTAAGGCACATTGCACTCCCAAGGAGATGACGCGAGTTCAAACCTTGGAGATGACATTGGCCCTATTTGGCAATTAGCGGATAGCTGATAGCTGATAGCGGATTACATTAGCTGATTTGACTAGCGGATTGTATTAGCTGATTGTATAAAAGTGTTTGGTAAAATTAACTGATAGCTGATAGCTGTTTGATTATTTAAACAAGCGAAATGACATATAAGGACATGATTATATTCAATACTTGTTTGAATAATTTATCAGGTATGAATATTTTGTATCTAATAAATATTAATTAGATTTGTAAAAATTATTTTTAATATAAATTTTCTAAACATATTTGAAAGATTTATATATTAATTTATTATTTATATAATTATTAAAAAAATTATATGCACATATAAATATGTGATAATAAAAAAATAAAATTAACTTACAAATGTCAACATATAAATTAGTAGTAACAAAAAATAAGTCTAATATTTAATATGTTATTATTTATATTAAAAATGTTATTATTTAATTTAGGTTATTTGGAGATTTTTGGTAATTGTTAAGGGTAAAAGAGTCATTACAACTCTAATATCAAACCTCTAATCTCAAAAAGCTCATATTAGGAGCTTTTTCAAAATTAGCTTTTTCACTCCAATCCGCTCTTTCAATCCGCTATTTACCAAACATCAATATTAGCGGATTTGACTAGTCAAACCTCTAATTATACCTCAAACCTCTAATTTTTGCCCAAACCTCTGTTTACCAAACAGGGCCATTGTTGGGAGGGGCAGCCAGGCACCCCGAACATGGACCGTAAGACGGACATGCATATTACCAAAAATAAATGTTCATTAAATTGAAACAATATTAAAAATATATATATATGGACTGAGACACAATATAATCTAAACACATAAATTATAATTTAGATTGAGTCGGTATCTAAAACATAATATAACACAAAATGAGAAAACATAACATACATTAAAAATGCATAAAAATCTATATAAAACGAAATAACTTGAAAAATTGTTATTTTAAACAAATAAAAACAACATTAAAATTCATTATAATCAACAATGTTACAAAAAAAATCTATAAAAAATGCATAAAATTCACAATCAACACTGTTATTAAAAATGCACAAAAATCTATATGAAACGAATTATTAGCACTGTTACAATAAAAATCTCTATAAAATGAATTATTTAAAAAATAAAAACAACATTAAAACTCACCATCAACACTGTTACAATAAAATCTATATAAAAATGCATAAAAATCGCAATCAACACGCAATGACATGCAAATATTATGGATAAGTGATAGTGATGAAATCCAGAGATGAGATCATAAGATGTTTTTTTTTAATATGGCAACTGAATTTTTATTATAATTATAGAAGATATCATAATTACAATGCATCTAGGAAGAAAAATAATATGATTAATATACTCAAATTTCTTACAATCCAAAAACAAAGGAAATTGAAAATTTTCTATGGAGATGAGCATACCATCAAAATTCAGAAGCTTCCTGAATCTCTTTATCTCTATCCAATCGAGACGCATAACAGGTGAAAAAAGAGTGGTGAGCGATCCAAACTATCGGGCAGAATGTTCCGCTACTCAAGACTGATTACATCGGCAAACAACCATCAACCGAGTATGGATCTAACTTTGCGTGACCACCGAAAAAATCATAATCAGAAACTAGCGTTGACTAAAAACTCTATACAAGCAATGATCGACCGATAGGGTATGATGAATCATGCCACAAAGACAGATGAAACAAAATAACAAAAACAAAAAAAAACATGTCACAAGAACAGAAAAAAAACGCGTGTCACAAGAATAGAGAAAATACGTGCCATAAACACAAAGATTCTTATTAGAAATAAAACAAAAGAGAAAGAAACAAGAAAATAATAAACACCAACGACCGACAACTAAAAATTAAATAATTACCGATCACCAATTAATACAGAAAAATTGAAGAAATTTACCGGCGACGTAGGATCGGTAGAGAAAAAAAAAGGTATATGTCTTTTGTGCGGCTAGGGTTTAGTCTAATAGATCATAAGATGTTAACTGTTGCTTAGGTTGCTTGCTATTGCTAGCTCATGGGACTTTTTGGGCTAGTAAGTGCTGCAATGACTGTCTTCGTCTATATCTTTTTAACATATAATTTAATATGATGTTTAATTTTGCATTCTTATAAATTAAAAAATATTGAGCGTTTAAACATGCTGAATTTTATGTTTTTTTATTTTTTTTAACAAATGCAAGCAAGGCCCTTGATATTCTAAACTTAATTTAAAAGTAGCACCTACAACATGATTGGGCAAAAGATCAAGGGTATACCAGGAGCCGAACTCTAATAGGCATAATATAACACATTCTAATTTAAATCCTACCCAAAAATCGAGACTCGAACCGAAAATTCTTTACTCGAAACTAATTTGAAATTTGGTTCGTTACATGGACAATCCATAAGATTGTCTCACCAATCCGCCTCACTCAACAACATATAATCATTTGTAGCCTTGACCCATATAAATGCTCGCAGCTTTGAGTAGAAGATTAGATCATTAAGTGTTGTTTTATCGTTGAATACTTTCTCAATATTGCGCGCTAGTCAATGGTTGAATCAGAAAGGGGAGAAAATATATGCCATGTTTGGTAAAGAGAGGTTTAGACAAAAATTAGAGGTCTGAGGCATAATTAGAGATTTGACTAGTCAAATCCGTTAATATTGTTGTTTGGTGAATAGCAGATTGAAAGAGCAGATTGAAGTGAAACCGCTAATTTTGAAAAAGCTCATAATAGGAGTTTTTGAGATTAGAGGTTTGATATTAGAGTTGTAAAGACTCTTTTACCCTTACCAGTTACCAAAAATCTCAAAATAACCTAAATTAAATATTTTCTCACCCTATTTACAAGCTAATCATGTTTACTTTTTTCTTTTTATTATCACATATTTATATGTGTATTTAAATTTATTAATTAATTAAATTATATTAAAATAATTATATAAATAATAAATTAATATATAAATCATTCGAATATGTTTAGAAAAGTTATATTAAAAATAATTTTATAGATCTAATTAATATAATTAGATACAAAATATTGATAACTAATAAACTATTCAAACAAGTATTGAATATAACCAGGTCCTTATATGTCATTTTGCTTGTTTAAATAATGTAACAGCTATCAGCTATCAGTTAACTTTACTCGGTCTTACATAAATTCTAATCAAAATGATAAAAATTTATGTAGGGCCGCATTTTAGCCGCACTCTAAGATGCCTTACCTTAGAATCTCTCCATGCATCGCTCGACAAATATCACACGACAATATTGTCCCATACCATGTTCGAACTGGTTTAATTAGCAGTGCCATCGGTTTCTTCCTCTAGGACATGTATAATATTATGTCTCGAGTAACTTTGCATTTAAACCCCATGTCCCAGTCCTTTTGTAGTTATTATTCCCACACAGATCACATATAAATAATTCATATTAATGTTTTGAAACAGGAGCTATTACAAGTGCACGAACCCCAGATGCAGTGCAAAGAAGCTGGTGGAGCGGTCAAAAGATGACCCGGAAACCCTCATCATCACCTATGAAGGATTTCACCTACACTTTGCCGACCCATATTTCCCGCTCCAGCCTTTCCAGGATGATACCACACCGACCAAGAAGGCCAAGGTGGCCATTTCAGAAGCTGAATCTTCACAAGCAAAAGAAACCCTAGAAATCACTAGGGCAAATTCTACCCCTCAAGAGATGAGTTTGGAAGCAGGGTTTAGCCAACAAGGGTTACTCGAAGATGTGGTGCCTTGGATGATAAGGAATCCATCGCATGAGCATGACAATAATATTGCCTCCATTTCTTCTTGTTGTTCATCCTCTAATTACTCACGTTCTCCCCCTGCTTCACCTTCTTCACTGTCTTGGTCTCCCGTGTTTATTTAGTTTAATAGACGAACGGCTTATGAATAGTTCATCGAATGTTATGTTCATTTACCCCTCTAATCTTTCCTCCCAATAAAAGGATGTTTTCATTCTTGATGATTTGTTATCGTTTACTTCACTGATAGTGTATATATATAATTATGAGATAATTAAGTATAATATAACATGAAAATTGTATTTAAAAAAATTATAGATATTAATAATATTTTAGACTCATAAAAAACACAACCGTACTATTAATAAATATTCATTAAATTGAAACAATATTAAAAATATACAACGAATAATCTGAACGGAGACATAAATTATAATTTAGATTGAGTCGGTATCTAAAACACAATATACACTACAGCAAAACAGGCTTTTCGCGGCGTTTTTATAACCCTATAGCGGCGTTTTTTAGCGCCGCTAAAAACACTCCCGGCGTTAAGAAAAGCGCCGCCAAAAACGCCGCAAGAAGTAGCGTCGCAATAGGTAGCGGCGTTTTTATCGCATAAACGCCGCTAAAGGTTTTGTTCTATAGCGGCGTTTGAATATACAAACGCCGCAAAAGTCAATGTTCTGTAGTGGCGTTTGTATATCAAAACGCCGATAATGCTATTCTATAGCGGCGTTTTAATATTCAAACGCCGCAAAAGGTAAATGGTCTATAGCGACGTTTGTACATTAAAACGCCGGGACTGATGCTTCAGTAGCGGCGTTTGTGTTCAAAAACGCCGGCATTGGCTGCTCTATGGCGGCGTTTTTCTTGGAAACGCCACAGTACATTATAGGTTTTTAGCGGCGTTTATTCCTAGAAAACGCCGCTAAACTCACTGCTTCTACAAAATAAAATTTAAAAATATGAAATACCCAAATAACCTGTAAAATAAATCCATAATAACATCAAATTCAAAGTCTACAGCATCAAATCCATAAAACTCCAACAATTAAGTAAACAAAACAATAACAAATTCAAGGTCTACAGCATTAAAGTGAAATATAGTTCGAACGATGAATTAAAATGTAGTCCAACATTTTCATTTAAATTCACACATAAATGAACTAAGATGGCGGATTCTTTGGTTGGTTCTGCAACATCGCCATCATTTCTTCAAATTTTTCTTGAAGCTTTTGGTGTGCTGCTTCTCTCTCAGCTTCTCTTGCTTCTCTCTCGTCTTCCTTTCTTGCTATCTCAGCATCTCTCTCAGCTTCTTTCCTTTCTCTTTCAGCTTCTCTCTCAGCTTCTTTTCTTTCTCTTTCAGCTTCTCTCGCTGCTACCTCGGCTTGAAATTGAGATAACTGTTGTTTTAACCGATAAACTTCTGCTTGAGAAGATTGGCTCTGTGATGGCATGTACTGAGACGAGTTAGCCCCAAAATATTTTGTCGGGGTAACGAATGATCCTTGACAGCGAACCCGACCATATCTTTCAGGACCCAAGACGTCAACAATAACTTGATTCTCGATCTCTTCCATATTAACAGAACCATTAGTTGAAGCTGTAGCTTCATACTCGATCTTCTTTTCCCTCAATTTCTCCTGACAATCAAATCAAAATTTTATACAATTGATATTAATTATAACATAATCAAAATTTTCTGTCTAATTAACATACCATAATTTCTGCAGCTTCGGGAGTTATAGGAGAGCCATCCTTTTTTGTATGCGTAATGTCGAAGAGCTTTATCCGTCCAATGCTAGTGCTAGTTGTAATTTGCTACAACGTATAATAAAAATTAATACTAAACCAATAAAGTAATTCATTAAAAATTAATCAATAATTAAAAATAATAATACCTCCTCATTAGCTAAACGAGCAAAACTCTTCGATTCAGCGGTGTGAGTAAACTTCTGTTTTTGTCTGCTAGTAACTCCAACGCGCTCTCGATCCTACAATTTAAAATTTGCATTATATATAAAGTCAATATTATAATGACAATTTTTTAAAGTGCATCGATCATACCTCTCCTTTCGTTGAACTCCAAAACCTGACTGCATCTTCCCATTGATGTCGCAGAATTCCCGGCGGGATATTTTGCAGCTTCTCTTGAAGAGTGAGATCCTTCTTGAAATATGTCTTCTTCAAGAAACTCTTACTGTCTCTCCATTTTTTCCCTAATGCATGCTTCAGATAATCATCTGAGACTTCTAAAGAAAATTTATCCTACAAATGATACAATCAAAGCAAATATAAATATTATTTTGAATTATAATAGATTATTATTACAATGACATTATTACCTTAACAAGTTCCAGAGCTTGATTTTTGTTACCATTCGGCATCTGACGCCATGACTCATAATTAATCGGCAAAATCGCATGATTGCGTGCAACAATGCCTAAGTAACTGCCCAGAACACCTGCTTCTGCCCCAATGGGTTGGCCGACATCGTTTCTTGAAACTTTCACGCGTTCACCAGCGGGAAGATTGTATAATTCATTCAACGTCGTGCGCCCTCTACTCTTACGAGTTCGACCATTTCCACCTATATAAGAAATAATTCAATAAAAATTTTAAAATAAAGTCAATAATAACAAACAACTAGCATTTAAATAAAGTGTTGAACATTACCATCAATCTCTATATTTTCAACTGTCTCCGGAACTTGCGAGGATCCAACACCAGACAAATCATCATCATTTGTTTCTTCCCCCTCTCTCGGTACTTGAACTATCCGCAGATCACTTAATTTCCTCCTAGGCATAGTATCTACAATAAACAAAAGACATTTTAGTAACTAGAGACAACAATACTATTATAAATTAATAAGTTAAGATATAAAACTTACTACATTGTTATGCAGTTAGTTTTCATTAAAATCTTCATCCATGTCCTCTCGAACCCATTGGAATTGTGAACTAGAACTAGGGATTGTTCTATCTAGGTTTTGCGCTGCAAAAGGTAGAGTTTCTGATCTTATTTCAATGTCATCTCTATTTCCTTCACCGATGTCTATCAAGTCTCTAGGAGTGTTACGGAGTACAACATACCAACCCTCTTTTGTTGGATCAGGGCAATAGAAAACTTGTTTGACTTGAGAAGGAAATACATATGGTTCGTCAATCAATTGGTGACCTGTGTGAATTAACCGAGAGAAGTTCACCATTGTAAAACCAAATTGATCTCTTCTAATGCCTCGAGCCGTATTTACATCAGCCTAGTCACAACGAAATAACACAACTTTCTGTTTGCCATAATAATCCAACTCAATAATATCCGTAAGAATTCCATAATATTCTACATCTCCCACCACAGGATGATTGTCCCTAGCACTAGCATAATTTGTTATAATTGAAAAAAAATTAAGATTTAATGTTATAATTGAAGTGTTAAAGTTGGTGGGATAAGTAAAAATCGTCCCTTCATTTTTAGTGTCCTTGTTTATATGTTACACTAAAAAAATTAAATTTATAGTTTAAGGTTTAGAGAATTGTAAATATGATGTACTTTTTAAAGTTTGTGGTTTAAAATTTATTTTTTTTAGTGTTGAATATAAGAAGAGATATTTATAAAAGGACAGAAGGTTTTTGTCCTAATTAATATACACTTAAAACCAAGTGCTATTTGATAAAGTTGAACCTAATTATTACTATCATCTTCCATTCAAAAAAATGGCTTAAGGGTGCTTAAAAGCCTTTAAATTTTTGTAAAAAATTAATTAAGTTTTTAATTATTTTTTTGCATTCAATTAAGGCATTTAACTAATTTTGACTATCAATTTTGGACTATATTTTTCTTGAGATATTATTGTCGCGTGATACACTACAATTTTGTTATGTGACATTTACATAATTCTTTAAAAACTATTTTTTATAATTTTAAAGTTTTTTAGAATTTTTATAACTTTTAAAGAATTTTTTAAATAAAATTTAAAATTTTAGAAATGTCATACGACACACTACACCAATTTATTTAAAAAATTTGTTGATAAAATTTAAAATATAAAGACTTAAGTGGATGAAAAAAATTTAAAAGATTAATTAATTTTTTTCCTTTAAAAGTTTTGAGGGTTTATGATACCCTTTAAGCCAAAAAAAAAAATACTATTATCTTTAACTAAAAGGAAAGCTTTTCTCATGAACCAAACAGAAGCCAAATTGGCGGAAAACTCATCCTTTGATAGCTGTCTACTCTGAATCAACTCATGTTAATAGCTTTTCTCTGTTTGTAGTCCATTCTTCAACTCAAGTTGCATCTAATAGATCTATGATTCATCCATTTCTCAGTTCTGATTCGTTTTTGCAAATATGTCTTATTTAAACCTTTTGCTCTTTATGCAGGTTATAAGCAAGTTTGAGAGGCGAACTGTTGCTCTTGCTTACCATGAATCTTGCCATGCTGTTGCTGGTTGGTTCCTAGAACATGCACAACCATTGCTTAAGCCTTAAAGTAACCTGCATCGTTCCTCGTGGTACTGCGGCGCTAGGATTTGCATGACCAAAGAGCAGCTTTTTTACGTGACTTGCATGACACTAGGTGGTCGAGCTGCTGAGCAGGTGAAATTTCGGAATTGCTTCTCGAGAAAGAGGTCCTTCACCATGAGGACTTGGTTCGGGAGCTGGGGGAAGTGGAACGCCCGTTTAAGTCGAGTGAACCCACAAATTATGATAGGTTTAAACAAGAGAAAACAAAGAAGCCAAGGACACAGAAGATGATGGTTGAACCTGAGCTAGTGTCTGCATAGTTTTGTCTAAAATAAAATAGAATTTTCGTCCAGGTTAAGTACTTGAAGCTGTAAAAAGGAAAACCAAATGTCTGTCTGAAAAATGAAAATCGTTCTCTGAATTTTGTCTTTAATTAAACTACTTGATCTGTTCATGGCTTCTTTTTCTTTAAAAGAAAAAAAAATATATAATCTTGCTTTCTCCCTCAGCCTCAGTGTAGTTACCATTAAAATAAGCCAAGTCGCTTACATGATTCATTGAGAGGAAATGATTGAGAAATCTTCAAATAAGCAAATGGTCGACAGCGGAGTAAAAATCTCCTGCCCCCTAACCATGCCTCATTCTATGCCCCTTGCCTAAAAATACTTAAAAATTAAATCTTACCTCATAACCCTAATTTTCATATCCTAAACTCTAAATCTAAACCTTAAAAAATACACTCTACCCTTAATTCCCTACACCCTAACCCTAAGCCCCAACCTTAAACCCCAAACCCTAAACCCTAAACCCACTATTTTAAAGTGGGGCACAAATAGGGGCATACTTTGGGGGCAGATGATTTTCATCCATCAGGTATGTGGGGGACCGTGGGGAATGGAAATTCTCTACCCATTTTCAATGTATTAATGTTAGTTTGTATTTTTTTAGGGTATAAGAAGTAGGATTTAGAATTAGGCTTAGAGTTTGAAATTTAATTTTATAATGTTTTCTAGTGTTGAGTATAAGTAGGGGTACCAAAAATGAGTAAAAAATTTATATTCATGTTTATTTTCTCCAACCTCAAATCCTAATTCTGTCCTGATCGACAGTGGTGATTGTAGGGGTAGATTAGGTTATCTTCACTGTATTATTGCAGATATTATGATTGAACTCGTGTCTCATGAATATCATCCGCTTTTTCACTAGGACACTTGTTAGATTCATATGTTCGTGGATATTAAAAATGTATTAATGATGTAATAATACATTTTAAAAAAATAAAATCATATACTAATGAATTTGGTTATAAATTTATTTTTAAAATATTTCAATGGTTACTAATTTAATATATTAAGCTCATATTTTCCCTAACCGCTCAGTAATACTTCTCCCTAGTACCTCAAGTTTTGTTTTGTAGTCGGAAACAACATCGGTTTTTTTTCTGTTGTCGACCGCCGCATTTATTTTTATTTTTTTAAATTTTTAATAAAATAATTTTATCTTTGTGACACAATTCTTCTGCCTTTATGGCACGTTTATCTGTCTATTGGCATGTTTAACTCTGCCTATTGTCATGTTTAACTTTGTCTATTGGTATATTTTCTTCTACTCCTTGGGTCATTTTGGTCGTATTTTATTTTATGTTTTTATCAGGGTTGGATTAGACGATGCCAAGACTGATTAAGATGACACTTATTTGTAATTCTGCTGATCTTCCCTGCTCTGGACCTTTAGTTTGAATTTGAATGTGCGGTTTACGCTTGTGAAGAGTTTTTCACCGTGCTCGGCTCTAATTTGCATTTTCTCGATAGTCTATCAATAGCTTCATTCCTTTTTGCGATTTGTTTTGTTAATGCAGTCAAGTTTTATATTTATTTTTAATTAAATATTTAAATGAGTTTATAATCTTTTCAAGTTTATATCTAATTTAAAGTGGCTAGTTTTAGGAGAAAATCTAAAATATGTAGTTAATTTACAGTAATAGTTTGCAAACAACTATTATAATTTTAGGTATTCCTCCTTCCAATTGTCCAGTTTTGCTAGCCTTACCGGCGGTCGGATACAACTCAGTAACCGACCCCTTTTTTATCAAAGACTACGCTTACACGTGTCCCATTGGTCTTCTCCAGCTGTACGGTTCCACCAGCACCCGCTTCATCAAAGTCTTTAAACCGTCACTGTCCTAAATGTAATTGCGTGGCATCCTCATCATCTTCAACAAGAAAAGTTCCAGATTGCTCCACTCTGTCTTCTCTTAAAGTCGGCTCCTTTTCATCTCCTTTCCCATCTCTCTCAGCCAGAAAAAGCCAAGGGTTTTAGGAGAACAGCTGTGGTTTTAGCTTCCATGGCTGATTTGAGCACCGTACTTGTCACCGGAGCCGGCGGCAGAACAGGTTTTACCTTTCGCTTTTTAATCGTTGAATAGGGTTTCCTTTTTGTTGATTTTTTAGTGTTGTTTCTTCAAGATACAATGATGTAATTTGTTTTGACTGACCTATTTAATGACTCATATGAGATGTTAAGAGGAGTTATGTTAATGAGTGAATTGGGTTTTTGACTAGCCTAATTTCCTATAGTTTCTTGCATTTTGAAAGATTATTTGTGTCTTTTCAGTAGGCTGTTGTGCTGTAATTAAAATTAACCATAAGTTCCTACCCATGGTGATTATGTTTTTTAGTTGAAGATTAGCTGTTGATGTCACGGCATTGACATGAATTTCTTGGTGGAACTTTGGCAGGTCAGATAGTTTACAAGAAACTGAAAGAGAGGTCCGACCAGTTTGTCGCGAGAGGATTGGTTAGAACTGCAGAGAGCAAGGAGACAATCGGTGGAGCGGACGATGTCTTTGTTGGCGATATAAGGGATGCCGCCACTCTACTTCCTGCTATGCAAGGAATAGATGCTCTCATAATTCTTACAAGTGCTGTTCCGAGAATGAAACCGGGGTTTGATCCGACAAAAGGAGGGAGACCTGAGTTCTATTTTGAAGATGGAGCATACCCTGAGCAAGTAAAACCCCATTTTTTTCTTGTATTTCTAGGATTTTACTCGCTTCCGTTTGTTCTTCTCTAGACTGATATAAGGTTTTGTATCTTGTTTCTTAGGTTGACTGGATTGGTCAGAAAAATCAAATAGATGTTGGTAAGTTCTTCATCTAGATTGATCCTAAATGTTCAGTCTACATGTCCAGTTTTCACTTAAGCAACCCATATAATGGAAACCTGCATTTCGAGTGGCAGCTAAGGAGGCTGGTGTGAAGCAAATCGTGTTGGTTGGGTCAATGGGTGGAATAAACCCTAATCATCCCTTGAACAGCTTGGGCAATGGGAACATTTTGGTTAGCCTCACCCTCTTTTGATTGGGGTGTTTGCTCTTAAGTTCGATAGAATAATCGGTATTATTGAATTATTTGGCTTCTACTTTTCTGTTTTGCAGGTCTGGAAGAGAAAGGCCGAGCAGTATTTGGCTGATTCCGGTGTTCCATACACAATTATCAGGTAGATGAATTTAGCCGTTTTGTAGCATTGGCGTTCCTTGTCTTCCCCTCTAGCGGAAATGTCACTGACCTTGAAAATATTGTTTGTTAATATTGTTTGTTAAATCCTTATAACTTTACAACTAACATTGAGACTTTTTTGCCAAGTTAGAGCTGGAGGGCTGCAAGATAGAGATGGTGGTGTCAGAGAACTACTAGTCGGGAAGGATGACGAGCTTCTTCAGACTGAAACGAAAGCAATTGCCAGGGCTGATGTTGCTGAAGTTTGCGTTCAGGTATCGCCTTTGTCATATCTACATTCTGAATTTAGAACATTTTCACCCTAACCATTGGCATAGTATTGATGTTTTCATGCATCTTACTCATTTTCTTTTCAAACAGGCACTGAAATTCGAGGAGGCCAAATTTAAGGCGTTTGATTTAGCCTCGAAGCCTGAGGGAGTCGGCACCCCAACAAAGGACTTCAAGGCTCTTTTCTCCCAGATCACTACTCGTTTCTAAATCTCGAGGGACATGAGGCGAGATATGTTATGCTTCTAAGGACTTTTAATCTGAATAATCATCAGTATCTGGAACTTTTAAAACCATCAGCAGAAAGGACTACAAACAAGCAAGTCTCAGCTGGTCTACCAAGGTACCCTTTGCAAAACTTAGCTGAACAGTTAAGATTTAAGACTGGTGTTGTGAAGTGAAATTCATTTTGTACGACATTGCTATGGAACTCAGTATTCCAGTAATATTTGAACTATCCTCCCCTCCTCTATAGTGTTTTGTCCCTACTTTTCTGGAGCAAAATGTTCTTGTTGTATGGAGCAAAACTACCCTTTGCAAAAGGTTCTCCCCTCTGCTGAGGCTGAGGGTAGGTTCTTGTCTTCCACTTATCCTGTAACACGAATATGATGGTCATAAAAGTAACCTTCTGGTTCCCGACTGCCTGGACCAATGCTTCTACTTCTGAAACAAACAAGGGTCTTCTGACATGCCGCTGGACAAAGTCACGGCATCTAGCTCTGTGATGAGTTGGGACCATAGCCAACGCCTCCACACTAATGGCTGGTATGTTGGGAAGAGACAGAGTTAGATGCCAGGCCATTTTCAGTACCATTGTTGCAACCGGTCACAGGAGGAACAAGAGAGACACCAGAAGTCAATTAATTAAATAATTTAAAAATATAAATTCAAAACATAATTTTTTTTTAAAATTAGAGATTCTTATTTCTTTTCGTGTGTTTTATTAATTTTTATGACAACGATTTTAATCGAGTCAAATGACATTTTTTTTAAATAATAGATAACTAAAGAAAAAAAATACACATTAAAATAATACAAGAAGATAACTAAAGAAAAAAAAATACACATGAATTAAAGTGAGAATCCGACTCGACTAAAGGGGTTAGGGGCGATCGAGTCTAGTCAAAAATTTTGACTCGACTAAAGAAGTTATTCGAGTTGGTGCGTTATATTTTTAAACTTTATTTGAAATATTTTCAAGTCGGGTTTATAAAATTCGAGTCGGGTTCGAGTGGAGTTTTCGAGTTCTTATAAAAAAATTAATTGTAATTATTTATCATGTTATAGTATCGTTTGAGTTCAATTTAAACGACTTTCTTTAATTATATAAGATATGCATATATATTTCTTCATATTTTTTATATTCGACATATATTTCTTTATATTTTTCATACCGGTATATATATATATATATATATATTGTAAAACTTATGTTTGATTTTGATATAACAAATTAAGTGAGGACCAATTTGTAAAAGTGAATAAAATTTTAAGTACTCAAAAGTCTCACTCAAAATTAAAACTTAAATTTTCTAAGTATTTCAAGCCGAACTTTACAAAATCACTCAGGCGTATCGATACACCCTATAGCGTTTCGATATGAATTTTGGCTACTAAAATTTTAATTGAACACATCGTTTTAATACCACTTATCCCCGTTTCGATACGGGCTTCAAACTGGGTTTTATACAAATAAGTTTTGGTATAGGTCTTAGGAGTACCGATCCTCAGTTTCATTACGACACGTTAACGTACCGGTACGTGGTCTTAAGATTTTTAAAATCTTTGCATTAAAATTTTCGACCGTTGAGTGTCAGTTAAAGCTTCAAATTTCAGTTATATCGTACCGATATGGGTAACGTCTGTTTCGGTACGCTTTTGTTAAAACAAGCTTTCCGTTTCGATATGCCCTTGAAGCGTACCGATATTTTTTTTCAAGACTTTTTCATTAGATTTCAGTGAGCAAAAATCGTACTGATACGACCTAGTCGGTTCGATACGAACCTCATTTTATACTAAGACCGTTTCAGTACGTCTTCTTGCGTATCGATACGCCCTGCATTTACTCTTGCAACGACTAGTTTCTGTCTTACAGGTACCGATACGGGACTCCCGTGTACCGATACGCCCTGCAATAGAAGTGAATTTATTGCTTGAAAAATAGTCTCCAACGACTTTATTTACGATCTCAGCTAACTAAACAGTTAGAAATCAATGAGCATATATAAAAGCAAGACTCAAAAGCTACAGCAGCAACAATTAATCAAGTGAGAAGCATTTAAGTAAAAATTCAATCTCTTTGAGCTTTTTAGAGTCAAACTCTTGTACTCAACTTGTAATTTCTCATTGTAGTTCTTTATTTTTAAGTTTGGGAGAGTTCACTTGTAATTGGGCAATATATAAGCCTTTTTGAGAGGTTAATTTAAGTTTGCCAACTATCTTTGTGAAAGAGTAATCTTAATTAAATTTTGGGAGGAAAATTTGATTGTCTTGTAACGGTTTTCTTCAAAGCCTAAAAAAGGGACGAATTTAATACTGAATTGTTTGAAAAATTTTAGTGGGACTGGGAGCTAAGGTAGTGAATGTAGAGCTTTTTAAAAATTTGAACCATTATAAATCTTTTGTTCTTTATTTTTATCTTTCCAGTTTGATTTCTTCAATTTTTTAATTGACAATCACTCCTTTCTTGACCATTTAAATTCGATTGATCATCCTAACATATATATAAGATTATTATCCTATACAGTGACGGTGGAAACCTTTTATTTCTACAAGCGCCTCAATTTTATGATTTAGAGTTTTAGTGTAGTGATTTAGAATTTAGGGTTCGTGGTTAGAAATTAGGGTTTATGATTAGAATTTAAGGTTTATGATTTTATGGTAATATAGGTAATGATTTAAGTTTTAACTTATAAACCTTAAATTTTAACCCTAAACCCAAAGTTCTACCAATATGGCCTAAATTTAAAATTACTACACTTAAACTCCTAAACTTAAAACCCTAAACAGAGTTCATAACCCTTTAAACAAAGGCGATTATTTAAAAAAGTTTCCACAAGCGTTTGTGTATAGAATAATTACCCATATATATATATATATATATATATATATATATATATATATATATTCTATACACAGACGGTGAAAACTAAAAGTTTCCACAAGTGCCTTAATTTTAGGGTATATAGTTTAGGGGTTTAGGTGTACGGGATTAGAATTTAGGGATAGTTGTTTCAATTTAAGGTTTAAGATTATAATTTAGGGTTTATAGGTTAAAACCTAAATCCTCACAATATTACCCTAAAAACTAAACTCTAACCTATAAAGCCTAAATTATAAGCCTAAACCTTATATTAAAACAATTATCCCTAAATTCTGAACCCCTAAACCCTATAACCTAAACTAACTCCATATATCTTGAAACTAAGGCGATTGTGAAAACTTTCAGTTTCCACCGTCAGTGTATAGGATATTAATCCATATATATATTAAACATTAATCCACTAATTCTTAAAATTTTCGATTCAAATTTTTATTTTACAACTCAAACTTTATTTAAAAAAATTTAGAGTCAAATTTATAAAATTTCAAATCGAGTCGAATTGAATTTTTTTTTTTTTTTTTTTGCATTTTTCGACCCAGTTTTGCTCACCCTAAAAAGGTAATGAAATATTAAACATATTTAAAATAATAGCATCCAAATTTTATTATTTAAATTGATTCGTGTAAACTTTTTCACATATATAATATGATTACCAAATTAAAAAAGCAAACAAACAAACAAAACACCAAATAATATTATATAATATGATTTAAGGATGAAAATACAAAGACTTTTTCTTGAAAATCATGGACCAAAAACTAATTAAACAATAAAATTCTGGGAATTATAAATAAAACCTATATGTAATTGTTCTATGATTGACACTAACCCCACAAGTGTAAAAAGCATAGAAAAAATATATCATACAGTTCAAAAGCAAGTGTAAAGGTATGGTTTTAGTTAGCAGACAAATCTTCATACTGCCATGGGTTGAATTCAGTGGACTTAACGTCAATCTCCTCACTGCTACTCGAGCTATCTACCGCGGCCCGATGCTCGTCATACTTGCCATTGTATTGATAAACTTCCAAATCACCCCAAGGTGTAGCAGCAACTTCGTTGGTGAAGTCGAACCATTTGGGCGTAAATTTATGGCCCTTTTCCTCCCTGTTTTTCTTTTCAGCTCGTTGTCTTTCCTCCAAACTGCACGACAGAAAGAGATCTTATAAGACATTATTATATCATAATCATATGAATTGACATGATCATAGTATATAGTGAACACTGAACAATGGCATAGCAGATAAAATGAACATTACTCTACATGAAATACAACACCATAAACTGTTTCACCTCCGTTAAACAAAAATTCTAAAATCTTTTTCTGGGGGGGGGGGGGGGGGGGTACCTGCTCTTTTCAAAACCTGCCTTAGAGAGGTCACCATGCTCCAGTGCATATCTATCGGGACGTAGACGAGAATCAGATGCTAATAGCTTCTTGGGAGCAGTATCAAAGCTGTTAATCTTATGCGCAAAATGTGTGTACTGGAACTTATCATTTTTCGGAGCATCAGCAAGTCTCCACGACTGCATAACAGAAACAGAGTAATGACAAGCAGTTTGGTATAAGGGGCATAATCTTCTTTTTCTTTTCTTTTTTGTATTTCTTAAAGCATCACAAATTATTACCACAGGTAAAGTACATGAGTCCTGACTGCTTTGATTTTGAAATCAAAGTACTCACCATGCAATAGAGAAAATGTTATATGCAAACAAAACTTTCAAAATCGCATATAAATTGCTACTGAATCAAGCACCAGGGTTCTCTTGTTCATTGTTAGAACCATCATTATTTATTTAGAATGTGGGAAGCTATTGGGAAAGGTGTGTGATAAAAAAGTGTAGTTTCACCATTCTGACTGCAAATTTTGTTTCAAAAGTCAAAATTAATCACTAGTGGGAAACGATCAGCATGTAATCTGCTTTCTGATTAAGACATTCTGTTAATTTGTTTGCAGGAAATACGAAAATTTTGGAATTCAAGCATCAAGAAAACCCTGGGAGTGCTTAGGAGAAGGATAAAAGATGAAAACAACTCAGATGCTGTAAAAGACTTGCCTCCTTTAGTTCAGTGCCTGGAAGTGGTTCCCCTTCACTATCACAAGGTTGATAACTCATTGACTCATTCCATTTCCCGGTCATCAAAATCTTTGGCTCCTCAGCAGAGTTATACACATATCCATCAATTTCATAACGGCCAGCTCTGTGAACAACCAAGACCTATGTTAAATTGTGAAGTGAAACCCTTTGAAATCTTGATGAGCATTCTTTTGTCTCCAAATACAGAGTGAGAAAAAAACTTGGTAGTCGGACCCTACATATGCAGGAAAATAGTAATTTCTTAGAATAAAACCATACCCAAACCAACCACATGGTTGAAAATATAGCACAGCTTTGTCGCCTGTTGTCAGGTTTGTCATGATCATCTCCCCTGGTGAGTCAACCCAGGTTCGTCCAAAAATTAAGTTGTTAACTTTTGTGGGAGGAGGCACCAAATCAAAAACTGCACCATCTCTTTTGAGGGTCACGCGGGTTCTGCAAACAATTATTTTAGAATCTATGCATCAATACCAACACTAAACCTTAAAAATATGCTTAAGTTTACTTTCATTGATATCAAACACCACGAAAGGATAACCCAGACAAGTTCAATTTTATAAGATGAGAGCCATCCTAAAGACAATGATTCCGAAGAAGATTAGCTGGGAAAACATAAAAATTCAAGTTTATGCATGACAGCCACAATCTGTGACAGTTCAGAATGCATACAAGTTGTTCCCTCCCCATTGCAGTGTACTTGTGTTGAAGGGCATATGTAATTTTTTTAAGGAGATGCTAAATTCACACCAACTCGAGTATTCAAAATTTGTTGAACTTTTCAATCTGTGTTCAACTCAAATACAAGTAGAAAATTCTCCAGCAAAAATAAACAGAACTGCAAGAAGAGACCTTCGCATGATGAGAATTAAAAATGATTGTAAATTTCCACAAACTCCAAGATTAATGCCACTTCTATTAGCTTATAAAACATGTTAATGATGTTACAAAACTAAAACTAGTAATGAATAGGCGCTAAAAAGTTACAAAAGAGAACATGCTTTACCTTCCAAGAGGATATATATCAATTGAATTTCCCAAAAACTTGGTTTTCACTTTAGACGAAATATCATAAATGAAATGCTCATTTTCAGCATGACCAGCACTCATTGGGGGATGATGACTAACCTGAAAGGGAAAATGTCTAATAAATACCTTAAATAGCAGTAATTTAGAGAAATTATGCGGAAAAAAAGTGCCAGAAGTAAGAGCCCAAGCATTAATACGGGAGGAAAATGAACCAAGACTTGCATCTAAAAGACCCACCTGTTCAGATAGAAAAGTAACGCCACCATGATTAACCATTTCATAAGTCTCACCAAGTATGGGATTAAATGGCTTCCAGGTACGTTGATAGGCATAATAGACAGATATAGCCCATGAAGCTGCAATTATCCATCATTAGTCCTCCTATTTAAACTCAGAGAGAAAGAGAAAGAAAAGTTTGAAGAAACCTTACTAGTGTACATTAATCGCATGTAAGGATCTTCGCATTCATCAGCCAGATCTAGCAGGTATGAGTACTCCATCAACTGTCACAGAATGAAATTAATAAATGAAAAGCCCCACTGACAGAAAAGAACCAAACACAGCAATTAACTTTACAGCAACGGTTGGATATGGAAACACAAACCTCGGCCATTTTCTGCAACATTGACATTGGCTCAAAAATAAGTACTGGAAGTGTCACCATTGATGTAACATCAGACCCTATATACTTTTGCATCATTTTCCAGTAACCGTCCCTGTCCTGTTAAATAAAAGAAAGCAAATTGTAAATGCACATGCAAGTTAATACAATGCATACTCGTTATATCAAGCCAATTTTAGCAATCTGTCACCTAATTTTATCATTTATGAGAAAGAAGCAAGCATTAGACGTGCTAGTCAGTTGACAAAATTAGCTTTTCTTTTAGTAAGTGCCGCATGCTGGGCAACATTCAAATATCTCATATGTTACAGCAAAATCAGTTGGAACATGTTAGCCTAAGCACAATCTAAAAGTTTGGCAAGTAAGGATAGTTCTCGCTACAATATAACCCTGATGATAATAATGCAACACGCACTGGATTTTCCAAATTGAAGCATCATTATTCAAAAGCATATGATAGAACCAGGCACAAAACTACGTGTTTTCCTTCCTTATTTTCTCCAATAAAGACGAAGACCATGAAAATTATGCATTACCTCCTGTTTCCATCTTCCCCTCCTTGCTTCTTCTTCGGCATCTTCAGTCCCGCCTTCAGGATTGACAACTTCAAGCCCTTCATATCCCAATAAACTGTTCAAACAGGAAAACAACCGTGAATTCTCATTAAGCTAAAAAAAACCTTGTTCAAAACATTCGAATTAGTTCATTTCAGCTAAACCCTCTCTAATCAGCTCTAAACAAAATCACAGATCCAGTACAACAGATTCCTTTTGAACAATCAGCAATCAAAAGTAACTTCAAAATTGAACTAAAAGTGATCTCCAGTTGGAGATCCGATCAATCAACTCAATTTCAAAAAGGGAAAAAGATCCAAGAAAAAAATAAAATTAGAAGATGGATCTTAATACCCGTTGACTGATTTAGTCATGGCGCTACCAAAATTAGATATGCTGCTAGCGATCGACGCAAAGAAACCACCGCTTTGTTTCGGATCATTCGGCGCCATCTCTCCACTAATTTTTCTTCTTCTTAGAACGGTTTCGAAGGGAAATCGAAAGAGAAGAAGAGGAGAGGTTTTAAAAAGAGAGGAATTTTTTTAATATTTTATGAATTAATTATGGGAATAACTTATCTTTTTATATTAGTTTTTGTTTATTTTGTTATAATGAGGATGGAAACAGCGAAGACTAGCGAAGCAAGCTAGTTGGCGGTTTCTTTGTTTTATTGGAGATGTTCGGCCACGCGTTGATTTGGAGGGTGATTGAAAATCTAACCGAGGCGGCCTTCGAACAACCTGGGTTTCCTTAGCCGGCAAGGTTAGACCGGTTTGTGGCTACCCTTAGCCGGCAAGGTTAGACCGGTTTGTGGCTACTGCGGTGCGTTCTGCTTTGCCGCGTTAGAAATACCAAAAAGGCTTAATCGTGAAGTTAGCCAATATATCCTTCTCCGTGTAGTTTTATTTTTGTCTGACGTGGTATTTAAACTGTTTTCTACGTTTAATTTATCCCCTGGCTAAATTATTAAATAAATAAATAAATACTGACAAGTGCCAACGCATAAGAACGTGACGCATGTTAACTCTTTGGCTTAATATATATTTGATACCTGAATTATACATTTTCTCCCAAGTTGGTACTTAAATAAATTTTACTCCTAAGTTAGTACCTAAAGTAAGCATCTTCTCCCAAGTTGGTACTTAAAGAATTTTTACTCCCAAGTTGGTACTTGAATTACGCACCTTCTCTCAAATTGATACCAAAACTTATATATTCTATTAATTTGATCCTAATTTGAAATAATTCAATAATTTAATTATTTATTTTTAAAAATATTATCAATTTACTCTTTGTTTTGTTCTTAAATTGTTTGTTTTCTCCTATAAATGTTATATCACTTTCCTGGTATAAAAATTTTAATGGTAACTTGATGTTATTTTATGGTAGAATGTAGTTGTCTCATTGTTGTTTTGACCCGTTAGGCTTGTTTAATTTGAAAGTATCGTAAAAATGATTAAATTGATGGTGTTTTTACATACAAATAGTTTAATTAATTATATTATTTCGAACTAGGGCCAAATTGATAGAATGTATAAGTTTTGAGAGTAAATATGTTAATAAAAGTATCAAAATAGTGGATGGAATTAAAGTTTGGGTACCAAAATGAGAGCAACAATTCTTTAGGTGTCAACTTGGGAGAAAGTGTCTAATTCAGGTACTAACTTGGGAACAAAAATTCTTTAAGTAGCAACTTGAGAGAAATAGTATAGTTTAAGTACCAAATGTATATTTAATCCTAACTCTTTCATTCATATGACAAAAATGTCCTTTCCCAATTTAATAAAAACGAGACATTGGTACTTAAAAAATTGTTTCTCTCAAATTAATATTAGGCGCATCCTTCCAAGTTGATATTTTAAGAATTTTTGCTCTTAAATTAGTACTTGAACTAAAAATTTTGTCTCAAATTAGTAAAAAAATTATGCATTCTATCAATTTGGTCCTAATTCAAAATATATCAATAATTTTAACCCTTTTATATTTAAAAATTCTATCAATTACTCTTTTTTCTCTTAAATTGTTATTTCCCCCAGAAATATTGTATTAATTATATGGTATAATAAAAGTTTAACAATAACTTGTTGTTTTATCGTAGAATGCATTTATCCATTTGTTGCTTTGATTTGATAAATTTGTAATTAAATTGTAAGAATTTAGTGGTTTAGGGTTTTAGTGCTCTATATTTTAGAGTTTATTGTTTTATATTTTTAGGGTTTAGGGATTTATGGTTTATGGTATTATATTTTAGGTGTTAGAGATTTAGGGTTTATGGGTTGGAGTTTAGAGTTTGAGGTTAGTGTTTTAGCGATTTCTATTTTAGTTGATAGAGATTTAGTGTTTATGGGTTATGATTTAGGGTTTAGGATTTTAAGGTTTAGAGTTTAGGGATGTAATTAATTACATATACTAGAATCCATTAAACTGATGGAATACATTTTTTTTAAGAATGCAATTATTACATTTATTAAATTTCATTGAAAAACTAAATATGTTGTGAATAAAATAAACAAGAACAAGAACAAGAACAAAGAACAAGAAGAACAAAGAGATGAGAGAAAGAGAGAGATTTGTATTATTCTCAAATATAGAATTGTGTGTACAATACCTTCAGTAAATCATCTATTTATAGGCATAAGATGTACATAATACATTAAACTCTAACTAATGTAGATAATATTCCTAATGATAAAGTAAGTTAAATCTCCATGATAAAGTTCTTATCATGATAGACATCCACATAGATAAATATTCATAACACTCCCCCTTGGATGTCTATGAAGATAATGTGCCTCGTTAAAACCTTACTAAGATAAAAACCCAATGAGAAAAAAATTAGTGAAGGAAAAAGAGTACACACATCTTTGATACGCATAACACGTTGCCTCATTAAAAACCTTACCAGGAAAATCCATTGGGACAAAACCTCGATCAAGGGTAAAAGAGTGCAACGCGTATTTACCCCCCCCCCCATGAAAACACCACAGAAGGTATTTGAATCTTCATAATTCAATATTGTATACTATTTTCTAAAGATCGTGAGGGATGAAACTTTGGAGTAATATGTTCTATGATATATCCACATTTCAATTGAGATATACATCTTGCATTATCTCTACACAAGATAGCTTTGTATCATATCTTGTGAAAGTAAATCCACATATCTTTTAGATATGTTGGGTCAATGGTCTTAGCCAAAAACATTTTTGGCTTGCCTCGTGCATAACAATTATTTTTACAAGATTTGAGGAGGCATTGACGAATATTTGAAGATCTAAAGGTAATGGTCTTTGTATATCCGTGAATATTTCTTGACCAACTAATGTATAGTGCTTCCAAACGAATTATTTATTTATCTTTCTTTCGAAGATAAATTTATTCACACCCAATAATCTTGCAATCATAAGGATACTCAATCGATACGCCTTATCCATATTGAATATTCTTTAAGATTCTTTCAATTGATGTTCATTCATAGACAAAGAGATATTTAAATACTCGATCTCCAGGTTGAGATAAAACTTGATGTCAAGATTCTTTTTTCAAATAATTTCATTAAATGCATTGAAAGCACTTCATGAGTTTCCAATTTGAAGCTCTTTAGGAGTTCTAATGAAATTCAAATTATCATAATGGATCTTGATCCAAAACTCCTTTATAAAAATACATAAGAAAATCTTATCATTCTTACAATATTTCCTCAATTAGTACCCACTAAGGCGATTATACCAAATACGCCAAAATATTCAATAAGACATGTCTAAATAATTTTTTTATGAAAATTTTCAAATGCTTATAGCATTTTAAATCCGTCAAGGATAACTTTCCTTTTATAGGGATCCATAAAATGATTAGACGCATATAAAATATTTTATAACTTCCAAATTAATTGCATTCACCATGAAGTATTTAGAATTCTTCATAAATTATAATTATGTCGTTTTTGTGACTACTTATTTGTGCCTCACTTGCATTACACCTTTAGGTGTTTGGACTGTTGGTCCAAATACTTCTCTTTTAGAAGTTCAAAGCGTCTTTCTATATTGGCTAATTCAATATTTATACTTCTTGATAGACTTTTATACAAGATCCTCGTTTTCTTTCTTTACTTCTATAGAAGTATTCTATTTAAAACTATTTGTAAAATCATTGTCGACAACTTTTTAATTTTCTGGTTCTATTCTCGTAGTGACATAACTCATCGAGATCTCTTCGAGATTTCAATCTTTATTTCAGGTACCTGAAACTCTTCAAGAGTTTTATTATTAGTTATGTCCTGGATCTCTTCAGGAGGACACACCTCCAATATATGACCATCTCATATTACTTTCTATTTACGAGAATTTTAATAATTGAAACCATTTCAATTATCATGCTTCATGCATGATTTACATCCTCTCGCTCTAACATATAATTTAAACTTAGAGCATTTTAGCTGGTATATGAAACTTAGTTACTCTTATGGGTCAGTAAATATGTCTGGCAATTGACATGTAATAACATGAATTATTTTATGAACTTCTGGTTCATATACGAAGATCTAGATAACGATATTTCATTTTCCTTTATCCAGCTGATTATTATCTCCCCCTGATGTTGAGAAAAATCATGTCATAAATGATTCTCCAATTAATGTTTAAGAGTTTAAACATAAAATGAGACTCGTACTCAATATATATTCAAAACCCTTTTTATTTACCCATTTTGTGCGTTGTGGTGGAACAATTCATATCACACATTCAAAAATTATAAAATAGAAAATGTATCACTTTTGACCAAAAACCAATCATAACGGGGAATTTATTATAACTCGACGTATAAGTGTTGATATATAGAAACACCATATAAATAATAACTCTTTTGTTCTCATAGTTTAACTATTAAATAGGAGACATCCAAATGAAATTTTGCTAAACTGTATTTTTCATAATCAATAGGCTTTGTAACAATTGATATAGCCTAAAATATAAACACACTACTTTTGCAATACGAATAGTCTAACTGCATAATCAAAATTCTTTTATAGTCAATCTCACAAACATATGGTTGTAAGTTGATAAAACAATGTAGATGCATCTACTAAAGTCATATAAAACTTTCCACATTTGCAGATATATAGTCCCATATTTCGTTCACATATGCAAGACATGCAGTCTCAACTTCAGCACAAGAACTTGGAGTTCTAATTCTTTTGGTAAGTGGGATCAACTATATCCTTTAAAAACAAACAACACAAGAACTTCATGTTCTTTTAGTAAGTGGAATTTAATCAATTCCTTTAAGTAACACAAGAACTTCATGTTTTTTAATAAGTGGAATTTAATCAGTTCCTTTGAGAATAAGCACCACAAGAATTCCAGGTTCTTTTAATGCATGTGTATGTAAATCTCAATAATTTTTGCATCATTATTGATCAGGATGGTCTAACCGATCTTTCCAACTATATATATATATATATATATATATATATATATATGTGTGTGTGTGTGTGTGTGTGTATATCTGAATTTGTGAACTTCTTGTTTACCATAACATGTAATTCAATCTCACTCGTACATGTCTAGTACGATCATCAAAATTTTTCTTTTAAATAAGAATATATTTAACTCTTTCGGGGCTTTCAATTGGAATTATCTTTTGGTAGCAATATATAACTCTTCTAGAGCTTTCAACTGACTTTTTGGCTACTAGAACTTATATCCATATTGACTTATTTCAAATGCCAATTGATAACATATGTTATCTATAATTTCCAAAGAGATATTTTGCGAACTCATATTGCTCTCTTAAAATTTCCACTTCTAGTGGTGACAATATTATTACCGTTAGCGGTAATCATTGCAATATTCGCAATTCTGCACTTTTCATAATATGCTTTCTCTCAAGAATTTATTGCTCTTCTAGAGCATTAATATTTTCAGTACTATGAGATATAATACTCATATTATTCTCTTGTATTTAAATGAGGAAATATATCATATGCTTATGTTAAGCATAAATCGTCACCATAGATTGTATTTAACATGTAATCATGTTAAATAAAATAAATAAATACCATAATATATAAATGTAAAACATAAATAATTAACGTGTGTAAAGTAAATAAACATAAATAAAAATAAAAAGTAAATAATTATCTTCAAAGTTATGAGAATAATTAGAAGATAATTTATTTCCTCCGGGGGTTATAATAAAATCAACAACGTCTAAATGAGTTGAACCAATATTGTCCAAATAAAGTAGGACCAATATGATCTTCATCATGTTTCACAAATAAAATTTGCTTCTATTTCTTTTCCTTTATCATTCAATGATTGTTGATTTTTCAACGTACAACACGTACGAGACCAATGGTTTATAACATCGAATTGGTAATAAGAAGGATTTTACTTTATTAGAATGATCTTTATCACTCTTGTCATCCTTATACCCTCACTACCGGTGGGTAGAAGTATCCTTAAAATGAACATATTTTCCAGGTCTATATTCATTATTTCAATCATGACCACAACTTCCAACATGGCTTTTATTCTTTTCGTAACATAATCTCACATTCACTTTAGGGAATGGAGTAGAGCCAGTGGGCCTTTGAAACCTTTTTCACATATCCTTATCACAGAGAACAAAGATTTAATCCTCGTACGCTGCATTGTTAAATCAGTCCACACGGTCCTTTAAAAACCTCATTTGAGACCAGTAGCCTCGCAGAACGGGATGTCCAGCCAATATACTTGGATTATATCAAAATTATGTCTCTAATTGAATAATGATTTACCATGTTTGCATTCACTTCAGGGAATGAAACAATTCCAGTAATCGCATGGAATAAACATCATGCTTGCATTCACTTCAGGGAATGCCCCATCATTGATAATCACATGTAATAAACATCGTGCTTTGCATTCACTTCAGGGAATGCCTCCCATAAAACTTTTTGGATCAAGACAAATTTTCGTAACTTGAAATTGGGAGAAGTCTATGGTCGAGTTTTTCGACGAAGAAGAAATATTGCTTTCGAGCAAATATAGACTTTATAACAATCTTTTTATAGATTGAAATTCACCATGATTTATCGCACATTAAAATCATAATTTAAAAAGAAAAAAATAAAGTTTACCGATAATAATTTTCCTCTCGAGGACAATGGAGACATAACAAATAACCGAAACAACTTCTCATAATTTCTTTGTGTCACGTCTCTTTCCAAGCCATTTAAGTATATCATGTAAAACTTAAAATATGGTTAAATAAAATATTAAAAAACATTCACAATATTATATATCATGAATCCATAAAAAATATACTTATCTGTAAATATACTCAAGATAATCATCTTCTCCCCCATGATTCCCTTGATATGGATTTGGGTCGCTTGAGAGATTAATTCTTTGAGCGAGATTAGATTCGATGTGATTAAGCACGCTTCTATTCTTTTCAAAAAAAATAAAATCAAAATCAAAATATAAAGAAAAAGACAATCAATAGTTAAAAAATGAGAGAAAATAAAACTTATCTTTAGTTTCATTCTATAATCGAATTCATTCTTTTCAGTAACTTCTTTTGAATTCGAACGATGAATATCTCAGCTGATTAGAGTTCCGTGCTGATAACGTGTTGTGAATAAAATAAAGAAGACCAATAATAAGAACAAAAAACAAGAAGAACAAAGAGATGAGAGAAAGAGGGAGATTTGTATTATTCTCAAATATAGAATTGTGTGTACAATGCCTTCAGTAAATCATCTATTTATAGGCATAAGAAGTACATAATACATTAAACTCTAATTAATATAGATAATATTCCTAATGATAAAGTTAGTTGAATCTCCATTATAAAGTTTTTATCATGATAGACATTCATATAGATAAATATTCATAACAAATAAACATTAATTATAAAAATTTTATTAGTCTTATTGATAGACCGTAGGGATGTAAATAGCAAAACCTTTAAAAGTAAATCAATGGTCTTGAAAAGGAAAAAAAAAAGTTGTTTAACGGAAGTTTTGAAAGAAATGTTGAAAATGGAGACAACTCCAAATTAAACCAAGGAAAGTTGATTAAGAATGTATGGGTCTCAAGATGACTTATTTTCTCTAATAATAAGAATGTCATTGCAAATGGATTTACAAGGGAACTGAAATTTTTTAGACTAATGTTAATGGATTCAAAATAATTTAGATACCAAAATTTGTATAATTATCTATTGTAGGTGTCTTGGAGTAATAATAAAAAATAGAGGAATTTAATGCTTTAGTCACACAAATGAAGACAAACGGGTAACCGCTAACCTTAAAATTGTTTAAAATGACATCTGAGTTTTATTAATCACTATGAAAGATAATACAATACAATGCATCAAAAAAAGAGAGGACAAGTCCACTAAAAGTCTCTTACAATGGTGCAAAGAAAAGCAGACACTTCCATCGAGATTAGCATACCAAAATCCAGAAACCTTCATGAATCTCCTTGTCTCTATCCAAATGAGACGCTTTACGGTATGAAAATGAGTGGTGAGCAAACCAAACTATCAGGCAGATTGCTCTGCTACCCAGATCAATCAGATCGACAATCAACAATCAACCGAGTACCAACTGATCTCTAAGGTATGCTGAAAATCATGCCACAAGGACATATGAAACGAACCACAAAAAATCAAAGAAAAACGTGTCACAATTACGGAGGAAACGCGTACCACAAAGGCGAAGATTCTTATTAAAATATAAAAAATAAAAAAATAATAGATCTAGTGGTCGATAACCAATATTAAAATTAAGGGTAAAGTACACAGACGGTCACTAAACTTTGGTAAAAAAAACAAAATGGTAACCAAACTTTCAAAAATCACAAAATGATAATTAAACTTTATGTTTTATAATAAAATGGTAACTAGACGTTTAATGCCGTTAAGTGACTGTTATAAAATTTGGTATAATAACACATTTAATCCTTCATATTTATACATTCAATTATTTTAGTCCTAATTATAAACAATTCACTAAATTTAGCCCTCGTTATTTATGCATTCTTTCAATTTGGTCCTTAAAGCAAAATTCTAAAGTATGGTAACATGATAAATAATTACAATTAAATTTTTATAAGAACTCGAAAACTCGACTCGACTCGAATCGAATAAAAAAAATTCAAATAATGTTTGAGTTGTAAAATATGACGCGTCAACTCGAAATTTTTTGACTCGACTCGATCGAATGCTCATCTCTATCTTAAGATATGACGCGTCAACTCGAATAAATCGAAATATTCAAATATTTTAAATCATTTTTTCTTTTAAATCGAATATTTTTTAAAATAGAATATTTCATTTTTTCATATTTAAATCACATCGACTATTTAATAACAACTTTAAATATTCGATTTAAAAGAAAAAAAAAGATTTAAAATATTCGAATATTTAATTAAAATTTTATAGGAACTCGAAAACTCAACTCGAATCGAAAAAATTTCAAATAAAGTTTGAGTTGTAAAATATGATGCGTAAACTCGAATAACTCGAAACTTTTTTACTCGACTCGATCGAAAGCTCACATGTATCTTAAGATATGATGCGTCAACTCGAATAACTCGAAATATTCGAATATTTTAAATCACTTTTTCTTTTAAATCAAATATTTTTTAAAATAGAATATTTAATATTTTCATATTTAATCACATCGAATATTTAATAAGTACTTTAAATATTCGACTTAATTTACAAATATTCGATTCAAAAGAAAAAATTGATTTAAAATATTCAAATATTTAATTAAATTTTTATAGGAACTCGAAAACTTGACTCGAATAAAAAAAATTCAAATAAAGTTTGAGTTGTAAAATATGATGTGTCAACTCGAATAACTCGAAATTTTTTGACTCGACTCGATCGAACGCTCACCTCTATCTTAAGATATGACGCGTCAAATCGAATAACTCAAAATATTCGAATATTTTAAATCGTTTTTTCTTTTAAATCACATCGAATATTTAATAACTACTTTAAATATTCGATTTAATTTAAAAATATTCGATTTACAAGAAAAAATGTTTTAAAATATTCGAATATTTAAAGTAGTTATTAAATATTTGAATATTAAAAAGAAAATTATTTAAAATAGTTATTAAATATTCAAATATTTTAAATCATTTTTTCTTTTAAATCGAATATTTTTAAATTAAATTGAATATTTAAAGTAGTTATTAAATATTCAATGTTATTTAAATATGAAAATATTAAATATTCTATTTTAAAAAATATTCGATTTAAAAGGAAAAAATGATTTAAAATATTCGAATATTTCGAGTTATTCGAGTTCACGCATCATATCTTCTGATAGAGATGAGCGTTCGATCGAGTCGAGTTAAAAAAATTCGAGTTATTCGAGTTGACGCGTCATCTTTTACAACTCAAATTTTATTTGAAAATTTTTCGATTCGAGTCGAATAGAGTTCCTATAAAAATTTAATTAAATATTCGAATATTTTAAATCAATTTTTTTCTTTTAAATCGAATATTTAAAGTTGTTATTAAATAATCGATATGATTTAAATATGAAAATATTAAATATTCTATTTTAAAAAATATTCGATTTAAAAGAAAAAATAATTTAAAATATTCGAATATTTCGAGTTATTCGAGTTGACGCGTCATATCTTAAGATAGAGATGAGCGTTCGATCGAGTCGAGTCAAAAAATTTCGAGTTATTCGAGTTGACTCGTCATATTTTATAACTCAAACTTTATTTGAATTTTTTTCGATTCGAGTCGAGTCGAGTTTTCGAGTTCCTATCAAAATTTAATTGTAATTATTTATCATGTTACCATACTTTGAAATTTTGCTTTAAGGACCAAATTGAAAGAATGCGTAAATAATGAGGACTAAATTTAGTGAATTGTTTCGAATTAGGACTAAATTAATTGAATGTATAAATATGGACTAAATGTGTTATTATACCAAATTTTATAACAGCCAGTTAACGGCATTTAATGTCTAGTTACCATTTTGTTATAAAACATAAAGTTTAATTGCCGTTTTGTGATTTTTGAAAGTTTGGTTACCATTTTGTTTTTTTACCAAAGTTCAATAACCCGCCTGTGTAATTTACCTTAAAATTAATTACCTACCACCAATCAAAGAAAAAAAAAAACAACATTACAAGCAACAGAGACTTGAGAGCGCGCAGTTAAATTAAAAAACCTAAAGATAGAGAGAGCAGCGGTTAGGTACCTTAATCTTTTTTTATTGTGCATTTTATTGCTTATTTTACCTTTTAACTGTTGATGTTTACATGCTTATTAAAGTTACAATCTTTTTAATACACGACATTAAGTAGGGTTGTAAAAATAAGTAGGAACTGAAAATCTGCCTGAAACCTGCTTGGGTCAGAACCTGATTTGACTCGAGAATTCGATGATCCGAACTCGAACTGTAATTTACTCTTGCTGACCCGAACCCGAGTTGAACATGTTACTGTAGCAACCGAACCCGATCTGCGTCCGACTGAAAACGACCCGAACCCGAATCTGACCTGTTAATTTTGACCTAAAACCCGACCTGCATCCGACTGAAACGAACCCGAACCCGAGACCGACCTCGCAAATTACCTGATATTATCCGACTGAATCGACCCGATATCCAATTTTACCCGACCTGTTTTGAACCCGACCTGTTAATGGACCCGACCTGTTAATGGACCCGACCTGTTTTGAACCTGAACTGTTGTTGACCTGAACTAATGTAGACCTGGCTAAAAATGTTAAATAATTTAAAGTGTAAACTGTTCATTATAAACTTAATAATTTTTTAGTAGATTATGTTAATTTCATTACTTAGAAAATTTTTATCTTCCATTATACTTAGAAATTTGTCTTAATTTGTAACTACATTATATATAATAAAATTATATACTTAGAAATTTGTTTAAGTATAAAAATATATATTATATATAATAAAATTATATACTTAAAAGATTTGTCATAATTTTTACTAAGTATATAATATATTAGTAATATATAGATAATATAATATATTAAACTTATTATGCTTTATTATATAATATATATTATGTTAACTTTATTACGTTCATAAAATTAAAATAAATTATTATGTTTAATATAAAGTTAATGTTATTATACCTATATAACATGTGAAACAATTGTCTTTCAATTATATAATGTATTTTAGATGCCCCTAAAACCTATAATGTATATATATATATATATAAAGTTATAACTTATAAGTTATAAGTTATATAATGTATTTATAATATAATAATTAATAATTAGTAATAGTTTGGGCCTTGGGCCTTTGGGCTCATATCTCACCACCCATTTATTTGAGATGAGCCCCTAAAACCTATAATGTATATATATATAAACTTATAACTTATAATTTATATAATGTATTTATAATATAATAATTAGTAATCGTTTGGGCCTTGGGCATTTGGGCTCATATCCCACCACCATTTATTTGAGATGGGCCCCTAAAACCTATAATATATATATATATATATATATATATATATATATATATATATATATATATATATAAACTTATAAGTTATAAGTTATATAATGTATTTATAATATAATAATTAATAATAAATAATAATTAGTAATAGTTTGGGCCTTGGGCCTTTGGGCTCATATCACACCACCCATTTATTTTAGATGGGCCCTAAAACCTTTAATGTATAAATATAATATATATATATATATATATACATATATATATAACTTATAAGTTATATAATGTATTTATAATATAATAATTAATAATAAATAATAATTAGTAATAGTTTGGGCATTGGGCCTTTGGGCTCATATCCCACCACCCATTTATAATAATTAATAATATCAATAATAAATAATACTTATTAATTGTTGGACTTTGGACTAAATACTTTAGATGGGCTAAATATAATAATTAATAATAATTATTAATTGTTGGGCTAAATATTTTGTAGCCCTTTGAATTTTAGATGGGCTAAATATTTTGTGGCCCTTTAAATTTTAGATGTTTTTCATTTAAGTCCTTTAAGTTTTAGTTCAATTCAATTGAGTTCAATTCAATTTATGTATTTAAATACATATATTTTATAATTTTATAAATACATATATTTATATATATATATACATATATTTTATATGTATATTTATGTATTTATATACATATATACACACATATATACATATATATATATACATGTACATTATATATTATATATTAACATACATATATTTGTATAATATGTATTCATTATTATGTATGATATGTTATATGTATAATGTATTAATAATTTAATATATACATATGTTTGTATAATATATATATATACACACACATGTATATATACATGTATGTTGTTAGTATCATAGTATGTATTATGTATATACATATATATGTATTTATGTATAATACATTACATATACATAAATACATACATGTTTGTATAATATATAATTATATATTGTAATTTATATACATGTGAATACATAAAAATACATATATATACACATAATCACATATATTTATACTTATAAAGTTATTATAATAATTAATAAGTTATATTATATTATAATAATTAATAAATAATATTAAATTATAATATATATGGGCGGAAAAATTTATTTTGAAACCGCCCAATTCCCAAATTGAATTTCAATTTGGGGTAAATTATAAATAAAGCCCTTTATATTATATAAGTTTTTTATTCAAGTCCTTTAAGTTTTAATTCAATTCAATTGAGTCCTTAAAATTTTATTTTTACTTCAAATTAACTCTTATTTATTATTTTTTTTATTATAGTCCATAAAACTTTATTTTTATTCAAAATTGAGCCTATTATAGTCAATAAAACTTTATTTTAGTCCAAATTAGCTCTTATTTATTATTATTTTTTCCACTATAGTCCATAAAACTTTGTTTTTATTCAAAATTGTTCATTTCTGGTGAACCTGAATTAACCTGAACTAAATTGAACCCGACGACCTAAAATTACCCGACCTGAAATGAACCCGAACTGAAATGAACCCGACCTAAAATTTACCCGACCTGCAATTTACCTACCAATTAACTGATTTTACCCGACCTGTTTTTACCCGATCTGCAACGAGTTTGACCTGAAATGGACCCGACCTGAAAATTGACCGACTTGAAATGGACCCGACCTGCAAATTACCCGACTGCAATGGACCCGCACCCGACCCGAGTTGAGTCAAAAAATTTTTTTTACCTGAAATGACCTGTATCCGATTTTACCCGACCTGACAGAACCCGACCTAAAACTTGTCCAATTACCTGTTTTTACATCCCTAACATTAAGTGGTTCTTTATGCATTTATGCCCTAACATGTTTTATTCATATTATTGTATAAAGTTTTTGAAAAGTCTTGAATGAATTAAAATTTTTGTGTTCTTATAGTGATTTTGTTCAATGTTGAAATTATGTTTCTTTAAGTCTCAAGTAATTGAGTAAAATTTCAAATGAAATGCTTTAGTAGGAGAGCTTTATTTTACAAAGATTTTGTACTTATTTTTTAATTCATTTTCTTTGTTATTTTATAATATAAAGATTTAAATTATTTTTGATATAACAAAAAGGAGAAAAATAAGTGAAAATTAAAAGGAGTTTTTGTCAAAAAAAAAATTTTTAAAAAGTTTTTTATACCAAGAAAGGAAAGATTGTTGAGTATATTTTGTTATAACAAAGATTTGTAAAATGTTCTTGGACTTATCAAATACTTAAAAAATAATTCAAAATCTACAAAACTTGAAAAATATGTTTAAAATATTTCCTAAGTGTTTTGACTAAAAATATATATTGAATATATCTTCAAAAAGTTAAAACCTACTCAATTTTCAATGTTTTAATGACGGTTTTGATACTCCTTTTAGGAGGTTTTTGATACTCCTTTTAGGAGGTTTCGAAATCATACATGTAAAAAGATTTTAGAATCAAAACTTGAGCTAAGGGTTCGATACCCTGCAAAAGGTTTTGAAACCTTTTCACAAGGGTTGATATCTCATGAAGGTTTCATACCTTTGGGCCACTACAACTAGTTTGTTTGAAAAAAACTTACAGGTTTCGAAACTTTATAAATGATTTTGATACTTCTATGTAGATGGACATTTAAAGTTTAACTTTTTATGATTTCCCAACAGTTTCAAAACACTCACAACAGTCATAAACAATGAATTTCTTCTCTCTTGTATATAGTGTTTGAGAGCCGTTGGGAATACACACCGTCTTTGAACAATGGATGGTTTTTTTTTTAATTAAAAAATTGAAGTAGGAGGGAACATACACCATCCTTGAACAATGTTTTACACTGAAGTCGGATTGTAGGCACATTGTCTTCAACATATTTTAATTAAAAAATGTACATTGAAGTTGGATTATTTTCCACCGACTTTACTTTTATTGTAATAAATGCTATAAATTTAAAAATAAAAACAAGGATACTATGTTTCTGGGGGAAAATTTCCCTTGCAATATTGGTGCACCCCCCCCCCCCCATTCTCTCAAGAAGTGAATTTACTCTCTATTGAAATTTATTAACTTGAACATGTTGAGCCTAACAATTGTTAATTGGGGTTTACTTCAGGGGCAAATTTGATCTTTTAAGTTTTTTTTTTTAATTTTCACTTATTTTTAGATACATTTAGTAATATTTTAATTTTTAATAATATTTTGATATTATTTTTTAAATGTTTTATGAACTTTATTTTTATGCTATTTAAATATTTTAAAATTTTCTTAATTTCGTATTTTTTTAAAAATTAATTCTACCCTTAAATTCGACCAGAAAATTAACTTTACCTTCAAACTCGGTAAAAAAAATCATTTTCCCCTTTGCCACATTATTTTCACACGTGGGCTATCACATAAACACAATTGGCCGCCACTTCAGCACCGTAACAATAAATATTAACTTTTTTATAGATAAAATGTCTGCTTTATTTATCCAAAAAAGCTTGCTACTTTCAAAGAACATAATCCAAAAAAGTAACAATAAATATTGACTTTCGTAGGTCAAGGGGGATCAATAATACAAGTGGATTAGTTCAAGAATTAAATTAATGTGAAAAAAGATAAAATTGATAATTTGAGACTACTACACGAACAAATAGCCCTTTAAGCAAAAAAAAAAACTACGAGTAATTTATTTTTTATAAAAATAAAATATCCAAATTACATAAGTAACAAATTGGACCGGGCTTAATCTTTGTGCAGTTTTGTACGGTTCTTCTATTAATAAACCGAATGGCCAACATTTATTACGGTTCACTCGGCAAGCCCCAAATCTTCAAACGGACCTTAGAGCTCATATTATATGGGCTCAACGTTGTTTTTCTTTCAAGAACAAAACAGGCGACCCGGCCCTTAAAGTTTGCGGGTCATTCTGGCGACAGAAAATATCATCCGGACCCCCGTACGGCTTTATCGTCAAGAGCTACTGCAAACAAGCAAAACCAAGCTTCAATTTTCTTCCCTCACCTCCCCACATGAATCCTAGATTCCTCTTTCACTAAGGTTAAGAAATGGTGGCGGTTCGCGCCGTCAACGGTGGCTCTTTGTTTCGTTCCACCGCATCACCTCCTCTATTGACGTTTTGCTGCGGTTTCCGCCAATTCAGCTCCTTATCGTTTCGCCGAAACTCTGAGTTAGGGATTCGATTTCCTGTTTTTTGTTGCGGTAATCAGTTTATAGGATATGGTGGTGGTCTTTCGCGTTCAGCTCATAGCCTCGTTGATTGCGTCATGGAAGAGCTAACAGCTTGGCGCAGTCGCAGAAGAATTCGCGCCAATGTCAAGTAAAGTTTGAACTTTGAATTCCGTTTCTTGTTTTCTATTTCTTCGTGAAAATTTATATTTAACTGAAATTGAATTAGTGATTAGAACGCGAGGAACATGCTTCCGTTAAACCGTTTCATACCAAAACACAAAAAGGTAAAATGATACAGAGTCTAGCTATATCATTAATTATACTGAATCTGAAATGTAATTTAAGAAATGCAAATTTTTGGCTGCAAGCTACTTGATTTTTGCTACTTCCATGATTTGTGAGATTTTTAACATGTTTCCACTTTCAGGTACTTAATTAAGATGGATTTTGAACATTACTTGCATATTTGATTTAGAGCAATTGTTCAAACTTGAGTGTGGCAATTAATTTTCTTATCAAACTCAGGCTAACGAGTAGCGGTGAACTTCTTGACGATAAGCTTGTCAATCGAGAATTAGAGAAGGGATTCCTGCTGGAGTTTAAGAAGGATACTGATAGGGTATTGCTTGGAGTTGCTCAGAGACCTGATGGAAAGAAGAATTGGATGGTGTACGATCAGGTTCTTGTAGAAACAACTCATGCGGCATGTTGAATAGGTTGCTAGGTGTTAGAATTCGGTTTGTTACGCCAGATGTTTAGAGTTTTCAGATTGTTTGAGCTAATGTTACTTTTTTGTTTTTCTTGTTGTACAGAATGGTGTCACATCATCCATCAAACCTCAACAAATTACGTATATTGTTCCAGGTGTAGAAAATTTTGATCATACGGAGATCTCAAAATTCCTCCAAAAAGCTCAGGATAACTTGGTTCGTTCAACTTGCACTTTTGATGACCAACAGAAAAACTGTTGAGGTGTTCTTTTGTTGTTTACTTTGTCACGAAATATTTTGGTGCAGGACCCAACATTATTGGAGATTGCTTGGGTTGAGCTTCTTGAAAAGAATGCGTCAGTGACAGCAGAAGAGTTAGCCGAGGTACCTTTCATTTGAATTGTCGACCTGTCTTCTTGTTCATTGGTAACTTTATGTTATTGTGCAGATGATTTTTGGCAGTTCAGAGCCTCTTGAGAGCTACTGTGCCCATCTTTTGCTATCAAATGATGAAGTATACTTCACTGTGTTGGCGACAAAAGGTTCTCGTTCCATTTATGGGCCTCGACCGACAAGACAAGTACATGCACAGTATATATTGTTTTAATGGTTGATTAAGTATGGTAGAGTGCTCTTTTAACACAAATAAAAAATGTGGTCGAAGAGCTTCTATAAGTTGGACTAGTGAGACAAGTGATGTTTGCACATTAACCTATTCCTTTTATTGATTTTCATATCTAGGTGGAAGAACTTTTACACAAGAAGCTTGCCAAGGAGGCTGCTGAGAAAGAACTTCAGGACTTCGTGCAATTACTTGTGTCTGTTAAAGCAAAGCCATCACTTTCTAAACCTGCCAAATCTTCCTGGATGGTGAATGAGAAAATCCGATACAAAATTGAGTCTCTTGAAGCATATGTGATTGATGCGTGCAACAATGATGAGCAAAGGAAAACTGCTGGAATGGTAGTTTGTTTGACTTGATTGAGTTCTTCCTAATATGATATCATAATCTTACGGTTGCGTTTGTCGCCAAGAAACGAAATCAAAGGTGCAAAAATAGAAAGAAGCCAAATAAGGATATTTAATTAATATTATTAATTAGAATAATTTATTTTAGAAGTATCTCAATGCATTAAAAGCCTTTAATTTTAGTTTCCTTTTCCAAAGAATAAGCCCTGTGTAACGTCTATTTAAGCGGATGAATCCGAGTAATAGAACACGCAGAATTTTAAAGGCTCTCTTTCTTAGTTAGGAGCTCACCTTGACAAGTTCTAAGGTTAGGAGCTCTCTTCAATGAATTCCATATATATATATATATATATATATATATAGATTAATCGTAGGTTCTTCTCATAGTAGAAATTGCAACAAGCGAAAGGCTCCCTTTTTCGAAGCTAATCAAGACAAACTTGTTACCATAAGATCATAGGTTTTGGCTTGAAGGGGAAAGTGATGATTTTTTATTACTTATTTATTATGTTTGCATTTGTATAAAATAACATGGTTGATTTCCATTCTCTTATTCTTGTCAGATCTTGAAGGCAATGGGACTTACAAAAACACCATCCTCTGCACTAAAACTCCTCGTAAACATTGGTTATTTTCCTGTGCATGTGAACCTTGATTTGTTAAAGGTAGACATTCATACAAACCATTCTGATGAGATTATAGCTGCTGCTGAAAGTATTCTGCATGAATCACCTGACTCAGATGAGGTAATCTTGCTTCCATCTCTATTGAAAGGTTCCATTATTTTTTTGAACAGCTTCTACCAACATAGGGGGAGAGGGGGTGGTGTCAACCGAGAGCTTTTAACCACTTGCTCTAGAGATTGTTTACTAGAAAAGTATCACTCTTATGATATCTACTATAGAAAACAAAGAAAAAATGAAAAAAAAGAAGGGAAAAACTAAATTATTCTCTTATTTCCAATCTATCGAAATAGGGTCCATACCCCTTTATTTTATACACACTAGTTATTAACTCCTAATAAAAGGCTTACTATAAATAAAATTCTTATCTAAGGATTAATACGACTCCTAATCATAACAAACTCCTAAAAATGGTAGATGTTATAATTAAACATCGAACGTTAAACAATAGGACTCTAACTAAGCATAGTTCGACACTCCTCCTCAAGTTGGTGAATGAATATCTGCCATTCCAAGCTTGCTAAGAATATCTTGAAAAACTTTGTTTGATAGTCCTTTTGTGAGTATATCTGCTAACTGGTCCTTTATTGAGACGAATGGAGTGCAAATCGCTCCACTATCCAATTTCTCCTTAATGAAATGCCTATCAACTTTAGTATGCTTTGTCTGATCATGCTAAACATGATTATGAGCAATATTGATAACTGATCTATTATCTCAGGAGAGTTTCATTGGCCTTTCTCTCTCATTCTTAAGCCATCTAGGTTTATCTTCACCCAGAGTAACTCACATGCTCCCAATGTCATCGATCTGAATTCTGATTCAACACTTGATCTTGCAACCATATTTTGCTTTTTACTTATCCATTTTAAAAGATTTCCCCTAGGATTGTACAATACCCAGATGTTGACTTCCTGTCGACTAAAGACCCTGTGTAATTTGCATTTGTGTATTCTTCTAGTGTAAGGCCCAGATTTGTTTGATGTTTAAACAAAATCCCTTTTCTTGGACTGTCTGTCAAGTATTGCAATATCCTATTTATATTGTTTTAAGATGTGATCCTTTAGGATTGTGCATGAACTAATTGACTACACTTACAAAAATGCTATATTTGATCTCGTGTGTGCCAAATATATCAATCTTTCAACCAACTTTTATAGGATCCATTATCTATTGTGGATTCTTCAGGAGCATCACATAGTCCATTATTGAATTCAATTGGTGTTTCTACTGGTATACAACTTGTTTTTATTCTCTTTCAGTAAGTCAAGTACGTACTTCTATTGGGAGATGAAGATTCCTTGCTTTGAATGTGTTACCTCCTGCCTAGGAAATATTTCAATTTTTCTAGCTCTTTGATGTCAATTTCTTTCAGAAGACATTTCTTCAAGAACTTTGTTTCTTCCACATCATTACTAGTCACTATGATGTGATCGACATATACCAATAATGTTGTAACCTTTCCAGAGTTCGAGTGCTTTATGAACAAAGTATGATCACCTTGACTTGCTTATATCCTAGTGACATCATTACGTAGCAAACCTCCAAAACTAGGCTCGTGGTGATTGTTTGAGCCCATAAAAAGTCTTCTTTAATTTACACATCATTCCCTTCTTAGATACAAAACCATGAGGAACTACCAGGTAAATTTCTTCTCCAAGATCACCATGGAGAAATGTATTTTTGACATCAAACTATTGTAGATCCCACTCAAAGATAACCGACACTGATAAAAGAATTCTTATTGTATTCATTTTCACTACATGAGCATGTCTCAAGGCAGTCAGTGCCATAGGTTTGATTGTATCTTTTTGTCTACCTTTCTTTCATCTTTCTACTAAGCCATCGACCTTGTATTTTATAGAAAATATCCATCTACATCCATTTGGTTTTTTTCCATTTGACAGTTCAACCAACTCTCATGTTTTGTTCTTTTCAAGTGTTGTCATTTCTATTTTGTATGGGCGTTGTATGGAGATTAGTTATAAAGGTTTTAGGGTTTTGGGACAAGTGTTGATATTACATGAAGACATATAGGAGATGTTTACTGCAAGTTCTTGTCCCTTCCCTAAGGACAATGGGCAGGTCATTAGTGTTTGAGTTTTCATTTTCTGGCTCAATATTTGGTGTGATACTATTAGGGGTGTAAATGAACAGAGTGTTCGACGAACTGATCGTGAGCCGTCATTTTTTGTTCGTTTATTAAGCTAAATAGATGAGTTTGAATAAAATATTTATGTTCGTTTAACAAACGAACGAACACGAATAAATGTGTGTTCGGTTCGTTTATGTTCACGAACAAGCTCATTTATCGACTCGTTTACCTGGTTCTCATTTTCCTTTATTTTTTTACATTTTAAATATTGGTGAAGGTGTGAGAAAGGGGCCATGGTGGCCGAAGATGCAATTAATGATGGTGGTTTGTGTGTGTGTGAACGGTGGTTAGGTATTTGTTGTTTGAAGAAGATGGAAAGGATATTTTCTAGAGAAAACAATGTGTTTCTCTGTATTTTCTTATTATTCTTAACTATCAAATGTATATAGAGTAAGCCTTTAAATAGGCTGATATAGAGTTCTAATATAACTAAAACTGTACTTTTATCTTTAATTTAAATACTCCCTCTGTCCCACTAAAACTGTCACATGTTGACTTTTTTTGGGTCAAACTTTTTCAACTTTGACCTCTTATAATTTAAAATTTATTATTGATAAAAATATGAAAAAATATATTTTAAAAACTTTGAATCAACTAGTTTTTAAATACATTTTTTATAATTTTTAATTAATTAAAATATTTAAATAAATTATAGTCAAAGTTGAAAAATTTTGACCAGAAAAATGTCAACATGTGACAGTTTTAGTGGGACGGAGGGAGTAGTACTTATTCCTAATTTAAATAAGACTTCTATTAAATCTAAACTACTGATTAGGAATAAACTCTAATTACACATTAAATAAAAACTTTAACACTCCTCGTCAACTTACACTCCCCCTCATCAAGCTCTAACACTTCTCGGATAACTTACACTCCCCCTCAAGCTAGTGAGCAAACGTAATAGAGCACCAACTTGGATCTTGGATGTGATGCCTTACTCATATTTCTTCTGCTGAAAAAAAATGATCCCTATTCTCGGGAGTCTTTGATTTGAAGAGTGAGGACAGAACCATGATGTTCTTGCGCAGCAATTGTTGATGGCATGCAATTCCTAACTGAAAGGTCTGATGCGAACGATGTAAAAAGTGATCACATGAATCTACACTCCCCCTCAAGCTGGTAGTTACACAGACTAGAGTTCCAGTTTGGATCTTTGATGTAGAATCCCTTAAAAAAATATTATCTAGTTTTTAAGGTTAAACTAGAATCTCTTCTTCTATCTTTTAGGATGGATGGCTAAGATAGAACCAAATAGTTTTTAAGGCTAAACTATAACCTTTTCATCTATCTTTTTGATTGGCTAAGATAGAACCATTAAATAGAGAAGAAAACAGCAAAATTAAACGAGTAGAAATTTCACTAGAAATGTAAGATTCCAACGAGGGAGAAGCCAAGGAACGAGTGTGGCCTAATGACAGCAGCGGAAAAGAAAAAAACAATGTGCATCTGAAAAATCAGATCATGGTCAATCTGTTTCAGATTAGAGATGGCAGCAGTGGTGACGACATCAAGACCGTTGTTGGCTCTGATACTATGTGAGAAAGGGGCCATGGTGGCCGGAGATGCAATTAATGATGGTGGTTTGTGTGTGTGTGAACGGTGGTTAGGTATTTGTTGTTTGAAGAAGATGGAAAGGATATTTTCCAGAGAAAACAATGTGTTTCTCTGTATTTTCTTATTATTCTTAACTATTAAATGTATACAGAGTAAACCTTTAAATAGGCTGATATAGAGTTCTAATATAACTAAAACTATACTTTTATCTTTAATTTAAATAGTACTTATTCCTAATTTAAATAAGACTTCTATTAAATCTAAACTACTGATTAGAAATAAACTCTAATTACACATTAAATAAAAACTCTAACACTCCTCTTCAACTTACACTCCCCCTCATCAAGCTCTAACACTTCTCGGATAACTTACAGAAGGTAGAGACTAAATTGAGCACATGTTGAACTTTGGAGTTCAAACTGTATCACTAATGATGTAATTTCACCATTTTGGCGAACATATGAAAGAACATGTTTGCGAACGTTAAACGAACATGCTCGTGAACGCTAAATAAACGATCATGAATACCTTCAAAAATAAATAAACGAATACGAATCGAACATGAAGACCTTCAAAAATAAATAAACGAACATGAATAGAGTCTTGTTTGTTCAAGCTCTGTTAATTTAAACCCCTAGATACTGTCATTCGGTTCGGAGGTGATCTCGGATACCTGTTTAGGAATAATTTCTAGTGAGTGAACAATAGCACGAATAGGAGATTGTACATGTACCAGTGGAGAGTTTGATGCCTTCTTCTTGGAATAAACTTGTGTTTGCCTCTTTTCACTTACCTCATCTTCCATCATTTCAACTAACTTAGTTGATTTGTTTAGTGGGTAGTAGGCTCAGGAATTGGTGGCTCACAAGATAGTTCAGATCAAGAAGAAGAAATATAGTGTCAGTGTTATCTTCACTCAAAGTCTCCTTTGAAGATAAGTAAACTAAAAAATGAATCATTTTAAGCAAAAGTGACGTTAGTCGATTTTTTTGACAGGGTGGGTGAAAACATTTATAAACTTTTTGTGTAGAGGAATACCCAACTAAGATGCATATAATTGCACATGGATCTAACTTTCCCCTAAGATGAGAATGCATATGAACAAAGGCAGTACACCCTAAAGATACGAGGAACAAGGTTATTAGAGGCCAAAAAGTCGGGGGGAAAACCTAAGGAGCATATTGATCGGACTTTGTATTTCAAGAACTCATGTGGGAAGTCTATTGATTAGATGGGTAGCAATTAAGAAAGCCTCACCACACTACTGATTAGGGACATGCTTGTGAAACAATAAGGCTCTGATGACTTTTAAGAGATGACCTTTTTTTGCTCAACGACATTGTTTTGCTGTGAGGTGGTAATACACGAGGATTCATGAATGATTCATGCTTTTTGAAAAAAATGTGAAAAAACCTGATTAAAGTAATCTTTTGCAGTATCCGATCGAAATCTCTTAATTTTGACATCAAACCGACTGTTAACCATGTTATAGAAAGCAAGAAAGACATTACTAACATCAAATTATGTTTGAGGAGATAGATCCACGTGACATAAGTACAATCATCTATAAAAGAAACAAACCATCTAGCACCAAAAACATTTGGAATAGTTAACGACCCCCCCAAATATCAATATGTATAAGATTAAAAGGACCAAATGATTTCTTATTCCTAAGAGGAAACACCGCATGTTTGTGTTTGGCTAATTCACAATCACTACAATGAAATGACTCAAGAGCAAGACCTTTAAATAAGGCAGGATGCATGAATTGGATTATCCTAAATGACGGATGATTTTAATGACGACGATGAAGCCAAATTTTGTTATGGTTTATCCTAACAGACTAAGAAAGAATGATGTAGATATGATAACATTAATACCTATTATATTGTGGGTTTGTTACAAGAAGTAGAAATCATCATTTTGTCTAGCACATCCAATTTTCTTCTTTGTGTCTATTGTTTGAAAAGTACAATGTGAAGGGGAAAAGATTACAGTGGTATAAATAAGGTTGTCAAAGATATTTGGAAAATGGAGAACATCTTTTAGGATAAGGTCTTCATTAAAGTAAATGTCCCATTGGCCAACTACGGTAGTGGTGGTGCCATCTGCAATGGCGATCTTTGAATGGCTATTGCTTGGGGTGTAGTTGAGGAAATATTTTGAGGAATAGGTCGTATGGTCAGTGGCTCCAGAATCTAGGAGAGGTTCTTTCTGAGACCGTAAGATAAGAGGAAGAGGCAAAACCTGAAAATGTCAAGGGGCAAGTACCTGTTGAAGATGGCTTTTCAATAGATTTCAACAAGTTTTTCAGTTTCTCAATCACCTTAATATTAAACTGAGGAGAAGACTTAAGCTTCCAGCACCTCTCCCTGGTGTGACAATGCTATTTAGTATTTACAGTTTGTGCAGAATCGGGAATCACGATAGACCTAGTGAATATTCTGCAAATCATCCGTTTGAACCGCAAAATTCTTGGAGGCATTGTTTTTAGTTGTAGGACTGGTAACATCTGCTGAACCAGGTGATACTTTCGACATGTCTTAGTGATGAAGAAGACAAAGGGTTATCAGGAACGAATCAAATCTGATACCATGCCAGAAAACAGAGAAAAACTGGACAAATATAAGGAAAAAATTGAACTATTCTCTTATTTCCAATCTATTGAAATAGGGTTCATAACCCTTTTATTTTATACACTTTAGTTATTAACTTCAATTACTGTAAATAAAATTCTTATCTAAGGATAGCTTGGACTCCTAATCATAAGTGACTCCTAAAAATAGTAGATACTTTAATTATGTTGAGTTATGAGGAACTCGATTCGTTCAACCGATATAGCTCACCAAGTGGTGGAGAGGTGGATTTTTGGGTGGAAGGGTTGTGGAAGCTAAAAAGATGATTGACACAATGAATTATAGTGGTTCAACCTTCTAACCAAGGTCTACATCCACTACCTTAGCTCCCCACTAAGGATTTCCAATCAATTCACTATTGATTCGTCCCCTTTTCTAGGCTTAGGAGGAAACCCTTTACACCGATAAGCTTTCTACCCAAAGCCTTGACCGAAACCCTCTTTTACAAAGAGAAACAATAAGCAAACTTAAATCCCTCTAATAGGTATTTGTTTGTACAATTTAGCACTCACCCAAAACCTAAAACACTTGAGCAAATTTGACAATTTTGGCTCACTAGTGTTTGTCTATACAATAAATGACAATTTAAGCTCTAAGACAATTCTTGATCATTTGTTGATTGACAATATGAACATTAGCCTTTACTTGATGCTTGGAGGTCTCTTTTATACTCCTTGATGAGTTTATAGCCGTTGCTAGCCGTTGGGATTGAAATGGAGCCGTTGAGGACTTTAATTCCACCATAAATACAGTTCTGCAGCTCCTCGTTTCGAAACGCTCGAACCCGTTTCGAAACAGCCTTTAAGTAGAAAGAGTCGTTGCAGTCTGACGTGGACCGTATCGAAACGCCTGTCCCCGTATCGAAACGACCTGCATTTAAAAGTTAGTTGGGAAATAGCCGTTGGGGTTTATGACCGTTGTGGTCAATGCCACGTAGGCGTATCGAAACGGCAGAGTCCGTTTCGAAACGCTGGGCAAAATCCTTATCCAGGTAAAGCCCGTTTCGATACTAGTATCGAAACGTTTTAGCTACTAGAATGCACCGTATCGAAACGCCCTAAGGTGTTTCGAAACGCCTGGACAGTTTTGTGAAGTTCGGCTTTGAAAAACATGTAAAACCTTTTAAAAACATCCCTAAACATAGTTTCAAGTTATTTGGACTTTGGAAATTGTTTTAAATACTTTTTAAATCGGTCCAAAACATTTTTCAATTATTATATCAAAACATTAGTTCTACAAATTAGAACATTAAACTTTAAACAATAAGACTCTAACTAAGCATAATTCGACATCTACAAGTCAAAAATCAGCTCTCTGGTCTTCAGAAATGTTTCTTCCATTTATCTCTGGATGAGTCCCTACAATGTTAAACGTGAACCAATGAAGAATTTTATACTGGTTATCATTTTTATCATTGTGTTCACTTAGTTTTCTTTGTTTTTAGATGAACAGAGAGGACCTTACTCACTTGAAGGTTTATGCTATTGATGTAGATGAGGCCGATGAGGTAGTTGCCACCAATATCTTGACGTGAATTCTATTCCCTTTTTATGTCAAATTTTATTATGAAATTGCTTAATTTTGTAGCTTGATGATGCCTTAAGTGCAACAAAATTGCAAGATGGCCGCATGAAAATATGGATACATGTTGCAGACCCAACTAGATATGTTGAACCTGGGAGCATTGTAGACAGGTATTTTTTTGAAATTGTGGAATGTAGATTAGAACAATTTTATTTGATCAGTTTTTATACTTTATTATGTTTAGGGAAGCGTTGAGAAGAGGAACCTCTGTTTTCTTGCCTACTGGAACTTATCCCATGTTTCCTGAGAAACTTGCCATGGAGGGAATGAGTTTGAAACAAGGAGAACTTTGCAAAGCTGTCAGTGTTTCTGTTATCCTGCACTCTGATGGCAGGTAAGTGGTAATTTATTGTTTTGCTTCTTTTCAGATTACAAAGATTTTGCAATATCTATGTTTATGCTTACATTAAATTTGAGGGTAGTGGGACAGCATGTTAGGCTCTATAAGCCATAAGACTGACTCAGAAATGTGATGGGGGTATGTATTTTAATCTTTACAAGGAGTCTGTAGCAGTATGTTAAGCTCTATGAACCATAAGACTGACTCAGTATTGTGACGGGGGTATATATTGCAATCTTTCCACGAGTCTAGGGATCCTAGTAAGTTATTTTTTGTGCTTCCACTATTGAATTTGCCATTTCTTTTCTGGCCTCTCTATTTGTGTGTGCGTCTGCCTGTATGCATGTTCTTTGATTTCTTACATTTTGGACACAATAAACTGTTTTAGTTTTTATATGTGGCTTCATTAGATATTAGTTTTTATAATTTTATTAATGAAGACCATCTGACATGTCTGTGGTACTAAAGCATTGCAGAGTATTCAGTTCAAAACTCGATCATTAAACCAACTTATATGCTGACCTATGAGAGTGCAACTAAGCTGCTTCATTTGAACCTAGAAGAGGAGGCTGAACTGAAGATTCTATCTGAAGCAGCTGCTCTAAGGTTAAAATGGCGTTGCCAACAGGTTGGGCTGTACTTCATTTTCGTTATCATTTTAATTGCCGCGGGTTTATTTTTGTTCTGTGTAAAACAGGCTTGTTCTGAATTTACATCCCTGATAATCCTTTGGCATTACTTATTTTGCAGGGTGCAATTGATACATCCACCCTAGAAACTCGCATCAAAGTAGTTAACCCAGAGGACCCTGAACCATCAATTAATCTTTACGTTGAAAACCAGGCAGACCCTGCAATGCGGCTTGTTTCTGAGATGATGATCCTCTGTGGAGAAGTTGTAGCCACATTTGGATTGCGCAATAGCATCCCTTTACCCTATAGAGGACAGCCACAGTCAAATATTGATGTATCTGCATATTCACATCTTCCTGAAGGGCCAGTTCGAAGCTCTGCCCTTGTGAGAATAATGCGTGCAGCTGAAATTGATTTCAGTAAGCCTATTCCTCATGGGGTTCTTGGGATTCCTGGCTACGTTCAGTTTACATCACCCATCCGTAGATATTTGGATCTCCTTGCTCATTATCAGGTCTTTTCTCTACTCTTCTTGATACAAATCAATCTTAATACTTGTGGCAGCTTCTGTCAAGGATGTTTGTTGCTAACTACGTTGCACTGACACGGGGACGAGAAACGGTAATTTCCAAAATTACTGGGTACGGGTACGGCAAATATAAAATAAATTTTAAATTCTAAAATCATTAAAGTGTCAAAAAAAAAATCATGTGAGCATGGCATCACACATACTTGTATACTTATAGTTGAATCATGTGAGCAAGAGAGTCGAAAAGAAAGAAGAAAAAGATAGAAACAAGATGGGAGAATAGAAGGAGAAAAAAAGTAGGGAGATGAAGTACTTGCAGGTACCCAAGCCGTACCCAATATGTCCCCGCTATGGGGACGTATTAGCTACGTGGTACGGCTTTAGATTGAAGTACTCATGCTTCATAGGTTGCTAATACTGTTCATCGTACTTGACTTTTACATTATGGGTGTGTTTGCCACCATTGTTGTTATTGTTATTGCTGTCATCATTGTATTACAAGTCTAGATGTATTTATACCAATTTTGACATTGTCGTGCTGTGAGGAAGGATACTATATCTTGTTTGAAAATGCCTGTAACATTCTCATATTTCCGTGTAGGTGAAGGCATTTCTTAGAGGTGAATCTCCACCTTTTTCAGCTGGTCAGCTAGAAAGGATGGCATCAACAGTAAATTCGCAGGTTAGAGCAGTAAGGAAGATCTCGGCCAGCAGTCACCGGTATTGGATAATAGAGTTTCTGAGAAGGCAACCGAGGGAGAAAAAATACCGTGCATTGATCCTTCGATTCATCAAGGACAGGATTGCAGTCTTGTTTGTAGTTGAGGCAAGGATATTTAGTAGCCACTTTGCTTTCATTTCATATAAGAAATTAACTAATACGACAGATTTGGGTGGCATTAAGATTGACATTGTGAGTCGATCGTTCAATGTTGCAGGTGGGACTTCAGGCATCTGCATGGGTGTCTATAGGATCTCAGGTGGGAGATGAAATAGAAGTTCAAGTTGAAGAAGCACATCCTCGTGATGATATTATTTCCCTTAAGGAGGTTATTCGAACTGAAACCGATTGATTCTTTTTAAGAAACTCATCGGTTATCCCTGCAGAGACATTTTTGTCACTGGTAATATCGCGTATATTACATCATTTATGCATTTCACAGTAATAAATATACATGTACTACCGAAACAGAAATTGTAACTTTCTGTCGGTTAGTTTTCTATTATCGATATGCATGCTGTTTGTAAAATAGTAAGCATTTTGTAACTGATGGAAAGAAGTTTCATTATTTTTCTGGTAATCTACAGGAACTGAATAGATTCTGTTTAGTTTACAGCTGATTCAATTTTTTGATGGAAATTTTCTTTAGAAACAGGCAATGCACCCAAAACTCATGTACTTGGTGCATGGTTCCGACGGTAATGTTGCTTGATTTCTATGTTTCAATTTAGCAACATGTCTCATTTCCCACGATCTTCATTACCCCACTTTTCAGACCCCCTAACCTGATTATTACTATGGGGTTTAGTTTTGACATCTATATTTGGATTTTTTTTGATACACAGGCTGTTTAAATTTTAATTTACACTAGTCTTTTAGTTTTAGGGTTAGGGGTTTAGTCTAGGGGCTTAGGTTTTAGGGTACATGGTTTATGGTTTATGGTTTAGTTTTTAGGGTTAGGGTTAGGAATTTAGGATTTGGTTTTTATAGTGTAAATATACAGGTGAATCGTTTTAGGGGTTTCACTTTTGGTGTGAACAATAAGTGTTTTTGTTCATTTGTTTAACGGTCCAAACAAAAATTAATCATGTTGAGTTGGATAGAACCACATACATGACAGTTTTTTTTTTCCATCAAGTATTTTAAGGGTTTTACTTTCATCAACAAACATGCTTTAAGGCTCGTGGTGGTTGATAATGTTTCAGCCAAACAAGCAGTGCTCGTGAAATACAAAATAACATACCTATTTAGCAGTGAATTTGAAATTGTCAAAAGGAATTTATAAATTTAGTAAACTCATACTTTATACTTTTCAAATACATATTATATTAAAATGCAACTATTTTATTGTTAAAAAATGCAAGTATTTTATTCTTTAATGCATATATTTGTACGGTGAATGAAATTGAAATTTAACTTCTTCAAATTTATGTTTTCAAATCCAACACAACATATTAATTGCCACGTCATCGTTGAAGGAATTTTTTGTACGGGCTCTTAAATGGATTTTGTGGTGAAAATGAATGGAAGAATTAAAGAGATGAGAAATAGAAAAGAAGATGATTTAAATTGAAATATTATTAAAATTATGTGGGTTAATTTTTTAGAATCAGGGTCAAATTAAAATAAGTGTAGAATTTAAGGGCTAATTATGTAATTATATCAATTTATATTAATTGTCACATCATCAGCCGTTAAATTTTTAACGGTATCGAACTAATTTGTTACTTTTTTTAAGTCAAGGGAACACAAAAAATAATTAGAGCATAATCAGAGGATTATTTATATAATTTATCTCAAAATTTTATAGATTCATCGCTAACATAAAATTCGGCGTTCGTCCCTGATCACGCATATGATATGATGTTTTCTTTTTTCACATAAAGGTAGTCATTTGAAGAGAAATAAAGGGATTGCAAATAACCTAATTTAATATTAGATATTATCGACCACTAGTAAGATGACATGATGAGTCTCTTAAGTAAGGTTAAAAGTTTAAATCTTAATATTGTAAATGGGCAAATTAAGTTGAAAGGAACGTTCTTATCTTGAATTTTTATAGTATTCAATCCGGATTAATCGACTAATAAATCAGATATAGATAATTGATTATACAAATAATAATAATTTTAATTTTAACATTCCATGTGAGAATTATTTTAAATGTTAGCTTGCTTGTTTTTAGCCTTACTAAGAGTTATTGGGAATGATGAATTAGGAATAATGTATAATTAATGGAGTACATTATCTTCGAACTTTTAATTTAATATATAATCTGAAAAGTTTCTTATAAGGTCAACAAAGAGACAATTATGAATTCCCATGTGATAACGATGCATGAAACATTTGTTTGTTCATCTTCCTAATTAAATTTAATATTATATTATATACATATATATATATATGTAAAGTTTTTTTGAATGGTCTAAAGGTGATTATAAAATAATATTTATTTATATATATATTCTTAATTTTTTAATAATGTGCATACACCTTATAGACAAAACAATTTGAATCGTGTCACCTCAAATAAATATCTATTTTTTTTCACCAAAACACTTATTAAATTCACATATACATGCAAAGTCAAACCCTAACAAACGTAACAGAATTCATAATCCCATTATATATATATATATATAATATCTTAGATTTCACTTCTCAATTAACGCAATAATTGCACAATGGCACTTTGATGTTTGAAAAAGTTATATTTATATACATACAGGTCAAAATAAAATTTTAATTTAATTAATTTATATAATTATTATTTTTTATATTCCGGTGTGCTAAAATAGTACATATTTTTACTCTTAACTCTTTAAAATGTACATACATCGTGAAGATAAACTGCTTGTAGTAAGGTTTTCTAAAGATAACAAATGACCCATTTTCCCCGTAGACCACTCAAATGGTTCTTATATAATTATTCTTAAATTTCAACATCTTGAACCAACAAGTGGCCGGAAGAAGTGAGTAGATTTTTTCTTTAAGCATTTGATATAACTTCGAATTTCGGTGTGTTCATTGTGGGAAGGCCTTATCGGAATATCACCTCCGATTCGAACATGATTACTCTCTAACTATAAGACAATGAAAACATTCATGAGTTACGAGATCTATTTACGGTTAGAAAAATTGGTGCAGTAATAATCTAAGTATAATAGAATACGTAAGAAAAATATATAATAATAAATTATTGAAATCAGACATAGTTAAAATTAAAAGAATTTTTGTTGAGGCATGTATGAACAGTTTCCTTAAAGACAAATTCGCCCTCTCCTCGATACTTGAGTAACATTGGACGTTTATCTCCTAGGATATAATAACAAACGTTCCCAGTAGTAGCACAATTGTTGTGAACAATTGAACACAATCCTGCTTTCCTCTATCACTGAAAACAAAAAACGTTTTTCTATTGTTGGTTTTCAAAGTTGTTGAGTTTCAAAGATGTTGTGAAAATGACTCTCAACTAGTCTTTATATAGTAGTTGAAAAATTAAATCGTTTGACGAAAAGATTAAACCTTTTGATGGAAAGATTTGTTGAAAAGTTAATAGATACAATTGAATGGATGCAACTTTAAACTAAAAATTTATAAGTCTATTCACCAAGTGACACGACTTATTATTTGCATGTCTGTTCACCAAGTGACATGACTTAGCATCAATATTATTCAACCAATACATATAATTTTTCCAGCAATCCCCCACATGAATAAAATTGATGGTTCAAAACATTGGCTCGATGTGGTTATAGATTCTACGTTTGATATTTGCATAGGATAGGTAGGCGTCCCCATTTGAACCTTCCCTTGTGAAAATATGTTTACCTTATTGGTTGTTCAGTAGACGTGATGTCCTTGAACTGTTTATCGTTTGTGTAAGCGATGATATACTGCACACAAATACCCCATTAACAAGAATTTGGTTCTCATGGTTATGTCTGTATAGCCTTGGACATCTCCTGGTTCTGCAAGAGCTTAGAGAACTATGCCCCAATAGTTTCCTTGAAGCGGCTCCACTTCACTCTCGCATAGGTGACTTATGTTGTTCGATTTTTCAAAACGCACAATAATCATTAAAAGCATTGCTTAACCTTTTTCACATTTCAGTCATTGTTTACATCATAGGAATGGAGTAAAAACCCTATAGTGACTCCACAAGGTTTATACAAGTAGGTTGCCCCAATGAACCTAGATCTTGGGATCTCTGGTCAACTAGGTTGAGTTTGCCTTCACATAGCGCCTTAAATCAACTTAATCTCTATTTAACCTTTTGATTAACGGATCCGTAATGTTATCTTTTGATTTTTCACAATCAATAGAGATAATTCTAGTTGAGATCAGTTGTCTAACTTTGGCCATTCTGAAATATCCTCCAATAAATTTCATAGTCATTCAACCTCTAGCATATAGGTTAGAAAATCTGATTCAAAAGACTTCTCCACTCTTGCCCTTTTACTTATTTTGGTTTTGCCTCGACATTAACCTCTAGTTGAAAGTTTTGACGATTTTCATCAATAGTCTATAGTTCGTTTCGTTAAACTTGACCAACATCCTTAGTCTTACAAAAGAATGAGAGAATTAGATTTGTGAATTTCAAGATTTTTTTATTCATGCACAAAAAACTAATATGCATTGATATGACAAACATAATCAATCATCACAAAAACAAATACGTTAGGAGGATAATCCATGATAACAAAAAATTTTCGTTTACCACCATTAACAAATTACCATTATCGTTATGACAAGCATTAGTTGGAGGAATGTTTTCTACTATTCCATAATTTATATAGTGTCTTTTTTTTTCTTGTGGCGCACCTTATTTAAAAAGTAATTATTGATAACACAACTTCTCTCACATGTTCTGTGATAACTTAAAATTTCTCATCTTCCTCAGAATTTTGTGCACTTCATAACTTGCATCAGATAAGACTTTGAAGGCAGTAGTAACATAAGTAATTTTATGTCTCGACAATGTTAAAAGCGGTAGCACCATGAGTAATTCTATGTCTCCACAATGTTGAAAAAAATAGTAACATCTACAACATCCTCTTTAACAATAGGACGGTCATCTTTCAATTAATAAAATATGATCTCTTCGATGAAAACCATGTTTTAGGGAAGGATTAAAGTTGTTGTCATAACCACCATTCCACCATCTATGTATAAAGTGTGACAAAAGTATGCATCGTTCTTTGTGGCGTGTTTCTCATTATTTCGATTGAAAAGAAACGTTGAATTAAAAACAGTACAACTTAAAAATTAATTAAATTTAATTTTAAAAATAATGGATATTCCCAAAAAGGGTATTTAACATAAATAAATGCAACATACCAGGAAATCCAGCATTACTTTCGCTACTTCCATTGAAGTGTTTTGCATATTAAAATATCTATATATCAATCGATCCTTTATTGCTTTCGTCCATATTGAAGAGACTTTGTCTCACAAGTTGCTGCCCTGATATAAACACACATTTGTTGCCAAGGACGCTGTAATAGCGCCGTATTGGTCGCACTATGCTTAAACTCCGTCGTGGTATGAACCACAACTTAAGATACGATAATAGAATATCGTAAGAAAAATAAAACAGAACTTGAAATTGGACATAGTTAAAAATCTGAAGAATTTTTGTTGAGGTATATGTATGAACAGTTTCTTAAGACAGATTTGTTCTCTCCTCGATGCTTGAGTAACGTTAGATGTCTATCTTCCAAGATACAACAACAAACGTTCACAGCAGCAGCACAATTGCGGTGAACAATCGAGCACAATCTTGCCTTCTTATATCACCGGAAACCAAAACGTTTTTTTATGTTGGTTTTCAAAGTTGTTGAGTTTCAAAGATGTTGTGAAAATGACCCTCAACTATTCTTTATATAGATACGATTGAATGAATGTAACTTTAAACAAAAAATTAATAAGTCTATTAACTAAGTGACACTACTTATTATTTGCATGTCTATTCACCAAGTGACAAGACTTAGCATCAATATTATTCAAGCAATATATATAATTTTTTCAGAATCTACTAACCGGCTTAATAATTCAAAATACTTATATTGTCTCATTTTGTTTTGATTTAAATCCCGGTACGAGAGTGTATTATTTTTTATAAAAAAAACATTCATTATCTTTTAGACAAAATAAAATAATATTGGGAAGTTTTTTATTTGAGGTAAACCAAAAGCAAAGAAGGGACGACGGTGTGGGTGGGTGGCACGTTCACGGTTCACATCCCCATGCAAATGCGTTCGTAAATGTGTTCGCACTTTAAAACTTAATTAAATTAAGTTCAAAAAAAAAAAACTTAATTAAATCTCCAATGCCGACGCTAGCCAGCTGCTGCTTGATGTGCATGCGGGATTTGCTAGATCTGGTTGGTCCATCTTTGGTGTAGTGTATTATTATGTGTCTAATTTTATATACCATATATAAACTAAATTCGTTGATGCACAATTTAGGATAAATAACTTTGTTACAGTTTTTAGCGGTTCACTTTTTTTGATTTGAGTAAAGAGTCACAATAGATAATCGGTAAAAGTTAAATTAAGAGAAGGTCGAAGGTATACAATTTTTTTAAGGAGAGAGTTCGTTCAAAGAGATTCTTCTTTTGTCGGTCCATTTTTGAGATATTTAAGAAAAGTGACTGATAGTCTTTATTGACAAGTGTTGAGTCTAGATTTGACGGGTTGATGCCTATTGACTTGCTAGCTTGATGACTAGGTTTGTGTGTCATTAAATAGACTTGATTGTTGAGGCCAATTAATTTGACCTTTAATTTTAACGTGATGACCGTCATCCGAAAGATACAATGAGGTAAGCTTCAGATGAACATCAAGAGCTTCTTAATGAAAATTTTGGATGGCCTTTGTACGGAATACTTAGAGGTGGGACGCTTTGAAGATAGAGATGTTGAAATGTGAAGAGTCACAATCTCACATTGAGTAAAAAAATACAAAGACAATGATATTTATAGTGACTATTCTTCCCCCTGTTGAGTGATAGGGAACAAGGGACAATCTCGCGCGCCACCGCTGCTGTCGCCCATCCGATTCGGCACGGGCGTGGTAACATGTGTCTTTAATTATTGTTTCATTTGGACGTTTTTACCCCTGAGTTTAGCCTATATAAAGAAGCAATTTCAACTTTTTCATCGTCAATTCACTTATTAATTCACTCAAAAGAACAGTACCACCATAGTTCACTCCGATTTCGGGTGTACGATCGCCAAAGCGACCATTAGGACGAACTTATTTCTAAGGCAATGGTTTTCACCACGAAACGATTTATATTATTTTATCCGTTAATTCTATTTTTTCAGTTAATGCTAACAGTGTGATTTTACAGTATATTTTTCATCAAAAGAATGTTTTTTTTTTCGAATGTAGAAGATGATGGACTATAAGATTACATTGAGGATATCATGTCATGATCTAATATAGGTAGAAGAGAGATCGGGGGCTCATCAAACAGAGAGGTGCAGTAATTCGGCAGATTGTCTAGCTTGGCAAGGTTGTCTGCGAGTCGATTTCCTTCACGGGGAGTCCATTGGAAGTCAATTGCCCATCCCAAATTGCGAAATCGAGCAATGCTGCGCACAAGAGAGATGTGATCAGAATGTACATGTGGAGCATTCAAACGCATGATCACTTCCTTACTATCCGACTGGATTAAAAGGCGTTCAAAGCCATTATCCCATGCTATTTGTAAACCAGTGAGAATCGCCCAGTGCTCTGCTTGTAAAGGTTGCGTCACTCCTAGAGTCTTGTTGAAACCAAGTATCCAAGAACCGTCATTTGAACGAAAGAGACCTCCTACCGAGCCTACTCCAGTGGATGGCGAAACTGCACCATCGATATTCATACAAACCCAGCCAGCGTCTGACCGTGACCAACATGGGATTGCTCTTGGTATCTGATGGTTTTGGTGGCCCGTCACACTACATTCAGCATAATAGTGCGCCAAAGTTTTACATTTCTGCAGGATGGAATTTGCAGGGGTCAAGGCTCCATTGAAAACAAAATCGTTCAGGTGCTTCCATGACTGCCACAAAATAGATGCAAAAAGTAAATTTCAAAGAAGCCCCGAACCTTGGTGCGGACCATTGTCATTGAGATTCATCAGTAACCACTCCTCCAAACTTGAATTAAAAAAAGTGGGTTGGCAAGCTGAAGGGAGCAAAACCAGTCAAATATCGCGAGCCAACTTATAATCACGAAGAACATGAGAAACAGATTCAACCATCGAAGAGCAGCAAGGACAGTAGGGGTTTTGTCCAACCGATCGTCGACATCGCTCCTCATTAGTCATTAACTTCTTCTTGAATGAGAGCCAAAGAAACAAACGTACCCGTTGGGGAACTCGGAGTGTCCATATTAGTTTCCAGTGTGGACTCCGATTTTCTTCATTAGCATCCATTAGTGCAGCATATGCATATTTCATGTTAAAGGTGCAATTGGTGCTCAAATTCCAGACTAACATGTCAGGTATGTCACTCGGATCAGGGCATCTAATACTCAAGATGTGTTGGACTACAATCGGGTGGAACAAAGAAGAGAGCTTTTCAACATTCCAATTACCAAATTTGTTCATGAGGTCCGAGAAACAAATATCATAAAACTGGCTTTCATTTTCCAAAAGATACGGACGCAACGTCCCCAACATTGGTTTCCAAATATCATCCATGACAGTCACTAAATCACCAGCCCCAAGAGACCAGACAAGACTTGAGCGCAAATCATCCCAAGCTGATGAGATAGCTCGCCAAAGGGAAGTGCAACATGCTTGATGAACCGAGAGAGAGCATACTTCAGTCATCCTATATTTCTCCCTTAGCAGTCGAACCCACATGTCATTCAAGTCACTCACAAGATTATAGGCTAGCTTGAGGATGAAAGCCATATTAAACTTAAAGATTCGCCACAATCCAAGACCGCCACAGTCCATCGGCTGACAAACAGACTCCCAATCAACAAGGGAAATTTTAGGCGAGGTTGCGGTAGAGCCCCATATAAATTGGCGTAGCATCTTCTCAATATCATTACAAATTTTCTTAGGAAGCAAGGATGTTTGCATAAAGTATACAGGGATGGCGGCAAGCACAGACTTAGCCAAGGTCAACCGACCAGCCACGGATAGAGTACGACTAGCCATACCATTCAATTTTCCTTGTATCTTATCCAAAATGAACTGGAAATCGGAGCTTTTAACCCGACTATGGAGAACCGGGACACTAAGATATTTGCCCAAAGAATTAGCTCGTTGATAACCAAAGAAATTACCAATTACCTCTTGTAGGGAAGGCGTAGTGCTAGGTGAGAAATATATTTGTGTTTTCCTCTTGTTCACACGATGCCTAGAGTGGTTACCAAAGGTGTTAAGAATGCTTTGAATAACCTTTGACTGATCTAAGTCTGCTTTTGCATAAAGGATGAGATCATCCGCAAAGAAAAGGTGTGACATGGGAATGCCATTGCGGACGGAACTAAAAGACTGCCACGAACCATCAGACACAACATGATTAATCAAATGACCTAGCTTCTCCATTGTAAGGACAAACATATACGGTGACAATGGATCGCCTTGGCGAATTCCACGTTTGGGACCAAAAGGTTGTGAGAGATCACCGTTCTATTGAACTTGAAAAGTCGAGCCTGTAATAGAGTTCATGATGATGCGTCAGATATTCATCGAAAAGCCCGCGTCAATCAAAGCATCTGAAATAAAGTCCCAATGCAAACGATCAAAAACCTTTTCTAGATCCACCTTAATTGCCATACAGCCCTCCTTGCATTTAGATAGACGCATGGAGTGAATAAAATCTTGATTAATTATAATTTTCTCCGTGATATTACGCCCAGATATAAAGCTACTTTGGTTCAGCTCAATAAGCAAAGGAAAGATTGGTTTTAGCCGACGAACAATCACCTTTGAGACAAGCTTGTAAAGCACTATACACAAACTGGTTGGTCGAAATTCAGCAAAGGATGTCGGGCTATTGCATTTTGGAATTAATACAATAATTGTACGATTAAGCTTTGGCTCTAACTCACCACCCTGAAAAATATCTTGTATCATTGAAACAATTGACGACCCTATAGTAGTCCATTGCTGTTGAAAAAATTCTGCGTGTAAACCATCCCAACCCGGTGATTTTAAGGGCGCCATGTCCATCAAAGAAGCATGTATTTCATCCTATGTAGGGACAACAACAATGTTTTGCCAGTGAATCTAAGGAATGCGTGGAAAATTGCCAACAATGGGGAAAAGCTCCGTTGGAGCGTCACTTGCCGCAAAGAGATCCTAGAAGAACTTAACAACTTTATCCTTGAGAATGGTGGCATAATCACTCCACGACCCATCACTAATTCTAAGGGACATTATGCGATTCCGTTGTCTTCTAGATAGTGCTCGCCTGTGAAAATATCGAGTATTCCGGTCACCATGAACTACCCAATCAGATCGCGATTTCTGACGCCATAGAAGTTCTTCCTTATCCAAAAGATGTTCAAGATCAATGAGGAGCTATGATTCCAAAAAGCTTAAAAAGCGAGATGGCCGAGAGCTGAGGGCCTTCTGAATACCACGCAAGCGGGCCATAACGATGCGCTTCTTGGTACCCAAATAGCCAAACACGGTCTTGTTCCATGTGTCTGTTGTTTGAGTAAAAGTACAGATAGTTTCGGTCATTAAAGATCCTGGAACCCAATTGTCTGTAACCATTCTCGGAAAGTCTTCATCAGAAAGCCAACCGGAGAAATATCGGAAAGGCGCAGTAGACTTTAGTCGCGACATGTTACCAATTTGTAAGAGGATTGGACGATGATCCGAGCCCATACGCAAAAGGTGTTGGACAACAGACTCGGGGTAGGTTTCATCAAAGTAGCTATTACAAATGAAACGATCCAGTCGAACCGAAGCGAGCCCCCTGGACCATGTAAAATTGGGTCCTTGAAAACCCATGTCCCGTAAGCCATAATCAAGCACCAAGTTCTGAAAATCCTTACTTGGCCGAGAGGAAGTAGCACAACCCATTCTATCAACAGTGTGTAACGTTGCATTAAAATCTCCAAAAAAGAATCCACGGTGACCGTATAGACGCTGTGAGATTGCGTAAGTGAGGCCAAAGGGACTTTCTGCCAGATGCCGACGGGCTTGCATATACTGCTGTTGCATGCAAAGATGACCCTCCATTTATGGTTGTAACACGGATGTGGATGAACTGGAAATGATTAATGAGAATATGGACAAAAATTGTATTATACCATGCAACCCAAATACCACCAACAAAACTAGCTGCTTCAACTCGATTCGAGTGTGGGAAACCTAGAGCTGAGATTAATGAATCCGCACGACAACCACTTATTCGCGGCTCAACAAAAACCACCACATCAGGTTTATAATCTCTTAAAAATTGTTTGGCTGCAGGCAAGAAACGAATAGCACCACAGCCTTGAATGTTCCATGAGAAAAACTTAATATCCATAAAAGAAATAAATGAAAGGAGTAGCAGTCAGCATTCAATCACAGCCGTTGCCCGGGTTTCCTCAAGTTCACAATTGGGAACATTTGTGGTTGCGACATCTACACCTGATTTGACGAGAGTTATCGGCAAAGGGTTGAAACTACCTCCATCTGGCTGATTAGGGTCAGGAGGTTCAGCCAATGGAGGAAGGTCAACTGGATCCTCGCATGACATGCTATCATCAACCTGGTTGACCCGCGTATCTGTGGACAAAGGCTGATGTGCAAAGTTTGGGTCAGCATTCTCCTTCATGATAGCTATAGAATGCTTAGATTGATCCAAAAAAGACTCTTGGGGCGCATATGGCGTGGGGCAGGAGCTTGAAGCCTTTGCAGAGAACCGAGATAAGGCAGGGAATTCAACAAGATTAACCGTGAGAGGCTTACGCACCGCAATGGAGGTAGAGGATTTTCCTAATAGAGCTACAACCTTCTTCTTATATTTCGTCTTAAGAGTTGTCGGTTGGACTGTCTTAGTACATGTTGGAAAAATGGGTGGAACTGGAGCAGCATTGGAAGAGGGAGGGTCAGAAATGCCATAAGTGTCCGAGTCGGAGATTGGAGCAAAGCGGGAACCTTGAATAGACGTGGCCTGCAGAGTCTTGGGTGTACGTGGGGTTGGTGTATTGCTCCTTGGCCGTCGTTCAGCAACCATCCAGTGGCCAAAAGAACCAGAATCACAATCTCTTGGTACATTGTCTGCAACTGTCCCCGGGGCAGGAGCTGGATAGGTATTCGATTGGTCTATGCTAGTGTCGTTTGAGGAATTGCCTTGACGCGCATCCGGGCAATTTTCTTGTGAATGGCCATACTTGCCACAGTGAAAGCAAATCACTGGAAGAGACTCATACTCAATCAATTGACTGTTACCATTAACCAGGATTTTCGAGACCAGCGGCTTGGATAAATCAATGGACTGGGCCATGCGAGCAAAACGACCCTACCTTCCCCATTCCGTTTGGTAATCTAGCTTAACCACAATGCCAATAGATTCATCAATCTCCTCAATGATACTTTTTTTGTAGAGAGTTACCGGCAAGCCAGGGAGTCGTATCCAAACCATTGCATGAGTTGGAAACGGAGCCAGAGAAGTAAAGTTTGGATTCCACTGCTGAACAGTTAGGTAATGGCCAAAGACAATCCATGGACCACCAGCCAAGGCATGAAGGTAGTCAGATCTGAGGCGAAAGGTAACAAGAAAATAATCGTTTTCGATATCCATAAGTCGGATGGCTTGCTTAGGCTTCCACAACTCATATATCTTCGAGCGTAGGGTGGTGTAACCAATCCTTCTCCCCAACAGCTTCACAACCAACGTCTGATCAAGGCTTTTTTCGCTAAAGACTGAACACGATCAGAGAAATCGATAGAGATGATTCCATCAACCACAGAGCGGGTTACATCGCCTTCTTCAATCTCGATATCCGCATCTTCAAAAATCTCCTCTGGAGGTGAAGAAGGTCCACCAGTATCTTTCATAAGAGACTCCTTATATGAGGCAGTAGCTTCGAGTGGAGTAGGAATAGACCCATCTAGCTTTTGTTCACCACCACTGCCCGGTGGATCATCATTAATTCTTCTATACTTCCTAGGGTTTTGGAGCACATCGATGTCGTGGTCAAAGGTTCCAATCATAGAGAGAGAGAAACCCTAATCCTTAGGAACTTATAATCTTTTTTTTTTTAATTCACAAAAGAATGTTTTTTGAACATTAAAAGACTTATTTTATGGAGGAGTGAGTGTCTAAAGTTGTAGAGATATAATAATATTATATTAATAAACATAATTATATGTAATATTAGCGTATCAAAATGTATTAACATAATCATGGATTTATAAAAATAAATTACAAACAATAAAATTTTATTTATGTTATCAACGCTAACAAAAATCGTATTTTATTATCGTGCAACGAAGCGCACCGGACAATAGGAGTGTTCAAAAATACCCGACTCGAACTACCCGACCCGTCTACCCGATTTTAAATTAATGGGTATTAAAATGAAAATACATGATTTTTTCGGGCCGAGTACCCGACTAATGAAAAATCACGGGTAATTGGGCTGGGTCCGGGACTAAATATTTTTTATATCCGAGTACCCGACCCAACTCCGTACTTTTATTATATATATTTTTACTTTTAAATTGTATTTTTATTTTAAGTTCTTATTGCTTTTACTCTAATCCTTAAATTTTTTTTATGCTTGTATTATGTACTTTTAAAATTTAAAATTTTTAAAAATATTTATATCAATTTACCAATATGAGATTCGAAGGAAAAAATCACGATCCATAGGATGAACTACACAATATGATTTCCATTAAACATGAGTGGCAAAATTGAAGCAATATGATTATATTTTAAATCAATGTGAGAAAATAGAACATAAATTGCGAATAACATGCATACTCCAAATTATACAGTATGATTGTCATTGAACATAATCCATAGAATGAGCTACTGTAACTAGTTAACTACACAGTACATACTACATACTACATAGTATTACTTTTTAACTACATAGTACCCGAATCATTAATTTTATGATTAATCTTTGTATTATGAAATTTTAATTTTTTTTATTTTTTAACCATGCAACTTTGAATCATTGAATTTTTATTTTTTTTTAAAATTTTTTGTATTATGATTAATTTTTTAACTACATAAATTAAGTTCTTATTTTTTTAACCACGCAACTTCAAATTATTAATTTTTGTATTATGAAATTTTAAATTTTATGTGTTTGTTATGTGATTTTTTATAATTTTCAAAAATATTATAAAAATAAATAAGGTACCCGGTACCCGAATTAGCGAGTACCCGAATTTTATGGGTACTCGATTTACGGGTATTCAGTTTGTATGGACCGGGTAACGGGCCGAAATTTTGGTATGAACACCCCTACCGGACAGGAAAACTATGATATTTCGATAGGATCAGCATAAATTTATTTATGTTACTGAAGCTAAATTACAATAATAAAATGGAAAAAGAAACCAAGATATTGAGAAATATAAGGGAGTGATTTTCTTTTAAAAAAAAAACTTAATGTCTACTTGAGATCCTCTATTAATTTAGTGAAATCTTTGCTTGGACCATTTTATTATTTTCTTATTAAGTAAATAAAGATTGTATTTATTAAACAAATGTCGAGATTTAAATTCATATAATATAAGATAATGTAAGAATTTTTTAATTATTTAGCCAATTAATGAGATATTAGTAGAATTTTCCTTTTATTAATATCACTCCTGTAAAAAAATCAAACAAAGTAATACTATAAAGACAAGAGGAAGTGAGATTTATAATACGTGGTGAATGGAAATTTATAATAGGATGAGTCTACTACGTGCGACGAACACCGTTGAACACCACTAATGATAAACAATGCTTAACACTATTAAATTAATTAATAAAGATTTAAAATTTTAAGGACTCATCAAATAATTAATAATTACTTTAAAAATTAAATTAAATTATTTTTTATATATATTAAAATTTTATTTTTTTAATAAGGGTAAACTATATATTTAGTACCTCACCTATTTCCGTATTTATATTGAACCCTCATTATTTAAATATTATTTTAATTTGACTCTTAAACTATTAACTCTTAAACATATTCCCTAAACTATATACCCTTAAAAATAATTTTATTTAATAAAATAATTGATACGGATTATAACCATCAACAAGGTTTTCACCCTAATCATTTCTTTATTAGTTTCTTTCAAGGATTTGTTTAGTAAAGAAAGGAAAGGGCTAATACACATGTAGCAACTCAATGTGATTGTAAAATTATGGTGGGCTGCATGGTTAGAGTTCTTTTTCTTCACCTTAGTGGGTGCTTAGTTTGTTGTAAATTAACTTTTAAAAGAAAATCATCACAGATTTAGAAATTTTCTTGGTTCATGCATTAATTGGCAATGTATTGTTTCAAGTTGCTTCGGAGGGATCCAATGGGTGCACTTGGATATACAATGTATTATTTTTCTAGGAGACAAGCTTGACAATATAAGATATTTATCTCTGCAAATGAAAAACAAGTTCCTTTCCTGTATCAATAATAAAAGTTAAAGTTATAAATAAACTACCATACTGATTATAATCACAAATTTTAAGTATTTAGAGTACCATGTCAGTCAATTCTTATTTTTGGTACTGGTCGGTACGCTCCATTCTGACATAAACCGAACCACTTAGCATATGCTTTGTTCATGCTCAAATGAAAGTCAAGGATGAGAGATTTGTGATAGCACCCATTATTGCAGATTAAACTAATACTAGTATTTCAATGGCCAACAGGAAACACTGATTGACAGTCATAGAAAATTATTTTCTAAGTGTAAGTTGGTGTGCTGATTAAACTAATGAGAGAAATATGCTTTAAAAATCATTTGTTTTGTCCCTAAGACAAATATGTTTCCTTTGCTACCACTTGGTTTTTAGCAAGTTTACTTACAATGTAACACCCGTGTTTTGGGCCTAAGAGTTAGCCGGGTTATAGTTCGAGCCAAATAAAACTTAATTAAAATAATCCAACTTCAGATAATGACCAAATTGAGCTTTAATAAGAAGGGAGGGACCTATGTTGCAATTTTACCAAAAGCTTTTAAAAGCAAGACCACTTTATTATAAAGTAGTCTTCTCTTTCCCCATTCCTTTCTTTTTTAACGTCAAATAGCCCTCTCCCCTTTTCAAACTCACCCAAAGTATTGGTTACTATTCCATTGATTTTAGTACTCGATTTCAACACCAAATTAAGAGGTAAATATGTTTTCTTAATCTCCTCTTCATCCTCTATCCAACCATTGTCTTAGATTTCAAAAATGTGGGGTTTTGGAAATTAGGGTTTATGTTAAGATTTGGGTTTTTAAAGGGGTTTTTCAATTTGTTTTGATAAATCATGTTGGGGTTTTACTTAAGCATGATGAAATACACTATATATTTTAAATTGGTTGAGTTTTGATGAAAATTCGTGGTATGGTCTTAGGGCAAATTTTAAGATAGTAAAACTTGAGTTTTTGGAAGGTTTAATGTTGAAATTGAAGGGCTGTTGGTCTACCTATGATATGAGGGTGTTTTGGGATGTCTTGGAAGTCATTTGGGTGTTGGGAAATGGAATTTTCAGCAAGGCTTAAAGGGAGCACGAAAATTGGGATTTTGTAAGAATATGTGGATTGGGAATTTGTGGAATTTGGTTTATGTTTGTGAAGTAAGTGGATGGTTGAGTTTAACATTGAGTTGAGAAGTAATGTGTATGTTTTGTTTGGCTAGAAACAAGAGGAAGCGTTGAAGAGGCTTTGGGACCGAATCCGAGTTCGTAGGAGAATTGGTTCGAATTGTGAAGGAAGGGCGGTGAGTGGTTTCAACTTGTTTTTAAGTTTGGTTCGAGTATGTGTTGTGTGTGTGTGTAAAGTGTGCTTGGTAGGTCACTTTCATTTAATTCAAGTTGATAGCTTAGCTTTTGATATCCTTAAATGCTATGTGCTTAATGACTATGCTCTTGTACTTGTGATTATATGGTGCATGTATATATATATCATGTTGTGGATATATGTGATGAGCATGAGTGTGGTTGATGCCATGTGATTGATGTTGATAATTGACACTAAATAATTACCGGTTGTAAATGATCGATCATTAGGATAGTGTGCACACAAATTGAGTCAAAACGTACGTGGCCTTGATGGCGTTAAGTCATCAAGGAGGAGTACGGTGATGTAACATTCCACCGGAAGCTTTTTATATATTTCTACGGGATGATGAGTGGAATCCCATCCGTAGGGCGTGTGGCGATGAGTGGAATCCCGCACATGCAAGGTCCGGTGATGAGTGTAATCCCACCGAGGTAAAGTGTTGTTGAGTTATAAATCTGCACAATCGGGGTAATTAAAGTGGCCAATTAAACTTGTTCATGTATTGTGATATATGATGGTGATATATGATTGTGGTATATGGAAGTTGTTGCATGATGTGGATGTTGATGTTTAAACTTGTTAGGATTGAGAGACCATATATGCCACTTGAAAGACTAGCTAGGTCTACTTGGTTACATGTTAATGTTTGATGTATGTGAGATTAGGATTTACATGCTTGAACCCTGCATTGTTGATGTTTTTCGTTTTAGAGCACCCTCACTAAGCTTATAGCTTACGCTCTCAATGTTCAACAATGCAGATCGTTAGCTTGGCGTTAGCTCGAGGCAAGGCAAGAAGGGCTTCCAAGTTTGTGACTCAAGTACGGTGGTGATTTTGTATTAGTTAGCAATGTGGCATGGGTTGTGTATGAGCTTGTATGACTCTTTTACATGTGTTGCTTATTGGATGAATGTTAGTTGCTTAGGAGCTTGCTAGACTCCTTGTTATCTTGCTTTTGGATGGCTTGTGTTGCCATGTTTAGATTGTAATTCATGCCTAAATTGCTTACCTTGAATGTTGGCCATGTTCCTTTGAGGTTGTCTATATGTTGGATGTTGAAGTATGAACTTTGAATGTTTAAATGCCATATTGAGTCCTTTGCATGAGTTCCTTGTTGTTTATACATGTTGGGTGCTTGTATGGCTATATAGTGGTATGTAAATGTTGTATGTATGTTTGGTTGGGGTTAGAGAAGTCATAAATTGCATTTAGATTCGAGTCTTGATCGTTTTTGCTAAGTTTGGTAGGCTTTGCTGAGCAGGGGTATCGATACGGTTGGTACGGTATCGATACCACCTTTCTTGTTCAGGCCTCGTGTATCGATACACTTGAGAGGTGTATCGATACCATTTTGGTCACTGGAGCTACTGTCCATTTTGGTATCGATACGGGCCTCTGGTGTACCGATACCATTTTGGTCACTGGAGCTACTGTCCAGTTCGGTATCGATACCAGCCTCTGGGGTATCGATACCGTCATCTTAGCTTTGACCATGGGAAGTCAACCGTTGGGGAGGGTATCGATACACCCCTTGGGTGTATCGATACGGCCTCTACGGGTTGACTTAGACCTGTTGACCTAGTCAAGGGGGTATCGATACACCCCTTAAGGGTATCGATACCGCCTGTGATTAAAGCTTAAATGTGGGCTGTAGGTTGTTGGGCTGAGTTCGTTGGTTTGCCTCGTGAATGTTGTTCCGCTGTATGATCACGTAGGATTAAATACTCATCTAGACAAGATTTAAAATGAAAAAAATAGGGTTGCTAACCGAGGGGGAATTCCCTTAGGAGTTTTCACTCGGTTTTCCCCGTGTGGCTCACTCGGACCGATCATCCGGCCAGACCGGGACGAGGGGGTTACATTTGTTGGTATCAGAGCCTGAGGTTACCGAGACCTCGGGTAGGTAAGTGAGGTAAGCTTAATGTGTTAAATGCTTATGATGTTCGATGCATGCTTTGCCATGAATCCTTGATGTTTGCTTGATTGTATGCTGTTTTGAAGCATGAATTGTCGTGCCTGGTGTGAGTGTGTGCCCATTGCTACTATTACTTAATTTAAAAAGATTTTTGGAAAGAGGAGTACTTGAGCACTATTGGACTCTTGCTTTGACTAACGTAATCGTTATCTGTTTCTTGTTGTAGTTTATACCTTGCTAGTTGAATCATGAGACCACGTGGGAGGCCTAGGATGGTTCGACCGGAACCACGGGCAGAGGCTCCAGGAGTAGAGCCAGTAATTAGGGTTGAGGCTCAAGTGGGAGAGCCTGTGGTTGGAGTTTGAGCTCCTCCACCACCTCCACCACCACCACCTCCTCCACCGGGAGCCGGAGGTGAGGCCGGGGCCGAAGGAGAGGGACCACAAGGGGGTCAAGGTGGCCAAGGACCGGCCGGGATAGACTTAGCTCCGTTGGTTCAGGCAATTGCCGGGGCATTTCAGGCTGCAGTAGCTGGAGGTCAGGCAGCTCATCATCAGGGTGAGGGCACCGGGTTGCCATTAGAGAGACTTCGGGGCCTTGGGGCCGAAGAGTTCAGAGGTGCTACTCCAGAGCGATCAGAGTTATGGTTTGAGAAGACTGTCCGTATTCTTGCTCAGATGGGATGTACTGGTGAGCGCAAGTTGGGGTGCGTTGAGTCTTTGCTTCAGGGTGATGCCTACACCTGGTGGGTCACCATTACCTCGGGGATGTATGAGGCCGAGATTACATGGGAGTTCTTTGAGACAGCATTCCGGAAGAAGTATTTGGGTCCGTGATACCTCGATGAGAGGAAGAGAGAGTTTATAGCACTGCTTCAGGGAGTATGTCCGTGACCGATTATGAGATCCGATTTGTCAGACTGAGTCAGTATGCACCTGAGCTTGTACCTACTGAGGTGGAGCGTTGTAACCGCTTCCGTTATGGGCTGAATGAAGAAATCAAGACTTATACTCTAGCTTCAGATTACACAGATTTTGATGTCTTGGTCTCGAGGGCCAAGGACTTGGAGCACAGTTTGAGTTTGACCAGGCGGTCAGGTGGATCTAGTTCGGGTAAGAGGTCCAGCAACTTTGATAGAGGTGATGCCAAGAGGCATCGAGACAACAGACATCAGTATGATCATAGGCGTGGTGGCGGTAACCACGGTAGGGGCCACCAAGGCCAGAGAGCTAGTGGGAAGTTGCCCACATGTGCTACTTGCGGGAGGAACCACACCGGTGAGTGTTGGGGGAACTACCATTCTTGTTGGAGTTGTGGTGCTAGAGACCACATTAGACGTGACTGTCCACATCAGGTGGGACAGGCACCAGCTCAGGCTCCTGCTAGAGCCAACAATTTTCAGAGAGGCCGCGGGCGCGGTAGAGGTAATTTCCAGCCGAGGAACGATGGTCAGAGAAATTTAGCTCATGTAGTTGCAGTCCAGCCGGAGGGCGGAGGATAGGCTAGGGTTTACGCTCAGCGCGGGGAGCAGCATGACACCGATGTGATCGCAGGTAACTTCTCGATACAGTCTTTGGGTTTGCTTTCTTTGATTGACTCTGGGTCTACACATTCGTACATATTGAGTGAGTATGCACAGTCTTTGAAATTGCCTTGTGAATTGCTAGAGGTAGGAGTTAGTGTTACTAGTTCCTTTGGGGATACGGTAGTAGTTAGGAAGATGTACCGAAGGTGTCCGTTGATGGTTCAGGGGCATGTGTTCCCAGTGGATATGATGGAACTTCCTTTCTATGGTTTTGATGTGATTCTGGGTATGGATTGGCTCACGGAGCATAGAGCTAGGATAGATTTTGAAACTAAGTGGATTTCTTTGAAGCTCACAGATGATTATGAAATTGTTGTGGTGGGTGAGAACGTGAAGTTCTTATCCAATGTGGTTTCAGTGTTAGAGGCTAAGAGATTAGTTGAGTTGGGGTGTGAAGCATACTTAGCGTATGTGATGAACCCTAACATGAGTGAGGTTAGACCTCAGGACATCCGGACAATATGTGATTTTCCTAGTGTGTTTTCGGAAGAATTGCCAGGGTTACCACCGGACAGAGAGGTAGAGTTCAGCATTGAGACATATTCTGATTCAGCTCCTGTTTCGATTGCTCCGTATCGTATGGCACCGAAAGAATTGAAAGAGTTGAAGACTCAGTTGCAAGAATTGACAGATAGAGGTTTTATTAGGCCTAGTTCCTCACCTTGGGGTGCACCAGTTTTGTTTGTGAAGAAGAAAGATGGAAGCATGAGAATGTGTATAGATTACAGGCAATTAAATCAGTTGACAGTGAAGAACAAATATCCGTTGCCTAGAATTGATGACTTGTTTGATCAGTTGAGAGGAGCATCTGTCTTTTCAAAGATTGATTTGAGATCAGGTTACTACCAGCTAAAGGTAAGAGAAGTTGATGTACCGAAGACAGCCTTTAGGACCAGATACGGTCACTATGAGTTTTTAGTCATGCCATTTGGGTTGACTAATGCACCGGCAGCTTTCATGGACATGATGAATAGGATTTTTCATCAGTATCTAGATCAGTTTGTGGTTGTATTTATTGATGACATCTTGGTGTACTCGCGAACTGAAGAAGACCATGACCGACATTTGAGACTTGTTTTGAAGACTTTGCTAGATCATCAGTTGTATGCGAAGCTTAGCAAGTGTGAATTCTGGATCCGAGAGGTAGTCTTCTTAGGACATGTAGTGTCAGCTGAAGGCATTAGAGTTGATCCGAAGAAGATTGAAGCCATTGTTGAGTGGAAGCAACCGAAGTCTGTGACAGAGGTACGTAGCTTCCTAGGTTTAGCCGGATACTATAGAAGATTTGTAGAGGGTTTCTCTAAGTTAGCCGCTCCGTTGACACAATTACTTCAGAAGAGTGTTCAGTTTGAGTGGACAGATGCAAGACAGAAAGCCTTTGAGAAATTGAAAGAAGCTTTGACCCAAGCTCCGATTTTAATTCAGCCTGAGTCCGAGAAGGACTATGTAGTTTACAGTGTTGCTTCTTATGTAGGGCTAGGATGTGTTTTGATGCAAGACAAGAGAGTAGTGGCTTATGCCTTAAGACAGTTGAAGACCCATAAGCGCAACTATCCGACCCATGACATAGAGTTAGCTGCAGTTGTGTTTGCTCTGAAGATTTGGAGGCATTACTTGTACGGTGAGAAATGCACAGTGTACACCGATCACAAGAGTTTGAAATACATTATGACTCAGCGAGATTTGAATCTCAGACAGCGCAGATGGTTAGAGTTGCTAAAGGATTACGATCTTACTATTGAGTACCATCCGGGTAAGGCCAATGTAGTGGCTGATGCTTTGAGTAGGAAGATGGTCGTGGACTTAAGAGCTATGTTTGCTAGATTGAGTTTGTCCGGAGATGGTGGCTTGATAGCCGAGCTTCAGGTTAGACCTACTCTAGGTCATTTGATTAGAGAGAAACAGCTCTTAGATAGATCTTTGGCACCTCACGTGCAAGATATAGCCGAGGGTAGATCTTTAGACTACAGCTTTAGTTCCGATGGGGTTTTGTGTTTCAAAGACAGGATAGTTGTGCCAGAAGACAGTGATTTGAGACGTACGATCTTGACCGAAGCTCACAGTAGTCCGTTTGCTATGCATCCTGGAAGTACGAAGATGTACCGTGATTTGAAGAATGAGTACTTTTGGGTTGGCTTGAAGAGAGATGTAGCCGACTTTGTGAGTAACTGTTTAGTGTGTCAGAGAGTGAAGGCGGAACATCAGGTTCCCTCAGGTTTGCTACAGCCGTTGAGAATTCCGAAATGGAAATGGGAGAACATCACCATGGATTTTGTTTCGGGTTTGCCTTTGACTCCTACGAAGAAGAACTCAGTTTGGGTGATAGTAGATCGTTTTACGAAGTGTGCTCACTTCTTGGCAGTCAACACTACATACACTTTAGATAGATTGGCCGATTTGTATATTGGCGAGATTGTTAGATTGCATGGTGTGCCGAAGTCCATTGTATCAGATAGAGATCCGCGGTTTACTTCTAGATTTTGGGAGTGTCTACATACAGCTTTGGGTACCCGTCTGAACTTCAGCACTTCTTATCATCCTCAGTCAGATGGTCAGTCGGAGAGGGTTATTCAGATTTTGGAGGACATGTTACGTTGTTGTATCATTGACTTTCAGGGTACTTGGGAGAAACTTTTGTCTCTAGTAGAGTTTGCGTACAATAACAGCTTTCAGTCGAGCATTCAGATGGCTCCGTATGAGGCCTTGTATGGCCGGAAGTGTAGGACTCCAGTATGTTGGGCCGAGGTAGGACAGAAACTGTTACCTATGCCGGATTTGCTCAAGGGGACAACCGACAAGGTAAAATTGATTTGTGATCGTTTGAAGGCCGCTTCGGATAGGCAGAAGTCCTATGCCGATTTGAAGAGGAAAGAAGTTGAGTTCTCAGTGGGTGAGAAGGTATTCTTGAAAGTGTCTCCATGGAAGAAGGTGATGAGATTTGGCCGAAAAGAGAAGTTGAGTCCGAGGTACATAGGACCGTATGAGATTGTGAAGAGGGTTGGTCCGGTTGCTTATCAGTTGCGTTTGCCATCCGAGCTAGAGAAGATACACGATGTGTTTCATGTTTCGATGCTTCGTAAGTATAGGTCCGATCCGTCACATGTTATGCCCGTAGAAGAAATTGAATTGAATCCAGATTTGACTTATAAGGAAGAGCCCGTGGAGATCTTAGCTTCTGACAGTAAGGTGTTGAGGGGTAGATCGATTGAGTTAGTAAAGGTGCGGTGGCAACGTAGAGGTGTGGACGAGGCCACTTGGGAGAGGAAGGAGGATATGGAAAAGCAGTTTCCTTATCTCTTTCAGTCAGATAATTTCGGGGACGAAATTCCTTAAGTGGGAGAGAGTTGTAACACCCGTGTTTTGGGCCTAGGAGTTAGCCGGGTTATAGTTCGAGTCAAATAAAACTTAATTAAAATAATCCAACTTCAGATAATGACCAAATTGAGCTTTAATAAGAAGGGAGGGACCTATGTTGCAATTTTACCAAAAGCTTTTAAAAGCAAGACCACTTTATTATAAAGTAGTCTTCTCTTTCCCCATTCCTTTCTTTTTTAACGTCAAATAACCCTCTCCCCTTTTCAAACTCACCCAAAGTATTGGTTACTATTCCATTGATTTTAGTACTCGATTTCAACACCAAATTAAGAGGTAAATATGTTTTCTTAATCTCCTCTTCATCCTCTATCCAACCATTGTCTTAGATTTCAAAAATGTGGGGTTTTGGAAATTAGGGTTTATGTTAAGATTTGGGTTTTTAAAGGGGTTTTTCAATTTGTTTTGATAAATCATGTTGGGGTTTTACTTAAGCATGATGAAATACACTATATATTTTAAATTGGTTGAGTTTTGATGAAAATTCGTGGTATGGTCTTAGGGCAAGTTTTAAGGTAGTAAAACTTGAGTTTTTGGAAGGTTTAATGTTGAAATTGAAGGGCTGTTGGTCTACCTATGTTATGAGGGTGTTTTGGGATGTCTTGGAAGTCATTTGGGTGTTGGGAAATGGAATTTTCAGCAAGGCTTAAAGGGAGCACGAAAATTGGGATTTTGTAAGAATATGTAGATTGGGAATTTGTGGAATTTGGTTTACGTTTGTGAAGTAAGTGGATGGTTGAGTTTAACATTGAGTTGAGAAGTAATGTGTATGTTTTGTTTGGCTAGAAACAAGAGGAAGCGTTGAAGAGGCTTTGGGACCGAATCCGAGTTCGTAGGAGAATTGGTTCGAATTGTGAAGGAAGGGCGGTGAGTGGTTTCAACTTGTTTTTAAGTTTGGTTCGAGTATGTGTTGTGTGTGTGTGTAAAGTGTGCTTGGTAGGCCACTTTCATTTAATTCAAGTTGATAGCTTAGCTTTTGATATCCTTAAATGCTATGTGCTTAATGACTATGCTCTTGTACTTGTGATTATATGGTGCATGTATATATATATCATGTTGTGGATATATGTGATGAGCATGAGTGTGGTTGATGTCATGTGATTGATGTTGATAATTGACACTAAATAATTACCGGTTGTAAATGATCGATCATTAGGATAGTGTGCACACAAATTGAGTCAAAACGTACGTGGCCTTGATGGCGTTAAGTCATCAAGGAGGAGTACGGTGATGTAACATTCCACCGGAAGCTTTTTATATATTTCTACGGGATGATGAGTGGAATCCCATTCGTAGGGCGTGTGGCGATGAGTGGAATCCCGCACACGCAAGGTCCGGTGATGAGTGTAATCCCACCGAGGTAAAGTGTTGTTGAGTTATAAATCCGCACAATCGGGGTAATTAAAGTGGCCAATTAAACTTGTTCATGTATTGGGATATATGATGGTGATATGTGATTGTGGTATATGGAAGTTGTTGCATGATGTGGATGTTGATGTTTAAACTTGTTAGGATTGAGAGACCATATATGCCACTTGAAAGACTAGCTAGGTCTACTTGGTTAATGTTAATGTTTGATGTATGTGAGATTAGGATTTACATGCTTGAACCCTGCATTGTTGATGTTTTTCGTTTTAGAGCACCCTCACTAAGCTTATAGCTTACGCTCTCAATGTTCAACAATGCAGATCGTTAGCTTGGCGTTAGCTCGAGGCAAGGCAAGAAGGGCTTCCAAGTTTGTGACTCAAGTACGGTGGTGATTTTGTATTAGTTAGCAATGTGGCATGGGTTGTGTATGAGCTTGTATGACTCTTTTACATGTGTTGCTTATTGGATGAATGTTAGTTTCTTAGGAGCTTGCTAGACTCCTTGTTATCTTGCTTTTGGATGGCTTATGTTGCCATGTTTAGATTGTAATTCATGCATAAATTGCTTACGTTGAATGTTGACCATGTTCCTTTGAGGTTGTCTATATGTTGGATGTTGAAGTATGAACTTTGAATGTTTAAATGCCATCTTGAGTCCTTTGCATGAGTTCCTTGTTGTTTATACATGTTGGGTGCTTGTATGGCTATATAGTGGTATGTAAATGTTGTATGTATGTTTGGTTGGGGTTAGAGAAGTCATAAATTGCATTTAGATTCGAGTCTTGATCGTTTTTGCTAAGTTTGGGAGGCTTTGCTGAGCAGGGGTATCGATACGGTTGGTACGATATCGATACCACCTTTCTTGTTCAGGCCTCGTGTATCGATACACTTGAGAGGTGTATTGATACCATTTTGGTCACTGGAGCTACTGTCCATTTTGGTATCGATACGGGCCTCTGGTGTACCGATACCATTTTGGTCACTGGAGCTACTGTCCAGTTCGGTATCGATACCAGCCTCTGGGGTATCGATACCGTCATCTTAGCTTTGACCATGGGAAGTCAACCGTTGGGGAGGGTATCGATACACCCCTTGGGTGTATCGATACGGCCTCTACGGGTTGACTTAGACCTGTTGACCTAGTCAAGGGGGTATCGATCCACCCCTTAAGGGTATCGATACCGCATGTGATTAAAGCTTAAATGTGGGCTGTAGGTTGTTGGGCTGAGTTCGTTGGTTTGCCTCGTGAATGTTGTTCCGCTGTATGATCACGTAGGATTAAATACTCATCTAGACAAGATTTAAAATGAAAAAAAAATAGGGTTGCTAACCGGGGGGGAATTCCCTTAGGAGTTTTCACTCGGTTTTCCCCGTGTGGCTCACTCGGACCGGTCATCCGGCCAGACCGGGACGAGGGGGTTACATACAATCTATTCGAAAAACAAAGCTTTTAGTGAGCCTAAAACACGGGCTACGTTAGTTTTGATTCTACTTGGAATTGAAGGAACAATTCCCTGAAAGAAACTAATAATATATATATACCTCAAATTCATACAAATATATAGATTTTATTAAATAAAATTATTTTTAAGGGTATATGGTTTAGGGTATAGGTTTAATAGTTTGGGTATTTAGGTTGAGGGTTAAGGGTTAAATTATTTTTTTATAAAGAATAGGGTCAAATTAAAATAATATTTAAATGGCGAGGGTTTAATAGAAATATGGAAATAGGTGAGGTACTAAGTATATATGTAGAACTAATGTTTTGATATAATAATTGAAAAATGTTTTGGACTAATTTGAAAAGAATTTAAAACTTGGTTTTAAGTCCAAACAACTTGAATTTATGTTTGAGGTATTTTAAAAGGTTTTTGGCAAGATTTTTCATGCTTTTAAACAACCAAATTTGTGATTTCAAAGTACCCGTACCGATACGGTCCAACCCGTATCGATACATTTTCTGCCCAGTTTGGTTACTACCAAAACCCATATCGAAACGGGATTGGCCGTTTCGATACGGAGAGGGGTCGTTTTGATACGCCTGGTAAGCGTACCGATCCCCATTTAACAACCCCACCGGTCATATTTCCCAACGGTCTTTTAAACGCCATATTGTACCGATACGTCCTCAAGCGTATCGATACGCCTAGGCTGGCAAGAGCCCAACGGCTAGTTTCTAATGAAGGCCGTACCGATACGAGTCCAAGCGTATCGATACGGAAGGCTGCAGAACATCATTTATGAAGGGAAATAAAGTCCTCAACGGCTCCAAATCAACCCCAACGGGTAGTAACGACTATAAACTCATCAAGAAGTATAAAAGAGACCTCCAAGCATCAAGATATGGTTAATGCTTCAATTGTCAATCAACAAATGATCAAAAAGTGTCTTTGTACTTAAATTGTCAATTCTTGTATAGACAAACACTAGTGAGCCAAAACTGTTAAATTTGCTCAAGTGTTTTAGGTTTTGGGTGAGTGCATTATTGAGCAAACAAATACCTATTAGAGGGATTTAAGTTTGCATATTTATTTTCTCTTGTAAAGAGGGTTTGATCAAGGCTTTGGGTAGAAAGCTTGATCAGTGTATAAGTGTTTCCTCCTATGCCTAGAAAAGGGGACGAATCAATAGTGGATTGATTGGAAATCCTTAGTGGGAAGCTAAGGTAGTGGATGTAGACTTTGGTTAGAAGGTAGAACCACTCTAAAATCATTGTGTCATTAATATTTTAGCTTCCACACCACATTCACCCAAAATTTCACCTCTCCACCACTTGGTGAGCAAGATCAGTTGAAGGAATCTAACACCTCACAACTCAACAATATAGTTTACCCTTATTAAAAAAATAAAATTTTAATATATATAAAAAATAATTTAATTGAAATTTTAAAGTAATTATTAATTATTTAATGGGTACTTAAAATTTTAAAAATTTTATTAATTAATTTAATAGTGTTCAGCGGTGTTTAACATTAGTGGTGTTTAACAGTGTTCGTCGCACGTGGTAAAATTTTCCTTTATAATATAGGTAATGGGTAAAGATTATTTTCTTATCATTTTAATTTTTTTAATATAAACATTTTTCTGTTTATAAAGCATGAAAAGAGTTATGTAAAAAATATGTGTTAGTGAAATTTAAAAAATAGAGAAAACATATTGTATTTGAAAAGAAAAAATAAAATATTGTTGTGAATAAAATAACAAAGAACAAGAATGGAAGAAAAGAGATGAGAGAAAAGGGAGATTTGTATTATTCTCAAATATAGACTTGTGTACAATGCCCTCAGTAAATTATCTATTTATAGGCATAAGAAGTACATAATACATTAAACTCTAATTAATGTAGATAATATTCTTAATGACAAAGTAAGTCAAATCTCATTGATAAAGTTCTTATCATGATAGACATCCATATAGATAAATATTCATAACACTCCCCTTGGATGTCTATGAAGATAATGTGCCTCGTTAAAACCTTACTAAGATAAAAACCCAATGGGAAAAAAATCTTTAGCGAAGGAAAAAGAGTACACACATCTTTGATACGCATAACATGTTGCCTCATTAAAAACCTTACCAGGAAAATCCATTGAGACAAAACCCCGGTTAAGGGAAAAAGAGTGCAACGCGTATTTACTCCCCTCATGAAAACATCACATAAGATATTTGAATCTTCATAATTCAATCTTAAATACTATTTTTCTAAAGATCGTGAGGGATGAAACTTTGGAGTAATATATTCCATGATGTATCCATCTTTCGATTGAGATATACATCTTGCATTATTTCTAAACAAGATAGCTTTCTATCGTATCTTGTGAAAGTAAATCACATATCTTCTGGATATGTTGGGTCAATGGTCTTAGCCAAACATTTTGGGTTGCCTCGTGCACAACAATTATTTCTACAAGATTTGAGGAGGCATCGACGAATGTTTGAAGATCTAAAGGTAAATGATCTTTGTATATCCATGGATATTTCTTGACCAACTAATATATGGTGCTTCAAGACCAAGAAAAGATATAATTATCTTTATTCACACTCAACAATCTTACAATAGATATGTTTTATCCATATTGAATATTCTTTAAGATTCTTTCAACTTATGTCCATTTATAGACGAAAGAAATATATAAAAATGCTCGATTTTCAGGTCGAGATAAACTTGATGTCAAGATTCAAGTACTTGTATTGAAAGTACTTCATGAGTTTCCAATTTGAAGCTCTTTAGGAGTTCTAAAATTATCATAATGAATCTTGATCCAAACTCCTTTATAAAATACATAAAGAAATCTGATCATTCTTATAGTATTTTCTCAATTAGTATTCACTAAGGCGATTATTTCAAATGCGCCAAAATATTCATGAGACATGTCTAAATAAATTTCTTCGAAAATTTCCAAATGCTTCTAGCATTTTAAATCCTTCAAGGATAAATATGGATCCACAAATAATTAGACGTATGTAAATTTTTTCATAATTGCCTAAGTAATTGCATCCACCATGAAATAATTAAAACTTTTCATAAATCATAGTTCAAGTCGTATTTACGACTACTTATTTGCGCCTCACTTGTATTACACCTTTAGGTGTTTGAACTGCTGGTCCAAATACTTATATTTTAGAAGTTTAAAGCGTCTTTCAACATCGGCCAATTCAATATCTATTCTTCTGGATAGATTTTATACAAGATCCTCGATTTCTTTCTTTACTTCTATAGAAGTATTTTATGTAAAATTGATTGTAAAATCGTTGTCGACAACTTTTCAATTTTCTGGTTCCATTCTCGTAATAACATAACTCATCGAGATCTCTTCAAGATTTCAATCTTTATTTCAGGTACCTGAAACTCTTCAAGAGTTTTATTATTAGTTATGTCTTGTGTCTCTTTAGGAGCACACACCTCCAATATATGACCATCTCCTAATACTTTTCATTTACGAGAATTTTGATCATTGGAACCATTTTAACTATCATGCTTCAAGCATGATTTACATCCACTTGCTCTAACATGTAATTTAAACTTAGAGCATTTCAACTGGTATACGAGACTTAATTACTCTTATTGGGTCAGTAAATATATCTGGCAGTTGACATGAAATAACATGAATTTAAACTTAGAGCATTTCAACTGGTATTCGAGGATCTAGATAATGATAATTCATTTCCTTCTTTATCCAGCTGATTATTCTCTCCCCTGATGTTGAGAAAAATCATCTAATAAATGATTCTCCAATAAATGTTTAGAATTTAAACATAAAAAGAGACTCGTACTCAATATATATTCTCAACCCTTTTTACTTGCTCATTTTGTACGTTATGGTGGAGCAATTCAACTATATATCATACATTCAAAAATGGGAAATATGACTTCTGACCAAAAGTCAAATCATAATGGGGAGTTTATTTTGACTCGTTGGCTTGATGCGTATAAGTGTTGCTATATGGAAATATCATATAAATAATAAATATTTTGTTCTCACAGTTTATATATTAAATAGGAGGCATCCAATTAAAAATTTGCTAAACCGTATTTTTCATAATCAATAGGCTTTGTAACAACCGATATAACCTAAAATATAAACCCACAAGCTTTTGCAAAACGAATAGTCTAATTGCATGATATGAATCCTTTTAGAATCAATCTCACAAACTTCTAGTTGTAAGTTGATAAAACAATGTAGATGCATCTACTAAAATCATATAAAATTTTCCACATTTGTGGGTATATGAGCCCATATTTCATTCAGATATGCAAGACATACAGTCTCAACTTCAGTACAAGAACTTCAAGTTCTAATTCTTTTGATAAGTGGGATTATCTATATCCTTTGAGAACAAACAACACAAGAACTTCAGGTTCTTTTAGTAAGTGAAATTTAATCAATTCCTTTAAGCAACACAAGAACTTCACGTTCTTTAATAAGTGGAATTTAATTCATTCCTTTGAGAATAAGCACCATAAGAACTCCAGATTCTTTTAATATATGTACATGTAAATCTCAATAGCTTTCACATCATTATTGATCGGGATGGTCTAACTGATCATACCAACTACATACACGTGTGTATATACATTTCTGAATTTTGTAAACTTTTGGTTTACCATAACATATGATTCAATCTCACTCGTATATGTCTAGTGCGATCATCAAAATTGTTCCTTTGGTTAGGAATATATTTAGCTCTTTTGGAGCTTTCAATAGAAATTATCTTTTGGTAGCAATATATATAGCTTTTCTAGAGTTTTCAACTGACTTTTTGGCTACCAGAATTTATATCCACAATGGCTTATTTCAAATGTTAATTGATAACATATGTTATCTATAATTCCCAAAGAGATATTTTGCGAACTCATATTTGCTCTCTTAAAATTTTCAATTCTAGTGGTAACGATTTTATTACCATAAGTGGTAATTATTGCAATATTCGCAATTCTGCACTTTTCATAGTGTGCTTTCTCTCAAGAATTTATTGCTCTTCTAGAGCATCAATATTTTCAGTACTTTGAGATATAATACTCACATTATTCCCTTGCATTTAAACGAGAAAATATATCTTATGCTTATGTTGAGCATAAATTGTCACCATAGATTGTTTATTTTTCAACGTACGAAAAGTATGAGACCAATGGTTTATAACATCACATTGGTAATAAAAATAATTTTACTTCATTAGAATGATCTTTTATCACTCTTATCATCCTTATAACCTCACCACCAGTGGGTAGAAGTATCCTTAAAATGCTATGTTTCCCATGTCTATATTCATGATTTCAATCACGACCACAACCTCTAATGTGGCTTTTATTCTTTTCATAATATAATCTCACATTCACTTCAGGGAATGGAGTAGAGCCAATTGTTGCGTGTAAAAGAGTCTATCGCAATGGTAGTGTAAGTGTACACGACGCAAGTAGTAAAGTGATACGAAGTATCGGATATCGTCTCCACAGGGATTGGGCTAATAGCTTCACCTTAGTTCACTGCACGAAAGTAAAGAAAATATTTGAGAAAGTTGTCGCGAGAATAATAAAGTAAACGTAAATAAAAGAATTGAGATATCAAGATAGAGAGAATGGCTGGTATTGAATTGCTCAGTAGTGCAGGTATTGCAATGCTTAGGAACTCCAGTTCTTTCGTTGCGTCTGTCGCGGCAGCACCTGTCGCGGCAGCAGTCTGTTGGTCGTCGCGGCAACAAACACACCAACTCAGTACTCCAAGTTTGGCAAGAATCCCAGATCTACCTTGGCCTATCCCTAGGTCCAAGTCTGTCGATGATCACGTCTTTGATGATACCTCCCGGCGTGAATCGAAGGATGAACACCGATGTGTATGAATTCTTCTTTAGCCACTTAACCTTGCCCTATCCCTAGGCACAAGATAGTTCAACTATAAACTAGAGAACTTGCTCTTATTTCTTTCGTATACTTAACTCTCCCGATGCTAAGTAAATGGATATGTTGAGTGGATCACACGAATGATAATAACCAAGAGGGGGGGTGAATTGGAATTTTAACGATGTTGTAACGGAAATTGCAACTTAAAAATATTGACACGGGAATTTAGAGTGGTTCAAGTTCACCAACCGAACTCTACATCCACTACCTTAGTCTCACCAAGGATTTCCAACAATTTCCACTAAATTGTTCGTCCCCTTTTTCCAGGACAAGGAGGCAACCTTTACAATTTCGGTTAATTTTTCTACCCAAAAATTAACCCAATCCTCACACAAAAGAACAAAGAAATTTGGTGGCTAATAAGGTATCTCTCAATACAAATGATAGCCCAATATCAAGCACTCAACCCAATTGAACAAAATAGAAATGAAGGATACAATTGGGGTTTCTAGACAAAGTAGGATTTTTGCACAAATGCTTGGATTTGATGTTTTGATATCTTCTTGAGGTTAAATCATCTGTTGCTGGAGCTTCTTGGGGTCTTTTTATAGCCTCTTGATGATTTCCAACCGTTGTGAGTGTTGACTTTAAGATTATAGCCGTTGGAAAGCTTTTTCTCCACTTTCTTGCACTTTTCCAGCTATGAGTATCGGTACTCTATAGTGGGGTATCGATACATGTCTCACAAGAAAATAGCCGTTGTGTACAAATAATAAAGGGGTATCGATACGCGTTCTTGGCGTATCGGTACTGGGTATCGAAACAGCACAGGCTGTATCGATACCTTTTTCTCGACATAGCTCACTGTCAAAAGTGGTATCGATACTAGGGTTAGGGGTATCGATACTGGTTTAGTGACCGTTTAAAAATCTCAACGGTTATATTTTTAAACCGACTTTGAAATTAATAATTATAAAATGGTATCGATACTGGTTTATCCGTATCGATACTGATTTTATGGTGTTTCGATACTAGGGTTTGTCGTATCGATACTTGTTCCGACAGTGGCAAACTTTGCTAAAAAGGTATCGATACTCCTTGATGGGTATCGATACTGGTTGACGTTTTTCAATATTTTTGCCTTGGAACACTTAGAAAATATTTGAGTTTGAGTTCTAATAAATCAGTTTAAAGTCTTTGGGGTTTCAAAAACTTATTAAGGGATTTGTACAAACAATTTTAAGTTCTTCAATTTGATCCTTAAAGATCTAGTTATATCAAAATCAAACATAGGTTTTACAATCTCCCCCTTTTTGATATAACAAAACCAAAACTTAAAATTTTTGACAACTTTTGAAAATTAACTCCCCCTTAATATAAGCTTGATATTTCGATTTAGTTAAGATCAAAAAATATTTCTTAAATTCAAAATTCTTAACTCCCCCTTGATGTAAGCTTGATAAAATCAAAACCAAAAAAAAATTTGAAGTTTGTTTGTGAGCTATTCTTCTCCCCCTTTTTGTTAGATCAAAAAAAATCGTGAGAGCATAATGTGCATCAAAAATCAAGAGTATAAAGATAAGCAACATAATCTTATTATATCATAAAACGAGAAATCCAAAACATAAGCAAACCTAAATCCTAAATAATCAAAGCATAGGTAATAATCTTAATCCTAAGAACATAAAACATAGGTGCATAAAAAAATAAAAATCCTAAATGATATGATATGCAAGGATAGAAGTCTAGGCATTATCTTCATCTTCTTCATCATCGTCATCTTCATCTCCTAAAGGGTCATTGTTCCTCATGCTATTACGCCATTCATCGTGGAAAGCGGCAATGGAAATATTCGAGGAATTTTGCTTGCTTTCGAGGGATGTAAGGCGATTCTCCATACCCGTCATCCTCGTATCAAAAGTAGTTTCTATAGAGGTAAGACGAGTATTCAACCCGGTGAATTGTTCATTTAGATATGTCATGAGACTATCCATATTGGGTTGTTGTTCTAAGGCGGCGGCGGCCTCGGGTGGAAGCTCGGTAAGATGTAGCCAATTTCCATTAAAATAATGAAATTTGCTTCGAGCAAGAGAATGTTCGTCGATAGGATCGGTAAGAGTAGAAGCAAGATCAAACGAACAATCAATATCCTTTTGAATAAAGTAATAGCTTAAGGCCGTACCATAGATAAAGGATGTGATGAGAGGAGTTTCACGTTGTTGAACATGATAAGCAATCTCATTGAACATGATGCGAGCAAGATTTGGGCGTTTTCGTTGACGGAAACTTCGAATCCAAAAATCATCCAATAGACGGATGGTGGAATATTTGCCTCCGGAGGGACGAAGCCACCATGATACCATCAAATGTAGGATTCGATCATGAGCATTGAGGACGGTTACGGAACCGCTAAGAACATGCCCTAAGGCATTCTCATTATCTTCACCTTCATCCTCCAATTTAAAAACCTCACAAATAGACTTGACATCAAGAACTATTTGTTTCCCCATAAGATAAGATCGAATGGCAACGATTTCTCCATTACGATAAATGCATTTAGCATTAGAGAAGAAAATCAAAACCAAAAGCCGATAATAAATACCCGGAATAGTGAGAAAATGCATGAAATTCCAAAGACGAAGAAGCGGAAGATATTCAAACTTGAAGCGCTCGGAGTCGAGGAAGGGGATGGATACGATCCTTTCTGCACGAATTTTGTAATTTTCAAATTGGCGGAAATAAGGAAGGCCCTCGGAATCTTCAAAGGATTGGTTGTAGATAGTAGCATAATCCGGACGAGCAACCGATCCGGGAGTTGAAGAGTCTCCGGCAAGAAGAACTCTTTGACGTTTCCTTGAATGCTCTTTTGGTGCCATAATAGAAACTTTGAAGAGAGAATTTTGAGAGAGAGCAAAAGGCTTTGATTCAATGGTTTCTTTTGATTTTTGGTGAAGAATATGAAGGAGAAGAGACCTTTATATAGCCAAAAACGTTTAGGGTTAATAGGATATTAAAGAGTTTTAATTTTGGTAAAATTAGATCTCATTAAAAGCCTATTTAATGCCATCAGCGCGAAAGAGTATCGATACTCCTTAGTGGGTATCGATACGGGGATAGAATTGTCTTTCCACAAATTTGACCGTTGAACGAGGTATCGATACTCATTAGATGGTATCGATACAGGGATAGAATTGTCTTTTTCTCAATTCTGACCGTTGGAAGAGGGTATCGATACGCGTGAGGCGGTATCGATACGCGTGAAGCGATGAGAAATTCTGGGAAATTGAAATGAAGAACAAGTATCGATACCCATTGGGCAGTATCGATACCTTATGCCCAGAATTTTGCCTATTTGGTTAAAAATAACCAAAGACATGAATTTAACATCTCTTAAAAGTATGCAAATGATGAATGAACAGATCTAAGCATATTTTAACAGAAACATACTCCCCCTAACTATATGCATGGAAGAAATTGGGAGACTAAACACATAAACATGGTAATTTCACAAAATCAAGCACATTTAATTTTAAAAGGAGGTCCTAAGGGTCAAGATAGGCTAGTTAGACCCAACTCTCTCCTAAGGGACCAAAAACGCTCCTTATCTAATGGTTTTGTGAAAATGTCCGCTAATTGATTTAAGGTGTCTACATACTCTATAGTCACATCTTTCTTAAGGACATGATCTCTAATGAAATGATGCCTTATTTCTATATGTTTGGTTCTAGAGTGTTGGATGGGATTTTTCGTTAAACATATTGCACTTGTATTATCACATTTAAGGGGTATGGTTTCTATTTTTACACCATAATCTAAGAGTTGTTGCTTCATCCAAAGGACTTGAGCACAACAACTCCCTAAGGATATGTACTCGGCTTCTGTGGTAGATAAGGCTACACTATTTTGTTTCTTAGAGAACCAAGATATGAGCATACTACCTAAGAATTGACAAGTTCCCGAAGTACTTTTCCTATCGATTTTGCAACCCCCATAATCCGCATCCGAGTAAGCATGAAGGTTGAAGGTTGAGACTCTAGGATACCAAAGGCCTAAACAAGGAGTGTCTCTAAGGTATCTAAAGATTCTCTTAACGGCTATAAGGTGAGACTCTTTAGGACTAGCTTGAAACCTAGCACACAAGCAAACACTAAACAGTATATCCGGTCTACTTGCGGTAAGGTAAAGCAAAGATCCAATCATAGAGCGATAAAGCTTAGAGTCAACACACTTACCTCTTTCATCTTTGTCAAGCTTTGTAGATGAGCTCATAGGAGTGGCTTGAGGCTTTGTGTTCTCCAAGCCAAACTTGTTGAGCATATCCTTTATGTATTTTGCTTGATTTATGAAGGTGCCATCTTTCATTTGTTTGATTTGGAGTCCCAAAAAGAATGAGAGCTCCCCCATCATGCTCATCTCAAATTCACCTTGCATTAACTTAGCAAACTCTTGACAATAACATTCATTAGTAGATCCAAATATAATATCATCAACATAAATTTGAACTACTAAAATGTCATTTTTATACATTTTTATAAAGAGTGTAGTGTCCACCTTACCTTTTTCAAATCCTTTTTCAATCAAAAAATTTGAAAGCCTTTCATACCAAGCTCTAGGAGCTTGTTTTAAACCATAAAGTGCTTTTGTAAGTTTGAAAACATGATTTGGAAATTTTGAGTCTTCAAAACCCGGTGGTTGTTCTACATACACTTCTTCATTTATAAAACCATTTAAAAATGCGCTTTTAACGTCCATTTGAAAAAGCTTGAAATTATGATAACATGCATATGCAAGCAACATCCTAATGGCTTCCATTCTAGCTACGGGTGCATAGGTTTCATCAAAATCTATTCCCTCCTCTTGAGTGTAACCTTGTGCTACAAGTCTAGCTTTATTTCTCACAATGTTACCACTCTCATCTAGTTTGTTCCTAAATACCCATTTAGTTCCTATTGTAGATTGATTACTAGGCCTATCAACTAATGTCCAAACATTACTTCTCTCAAATTGATTTAACTCTTCTTGCATAGCCATAATCCAAAAATCATCTTTCAATGCTTCTTTGATATTTTTAGGCTCTATGCATGAGATAAATGCAATATGATTCATTAATCTAAGAGAAGAACGAGTGGTTACCCCCTTGGATGGATCACCCAAGATTTCACCATCTTTGACATAGTTCAACTCCCTTGGATAGCTAACTTCCTTTTCCTCAATAGCCAAGTCCTTCAAGGCTTCAAGAGGTGGATCTTGTGTGTCTTCTTCTTTTGGTTGAATCTCATCCTTCTTTGAAGTTTGACCTCCATCAAAGGTATTTATGATTCCTACATTATCATCATCACAAGAATCCTTCCTAGGAAGGGGATTATCATCGAATACAACATGAATAGATTCTTCTACAACTAAAGTTCTTTTGTTAAATACTCGATAGGCTTTAGAGGTTAAAGAGTAACCTATAAAAATAGCTTCATCACTTTTTGCATCAAATTTACCTAAATTATCTTTTCCATTATTTAAAACAAAGCATTTACATCCAAAAGGGTGGAAGTAGCTAATATTAGGCTTTTTAGATTTTAAAATCTCATAAGGTGTTTTCTTTAAAATCGGCCTAATGGTTACACGATTTATAATATAACAAGCTGTGTTTGTTGCTTCCGCCCAAAAATATTTTGGTAAATTATTTTCGCAAAGCATAGTTCTAGCCATTTCTTGTAAAGTTCTATTTTTCCTTTCAACTACCCCATTTTGTTGAGGAGTTCGAGGAGCTGAAAAATTATGGCTAATACCATTTTCATTTGAAAAATCTTCAAATCCTAAATTTTGAAATTCGGTTCCATGATCACTTCTAATATGTGAAATTTTAAGTTCAAGATCATTTTGAATTAATTTTGAAAATGTGATGAATTTTTCCAAAGCCTCATCCTTAGTACTTAAAAAGAAAACCCAAGTGAATCTAGAAAAATCATCAACTAATACAAAAGCATATGATTTTCCACCCAAGCTCATAGTCCTAATTGGCCCAAATAAATCCATATGGATTAGTTGTAAACATCTACTAGTAGAAATATCATTAATGGATTTAAAGGAAGATCTATGTTGTTTACCCTTTGAGCATGCATCACAAATTTTATCGTTTGAAAATTTTATCTTGGGTAAACCTTTAACTAGGTTTAGAGAGACTAGTTTTTCTAAAACACTTGTGCTAGCATGTCCTAGCTTCCTATGCCATAACCATGCATCATTTTCGTTTTGAGCAACTAAGCATGCATGAGATGTATGTATGTCATCTAGATGCACCATGTATATATTCCCTATGCGATGACCTATGAGCATAATATTATTAGTTTTAATGTCTACAATTTTACAACCGGTTTTATCAAATATAACATTAAAACCTTTATCACATAGTTGACTTATGCTCAATAAATTATGTTTAAGACCATTGACATATAAAACATTTTCAATGAAAGTAGTAGAGTGATTACCAATGGAGCCAATACCTTCAATGTGGCCTTTGGAGTTGTCACCAAATGTTACTACTCCTCCACTTTTTGGCTTTAGATCCATGAGTCGACTCTTGTCTCCGGTCATGTGTCTCGAGCATCCACTATCAAGGTACCATGAGTTTTGACTTTGTGCTTTGGCCTTGTAGCAATGCTCCCCCTACAAACAAAGATATTTAAACTTTTGTTTTTGGTACCCAAATCATTTTGGGTCCATGTGTGTTAGTTCCTAAAACTTTGGTTCCCTTAGGAATCCAAGGTGACATAGCAATAATATCATTAGATTTAACAAGTTCCTTAGGAACCCATACATTTCTAATTCTTTTAACTTTACTATGTCTAGGATAGTTATTTTGTTTGTAGTAGTTAGTCTTTTTCTTATATTGGTGTGTTCTAGAGGATTCTCCTATGTCATGTTTAACACTACCATTAATTTTTAAAGACTTTTTGAGCTCATTTAGCTCACTTAACATCTTTTGGTGTTCACAATTATTTTGAGATAAAAGATTATTAAGATCAATATTTTCTTTTTGAAAGAATTTAAGTTCATCTTCTAATCCTAATATCTTTTTCTCAATTTTAGAATTAGTTTGAGTAAGTGAGTCATTTTTCTCTTTTAATTCTATAATAATTTTTCTATTTCTAATGACCGACTCCCTATACTTCTCAACTAATTCATCATATACCTCTTGTAACTCATCATAAGCATCTTTTAATTCTTCATATGAAAAATCTAAAGTAGATGAGTTAGAGGTTACCAAGGAGGAATCTTCCTCAAGTGCCATGAGGCAGAGGTTCGCCACTTCTTGTTCGTCATCCTCCGATGACTCCTCATCACTCCAAGTAGCAAGCTTGGCTTTGAGCTTTTTCTTCTTCTCAAAGCCCTTCTTCTTGAGTTGAGGGCACTCCGAACGTATGTGGCCGGGTTGTCCGCACTCGAAGCAAGTGATTGGATCCCTTCCTTCTTCTTTGTTCTTGTTTTTAAAGTCCATTTTCCTTTGGATTTTTCTTCCTCGGTTGGACCTCATAAGGCGTGAGAATCGTTTGGCTATCATAGCCAATTCTTCAAGCTCATCCTCATCACTAGATGAACTTTCATCAAGTTGGGAAGTTTTAGCCTTGAGAGCTATTCCCATTTTCTTCTTTTTCTCCCCTTCAAGCTTCTCCATTCTTTTTTCTTCTTTCTTTCTTTCATCTTCTCTTCCTTGCTTCATGATTTCGTGAGTAAGGAGAGAGCCTACAAGTTCATCAAGCTTTAGAGTTTTTAAATTCTTTGCTTCGATGATTGCGGTTCTCTTCCCATCCCAAGATTCGGGAAGTGAATAGAGTAGCTTTCGGACAAGTTTGTCTTCCGGTATAACTTCTCCATAGCCCTTTAGACCATTTACAATTGTGGAGAATCGATCAAACATCTTTGACACCGTCTCATCGAATTCCATTTTGAAATTTTCATAACTAAGATTGAGAATTCCAATCTTAGTTTCTTTGACATCGTTGGTGCCTTCATAGGTGGTTTCAAGAGTGTCCCACACTTCTTTGGCACTTTCAATTGATGAGACCTTTGAGTAGATGTCCGGACCGAAAGCACAAAATAGCATGTGAAGAGCTTTATCATTTACTTGGATCTTTTTCCTCTCCTCTTCACTCATTTCCGTTCTTCTTTTAAGCACCATCTTGCCATCAACATCTTGCTTCAATGGGATATATGGTCCATCCTCAATGACATCCCACACAAGGTAGTCACTTGATTTAATAAATAGACGCATTTTATTTTTCCAAAATGAGTAGTTCTCACCATTGAAGAAAGGAGGCTTTGTGGTGGATTGTGAGTCGTACATGCCGGGAGCGGAGGTTGATGCCATCTCTTGATATTTTGATGATGATCACACTTCTTCCAAGGATCTCCTCTTGCGGTTGTTAATCCTCAAAGAGTTAAGCTCTGATGCCAATTGTTGAGTGGATCACACGAATGATAATAACCAAGAGGGGGGGTGAATTGGAATTTTAACGATGTTGTAACGGAAATTGCAACTTAAAAATATTGACACGGGAATTTAGAGTGGTTCAAGTTCACCAACCGAACTCTACATCCACTACCTTAGTCTCACCAAGGATTTCCAACAATTTCCACTAAATTGTTCGTCCCCTTTTTCCAGGACAAGGAGACAACCTTTACAATTTCGGTTAATTTTTCTACCCAAAAATTAACCCAATCCTCACACAAAAGAACAAAGAAATTTGGTGGCTAATAAGGTATCTCTCAATACAAATGATAGCCCAATATCAAGCACTCAACCCAATTGAACAAAATAGAAATGAAGGATACAATTGGGGTTTCTAGACAAAGTAGGATTTTTGCACAAATGCTTGGATTTGATGTTTTGATATCTTCTTGAGGTTAAATCATCTGTTGCTGGAGCTTCTTGGGGTCTTTTTATAGCCTCTTGATGATTTCCAACCGTTGTGAGTGTTGACTTTAAGATTATAGCCGTTGGAAAGCTTTTTCTCCACTTTCTTGCACTTTTCCAGCTATGAGTATCGGTACTCTATAGTGGGGTATCGATACCTGTCTCACAAGAAAATAGCCGTTGTGTACAAATAATAAAGGGGTATCGATACGCGTTCTTGGTGTATCGGTACTGGGTATCGAAACAGCACAGGCTGTATCGATACCTTTTTCTCGACATAGCTCACTGTCAAAAGTGGTATCGATACTAGGGTTAGGGGTATCGATACTGGTTTAGTGACCGTTTAAAAATCTCAACGGTTATATTTTTAAACCGACTTTGAAATTAATAATTATAAAATGGTATCGATACTGGTTTATCCGTATCGATACTGATTTTATGGTGTTTCGATACTAGGGTTTGTCGTATCGATACTTGTTCCGACAGTGGCAAACTTTGCTAAAAAGGTATCGATACTCCTTGATGGGTATCGATACTGGTTGACGTTTTTCAATATTTTTGCCTTGGAACACTTAGAAAATATTTGAGTTTGAGTTCTAATAAATCAGTTTAAAGTCTTTGGGGTTTCAAAAACTTATTAAGGGATTTGTACAAACAATTTTAAGTTCTTCAATTTGATCCTTAAAGATCTAGTTATATCAAAATCAAACATAGGTTTTACAGGATAACCTCACAATGCTCTCCCGATGCTCTTGCAAGATATTAATAACCAAAATAAGAGAACTTGAAGTTTATTTTATTGAACTTGAAAAAATCCTAAAACAAAACAACCCTTGCAACTACTTTACAAATCAACCCGTGGCCCTAGGGGGATTTTAGAACATATCGACGGCGGGTAAACGGCGGAGGGTTTTTGGTTGTCGGTTTAAGGGGAAATCGGCTATGGGTTATGAGGTGTGTCCTAGGTTAAAATACATGCCCTTATATAAGCTTTGGGCTCAAGTATTCTAAGTTAACAAGGATTACAACTTTAATTAAAAGTATGATTCTAATAAAGACTTAATCTTCAAGGATCCTACTTTTCAGCCGTCCTCCTTGTTTCTTGGGATTTTCTCTCCTTGAGCTTTGGGCTTGACATATCTTTTGATCCGGGGCTTGAAAAAATATTTGGTTTTCACACGACAGACGAGCAGAATTTTCTCTATCTATCGAGGTCCACTTTGCTTTTTCTCCACTAACTTGCTGTCGTCCTCTGCTGTCACGGAAGCACCATGGCAGCATCGTCCTCTTTATCTGCTTGTTCAGTTCAGCTCTCCTGCTTCTCTGCCCTGCGCCTGCCTTCTCCGTCCACTATGGCGGTAATCTGCAAAATCAGCCATCTTTTAGTAGAATCTGTGCCTTTAACATATTTGTGATGTTTTGCTGTAAACTAACCTAAATGCAATGCAATGATGCTTGAATGCAGCAGAAATATGGGTTAAAAAGGGTGTAAATAATAGAACTTTTACACACTCAACACCAATGAGCCTTTGAAACCTTTTTCACGATATTGTGTCTGAGGACAACATTATTTGTCGTGAAAAGTGGAGTATGTTTTTATTAGCATATCCTCATCACAGATAACAAAGATTTAATCCCCGTACGTGGCGTTGTTAAACCAGTCCACAAGGTCTTTTAAAAACCTCCTTTGAGACCAATAGTCTCGCAGAACGGGATGTCCAGCCAATATACTTGGATTATATCAAAGTTATGTTCCCAATTGAATAGTGATTTACAATGTTTGTATTCACTTCAGGGAATGAAACATATTCAATAATTGCATGTAATAAACATCATGCTTGCATTCACTTCAAGGAATGCCCCATCATTGATAATCGCATGGAATAAACATCATGCTTTGTATTCACTTCAAGGAATGCCTCCCACAAAACTTTTTGGATCAAGATGAATTTTCATAACTTGAAATTGAGAGAAGTCTATGGTCGTGTTTTTCGACGAAGAAGAAATATTGCTTTCGAGCAAAATAGACTTTATAACAATATTTTTATAGATTGAAATTCATCATGATTTATCACACATTAAAATCATAATTTAAAGGAAAAAATATAATTAGAATTTACCGATATTGGTTTTCCTCTCGAGGACAATTGAGACGTAGCAAATGACCAAGATAGCTTCTCATAATGTCATGTCTCTTTCCAAGTCATTATATCATGCAAAAACTCAAAACACGGTTAAAAATATCAACTATTATAAAATAAATAAATCCAATATAAAATATGAAACATTAATTTTGTTCTTAATTATGGAAGAAACACATCATATACTCATACAATTTGAGCGCACAAACAGACTGAGTTTTTCTTCCATGATTTTAACTTTAGCGTATAAGCATAATTATTAGCAATGCGAATCATGCGTGTCAAAACAAATATGGGCGTCTTCCTTTCAAAAAAAATGTGTGCGTCTAGACTTATTTTAACTTTGTTGTAAAATAAATATAAATAGAAGATATACCCGATAACCAAGAAACTCAACTTTCAAACACATTACAAATTCAATCGGTTATATATGGATAAGTTTATCAAACGCATTATTATATGGATATGCTTTCCAAGCTTTTATTTTAAAAAAATATTGTGATTTTCGTTAGGAGAAAAATTGTGATTTCTAAAACACATTGATATAACGAAAAAAATAAAAATTAATTTATGATAAGATAAATATAATATTACCTAAAAGACGAAGTTTAAAATTACCGTGAACCAAGAAAAAAATATTGCAAAAGGAGAAGCATTGCTTGAGGTGTTGAAAGTAGAATCATAATAGTTGAGCGAGATCGTGCTGATAACGTGTTGTAACTAAAATAACAAAGAACAATAATAAGAACAAAGAACAAGAATGGAAGAAAAAAGATGAGAGAAAAGAGAGATTTGTATTATTCTCAAATATAGACTTGTGTATAATGCCTTCAGTAAATCATCTATTTATAGGCATAAAAAGTACATAATACATTAAACTCTAATTAATGTAGATAATATTTCTAATGATAAAGTAAGTCAAATCTCATTGATAAAGTTTTTATCATGATAGATATCTATATAGATAAATATTCAAAACAAATATATATATATATATATATATATAAGTTTTGAGTTAAAATTAGATGGTTGTATTATTTTTACAATAAAGAGGATAAACATATAAAAATGTCAAATTTTGGCTTTAGCATGAACTGACTACTGTACTGTTTTAGCCTTAATTTTTTTTTTTAGTAAAATTTTACAGGCCAACGAGGTAACGATGGAGGCGCTGACAGGGTAACGTTCACTGGAATCGCCGCTTTACTGCGCGGATGAGTTTTCTCATACTAAATACTGATACACAAATTATTTACTTTAATCGTTTGAGACTCTCTCTATATATACACATTTGTATACTTGTTTGATCAATGTTGTTAGAAAACATATTATTTATTCATACATTTATATTGTTATATGTCATTGTCATTATCTTGATATGAGTGGATAAAATTTAATTTGATTTGAAAATTTGTTATTTTTTCTATTTTAAGTTATTCGAATTAACTACAAAAAATTAACATTGAACTAAAAAATCATTATACCACTGAATTTTAGTAAAAGATTCGATTATACCACTGGACTTTAATAAGATGTTCACTTATACATTGAACTTTAATAAAAGGTTCAATTATACCATTGGATAATGTGAGCACTAAACCAAAATGACATCGTTTTGGTATGGTTGTTTTGATGCTTCAAATAGCTCAAACTAACCTCGTAGTATAATCAGACGTTTTACTAAAATTAATGGTATAATAATATAGTTTTTTTTAGTTAAGTGGTATAACCGAGTAGATCTTAAAGTTGAGTGAACTTCTCAAAAAGGGTACACACGTTATCTGCACCACAAGCACACAAGAATAATAGAGAATATGGAAAGACCCGTTATATCATATTCCTTTTCTTTTTCTCAAGTATATAAATTATAATGAGATTACAAAATTTGTATAGGATCATTGTTGACACTAAGATTTAATCCTGGTTGAACAAGTGACGGAATAGGTTTTGTATTTTCTAGTAATTTTTTTTTTACAATATGAAGATATACGAACAAACTGTTCCCCTCTTCTGCAGTCCAAGAAAAAAAAAACTAAATAACAACATACAGACTGTTTCCCTTGCTTATGCAAAGTTACTCCCTTCTAGTTTTCTCCGTGATCCGTACATGAAAGCCATCCGGAAACTGTAAGCCTGGAGTTCGGAGTATGTTTCCACCTTTGATTGGTTCCCACCTGAAAGGTTCCGTACTCAGATAAGTCCGGCAGTGGGCAGATATAGAAGTGGAAGTGGAACATCCTGTAATTTACTCGTACCTGTACTTGGTAACCAGGCAATGGAGAAACACTGCCATCTGCACTTTAGTGAAGTCTGTTCCCACACAAAATCTGAGGCCACCGCCGAATGCCATGAAATTCTTTGTGGCTCCATTTATTTCCACCCCCTGCAGTTATAAGATTGGCTTTGAGTTTCAAAGTATTAGTGGAAATCTGGGTGGTAAAAAGTGGATGGAATTTGAAGTATTCACCCACCTCCCATCTCGATGGATTAAAGGTCAGGGGATGTTGGTATTTTGCTGGATTCAGGTGCACAGCTGGGGGACAGACCATTACTGCCCAACCAGCTGGAATGGTATATCCTGCATTATCACCAAATTTGATGTGTTAATTTTCGTATTAATTGCATGGCTAATTTTTTTAAATATAAGAATTCGGAAGTGACCTTTGAATTGGATTTCTCTTAGTGCTTTTCTGAAGATTCCTGGCACTATATTTGCTAGTCTAACTGTTTCATTGATGAACTGTAAGTTGCACTTGTCAGTATGGGAACAAACAGTGATAATCTGCAGGTTTAAAGCACAAAATTTCTCACCTGGAATGTGTATGTCATTGATTTATATTCTTTCCATGTAAGTCCAGAGTCTGTATTTTCCCTGTTTCGTAGAATTGCCTCATGCTCTTCCTGTAAGGTCGGAAATACTCAAGTTCATGTTTGTTGGGGAAACAATTCAGATTTTGCAGATTTGGAAATAATGCCACATACCCTTAATTTTTTCAGAACTGAAGGGTCATCAGAAAGGAATTTGACTGCTAAAGTTAGAGCCAGAGAAGTTGTTTCAAAGCTCGCAAATAGTAGAACGAACATCAAATCCAAAGCAATTGCCTCTGTTAAGATTGTTCCCTCTTTCTGAAGTTCGTCCAGGACAAAATCGAAGAAGTCACTTTGGCTAGTCCTCGGCATTGCCCGCCTTTCGTTTAGCAGGTTCTTTAGCATTTTCATTGCATTTTTCCTTCCCTGAAAAGATGGTAGTAGATTTTAAGTCACGGAACCTTGTTATTATGGTCTAGACTAGAATAACCAAAAAGATACTGTTGAACTGAACTAAACTAAACTAACTACCTGTAAACATTTGTGATAAGCTGTTCCGGGAATATCCAAGGGAAAAGAGATTAATCCTTGTATGAAGGCAACAAAGTTTTCCCTGAGATTCTGGGAGGCGTTGTCTTGGTCATAACTTATCAGTTTTTTCGCTGTGAGATCAAATATCATCTGCAAGAAAAGGACCAAGTCACCATTAGACTACATTCAGATTACTTGAAAAACTTATAATTGAATGTAGGTATAATTACGCTAGCGGTTGCTTCTTTCAATTCAACGGTATCCTGGATCGACCAGCGTTGTAACCTTCGGCAAGCTGTTCGTTCAACTTCAGGGAGCATCTTCTTGAGGCTTTCAGGACCAAAGAGTTGAAGCACCATGTTCTTGAGGTACTTGTACATAAAGCCATGTAATGAACCCACATTTTGACGTCCAAAGATCTCTGTGAATGTGTCCGGATACCAGCTCTCAAACAGTTGCCCTTCTCGAAGAAACACAAAGTGATTGAGATCCGGGTCAATAGATACAATCACGGGTCGCCCGACCAAGCTGGTCTTGAATATTGGCCCATACCTGCAATCAAGTGGCAATGAACATGTTACGAAACGTGTGAAGAAAGAAACGAAAATGATGGTCTGTCTGCTTCACCTTTTCATCCTCTCTTTCACAAAGGGAGGGATATCTGAAGTAGTGTTGGGGGTGAAGAACTGAAGAGTCTCCCCAACAAGTGGGAACCCCATAGAACCCGGGGGGAGTTTGCCATTACATCTAGGATTTCTCCAGTAGTAAACCCAATGTGCAATACATATAATTAGAACCAAAGCTCCAATCCACAACACCAACATCTCGTACTCAAAACAATATGTGTATAGCCTGGGTTGCAGGAAGAAGATGCAGAAAAAGAAAATGGTTGATGATGATGATGATATTAGCAGAAAAGGAATGGGAAAAATAGGCAGGTAGGAGAAGAAAGTGCTGGCATGTATCTTTTGATTCTCATCAGCCAGCATAAGCTTTGCTTAAATAGGAAGTCAATGCATACAACTGTTGAATCCAATTAATTATATTTTCCTCTTTTTTGAACTCCAAGGATAATAGAAATAGAATGAATAGTTTAAAATTAAGTCTGTCCAGGAACTGTTCATTTACTTTTTGTCAACGTTCCACCACTTGACAGAAAGAAGCCTAGCAATAGCATGACTCGAAGCTAACACGATGCTTCCCTTTATTTCTCTCTCTCTCTCCCTCTTCTTTCTTCTTCCCTATTGGTTGGATATTCCTTTTCTTATAACAAAAATATTGTAAGTTAGATATTATAGGTTGGATTTATATCTAATACACTGATGGTAAAAACTTTTAATTTCCATAAGCGCATTAATTTTAAGATTTAGGGGTATTGGGTTGAGTATATGGTTTAGAGGTTACAATGTAAGTTTTAGAATAATATGTTAAGGATTTAATTTTTAATCTATAAACCTTAAATTTTATTCATAACACGGGATTTTAAACTACTAAACATAAACCCCTAAATTGAGTCTCTAAACCCTAAAATTAAAGCATTTATCAAATAATTATCCATATATGTTATGTTTCAAACTTCATTTTTTTTGTTTAATAACTGGTATTCGAGTCAATGGTTGATTAATTCAAAAAATGAATTTTGTAAAGGCTTAATATGGGGTGACTCTCCCAATCCAATTTTCTCTATTCACAACGCAAGAATGTGAACCCTTGAACTTGCTTAAGGTACCTAACGTTTTATCCTACTAGAACTACTGGTAGTTGGTAACTTCGAATTCTTTGAATATCAGTTATTGGTAATGGTTTTTTTTTTCTACCAAGAGGGTAAAAGAAGCATAAAACATGAAAAAAGTGAAGAAGCACGAGGCTGAATTTTAGCCTTTTTTAAGGAGATATTGGAGGAGCAGAAAGAGCAAAACAGTAGATTTGAGAGGATCGATGGAAGTTCAAAGGATCATGTCTGACCAAATGAAGTATCTTTAAACAAATCTTACATTACATCATTTTTTAAATATAAAAATAAATCTAATGACTTCTTACAAACATCTTGACATTTTCTAAAAATCTAACCTAAATTTTCCCTATATCTATATACTCCCACATCTGGTTTTCATTTCTTTTTTCTTTCAGTTCTGGAATCAAATTTCTCATTCTAGATTGCCTTTAGCTGTATATCCAATTGTTAAAGCCTCAATCTTATTGCATACATCACTAAGATTTCCAGTGGAAATGCCTTTGGATATGCATGCAACTACTGTGCTATGTGTATGAAGTTTTCATAGAAAATTTCATAGGTTTAGCAGCAAAAATTACGAGGCTAATTAAATGCTAAGAGTAGTGTAGAGGTTAAGCAATTATGATGACATTGAGCCACGGATTGAAGGCCATGAGAACAACTACATTGTAGGTAAGGTAGGTAGGTCACTGTGTTGGAGTTCCATTATATGCATTCTTAGATTTAGAGGGATTAGATTATGTATTTATCTCGACGTTTTGTCATATTGATTCCGGACAAAACTCCGTGAATAAGCCTCAGACGATGGAATTCAAATCAACCTTCGAAACATGGTGTTTTTTTAGTTGGACTCCCGGCAGAGCCGTTTTTGAGATTTTAGCGGCCCAAGGGCGAACTAAAAAATTAGGCCCCTAATAATAAAAATTTAAAAATGAATTTTAAAAGTAGGCCCCTAATAACAAGTATTAGAAAAAAAATTAGGCTCATAATAATAAATTTTAAAAGTAAACCCTTAATAACAAGGATTAGAAAAAAAATTAGGTTTCTAATAACAAATATTAGAAAAAAAATTAAATTTTAAGAGTATGTTCCTAATAACAAATATTGGTAAAAGTAGGCTCCTAATAACAAATATTAGAAAAAAATTAGGTTTTTAATAACAAGTATTAGAAAAAAATTAGATTTCTAATAACAAGTATTAGAAAAAAATTAGGTTTCTAATAACAAATATTAGAAAAAAATTAAATTTTAAGAGTATGTTCTATAACAAATATTGGAAAAAAAATCATGTCCATATTGGACCCCTAATAACAAATATTAAAAAATTAAATTTAAGAGAATGTCTCTAATAACAAATATGGGAGAATTGGGCCCCTAATTATAAGTATTAGAAAAAATCAGGTCTAATAACAAGTATTGAAAAAAAAAACTAAGAGTATGTCACTAATAATAAATATTGAGAAAAATAGACCCTTAAATTTTAAGAGTAGACCCCTAATAACAAATGTTGGAAAAAATTGAGTCCTAATTATAAGGGTTAAATAAATAAATTTTAAGAATATAATCCTATTAATAAATATTAAAAAATTAAATCTTAATATCGAATATTATTAAAAAAATGGGGCCCTGGGCGGGCGCCCCTCCTGCCCATGCCCAGAGACGGCACTGACTCCCGGTTCCCTAAGGCTTGGTCTGACTAATTTGGATTGACCCGCGTCGCACATTTGGTTTTGGTGGGTGAGTCTCTCAGAAGGAATTTTCTGCATACACAAGGCCTCGAACTCGAGACTTGCTTAACCGATACCAATATGTTTACCACTTGGACCAACCCATTAGATCGAAACATGGTGTTTGATTATCATGGGCGGAGCTACGTGGGAATATTAGAGTGCAAATGACCCCGCTTAAAAGTACCTATTATATATAAATATTAAAATTGTATCACAGTTTTATATAAGAAATATTAAAATTGGCCCTATTTAATTTGTTAAAGTAAGTGGTATAAGAATTATACCCCATTCTGACCCTACTATGTAAAAATCTTGGCTCTGCCATTGTTGATTAAGAATATGTTAAAATATCTTTTCTTGTACAGACAAATATTTACAGGATTAGTTGCACGTAAGGTCCTTATAATGGGTTTAGTCGAAAAAATTTACTTATACAATGCTGATACTTTAATAACTCAATTAGAAGTATATGGATGAATTAAAAATCTAAACCAGAATTTCAAAACATCCAGTATAATCGGTGATGTAACTAAGAAAGGCTTGGGAGGGAACCTACACCCCTTCTCCCAAACATTTTTCTTATAGTAACGTTTTAAGTTTTAATATTTTGAATATTTGTTAAATTAATTTTTTTGGGTAATATACATATCTGTCTTACGGCTCATGTTCAGGGTGCGAGACTGTCCGTTCCAACAATATTATTTCCAAAATTTGAACTCGTACCATCTCCTTGAAATTACCCAACACTTGTTGGTTGTTAAATCAAACTTTAGTCTCATTCTAACATTTGAATTTAAATACTTATTAACTCTATTACTTTTGTAATTAGGAAAAATGTTCTCTAAATATCTGGTATTAATTTCATTCTTTTTTTATATGGTATTAATTTCATTCTTAAATATAATTAACTTGTATTCAAAATCGAAACGATATAAAACAAACTATATAAACAAAGTAAAACGCCATGCTTGTTTCTATTAAATAGAATCAACATATATTACTTTGTAATCATCTTAAAATTATTAAAAAGAGAGGCTTAAGTGGCAAATAAGTGTCTAAATTATACTTTTTTTAGATATGTGCCTAAAGTATTTTTCGGGCCAAATAGGTGCCTAACGTTTTCAATGTTACTCAAATAGGTGCCCGTTGTGACTGTCCATTAAAAAAATTTCCGTTAACCAATAAAAACATAACACTTGGTAGTATTAAATATATATATATTTTTAAAAATAAATCAGAATTTTTAAAATATCCTGAAATTTTCAAATAGTCCTCAAATCCCTAAACCCCCCAAATCCGGCCACTACCACCGGCGTTGGTCGTGTTTTCAGTGACAGTCTGAAGCGCCATCCTCTCGCCGAACGACCCATGCACCATTCATCGTTCGTTATGTCGTCGTTCGCCGCGAATTATTCGAATGAACCATTCGACAATTTTGACGTTTCGTACGACATCGGTTGATTTCCGGCGACGAGGTGGTGAGATAAATGGTCGTGATGGTCCGACAACGGATGTGGTGGGCGGCGGCGTGGCAATCGGCAGCGAAATCAAGTCAAATCGGGATTTAGATTTTGGGGTGTTAGGAATTTCAAATTTTGGGCTATTTTGTGAAATAAAAAAATATTTGTTTTATTAATTTTTAAATATAATTTTGAAAATTTAAAAAGCTAACACGTGTCATTTAACGGTGAAAATTAACGGACGTTGACGGCGGGCACCTATTTGAGTAACGTTGAAAACGTTAGACACCTATTTGACCCGAAAAATACTTTGGGCACCTATATAAAAGAAGGTATAATTTGAGCACTTATTTGCCACTTAAGCCAAAAAAAAACAATAACCTATAACATATCTATATTATACACTTTTTAGCTAAACACCCATGGATTAAACCTTGTCATACATATTTTTAACCATTTGATAATGCGCATACACTTTGTAGTTAAAAACGATTTGAACTCGTGTCTCTTAGAATGAACATTATCCGCTTTTTCATTGAGACACTTGTTAGGTTCGTATAAAGCTTAATTTAAATAAAGTAGTGGAATTAAGAAAAAAAATAAAGTAGTGGAATTAAGAAAAAAAAACTTATGAATGTATTAACATGTAAACGACGTGGAATAGCCTTGGTTACAACCCATTTAGGCAAAGATATAGATGCATGATGGGTCCTATTCATGGATATCTCAACCCTCTTCTAATTGTCTCTACTTTTCAAGATGTTTTATATAAATATATTATTTATGGACACCTCTAAAGGGATTTTTTTGGTGAATAAGATTTTAGAATTTTTAGGGGTTGTGCGATCATTTTTATCGCGCCTGTCCAGAATTTCATTGTTAAAGACATTTTTTTTTTCGGTGATTAGTTTTTTATTCCGTAAAGTATTTGTTTTTTGATGCAGAAAAGTTGAAAGATTGATGAATGAGAATGACAAAGATTGCGCAACTGCTGAGAATGAGCTTGGAAAGGGGTCTCTACTAATACAAAGATACATGGAAAAGGCCGTGGAGGTGCACAAAATGACAGCTCTTACAACTTTTCCGATTAAAAAAGTATTAAACCTCAAACACCAATGCCTCCTTGGACCTTGATTAGATCCAAATATTGCTGCAAATACCAGTGTTTTGCTTGCTATTACTTGCTGTGAGTGAACTCAATTTCTCTGTTATGATCAAATTAGATTCTATTCGTTAAGATATTTTGTTTGTGTTATATACTGAGTCAAATTTTAATTAGTAATTAAATTAGATTTTTTTTGTAATTCTAGTGCTTGAAGATTACTTGGTAATTAGATTTATTTAATAAGTAAATATTTATATTTAGGATGATCTATAAATATATGGTAGGTCTTAACCTTTAGAATTATGAGAAAATTATTTTAGAGAGATGTAATCTTTTTTGTGATTTTTGCAACTATAACAACTATGTTGCATATAGGGGTGGGTAAAACTCGACTCGACTCGAAAAATCGAATTATTCGACTCGACTCGAGGCAAAAAAACCGACTCGTTTTGCATTGACTCGAAATTTCATAAACTCAACTCGAGTCGAAAAAATTTGAAATAAAGTTTGAGTTATGAATTGAAAATTTGAATAACTCGAAACTTTTAATAATTAGTTGATCAATTTTTATATTCGAGATGAGCCAGTCAATTCGGCATGATATTGTAACCCCCTAGACCTGCCTATGCGTTACAACGGATCCTAGAAAGTCACATTAGGGTCACAAGAGCGACCCACGGTAAAAATACACATAAAAACATTTTTCTTCAAAACACTTATTAAACTGTAAAAACCATTTTCTGTTTAAAATACCATTTCGGGAAATCATTTAAACTCATAACAGAAATTTCAGAAAGTGCTCTACAAATACTATCATAAAACGATACATGACACACATGCCCACTAACTATACAGTACCGTACTCCAGAAGCAACGCCGAAGGAACTCCGAATACTTATGTCAAACATTAGGTCATGCTATTTTCTTTTAACCTGCGATGGTAAAAAAAAACAACGTGAGCTTGGAAAAGTTCAGTAATACAGAACTACCAAAAGATGCTATAAGCTCATGCGGATATATGGTAGGCATAACATTTTTATGATGTTCCAAGTAGTAACAGTCTTCATTTCTTTTTCGATATTTCAGGGTAACATTATCCTTGAGAACAACGGTACTTGTTCTTTATTCAATCATCGAGAATCAGACATGAATTATATAGGCTGATAACATACGGAGGTGAAATCAAAGAGTTTAGCGTCTAGTGTGTTCCAACAGTGCAACACTAATGCATGAAATGTAACAATGTAGTAAATCTCTTTTATTTTAAATACATTTATTTCAAGTAGCCGTAAAATTCATTTTAATTCCTTATTTACCCTCCAACCATACTCCAGTATATAGTTTCCCCAGTGCGGTATCATGTACAGGCATTAACCCGAGCCCATTGGGCGTGGGTACCATCCTAAGGATATACCTTAGAATACGGGCGGCCCTTGCCGAAGCATAGGAACCGAAAACGGACGGACCTGGCCGAAGCTTAGGATCCGAAAACGGGCGGACCTGGCCGAAGCCTAGGATCCGAAAACGGGCGGACTTACCAGCTGGATCAGGGCTGAGCCGACAGTAACTTCATATCATGTCCCATGTACCCCAATGAATCAAATCATCAATAGTTCATTAATCAATAACTGTATTTTTTTGTAACACATTATCCGTATAGCATGTTTGTCATATCGGGTGCATATGCATATACCAGAAATATAGTACGGTCATGCTTAATTTTATAAAACATGTCATGTTCATGTCCCAACCCTTCTAATGCATCCAACTATATCGTATATTTGAACGGTTGCTTTCATATTTCACCACTAAACTTGCCACGGAGTAGTCGAACTTATATTATGTGCGGAAAAACTTCCAACCTTATATTAATATCATGAGTGATTGACGTACGTAAGTCATGCTTCAACCCATAGGGGCATTTTAGCCATTTTCAACTTTATTGGCATTTCCAAAATTTTATCAGAGGTAATTTACTTATTCCAGTCAAGGGGGTATTTCAATCATTTTGAAGCTCGGGATATCCATCATTCCTGTCACTTGAACCATATATAGTATTTCAATCAATTAAGTACCCATGGGTGTTTCAGCCATTCAAGTAATCTCGGTACCTCCGTCCACTTCATTCATTTCAAAACTCAAAGATTTATCCATCACTCTAGTTAATTTGCAAACCTCGATGTCTGAGGATACTTTAGTCTTTTTGGTCAATATGATCATTCCAATTAATTAACCATAACAATATTTTCAATACATATAGTCATTTCAGTCAATTCCGTATTTCGAGCCGCTTGATTAATTCAGAGGTACGAATAACTTCTCGTAAATCTATATTCAGAGTCATTCCAAATTCAGTGAAACTTAACACCTTACCATCATGAAGGTTCAAATCTTGAAACCATAACTTTCCAAGTAGATCGAGGATTTTCAGATGAATCGGGCCGTTTTACCATATCCAATAGAGATTTCCAGATCGCTTCCAATTCCAAGGGTAAATTAGTCATTCTCATACTTAAAAAGGCATTTTCGTAATTTCATATCCAAATATTTTTAGCATTAATCACTTGACATTAATAGTCGGTTTTGGAGATTAGTTGCTTCATTACTTAATTTATTGAATTCCAAATCCTTACATTTGTTAACTTCCTCGTTCGAGCATTTCGATCTTATCTAAGTTATCATACTCAATTTCATATCTAATTTGACTTAAACAAGTTAACCACACTCTTTATCACTATTCAAGCATGCAACAACCGAATATCAACATGTTCATAGAGCATACTAGAGGTAGTAGTGTATTACCTTTAATACTTGCTATATCGGTCGACCATTATACTCCGTTCGATCACTCTCGAACCTGAATGTAAATTGTAACCCCATCGCCCCGGTCTGGTCGGCTGACCGGTTCGAGTAGGCTACACGGGGAAAACCGATGTGAAACCCGTTAAGGTCTCACCTCGGTTAGCAACCCTAGAAAATTCCTTTTAACTTTATCTTGTCTATGGGCATCATTAACTCCCTATGTGAAACACGACAGCGTAAACACAAACAATAGCAACGACAATCCAAACAACACTTTAAAACAACCCATTTTAGTCCTTTACAGCAGGCCGTATCGAAACATCCTAAGGGCGTTTCGATACGCCTTGACTTAGTCAACAGGCCAAGGTCAACCTGATGCTACCGTTTCGAAACATGGGTGACCCATATCGAAACGACCCCAACGGTCAACTTCTCGTGGTCAACGAGATTTTGACCGTTTCGAAACTCTCAGACCCGTTTCAGAACACCTTCATCTCGGTATTTTCTCAGAATTCCATTGGCAAAAATGTATCGAAACGGCCTCAACGCGTTTCGAAATGCTCGGCCAAAAACAAAGGGACCGTATCGAAACAGGGTAGCCCGTTTCGAAACACCCTCTGTCTGCAGACTGGTTTATGGCACAAGGATGTCCCAAAAACACCACTAAGACCCCACACAATACACTAACATAATCCCTAAGGCAAAACCAACATCTACCAACATGCTCAACACACCACAAGCATATAAGAACCACCCATTAAAGAATCAATAACATCCAACACATGCTTCATACATAAAACTTAAGGTTCATGTTTCACAAGGACATGCACTTAAGCATTTAAGATAGGCAAGCTTAATATGGTTTACACTCCAAACATGGCATTCAAAAGCCGAACCAACAATATGATAAGGAAGAGTCTAACATGCTCTTAAACGAAACCAACATCAACATACTTCAAAACTCAAATCGCAACATCTATCCCATTGCTTGACTATTACAATCTACAATTTAAAAATTCATACTTGAGCTAACCATAAGCAACTCTTGGAGGCCTTTCCTTACCCTTGCCACCCACAAGCTACTGATTTGCATTGTCGAACAAAAAGGGAGCGTAAGCATAAAAGCTTAGTGAGGGTAAGCTCATAAAACAAACCTTCGACAATGCAGGGTCCAAGCACGATCAACAACCAAGATAAAATGCATGATCTTACCTCCGATCCGCAAGAGCCAAAATAATCATGATGCATGAACATATTACCAAAATCGTGTCATGCTCAACAAGTCCATAACCTCAACATATGGAAACGCATATAACCAACACATGAGCAACATACTCCACAATCCGTATTGGCACCTAGCTATGACTCGAATACGCGGATAACCGTTGGAACTCACATCCAACAACACAACCATTACCTGACGGTGGTATTACACTCATCACCGTTCACGCGGAGGGGATTCCACTCATCCTCACGCCTCATTTCACGCGGAGGGGATTCCACTCATCCTCACGCCCATCGATGGGATTCCACTCATCACCGACATATATATATATAAGAAGATTTCTGGGCGAACCCGTACTCCATCTTGATGACTACCATCATCAAGACCACGCGCGCATTTTGACTCATGTGTGCACACTAGACATCCTAATGATCGATCATTTGTACCCAAGCATACTAGTTCCAATACTACACATTTCATTAATCTTTCACAATATCATTTCATAATACTTCCGTGCTTAGCACGTACTCACCATGACTTACCATCATGCACAAACCACATTTCCATGCCTAGCATGTACTCACCATGATCCTCGGATCATACATTCACCTCATAATATCATTTCACATGTCAACACCACATGTATATCACTAACACAATATCACATCATATTTCATGCATATGTATATCTCCATCATGTTTATCATCAGCATGCATATAACAATGCATCAAACATGCCTCAACATACATGTATACAACATATACATAACCAACACCATCACAATTTAACACGAGGCATAAACAACCATTAGAGAGTGCAACCAAAGTCTCTAATCAAAGTTTGGGATTAGGCTACCACTTTAATCCTACCTCTAGGTGGGTTTACCAATCCCATCCTAGGTTCACATGCTTGAACCAAATGCTCAAAACTATTTTAAAAATATTTAACCACTCACCTCCACCTCCAAGCTCAAATACCAAGCAACCATGGACTTCAAATTTCCGGATTTGTTCCCAAGGCTTCACCAACTCAAAACCTCGCTTCTAATCACCTCAACACAAGCAAAACAACCTCAAATCAACTCAAACATCAAAGTAGCTAACCCGGAATACAATTCAAACGTCAAACTCAACATTTCAAGTCATGATCAAACCCCAACTTTATCAAATTCGAGCAGCCTATACATCTTGATAAAAACCCAAGTTTCCAACACATTTTACACCCACAAATGATCCCAAAGCAACCCCCAACCATAGCACTAACATTAGCCCACCAATTCCAACCTAAAACAACCCCCAAAACTCACCCAAAACCCTTCAAAAAACCCATTAAAATCCAAATTCGGGATTCCACATAAAACCATGTAAAAATTAACTATGTTGGACCTTATGGGTAGTAAACAACATATATATCTTCAACAAATCGAAAGCTCAAGTTAAAGACAATAAAGTTTGCATTTTTAATCTAAAAACTCAAAACCCCAAACTACAAAATCTATGAGCTTTATGAAAACTAATGGTACCATCTTAAAGAGGAAGAGGAGGAGAAGTTAAAAACGAGATTACCTTGCAAAAATTCACCAACAAAAATCAAATGAGGTGATGAAATGGAGATTTGGAGAGGAAGTGGCTTTTAACGTGAAAGAGAGGAAATGAAGGAGATGAAGATAGGACATAAAGTGGTCTTTTAAATTAAAGGGGGTTTAAAAAAATAGAAGACCATTTAATTACACATTTGCCATTAATGAGATGGCATATCTCATCCACATTTAAAATCCATGAAATTGATTCCCAAAACAATTTAAGTCCAACATAAAATAATTCGTTTTGAAAATACGAAGCCCAAATATTAATTTATTATTTTAATTATAAAAACCAAAACCCGAAACAATATTTTAATATTATTTTCTCCCGGCCCCCAAACCCGGGTGTTACAACTCTCCCCCACTTAAGGAAATTTCGTCCCCGAAATTTATCGGACAGGAAGAATCACAGAAACTGTCCCTCCACACTTCCTTCTCACCACAACATACTAACCAACTCAGTAGACTTACCACACAACAATAGCTATCTAATGCTAAGATCTCAACTGGTTCCCTCAAGGCATGTCAATTTAAAACTCAACTCAATCTCTTCAACAACATAGCACGAGATAGATCTAACTCACACTCCCAAATCACAGATACACAAAACACATTACGAACCCCATCTCTAACTCTGGTGGTAACCGCAACAAATAAACGACAGAACTAGTCCGATTCACAACTCATACAACACTGTTTGAATACTTGACCCATAACCTTCCCTGACTGATCATCTGACTTCAACAGGTAACCAAACACTATGCAAATATCTTCCAGAAATCTAGTCGAGATCTCGAATCTCTATTACCCACATTCATTAAGAACCTCCCACGAATGTAGCAACTAGAAGGGAACTGTTGCTCGGTCTTGACACGCTGGCAATCTATACACTTACTCTTATGCTAAACCACATCATCCATCAACTCAATCCAGAAGCACTCATCTTCAACCCACAATGCGTCTTCATACCACTCAAATGCAATACAAATGAACTGTCGTGTGCTCCGGCCAAAACAATACCTCTCAAAACACTATGTTAATCGGTACAACAATTATGTCTCTAAAATGCAGGACTCTATCATCTCTGAAACTGTATTCTGAAAGTCTTCCTTCCGATATGTCTTGCACGTGAGGTGCCAAGAATCTGTCTTGCAACGGTTTCTCTTCAAGCATTCTGACTCAATGTAGGTTTAACCCGAAACTCGGCCATAGAACGACTATCTTTGGGTAAACTGAATCTGGCAAATACAACTCGCAACCCAACTACTAATCTAACAACAATTATAACTCGGAACATCGGTTACTACGTTAACTCTCTTCGGATGGTACTCAATCTTGAGATTACGGTCTTCAAGCAATTCTAATAACTCATGATGTTCAAGTTTCAACCCTTCCTAAGTCGTCAAATATTTTCAAGCTCTGATGATATGTACATACACTGTGCATCTCTTACTGTACAAACTTTGTCTCTAAATCTTCGAAGCAATTTCATCTGTAATTAACTCTAAGTCCAGTGTCGGACAACTCTCCTCTCGGTCTTTCAACTATCTCGATGAATAGGCCACAATTCTTCTGTCTTGCATAAGCACACAACCTAACCCTACATGTAACGCATCACAATAGTTCACAAATTCTTTCTCTGATATGGGCTGGATCAAGGTCGAAGCTCGCTTCAAAGTCTCTTTAGATTTCTCAAGGGCTCGTTGTCTCGCATCTGACCACACAAACTAAACAGTTTTCTGTAGCAACTTGTCAAAGGAGCAGGGATCTTCAAAAGACTATTCACAAACCTCCAATAGTAACAATGCTAGACCTAGGAACTATAGATACCTGACACAATCTTCAATTTCTTCCAACTCACATCTTCTTCTGCCTACTTAGGATTTACTCTAATACACTCGGCTAATCTAAATGTCTTAGGAGGACATCTTCCTTGGCTCGGAGTTCGCGTTTGCTCATCTTGGCACACAACTAATTCTCTAATAGGATCTACAACACTAACTCCATAGCTTGTCATGGTCTTCTTTGGTACGTGAATACACCCATGTATCATCTATGAGGACTACTACAACTGATCAAAGAATTTAGGAAATATTCTGCTCAACATCTTTATGAAAGTAACTAACACACTAGTCAAACAAAGCGGCACCACTCAGAACTCAAAATGATCACATCTTGCCCCTAAAGTTGTCTTCGATACATATGTTTCTCTCTCACATTCAACTGGTAACAATCAGATCCCAAATTAATCTTCGAAAAGACTGAAGCACACACTAACTGATCAACAAATCACTGACACTCGGAAACGGATACTAATTATTCACTGTCACTTGTTTCAACTGTCTGAAATCTAAACACATTCTCGTATTGTCTCATTTCTTCTTCACAAATTGTATTGTCGCACTCTAAGATGATGCACTAGGCCTAATGAGTCTAAGGTCCAAAAAACCTCGTAATTGATCCTTCAACACTCTCAATTCTTTCGGGAGTCATAAGATACAGAGCAATCAAAACGGGAGCAAACTCGAAGACGGTCTCAATAACAAACTCTTCTCCTCTAACAAGAGATAAACCGGCAATTCTTCCAAACACTTCTAGGAAAAGAAAACACAAACTATCCTAACATTATGCGGTCTAATCTTCATTCAAAATCAAATCCATCACAATTGCTAAGCAAGCCTGTCAACTAAACTCAATCAACCTTTGACCTCTAAAACTGGATCAACATTCGACAAGAAGTTCACATCCTCACCTACCACTATAGTCTCACAAAAATCTGCAACTTCAAGGCAACTCTCTCTTTGTCTCAACGTATATCCTAGCTTTGTGCTCTACAAGCCAAACCATGTCAAAAACGTACATCGAAACCGTAGAAAGACAATTACTTCACATCTACTAGAAACTAGTAACCCTGAACCACCAACAAACATCTTCTGTACATTTCTCTGACCACCACTATCTCACTAAAAGGTCTAGTCACATGTGTCCTACGTCTAAGATCTCAACAAGTATATCTAATTTCTTTGCATGCTCACACAAACGGACGAATCTGCAGAAATTGCAACTTCACAAGTACACAGCTGTTAGTCTTCGGCCCTCTTGTCTTCAGGCTGGTCCTTCAACAAAATCTAACTCTTCTAAATCGTTCTTAGAGTATCTCGAAACCTCAAAATTCAGTTCTGATCACACATAAACTATCACGCTTGAACTTGTTCTATAACATCGGTCCTAACGACTCAAAGTATCCCACTACCAACAATCTGGAGTCAAAACTCAAGACTTCCTTCTCGACTTAACTATATCGGGAGTGACTTCATCTATCCTTCCCGCTGGAAGACAACTCAGATGCACACTGGCCTAATCGCACAAATCGATTCCCACTCACGGATACTGATCGGCTGTCTTGTATTAAAACTACAGGCTGAACTCCAACGATCACCAACTAACGTTTCTGAATTTCAGATTACTCACACAAGACCCTTACCTTGATCTCGTCTAGAGAACTAAGGCGCTCACACCTACCTCTAACACCTCATCGGGCACATTCAACCTTGCGTGCTTGCTAACAACACACGGAAGTACGGATTCAGAATCAATCAAAAAGGAACAAACTCAAAATTGTACCAAGGGCTTATCTACTATAACATCGATACCCCTCTGAATTTCACTCAAAGGCCTTTGCTTCTTTTCACCAACAAATACCAGAAATGATCACATCGTCCCTCACCAACGAGAATCAACCCACATACACCCTGACTCAAACAACCCAATGGTACCTCAACTCCGGTACAACCATACTCCCCTAACTACAGCAAAGAACTTCCTCAACATCGTCCACATTTTCAGAAACCACAACTTCTACTTACCGATTCACGGCCCACACACTGGCCTCAAACTTACTAAAAGCAATAAATCAATCAACAACTTAACATACAAATTGGGTTAGCAAAGGAAAGGTCCAAGTGGCTCAAGTATGATTTCCCTCACTTAAAAATCCTTTTTTTTCCGATGTAATAGAAGCAATGGGACTCTACTAAACATACTTAAAGCAACATACACGTACGATCAAACAATCACACATCACATCATGCACGAATAACAAGGAACATGCTTACATGGCAAGCAAACACCGTGAAATTTAATATAAGAACTTAACTTACCTCACTTACCTGCCCAAGGTCTCGGAAACCTTAGGCTCTGATACCAACAAATGTAACCCCCTCGCCCCGGTCTGGTCGGCTGACCGGTTCGAGTAGGCTACACGGGGAAAACCGATGTGAAACCCGTTAAGGTCTCACCTCGGTTAACAACCCTAGAAAATTCCTTTTAACTTTATCTTGTCTATGGGCATCATTAACTCCCTATGTGAAACACGACAGTGGAAACACAAACAATAGCAACGACAATCCAAACAACATTTTAAAACAACCCATTTTAGTCCTTTACAGCAGGCCGTATCGAAACACCCTAAGGGCGTTTCGATACGCCTTGACTTAGTCAACAGGCCATGGTCAACCTGATGCGACCGTTTCGAAACAGGGGTGACCCATATCGAAACGACCCCAACGGTCAACTTCTCGTGGTCAACGAGATTTTGACCGTTTCGAAACTCTCAGACCCGTTTCAGAACACCTTCATCTCGGTATTTTCTCAGAATTCCATTGGCAAAAATGTATCGAAACGGCCTCAACGCGTTTCGAAATGCCCGGCCAAAAACAAAGGGACCGTATCGAAACAGGGTAGCCCGTTTCGAAACACCCTCTGTCTGCAGATTGGTTTATGGCACAAGGATGTCCCAAAAACACCACTAAGACCCACACAATACACTAACATAATCCCTAAGGCAAAATCAACATCTACCAACATGCTCAACACACCACAAGCATATAAGAACCACCCATTAAAGAATCAACAACATCCAACACATGCTTCATACATAAAACTTAAGGTTCATGCTTCACAAGGACATGCACTTAAGCATTTAAGATAGGCAAGCTTAATATGGTTTACACTCCAAACATGGCATTCAAAAGCCGAACCAACAATATGATAAGGAAGAGTCTAACATGCTCTTAAAAGAAACCAACATCAACATACTTCAAAACTCAAATCGCAACATCTATCTCATTGCTTGACTATTACAATCTACAATTTAAAAATTCATACTTGAGCTAACCATAAGCAACTCTTGGAGGCCTTTCCTTACCCTTGCCACCCACAAGCTACTGATTTGCATTGTCGAACAAAAAGGGAGCGTAAGCATAAAAGCTTAGTGAGGGTAAGCTCATAAAACAAACCTTCGACAATGCAGGGTCCAAGCACGATCAACAACCAAGATAAAATGCATGATCTTACCTCCGATCCGCAAGAGCCAAAATAATCATGATGCATGAACATATTACCAAAATCATGTCATGCTCAACAAGTCCATAACCTCAACATATGGAAACGTATATAACCAACACATGAGCAACATACTCCACAATCCGTATTGGCACCTAGCTATGACTCGAATACGCGGATAACCGTTGGAACTCATATCCAACAACACAACCATTACCTGACGGTGGGATTACACTCATCACCGTTCACGCGGAGGGGATTCCACTCATCCTCACGCCTCATTTCACGCGGAGGGGATTCCACTCATCCTCACGCCCGTCGATGGGATTCCACTCATCACCGACATATATATATAAGAAGATTTCTGGGCGAACCCGTACTCCATCTTGATGACTACCATCATCAAGACCACGCGCGCATTTTGACTCACGTGTGCACACTAGACATCCTAATGATCGATCATTTGTACCCAAGCATACTAGTGCCAATACTACACATTTCATTAATCTTTCACAATATCATTTCATAATACTTCCGTGCTTAGAACGTACTCACCATGACTTACCATCATGCACAAACCACATTTCCATGCCTAGCATGTACTCACCATGATCCTCAGATCATACATTCACCTCATAATATCATTTCACATGTCAACACCATATGTATATCACTCACACAATATCACATCATATTTCATGCATATGTATATCTCCATCATGTTTATCATCAGCATGCATATAACAATGCATCAAACATGCCTCAGCATACATGTATACAACATATACATAACCAACACCATCACAATTTAACACGAGGCATAAACAACCATTAGAGAGTGCAACCAAAGTCTCTAATCAAAGTTTGGGATTAGGCTACCACTCTAATCCTAACTCTAGGTGGGTTTACCAATCCCATCCTAGGTTCACATGCTTGAACCAAATGCTCAAAACTATTTTAAAAATATTTAACCACGCACCTCCACCTCCAAGCTCAAATACCAAGCAACCATGGACTTCAAATTTCCGGATTTGTTCCCAAGGCTTCACCAACTCAAAACCTCGCTTCTAATCACCTCAACACAAGCAAAACAACCTCAAATCAACTCAAACATCAAAGTAGCTAACCCGGAATACAATTCAAACGTCAAACTCAACATTTCAAGTCATGATCAAACCTCAACTTTATCAAATTCGAGCAGCCCATACACCTTGATAAAAACCCAAGTTTCCAACACATTTTTACACCCACAAATGATCCCAAAGCAACCCCCAACCATAGCACTAACATTAGCCCACCAATTCCAACCTAAAACAACCCCCAAAACTCACCCAAAACCCTTCAAAAAACCCATTAAAACCCAAATTCGAGATTCCACATAAAACCATGTAAAAATTAACTATGTTGGACCTTATGGGTAGTAAACAACATATATATCTTCAACAAATCGAAAGCTCAAGTTAAAGACAATAAAGTTTGCATTTTTAATCTAAAAACTCAAAACCCCAAACTACAAAATCTATGAGCTTTATGAAAACTAATGGTACCATCTTAAAGAGGAAGAGGATGAGAAGTTAAAAACGAGATTACCTTGCAAAAATTCACCAACAAAAATCAAAGGAGGTGATGAAATGGAGATTTGGAGAGGAAGTGGCTTTTAACGTGAAAGAGAGGAAATGAAGGAGATGAAGATAGGAAATAAAGTGGTCTTTTAAATTAAAGGGGGTTTAAAAAAATAGAAGACCATTTAATTACACATTTGCCATTAATGAGATGACATATCTCATCCACATTTAAAATCCATGAAATTGATTCCCAAAACAATTTAAGTCCAACATAAAATAATTCGTTTTGAAAATACGAAGCCCAAATATTAATTTATTATTTTAATTATAAAAACCAAAACCCGAAACAATATTTTAATATTATTTTCTCCCGGCCCCCAAACCCGGGTGTTACACTGAATGCGACGTCCTCAACATCCCGGATACAAGGAATTGTGAATACCTTCAATCGCACAAATTCTAATTTCAGTCCTCATTCACATTGCTCATAATTGATTATTAAAATACATAAGCAGACTCGAGTTCAAGGTTCAATTCGGAGGCTTTCGGGTTAGAATTTCTCGAAACGGGCTTCAAAATCGGACTCAGGACGTCGAAAAACATAAAATATGATTTTTCGGGAAAAGTTGACTTTTTGGTCAAAGTCAACGCTGGCGTCAGCGGTCAAAGTCAACACTGACGTCACTAGTCCAAGGCTGACTCAGCGAGTTGACTCACTGGGTTGACTCGGTCAACGGGTCGGGTCGGGTCGGGTCAACGGGTCGGGTCGGTCAACGGGTCAGGTCAACGAGTTAACGGTTCGGGTCAACGGGTCGAACTGACGGGTTTGGGCTCGGTTCGGGTTAACTCAGTTCGGACTCAGGCGGACGCGGGTCGGGTCAATTTTGGTTTGGGCTTGGACTCACCGGGTACGGGCTAAAGGCCATTGGGCCTTAACAGGTCGGCCCAGCTTTATATAATTAAAAGGGCTAACCTGGTTATTGGGCCGGACCAGTTCTATCCAAACCGGTTTAATCTATACCGGTCCGGACCGGTTCACTTACCCAAAGCAACTGGCCATCGGACGGTCGTCGGGAAGTTCACCGGACGGTCACCGGAATGTCCATTTCGTGTTGTTTCTGCCGGAAAAACGAAGATCGTGAATTTATAAATTTATCTAAGCCGAGTATTCAACGATTTAACCCGAAATATGCCCGAAACTTACCCCAAAATTCTAAATCTCGCTGGAAAACCACGTAACACCGATGAGGGCTCTCACGACGTCGGTTGAACTCGGAACCTTAGGGGTTTTGCTCCCCGCCGCGTCAAGAGCCCAGATCTGGTGTCCGTCTCGCAAACGGACAGCAACCGGTGCCGAAAAATGCGAGAAACAATGGCGTTGTAGGCTTGGGTCACTGCCGAACTTTCAACCCACACTTCACGGCGAACGGTGGCGTGGTTGTGCGCGTGACTGGCGGCTTGGGGTTCAGAGTGAGACGATGCGCACGCCGGTAGTGGCGGTGAACGCCACGGCGTGGCGGTGGGGGAGGGAGAAATTACGGTGGCCGATTGTGTGTGTAAGGTGGAGGGTCGGTGATGGGAACATGAAGAGTTGGATAAGGGGGTCGATTTTTCTAGAAACATTAGATTCAAAAAGGGGTATTCTCAACGTTAGGTGGGGTAGTTGGGATATTTTGTGTATTATTATTATTATTTTAACTATTATAAGAACCGCTTAATAATAAGTAGGTGTAGGTTCATACCAGAAATGGCCTTAGCTCAAATGGCTAAGACTTAAGCAACCCATCCATAAGTCATGGGTTCAACTCCCCCAGACCACAAGTCCCCTTTTCTTTTTCATTTCATCCCTTTTTTTTATTATTATTATTATTTTCTTACCTCATATTTTATTAGGGGTGTTACAGATATATTATGTATATCACATGTGAAAATATAAAAAAATATGTGTAAATCGTATATGCATATAGAAAACCGTTAAAATTAGAATCAATATATGCATCAGCAAGCCCTAAGTATATTGTTGAGTGTGTAAAAGTTCTATTATTTACACCTTTTTTAACCCATATTTTTGCTGCATTCAAGCATCATTGCATTGCATTTAGGTTAGTTTTCAGTAAAACATCACAAAGGGACTAAAAGCACGGATTCTACTAAAAGATGGCTATTTTTGCAGGTATCTGCCATAGTAGACGTTGAAGGCAGGCGCAGGGCAGAGAAGCAGGAGAGCTGAACTGGACAAGCAGACGAAGAAGACGAAGCTGCCATGGACCTGTCGTGACAACATGGGGACAGCAGACTTATGAAGAGGAAAAGCAAAGTGGACCTCGATAGATAGAGAAAAATCTGCTCGTCTGTCGTGTGAAAGCCACATATTTTTCCAAGCCCCGGATCAAAAGATATGTCAAGCCAAAGCTCAAGGAGAGGAAATTCCTAGAAACAAGGATGCGGCTGGAAAGTAGGAGTCTTTAGAGATTTAGTCTTTATTAGAATCTTACTTTTAATTAAAGTTGTAATCCTTGTTACCTTAGAGGACTTGAGCCCAAAGCTTATATAAGGGCATAGATTTAACCTAGGAGATACCCCCGATTACCCCATAACCGAAACCTAAACCCCCCTGTCGTCCATCCGTCACCGACATGTTCTAAATCCCCCTAGGGCTACGGGTTGTTTTGTAAAGTAGTTGCAAGGGTTGTTTTGTTTTAGGATTTTTCAGTTCAATAAAATAAACTTCAAGTTCTCTTATTTTGGTTTTAACATCTTGCAAGAGCATCGGGAGAGCATTGTGAGGTTATCCATTTACTTAGCATCGGGAGAGTTAAGTATACGAAAGAAATAAGAGCAAGTTCTCTAGTTTATAGTTGAACTATCTTGTGCCTAGGGATAGGGCAAGGTTAAGTGGCTAAAGAAGAATTCATACACATCGGTGTTCATCCTTCGATTCACGCCGGGAGGTATCATCAAAGACGTGATCATCGACAGACTTGGACCTAGGGATAGGCCAAGGCAGATCTGGGATTCTTGCCAAACTTGAAGAACAGAGTTGGTGTGTCTGCTGCCGCGACAGCTAACGGACAGCCGCCGCGACAGGTGCTGTCAGCGACGGGAGCGACGACAGAACTAGAGTTCCTAAGCAATCCAATAACTGCACTACCGAGCAATTCAATACCAGCCCATTCTCTCTATCTTGATAACTCAATTCTTTTATTTGCGTTTTTATCTTATTATTCTCGTGACAACTCTCAAATATTTCTTTTACTTTCGTGCAGTAAATCAAGGTGAAGCTATTAGCCCAATCCCTGTGGAGACGATATCCGATACTTCGTATCACTTTACTACTTGCGTCGTGTACACTTGCACTACAATTGCGATAGACACTTTTACACGCAACAAGTTTTTGGCGCCGTTGCCGGGGATTGGCAACATAACTACACCTTTCTTTTATTGCACTTTTCGTTTTTGTTTTTGTTTTTTTCTTTTAATTTTTCTTTTTCTATTTTTCGTTAGTACTTTAAACTCTTGCTTTTCACAAGGTTATCTTGTTTATGCACAGATCTAAAAGAGGCGAAGATCCTGAGTATAAATTAGATCCGGAAATCGAACGTTCCTTCAATCTCAAGAAACAACTTCGCCACCTTTTAGACAGGAACGAGTACCTTGAGGAACAGCTCGAGAAGATGGCCCGTAATCCGCCCGCTGGTGATGGTGTACCGCCTGTCGGCGACCCACCCGCAGCAGCTGGACAACGGTCATGTCGTGACTACATGCTGAACGATCATGTAGAGCTAGAGACCACACTGCCGGATATTGATGTTGATAACTTCGAACTCAAGCCTGTCATGTTTAGTATGATCAACAACGCCGGGCAGTTTAGTGGTTCTGCGATAGAAGATGCTAGGGAGCATCTCAAAACGTTCCAGGAGATCTGTGGTTCGTTTAGACTACCAGGAGTTAATCCGGAGATACTGAGGCTTCGGTTATTTCCCCATTCATTGAGGGACAGAGCTAAGACTTGGTGGAATAAACTAACACCGGGTTCAATCGTAACTTGGGCAGATTTGTCTCGTGAATTCTTATCTCGTTTTAATCCTTCATATTTATCTGAGCGATTACGTAATGAAATTGCTACTTTTCAACAGGAAGATGACGAGCCAATGCACGAGGCCTGGGATAGGTTTACTACTCTTCTTCGGAACTGCCCAATGCATGGATTTCCCGTCTGGAATCAGGTAACTAAGTTTTATAATGCTGCTAACTTACAAACTCGCATTCGAATTGATTCTGCAGCAAATGGACTATTATTGGATAAAGATCCGGACGAGGCATTGCAAGTTCTGAAAAATCTAGCTAAGAATGAGGAGCAGTTTCCGACAGTTAGAAGAGGGGGTAAACGGGTACTTGCTGTCAAGGACTATGAGGCCGACAGCACTATGAAATCACAGGTAGCATTCCTTACTAAAGCAATGAAACGGTTATTAAATGAAGATGAATTACAAGGATTTGCTGTCGAGGAAGTTTGTACTATCTGTGAGGGAAATCATAGTAGGGATGAGTGCCCTATAAATGTAGAAGAGGGAAAATATGTTGGAAATTACAAGCCGAACTACAATTCCAACAACTACAACCCTAATTGGAGGAAGGATCCCAAATTTTCCTGGAGTAATCCTAACAATGCTCTGAATCCGCAAGCATATAATCAGAATCAGGGGGGTCCTAGATTGTTGACGCGACAGCAACTGCCGCCGCAAAACCTGCCGCAGCACCTGCCGCAGCAGCAGCAACAGCAGCCACCACCTGCCACGAGTAGTATATTGGAGCAGACTCTGGCCACCTTTATGTCTCAGACCGGTACGTATATGGAGAACATGAATCAGTTTGTCAAGAAGACGGAAACCTTTATGGATAAAACCGAGATGAGAATGACAAACCATGAAGCTACATTGAAATCTCTAGAGACACAAATGGGTCAGGTTTCGCAACATATTAAGCCAAGGCAGAATGGAGGATTTACGAGATGAGAATGATAAACCTGCCGAGGAAGCTGCCCCAACAGGTGATAAACAGACTGCTGCCGATGAGCCTGTCACGACAGCAGAAGCGACAGAGGAGAAAAAAGATGATTATCGTCCTCAGATTCGCATGCAGTGGGAAGGACGTATTGCTGATTATCGTCCTCCACCACCTTTTCCTCAACGGATACAGCAAGCTAAGCATGAATCTCAACTTAAAAAGATTTATGATATTTTTAAACAGGTTCATATTAATATTCCGTTGTTAGATGCTGTTAGGGAGATGCCCGGTTATGCTAAATTTCTCAAGGATGTTATGTCGAAAAAATCTAAACTTGGGGAATTTGAAACGGTAAGGATGCAAGAAGGTTGCATGAGTATTCTTCATCGGCAGCCACCCCAGAAAAAGAAGGATCCGGGGAGCTTCATCATACCTTGTGTAATCGGCGACAAATTCGTGGGTAAGGCACTTTGTGATCTTGGAGCTAGTGTTAATCTAATGCCCAAATCTATTTTTCAGAAATTAGGTATTGGCAAGGTGCGGCCCACGACAGTTACCCTACAGCTAGCCGACCGCTCTTACGCTCACCCCGAGGGAAAAATTGAAGATATTTTGGCAAGAGTGGATAAGCTTATTTTTCCTGCTGACTTTCTTATTTTAGATTGTGAGGCAGATGAGAACGCACCAGTCATCCTTGGGCGACCCTTCTTAGCCACGGGAAGATCATTGATTGATGTGGAGAAAGGAGAACTCACCATGCGCGTAAACGATCAAGAAATTAAGTTGAATGTTCTCCAAGCAATGAAACATGCTGATGTGGACGAGGAATGCAAGGCCATCATTGAGGTGACCTTTGATTACCCCTGCATCAGGTCGGGCTGCCGTGATATAAAATTTGGTCACTGTTGCGACAGCCACCTACAGGTCTGTCACGACAGCGATGACGACAGCAACGACGACAGCACCGACGACAGCAACTCCTCTGAATCCGATACATCTGATACTGAAAGTCATGAGGAGGTAAACTGGTTAGACCATCGTCCAGGTAAGTTATTCGAACCCTTGAATTACACTTCGGATAACCATTTAATCCAAAAGCCCTCTACTGTTGAACCACCTATCTTAGAACTTAAGCCCCTGCCAGGGCAGCTTAAATATGCTTATCTTGGTTGTGATGACACACTGCCCGTAATCATCTCTGCTAAGCTGCCGCAGGAACAGGAACGACAGTTGATCGACATGCTAAGGCAGCACAAAAAGGCGATTGGATGGACGATAGCAGACATTCAGGGCATTAGTCCGGCAATATGCATGCACAAAATCCTCCTAGATGAAGATCATAAGCCGACCATTGATGCCCAAAGGCGGTTAAACCTTGCGATGAAGGAGGTAGTGCGTAAAGAGATAATTAAATGGTTAGATGCTGGTATTATTTACGCCATCTCCGACAGCAAATGGGTAAGCCCGGTGCAATGTGTTCCCAAGAAAGGGGGCATGACCGTAATAACCAACGAAAACAATGAGTTAATCCCAACCAGGACTGTGACTGGTTGGAGGGTTTGTATGGACTATCGGAAGCTTAACAAAGCTACCCGAAAAGACCACTTTCCTTTACCCTTTATTGATCAAATGCTTGATAGATTAGCGGGTAAGCCTTACTATTGTTTTCTTGATGGTTACTCAGGTTATAACCAAATTGCTATTGCACCAGAGGATCAAGAGAAAACGACTTTCACATGCCCCTACGGAACGTACGCATTTAGGAGGATGCCGTTCGGCCTATGTAACGCACCTGCCACCTTCCAAAGGTGCATGATGGCTATATTCTCCGACATGGTAGAGGACTTCCTTGAGATTTTCATGGATGATTTTTCCGTCTTTGGAGACGATTTTGAGAGCTGCCTCGGCAACCTTCAAAAGGTTCTTGAAAGATGTAAAAAAGCTAATCTTGTTCTAAATTGGGAAAAGTGCCATTTTATGGTGGACGAAGGGATAGTCCTTGGCCATAAGATTAGCTGCCGTGGGATAGAAGTCGACAGGGCTAAGATTGAAGTCATAGAGAAGTTGCCGCCGCCAACAACAGTCAAGGGCATTAGAAGTTTTTTAGGGCATGCGGGTTTTTATCGGAGATTCATCGCAAATTTCTCGAAAATCACGAAGCCCCTATGCCATCTCTTAGAGCAGAACCGACCCTTTGACTTTAATGAAGAATGTACTGAAGCATTCAAGGTTCTGAAGGAAAAGTTAGTGACAGCCCCCATAGTACAGCCACCAGACTGGACACAGCCATTCGAGATCATGTGTGATGCTAGTGACTATGCTGTCGGGGCAGCACTTGGGCAGCACAGAGATAAGCTGTTTCACGTCATATACTATGCCAGCAAGACGTTGAATGACGCCCAAGTGAACTACACCACCACAGAAAAGGAGTTGTTAGCTGTGGTGTTCTCCATCGACAAGTTTCGTTCTTACATACTTGGAACGAAAGTAATAATACACACCGACCATTCTGCCCTCAAGTATTTGTTCGCAAAGAAGGACGCAAAACCTAGGTTGATACGATGGATATTGCTATTACAAGAGTTCGACCTTGAAATTAAGGACAAAAAGGGGACAGAAAATCAGGTGGCAGACCACTTGTCGAGGTTGGAGATGGGACAGAGTCTACCGTTAGATGAGACACACATACTGGAGACCTTCCCAGATGAGCAGCTCTTTGCTGCCGCAATCGCTGTCGCGACAGCCATGGCGGCAGGTAAGTCTTCTAACCTTCCCTGGTATGCTGATTTCGTTAATTTTATAGTTAGCGGAATATTACCTTCTGATCTTAATTATCAAGCAAGGAAGAGGTTCCAAAATGATGTTAAACATTATTATTGGGACGAACCTCTTCTTTTCAAAATGTGCGCAGATCAGGTTATAAGAAGGTGTGTACCACAAGAAGAGCAAGAAGACATTCTCCATCACTGCCATGCTTCACAATATGGAGGTCACTTAGGAGGCAATAAAACTGCTGCCAAGGTGCTGCAGTCAGGATTCTACTGGTCGACACTATATAAAGATGCACAGGAATTTTACAAAAACTGTGACAGGTGCCAGCGGACAGGTAACATCTCGAGGAGAAACGAGATACCACTGCAGAATATTCTAGAAGTCGAGATCTTCGACGTTTGGGGGATTGATTTTATGGGACCATTCCCATCTTCATGTGGAAATTTGTACATCCTCCTAGCAGTGGATTATGTCTCCAAGTGGGTTGAAGCAATCGCAACTCAAAAGAATGATGCCAAGACGGTCCAAAAGTTTTTGCATAAAAACATTTTTTCTAGATTTGGCATCCCTAGGGCGATTATCAGTGATGAAGGGAGACATTTCGATAATAGGGTAATTGCTGCCGCCTTGAAGAAATATGGTGTCAAGCACAGGATCGCGACAGCATACCACCCACAGACCAATGGACAGGCTGAGATATCCAATAGGGAAGTGAAGAACATTCTTGAAAAGATGGTTAAACCAACGAGGAAAGACTGGTCTTTATTTCTAAATGATGCATTATGGGCATACAGGACAGCTTTCAAGACTCCATTGGGCATGTCTCCATACCGACTGATTTATGGGAAAACCTGTCACTTGCCTGTCGAGATCGAGCACAAAGCATATTGGGCAATCAAGGCAGTGAATATGGACTTGGACAAGGCCGGCCAGAAAAGATTATTAGATCTGAACGAGATGGAAGAATTACGGACAATGGCCTACGACAACGCAAGGATCTACAAGGAAAAGACTAAGAGGTGGCACGACAAGAAACTGCTGCCACGACAGTTCTGCCCAGGGCAGCTTGTGTTGTTATTTAATTCTAGACTTAAACTCTTCCCAGGAAAGCTAAAGTCTAGATGGTCTGGCCCGTTCCAAGTGGTTCAAGTTTTTCCCCATGGTGCCATCACAATTCAATCATTAAAAGACGGGCACCAATTCAAAGTCAATGGACAACGCCTCAAGCACTATCAGGGGACTGAAGCCCCAAGAATACAGTAAGTGGTTACTTTGGGAGACGCCCCACAAGGCATCCCTAATTTAACCTAAGTTTTATTTTTATTTTTATTATTTTTATTATTTTATTAGGAATTAGGTTTATTTTATTCGAATAATGTTTTATTTTTCTAATTTCCGTTTTTAGGTAATAAAGGAGTCAAGAAGAAAAGGAGAAGTGACCCAAGCCCACCGCCCATCCATCAGCCCAATAAAGCCCATTTATGGAGACCTGTCGCTTCGGCTGCCGCCGCGGACGGATTTGACAGGCTGTCAACAGACTGACATGGCAGACGCATAACAGACGCATAAATGCGTGTCAGACGCGTCAGACACGCTAAATCCAATCTGCCGCTCCGTTATTCCCGCCTGCCATTGCAGCATTAAATGGGCAGCTACTCGACCGCTATAAAACCCCATTCTCATTTTCATTTTTTCTCACTTCTGCTTATTCTTCGTTGTTTTCTCCTCTAGTTTTCTTTGCTTTCTTCAGATTTCACAACCCTTGCAACCAACATGTCTACTAGACAGACCCGTCGTGGTGCTGCCTCAGCATCCTCCTCAGCAGCAGCAGTGAGGACAGCGACTAAAAATTTAAGTTTTTATTTTTCCTTTACTGATGCCTGCCTTTATCTTTTGTGATGTACTTTTCTTATTATTTTTGTCTTTATTTTTCATGTCATTTTGCATTGAGGGCAATGCAACCCTTGAGTTTGGGGGTGGCAACCCTCCATCATTAATGGAGTCTTAAGTACATTTTTTGTGTGTCTATTTATTTATTTAAGTTCTCTTAAAAAAATATCAGAAAATATAAAACTGTTGGCTTAAAACTGTGAAGTTAACTTACCTGTCATGACGGCTCTGTCGTGGCAGCATCTTTAGGACAGATTAAGGAGAAGTTTAGAGCCTTTATATAGTTCTGAAAACTTAAACACTTTTGTGACTGTTATATTGCTTAGATTTCTTTTAGCCAAACTAGAATAGGAAGCTTAGAACTTGAATAGCCCCTAGAGGTGCCTAACACTGGCTCTAGGAAAGAAGTTTAGCAAAAAGAAAATCAAAAACCTAGAGGTGCCCGAAACCGGCTCTAGGAAGCTAACTAGAGGTGCCCGAAACTGGCTCTAGAAAAATTTAGCTTGAAAATAGAAGAAAAAGAAGCATGAAAATGTGCCTTCTAAAAAAATAAACTTTGGCATAAAAATTCGAGTGAAGAAGTTGAATATTCTAGTGAAACTAAGAGAATCTTAGCATATAACTGTTCACAAGCATGCACACACTGCAAGAGAGCTATAGGGAGATTCCAGACAGATCCTAACCTTTCCGACAGGTTGCTGCCGCCATAGAGAATGAGCGACGGGTAAGGGACAGTTCACTGTTTGAAGGCCAACACAAAAAATTTTCATTTTTCTTTCTTCATTGCTTGAGGGCAAGCAAAAACTTGAGTTTGGGGGTGTGTTGAGTGTGTAAAAGTTCTATTATTTACACCTTTTTTAACCCATATTTTTGCTGCATTCAAGCATCATTGCATTGCATTTAGGTTAGTTTTCAGTAAAACATCACAAAGGGACTAAAAGCACGGATTCTACTAAAAGATGGCTATTTTTGCAGGTATCTTCCATAGTAGACGTTGAAGGCAGGCGCAGGGCAGAGAAGCAGGAGAGCTGAACTGGACAAGCAGACGAAGAAGACGAAGCTGTCGTGGACCTGTCGTGACAGCATGGGGACAGCAGACTTATGAAGAGGAAAAACAAAGTGGACCTCGATAGATAGAGAAAAATCTGCTCGTCTGTCGTGTGAAAGCCACATATTTTTCCAAGCCCCGGATCAAAAGATATGTCAAGCCAAAGCTCAAGGAGAGGAAATTCCTAGAAACAAGGATGCGGCTGGAAAGTAGGAGTCTTTAGAGATTTAGTCTTTATTAGAATCTTACTTTTAATTAAAGTTGTAATCCTTGTTACCTTAGAGGACTTGAGCCCAAAGCTTATATAAGGGCATAGATTTAACCTAGGAGATACCCCCGATTACCCCATAACCGAAACCTAAACCCCCCTGTCGTCCATCCGTCACCGACATGTTCTAAATCCCCCCTAGGGCTACGGGTTGTTTTGTAAAGTAGTTGCAATGGTTGTTTTGTTTTAGGATTTTTCAGTTCAATAAAATAAACTTCAAGTTCTCTTATTTTGGTTTTAACATCTTGCAAGAGCATCGGGAGAGCATTGTGAGGTTATCCATTTACTTAGCATCGGGAGAGTTAAGTATACGAAAGAAATAAGAGCAAGTTCTCTAGTTTATAGTTGAACTATCTTGTGCCTAGGGATAGGGCAAGGTTAAGTGGCTAAAGAAGAATTCATACACATCGGTGTTCATCCTTCGATTCACGCCGGGAGGTATCATCAAAGACGTGATCATCGACAGACTTGGACCTAGGGATAGGCCAAGGTAGATCTGGGATTCTTGCCAAACTTGGAGTACTGAGTTGGTGTGTTTGTTGCCGCGACGACCAACAGACTGCTGCCGCGACAGGTGCTGTCGGCGACGGGAGCGACGACAGAACTGGAGTTCCTAAGCAATCCAATACCTGCACTACCGAGCAATTCAATACCAGCCCATTCTCTCTATCTTGATAACTCAATTCTTTTATTTGCGTTTTTATCTTATTATTCTCGTGACAACTCTCAAATATTTCTTTTACTTTCGTGCAGTAAATCAAGGTGAAGCTATTAGCCCAATCCCTGTGGAGACGATATCCGATACTTCGTATCACTTTACTACTTGCGTCGTGTACACTTGCACTACAATTGCGATAGACACTTTTACACGCAACATATATGCATATAAAAATATATATGTGCACCTCTACGTATACACATATATATATATAGAGAGAGAGAGAGAGAGTTAGGATCAAGTTATATTGTGTAAAACTCTTTCAGTTTTACACGTTTTTTGGATCGTTGGATGGGGGAAATAGATGGCTGATATTAACCTCTTACTTTTTTCCCCAAGTGATAATCTTCACATATTCTACTATTAATCTCATTCATCCGTTTCACCCATCCAACGATCCAAAAAACGTGTAAAACTTAGAGAGTTTTACACTGTGTAACTGGATCATATATATATATATATATATATATATATATATATATATATATATATACAACTAAATTTGTACAGAAACTCGAAAACTCGACTCGATTCGAAAAAAATTTAAATAAAATTTGAACTATAAAATATGACTTGCAAACTCGAATTTTTCTGACTCTACTCAATTCGATCGAACGCACAACCCTAGTTTCAGAGGTTAATTTGTAGGATACTAAAAAAACCTTTGGGATACAATGAATTTTGGAATATATATACAATAAATTTTGAAATATATATTGGATTATGAAATACAAAAAATTTTATGCATTTGTGCTCTTTGTAATTTCCCTTGCCACCATACGAGTTCATGAGCGAAGTGCTCAACTTATACGATGTGGCTCCAAGATAATTAATTTACATTTCATGGTGGCTGGTGATAGGCTTTATCATCGTTTGCAAATAATGTGTGTCTAGTTTTGTAGTGGTAGAACTAATTTTGAATCAACGTTATTTTATAAAGTTAATTTTGTCTAAAATTAATTTTAAAGTAACGTGATTTATGTTTGGGAATTTTTTTCTTAAAAATCACGATTGTATAAAAATATACTGTAAAAATCACGACGAAACGCAAAAGCTACATCTACCTTGCTTCTCCCAGAATCACATTTGGGGTCCATAATTGATTTTAGATTTTTGAATCCAAACATGTGGGCACGCGCGTTCGAGGACAAAAATCCCGTTAAATCGGGACTTTAGGCCTCCAAACACCCATCCAAACACACAAAAGAGGTATGTGCGTGGGGAAATTATTATAGTGTACCGCAATAAAAGAAATTTACACCAATTTGTTAATCGATTTTTTATATATCTTATTTGTAAAAGTTTAACTCAAAACCAAATTATTTATCCAAATGTATTCAAAAACTAAATACATCGATTAAATTAACTTGAAATTTAAACAAATTATTTATCCAGATTTAATAATTTTCTAAATTCTTATTTTTTAACTTAAATATTAAATAAGTTATCTAACTTTTAATTAAAATCAATAATGTCCCTCAACTCTGTAAAAAAAAATCAATTATGCCCTCAAATTCAGTTAAAATAATCAATTCAGCTCCCTCTGCCACATTATCATCCCACGTGTACTGCCACGTTAGCATTGTAGACCGCTACGCCAGCATTATAGATCGCCACGTCATCACCGTTAACTGTCACGTCAGCACTATAACGGTCAACGTCAGTCAAAGCGTTAATTTGATCAATTTCGCGAACTAGATATCACATTAAATGTATTTTTTGACGAAGTATGAAATTAAATTTTTAGGTCGACCTCAGGGCAAAAGTATCATTTTAGCGGGCCTAAATATAAATATGATATAGAGCTATTTCTTTGAATATTGTATATTTGGTGAGGCCAGAGAAACACGGGCTATAATGGAGATAGAATATATGGGCTCATTACCTTAAACACGGGCCATAATATACGTGGCATATTCGGGCCAGGCCTTATGTAATTTAGTTTGTAAAGGGAGGTTAAAAACGTCAATTGAGAATCGCAAAAAAGAAAAGGGAACGACTCCCCGATCCCCAAATCAGAACAGAAACTGAAGCAGAGTAATCCATTCATTTCCAAGCAACAAGTTTTAGGGTTTTGAATTTGACTCCCTTGACAATGGCGGCGATTTACAGTCTTTACATAATCAATAAATCCGGAGGCTTGATCTTCTATAAGGTATCATTTCTTTCAAATATTGTCTGTTTGTTTCTCGACAATATTTGGTAAAATTTTTTCCTTTTTTAAAGGATTATGGATCAAAGGGACGCATGGATACGAATGATAGCTTGAGAGTGGCTAGTTTATGGCATTCGATGCACGCGATCTCACAGCAACTATCGCCTACCACTGGTTGTACGGGAATTGAGTTACTTGAAGCTGATACATTTGATCTCAATTGTTTTCAATCCCTAACTGGTATTTTTTTTGTCTTTTAATATCAATTATATTATCTTTATTAATAGGAAAATTTTGAAGTGCCGAATTAGAATTGGAAGAGACTGATTTGAAGATCTGATTTAGTGATTTTCCCACCGAAAGTTGTAGACTATAATTGTTCAGCCATTGTTTCAATGATCCTAGATTCGATAAAAGGAATTGTTTTTTTTTTTTCATCCCCCCTAAAATACGGGTATTGGTAGTTTATATCATGTAAGATGATGAATTGAAAATGAAATTTTGTGGAAATTTACTTATACATAAATATAAAAAGTTGACTAATATATATTGAACGCAGTTGGCAATGCTTGCTTTCCGCTTTCTTGAAGCTTGAAACCATAGTACTAGCAAATGTTGCCTGTGAAATACTTTGTAATTTAATGCTTGTTGGGCAATTCTATATGCTTTAATTTGAAGATGGGGTGTTGACTTTGAAATATCTGTCGACTGATTGTGCCATTAGTGACAGATTAAGTGTTACCAATTGGAAGGGAGAAACCTATTATGTCTGATTGTGCCATTAGTGATAAGTTCGGCCCTTAAGAATGTATTATCGGAAAATTGACAAGCTTGAAATGTCTCGTGACAATTTATGCTCGATGATTTTCTTGTTCATGCATTTGACCTGAGATGGCATTTTGCAAACATGGGTTTTTTGGGAGGTAGTCTCACGTGTATGTTCTCCGAAACCATGATTTTTGTAGATAACCAAACATTATGTTCTCTACAATGTTAGATTTTGTGAATATGTATTATGATGTACAGGGACAAAGTTCTTTGTGGTTTGTGAACCTGGGACACAGAACATGGAGGCTCTTTTGAAAGTTGTCTACGAGCTCTACACAGATTATGTTTTGAAGAATCCCTTCTACGAGATGGAGATGCCTATACGATGCGAACTCTTTGACATCAACCTGACACAGGCAATACAAAAGGATCGTGTTGCACTTTTGGGACGATGAGCTGTCCTCGAACCTTTATCTGAACAAAATTCCATCACCATATTTTATTTTTCATCCGCACACCCTCAATAGACATGTTTTTTTCATCAAACTTCCATCACCATATTTTATTTTTCATCCGCACACCCATGCTTAGCTTTTTTCCCGACTGAACAGTTATAAAATTAATGAAAATTCCTGTTATATGTGTGTTCCTCAATTATTTGTTTATTATTGTTTTCGATCAACAGCAGGGCACATCTTATATATGTTAATAGACATAGTGAATCATTATATTATCGTTTTATTGGAGGAGAAAACAGAGATGTTTTCGTATCCTCGGCGGATTCCGATAAGAAAGAAAATTCTGGTCTTAGTAACTAGCTTTGAAAAGATGCATCTCAATGTCATAACAAACAGAACATTCTTACACTGTGTTTCGGATGAGCTTAGTTACATTGGCATACAAACACCCATATGCTAAGCTCAATATCATTTTCATACAAATTTAAACATGTATCCTTCACCTTCTCTCAATCATGATGGTATTATACAAAGCAAAATCCATATCATATTCGTACATTCTCTTAAATCTGAGCTTGATGAATTTCAGAGCTAGATTTAAAAGGTTTAACCGGAAAGAACTGCACACGACCTTGTTCCTGTTTCCTGCCTAAATCCCAGAAATAATTCATATGGATGTTCAAATCAGGAAGAAAATTGCAGCTGCAAACGAAAAGTTTTCATCTAAACATGTAGCGGTGAAGCAGAAGGCTTTGGGTAAGTGGTTGGTTTACCATTGGAATGGTTGTGAGCGTTTCCGCGGTGTTTCTGATTTCTTTTCGGCATCTCACCTGGCTCCTGAAGCTTCACGAGTGTTGTTACCACTTCATCCATGCTTGGCCTGCACTTGGGTTCTACGGCTAAGCACTGGAGTGCAAGGTTAGCAACCTCTTGCGCCCGGTTCAGTGAATACTGCCCTTGGAGACGGGTGTCAATTACACGGAATATCCTCCGTTTGCTGGTCAGGTAAGGTTTCGCCCAATCCACCAGACTCTGCTCTCCAGATGGCCTGTTATTGTCTATAGCTTTTCGGCCGGATAACATTTCTAGTAGAACAACTCCAAAGCTGTATATGTCACTCTTGGCAGTCAAATGACCTTTCCAATAGAAAAAATTCAAATTGATATCAATACTCACAGTTTATCAACTTCATTTCATATGGTCCAACACAAAGAATTAATTGCAATGAGAAGTGGGTGCATTACTGCATTACCTGTGGCTAGATACTCTGGAGCAGCATATCCATAAGTTCCCATTACCCTAGTGGAAACATGGCTTCTGTCACCAGTTGGTCCATCCCTAGCTAACCCAAAGTCGGAGAGTTTCGCATTGTAATTCTGCAAATATTTAATGAAACAGTGGCATATAGCACATAAGCAAACCGAATTCATCATGCCACACAAATGTAAAGGGAAGCATTAACCGAGTTACATACCGAGTCAAGCAGGATATTAGCAGTTTTGAAGTCACGATATATGACTTGTGTTTTGGCATTGTGAAGGAAAGCAAGTCCTTTGGCAGCACCAAGAGCAACCTTCATCCGGATACCCCAAGGTAGTGGCGGAACACGTGACCCTCCTGTTTCGAGATTAAATTAGGCAGTGGATGGAGACACATGCTTTCACTACATATGAACTGAATGAATGTTTCAGCAATGTCAAGGAAACTCACTCCTAAATAAATGATTCTCCATGCTACCCCGAACCATGAACTCATATACCAGAAGCCGATGCTCATCCTCTAAGCAGTAACCGATCAACTTTACAAGATTAGGGTGATGCAGTTGTCCAAGATAGTTGATTTCAGCCTAGAGACCAAAATTATAAAGGAAATCAAACTATACCATCCTAAGAGAATGTCCTTACTAATACATCAGAATTCTGTGGACTATTGAACAGTTTAGATTGGTTTCTTGTTCGAATGCAAACATGGTAAGCCTAATCGACGATATAACCAGCCATTTTAGAGAGAGAAAAGAAAAGGGATAAAACACTAACCAGCCATTCCTTGTGACCCTGAAATCCTTCTTGGTTGAGCCTTTTAGCAGCAATTATTATGCCAGTACCAGGCTTGGTAGGTTTGAGTGACTGTTCATCGATCCATCCTTTGAAGACAGAACCAAACCCACCTTCTCCTAGGACACTGTCTGGTCTGAAGTTTCTGGTGGCTGTCCTGAGCTCACTGAAAGTGAAGTTCTTTAAATTTGAAGACTGCAAAATCTCACCTTCACTCCGGGGAGTTTGTGGAATTGAAGCTAAAGACTCCTTGCCGCTTGAACAACTTAAATTGTTTCCATTTCTGCTGGCACTCCTCGAATTCACTGCTGTAACACAATGGCTAATTTCAAATACCTTATAAGATATATAAACTCAAGCTTTTAAAGCTCCATACAGGATCCATGTTACAATTTGAGCTTGTGATGATCAAATTATGATTTCAACAATAGAAAACAAAGGCATGCAAGTTCATCTTAAATCAACAAAACAAGAAAAAAAAAGCTTTAAGCAAAATAAGAAACCAAACATCATTGAACTCACCTGCGCTAGGACTGACAGACTTGATGCGATGGCTCAAGCAAGCTCCCATCAAACAAGAATAAAACCCAGATCTTTCTTTCTTTCTTTCAAAATTCCCCCTTTTTTCCCCTATGTCTTCTCTTACAAAGACCAACCTTCCCCAAATAAAACACACCAACCAGAAAACCAAAAAGGGGGAAAAGAAAACCGATAAAGATTATCTTTTTCGAGCAGACCCTTTTTTTGGTTCAGTCTTTCAAAGGTGGGTTTGGAATGATGATGATTGATGATTGATGATGATGAGAAAAGACCATCAAAACCAACAAGTAAAGGCAAAAAGGGTTACTCCACTATTGGATTTCGCTTGCTTATTTTGCTTCTTACCCTTATAAGTAGTCCATTTTAGACCTCAGCCAACCAAAGTTGACTCGTTCTTCAGCTTCTTTTGTCTGTTTTCCTCAAGAAATCACCATGTGACCAAGCCAATATAATATTCTAAACTAACCAACTTTTTAAATGATTTCTTACTTTTTTACACTTTCCATTAGCCCATAAGCCAAGAACACTTGAAAAAACTAGTAAAAACTTGCATGAAGTTATAATAAAAATCAAACCTTGTTTGTTGTATTCATAAGCCGTTGGATGCCATTGATTAAGCTTTTGCTCGATGGTAAGATTCAAGTCAACCCTTTTCATAACTCCTGTTAAGAACCTTTGTCTTCAGCGTTGGATTTACGTTGAAAAACTGTTGCTTTTCCCAATGTGACTGATTCCCATGTTTCTGAGAAATGATTTGTGATTTGTTTGCATATGCGCCATGACTCTTCTTTCGCCGTTGGCTTTGTCATCATTGTTTTTTAGACAATTGTTTTCTAAATCTAGTCATTCCTGTATGTAGATTCTAACGTGAATTATTTTGTAAAGGGTAAACAACGCCATTAGTTACTAAATTATTTTTGGTCATCAAAGTATTATATTTGGTAAATTTGTCACTAATTTTTTTCTTATTTTGCTCACTATATTTTTTTTTTCTGTTTTGGTCGCCAATCTATTGCTTTTTTCTTGTTTTAGTCACCTAATTATTGGTTTTTCGTGAATTTTTAACGGCGGATAACCAAAATAGAAAAAAAAAATATAACGTTAGTGACGATTTTGCCAAAAATAATAATTTTATGACTAAAACAGAAAATGAGAATAATTTAAACCCCTACGCTAAAATTCTTAAAATTAAGACACTTGTAAAAATAAAATATTTGCATCGATTGTGTATGGGATATATATATAGTAAACTTGTAAAATTCATAATTAATAAATATTCTGGATGCATGCAACTATGTATAAATGAAAATCATTTGTTTCTCCAAACATGTATTTGCACCTAACATTACTTTCATACTCGTTTTATAATTTATATTGTGGCCGTCGATCAATGATACCTCTTAAATTAATTAATTGACTGTTAATTAATACATTTCAAGTAGACATGATTATTTAAATCATAAAAAATATGTGATAAATAAATACATTAAAATGAATTGTTGATATATAAAACGTTATAGAAACGTACAAGGACAAAATTTTCTACTCTTTTTGGTATCACTTTTTATGTTAAATATTAAAATTTTAAATTTTAAGTTTTAATTTAAAATTTTAAATTTCAAATCATAATCATTAAACCCTAAAATACACATTATCCCTAATTTCTTAAACTCTAATTCTAAACATTAACACTACTTTAAACCTGATTTTTCAGTGTCGAGACATAAAAAAAAACACCGAAAATGGACAAAAGATTTCTATTCTTTTTTTTTACAGAAAACCGTTGGTTATATTAAAAAGAAAATGTTCATAATTACAATGAGGGTTTATGATCACAATTAGAGGTGGCAATCAGGTCATTCGGTTCGGGTCATTTCGGGTCTATCTAGAATCGATTTAGATTCGGTTCGGGTCAGTTCAGTTCAGGTTCGGGTCTAATTCGGGTCTGTGTTGAGTCAGATTCGGTTCGGGTATTGGATCGGGTCAAAATCGGATCGGTTGTTTTCGGGTCGGGTCAATATCGGATCGGTCGCTTTCGGTTCGGGTCAAAATCGGGTCGTTCGGGTCGCTTTCGGGTCGGGTCGATTTCGGGTCAGGTCAACATTTCAACTTTCGGGTCAATTCGATTTGAGTTAGGTTAAAGGTTTGAGGTTTAGTATTTATAGTTTAGTTTAGAGTTATTGATGTATGAGATTAATTTTGATTCAACTTGTTAATCTATGCATTTGAATTTGATTAAATATTTAAATCAAAGCTTCATGTATCCATATCAAATTTTTTTGTATAATTATATTAAATCAAAGTTTATTATATGTAATAATAATAATAATAATAATAATATAATTTCTAAAATGAATTAATTTATTAAACTTAGGATCTAATTGAGCTAACTAAAATTTAAAAGCATAAATCACGGACATAATTAAAATAATTCTAAAACTAAATGTGAAATTTCAATTAAATTAATCTAAATTGAAACTCAATTAAATTTAAAAAAAAAAGAAAAAAGAGAAAGATAATTGGTAAAAATAAAGAGGGAAAAGACAAAAATTTGGAGGGAAATAAGCCACTAATTTTTTAAGCTAGATTGAAAAAAAAGAAAAAGACAATTGGAAAAAATAGAGAGAGAAAAGACAAAATTTTGGAGGGAAATAAGCCACCAATTTTTTAAGCTAGAGATTAATTACTTTTTAGGTCATGTTACATTTAAAATGTTACATTTTAGTATAGAGAGGAACAGTCTCTTCCATGATATAGAGGGAAAAGACAAAAATTTGGAGGGAAATAAGCCATCAATTTTTTAAGCTAGATTGAAAAAAAGAAAAAGACAATTGGAAAAAATAGAGAGAGAAAAGACAAAATTTTGGAGGGAAATAAGCCACCAATTTTTTAAGCTAGAGATTAATTACTTTTTAGGTCATGTTACATTTAAAATGTTACATTTTAGTATAGAGAGGAACAGTCTCTTCCATGATATAGTATAAAAAGATAATAAAACATACTTCCTTTTATTATTTATTATATTGTTAAAAATAGATATTCGGGTCAAAATTGGGTCAAAATCGGGTTAAAATCGGGTCGATATTCGGTTCAACTTTCGGTTCAGCTTTCGGTTCGGGTCAAATCGGTTCGGGTCCATTTCGGTTCAACAAAAAATTTCGGTTCGGTTCGGTTTATTTCGGGTTTCGGGTCAACTTCGAATCATCATGTTCGGGTCAAAATCGGGTTTCGGTTCGGGTTTCGGGTCTAGGGTCAAGTTTGCCATGTCTAATCACAATCATAAACTAAACACATAATTTGGACATTTATCTATAACCAATAACACAATAAAGTAGCCACTTGAGATCATACATGAAAAAAAATTAAAACCCAACTAAAAGACTCGAACAAAACATAGATATGAACAGATCTGACTACATGGGTAAACGAACCACAAAAAGGATCAAACTACTAAAAGACAACCGACAACCGCAAATCAGAGCGAGTGCCATGAGAATAGTATCCACAAACGCAAATCATGTATCCAAAGCGGATTCGAGGTCCAAAGCAGGGAAGATCAACAAGATAACTAAATAAGCGTCATCTTGATCAGTCGAGGCGGTGTCAAATCCAACTCTAAGAAAAATAAAAAACAAAAAAAATGTGTCGAAGGGTAAAAAAAACGTGCTACAAGGCAGAATTATTCTTATTAAAAACTGTTGAAAGGTTGTGAAACTTGTATTAAGAAGAAGGATTGACGAGAAGAAAGAAGAAATGGAAACTTTTATTTACTGTTATGTTAAATTACAAGGTGAAGATAAAACCTTAAATAGGCAAAGTAACGAACCTAACTAACTTGAAAACTATATCGAGTAACCCTAACTAACTATACTAACAACCTATACAAAACTGACTTTCAACACACCCCCTCAAGTTGGAGGGTGAAAAACATCCTTCACACCCAACTTGCTCAAAATATAAACATGTTGTGCAACCCCAAGACCTTTGGTGAGTATGTCAGCTTGTTGATCCTTGGTTGAAACATGTTTTGTCTTGACAATTCCTTTTTGAATTTTTTCGCGAATAAAATGGCAATCGATCTCTATGTGTTTGGTGTGTTCGTGATAAATTGGATTAACTGCTATTTGTAAAACAGCTTGACTATCACTAAGAAGCACAGCAGGACCATCAAGCTTCATCCCAAGCTCTTCTAATAGCCCTTGTATCCAAATGATCTCTGCAACAGTAGCTGCCATCCCTCTGTATTCTGCCTCAGCAGATGATCTCGAGACTGTATTCTGCTTTTTGATTTCCTACAAACCAGTGACTTTCCAAGCTTAACAACATACCCTGTGACAGATCGTCTCGTCATTGGACATGCTGCCTAGTCTGAGTCACAATAGCTCACCAATTTTAGTTCATTTTCTGCAGCAAAGAAAATCCCTTGACCAGGATTTTTTCTTATGTATCTTACAATTCTTAAAGCTGCTTCATAGTGACTCTTCTTTGGTGCCTGCATAAACTGACTCAAATGTTGCACACTAAAAGCAATATCTGGTCGTGTATTAGTGAGATATAACAATCTCTCAATTAGCCTTTGATATATCGTTACATCTTCAAGAAGTTCATCACTCTTAGCTGAATCTTTGCTGTGATTGTCTTTATCAAAATCAACAGTTGTTAACTTCTGATTGACCTCCAAAGGTGTTGAAGCATTTCGAGCACCCCCTAAACTTGTATCTGCAATAAGCTCCAGTGCATATTTACGTTGGCTAAGAATTATGCCTTCTTTAGATCTCAATACTTCTATTCCAAGGAAGTATTTAAGATTTCCCAGATCTTTCATCCTGAAATTTCCATTGAGAACATCTTTTAGCATGTTGATCATGTTTTCACAATTACCTGTAATAAGCAGATCATCCACATAGACTAAAACAACTACAATCTTGTCTCCTTCCCTCTTTGTAAACATAGAGTAATCATGAAGAATTTGATTGTATCCGTTATTTGTGAGAGCTTCTGACAACTTGAGGTTCCATTGCCTTGAAGCCTGTTTTAATTCATATAGGGATTTACGCAAACGACACACCATATTCCCCCCTCGATTGCTAAAGCCCTCAGGAAGGTTCATGTAGACTTCTTCATAGAGATCGCCTTATAAGAAGGCATTAAACACATCCATCTGAAACAAAGGCCAACCATACATTGCGGCCAATGCAATAACAACACGAACAGTAACTTGTTTTGCAACTGAAGAAAAAGTTTCTTGGTAGTCAAGACCCTCACGCTGGTTGTACCCTTTTGCAACGAGCCTTGCTTTGAACCTTTCAATGGTTCCATCAGCTTTGTATTTTACTTTATACACCCACTTACAGCCAATGGGCTTGTGCCCCGATGGTAATTGTGTAAGCTCCCATGTGCCATTTGCTTCAAGAGCCTCAACTTCCTGCTTCATTGCCTCGATCCACCTATCATCCTTGACAGCTTCATTATATGATGTAGGTTCTATGACTGAGGACAAAGAGGCTGCAAGGGATCGTGTATGGGATGGCAAGTGATGATAAGAAATGCAATTGGATATAGCACAAGAATTTGCAGCTTCTGGATCAGGCTGACTAGAACATACAAAGTCATTTAACCACGTGGGCGGCCTGGTACCACGTGATGACCTTCTTAAAGCTGGTTGTTCATGCACAGTACGTGAAGCATGAGGATCAACATGCAAATTTGGCTCACCAACATGAGGAGCATCTTCCTCTTGAAGATACAAGAAATCAGTATTAGAAGAATCTGTAGGAAAAAAAGAAGAAGTTTTAAACGAGAATTTAAATGAAAAAATGCTCTCATGAAACACAACATCACGATTAACAAAGAAACTTTTAGTTTCTAGGTTAAAAAGGATGTAACCCTTTTGTTCAAGAGAGTATGCAAAGAAAACCGAGGGAATAGCCCTTGAAGCAAACTTGTCTGTGCAATGAGGGACAGTGGCATATGCCAAACAACCAAAAACACGAAAATGATTAAAGTTAAGTTTCTTTTGAAACAACAATTCATAAGGAGACTTCCACTCCAAGACAACAGTAGGTAAACGATTAATGATGTAGCATGCAGCATGAATACATTCTCCCCAAAACTTTGTAGGGACATTAGACTGAAATTTTAAAGCACGAGCAACATTTAACAGATACCTATGCTCTCTTTCAGCAACACCATTCTGTTGTGGTGTATAAACACACGAATGCTGATGAACAATGCCATTAGAAGAGAAAAATCAACTCCTTCAGTAGCAAAAAACTCAGTTCCATTATCGCTACGAACAACCTTAATTTTAGAAGCAAATTGAGTATAAACATAGGCATGAAACTGCTTAAGAGCAACCAAAGCATCACTCTTAAGTTTAAGCAGAAAAATCCAAGTCATCCTGGTGTAATCATCAACAACCGTTAAAAAGAACCTTTCCCCACTATGAGTACTTACATGATATGGCCCCCATAAATCAATGTGTATAAAGCATTTTGTGACTCCAAAGAATCAGAAACACCATTGGAAGCCGAACCCACAGAACTGGAACTAGAACTCGAAAAAGAAGTGTTAGCATTTGAATTCACAGAATTAGCAACAGATCTATTATAAGACCCCCTTTTGTGAAACTTTGACTCATTAGGATAACCAATGAGCTTATAACAAGAATTTTTCTTGTGCCCCTTTATGTGACAATAATCACATACACCATTAAACTTTTTTCTCTGTTGTACACTTGAATATAAAGTTGTTGGCTCAGTCAAAACACTAGAAGAACTAGAATTCAAACGCTGTCCTTCCTCTTGAACAAGCATCGAGTATGCCTCATTCGCAGAAGGTAAAGGTTTCATTAATAAAATCTGACTTCTCGCCATAGAATATGTATCATTTAACCCCATAAGAAGTTGAAACAACCTTTGTTGCTTCACATGAGCAGTATTTTGCTGAGATGCCTCACAATTACAAGTTGTAAAAGGAACAAGAACATCATATTCATCCCACAACAAACGCAAACGAGTATAATAGACAGATATGGAAGAAAGACCCTGAGTATGTGCAGCTATTTCTCGATGCAAGAAATAGATTCTCGAACCATCAACCTTGTCAAATCTTTCCTTCAAATCCTTCCATACCAAAGAAGCTGAAGAAGCAAACACAATCCCAGTAGAAAGCTCCTGACTGACAGTGTTCAAGATCCAAGAAAGAACTAAAGCATTACATCTATCCCACTGTGACCTCAAATTCACAGAAACACTCTCCCTGGTGCAAGTGCCATCTATAAAACCAATTTTATTCTTTGCAAGCATAGCAATACGCATCGACCTACTCCACAAACTATAATTCTCAATTCCAGTTAACTGATGGGAAACCAATAAGGTTCCTGGCATGTCCGAGGGGTGTAGATACAACACATGATTGGAGTCGATCTCCATTGACACGCGAAAACAGAAAAGAAGAAAAAGATAAAAAGATCTAAAAGAAAAGAAAGAACTTGTAGTTCAATACCCAAGAACCAACGAGGAGACTCCACCGGAACGAACCCGAGTGACCTTTGATACCATGTTGAAAGGTTGTGAAACTTGTATTAAGAAGAAGGATTGACGAGAAGAAAGAAGAAATGAAAACTGTTTTTTACTGTTATGTTAAATTACAAGGTGAAGATAAAATCTTAAATAGGCAAAGTAACGAACCTAACTAACTTGAAAACTATATCGGGTAACCCTAACTAACTATACTAACAACCTATACAAAACTGACTTTCAACAAAAACTGAAAAAAATAAAATATAATATAATAAAAAAATACCGACAATCGACAACTAGTACTAAAGACAATGTCGCCGTCGACAGTTAAATCAAATAGAGAAAAAGAAGATGCGACCGCTCTAGAGAAAACTCTCTGAACTTTGATCGAATATGATTATACCATGCATGAGTGGTATCAATCTCAAGTCGATGATGGGCCTAAAATAGTTTACACAAACTATGTTGTTTAATTAAACCTTGAAAGTTAAATTAATATATTTTACTAAGCTATTCAAGCATCTAAAATTAATAAAAGTTTTCATTTCATTTATTCTGATTGTGATATATTTTCACAGTTAGAAATATGTTAAACAATGTTAAAATACTTTTAAGTATCAGTTGATCTAGTCGTATAAGATGTTAATTTTTTTTTAAATAAAATTAGAATTTAAATTCTGACATTGTAAATTGAACAAATTGAATTGGAAAGGTCACCAAAAAATAAATTTTTGTAATACCCGATTCGACTTAATTGGCCAATTTATTATATATGTCACGGTCCGTTTGCGTGATAGGCAAGACCGTGACGAGATGCTTGCTGGTCGTGCTTAAGTCGGGATGCGGGATAGCATTAAGGGTGTAGTACGTGTCGTACAGCCGTTCGGTCCTGGGGACAGGGAGTGCTGGTTAGGCACCACACTGGTCGGGAGCTGTCCCCGCTTCCCTGATGAGCCCATGAGAGGGCGAAACCAGTAAACATCGAGTGGAAAAGTCTGAGCCCCGGGCTTATGGGAGCCCTGGGTTGCCGCACGGGGGAGTTGTCCCTGCGTGAAGACTCTGACCCCGTGACAGATGGTATCAGAGCAGGTCCGTGTGCTAGCTATGAGCTTACCAAGCGCTCCATGTGCTGCGCGTAGCGGGTCAAGTGGACGAGCGAGTGCCTCACACCCGAGTGAAGTGGTGTCCGTGAGTGGGACCTCTAGAAAGAGACTGAGACGAGGTAGGGTAGGCAGGAAGCTACAGCGAAAGTTCGCCAAGCACTCGCAGAACCTCGGTAATGAGGGCGAGCAGGCAGGGAATTGCACACTCGATCTGGGTTGGTTCCCCATAGGAGTGGGAACGAGATTTCTCCCCATGCACGAGGGCGTGCATGAATTGAGTGGAGGAGATTGTCACGGTCCGTTTGCGTGATAGGCAAGACCGTGACGAGATGCTTGCTGGTCGTGCTTAAGTCGGGATGCGGGATAACATTAAGGGTGTAGTACGTGCCGTACAGCCATTCGGTCCTGGGGACAGGGCGTGCTGGTTAGGCACCACACTGGTCGGGAGCTGTCCCCGCTTCCCTGATGAGCCCGTGGGAGGGCGAAACCAGTAAGCATCGAGTGGAAAAGGCTGAGCCCCGGGCTTATGAGAGCCCTGGGTTGCCGCACGGGGGAGTTGTCCCTGCATGAAGACTCTGACCCCGTGACATATACATATGATTATATAAAAATTTGATATTTTTAGAGCTTTAAATGAGAAATTAATTCAAACGTTGTTGAGGAAAAATGTAGAACCAATTGTTTGTTAGTAAATACGCAACGATGCACAACGTGGGTAACGTGAATGTCCAGACCGGTCTAGCCTTCCGCGGGCTTGCAAATATTTTAACCCAAATATTCTCTAAAAAGAGCATATCATTTCCAATTATGGTTTTGAATTAAAAGAATAAATATTAAAAGTTTCTTTTAATTCAGACAATAATTTCAGAAACTGCTATTTAAAGGCTCATTAATTTTCAAATCACAAATGCAACATTAGGTCAAAAGTTTCCTTTATACCCTTCGTGAAACTCCTATAAATAGCGTGTAAACTTTCAAGGTTGTTACACATCTTAAAAATACATAAAATTTTTCTATTGTTTTACTCTGTAATTTTTTAAAGTAGTTTTTCGTGATAGGATAATAGAAGGTTATAGTTCGTAATCTCTGCAGTTGTGCTACTGTAGCTGATCATCTAGTTGTTGTATATTGGGAGATAGACGATAAAAAATCTCGAGTACCAAAGAGGAGAAAAAATTTGTAGCTACAAGCCTCAACTCGTTTCCAATCGGTTTGATTTTAAATATATTATATATTATGTTATATTTGATTAATAATAATATCAATATTTTACTTCATTGTTTATTATTTTATCCTTGGATTAACATTTGTTTTAACAAAATAAACATAAATAATACATAAATATAACTAAAAGTATTATAAAAACGTAACTTCTAACTATTAAAATTTAGTTTTTTTTATCAGAATTTAGTTTTTTTTTATGTATGAGTACTTATATGCCATTAATAACCCGTTTTAGAGATTATGAAGCATGCTATGACTTTTTCAAGGCATTTTCACTTAAATATCACCTTTAATTTTTTATTTATCATTTTGACATTTATGTAAAATTATTTTGTTGCACGGTATCCTTACCGTGAATTCGTCGGGTTAGCATAGCGAGTTCTATTGATTAGTTTTTAATGTGAGTAATGAAACATTTAAGCGTTAAAAGAAAACATTTTTTAATATAACTCGTCATGTAAGTCTGGCAAATTCTATTAAAAATTAAAAAAAAAAACTTGTCATTTCATCTTGACGATTTCAGTGAAAGAGTGATAAATTGAAAATAATTTTTGATGCATGTTAGGAAAATAATTTTTTAATGATAATATTTTATTGATAACGCCCCTTTTCGAAATTACCACGTATGATATATAAACATGACTACATGAGTTGACGTTTTATCCAAGAAAATATCTTTTCTAAAATGTTGATGTTAGATATTTTATTCTTTTTATCACTTCATAAAAAATAAGAAAATTATTTAAAAATGAATATTATTTTAATTCAAATCATGATTCAAGTCATTTTAAAAACCACATTAATTGAATTCATGTTTTTCTTATTGTCAAACCAAATTAAGTTACGTTGAAAATTCGAATTAATCAATTCGGATCAAAATCTAAAAAACATGCATATAATTTTCAACCGTGGAATGTAGCAATAAAGGGAGGCTTGTGAGTTGGGAGTAAGTTTGTCAAGTCTTTGGCAAAAGGGATGTTTCCCTTTCACCGAATCAGTTTGGTTATTTTCTTGGATGGTACCTTTAGTAAGGTGAACATTCGATTGCGTTAAGTCAAGCTAAAAATTTTTGAGTTAATTAAATTGACGAGTCTTATTTTATAACTCAAATTTTATTTAAAATTTTTTCGAGTCGAGTTGCTCGAATTTTTGTTCAAATTTTATAACCAAATTAGTGTCATGATACTAATTAATTATAATTTAAACGATTTTCTATAAAAATCACATTAAGACAGAATTGAAGGACTCAATATTTTTTCATATGTGATATATATAAGGCAGAGTTGAGGGACTCAACTCACACTTGAAATTTGGTTTATTACTTACTAAAAATTTTGAATTATTCGAATTGCTATTTTACAATTCAAACTTTATTTAAATTTTTTTAAGTCAAATTGAGTTTGTGAAATTACAAGTCAAGTCAGTAAAAATAGAGTTTTTTATATTAATTCAAATAATTTAAATTTTTCGAGTTAAATTTTACAATATAGGAATTGTTAATTATTGAATTCTGTTACTTTTTTGTTAACTGGGGTATTAGTTTGTTATCGTGGGCTAACAGCCTATAATGAATAAAAAAAAATTGAAGGCTGAAGTTATGGCAGGCGTCGACGGCCATATTGGAAATTGGGACCAATTGCTTACGACTTCGGTCATAAGGATGAAAATGAAAATAATAGAAATTGGAGGGGAAAATAGTAGAGACCAATTCAAGCATCAGAAAAATAAAAATCAGACTTTTTATACAAGAAACAACAAGCAACACACGTTTACATGCTGTGGACACGTGTTAATATGAGCACAAACAACGATGACGAGAATGTCTGAATCTTAATCTCAATCACTTAATAAAGATGAATATGAAGTTTATATTTAAATACTCATAAAAGTTGATTTTTACGTGTGTTTAAATATGATTTTCTTTTAATTGCAATCATATTCGACTTTTAACTAGAGGGAATAAGTAAATTTAGGTAAAAGTTGTTACAAAGTTGGCGTTAATCCAAGAATAAAATAATAAACAATAAAATCAAATATTGATATTATTATAAATCGAACAAAATAAAAAATAAAAATTAATAATTTAGATACAACATATCTAAAACCAAACCGATTGGGAACAAGTTCTGAAAGAAAACGTGTTGAGGCCTGCACGAACGCAGTTTCCTTAAGACAGATTTTCGGCCACTCCTATGGTGCTAGAGTTCATTGGTCGTCTGTCTCCCAAGATACAACAACATAAGATCAGCCACAGTTGCACTACTATGGAGATCACGAACTGACCCTTGCCTTCGCCTATCACCGAAAACCACTTGTAAAATTCACAAAGTAAAACAATAAAATTTTTCTGTGGTTTTTGAGTTGTGTAAAACCTAGAAGGTTTACTCCCTATTTATAGGAGTGTCATGAGGGTATAAGTGGAAATTTGACCTAATGGAGCATTTGATATTAAGAATCAATTAATTATTCTTATAAAGCAATTTCTAAAATTATTATCTGAATTAAAGGTAACTTCCAATATTTACCCTTTTAATTCCAAGATAAAATTTGACAAATTTATGCTTTTATTTGAGAAAAATTCACTTCAAATTTGGGTCAAAATATCTGCAAGCCCACGAAGGACCAGACCGGTTCAGACATTTGCGTTACCCACGTCGTGCCCGTCTGCACATTTACGAACCAACAATTGGTTCCACATTTTCCTCAACAACATTTGAATCAATTTCTTATTCAAAGCTCCAAAATTATCAAATTTTTCTAACAATCCCCCACATGAATGAAATTGATTTAATCAAAAACATTTTAACTAGGTAGGGGTCCACCCTTGAACCTTCCCTTGTGAAAGTATATTTACTTTACTAGCTGACCAGTAGACGTAATGTCCTTGAACTGTTCTGCCGTTTGTGTAAACGATGATATACTTCACACAACTACCTCTCTGACAAGAGTATTAGTTCTCATGGGTATGTCCATATGGCCATGGACATCGCCTGGTTCTGCAAGAGTTTGAAAGAACTATGCCCAATAGTCTCATTGAAGCGGCCTCACTTCACTCTCACATAGGTGACTTATGTTGCTTGACTCACAAAAGCACACAATGGTCATTAAAAGCATTACTTAGCCTAAACCACTTTGATCACTGTTTACATCATAGGAATGGACTTGGGGATAAGAGCCCTACAGTGACCGCACAGGTCTATGCAATTAGGTTGTCCCTTTGAACCTAGATATTGGGATCTCCAGTCAACTAGGTAGGGTTTTCCTTCACATAACACCTTAAATTTACATGGGCTTTAGTCTCATTCCTTTCGGGTTTTTTTTTCCGAACTTGATCTCAACTTAACCCTTTGGCTAGTGGATCCGCAATGTTATCATTTGATTTCAAAAAATCAATAGAGATAACTTCATTTGAGATCAGTTGTCTAACGGTATTAAGTCGACGACGCATATGTCTCGACTTACCCATTATACACAAAGCTCTGTGCTCTACCAATTGTGGGCATTGGCTTTGGTCGTTCATGAATATCCTTCAAGAAATTTTTGAAGCCATTCGACTTCTTTTCTAGACTTGTCTATACTACAACTCAAATTCTATGATTTGATTATAATCATTTTCTTAAAGATTTTCATGACACGGTTCCTCCTCCCAAAGTAAAGACATATCCACTTGTGCCTTTGATATCTTGAATATCAGATATCCAATTGCATCGGAGTATCCTTCTAAATAGTAGGATCTCTGAAATAATGCAATTCATAATCTCGAGTATATCTAAGATATCTCAATACCCTCACAATTGCTTTCTAGAGATTTTTACTTGAATTGCTTGTGAATCTACTTGAACTGCTCACAGTAGAAACAATATCTGGTCTATTGAATCTACTTGGTCAACACTTTGGTCTTTGTTCTTGAACAAAAGTTGGCATGTATTTATTGGAGTTATGGCTATGCCGAAAACATCCTTGCTAAACTTCTCTTGCCCGCGTAGTGTGACTACGTCAATATGAGACATTCAAGTGATCGTTTGATTTGGATGCCCAAAATCAAATATGTCAATCTCATATTTTTCATGTCAATCTTGAATTTGACAAGTCTTTGGTACGTTTACCATTTTATTGTTGCTTCCAACAATGAATATGTTATTAACATACAAACATAGAATAATATATCCAATGTTAGTAGTTTTGACATATACACATTTGTCATTCTCATTTATCTTGAAGTCGTTTGTCATCATGACATTATCGAACTTCTCATGTCTTTACTTTGGTGCTTGTTTAAGTCTATACAAGGACTTCACCAATCTACATACTTTTCTCTCTTGACTTGAAACTACATAACCCTCAGGTTGTTCCATGTATATTTCTTCATCAAGATCTTCATTTAGAAAAGCTCTTTTAACATCTATTCGATGTACGTCTAGATTTTGCAAAGCGACAATTGTAAGTATCATACTCATGGAGGTTATCCTTGATACATGCGATTATGCATCGAAATAGTCAAGACATTTGGTAACCTTTTATTACCAATCTGGCCTTATACTTATCAATTGTTCCATCTACTTTCATTTTCCGTTTGAAAATTCATTCAAAACTTAGTGGTTTAATTCACGGAGAAAGATCCACTAATTCCCCACGTATAGTTTTGCATGATGGAATCAATTTCACTCTTAATGGCATCCTTCCATAAGGTGCCTTCAGATGAATGTATAACATCATTATACGTTTGAGATTCAACCTCTAGCATAAAGTTTAGAAAAATGATCCAAAGAATTTTTCTACCCTTGCTCGTTTACTTCTTTGTGGCTCTATTTCAAGCTCAAACCCTTATTGATCATTTGAGCCATCTTTATCGATAATCTCCGAAGTTCGTTTCATTGAACTTTGACCAACTTCCCTAGCTTTACAAGGGAATACATTTTCAAAGAAAAAGCATCATTTGCTTCCATTATCGTATGCTTGTGAATCTTAGGGTTCTTCGATTCATACACAAGAAATCGATATACATTGCTATATTTTATATAGCCAATGAAAATACAATCGACCATATTTAGAGATCTATTCTCAGTTGCTTTAGTAATGAGGTCATTACCTTTGCAAGACACCCTCACATTTTCAAGTAGTTGTAGGAAAGTTTAATTACCTTCCATAACTTATATGGTGTCTAGTCTCTTTAATTATGGGGAATCTTGTTTAAAAAGTAATTAGCTTATAGAACAGCTTCCCCCACATGTTAGGCACATTATAAAACCTATGTTTGATTTTGATATAATTAGATCTTTAAGGATTAATTTGAAAAACTTAAAATTGTTTTTGTAAGTCCCTTAATAAGTTTTAAATCACCAACTCTTTAAAACTGATTTGAAAAACTCAAACTCAAAATATTTTCTAAGTGTTCCAAGGCCAAACTATTGAAAAATGTTCAGGTGTATCGATACACTCCCAAGCGTATCGATACCTTTTTACCAAAGTTGGCTACTGGAGGAACACGTATCGATACGGCAAACCCTCGTATCGATACGCCCCTGTGTTAAAGTCTAAAGAGTTTGAATGGCATACCGATACGGCAAACCCTCGTATCGATACGGCCTTAATAAATTTTTAAATGCAAGTCGGTTTAAATAATTTGACCGTTGGTGTCAGTTGGTTGGTAACCAAATTTTAAATGGTCGTTGACCCGTATCGATACGCCAAACCCTCGTACCGATACGGAAATCGACAGTGAGCTAAGTTGAGAAAAAGGTATCGATACGGCAAACCCCCATTTCGATACCCCGTACCGATACGCTTACGCGCATATCGATACCCCTTATTTATTGCACACAACGGCTCTTTCTTTTCTGAGACAGGTATCGATACACCTCCCCGCGTACCGATACACATAGCTGCAGAAGTGCATATATGGTGGTAAGAGAGGGTTCCAACGGCTTCATTTATGTTCCCAACCACCCAAACGGCTAGAAATCAATGAGAAGGTATAAAAGAGACATCCAAAAGCTCCAACAACAACTATTGATCATCAAGAAAACATCCATACATCAAATCCAAGCAATTGTGCAAAAATCTCATATTGTCTAGAAACCCCAATTGTAATTTTCATTCTTATCTTGTTCAATTGGGTTGAGTGCTTGTAATTGGGCTACAATTTGTATTGAGAGATACTCTATTAGCCAACAAATTCTTTGTTACCTTGTTGTGAGGATTGGGTTAAATTTTGGGTAGAAAAATTAACCGAAATTGTAAGTGTAACACCCCCTTCCCGGCCTGGTAGAGAACCGGGTCGGAGAGCGCTACCGAAAAACATAACGGAGATCGGAGACATAAATCCAAAGTTCAAAAAAAAATCATTTCGGATTATTTTATTAATCTCTTTTAAGACTTAACACTTAACTAATTAACAACTTACTCAAAAATTGAGGTCAATTTTAAACTTTTTCAAACTTAGGGACTAATTTGTAATTTTTACAAATTGGGGGTCCTTATCTGAAATTCGTGATATTATACTGAAATTAAACTTACTAGTTATTAGCCTGTAAAATCTCATTACTAACGGAGGTCATTTACCTATCTGATTAGACTAGGTAATGTTCAATAACTATTTTGTAAAGTATTCAAATCTATTTCTTTTTGAATTATCTTACTAAAATTCTTTACATATTTAAATGAGCCTAACAACTCACAAAAATCTTAGAGTCCTTTAATCAATATTTTATTACCAATTATGTCAATTTTATTACTAACTCAATAGTTAATATAGCTTTAAAACCTTATACAAAACATAGGTAAAATTTCACAATAGTAGGCCCACAAGATTAGTATAACTACTTTAACTACTTTGCCACCATACTAGGAGTTCATAAGGACAAAACACATTACTCTTTAATTGTAGTGACTTGCCAATCTTCCAACTAATCCCGATCTCGATCTATTACTTTCCTTAACCTGAAATGTTATGCAATGAATGCATTAGACTTACATAGTCTAAGCGAGGTAGCCAATGACAATGAATGAACATGTTATGTCATGTAGCATGCTTCCAAAAATGATCATAATGCAATAACATGGCATACTTTACATTCATAACAAAGCATAATATCATATCATGATCATAACATAGCATAACGTATAAAACACATAATATATTGGTACCATTGGATACGCGGATTCCCTGTACAACATATCATGAATCATAAATGAGCCGTAGCCCTGAGCCGTAGCTCCATGTATCTCTTATATAATATCATATCATGAGCATAACATAGCATACGTATCAAACACATAATATATTGGTACCATTGGATACGTGGATTCCCTGTACACCATATCATGAATCATAAATTAGCCGTAGCCCTGAGCCGTAGCTCCATGTATCTCTTATATAATATCATATCATGAGCATAACATAGCATACGTATCAAACACATAATATATTGGTACCATTGGATACGCGGATTCCCTGTACACCATATCATGAATCATAAATTAGCCGTAGCCCTGAGCCGTAGCTCCATGTATCCCTTACACTTCCATCCTTTTATCTCCCACATATAGGCCGTAGCCCTGGACCGTAGTCCTCCCTTACATGTTGAGCTCGAATAACCCTATGGCATGCCAATTGTATCCAACGTCCATAATTACACACAAATTCACATAGTCCATGATTTTCAAATCATATCATATCATATGAAATAACAAGATGAGCCGTAGCTCCATATCATGTAGCATTTCATAGTCATATTTGAACATATCAAAGTAATGCAAGGTACTTACCAAATTTTCCATTCGAGCATAGTTGCTCTACGTGAGCCCTTAACAAATGCAAACATAATCATAAATAATGCAACGGGAAGGCACCGAGCCTATCCCTTGACACAATTACAATCACATATCAGAACATAAAAACAAAGATCGGAATGACACCGCGTCACCCGAGACAAATGCATCCACACTCACCTCAATCCAAGCTTAGAGACATTTTCCTTATTCTCCAACTTTGTGGTTTCCTTCATTTCTACATCTTTTCTAACCAAACATTAAAGAAATATATCATTTAGTACATTAGGCAGCTTGCATTGTCCTCAAAGAAATATTTATATAAAATGTTCTATAACTTAAAATCTGATTTCGTTTGTTTTAAACGAAACTAGACTTAATAACCTTTTAAACCATATAAATTATAACTTTTAATTCTTCTTATTCAATTTATAATAAATTTCTAAAGTCGTTGTTGATGCAGATTTAGGGGCAAACTGTTACCCTGTTTTTATGACATTTACTTACTCAAAAATTCATATCTTTTTACTCACAACTCCAAATAAGGAGTTCTTTACCATTATAGAAAGCTTATAAACACACCATTAAGATCATGTATGGCACATATTTTTAACGTTTCCCAATCAGTACAGTTTTGCATTTTAAAACAGATCAATTTCAGGATCGAATCTGTCCAAGCTAAATTTAGTGGATTTAAAGCATATAAATTATATGTTTCACAATTCATTTGGTTCTGATATTTTAACCATATTAAATTACATGTATTAGCATAATAATGAAGTTCTAACATATTCAAAATCAAAGCATTCAAGTCCTCAATTTATCAATTTCCACAAAATAGTCCCCTTTTTATTCTTTAATAATCCTATATATGATCTAAATGGTTTTAACCTACCAATTGAGACTTAATTCAAGCTTGGCCATTTAATTTCATTCATTTCATGACTCCCCTGTTTCAAGTATAAATTTCCAGAATTTTATTGGCATTATTTAAGCCCCTATTATTTAAGCCCCTGTTTCAAGTATAGCAGATTCTAGATTTATTTAGTTTTAGTCCAGTAACTTCTACAACAATTCCGAGACCTATACTTAACATTTTTGAGCAAATCATACCTCTATTTCATGTAAAATTTTGTCCTCTACAACTTTGTAGAAGAACCCGTTTTCCAGAAATGACTCTAACATGCTCAAAAATGCAGTTTTCTACAGGACAGTTTACAAATCCGAATTTCTTTATTCTTTCTACCCTTATCTTTTACCAACCTTTAATTAATCTAATTTCATGCTTTTAATATATATATATACTAACATCAAATTAAAGGTAGTTGAGACTCTAATCTCAACTCTATTTCACTCACCTTGACAGACCGGTACTTTATTTTTATTTCTTGGGCTTGACGGTTGTTCTGAATCGACCTCGTATACCATGATAATTAATAAAAACTAATCAATAAAACAGTATCGAATATATATATAAAAATATTAATTAACTCGATACCGAAACTTAAACTAACTAGAGATTTGAGCTTACCCCGTCATCGATAGAAATTCGATATTACTATATCGAAAATATCGGACTACCAATCGAACATTGGATCGTATGCTACTATTTTTTTCTTTCTTTCTTTCTTTCTTTCTTTCTTTCTTTGCCGTGAATGGCTTCAATACTCTTGCCCCCCTTTTATACTAAATTTCCAGCCTTCAAGTCAATTCTTAGCCACAAATGGTGGCAAATTTCCATTTGAATTGTTTTTAGTCCATTTGCTTAAGTGGGATTGCTTTACACGGCAAACCACTTCATTCCCCTTTTTTTATAATAATAATAATAATAATAATAATAATAATAATAATAAACTATCATAAATTACCCCGAATAATATTTATTGATTCAGATAAGATCGAATAAATTAATCGATAAAAATATTCGGTCACCGGAACTTAATTCCGACTAGACCGGTTTTTGGGATGTGACAACTCTCTCCCCCTTTAAAGAAAATTCGTCCTCGAATTTTCTCCGACAAGAATATGCTCATCTATACGAGCTTGACTGAACTTAGACATCTAAACATAAAGATCGGATTAATCGGCAAGTCACAATACTCAATAAATAACTCCTAGGTGGCAAAGTAACATAACATACAACACAAACATACTTAAGTTTAGTCCAGAACCGACTAAACTCTAGCTCTGATACCACTAATGTAACACCCCCTTCCCGGCCTGGTAGAGAACCGGGTCGGAGAGCGCTACCGGAAACGATGCGGAGATCGGAGACATAAATCCAAAGTTCAAAAAAAAAATCATTTCGGATTATTTTATTAATATCTTTTAAGACTTAACACTTAACTAATTAACAACTTACTCAAAAATTGAGGTCAATTTTAAACTTTTTCAAACTTAGGGACTAATTTGTAATTTTTACAAATTGGGGGTCCTTATCTGAAATTCGTGATATTATACTGAAATTAAACTTACTAGTTATTAGCCTGTAAAATCTCATTACTAACGGAGGTCATTTACCTATCTGATTAGACTAGGTAATGTTCAATAACTATTTTGTAAAGTATTCAAATCTATTTCTTTTTGAATTATCTTACTAAAATTCTTTACATATTTAAATGAGCCTAACAACTCACAAAAATCTTAGAGTCCTTTAATCAATATTTTATTACCAATTATGTCAATTTTATTACTAACTCAATAGTTAATATAGCTTTAAAACCTTATACAAAACATAGGTAAAATTTCACAATAGTAGGCCCACAAGATTAGTATAACTACTTTAACTACTTTGCCACCATACTAGGAGTTCATAAGGACAAAACACTTTACTCTTTAATTGTAGTGACTTGTCAATCTTCCAACTAATCCCGATCTCGATCTATTACTTTCCTTAACCTGAAATGTTATGCAATGAATGCATTAGACTTACATAGTCTAAGCGAGGTAGCCAATGACAATGAATGAACATGTTATGTCATGTAGCATGCTTCCAAAAATGATCATAATGCAATAACATGGCATACTTTACATTCATAACAAAGCATAATATCATATCATGATCATAACATAGCATAACGTATAAAACACATAATATATTGGTACCATTGGATACGCGGATTCCCTGTACAACATATCATGAATCATAAATGAGCCGTAGCCCTGAGCCGTAGCTCCATGTATCTCTTATATAATATCATATCATGAGCATAACATAGCATACGTATCAAACACATAATATATTGGTACCATTGGATACGCGGATTCCCTGTACACCATATCATGAATCATAAATTAGCCGTAGCCCTGAGCCGTAGCTCCATGTATCTCTTATATAATATCATATCATGAGCATAACATAGCATACGTATCAAACACATAATATATTGGTACCATTGGATACGCGGATTCCCTGTACACCATATCATGAATCATAAATTAGCCGTAGCCCTGAGCCGTAGCTCCATGTATCCCTTACACTTCCATCCTTTTATCTCCCACATATAGGCCGTAGCCCTGGACCGTAGTCCTCCCTTACATGTTGAGCTCGAATAACCCTATGGCATGCCAATTGTATCCAACGTCCATAATTACACACAAATTCACATAGTCCATGATTTTCAAATCATATCATATCATATGAAATAACAAGATGAGCCGTAGCTCCATATCATGTAGCATTTCATAGTCATATTTGAACATATCAAAGTAATGCAAGGTACTTACCAAATTTTCCATTCGAGCATAGTTGCTCTACGTGAGCCCTTAACAAATGCAAACATAATCATAAATAATGCAACGGGAAGGCACCGAGCCTATCCCTTGACACAATTACAATCACATGTCAGAACATAAAAACAAAGATCGGAATGACACCGCGTCACCCGAGACAAATGCATCCACACTCACCTCAATCCAAGCTTAGAGACATTTTCCTTATTCTCCAACTTTGTGGTTTCCTTCATTTCTACATCTTTTCTAACCAAACATTAAAGAAATATATCATTTAGTACATTAGGCAGCTTGCATTGTCCTCAAAGAAATATTTATATAAAATGTTCTATAACTTAAAATCTGATTTCGTTTGTTTTAAACGAAACTAGACTTAATAACCTTTTAAACCATATAAATTATAACTTTTAATTCTTCTTATTCAATTTATAATAAATTTCTAAAGTCGTTGTTGATGCAGATTTAGGGGCAAACTGTTACCCTGTTTTTATGACATTTACTTACTCAAAAATTCATATCTTTTTACTCACAACTCCAAATAAGGAGTTCTTTACCATTATAGAAAGCTTATAAACACACAATTAAGATCATGTATGGCACATATTTTTAACGTTTCCCAATCAGTACAGTTTTGCATTTTAAAACAGATCAATTTCAGGATCGAATCTGTCCAAGCTAAATTTAGTGGATTTAAAGCATATAAATTATATGTTTCACAATTCATTTGGTTCTGATATTTTAACCATATTAAATTACATGTATTAGAATAATAATGAAGTTCTAACATATTCAAAATCAAAGCATTCAAGTCCTCAATTTATCAATTTCCACAAAATAGTCCCCTTTTTATTCTTTAATAATCCTATATATGATCTAAATGGTTTTAACCTACCAATTGAGACTTAATTCAAGCTTGGCCATTTAATTTCATTCATTTCATGACTCCCCTGTTTCAAGTATAAATTTCCAGAATTTTATTGGCATTATTTAAGCCCCTATCATTTTCGAATTTTACAATTTAGTATAGCAGATTCTAGATTTATTCAGTTTTAGTCCAGTAACTTCTACAACAATTCCGAGACCTATACTTAACATTTTTGAGCAAATCATACCTCTATTTCATGTAAAATTTTGTCCTCTACAACTTTGTAGAAGAACCCGTTTTCCAGAAATGACTCTAACATGCTCAAAAATGCAGTTTTCTACAGGACAGTTTACAAATCCGAATTTCTTTATTCTTTCTACCCTTATCTTTTACCAACCTTTAATTAATCTAATTTCATGCTTTTAATATATATATATACTAACATCAAATTAAAGGTAGTTGAGACTCTAATCTCAACTCTATTTCACTCACCTTGACAGACCGGTACTTTATTTTTATTTCTTGGGCTTGACGGTTGTTCTGAATCGACCTCGTATACCATGATAATTAATAAAAACTAATCAATAAAACAGTATCGAATATATATATAAAAATATTAATTAACTCGATACCGAAACTTAAACTAACTAGAGATTCGAGCTTACCCCGTCATCGATAGAAATTCGATATTACTATATCGAAAATATCGGACTACCAATCGAACATTGGATCGTATGCTACTATTTTTTTCTTTCTTTCTTTCTTTCTTTCTTTCTTTCTTTCTTTCTTTGCCGTGAATGGCTTCAATACTCTTGCCCCCCTTTTATACTAAATTTCCAGCCTTCAAGTCAATTCTTAGCCACAAATGGTGGCAAATTTCCATTTGAATTGTTTTTAGTCCATTTGCTTAAGTGGGATTGCTTTACACGGCAAACCACTTCATTCCCCTTTTTTTATAATAATAATAATAATAATAATAATAATAATAATAAACTATCATAAATTACCCCGAATAATATTTATTGATTCAGATAAGATCGAATAAATTAATCGATAAAAATATTCGGTCACCGGAACTTAATTCCGACTAGACCGGTTTTTGGGATGTGACAGTAAGGGTTGCCTCCTTAGCCTAGAAAAGGGGAAGAGCAATTAGTGGAATTGTTGCAAATCCTTAGTGAAGCTAAGGTAGTGGATGTAGAGTTCATTTGGAACTTGAACCACTCTAAAATCCCTTGCCAATCTTTTTAATTTGCAATTTCCACCACACAAACTTTAAATTTCCAATTCACCCCCCTCTTGGTTCATATCGATCTTTCGATCCACTCAACAATTGGTATCAGAGCCTACCTCTTTGAGGATTAACAACCACAAGAGGAGTTCCTTGGAAGAGTGTGATCATCATATATCAAGAGATGGCTTCAACCTCCGGTTCGGGCATGTGTGAGTCTCAATCCACTACAAAGCCTCCCTTCTTTAATGGTGATAACTATTCTTTTTGGAAGAATAGAATGCATCTCTTCATCAAGTCAAATGACTACCTAGTGTGGGATGTCATTGAAGATGGCCCTTATATTCCATTGAAGCAAGATGGTGAAGGCAAGATGGTCTTGAAGAAAAAGATGGAGATGAGTGAAGAAGAAAGGAAAAAGATTCAAGTCAATGATAAAGCTCTCCACATGCTCTTTTGTTCTTTCGGTCCGGACATCTATTCTAAGGTCTCATCCATCGAGAGTGCCAAAGAAGTGTTGGACACTCTTGAGACTACCTACGAGGGCACCAACGATGTTAAAGAAACTAAGATTGGAATTCTCAATCTTAGTTATGAAAATTTCAAGATGGAGCCCGATGAGACGGTATCCAAGATGTTTGATCGTTTCTCCACTATTGTCAATGGGCTCAAGGGTTTTGGAGAAATCATACCGGAAGACAAGCTTGTCCGGAAGCTACTCTATTCACTTCCCGAGTCTTGGGATGGGAAGAGAACCGCTATCATTGAAGCTAAGAATTTGAAAACTTTAAAGCTTGATGAGCTTGTGGGTTCTCTCCTTACTCATGAGATCATGAAGCAAGGAAGGGAAGAAGAGAAGAAGAAAGAAGAGAAAAAGGTAGAGAAGCTTGAGGTTGAGAATAAGAAGAAGATGGGAATAGCTCTCAAAGCTTCATTACATGAAGAGAGCTCGTCTAGTGAGGAGGATGAACTTGAAGAATTGGCTATGATAGCCAAACGATTCTCACGTTTTATGAGGTCCAACCGGGGAAGAAAATCCAAAGAAAGATGGACTTCAAAAGCAAGAACAAAGAAGAAGAAAGGGATCCTATCATTTGCTTTGAGTGCAAACAACCCGGCCACATACGTTCGGAGTGCCTTCAACTCAAGAAGAAGGGCTTTGAGAAGAAGAAGAAGCTCAAAGCCAAGCTTGCTACTTGGAGTGATGAGGAGTCATCGGAGGATGACGAACAAGAAGTGGCTAATCTTTGCCTCATGGCACTTGAGGAAGATTCCTCCATGGGGGAGCATTGCTACAAGGCCAAAGCACAAAGTCAAAACTCATGGTACCTTGATAGTGGATGCTCAAGGCATATGACCGGAGACAAGAGTAGATTCATGGATCTAAAGCCAAAAAGTGGAGGAATTGTGACATTTGGTGACAACTCCAAAGGCCACATTAAAGGTATTAGCTCCATAGGTAATCACTCTACTATTCTCATTGAAAATGTCTTATATGTCGATGGTCTTAAACACAATTTATTGAGCATAAGTCAATTGTGTGATAAAGGATTTAATATTTTATTTGATAAAAATGGATGCAAAATTGTAGACATTAAATCTAATAATATTATGCTCATAGGTCATCGCATAGGGAACATATACATGGTGCATCTAGATGACATTCATACATCTCATGCATGCTTAGTTGCACAAAATGAAAATGATGCATGGTTGTGGCATAGGAAACTAGGACATGCTAGCATAAGTGTTTTAGAAAAACTAGTCTCCCTTAATCTAGTTAGAGGTTTACCCAAGATAAAATTTTCAAATGATAAAATTTGTGATGCATGCTCAAAGGGTAAACAACATAGGTCTTCCTTTAAATTCATTAATGATGTTTCTACTAGTAGATGTTTACAACTTATCCATATGGATTTATTTGGGCCAATTAGGACTATGAGCTTGGGTGGTAAGTCTTATGCTTTTGTACTTGTTGATGATTTTTCTAGATTTACTTGGGTTCTATTTTTAAGTACTAAAGATGAGGCTTTTGAAAAATTCATCACATTTTCAAAATTAACCCAAAATGATCTTGAACTTAAAATTTCACATATTAGAAGTGATCATGGAACCGAGTTTCAAAATTTGAGGTTTGAAGATTTTTTAAATGAAAATGGTATTAGCCATAATTTTTCGGCTCCTCGAACTCCTCAACAAAATGGGGTAGTTGAGAGGAAAAATAGAACTTTGCAAGAAATGGCTAGAACTATGCTTTGTGAAAACAATTTACCTAAATATTTTTTGGCGGAAGCCACAAACACCGCTTGCTATATTGTAAATCGAGTAATGATTAGGCCAATTTTAAAGAAAACACCTTATGAGATTTTAAAATCTAAAAAGCCTAACATTAGCTATTTTCACCCTTTTGGTTGCAAGTGTTTTGTTTTAAATAATGGAAAAGACAACTTAGGTAAATTTGATGCAAAAAGTGATGAAGCTATTTTCATAGGTTACTCTTTAACCTCTAAAGCCTATCGAGTATTTAACAAAAGAACTTTAGTAGTAGAAGAATCTATTCATGTTGTATTCGATGATAACCTCCTTCCTAGGAAGAATTCTTGTGATGATGATGATGTAGGAATCATAAATGCCTTTAATGGAGGACAAACTTCAAAGGAGGATGAGATTCCAACAAAAGAAGAGGACACACAAGATCCACCTCTTGAAGCCTTGAAGGACTTGGCTCTTGAGGAAAAGGAAGTGAGCTACCCAAGAGAGTTGAACTATGTCAAAGATGGTGAAATCTTGGGTGATCCATCCAAGGGGGTAACCACTCGATCTTCTCTTAGATTAATGAATCATGTTGCATTTATCTCATGCATAGAGCCTAAGAATATTAAAGAAGCATTGAAAGATGACTTTTGGATTATGGCTATGCAAGAAGAGTTAAATCAATTTGAGAGAAGTAACGTTTGGACATTAGTTGATAGGCCTAGTAATCAATCTACAATAGGAACTAAATGAGTCTTTAGGAACAAGCTAGATGAGAGTGGTAACATTGTAAGAAATAAAGCTAGACTAGTAGCACAAGGTAACACTCAAGAAGATGGAATAAATTTTGATAAAACCTATGCACCCGTAGCTAGAATGGAAGCCATTAGGATGTTGCTTGCATATGCATGTTATCATAATTTCAAGCTTTTTCAAATGGATGTTAAAAGCGCATTTTTAAATGGTTCTATAAATGAAGAAGTGTATGTGGAACAACCACCGGATTTTGAAGACTCAAAATTTCCAAATCATGTTTTCAAACTCACCAAAGCTCTTTATGGCTTAAAACAAGCTCCTAGAGCTTGGTATGAAAGACTTTCAAACTTTTTAATTGAAAAGGGATTTGAAAAAGGTAAGGTGGACACTACACTTTTTATAAAAATGTATAAAAATGACATCTTAGTAGTTCAAATTTATGTTGATGATATTATTTTTGGTTCTACTAATGAATGTCATTGTCAAGAGTTTGTTAAGTTAATGCAAGGTGAATTTGAGATGAGCATGATGGGGGAGCTCTCATTCTTTTTGGGACTCCAAATCAAGCAAAAGAAGGATGACACCTTCATCAACCAAGCAAAATACATAAAGGATATGCTCAAGAAGTTTGGCTTGGAGAATGCAAAGCCTCAAGCCACACCTATGAGCTCATCTACAAAGCTTGACAAAGATGAAGGAGGTAAGTGTGTTGACTCTAAGCTTTATCGTTCTATGATTGGATCATTGCTTTACCTTACCGCAAGTAGACCGAATATCTTGTTTAGTGTTTGCTTGTGTGCTAGGTTTCAAGCTAGTCCTAGAGAGTCTCACCTTATAGCCGTTAAGAGAATCTTTAGGTACCTTAGAGATACTCCTTGTTTAGGTCTTTGGTACCCTAGAGACTCTACCTTCAACCTTCATGCTTACTCGGATGCGGATTATGGGGGTTGCAAAATCAATAGGAAAAGTACTTTGGGAACTTGTCAATTCCTAGGTAGTATGCTCATATCTTGGTTCTCTAAGAAACAAAATAGTGTAACCTTATCTACCACCGAAGCCGAGTACATATCCTTAGGGAGTTGTTGTGCTCAAGTCCTTTGGATGAAGCAACAACTCTTAGATTATGGAATTAAAGTTGAAACCATGCCCCTAAAATGTGACAACACTAGTGCAATATGCCTAACAAAAAATCCCATCCAACACTCTAGAACCAAACACATAGAGATAATACATCATTTCATTAGAGATCATGTCCTTAAGGAAGATGTGGTTATAGAGTATGTAGACACCTTAAATCAATTAGCGGACATATTTACAAAACCTTTAGACAAAGAGCGTTTTTGGTCCCTTAGGAGAGAGTTAGGTCTAGCTAGCCTATCTTGACCTTTTAGGACCTCTTTTGTGCTTAAATTTGCTTGATCTTGTGAAATGCCATGTTTATGTGTTTAGACTCCTAATTTCATCCATGCCTATAGTTAGGGGGAGTATGCTTCTATTAAAATATGCTTAGAACTGTTCATTCATCATTTGCATACTTTAAGGAGATTTTAAATTCGAGCCTATGGTTGTTCTTAGAACTAAATATGCATTTCTGGGCATAAGGTATCGATACGGATCTACGCTTATCGATACGTGTTCTTCATTCAGTTTCCTAGAATTTATTTCGCTTAAACGGGTATCGATACGATTAAACTCGTATCGATACGGGTCGTTTCGATACGGACCTCATCCGTTTCGATACGACTCTCCAACGGGCATTTTTGCAGAAATGACGATTCTACCCCCGTATTGATACACCCTCAGGCGTATCGATACTCGATTGTGCAGACAGCTTTAAATTTGGCTTTTAATGTGTTCAACGTTTACCAAAATTAAAACTCTTCAAAACCTAAAAACCCTAGCCGTTTTTGCCTATAAAAGGGCTCTTCCTCCCTCATATTTTCACACCTCAACTTAAAATCTAAAAGAGTTTTTGAATCAAGCAAGGCTTTAAGCTCTCTCTCATCACAATTGTGCTAGAATTTTCTTCAATCTCTCAAGTTTCTATCAAGGTAAAATCTCTTCTTTTTATTTTTCATTTTTTTTGTTTTGTTTTTGCTTTTAAACTTTTGTTTCTTCAAATTTTCTTTTTCTTCAAAACTTTTTTATTTTTCAATTTTTTTACCTTGGTTTTTAACCAAAATTGAAGAAATCTTTATGCACGATTTCTCTTTTAGATCATGGCACCAAAGGAATCGAGGAAGCGATCAAGGGTTTCTCAAACCGGTGAATCATCCACTCTTGGAGCGATTGCACGTCCGAACTATACTTCCATCTATGAGCAATCCTTTGAAGGTCCCACGGGTCTAGCTTATTTTCGTCAATTTGAGAATTATAAGATTCATGCGGAAAGGGTAATATCCATTCCTTTTCTCGACTCGAAGCGTTTTAAGTTTGAATATCTTCCTTTGTTTCGACGTTGGAATTTCATGGATTTCATATCTATTCCCGGTTTTTATTATCATCTTTTGGTTTTGATTTTCTACACTAATGCCAAATGTATTACTCGTAATGGGGAAGTTGTTGCCATTAGCTCTTATCTCATGGGAAAGAAAATCATCCTTGATGTCAAATCCATTTGTGAAGTTTTTAAATTAGAGGATGAGGGCCTTGAAGATGAGCATGCTTTGGGGCATGTTCTTAGTGGATCCGTCACCGCCCTAAATGCTCAAGACCGGATCTTACATTTGATGGTGTCTTGGTGGTTTCGTCCCTCCGGAGGAAAATATTCCACCATCCGTCAAGTGGATGATTTTTGGATCCGTTGCTTCCGTGAGTGAAAGCGCCCAAATCTTGCTCGACTCATGTTCGCAGAGATCGTCTACCTTGTGCAAAATCGTCACACAACTCTCGTCACCTCCTTTACATATGGTACGGCCTTAAGTTATTTCTTTGTTAAAAAGGATATTGATTGCTCTTTTGACTACCCAACTCCCCTCACCGATCCCATTGATGAACGATCTCTTGCACGGGCAAAGTTCCAATATTTTAATGGTGAATGGGTACGTCTTGCTGAGCTACCACCCGAGGCTGCCGCCGTATTTGAAGAACCTCAAGCTCCTCAAGTTCCACAACCCTCCATGGATGCTCTCATGACTTACCTCAATGAGCAATTTACTGGGTTGCGCACGGACATGAACACTCGTCTTACCTCCCTTGAAACAACTTTTGATACAAGGATGACGAGTATGGAGAATCGCCTCACATCCCTTGAAAGCGGTCACAATTCTTTGAATATTTCCATCTCCGATTTCCATGATGAGTGGCGCAATAGCATGCGGGATAATGAGCCAATGAGAGTTGATGATGAAGATGATGAAGACGAAGAAGACGATGCCTAGACGTTTCTTCTTGCATCTCATGCATATCATTTATGATTTTCTTTTTATGCATCTTTGATTTATGTTCTTAGGACTAAGTTTGTTTTATGATTAAACCTATGCTTTGATTTTCTGTTTTTGTTTGGATTTCAAGTTTGATGCTATGATCAATAATATAAGTGTTGCTTATTTATACCTTTACCTATGTTTATGCACTTAATTGTCTCAATATTTTTGATCTAACAAAAAGGGGGAGAGAAACTAGCTCAACACTTCAAATATTTTGATTTTAACTCAAAGGTTACCAAGCTTATATTAAGGGGGAGTTAACTTTGTAAAGTTTTTCAAAATGTCAAAAAATTTAAGTTTTAGTTTTGTTATATCAAAAAGGGGGAGATTGTAAAACCTATGTTTGATTTTGATATAATTAGATCTTTAAGGATCAATTTGAAAAACTTAAAATTGTTTTTGTAAGTCCCTTAATAAGTTTTAAATCACCAACTCTTTAAAACTGATTTGAAAAACTCAAACTCAAAATATTTTCTAAGTGTTCCAAGGCCAAACTATTGAAAAACGTTCAGGTGTATCGATACACTCCCAAGCGTATCGATACCTTTTTACCAAAGTTGGCTACTGGAGGAACACATATCGATACGGCAAACCCTCGTATCGATACGCCCATGTGTTAAAGTCTAAAGAGTTTGAATGGCGTACCGATACAACAAACCCTCGTATCGATACGGCCTTAATAAATTTTTAAATGCAAGTCGGTTTAAATAATTTGACCGTTGGTGTCAGTTGGTTGGTAACCAAATTTTAAATGGTCGTTGATCCGTATCGATACGCCAAACCCTCGTACCGATACGGAAATCGACAGTGAGCTAAGTTGAGAAAAAGGTATCGATACGGTAAACCCCCGTTTCGATACCACGTACCGATACGCTTACGCGCGTATCGATACCCCTTATTTATTGCACACAACGACTCTTTCTTTTCTGAGACAGGTATCGATACACCTCCCCGCGTACCGATACGCATAGCTGTAGAAGTGCATTTATGGTGGTAAGAGAAGGTTCCAACGGCTTCATTTATGTTCCCAACCACCCAAACGGCTAGAAATCAATGAGAAGGTATAAAAGAGACATCCAAAAGCTCCAGCAACAACTATTGATCATCAAGAAAATATCCATACATCAAATCCAAGCAATTGTGCAAAAATCCCATATTGTCTAGAAACCCCAATTGTAATTTTCATTCTTATCTTGTTCAATTGGGTTGAGTGCTTGTAATTGGGCTACAATTTGTATTGAGAGATACTCTATTAGCCAACAAATTCTTTGTTACCTTGTTGTGAGGATTGGGTTAAATTTTGGGTAGAAAATTTAACCGAAATTGTAAGGGTTGCCTCCTTAGCCTAGAAAAGGGGAAGAGCAATTAGTGGAATTGTTGAAAATCCTTAGTGAAGCTAAGGTAGTGGATGTAGAGTTCATTTGGAACTTGAACCACTCTAAAATCCCTTGCCAATCTTTTTAATTTGCAATTTCCACCACACAAACTTTAAATTTCCAATTCACCCCCCTCTTGGTTCATATCGATCTTTCGATCCACTCAACACACATTATAGTACCAACGTTACTCATATAGAGCTTCTCCCCATCTTAAACCTTTAATTAAGTTTGGGATTCAACATCATGCTCATAGAGAACAATTTTCACTATAGCTTCATCTTTACATTATTTTTGTGCTATCATCAATGAAGGTAATAAACATATTCTTTCAACCAATATGTTGTCATATCAATTGTTATGGCAATAACATTGCCCTCGTTTGAAAGTCTATAGTCCGAATACTTGTTCTCATATTATGGCAATTGAAGCATTTTTTCATAAAACTTTGCTTCTTGAACACACCGTCTAATTTACAGTTTGAAGTCGTTTTTGACTTCCACTACGTTTGTCGTGATAATATTTGTCTCAGCAATATTTACCTTAGTAACATTTGAAGGTGATAATAACCTTATCCTCTCTAATAATAGGAGGATCATCCTTTAGATATTTAACCAGGTTTATCACGATCAATTATGCGACATCTTTTATTGCCATGTATGAAATTCTTTCCAATAAATTTCACTGATTTTTCCATTGTGTCACGTAGACACAATCCAAAACCAAGCATTATGAATCTGTTAAACGTCAGAAATTTAGTCAAAGACTAAAACTAGAAACAGAAATATAATTTCTAACTTTTGTTTGACGACGGAAATTTAGTAAACTAAACCCAAAACAAAAGTTCACATGGTATTAATAGAAAGAACAAGAATAAACAATGCACCAGGTACGTAACTTATGAAAGAGAGGTGGTGCACTAGGCACGCTTAAATACCAAATCTCTCACAGAACCAATCCTAAACATGCATTTTTAAATTTCCTTTCAATCACCGTTTATGGATTCTATTCTTGAAATCATTCCAAGCATAGATGATCAATCGGAATCACTACCGTTGATTCACAACAATTTGGAATTTTCCATTTATGGTCCAACGACCCTCTCGATTCTTTAGCCATTTTTAAACACTGTGCACTTCATAGCATGCATCAGAATAACCTTTTAGAATTTAATTTTGACATAGAGAACCAAGTTCTTCTATGCTTTGATTCGAGACCTCAGTCAGAATCAGTGCTCTGAATTTGGTAACCAATGTTACTTTCCGAAATAAATTCACTAATTTATTTCCAAAATAAAATCATACTTGATAATAAATTTGAGTTATTTTTTTCAAAATAAATTCACCAATTTATTTCAAGGTTGAATCATTCTAGATTCTCACGAAATTAAATCCAACGATTTATTTCCCTTAACAAGTTAGAATCAACACATGATTCTAGTACAGAAAATAAATTTAATGATTTATTTCCTTTTACATAAATTGAATCATATTTGATTCTTACGGAAATAAATTCAATGATTTATTTTTCTTAACAAGTTAGAATCAACGCATGATTCTAGCAAAGAAATAAATTTAATGATTTATTTCCTTTTACAAAAATTGAATCATACTTGATTCTTACGGAAATAAATTCAATGATTTATTTTCCTTGCAACGTTAGAATCATACAAAATTCTCTTGAAAATAAATTCAATGATTTATTTTCTTTTCCAAAATTAGAATCAACACAAGATTCTAATTTAGTAGTTTATTTCCATTATATCTTCTGTTAAACATCAAAGATATCAATCCAACTTAGTTCTGTTTAACCAACAGAAATCAAGATGAATTAATCCTTTGATTTTAATTCCATTTCTTGTTTGGAAGACTAAGTAAACCCGTTAAAACGGCAGGATTTAAATTCCCGAAACAAATTATTTACTAGATCTTTTATTTCCAAAACAAAACACGACTTCGCCTGGGTATCATATTTCTCTCTACAAAATTTCTCAAAAGAAATTGTTAGTACAAAATAAAATCCACATAATTTTCAAAATAAAAAGAATCACAATTAAAACAAAAAAAGTGACAAAGTATAATTTATATGCATGCCATATTTAAAAATGTCCACATTATAAGGTAACACTATCATAATAATATTACCAAAAATATTACCAAATTTAAAACTTTATCTTAACAATACATGAAAATATGTAATTAAAGTTTTTATTTCCATTCCAAGAAAGGTTGACATATAAGGTTATAAAATTACCATATTTTCATATTGAATAACATATTTATTATTTAAAATTAATGTCAAAAAAGTTTAAGGAATATTTCATTATTACCTTAACAATGTCATAAAAAAGTTTAATTATGACATAAATCATACCATTTAAAAGTAAAAAATTTAATATGGAATATTACCTTACTAATACCATAATTTATGGTTTTAAAAATGTCATATAAACAAGAAAACTTATTAAGGAATATTTAAATTACCTTACTAATCGAATATCCAAGTGTTCTATCTCAAGAAATACCGCTTGCATCGTGTTGAATCCGTGGTATTTGTAACACTAAAAAAAAAAAAAAAAAAAAAAATAAAAATAATAATAATAATAATAATAATAATAAAATATTTTTTTTTTCCACCCCACCTTACCTACTCCACCACTATGGTCTATAATTGAACCCAATGGAATCATTTCTCCTCCCATTATTTTTCTTTGCTTTCCACGGCAAAATTTTTCTTTCCCATTCAATTATTTGGTTTTCATCCTCATCTCTCTCTACAGAGCTCCCCCTCCCATTTATTCTAAGTTTCATTTCTTCAACACAAACCACCATCAAACACCACCTTCAATCGTCCATCACCGTTGTGTCGTTCGTTCACCGCCACCACCATCTGAACCGTCTTGACGTTCCGGACGAAACGCCCCTATCCACGCGTCAAACCGCCGTTCCGTTGTCGTTAATTTTGCCGTTGAAGGTTTCGAACAAATCGGGGTTTTTCTCAAATTGGAGATAATCGGGTAAGTTTTCGACTTAAATACGAGTATGGGGTGATAGAAAATCAAATTTGGGGAATTCTGTTTTTTTTATAAAAAAAATTTGCTCCGCCGTCCACGGCGGCGCGTGGGCTTCACGCGCCGTCCGGAGCCGCGCGTGGGCCTCACGCGCCGTTCCCGGCCACCTTGGATGGTGGCAGTGGACCGGCCGGTTCAGACCAGTCTGGTCATGAACCGAACCGCCCGAACCGGACCCGCCACGTCAGCATTACGTCATCACGACGTCAGCGTCCGACCCGTTTACCGACCCGACCCGACCCGTTGACCCGACCCGTTGACCCGACCCGGTCAACAGTGACGTCAGCATGACGTCATCATGACGTCAGCATCCGACCCGTTTACCGACCCGTTGACCCGACCCAGTCAACAGTGACGTCAGCATGACGTCAGCATGACGTCAGCGTTGACTTTGACCGTTGACTTTACCGTTGACCAAAAAGTCAAATTTTCCGAAAAGCCCTATTTTATGTTTTTCGACGTCCTGAGTCCATTTTTGAAGCCCGTTTCTTGAAATTCAAACCCGAAATCCCCCAAATTGGAAGTTGAACTCGAATAGACATATGTATAAGCTATGTTTTTCATGAGAAATTTATGGTTAAGGACTAATATTAACTTAATGATCTAATAGGTACTCGTGAACCTTCCGATCGTACTTACGCCCAGCCCGGCTCGTCCCGATCTATACCACCTCGTGATCCGATCGTCACTCGTATGACCTTAAACCTAGTATTTGAATATGAATTAAGGTGTAAATTTGATTGTAACCATAATCCATGTTTATATAGGCTCAAATACTGTAGCGGAGCGTGATTCCAGTGCCTGTTAGACCTGTTGACTGACTGATCTCATCCTTTGAGGTGTGTTTCCTTGTGTGCTACATAACTGTTTTATATTCATGATTTACATGCCTCACACAATTTTTATAAGTCATACTGTGCATATGATTACGAAATTTAATTTGTGAAAAACTAGCATGTTTTCAGTTTATTAAAGGAATATGGTTTCACGGTATGATTTTAATTATAATCTAGCATTCATTGAGATAAGCATGACTATGATCCTCAGTCGGCAATATAGATATAAGATGATTAGTATGGTTATGGCTTTTATTGTTGCATACTATGTTACTACTGGACTAGTTAATGGAAATTCTTGGGGGTATGATGTGGAGACTACGGCTCAGCCCTGATCCAGCTGGTAAGACCGTCCCGTTTACGGATTCTAGGCTTCGGCCAGGTCCGCCCGTTTACGGATTCTAGGCTTCGGCCAGGTCCGCCCGTTTACGGTTCCTATGCTTCGGCAAGGGCCGCCCGTATTCTAAGGTATTCCTTAGGATGGTACCCCGCCCAGTGGGCTTGGGTTAATGCCACTATATGATACTGTTCTGGGGAACTGTATCATGGTGTATGGATGGAGGGTAGAAAGATTTCATGAAAACATGATATGCATGTATAATTATATATATAGTATGTCTTTCATAACATGATTTAATATTTATGGATATAAATGTTTTCTTGCACTGTTGGACCACATTGAGCTTTCTAGCTCACGCCCAAATATTTTTCCCCTTTTTCAGATAGGTTGGAATAAGCTGCCCTGTAGTTGACACTTGGAGGATCGACACTTTCGACATTGTTTTTTTGAATGTAATGTTTTATTTCACCATTTGTAATTATGGGTGACATGTTTTATTATGATGTGTAAGTCTTTAAAATATTAAGGTTTGATGTGTCTAAACATATTTTCTAAACTTGATAGTTTTCACAAAGTTTGGGCGAAATGCTATTAGAAATAAATTCTTTGTTGCAAACCTGTTTACTAAATGATTATAAAAATTTTAATGTAACTTACTAGACATGGTCATTCCGCATAGGCCGGTCTAGGGGGTTACATTTAATTGGCATCAGAGCTTTTGGTTTTAAAACCTCGGACTGTGGAAAAAGGTCCATCTACTATACTGTTTTAAAACGTATATATAAAAAAAAGGGCCATGTCACCCAACTTTATGTGTTTAATTGTGTTCGATTCTCCAGTGTCATAACATGATCATAGGTTTTATCCAATGAATAGATTTTTCCGAGAATGAGCACTGGAAGGGATCGTCGACCCGTTCGTAGGCGTGGACGACCTGTTAGATTTGCAGACCCAATAGATGATCTGGTAGCTGATCCACTTACCTCTGGAGTGGCTACAGCCGCAGTTGACCCCTCGACAACTGTAGAGCCTCCTACCCCCATTGGTCCTTCAGTTCCTGTTGCTACTTCTGCTGCGACTACTCCGACGTCTGCCCCGACTACTTCCGCACCTACTTCTACTATTCCATTGCATACTTCAAATATCGGTATGACTACACCGGTCAGAGGTGCTACTGTTTCTGGGCCTGAGCCTATGACTGGGGTTACGGATGACTCATTGAGTAGACAGTTCCTCCAGTTGATTCAAGGAGTGGTTAGAGCAGCTGGAGTCACACCAGAAGTTCCTATCTCACAGACTTTGATCATTAATGGGATCAAGACTTTCTCGGGATCTCTTGGTGGACCACCTACCGAGGCTGAGGAGTGGATATATGATATTGACAGACGTATGAGTGAGTTGGGTTTTGAGCCATCTAAGAAGTATTTGGGTGCCATATCGATGCTAAATGGGAATGCCCGTACTTGGTGGGAGTCCATTATGAGTAGTGTTCCTTCTGATCGTTTGACATGGGAATTCTTTAAGGAGCGCTTTAGAAACCGTTTTCTGGGCGAACGATTCTTGAGGGAAAGACGCCAGGCTTTTAAAGACCTGGTACAAGGTACTATGACCGTGGCTGAGTATGAGATACAGTTCCTAGAATTGTCAAAATATGGTACTAATTTAATTCCTACAGAGAAAGACAAGTGTGAAAAGTTTCAGGAGGGTCTCCGCATTGGGATACGTGACCGAGTGGCTACCCACCATGATCAGGTGTTTGAAAATTTAGTGGACCGAGCTAAGACTGCAGAACAAATGGAGATTTTGGCAGCTAGTCAGAGTGGTAGAAATGGTGAACAAGATAGAAGCAAGGATCGAGGGCGAGACCGAGATCGATCTTGGAAATCTTCTAGAAAGGGAGAGTCTCATTCTCGTTTTGATAAGAGGCCTCGTACCATGTATCAGAGAAGTGGTTCGAGTTATAGGCCCCCGGTACAGCAGGGCCCAACGGCTAGTCGAAGTGATACATCAGGGTCCACTCATTTACCTTTATGTGAACAGTGTGGTAAGCTTCATCGAGGGGAGTGCAGGAAGATGACGGGTGCTTGTTTCAGATGTGGATCCACTGACCATTTTAAGAAAGATTGTCCACACCCCCCTTCTGTGGACCGATCGTCTTTTCAGACCCCTGCTCGATCCCAAACTCCAGCCCGATCACAAACATCTGTTCAAACACCGGGTTCAGGGCGTTATCAGAGTAGAGCTCATGGATCTTCTGCTAGATCTGATGGTAGAGGCCGATCACATCAGAGTGGAGGACCAGCTATAAATGATGCTAGGCAGCCTCCACTTGTTTATGCCTCCAGACGTCGAGATGACAGAGATGAGCCAGACGTCATTGCAGGTACTTTTACTATGTTTTCTGTTCCATATTTTGTATTGCTCGACAATGGTTCTACCCATTCGTATGTATCAAGATCTGTGTCCCGAGACCTCCAGATTCCTGAAGAGACCACTGAGAATACAATTACCGTTATGAGTCCAGTGGGTCAGTCTGTAGTTGTAAATAAAGTTTTCAGGCGATGTCCCCTAGAAGTGCAAGGGGAAATCTTTCTAGCCGATCTTATGGAGCTACCTCTAGAAGAGTTTGATATAATTCTTGGCATGGATTGGTTGACTGAACACCGAGTTAACCTAGACTGTGAGACAAAGAGAGCATTTTTAAGGACTTTTGATGATCGTACTGTGATTCTCACCGGTGAGCGCCGAGGGTATCTGTCAAATGTAATATCTGCTTTGACTGCTGACAGAATGATCCGGAAAGGATACCAGACCTTCATCGCTTGTATCTTGAATACTAAGGGTTCTTTGACAAAGATTGAGGAAATTCGCACTGTTAGCGAGTTCCCTGATGTCTTTCCCGAAGAATTACCTGGGCTACCCCCGGATAGAGATGTCGAGTTTGAGATTGAGATTTATCCGGGCTCTGCACCAGTCTCGATGAACCCGTACCGTATGGCTCCTAAGGAGCTTAAGGAGCTAAAGATTCAATTACAGGAACTCCTCGATCGAGGATTTATCCGACCCAGCTCTTCACCCTGGGGAGCTCCTGTTTTATTTGTGAAGAAGAAAGATGGGTCTCTTAGGCTATGTATTGATTACCGTAAGCTGAACAAGTTAACAATTAAAAACAAGTATCCATTGCCCAGGATAGATGATTTGTTCGATCAGTTGCAAGGAGCCACGATTTTCTCAAAGATTGATCTTCGTTCAGGGTACTATCAACTGAAAATTAAGGGATCTGATGTAGCAAAGACGGCCATTCGCACCAGATATGGGCACTACGAGTTTTTGGTGATGCCGTTTGGTCTGACTAATGCTCCTGCCGCTTTTATGGATCTAATGAATCGTGTGTTCCGGCCGTATGTGGATCAATTTGTGGTGGTGTTCATTGATGACATCCTAGTCTACTCCCGGACTGAAACAGATCATGCTGAGCATTTGAGGATTGTACTACGGACTCTTAGAGAACACAAATTGTATGCCAAATTGAGCAAATGTGAATTCTGGCTCAGTGAGGTGACATTTCTAGGGCATGTGGTATCGGCTCGGGGTATTCAGGTTGATCCGAGCAAGATAGAAGCCATTGTAAGTTGGAAGCAACCCAAGAATGTTTCTGAGATCCGCAGCTTCTTGGGTTTAGCTGGATATTACAGGCGTTTCGTTGAGGGTTTTTCTATTATTGCCTCTCCCTTGACGAAGCTGTTGAGGAAGGATGTTCCATTCATATGGACAGATGCTCAACGTGATAGTTTTGAGAAGTTGAAGACGGCTTTAACGCAAGCTCCAGTTTTGACGCAGCCCGAGTCTGGGAAGGATTTTACAGTTTATAGTGATGCATCGCGCTCTGGACTTGGTTGCGTTCTAATGCAGGATGGGAAGGTAATAGCTTATGCGTCTCGTCAGTTGAGACCTCATGAGTGTAATTATCCTACCCATGATCTAGAATTGGCCGCTGTAATCTTTGCCTTGAAGATTTGGAGACACTATCTCTACGGAGAGAGGTGTTATATTTATACAGATCACAAGAGCCTGAAGTACATTCTTACACAGAAAGAGCTTAATCTTAGACAACGTCGTTGGATTGAGCTTCTTAAGGATTATGACTGTGTGTTTGAGTACCACCCAGGGAAGGCTAATGTCGTTGCTGACGCTTTGAGTCGTAAGGCTATATCAGACTTGAGATCCATGTTTGCCAGAATGAGTTTATACAAAGATGGAAGTCTACTAGCTGAACTGCAGGTTAAACCGACTTTGGCCAATGAGATTAAGGCCAAGCAACTCTTGGATAGTTCCCTACTTCCAGTCATGCAACAAGTTGAGCAGGGATCCACATCTGTTTATTCCTTCGATCAGGATGGTATTTTATGCTTTAAGGGTCGTTATTGTGTTCCCGATGATGCTGACCTGAAGCGAGCCATACTCAGAGAAGCTCATAGTAGCCCTTATGCTATGCATCCTGGAGGAGACAAGATGTACCAGAATCTGAGGCAAAGGTACCGATGGGAGGGTATGAAGAAGGACATTTCAGATTATGTATCCCGGTGTTTGACTTGTCAACAGGTTAAGGCAGAGCACCAACATCCTTCTGGTTTGTTGCAGCCTATTAAGATTCCCGAGTGGAAATGGGAGCGAATAACGATGGATTTCGTTACTGGGTTGCCTCTAACTCCTTCTAAAAAGGATTCTGTCTGGGTTATTGTTGATCGACTCACTAAATCAGCCCATTTTATACCAGTTCGAGTAAATTATTCACTAGAAAAGCTGGCAAAACTATACATTTCTGAAATCGTCAGACTACATGGGGTACCTTTATCTATCATCTCTGATCGGGATCCGAGGTTCACTTCTCGATTCTGGGTGGCGTTGCACAGAGCTTTAGGTACCCGTCTGAATTTCAGTACATCTTTCCATCCACAGACCGATGGCCAGTCTGAGAGGGTAATTCAGGTTCTTGAAGATATGTTGAGAGGGTGCGTGATAGACTTCCATGGTAGTTGGGAAGACTTCTTAGCATTGGCCGAATTTGCTTATAATAACAGTTACCAGGCTAGTATTCGCATGGCACCTTATGAAGCTTTGTATGGTCGCAAGTGCCGAACTCCAATCTGTTGGACTGAATTGTATGATAAGAAGACTTTGGGTCCTGAGTTGATCCAAGAGACTGAAGAGACCGTCAGACTGATTCGTAGTCGTTTGAAGGAGGCGTTTGACAGACAGAAGTCTTACGCTGATCGGAGGAGAAAGGATATAGAGTTTGAGGTTGGCGACCAGGTTTTTCTAAAGGTATCACCATGGAAGAAAGTTCTGAGATTTGGGCGCAAAGGTAAATTGAGCCCAAGATTTATCGGACCGTACCGTATTCGGAAGAGAGTCGGGCCTGTTGCTTATCAGCTTGAATTACCTCCCCAGCTTAGCCGTATCCATGATGTGTTCCATGTATCTATGTTGAGACAGTACCACCCAGATCCGAGCCATGTTATCCAGGTACAAGATGTAGAGTTGAGACCAGATTTGTCTTATGAGGAAGAACCTGTTCAGATCTTGGATCAAGACGAGAGGGTTCTAAGGAATCGATGTATTCCTATGGTTAAGGTACAGTGGAGAAATCGAGGTCCTGAAGAAGCTACCTGGGAAACCCTTGAATCGATGAAAGAGCAGTTTCCGCATTTATTCCGTTAAGGTAAATTTCGAGGACGAAATTTTCTTAAGGGTGGGAGAATTGTAACACTAAAAAAAAAAAATAAAAAAAAAATAAAAATAATAATAATAATAATAATAATAATAAAATATTTTTTTTTTCCACCCCACCTTACCTACTCCACCACTATGGTCTATAATTGAACCCAATGGAATCATTTCTCCTCCCATTATTTTTCTTTGCTTTCCACGGCAAAATTTTTCTTTCCCATTCAATTATTTGGTTTTCATCCTCATCTCTCTCTACAGAGCTCCCCCTCCCATTTATTCTAAGTTTCATTTCTTCAACACAAACCACCATCAAACACCACCTTCAATCGTCCATCACCGTTGTGTCGTTCGTTCACCGCCACCACCATCTGAACCGTCTTGACGTTCCGGACGAAACGCCCCTATCCACGCGTCAAACCGCCGTTCCGTTGTCGTTAATTTTGCCGTTGAAGGTTTCGAACAAATCGGGGTTTTTCTCAAATTGGAGATAATCGGGTAAGTTTTCGACTTAAATACGAGTATGGGGTGATAGAAAATCAAATTTGGGGAATTCTGTTTTTTTTATAAAAAAAATTTGCTCCGCCGTCCACGGCGGCGCGTGGGCTTCACGCGCCGTCCGGAGCCGTGCGTGGGCCTCACGCGCCGTTCCCGGCCACCTTGGATGGTGGCAGTGGACCGGCCGGTTCAGACCAGTCTGGTCATGAACCGAACCGCCCGAACCGGACCCGCCACGTCAGCATTACGTCATCACGACGTCAGCGTCCGACCCGTTTACCGACCCGACCCGACCCGTTGACCCGACCCGTTGACCCGACCCGGTCAACAGTGACGTCAGCATGACGTCATCATGACGTCAGCATCCGACCCGTTTACCGACCCGTTGACCCGACCCAGTCAACAGTGACGTCAGCATGACGTCAGCGTTGACTTTGACCGTTGACTTTACCGTTGACCGTTGACCAAAAAGTCAAATTTTCCGAAAAGCCCTATTTTATGTTTTTCGACGTCCTGAGTCCATTTTTGAAGCCCGTTTCTTGAAATTCAAACCCGAAATCCCCCAAATTGGAAGTTGAACTCGAATAGACATATGTATAAGCTATGTTTTTCATGAGAAATTTATGGTTAAGGACTAATATTAACTTAATGATCTAATAGGTACTCGTGAACCTTCCGATCGTACTTACGCCCAGCCCGGCTCGTCCCGATCTATACCACCTCGTGATCCGATCGTCACTCGTATGACCTTAAACCTAGTATTTGAATATGAATTAAGGTGTAAATTTGATTGTAACCATAATCCATGTTTATATAGGCTCAAATACTGTAGCGGAGCGTGATTCCAGTGCCTGTTAGACCTGTTGACTGACTGATCTCATCCTTTGAGGTGTGTTTCCTTGTGTGCTACATAACTGTTTTATATTCATGATTTACATGCCTCACACAATTTTTATAAGTCATACTGTGCATATGATTACGAAATTTAATTTGTGAAAAACTAGCATGTTTTCAGTTTATTAAAGGAATATGGTTTCACGGTATGATTTTAATTATAATCTAGCATTCATTGAGATAAGCATGACTATGATCCTCAGTCGGCAATATAGATATAAGATGATTAGTATGGTTATGGCTTTTATTGTTGCATACTATGTTACTACTGGACTAGTTAATGGAAATTCTTGGGGGTATGATGTGGAGACTACGGCTCAGCCCTGATCCAGCTGGTAAGACCGTCCCGTTTACGGATTCTAGGCTTCGGCCAGGTCCGCCCGTTTACGGATTCTAGGCTTCGGCCAGGTCCGCCCGTTTACGGTTCCTATGCTTCGGCAAGGGCCGCCCGTATTCTAAGGTATTCCTTAGGATGGTACCCCGCCCAGTGGGCTTGGGTTAATGCCACTATATGATACTGTTCTGGGGAACTGTATCATGGTGTATGGATGGAGGGTAGAAAGATTTCATGAAAACATGATATGCATGTATAATTATATATATAGTATGTCTTTCATAACATGATTTAATATTTATGGATATAAATGTTTTCTTGCACTGTTGGACCACATTGAGCTTTCTAGCTCACGCCCAAATATTTTTCCCCTTTTTCAGATAGGTTGGAATAAGCTGCCCTGTAGTTGACACTTGGAGGATCGACACTTTCGACATTGTTTTTTTGAATGTAATGTTTTATTTCACCATTTGTAATTATGGGTGACATGTTTTATTATGATGTGTAAGTCTTTAAAATATTAAGGTTTGATGTGTCTAAACATATTTTCTAAACTTGATAGTTTTCACAAAGTTTGGGCGAAATGCTATTAGAAATAAATTCTTTGTTGCAAACCTGTTTACTAAATGATTATAAAAATTTTAATGTAACTTACTAGACATGGTCATTCCGCATAGGCCGGTCTAGGGGGTTACAGTATTGGTGATCTCAACGTTTCTTATCTTTGGGCATTCACTTTTTCTATGCGTGAAAATTTTCTCATCGTGTGAATCATTGCTTTAGATACAATAATCTGTTCGTCTTGGATTAAAACTGAGAATCTGTCTTAAGAATGTTACAAAGTTGGCGTTAATCCAAGAATAAAATAATAAACAATAAAATAAAATATTGATATTATTATAAATCGAACAGAATAAAAAATAAAAATTAATAATTTAGATACAACATATCTAAAACCAAACCGATTGGGAACAAGTTCTGAAAGAAAACGTGTTGAGGCCTGCACGAACGCAGTTTCCTTAAGACAGATTTTCGGCCACTCCTATGGTGCTCGAGTTCATTGGTCGTCTGTCTCCTAGGATACAACAACATAAGATCAGCCACAGTTGCACTACTATGGAGATCACGAACTGACCCTTGCCTTCGCCTATCACCGAAAACCACTTGTAAAATCCACAAAGTAAAACAATAAAAATTTTCTGTGGTTTTTGAGTTGTGTAAAACCTAGAAGGTTTACTCCCTATTTATAGGAGTGTCATGAGGGTATAAGTAGAAATTTGACCTAATAGAGCATTTGATATTGAGAATCAATTAATTCTTCTTATAAAGCAATTTCCAAAATTATTATCTGAATTAAAGGTAACTTTCAATATTTACCCTTTTAATTCCAAGATAAAATTTGGAAAATTTATGCTTTTATTTGAGGAAAATTCACTTCAAATTTAGTCAAAATATCTGCAAGCCCACGAAGGACCAGACCGGTTCAAACATTTGCGTTACCCACGTCGTGCACGTCTGCACATTTACGAACCAACAATTGGTTCCACATTTTCCTCAACAACATTTGAATCAATTTCTTATTCAAAGCTCCAAAATTATCAAATTTTTCCAACAAAAGTAACGTTCTTGAGGAGTTTTAAACTTGAGGCCTAAGGAGAAGAGAGTGGAGCATATGAGCGTGCTCTGACCGTCAGACCGCCCTCGCATGCTCAAATATGATCTTTATACTTTCTCTTATTGAATGATTGGAACTAAGACCTCCACATGCGTCATTTGTTCTGTCCTGTTTGTGTTCGTTTTCATGCGTAAACGCTCGTGTTTCCATGCCAAGTGTTTGTGTAAATTTTATAAGCTCCTTAATTTTATGATTTATGGATTTTCTTTAGGTTTAGGTGTTTATGTGTAGTATTTTTAAAATTAAGGTTGTTGATAGAATTTTGAGGCTATGGTTAAAATTTAAGGTTTATAGGTTAAAACCTAAATTCTTAACCATATTACCCTAAAACCTAAACACTAACCTTAAATCATAAATTCCAACTATAAACCTTGAATTCTAACCATAAACCCTAAATTCTAAACCCCTACACAAAACTTCTAAACTAAAATTCTAAACCCTAAACTTGAGGTGCTCGTAGAAACAAAAAATTTATACCGCTTGTGTATGGGATAATAATCTTAATTTTTTTTGTGATTTTTAGAAGAAAAAAAATGTTGTGCTCAATTCTCCTTTATTTATGATTCTGATTGTTTTCATTTTTATTTTTTTATCACCAAAATCACTTATCACCAAAATGACTTATAACTGACTACGACTTCTAATAGTACCATCAATAAGATGCTGTCGTCCAAGAAATTAATAAAAACTGAGTATTAATTTAATTTTTTTTACAGTGTTAGTTGGGACTAATTTATTAAAATATATATTTAAAAAATTAATTAAATAAATACCCCTTTCAAACCAGATAAAATAAAATCACGCCACGTCAATAACTTTTTTTAAAATCACACCACATTAGCCGTACTTTTGAAAATTAATTATGTCTTTTATGTATTAAAGGACGAAAATGAAAAAACAAACAATTAATAACTACTTATGAGATTTAGCTCCATGAAAAATAAAGGTGATACTGACATTAGTTTATATAGGCATAGTTAGAGTATTAACCTTTGTTTTCAACATGGCATTTGTGATAATCCCACATTGATAATAAATAAAGACCAACACTTTAACTATATATATATATAAACTAATATCAATATTACTTTTGCATTTTATGGAGCTAAATCTTAAAAATAATTTTTAATAGTTTCTTTGTCTTTTTTTTATTTTGTCCTTTTCAATACATAAAAGATGTAAATTGAGTTCCTAAAAATTTAATTTTTTTGTACTTGAGTATATTGAAGTCACAGCTGACGTGAATACATGTGTATTTTTTTTATCAAAAAATATGTGTTATCTAAATATTTTTTTCCTTAACAAGGGGCAACACAAAACTCAAACTAGAACTTAAGCATACTGCAAGTCATTTGAAAGCAAGTCTTGAACCAGGGCCGGAGGATTCTCAAAGAACGATTCACTTATTGGCTGACCTCGCATACTTGTTGCTAATTTGTCCCGCGACCGTTATCGACTCACGACAATTATACTCCATAGAGACTTCTCAAAGCCGTTGAATTAATTCTTGAATAACCATAGGTCCATAACGATGGTATTCCTATACGTGCTGTGTTATCAGTCTTAATATACTGAATCGCCTCACGACTATCCAACTCAAGTTTTACTCGGTGAAAGCCCCGATTCCAAGCATGTCGAAGCCCCAATCGAGAATGGCCCATAGCTCAGCATTCACCACTGAACAACGCCCTATACTTCGAGTGAATCTAAATATCCAATAACCACTCTCCGATCGACAAACCCCCAATCGCAATCGCATTATTCCCAGGCTCACAGTCCCATTCACGTCACTTTTCACCTAGTTTACAGGTGGACACGGCCAAGGAATTGCATGCCGAATGGATCTGTCCCCTGGGAATTGGTAGCAACCACATGTTCCATATATATTTTGCTGGCCACTATCATATCGTCGCGCTCCACAAAATTGAGATCAAATAGTGTTTAATTTATATGTCGCCACAATCTCCAACATATTATGAAAAACAATATACCCTATTTGATCAGATAAATTCCGGATCACAATCTTAACAATTCCGGAAATTAAGGCTAAGAGGCAACACACCTTCCCACCTATAATTTGAGGGCACAACTTGAACCCACAATTTATCCTCTTCTGTGACAAGTTGATACCTAAGCTTCATAACGGAGGCTTGATTAAGTCGCTCCATGTCACGAAAACTAAATCCACCATCCATCATCGGAGCTTGCATATCTTCCCAGCGAACCAAACTAATTCCTTTATGATCCGTAGGGCTGCCCCATATAAAACCACCAATGAGTATCATTTATCTAATTATTTAATGCATAAATGATATGGAAAAATATTTATCTAAATAATTTTATATGTGTATCATTTATATAATTATTTTTAGATGGATATATTTTAATAAATCAACCGTTATTTGGATAATAAAACCATGAACCGCACCTCCAATCTTATCGATCCCAAAACAAATTTTGTAGTCTTTCTTCTCTATATTGTCTTTAATTTTAATCTATATTAAAAAACAATAGTAGTATAACGTTCTTTTAATTAAATATTCCTTTTAGTATTTCGTGTGATCTTATAATAGTACCTATTTATTTTTCTTAAACTTTTAATAACGTATATTTTTTTTTTGTTGAAAGCTAAAGTAATTACAAGTAGTATCTATTCTAAATATACTCTCAACCATTTGACAATGAACGCCCAATCACCATGCTGCAACTGCTGGTGCTCGAACTCGTGACCTCTAGGAACAACAACTGTTCCCTTAACCATTGAGGCAAGTTGGTTCGTGCAATAACCACTCATAAGGTTTAAAACAAACAACTTGAATTCAAATCTGTTAAAGATATAGTTTTCTTTTTCTTTTTTAAATAAAACCGCTCATAAGGTTTATATAATAAAACCACTCATGAAAAGTAATAGTCGGGTCATTAAACTTTCAAAAGTTATAGAATGAACATTAATTTTTTTATAAAATGGACACTACATCACTAGTAATCATTAACTACTTTTTAGGGATGACATAACACTTTAAGTTAATGGTAATATTTTATTTTGACTTTTCAACCGTAACTAAAATTTTATTTTAACAATTTTTTAATATTTTTAAGCAGTATTTTCAAAACATTTAAAAAATTTTTGTTGTACACAACCATAAAAGCTGCATATAAAAACTATTAGATTCCAATCATTAATACTTATTTTACTTTTTAATAGAATCTATTAGAATGTAATTAAATTAGGGTATTTAATGTAACTAAACCATAAAACCATACATTCTAAAAATCATAAAACCATAGAACTCTAATACATGAAATCTAAAAACCATAAACCTTAAAATCATAAAACCTTTAATCCATAAATCCTAATCCATAAAACCCTAACACCCAGATCTAAACCATAAACATATAAACACTAAAAATCTAAATTATGAACTTGTAAATCATAAATCATAAACCTAAACCCTTAAAATCGTAAAACATTAAACCATAAAAACCCTAAACCCTAAACTCTAAACCATAAACATTATAATTAAACAATACATCATAAACCCTAAATTATGAACTCATAAACCATAAATCCTAAAACCCTAAAGCCTAAAAATAATAAAAACATAAAAACCATAAAAACTAAACCTAAAAATCATAAAACACTTCAACCTAATCCCTAAAATCATAAAACCATAAAATTTTAAACCATAGACACTAAATCACAGGCCTTAAAAATCACAAAACCCTAAAAATTTAAACTCTAAACATTGGGCCCTAAAATCATAAAACACTAAAACTTGAACCATAAAATCACAAACCATTAATACTAAAACCCTAAATCATTTTACACAATTATTAATTAGATTAAACACCCTAAATTAATGATGTTTATTTTTTAGGAATGCAATTAACTACATCCTAATAAATTATATTAAAAAGTAAAATAAGTTTTAGTAATTAGAATCTAATAATTTTTATATGCAGCCCTTAAGGCTGTGTATAGCAAAACCTTTAAAGCAAAATTTTAAAAACATAAAATTTCATAATTTATTTTTAAAAGTATTTATTTGAAAATTTTATAAATTATAAAATTTTAATACTCTTCATATTTCTCATTATTTGCATTCTCACCTTCTTCTCATCTATAACAGAATTTAATGATCAATATTTTATCTTTTGTGATCATAACGAACATTTCATTACGTTCTCTAAAGCTTTTATAAAACTTATAATGATTTTGAAGCATATGTCCAATTTAATCTTATAACCATCTATAAAAATTCAACATATCAAATTGATTATAATAATTCTGAAAGATAAATTGCAGGTGCTTATTAGTAAGCTTCTTTTTTTAAACAGTTTTTAACAAGGGAAAGAGGAAGGGAGATTGCTCCTACTGGGACTAGAAGTCTAGAACTCATAACATAGGGTAAGCTTTTAATTGTACTAAATTTTCAAAAGATATTTTAACTTTAGAATCAACATACAAATTAATTTTACTTATTATTTATTCAATAAAGACATTTTGATAAAATCATATTTAACCTCTAGATTTATATTTTTTTATTAATTTGGTTCCTAAATATTTATGTTCATATTAGCCCTTAAATTCTAAGTTTTATTCTTTTAATATTGTAGTATTCATATCTTATGTCGTGAACATAATACTTTAAATTTTAGAAATAAAATTATTCCCCATCTGAATATTGGGAACGAATTCCTCCTACGTCTAGCGAAAGTCGACAAAATGAAAGAAAATCATTTAACAGTTGGACAAACCCTATAACCTCTTGTACAAATTATATTTAACCAATTAATTGGAAATAAAAAAAATTAATTTTAAATTATAATTTCAAAGCAATACACAAGAAGCTCTAATTTTTTTTCTCTTTTCTCAAATTTCTTTGTATTCTATGATGAACGGTATCAGAGCACAAAATCTAGACTAACACTAAAGGCTCTTTTGAACATTATTCTCCAGCTCTGTAACGTGTCTAAGTCAATAGGAATAATCAGTGACGTTTATTTTAGTTAGTAGGTAGCAATACTGCATTGTTTTATATTTTTGGGGTTTAGAACTCTATTTTAAGAATTATTGCAAGATATCGATCAAAAGAAAATAAAAATATGTTTTTATTTTTTTTACTTCTGTCGTTTACTATTTTCTTTATAAGTCTATGTCTTTCTTCTTCAATCTCTATCTTTTCTTAAATTTTATTAAAATTTCTAATTTATTATGTTAAAAAAGTATCAAAACATTCAGTTTTGGCCAATCTCCTCTAAAATTTGTTGATATATCTATCTTTAATCTCTTTATTTAAAATTCTGATTCATCTTTTCAAATCAGATTTTAATCCTTTGTTTCTCCATTTATTATGTTTGTTGAGGAAGATTTGACCAGTTCTGTGAGGAATTAAAATCTAGTTTGAAAAATTATTTGACGAGCCGAATCCTCCTATTAACTATTCGACATGTGCTGTGTTCGATCACTATAGAAGCACTATACCAAATTTTCTCACCTTATGGATTGGTGGAAAAAATCATTAATCTTCAAGCATCGACTAGCTTCTTGATTCAATATCACCGACGCAAGAACGTTATATCGGCTAGGAATTTTCTTCAAGATTATCATATTTACGATGGTTGTTGTCAGCTTGAGATTTAATATTATAACAATGCCGATTTGCCTTTCAATCCTCGAACTATAGTCGAAATTTTATACGAATTCTATTCTTGTTTTGACAAAGTGGTTGACCTGTGTTTTGGGCTACTATCAAATCGTGATTTCAGCCACGTGAAGATCATGGTGGTGTCGAGATTGCTTCAATTGTGTTGCCAATGGAGAAGATTAAACTACAAAAATATTGGCAGTGGTTGATACACTAAAAATTGACTTGAAGAAGGAAACCTATCGACGATGAATTAAAAGTGGGTAAGCATATTTATGTGGTGTGTGAAGGTTTGAATAAAGTTCATAAACTGATGGAAGCTACCCATGGGTTGAACGAGGTCGATGATCCCATTTGAGAACTGCTAATGCTTTCGACTCTCTATGCGTTGTCATTATTTTCGTCGTGTAAAGGAAGATTTGATCATCATTGGTTTGAAGGATATAGTTGGATACCCAATGAATATGCATGAAGTTTTTCGAGTTGTAGGACTAAGTTCGGGTATACGAGACTCGGCCCAGAAATTACTTAGATATTCATCTAATTTCGATTTGGACATGAATCATTGACTTGTGCCAGGCCACACATTTGGTATTGAACCTTAGCTTGTGTTGAATCGAGATAATGAACCAATTCAGTTTCTTAATACTTAATTGATTCAACAAGAGCTTGGTCAGTCGCTTCATACTAGAATTAGAAATTCGATTAGGGGTGCAAAAGCTCAATTAGTTCATCTCAATACTGGTTTGTCAATTTCGACCACCAATACTAATTTGTTTAGAAATTTGGCATTTGCGACAATTGATTGGTTCGTTGAAGGAGTACGATTATTTTGCATGAGAAATTATGAACCAAATAGAAGAATTTTTAATTCCGGAGTAAACATATTACTAACATGATATGTTTTGTTTATTATTATAGCTAAAAGAACAATAGGGAAAGTTTAGTCTAATCATTTGAAAGACTTATCAATAGGAATAAACGGTTCTGTCGTTTGATCCATGAGGGCAAGAATTATTTCTGAACGGGGGAGTATTGTAACGTGTCAAAGTCAATAGGAATAAACGATGTTGTTTATTTTAGTTAGTAGGTAGTAATACTGCATCGTTTTATATGTTTAGAGTTTAAAATTCTATATCGATCAAATGAAAATGAAAATATGTTTTTTTTTTATTTCTGTCGTTTACTATTTTGTTTCTAAGTCTATCTCTTTCTTCTTCAATTTCTATTCTTCCTTAAATTCTATAAAATTTCTAATTTTATCTGTTACAAGCTCACGTACCTTTCTGGAGACTACATCCTTATCTTTTTTGAAAGAAATTTTAAGCATTTTACTAATGTTCCAAACTGGTTCGGCTTCCACCAAAAGGCGATTATAACCATGACTCAGGTCAGACGTAAATGAAGAAGAAACACAAACTTTCCAGTCAAGCATTTCTCTAATTTGTTTTCTGATTAAACGTTGATGCTTAGCCAGTTAGTCTCGATGAGGCAATTTTGTAGAAAATAAAATAGTTGGAGTATAATAGGCTTTTAGAAAGAAACCATTATGTCGAGAGGAGAAAAAAGTCCAACTGATACCAATTGTATGAATCTCATCGCCCATTGGTTCAAGCCCCTAGATGTTGTCCCTTAAAATAAAAATTAATTTAATTGTTTTAAAAAATGTTATATTTGAGTATACAAGCTGTGTAAAACCTACATCCTAAATTTCTAACCCTGACATCCTAAACTCTAAATTCTAATCATAAATCCTAAATTCTACACCTTACAACTTAAACCCCTAAACTCTAAACTAAATCTCTAAACCCTAAATTAAATTAAAAGGCTTATGTAAACTAAAGTTTTTACACAAGCTTGTGTATCAAAGTATTTTCTTTTAAAAATATCAATGATATAAATATTAGGGAAAAGTACATATTTAGTACCTTAACTATGCATGCGTTACTATTTTTGTATCACATCTATTATTTTTTGCAAAACGATACTTAATGTTACGTTTTTGTTTTGTTTTAGTACCCTTGTCGTTTAAAATTAATGGAAATAGTGATTTGGCTTGGGTTAATAACCATTTTAGTCCAAAAACTTATAAAATCTATCCATTTAGTCTAAAAATCTATCAATTTAAATATTATTTTAATTTTTAGATTAAAATTGTATATTCTTCATTTTTCTTCTTCTTTCAATCGAATATTTTTTTAGGTTTTGGAGTTTAAAAAATACGTTAGGGACAATAAAGAACTTTAGAATTTAGGGATCAATGGTAGGCTAATGTGGGGTCCATTGGAGGATCCAAACTCCACGATCGGGATACCGACGAGAATACGAGGGGTGAGAAAAGGGATGAGACAAACTTCTATCAAATTAAGTTGATGCTTTAAATTGATGAATTTTGGACTTAAATTGATAATATATACATGTTTTGGACTAAAACTGTGATTATACCAAACCACGTCATCATCTCCGTTAATTTTAACGACAATGTACCAAAATAGAACAAATGTAACCCCCTCGTCCCGGTTTGGACGACTGGCCGGTCCGAGTAGGTCACACGGGGAAAACCGAAGTGAAACCCGTTAAGGCTCCCCTTCGGTTAACAACCTTAGAAAATTCTTTCAATTATTATCTTGTCTAAATGCTTAAATATATCCTATGTAATACAAGACAGCGGAAAGACAACGAAACGATATGAAGCAAACCAAACAAGCAATTTAAACAGCCTATTTTATTCTTAACAGCAGGTCGTATCGATACGCTAGAAGACTGTATCGATACGGCTTGACTTGGTCAACAACCCAAAGTCAACCTAGGGAGACCGTATCGGTACACTGGTTGACCGTACCGATACGCCCTCATCGGTCAACTTTTCACGGTCAACGATAAAAGACCGTACCGATACACCCTAGCCCCGTATCGATACGCCAAAATTTCATCAATTTCTTAGATTTCCAGAGAGCTTTTGGCGTATCGATAACCCCCATGTACCGGTACGCTAAGCTTAAACTGAACCCAAAAGTGTAGGACCGTATCGATACGGCCCTTGGGCGTATCGATACGGCCCTTGGGCGTACCGATACGCCCTGCACTGCAAAACTCAATTTAGCAACAAAACGAACCAAGACTCAACTCTAGATGCATTTTACGACTCACCTAGCCACAAACAAACCTTCACACAACATTTAGCAACCATGAATGAGCATACGGACCAATTTTAGCAAACAACGGGGCATCAACACAAAAGCAACCATACTTAAGAGAAACTTACATACTAAACATGCATAAAGGGTCTAACTAGCCAAAAGATACATGCATCCACAAGCAAGATTTACATGCTCCCAAAACAACACATAAGCATTCATGTATCAAGGTCATAAGCCTTTGAACACAAGCATATAGGCAACAACATACATGGTTTACAAATCCACAACAAGGCATTAACAACAAACCAACATATATGAGTCCATCAATGCTCACACACAACTCATAATGCTCACACACAACTCATAGTATCATCAAACCAAACATGCTTGAACACCAACATACCAAACTAAGGAGTTTGAACTCTAACTCCATACAAGTCTATACCCCCATTGTCTAGGCATTATTACAAATACTTAAATCATACTTGAGCTGCTTGAGAACTCCAAAAAGCTCCTCCCTTGCCCACTTACCTTTCGAACTCTAATGATCTGCATTTTGGAAAAAAGAGAGCGTAAGCTTGATAGCTTAGTGAGAGAAGCTCTAAAATCTCATCAACAATGCAGTTTTCAAAACTCATTTCTTAAAAGATAAGTAAACCATTTATATGTATGAAATGAGGCACAACAACACAATTACAAGGTTTGCACAAGTACAACCCAAAACACGGTGGGACTACACATCACCGTTTCGACTAGTAATTTTCCGATGGGACTACACATCAACGTAATCTTCTACTAGTCACTACCGGTGAGACTACACATCACCGTAGTTATGACAACCGTCACGTGAGGCTCGACACCAACAACGACTACACCATAACAACGGATGTAAAAGCAATCCACAATACACATGATATCATAACAATTAATCATACATCATCACTTAACCATCAAGGTAGGATTAGTAAACGTACACTTGGGTTTAGGTTAGCCCACAAGGCTCCACCCAAACCCCCAAGAATCCCATTTCGAAAGCAAAACAAGTTCAAAACATTTCCACTCACCGTTGCAACCCAAACGGAAGCCGAACACCGATCTCAAGTCTCCCAATTCCCCGGAATCGTGCCCGAAGCCTCTCCAACGGTTTCCCTTGATTCTAACCAATCAAAAACAATACATTGCTCAGCCAATACATCAAAAAACACTGCCACTATCCCGAACTACAACTACAAGTCAAATTCTCACCATTTCAACCCAAAGTCAATACCAACAATCCCCATTTTCGTACTCCCAATTAGCCCAGCAGAAAACCTTTGATTCCAACACCCAAAACACCTTTAAACACCTTCAAACCATCCTTCTAATATCACTATAACCCCAGCTCAACTCCCTTTTACAAAATCACACCATTTTTTTTTGATAAAATTTGGTGACCTCGTTAAAAACCCCCCTCATATTAATCAATGATCCATAAGGATCATCAATTAACAGCGGAAGGAGGAAAAGAGTGCCACATAAGTTTTATATAACTATAATGAAGATTACAAGAATATATCAGTATCAAGACTCCCCTTACAAACCCCAGAAAAACACACACCCGACACCTGGAAATTAAACAAAACTATTCCACTAACCAATTCCATCTTTAGCTAATCCATCCGCCTCTAAGTTCCCTAACCGACTTATTTTCCTAAAAATAAAATTCCTACTGACCCCTAAATCCACCACCTCATTCACCAATTTGACAAAAATACCAGAGTAATTAGAGGGATTAGTGATCCACTTAATGAGAACCTCACTGTCGCTTTCAACCACAATCCGGGAATGGCTGCATCTACTATCACCCAGCGTTTTGATAAGCCCCACCTTAACTGCCAGTAGTTCCGCAAGGATCGGAGGCCCCGGACCAATTGCTTCAGAAAACGAAAATAAAACCTGGCTCCACTCGTTTCTAACTAGCCCATCAATACCCCCAGCGGTTCTGTCCGCCCGCATCGCTCCGTCAATGTTTATTTTGATAAAACCGGGGGGAGGGGGCTCCCATCTAAGACACGAGGGAGGAGGCCCAGATAACCCGACCCCACGACCTGCCACAGCAGGATTCAGAAAAATATCCTCCACCGAGAGAGAAGACTCTTGAAATTTAGCTTTAAACCAAGACGCAAGTCTGAATTTTGTAATGTGAACCAGTTGGCTAAAATCAAATGTATTGTTACGGAAAATGACATCATTTCTGAACAGCCAAATGGACCAGAAGACCACCGCCGGAATGAATTTCCAGATCGATCCATCCACCTGTTTATAGCCAATATTATCCCAAATAACTAACATCTCCCACACGGTCCTCGGAATAACAAACGAGATCATCCAAACAGAAGCAAACAAATTCCAAAGTGCCCAGGCGAATTTACAGTGAAGGAACAAGTGTTGAATAGTTTCGGGTTCTAACCTGTAGAAAGGGCATAAAAGATCCGCATCCACAACCACTCATTTGTTACTGAGTTCAACTCTAACAGCAAGTTTTCCCAAAACTGCTTGCCAGACGAAAACTTCTACTCTGGGAGGAGCCAAACCCGTCCAGATCAATTTTCTCCATTTGAATGACTCATTGGAGGCTGAGTTTAAAGCAATGGAGCAGGCTTTCACTGAATAATCACCTTCACCTGGACCACCCCACACCAGACAGTCTCGAGAAAACCCCTTCAAATTTATCGCTGCCAGACCATTCATCAAATGGTCCCACTGGGCCTTCTCCCAATCGAAGAGGTCCCTGCGCAAAGGAATGTGCCAGGACCACTCGTCCCTAGATTTAGAACCATAGTCAGCAACCTTCCCAACTCTATTTAACGCTAGATAAAAAATCCTGGGGAAAAGCACCTGTAATGGAGCTGGGAAAAGCCACACATCAGACCAGAAAATATCCTCTTACCGTTACCAATTTGAAGATACAAATTATTCCGGATCGTTTCTCCCATCTCGTCTGAATTATAAAATGAGGAGGAGATGCCTCTCCAAACCCATGAGCACCCGCGGGGCGGATTGTCATACGGAATCATTAAGGATGACTCCAAGTTCAGCTTACTACATAAAATCTTTTTCCAATCACTTTCCTCCTGATTCGCAAACCTCTAGAACCATTTAATTAACAAAGCTCGGTTTTGTAACGCCAAATCACGTATCCCCAACCCTCCTTGCTCCAATGGTTTGCAAACATTTTGCCAGTTAACCCAATGGAGTCTTTTTTTTCTATCGAATCACCCCAAAGGAAACCAGCCATAATGCTATTTAGTTTCTTGTAGACCGTAGAGGGAATTTTAAATATCGACAGGTAATAAGAGGGAAGAGAGGATAAGGTTGCCTTGATGAGAACAATTCTCCCACTAATGGAGAGAGACTTTCCCTTCCAACCAACTAAATTTTTATGGAACTTAGCGATGACCGGATCCCACAGAGCTACAGAATTCTTTTTAACACCCAGCGGCAAACCAAGATATTTTGACGGGAAACGCCCCATCGTGCAACCCACTTTATTAGCCCATATAGCTAAATTAGACTCGTCGATATTTATGCCAAATAGCCTGCTTTTGCCCAGGTTAAGCTGAAGCCCCGATGCTAATTCAAACACACACAAGATTCTCTTGACATTTAAAATCTCTCTTGCGGAAGCACCGCAAAACACGACCAAGTCATCCGCAAACTGCAGATGCGATAACTTAAAAGCATTAGACTCTCGACCAATTGAAAATCCTTGAAATAAACCAGCACCAACTGCTTTTTCGAACATAAGATGAAGTACTTCCCCAACTAAATTAAATAATAAGGGAGAGAGAGAGCACCCTTGTCGAAGACCTTTGGCTATACCAAAACAGGAAGTAGGGACCCCATTAATTAGAATCGAAATAGTAGCGGAAGAGATACACCGAGATATCCATTGGCACCATCGATCACCGAAACCCATATCCTTTAACACACGGAGAAGGAAGGACCAATCAACCGAATCGTACGCCCTTTTAAAGTCAATTTTAAACACTGCCCCTTGTCTGCCAGCTTTAATCATGTAGTCAATACCCTCGTTTGCAATGAGCGAACAATCCAAAATTTGTCTTCCTTTGATGAAGGCAAATTGAGATTTGCTGACTAAACCATCCATGCAGTTCTTTAATCGATTGGAAAGAACTTTAGACAGTATTTTATAAATTTCGTTGACGAGGCTGATCGGACGGAAGTCTTCAATAGTTTCAGCCCCATGTTTTTTCGGGATTAGTGTGATAAATGAGTGATTCACACCATTTTCCCATTGTTTACCTTTGTGAAAGTCGCTACAGAATTTCAAAATATCTGACTTGAGCGATGGCCAGTACTTCTTGAAAAAGCCCGGATTAAACCCATCGGGGCCCGGTGCACTTGAACTATTAAAGGAGGATAAGGCAGCCCAAATTTCCTCCTTAGAAAAAACCCTTTCGAGATCATCTTTTTGAACTGTTGTAATATGTTTAAACTTAAGGTCCAACTTATCAATCTCCAAAGTACTTTTCGAATTGTAGGCCCCTGAAAAGTATTTCAGCACATGATCCTTAATTCTGACGGGATCCGAAACCATCTCACCATCAATCCGCAGAGAATGAATTGAGTTACTCCTCATTCGATTAGAAGCAACCAAATGGAAGAACCGCGTGTTTTTTTCCCCTTCGGTAAACCATTTTAAGCGCGAGTTCTGCATCAAAATGCATTCCTCTCTACGGGTCAAAACCCATAATTCCTTTCTTAGATCCCTTAAAGCTAACCCCGCATTCTCCCCAGCGGAGCCGAGACGTATAGCATCTTCCAACAAGCCTATTTTTTTTCCACTTCCTGGCATGCCCCCTTACGGCCGAACTGGTTAAGGGACGACCAGTTTTTGATGTCAATTTTGCAGTGTTTCAGGATACTAAGAATCCCCATCCTCTTATTGGCATCCTTTGAATGTTTTAATGAGACTGCTATAACTTCATCGAACCCTTAAATATCCATCAGATAATTAAATAATCTGAATGGTCTAGCACCCCCATTGTAGTCTTGATTACTCAATAAGATTGCGTTGTGATCTGATAAAGCTTTCGGAAGAATACTTTGAACAATATCTTGAAAAACGACCAGAAAATTCGATCCCACTAAGAACCGATCAAGACGAACAAAAGTAGGAACATCTCGGTTGTTCGACCAGGTGAACAGCTCACCATTCAAAAGAAGATCAGTGAGATCAGCTGCTTGTATAAAGGACCTGAACATCTCCATGGAAGGAAAATTTAACCTTGCACCCATCTTCTCATCACTGTTACTGTAAGCGTTGAATTCCCCCCCCCCTAAACACCATGTCACCTGATGCCCCTTCATGAAATCTAGAAGTTCTTGAAAAAATGATTCTTTTTCGGCTTCCACCGAAGGACCATAGATATTGATGAAACCAAAATTGTCCTCAATGCCGCGAATGATCCCGAACAAGGCGATAAACCTCTGATGTACAAAAGAATTATTAACTGAAAAATAAGAAGGATCCCAGAAGCTAATTAGACCCCCTGCCGATCCACAAGCAGGAGAAAGAATTTTTTCGAAGTGCTCACTACAACCCAGCCTACGCAGTAACGACGCACTCAGCACATAAATTTTAGTTTCTTGAATCATCAGAAATTTGGGTTTCTTACTAACAAAGAGCTCTCTCACACCCCTATGCTTTTCCATTTTCCCCAACCCCCTTACATTCCAGGAAATTATAGACAGATTCATAAAATATGAAAAATCACCAAAAGAAACAGGGTAACAGAAGCTTACTAGAGACCAGCTTCCTTCTCAATCACCTTTTCGACAAAAAGATCCTTGCCCCCTTTGAAAGAAATCCCCAGAATTTGGCTAACCCCCCAAACAGCTAGGGCCTCTTCGATTTGATTCAGATGAATAGATTCTTTGGAGCTGCTAGACCTGCTCGAAGCTTCACTATGTATCCCCTTCTCAATTACCTCACGAATCCGGCCCCTTAAAACCCGGCGATGACTAGCCTTGTAAAAATTGCAATGCAGACCCAAAGAAACATATAGACAAATTTGAGAGGTAGAGCAGTTTCTTTCAACTTCCTGGCTGCCTGCATGCCCACTTCCATAGATAGAAGAGCTCTCAAAGCTATCTGGGACAATTTCCATGGACGGAGGAAGCTCTGAAGAAACATGGATGGACGCTATCGACTTACCAGAAGCTTGCTTAGTTACATCAGCTCCGACTCCCGGATTTGGGTTAGAAAAATAGTTATCCAGACCCATCTCCCTAAATAAAGGCCCATTAACCGGGGACCCGACCCTCCTATTAAGATTAAGGCCATCTTCTTTGATAAAATGATTTCCCACGTGGGCATTTAAATTTATAGGCGAATCAACCTCCCCCTGAGAACCAACAGAAGCTTTTAGATGTACCTCGGAACAATCACCCTGAGCGTTTAATGAATGCTCATTATTAACATTGTTATTGCATGGGACATGAACCGACGCCGTGTTACTTGAAGGGACACCTCCCGGGGGAAAGGCCTCTCTCTCGGCACCCTGCAGATCTGGCTAGGCATCGTCGTTATCCTCAGAGCAACCGGAAAAGTCCTGAGGCCGAAAGTCCTGCAAATCCTCCCCTACTTTGAGTTTCAGCATATATGGTTTACCCCGACAAGAGAAATGGAAATCCTCGGGTATATTGAATTGGCTATCCAACCTCATGATGAATTTCGCGACCGAGCAATCAATTTTTTTGATTGTATCATCGTGAATTTTAATTACTATTCCCCATCTACCAACGAGGGATGAAAAAATTCTTCAGTCCAGCAGTTCAGAGGCACCCCATACACTGATAATGACGCAAAGAAAAATGGAATATTATCTACCAAAGCCGACTCCTCCTGAAAATCAAACCAGAACCATAACTCTTCTTTATGCTTTTCCCACGCTAATTGTTTCTCCTTTTCTGATCTGAACAAAATAAGACAAGAATTGTGAGCCGCACCCTATTTTACTATTTACACATGGATGCCATCACTGGATAGAGCTTTTTCTACAAATTCGAGCTCAAAACTTCTCTTGATAATCCCCAACATGGCTAACTTAATCCAAGCGAACTCCCCCTCCGAAATCACCACGCCTTCGTTGCCATCATTAGACCTCTTCTCTTTACTCCTATTAACCCCCGGCGAAGAGCCAGCGGGGACCGGCCCAGGCACATTTAGGAAAGCCTCTAAATAAGATCTTCCATCCCTTTTCGCAGCCGGGCGGAAATAAGGGGCAGAAGGATGAACTTTGACCTTCTGTTGCCAATTTTTCAACGCAACCTTCTGATCCAAATTTTTCGACGTATTATGGGATCTATCAAAACCCCTCTGAAATTTTGCTTGGGATACCGAAACTAAACGACCATCAATCTGAGTATTATTAAAATGAAGAATAGCCCGCTCCATATCAGCCTTGCATTCGAAATGAACAAAAGCAAAAGTTCTATCCTTGTAGTTGGGTTTTTTGTTGATAAAGGGGATGAAAACCTTTTTCACTCTCCCATAATGGCCAAACAATTCCCAAAGAGCACTGCACGGAACCCTTTTACTAAGATTATCGATGGAAATGACCCAGTTACTAGAACCGGAAGGAGACGGAATCCGATTACCACGACGGCTCCCTATGGAAACTCCGGCGCCTCCAAACTCCCTGCTCTCCCTGCTCCCCCTGCTCACCCTGCGCTCCTTGCTCTCCCTGCTCTCCCTGCTCTCCATAAAGTCAAGTAAAATCAATATCAATTTCGTCAATCTCACCAATTACAAGTTTTGACTCTTTAAAACACCTATGAAAAACCCATTTCGGGATTCTAAATAAAAACCCACCAATTTAAGATATAATGAACCTTAGGGCTAGGTTAACTCATAACTTAACCCTACATATCAAAAGCAAAACGAAAATCTATTAAAGTTTCATGCTTTCACTTCAAAACTTGAAAACTTCAAAAAAATTAAAAGAGGATTTCTATGAAAACTAAAGCTATGGAAATGTTGGAAATAATGAGGAGAAATCAAAAATGCAATTACCTTGAAGAGAGCCCTTGAATTGATGAAGAGATTTGATGAAATAGTGACTAGGAGTTTAGAAAGGGTTTTGACGTGAAAAGTTTCAAGAGGAAGAAGATGAATAGTAATTTTTTTTCAAAAATCCCTTTTCCCATCTTATTTTCCCTTTTATTTCCAAATTACCATTTTACCCTTAATGAGCCACAAACTCTTTTTAATTAAACCCAAAGCCTAATTTAATTTAAGACGAGCCCACGACTCAAACCCGATTCACTCGTGTAACATCCGACCCCTAAACCCGAGGTGTTACAACTCTCCCCCACTTAAGGAATTTCGTCCCCGAAATTACCTAACGGAAAGAGGTAAGGAAACTGCCTTTCCATATCATCCTTTCTCTCCCAAGTGGTCTCGTCCACCCCTCGACGTTGCCACCTCACCTTGACCAACTCAATTGACCTACCACGCAACACCTTGCTGTTTGAGGCTAAGATCTCCACTGGTTCCTCATCATATGTCAAATCCGAATTCAATTCAATCTCTTCTACCGGCATTACGTGAGACGGATCCGACCTATACTTTCGGAGCATCGACACGTGAAACACATCATGAATCTTCTCTAGCTCGATAGGGAGTCTCAATCTATATGCAATGGGACCAATCCTCTCAACTACCTCATAAAGTCCAATGAATCTCGGACTCAACTTACCCTTTCTACCAAACCTCAATTTTTGCCCTGTCGACCTCTATGCCACGACAGCTTACTTTGTGGCCTAGGACTATCCCTTCATCCACCATGAAGTGACATTTCTCCCAGTTTAATACCAAGTTCGCTTTCTCGCATCTCTCGAGCACTTTCTGCAGGTTGCCTAAGTAACTTTCGAAATTGTCTCCAAAGACAGAGAAATCGTCCATGAATATCTCCAGGAAATCCTCCACCATATCAGAGAATATAGCCATCATACACCTCTAAAAAGTTGTTGGTGCGTTGCAAAGTCCAAATGGCATCCTTCGAAAAGCGTAAGTACCGTATGGGCAAGTGAAGGTCGTTTTCTCATGATCCTCCGGTGTGATGGCTATTTGGTTGTAACCTGAGTAACCATCAAGAAAATAGTAATAAGGCTTTCCTGCAAATCTATCAAGCATTTGATCAATAAAAGGCAGGGGAAAGTGGTCCTTCCGGGTAGCTTTGTTAAGCTTCCGGTAGTCCATACAAACCCTCCAACCGGTCACAGTCCTAGTTGGGATTAACTCGTTTTCTTCGTTGGTTACCATGGTTATTCATCCTTTCTTAGGAACGCACTACACCGGGCTCACCCACTTACTATCCGAGATGGCATAAATTATCCCAGCATCCAGCCATTTTGTAACCCCCTAGACCCGCCTATGCGTTACAACGGATCCTAGGAAGTCACATTAGGGTCACAAGAGCGACCCACAGTAAAAATACACATAAAAACATTTCCTCTGAAAAACACATATAACAGGATTTAAAAAAAATGTTTTACAGACATTGTCATAAAATAATACATAACATGCATGCCCACTAACTATGTCGATACCGTACTCCAAAAGCAACACCGAGAGAACTCCAACGCTGTCGTCGGTCATCGAGCCATGTTAGGTTTCCTTTAACCTGCGGTGGTAAAAACAACGTGAGCTTCGAAAAGCTCAGTAATACAGAACTACCAATGGATGCTATAAGTAACATGTAGGTATATGGTAGGCATAACACTATTATGCTATTTCGAGCAACGATAGGATCCAAAAATACGATCAGATATTTCAAAGAAGCGGTATACATATAGATGATAGGATTGTTCTTTATTCAATCACTGGGTATCATACTAGGAACATATAGACCGAAGAGTTAGTCAAGATATGAATTACGGTAGTTGAGTCAGGGATTAGTGTATGTTCCAACAGTGCAAAGTTAACACATACGAGGTAACAATGTGGTGAACGTTATTTCACGGTTATGTAATGTTAGCGATAAGGTTCATTTTATATTTTCTAACTACCCTCCAACTAAACTCCGGTATGCAGCTCCCCAGAACTGCAACTATAACGGGCATTAACCCAGGCCCATTGGGCATAGGTGCCAGCCTAAGGGGATACCTTAGGTACGGTACGGTACGGTAGGAATTACCCTAGCCGAAGCATAGGAACCTGTAACGGTAAGGAATTACCAGCCTAATCAGGGCTGAACCTACGGTAACTTCATACTCTATCCCAAGTTCCCCGGTAACGGTCTAGGTAGTGATAATAGTAATCAGTAGTAGACGGTAATGATCGATAATAACAATATTCGGTAGCAATCATTGTTAATCAGTAATAACAGTGAACATATAGTAAACTTTAGTTTTTGATGAAACGATAACTAGCGAGCATATAAATTTTTATTTTATTTTCTTTTTCCCTTTCTTTTTCTAGTTCAGATACATAGGTATATTTCGGTTTGATAGAAGCCATATTTCGTATCAAAAGATCGCATTGGGTTCAGGACGGTAGAATTATTTATGCACTTGGAACACACTAAAAGGAACCATTTATTTCTCTAAGATACTTCATATTACACGGGGAATGAAAACTCTAAGCTTTTGACATTTTGAACTGATGCCGGTAATGAGGTCCCGATTAGAGGGGACTTTGTAGCCAACATCGCCAACCAGGCATTTGGGAGAAAAATGCTTTATTATGATCATTCAAGATATCAACTATATTAAGGTTGTTTTGATCACTTTGGCTAACGAGGGCATTTTGGTCATTTTACTATCAGAGGTAATTTTGTAACTTATCCCAATAATGACAAAATGATGATTTGCAATATTCAAGATTTCCAACGGTTTATCAAACCTCCAAATACTCACTCGATCTAACATATCCCAACTCTGCAATACTTACTAAACATTCAAACGTGTGCGCTCCACGTGCATCATTTCCAAAATCTACTGTATAAAATGTTTGAACGGTCGTCGTCATATTTCTCCACAGGCTCACCACTGAGCATTCAAACTTATTTTCCAAGTGAAATCTTCCAACCTCATATTAGTATCATGATTCATGAGTGACGGACACATATATGAGTCATGCTTCATAACACTTAAGGGCATTTCAGTCATTTATGCTTTATTTAGATTTTGGGATTTCATCAAAGGCAAATTTTGACCATTCCGGTCAAGAGGGTATTTCGGCCATTTTCGAGCTCGGGATAGATCCATCATTTCCGTCAATTATACTAATTATATATTCTCAATCATTTATGTACTCAATGGAGAATTAGTCGTTTTGGTCTTTTCAGTCCTTCCAGACCATTCATTCGTTTCAAAACTTGAGGGTATAAACGTCATTTCGATTAATTGGGAAGTTTCGATGCTGAAATACTTTAGTGCCTTCGGTCATTACACCCATCCTGATCAATTCAGTCTTATAGTACCTTCAACCTTTCAGTCATTTCAATTGTATCACTCAATTCGATAATTGAAAGTACTTTGATAAATTTCCGAACATACGAACAGTTTCTTATAAATCTATCTTCAAGGATTAATAAGAATTCAAGGAAATACAAGCACTTCACAATCTCGAGGGTTTAAGTCTTGTTACCGTAATTCTCCAAGTAATTTGAGGATTTTGGGTAAACTAGTTGTTTAACATGGTCTAAGATAGGTTTCTAGATTGCTTTCATTTTTATGGTCATTTTAGTCATTCAGATATCTCAAGGGCATTTTTGTAATTTCTCATTCTAACGTTTCGTGCATTAAATCTTTCATCAAGAACATAATCTAAAATTAGGGCTTCGAGGTTGTCGCTTTATTGAGTGTTCACTAAACTTGAATTCCTTATCGGTCATTTGTTCCTTATTCGAGTCATTCGATCTTCACCAGTTTATTATCATAGCACCGTAACTGTACAACTTATAGTAATCGACGGTAATCAAATGACCAATCATAATGTTCATGCATTAATCAATTACCAACATATTCAATATGGCATACAGCAGGTAGTAAAGTATTACCTTGAATCCTTGTTATATCGGTCAACCCTTGAAACGACATTTCGATACTCTCGAACCCGAATTTGACGTCCCTCGACATCTCGAATACAAGGAACTTCGAATACCTTCAATCGCACAAATTCGAATTTCAGTCTTTAATCACCTTACTCATAATTGATTATGAAAATACATAAGTGGACTCGAGTTCAAGGTCAAATTCGGAGGCTTACGGGTTAGAATTTCATGAAACGGGCATCAAAAACGGACTCAGGACGTCGAAAAACATAAAATAGGACTTTTCGGAAAAAGTTGACTTTTTGGTCAACGGTCAAAGTCAACGCTGACGTCAGCAGGTTAACGTTGATGTCAGCAGGTCAACGGTCAACGGGGTCAGAGTCAATGCTGACGTCAGCAGTCAACGCTGACGTCATGTTGACGTCACTAGTTGACCGAGTTGACTCACTGGGTTGACTCGGCCAACGGGTCGGGTCGACTCGGTTGACTCGGTCGGGTTGACTCGGTTGACTCGGTCGGGTCGGGTCGGGTTTGGGTTGCCTCTAGTTTGGGCTTGGGTCACCATTAGGCCTACGTCGGTTTAGAATTGATTTGGGCCGGTTCAAGTGGACCGACCAACGGGTGGGCCGGCTAGCCAGTTCAATGGCCACCGTCCAGGGCTGCCGGAAATCGCCCCGGACGGCGCGTGAAGCCCACGCGCAGCCTTAGACGACCGGAAAACGACCAAAAAAATGCGAAAATCACTTCAAAAAAACATCTATATTCTTAATAAATCCAGAATCGAGTCGGATAACTTACCGAACTTACCCAAACCGACGGTAAACGTTTAGGACTACTGCGTCTCCGACGAGGTTCTGAACGGTGACGGGCGGTCGATCTTAAAGCTGGGTTTTGACCGGCTTTGCCTGCTGAAGACGGTGGTGGTCTCCGATTTGAGCCACGATGTCAAACCGCGCCGAAAAATAAAGGGAGACTTCTTTGGTTTTCCGTCCAATCTGGATTCCACGGCAACCGACGGGGCCACGCCGCGAGTGAAGGCTATGAGCAAGCTCAGTGTGAGGCGGTGGTGACATTGACGGTGGCGGTGACGACCACGGCGTGACGGTTGAGGCAGATCGGTGGTCGGTCGAGGTTGGGTAGGTGAAACATTTAGGTGAGAGGAGAAAAAAATTAGGAAATATCTCGATATTTCCAGATCCAATAGGGGCATTAATTGGGGTAGATGGGTTAGTTGGCTATAATTATTATAGATACATAACAAAAAAAATATATAATTTAAAATTAAAAGAGTGCATAACAACACCAATGAATGATTTAGCCTGAATGGTTAAGGCTTAGGCTTGCCAAACATAGGTCATGGGTTCAACACCCCATGGTAGCACCCTCTCCCATTATTCTCCCCTTTTTCCTCATTTTTTTAATTATGCATATATTTTAGGGGTGTTACACATTTGATAATTTCTTTTCGGACCACTTCTCGCATAGCATCATTCAAACGTCTCTGGGTATCAATGGTCAGCTTATGATCATCCTCTAAGAGAATTTTAAGCATGTATAGTGCCGGACTGATGCCTTCGATATCAGCTATCGTCCATCCAATAGCCTTTTTATGTTGTTGCAGCATCCCTATCAGCTGTTATTCCTGTTCCTGCATCAACTTGGAAGAGATGATTACGGGCAACATATCATTTAATCCAAGAAAAACATATTTTAGCTGCCCTGGCAGGGGCTTAAGATCTAGAACAGGTGGCTCTACAGTTGATGGCTTTTGGATGATATATTCATTCGAGGTATAGTTTAAGGGCTCGAATAACTTACCTGGCTGCTGGTAACATATTTGACCTCCTCATTATCTTCAGTATCAGATATGTCAGAATCTGAGGAGCTGCTGTCGTCGTTGCTGCCGTGACAGTCTTCTAAATGGTTGCTGGGGCAGTGGCCAAATTTGATATCATGGCAGTCCGACCTGATGCAGGGTTGGTCAAGGATAACTTCAGTGATAGCCTTGCATTCTTCTTCTGCATCAGCGTGCTTTATTGCTTGGAGAACATTCAGCTTGATATCTTGATCATTCGCTCTTATAGTGAGTTCTCCCTTTTCTACATCAATCAGTGATCTTCCTGTGGCTAAGAAGGGTCACCCCATGATGATTGGTGCATTCTAATCTGCTTCACAATCTAAAACAAGAAAGTCAGCAGGAAAAATAAATTTATCCACTCTTACCAGAATATCTTCAATTTTCCCTTCTGGTTGCACGTAAGAGCGGTCTGCCAGCTGCAGCATAACTGTTGTGGGTCGTGCTCGTCCAATACCTAATTTTGGAATACATATTTTGGCATTAAATTAATACTAGCACCTAGATCACAAAGTTCCTTACCCACAAATTTATCTCCGATTATGCACGGTATTATGAAGCTCACAAGATCCTTCTTTTTCTAAGGTGGATGCTTGTGCAGAATAGTCATGCATCCTTCTGTCAGTTTTACCGTCTCAAATTCCCCAAGTCTGGATTTCTTTGACATAGCATCCTTGAGAAATTTGGCATAACCAGGCATCTCCTTGATAGCATCTAACTGCGGAATATTGATGTGGACCTGCTTAAAAATATCATAGATCTTCTTAAGCTGGGATTCTTGTTTCAACTTCTGTAACCGCTGAGGAAAAGGAGGTGGAGGACGATAATCTTCAATGCGTCCTTCCCATTGCATTCGGATTTGAGGAGGCTTAGGTTCTTCATCCTTCTCATCTGTCCCTTCTGCTGTCGTGGCAGGTGCATCGGCAGCAGGTTGTTTGTCGTCTGCCGGGGCAGCATTCTCGGCAGTCGATTCTAAGGTTGGTTCCTTAACTGGTTCAGCTTCCTTCTCTGGCCCTAGTAATTTCTTCCCATTCCTAGTTGTGATGGCTTTACACTGCTCATGTGTGAGTGTCTAGCAACCTCAGTATCGCTAGGGAATCCTCCATTCTGCCTCTGTTTAATATGCTGGGAAACCTGACCCATCTGTGTCTCCAGTGATTTCAGAGTAGCTTCATGGTTAGTCATCCGCATCTCTGTTTTATCCATGAATGACTCAGTCTTCTTGACGAAGTGGTTCATGTTGTCAATGTAAGTTCCTGTCTGAGACATAAATGTAGCCAAGGTCTGCTCCAATATACTAGTCGTGACTGATGGTGGCTGTTGCGATTGCTGCCGAGTCAGAAGTCTAGGTGCCCCCTGATTCTGAGTGTTCTGTACTCGAGGATTCAGGGCATTGTTTGGGTTGCTCCAAGAGAATTTGGGATGTTTTCTCCAGTTGGGATTGTAATTGTTGGAGTTGTAGTTCTGCTTGTTATAGTTCCCAATATACATCCCTTCTTCTAGCTGTAGTGGGCAGTCCTCCGAACTATGATTCCCACCGCAAGTTCCACATACCTCTTCTGAAGCATAAATAGGTTGAGAATCCTTTTTCAGCAAGTTCTCCACTGCCTTTGTGAGATATGCAACTTGTGTCTTTAAGGAATTATCGGCTTCGTAATCCTTCACAGCTAGTACTCGTTTACCTCTCCTCGATGTACGGAACTGTTCTTCATTCTTAGCCAAATTCTTTAACACTACCATTGTGTCCTCTGGATCTTTATCTAACAACAACCCATTGGCTGCTGAATCGATTCTCATACGAGTCTGTAAGTTGGCAGCATTGTAGAATTTGATTACTTGATTCCAAACAGGGAATCCATGCATTGGGCAATTCCTCAGAAGAGTAGTAAACCTGTCTCATGCCTCGTGCATTGGCTCGTCATCTTCCTGTTGAAAAGTAGCAATTTCATTACGTAATCACTCAGATAAATGGGAAGGGTTAAAATGATATAAAAATTCACGAGTTAAATCTGCCCAAGTTCGTATTGAACCCGGCGTTAGTTTGTTACACCAAGTTTTAGCTCTGTCCCTCAATGAAAGAGGAAATAACCGAAGCCTTAGTATCTCCAGATTTACTCCTGGTAGTCTAAACGAACCACAGATTTCTTGGAACGTTTTCAGATGCTCCCTAGCATCCTCTGTAGCAGCACCACTAAATTGGCTAGCGGAATTAATCATGTTGAACATAATAGGTTTCAGCTCGAAATTCTCAGCTTCCACATCTGGCAAGGTGGTCTCTAATTCCACATGATCGTTGATCATATAGTCTCGGCATGACCGACGTGCGGCATCAGCAGAAGGAACGACAGGCTGTCCGTTTCCTCCATCTCCGACAGGATCCTCAAGACCTTGGGGATTCCCTTGGTTGTTCCTCCTGTCTTCGTGTCTTTCGTTCACCATTGCTTCTAACTACTCCTCCAAGTATTCGTTTCTTTCTACTAGGAGGCGGACTCGTTTCCTGAGGTTGCAAGTTCGTTCGATTTTAGGATCTAACTTGTGCTCAAGTTCTTTCCCTCGTTGTGATCTGCGCATAGGCAAACAAAAGACCTTGTGAAAAGCACAGGGTGAACAGTCCAAGTAAAAACAGAAAAATGAAAGAAAGTGCAGTAAAAGTAGGGTAAAGATATGTTGCCAGTCCCCGGCAACGGCGCCAAAAACTTGTTGCGTGTAAAAGAGTCTATCGCAATGTAGTGCAAGTGTACACGACGCAAGTAGTAAAATGATACGTAAGTATCGGATATCGTCTCCACAGGGACTGGGCTAATAGCTTTAACCTTGGATTGCTGCACAAGAAGGAAAAGAAAGAGTTTAATTGTTTGTCACGAAATAATAAAGAAGACTGAAAATAAAGGATGAAAATATTCAGAATAAAGAGTAGGCCGGTATTGATCTGCTCCGTAGTGCAGGTGTTTGCACTGTCCATAGCTTCTCTGTTCTGTCGTAGCGCATGTCGCGGCAGCACCTGCTGCGGCAGCGTTCTGTTGTTGTCGCGGCAGCGAACACACAACTCAGTACTTCAAGCTTGGCAAGAATCCCTGCTATGCCTTGGCCTATCCCTAGGTCCAAGTCTGTCGATGAACACGTCTTTGATGATACCTCCCGGCGTGAATCGAAGGATGAACACCGATGTTGTTGAATTCTTCTTTAGCCACTTAACCTCGTCTTATCCATAGGTCCAAGATAGTTCAACCATAAACTGGAGAACTCGTACTTATTCCTTTTGTATACTTAACTCTCTCGATATTAAGTAAATGTGTAATCTCACAATGCTCTCCCGATACTCTTGCAAGATGTTGAAAACCAGAATAAGCAAACTTGAAGTTTATTTTATTGAACAGAAAAAATCCTTAAAACAATGCAATCCTTGCAACTACTTTACAGAATCAACCCTTAGCCCTAGGGGAAGTTTAGAACATGATGAGAAGGGGAAAACGACTAGGGTTTAGGGGAAGACTGCTAGAGAGTATGATATCCTTCCCTAGGTCGAATTACATGCCTTTATATAGGCCTTGGGTTCAAGTTTTCTAATATGGAAAGAATACAAGTTTAAATTAAAGTACAACTTTATTAAAGACTAAATCTTCATAGTAGATGTCTTTAATTCGTCCTCTCTTCTTTCTTGGAGTTTCTTCCTTGAACTTTGGGCTTGGCCTTCATTCTGATCTAGGGCTCGGAAAAATATAGGAGTGCTCTACGACATACTAGCTTAATTTCCTCTTTCTGTCGAGCTCCATTTTACTTTTTCCCTTCACCATTGTTGTCGTCCTTGGCTGCCATGGCAGCGGCCTTGGCAGCATCCTTCTTCTCGTCTGCAGTCCTTTGTTCCAGCTCTGCTCTTCCACTGCCTCGAGTCTGCTACAGCAGCTACCTGCAAAAGTAACCAAAATCAGCAGCAACTGTGCCTTTTTTGCATAATTGTGATGTATAATTAAAATCTATCCTAAATGCAATGAAATATGCTTGAATGCAGCAGAAATATGGGTTAAATATGGGGTAAAATATAAAAATTTTACACACTCAACACACCCCAAACTTAAGTTTTTCCTTGCCCTCAAGCAATTAAAACATAAAAAAATTGTTTGGCTTAAAACAGTGAACCTTCCCTTACCTACCAGTCATTCCCTGTTGTGAAAACACCCTTTTGGATAATTCAGGATTCATTCGGAACCTTGCTATAATTCTCGTGTAGTGTGTGCATGTTTTGTGAACAATTATATGCCTAGACTCCCTTAGTTTACTAGAATGGCTAAGCTTCTAACTTGAATTTTTATGCAAACTTTCATCTTTTTTGGAGGCAATTCTTAGGCTCATTTAGTTTTTATTTAGACTCGATTCTCTTTTCTTAATTTAAGTTTGACTAGAGCCAGTTTCGGGCACCTCTAGCTAACTTCCTAGAGCCGGTTTCGGGCACCTCTAGGTGTATTGAGTCTATTTTTTCTTAACTTCTTTTCCTAGAGCCAGTGTTAGGCACCTCTAGGGGCAACTCAAGTGTTAAGCTTTTTCCTATTCTAGTTTACCAGTAGATTTCTAGACAGTATAAAAGTCACAAAGGGTGTTTAAAAATCAGAACTATAGTAAGGCTCTAAACTGCTCCTAAAACTATCTTAAAGGAACTGCCACGACAGAGGTTGTCACGGCAGGTAAGTTCAGTTCAAAGACTCAAGCCAAATTTTTATTTTTTTCATTTTTTAAGCAAAAATAAACTAAACATTAGACACAATTTCTAAACATAAAGACACTTCATTAATGGAGGGATGCCACCCCCAAACTCAAGGGTTGCATTGCCCTCAATGCATGATGACAAAATGAGAAGAGAAAATAAAAACATTAGAATTATAACAAAATAGCAGACAGCAAATATAAGAAAAGAAACTTAAATTTTAAGCGCTATCGTCGCTACTGCTGCTGCTGATCCGAATCTGCCGGCGGGCAGTAACTTTCCTCGTTGGTGCCGGCAGATGGCTGGGAGAGGCAGAGGTGGTCTTTTGCTTGGCTTCCCTCGGAGGCTGGATGCGGGTTGGTGAGATATGGGGTGGTTTCTCCAGCACCTGAACCTCCTCGGAAGAGTTGCTGCTACCACTGCTGCTGCTGCTGCTGTCAGATTTCCCTTGGTCGGATAGTCTGACTCCGGTGTTTGGTTTCTACCGTTTCATCTGGGTGAATTCCTTGGACAGGTTCCTCTTGACAAAGGGTTCATCATCGGATTCCTCCCAAATTGAAGAAGAGGAGAAACCAACTATGTACTTGTCGATATCGGACACGGGTTCTTTTCTCTTTTCCCCCTGGCAGATGTTGTGGTAGTGTGGCTGCCGCCTGCAACTGTTGTGGCCGGGGTTGGGGTGGACGCGGCAGACGGTGTTCTCGGTGTGGCAGTAGGGGTAGGGGTATGGGCAAGGGTGGGGGCAGTAAAATAGTGATTAGGGAAAGCAGGAAACAGTATATCGGGAAAATTTAAATTGCTTTTAATGAAATGTACCGTTGATGTTGTGAAGTCCCGAATAAAGCTCATCAGACCTAGCTTTCGTTCCTCCATTTTCTACAGGGTGGCAAGGATTTGGGTAGAGGAGTCGACTGGGGGAACTGCTGCTGTGGGCTACCTTGGTTCTGTGGCGGCAGGCTCTGTTTGGGTGGGCTCTGTCGGCTCACCTGCCGTGGCAGCCGGGTTGAAGCTGGAGATTGGCGTTGCAGCTTTCAGCTCCATCAAGCTAAGGATGTTCCTCTCCGTCCATCCTTTTCCTCGGATTCTCAAATCCTCAGCAACTTCAGGGACATTGTGGCCACGACAGAGGGCTGTTATGAGGTAGGGGAAGACAAGTGGTCCCGATGGCCGAAATGCACAATCCAAAATCCCTTCCCGAATGTATCTACCAACATTAATAGGCCTCTCATTTAGAATTGAATGGACGAGAGCTAACCTTGGTTGATCTACCGTGCTGTTGTGTGAGGTGGGCATGATCCTCTTTTTGACGAATGCGTTCCACAGCTTGGCTTCGGGGGGTGAGTTCGGCTCGTTTCACCGTCCTTGGGTGTTTGGGGTCGGTATTCCATTGAGTTCCTTCCTTGGTGAGCTCTGCCATGACAACATCATAATCTGCTGCCTCTAGGCTTTCTAGGAATCTCTGATGCCCATCTTCCCTTCTGCCGACGTAGAATCCATACAAGGTGTTGATGTACTCTGGCTCAAAGGGGACTTCCTTCCCACGAACAGTCACTACTGTCGCGTCTTTGCTGTCGATGGCAACATAAAATTCTCTGACCAGGGTCACGTTCATCTCCTCTGGTTGCTCAGCAAACATTTGCCAACGAAGTGCTTTGATCTTACGGGCTATAAATGGTTTGAGCCCAAGATTCTCCGTTCGTTTGCTGTAGATGAAGCCTTTTTCCTCCCACATATCTCTGCCTTGGAAGGAGCTAGGAGTGGCTGCTGCTGGGGCAGAGCCTGAGGCAGCACTGCGTCGGGTGTTTCTGGTAGTCATGGTTGCAAAGGACTGTAGAAAAGAAATGAAAGCAAATGAAATTCTAGAGAGGAAACAAGTAGAGAGAGTAAAAGTGAAGTGAAAAATGAATAGTAAAACGGGGTTTATATAGATGAGGAGTTTGCTGCCCGTTGGAGCTGTAACGGCAGGCGCGAATAACGGGGCCATCTGTTACGCGGTTTCTGACGCGTTTGTTACGTGTTTCTGTGTCTGCTGCGCGTCTGTTACGCGTTTGTGTGTCTACCGCGACAGCGTGTTGACAGGCTGGATTTTCCGCGTCTGCCTCGGCAGCTGTAACGGCAGGCTCCTATTTTGGGCTTTTTGGGCTAATGGTGAGATGATGGGTTGAGTTCACTTCTTATCTTCTCCTTGTCTCTTTTATTTCCTAAAAATAATAAAAATAAATACTTAGTTCCTAAAAATAAAGTAATTCTTTTTACCTAATATATATATAATTAAATAATAAAAATAAAATTAAGTTAAATTAGGCATGCCAGGAGGGGCATCTCCTAAAGTAACCACTTCCTGCATTCTTGGGGCTTAAGTCCCCTGATAATGCTTCAATCTCTGTCCGTTGACTTTAAATTGGTGCCCATCTTTTAAGGATTTGATAGTGATGGCACCATGAGGAAAAACTTGCACCACTTGAAACGGGCCGGACCATCTAGATTTCAACTTTCCTGGGAATAGTTTCAACCTAGAGTTGAACAACAACACAAACTGCCCTGGGTAGAACTGTCGTGGCAGCAGTTCTTGTCATGCCACTTCTTCGTCTTATCCTTGTAAATTCTTGCGTTGTCATATGCCATTGCTCGAATTTCTTCGATCTCATACAAGTCAAGTAGCCTTTTCTGTCCCGCCTTTTCCAAGTCCATATTCACTGCCTTGATGGCCCAGTATGCTCTATGCTCAATCTCAACAGGTAAATGGCATGTTTTTCCATAAATCAGCCGGTAGGGTGACATTCCCAATGGAGTTTTAAACGCTGTTCTGTAGGCCCAGAGTGCATCATTGAGGTGTAGAGACCAGTCCTTTCGAGTTGGTTTAACCATCTTTTCGAAAATGTTCTTTACCTCTTTGTTGGATATTTCGGTCTGTCCATTGGTCTGAGGGTGGTAAGCTGTTGCGATCCGATGTTTGACACCATATTTCTTTAAGGCAGCAGCTATTACCCTATTATCAAAATGCCTCCCTTCATCACTGATGATCGCCTTAGGGATGCCAAATCTAGAAAAAATGTTCTTGTGCAAAAACCTCTGAACAGTCTTGGCATCGTTTTCTGTGTGGCGATCGCTTCTACCCATTTGGACACATAGTCCACTGCCAGGAGGATATATAAATTCCCACATGATGCTGGGAACGGTCCCATGAAATCAATCCCCCAAACGTCGAAGATTTTGACTTCAATAATGTTTTGCAGCGGCATCTCATGTCTTCTTGAGATATTTCCAGTCCGTTGACATTTATCACAGCTTTTGTAGAATGCTTGGGCATCCTTGAACAATGAAGGCCAATAAAAACCAGACTGCAAAACCTTGGCAGCAGTTTTGTTACCACCCAAGTGTCCTCCATATGGTGAAGCATGGCAGTGATGAAGCACAACTTCCTGCTCATCCTGTGGTACACACCAACTAATGATCTGATCTGCACACATTTTGAAAAGAAAAGGTTCGTCCCAATAATAATGTTTAACATCATTTTGGAACTTCTTCTTAGCTTGATAGTTAAGGTTAGGAGGAAATATTCCGCTAACTAAATAATTAACGAAATCAGCATACCAAGGGAGTTCAGAAAACTTACCTGCCGCCATGGCTGTCGCGACAGTGCTTATGGCAGCAAATAGCTGCTCGTCAGGAAAGGTCTCCAGTATGTGTGTCTCGTCTGTTGGGAGACTCTTTCCCTTCTCTAATCTTGACAAGTGATCTGTAACTTGGTTCTTTGTCCCTTTTTTGTCCTTGATTTCTATGTCGAACTCTTGCAGCAGCAGAATCCAACGAATTAGTCTGGGTTTTGCATCTTTCTTAGCAAACATATATTTTAGTGCAGAATGGTCTGTGTGGACCACCACTTTCGTTCCAAGTATGTAGGATCGGAACTTTTCAATTGAAAACACCACAGCCAACAATTCCTTCTCTGTTGTGGTGTAATTCACTTGGGCATCGTTGAGTGTTTTGCTAGCATAGTAAATTACATGGAACAGCTTGTCCTTTCTCTGCCCAAGTGCTGCCCCTACAGCATAATCACTGGCATCACACATAATCTCGAATGGCAACTTCCAGTCTGGTGGCTGTACAATCGGAGCTGTTACTAGCTTCTCTTTCAAAATTCTGAATGCCTCAGTACATTCAGTGTTGAAGTCGAAGGGACGATTCTGCTCTAATAGGTGGCATAACGGCTTGGTGATCTTCGAAAAATTGGCTATAAACCTTCGATAGAAACCAGCATGCCCTAAAAAACTTCGAATTCCCTTGACTGTGGTGGGTGGTGGCAGCTTTTCAATTACCTCAATTTTTGCCCTGTCGACCTCTATGCCGCGGCAGCTTACTTTGTGGCCTAGGACTATCTCTTCATCCACCATGAAGTGACATTTCTCCCAGTTTAATACCAAGTTCACTTTCTCGCATCTCTCGAGCACTTTCTGCAGGTTGCCTAAGCAGCTTTCGAAATTGTATCCAAAGACAGAGAAATCGTCCAGGAAATCCTCCACCATGTCGGAGAATATAGCCATCATACACCTCTGAAAAGTTGCTGGTGCGTTGTAAAGTCCAAATGGCATCCTCCGAAAAGCGTAAGTACCGTATAGGCAAGTGAATGTCGTTTTCTCTTAATCCTCCGGTGTGATGGCTATTTGGTTGTAACCTAAGTAACCATCAAGAAAACAGTAATAAGGCTTTCCCGCTAATCTATCAAGAATTTGATCAATAAAAGGCAGGGGAAAGTGGTCCTTCCGGGTAGCTTTGTTAAGCTTCCGGTAGTCCATACAAACCTTCCAACCGGTCACATTCCTGGTTGGGATTAACTCGTTTTCTTCGTTGGTTACCACGATTATTCCTCCTTTCTTAGGAACGCACTGCACCGGGCTCACCCACTTACTATCCGAGATGGCATAAATTATCCCAGCATCCAGCCATTTGATAATTTCTTTTCGGACCACTTCTCGCATAGCATCATTCAAACGTCTCTGGGCATCAATGGTCGGCTTATGATCATCCTCTAAGAGAATTTTATGCATGCATAGTGCCGGACTGATGCCTTGGATATCAACTATCGTCCATCCAATAGCCTTTTTATGTTGCTGCAACATCCCTATCAGCTGTTGTTCATGTTCCTACATCAACTTGGAAGAGATGATTACGGGCAACGTATCATTTAATCCAAGAAAAACATATTTGAGCTGCCCTGGCATGGGCTTAAGATCTAGAACATGTGGCTCTACAGTTGATGGCTTTTGGATGATATGTTCATTCGAGGTATAGTTTAAGGGCTCGAATAACTTACCTGGCTGCTGGTAACATATTTGACCTCCTTATGATCTTCAGTATCAGATATGTCAGAATCTGAGGAGCTGACGTTGTCGTTGCTTCTGTGATAGTCTTCTAAATGGCTGCTGGGGTAGTGTCCAAATTTGATGTCATGGCAGTCCGACCTGATGCAGGGTTGGTCAAGGATAACTTCAGTGATAGCCTTGTATTCTTCTTCTACATCAGCGTGCTTTATTGCTTGGAGAACATTCAGCTTGATCTCTTGATCATTCACTCTCATAGTGAGTTCTCCCTTTTCTACATCAATAAGTGATCTTCTTGTGGCTAAGAAGGGTCGCCCCAGGATGATTGGTGCATTCTCATCTGCTTCACAATCTAAAACAAGAAATTCAGCAGGAAAAATAAATTTATCCACTCTTACCAGAATGTCTTCAATTTTCCCTTCTGGTTGCACGTAAGAGCGGTCTGCCAGTTGCAGCATAACTGTTGTGGGTCGTGCTCGTCCAATACCTAATTTCTGGAATACAGATTTTGGCATTAAATTAATACTAGCACCTAGATCACAAAGTTCCTTACCCACAAATTTATCTCCGATTATGCACGGTATTATGAAGCTCCCAGGATCCTTCTTTTTCTAAGGTGGATGCTTGTGCAGAATAGTCATGCATCCTTCTGTCAGTTTTACCGTCTCAAATTCCCCAAGTCTGGATTTCTTTGACATATCATCCTTGAGAAATTTGGCATAACCATGCATCTCCTTGATAGCATCTAACAGCGGAATATTGATGTGGACCTGCTTAAAAATATCATAGATATTCTTAAGCTGGGATTCCTGTTTCAACTTCTGTAACCGCTGAGGAAAAGGAGGTGGAGGACGATAATCTTCAATGCGTCCTTCCCATTGCATTCAGATTTGAATAGGCTTAGGTTCTTCATCCTTCTCTTCTGTCCCTTCTGCTGTCGTGGCAGGTGCACCGGCAACAGGCTGTTTGTCGTCTGCCGGGGCAGCGTTCTCGGCAGTCGATTCTAAGGCTAGTTCCTTAACTGGTTCAGCTTCTTTCTCTGGCCCTGGTAATTTCTTCCCACTCCTAGTTGTGATGGCTTTACACTGCTCATGTGTGGGTTGTCTAACGACCTCAGTATCGCTAGGGAATCCTCCATTTTGCCTCGGTTTAATATGCTAGGAAACCTGACCCATTTGTGTCTCCAGTGATTTCAGAGTAGCTTCATGATTAGTCATCCGCATCTCTGTTTTATCCATGAATGACTCAGTCTTCTTGACGAAGTGGTTCATGTTCTCAATGTAAGTTCCTGTCTGAGACATAAATGTAGCCAAGGTCTGCTCCAATATACTAGTCGTGGCTGCTGGTGGCTGTTGCGGCTGCTGTTGCGATTGCTGCCGAGTCAGAAGTCTAGGTGCCCCCTGATTCTGAGTGTTATGTACTCGAGGATTCAGGGCATTGTTCGGGTTGCTCCAAGAGAATTTGGGATCTTTTCTCCAGTTGGGATTGTAATTGTTGGAGTTGTAGTTCTGCTTGTTATAGTTCCCAACATACATCCCTTCTTCTAGTTGTAGTGGGCAGTCCTCCGAACTATGATTCCCACCGCAAGTTCCACATTCCTCTTCTGCAGCATAAATAGGTTGAGAATCCTTTTTCAGCAAGTTCTCCACTGCCTTTGTGAGATATGCAACTTGTGTCTTTAAGGAATTATCGGTTTCGTAATCCTTCACAGCTAGTACTCGTTTACCTCTCCTCGATGTGGGGAAATGTTCTTCATTCTTAGCCAAATTCTTTAACACTACCATGGCGTCCTCTGGATCTTTATCTAACAACAACTCATTGGCTGCTGAATCGATTCTCATACGAGTCTGTAAGTTGGCAGCATTGTAGAATTTGATTACTTGATTCCAAACAGGGAATCCATGCATTGGGCAATTCCTCAGAAGTGTAGTAAACCTATCTCATGCCTCGTGCATTGGCTCGTCATCTTCCTGTTGAAAAGTAGCAATTCGTTACGTAATCGCTCAGATAAATGGGAAGGGTTAAAACGAGATAAAATTCACGAGTTAAATCTGCCCAAGTTCGTATTGAACTCGGCGTTAGTTTGTTCCACCAAGTTTTAGCTCTGTCCCTTAATGAATGAGGAAATAACCGAAGCCTCAGTATCTCCGGATTTACTCCTGGTAGTCTAAATGAACCACAGATTTCCTGGAACGTTTTCAGATGCTCCTTAGCATCCTCTGTAGCAGCACCACTAAATTGGCTAGCGGAATTAATCATGCTGAACATGACATGTTTCAGCTCGAAATTCTCAGCTTCCACATCTGGCAAGGTGGTCTCTAATTCCACATGATCATTGATCATGTAGTCTCGGCATGACCGGCGTGCGGCAGCAGTAGGAGGATCGGCAGGCTGTCCGTTTCCTCCATCTCCGACAGGATCCTCAGGACCTTGGGGATTCCCTTAGTTGTTCCTCCTGTCTTCGTGTCTTTCGTTCACCATTGCTTCTAACTGTTCCTCCAAGTATTCGTTTCTTTCTACTAGGAGGCGGACTCGTTTCCTGAGGTTGCAAGTTCGTTCGATTTCAGGATCTAACTTGTGCTCAGGTTCTTTCCCTCGTTGAGATCTGCGCATAGGCAAACAAAAGATCTTGTGAAAAGCACAGGGTGAACAGTCCAAGTAAAAAACAGAAAAATTAAAGAAAGTGCAGTAAAAGTAGGGTAAAGATATGTTGCTAGTCCCCGGCAACGGCGCCAAAAACTTGTTGCGTGTAAAAGAGTCTATCGCAAGGTAGTGCAAGTGTACACGACGCAAGTAGTAAAGTGATACGTAAGTATCGGATATCGTCTCCACAGGGACTGGGCTAATAGCTTTAACCTTGGATTGCTGCACAAGAGGGAAAAGAAAGTTTAATTTTTTGTCACGAAATAATAAAGAAGACTGAAAATAAAGGATGAAAATATTCAGAATAAAGAGTAGGCCGGTATTGATCTGCTCCGTAGTGCAGGTGTTTGCACTGTCCAGGGCTTCTCTGTTCTGTCGTAGCGCCTGTCGCGGCAGCACCTGCTGCGGCAGCGGTCTGTTGTTGTCACGGCAGCGAACACACAACTCAATACTTCAAGCTTGGCAAGAATCCCTGCGATGCCTTGGCCTATCCCTAGGTCCAAGTCTGTCGATGAACACGTCTTTGATGATACCTCCCGGCGTGAATCGAAGGATGAACACCGATGTTGTTGAATTCTTCCTTAGCCACTTAACCTCGTCCTATCCCTAGGTCCGAGATAGTTCAACCATAAACTGGAGAACTCGTACTTATTCCTTTCGTATACTTAACTCTCCCGATATTAAGTAAATGTGTATTCTCACAATGCTCTCCCGATACTCTTGCAAGATGTTGAAAACCAGAATAAGCAAACTTGAAGTCTATTTTATTGAACAGAAAAAATCCTAAAAACAATGCAATCCTTGCAACTACTTTACAGAATCAACCCTTAGCCCTAGGGGAAGTTTAGAACATGATGAGAAGGGGAAAACGACTAGGGTTTAGGGGAAGACGGCTAGAGAGTAAGATATCCTCCCATAGGTCGAATTACATGCCTTTATATAGGCCTTGGGTTCAAGTTTTCTAATATGGCAAGAATACAAGTTTAAATTAAAGTACAACTTTATTAAAGACTAAATCTTCAAAGTAGATGTCTTTTATTCGTCCTCTCTTCTTTCTTGGAGTTTCTTCCTTGAAATTTGGGCTTGGCCTTCATTCTGATCTAGGGCTCGGAAAAATATAGGAGTGCTCTACGACAGACCGACTTAATTTCCTCTTTCTGTCGAGCTCTATTTTACTTTTTCCCTTCACAATTGCTGTCGTCCTTGGCTGCCACAGCAGCGGCCTTGGCAGCATCCTTCTTCTCGTCTGCATTCCTTTGTTCCAGCTCTCCTCCTCCACTGCCCCAAGTCTGCTACAACAGCTACCTGCAAAAGTAACCAAAATCAGCAGGAACTGTGCCTTTTTGCATAATTGTGATGTATAATTAAAATCTATCCTAAATGCAATGAAATATGCTTGAATGCAGCAGAAATATGGGTTAAATAAGGGGTAAAATATAGAACTTTTACACACTCAACAATGAACACTACCACAAACTTGTCCAAAAACTCGTGAAACACACGGTTCATCATATCCATGAAAGCTGCTGGGGCGTTAGTCAACCCAAAAGGCATCACCAAGAACTCATAGTGTCCATAACGTGTACGGAAGTCTGTCTTCGATATGTCCACATCCTTCACCTTCAACTGATAGTATTCGGATCTCAAATCAATATTTGAAAACACTGAAGCACCTCTCAATTGATCAAGAAAGTCATTTATCCTAGGCAAAGGGTACTTGTTCTTCACTGTCACCTTGTTCAACTGCCTATAATCTATACACATCCTCATACTACCGTCTTTCTTTTTCACAAACAAGACCGGGGCACCCCACGGAGAGATACTAGGCCTAATGAAACCTCTGTCGGACAACTCTTGAAGATGTGTCTTCAACTCTTTCAACTCTTTCGGTGCCATTCTATACGGAGCAATAGACACTGGTGCAGAATCAGAATACGTCTCAATAGCAAACTCAACTGCTCTATCTGAAGGCTAATTCGGCAACTCTTCCGGAAAAACACTCGGAAAGTCACAAACTGTTCTGATGTCTTATGGTCTAACATTATTCATACTCGGATTCATCACATAAGCCAAATAAGCCTGACAACCCGAATTCAACAACTTCTGAGCTTCCACAACATAAACAACATTGGAAAAGAACCTAACGTTCTCACCAACTACCACAACCTCAAAGTCATCTGTAAGCCTGAAGGAGACTCTCTTGGTCTCAAAGTCAACCTTAGCTCTATGCTCTACGAGCCAATCCATGCCCAAAATCACGTCAAAACCATAGATCGGTAACTCCATCATATCAACCGGAAACACGTGGCCTTAAACCATCAAGGGACACCTCCTATACATTTTCCTAACTACCATTGTATCACCAAAAGAGCTAGTAACATTCACACCTACCTCTAACCATTCACGTGGTAACCCTAATGACCTTGCGTGCTCACCCAAAATGTAAGAATGTGTCGACCCCGAATCTATCAAAGAAAGAAAACTCAAGGACTGTAACGAGAAATTACCTACGATGACATCCGTGTCATTCCCAGCCTCTCGTTGAGCATACACCCTAGCCGGTCCTCCTCCTTCGGGCTGAACTGCTACTACATGAGCTAAGTTCCTCTGACCCTCGTTCCTCGGCTGAAAGTTTCCACGACCGCGCCCACAGCCTCTCTGATGCTCAAAACCCCTAGCTGGAGCAGGTCCGCCCCTAGCCGGGTGTGGACAGTCACGCCTCAAATGGTCTCGAGAGCTACAGTTCCAACACACTCTGTAGATACCCATACACTCGCCCTGATGGCGTCTCCCGCACCTAGTGCACTCCGGAATGTGAACAACAGCTCCTTGGCCCTGATGGCCCTAACCATAGTTACCACCCCTATGCCTCGAATCGGGCTGATACCTCCTATCCCTATACCTCTTGGCATGGTCTCTATCCCAATTTGTGTGTCTCTTCCTGAAATCCGACCCACTAGCACGTGCACTAGAGCTTAAGTTTTGCTCTATGTCCTTTGCCCTAGAGACCACGACATCAAACTCGGTGTAGTCAGAGGCAAGCATGTAGGTCTTCACATCTCTAGTCAACCCATACCGGAAGCGCCCACACCGTTCCCTCTCACTAGGAACCAACTCAGGTGCATACTGACTCAATCTCACAAATTGAACCTCGTGCTCTGACACGGTCCTGTTACCCTGAACCAAGGCCATAAACTCCCTCTTCTTTTCATCCAAATATAGAAATCTGAGATACTTCCTCTTGAAGGTATTTCTGAAGAACTTCCATGTGATATCTGCTTCGGCCATACCAGAAGTAACAGTGGTCCACCAAGTGTATGTGTCCCCCTGAAGCAAGGAGACAATGCAACCCAACTTACGGGCGTCTGAGCACTCTATCTGACCTAAGATGCGTGTAGCACTCTCAAGCCACGCCTCTGAACCCTCGGGAGTCAACCCACGGAACTCAACTTCTCCCAAGTTACGAAGCCTCTCTAAGGGTAGACATGTCCCCGCACCCTAAGGTGGTGCTGCAGTTTGTATACCGGCCAAAGCTGTCTGAAAAGCTCCGGCTGTGGTCTGAATCAAATGGGTCATGTTCGCGCCCACTGGAACCTGACCCGCCTGAGCCCCAACACCTCCAACATTAGCACCAACCTGAGGCCCATTACCATCACCTCCGACTTGTGCACCAGCCTGAGGCACATTTCCTTCGCCACCTACTCCATTACCACCGGGAGCAGGAGGAACATGAGGCTCACCCCCGGGTGCCTGGTCACCCGCTCTAGGTCGCCCCCTCGGTCTCACCATATCAAGATAGAATCTAAAACAGCAAACACACAACACATAAGAAAAACGTTAGGTTAGAAAAAGGGCAAGGACTTAAGTTCTCAAGCTCGTTAAACCAAAAACCATTTTTTGACAACAACACCTAACAACGGGGACATTTGACCAACCCTTAACCAACACAAGCCACCGAAACATGCTTTCAAACACCGTACTAGCAAGCAAACTTCAAGCAATACATGGTAAAACACTCATTGAGACATAGCAACGACATAACACATCAACTTACCTCACTTACCTACCCGAGGTCTCGGAAACCTCAGGCTCTGATACCACCAAAATGTAACCCCCTCGTCCCAGTCTGGACGACTGACCGGTCCGAGTAGGTCACACGGGGAAAACTGAAGTGAAACCCGTTAAGGCTCCCCTTCGGTTAACAACCCTAGAAAATTCTTTCAATTATTATCTTGTCTAAATGCTTAAATATATCCTATGTGATACACGACAGCGGAAAGACAACGAAACGATACGAAGCAAACCAAACAAGCAACTTAAACATCCCATTTTATTCTTTACAGCAGGTCGTATCGATACGCTAGAAGACCGTATCGATACGCCTTGACTTGGTCAACAACCCAAAGTCAACCTAGGGAGACCGTATCGGTACACTGGTTGACCGTACCGATATGCCCTCATCGGTCAACTTTTCACGGTCAACGATAAAAGACCGTACCGATACACCCAAGCCCCGTATCGATACGCCAAAATCTCATCAATTTCTCATATTTCCAGAGAGCTTTTGGCGTATCGATATACCCCCGTGTACCGGTACGCTAGGCTTAAACTGAGACCCAAAGTGTAAGACCGTATCGGTACGGCCCTTGGGCGTACCGATACGCCCTGCACTGCAAAACTCAATTTAGCAGCAAAACGAATCAAGATTCAACTCTAGATGCATTTTACGACTCACCTAGCCACAAACAAACCTTCATACAACATTTAGCAACCATGAATGAGCATACGAATCAATTTAAGCAAACAACGGGGCATCAACACCAAAGCAACCATACTTAAGAGAAACTTGCTTACTAAACATGCATAAAGGGTCTAACTAGCCAAAAGATACATACATCCACAAGCAAGGTTTACATGCTCCCAAAACAACACATAAGCATTCATGTATCAAGGTCATAAGCCTTTGAACACAAGCATATAGGCAACAACATACATGGTTTACAAATCCACAACAAGACATTAACAACAAACCAACATATATGAGTCTATCAATGCTCACACACAACTCATAGTATCATTAAACCAAACATGCTTGAACACCAACATACCAAACTAAGGAGTTTGAACTCCAACTCCATACAAGTCTATACTCTCATTGTCTAGGCATTATTACAAATACTTAAATCGTACTTGAGCTGCTTGAGAACTCCAAAAAGCTCATCCCTTGCCCACTTGCCTTTCGAACTCTAACGATCTGCATGTTGAAAAAAGGAGAGCGTAAGCTTGATAGCTTAATGAGCGAAGCTCTAAAAACTCATCAACAATGCAGTTTTCAAAACACATTTCTTAAAAGATAAGTAAACCATTTATATGTATGAAATGAGGCACAACAACACAATTACAAGGTTTGCACAAGCACAACCCAAAACACGGTGGGACTACACAACACTGTTTCAACTAGTAGTTTTCCGATGGGACTACACATCAACGTACTCTGCTACTAGTCACTACCGGTGAGACTACACATCACCGTAGTTATGACAACCATCACCTGAGGCTCGACACCAACAACGACTACACCATAACAATAGATGTAAAAGCAATCCACAATGCACATGATATCATAACAATTAATCATACATCATCACTTAACCATCAAGGTAGGATTAGTAAACTTACACTTGGGTTTAGGTTAGCCCACAAGGCTCCACTCAAACCCCCAAGAATCCCATTTCGAAAGCAAAACAAGTTCAAAACATTTCCACTCACCGTTGCAACCCAAACGGAAGCTGAACACCGATCTCAAGTCTCCCAATTCCCTGGAATCGTGCATGAAGCCTCTCAAACGGTTTCCTTGATTCTAACCAATCAAAAACAATACATTGCTCAACCAATACATCACAAAACACTGCCACTATCCTGAACTACAACTACAAGTCAAATTCTCACAATTTCAACCCAAAGTCAATACCAACAATCCCCATTTTCGTACTCCCAATTAGCCCAGCAGAAAACCTTTGATTCCAACACCCAAAACACCTTTAAACACCTTCAAACCATCCTTCTAATATCACTATAACCCCATCTCAACTCCCTTTCACAAAATCACACCAAAACACAAGTTTTGACTCTTTAAAACACCCATGAAAAAACCCATTTCGGGATTCTAAATAAAAACCCACCAATTTAAGATATAATGAACCTTAGGGCTAGGTTAACTCATAACTTAACCCTACATATCAAAAGCAAAACGAAAATCCATTAAAGTTTCATGCTTTCACTTCAAAACTTGAAAACTTCAAAAACTTTAAAAGAGGATTTCTATGAAAACTAAAACTATGGAAATGTTGGAAATAATAAGGAGAAATAAAAAATGTAATTATCTTGAAGAGAGCCCTTGAATTGATGAAGAGATTTGATGAAATAGTGACTAGGGGTTTAGAAAGGGTTTTGACGTGAAAAGTTTCAAGAGGAAGAAGATGAATAGCATTTTTGTTCAAAAATCCATTTTCCCATCTTATTTTCCCTTTCATTTCCAAATTACCATTTTGCTCTTAATGAGCCATAAACTCTTTTTAATTAAACCCAAAGCCCAATTTAATTTAAGACGAGCCCACGACTCAAACCCGATTCACTCGTGTAACATCTGACCCCTAAACCCGGGGTGTTACAACAAAAAAGTAAGGTTAGGTACCGTTTTGCCAAAAATAATAGTTGGGGGTACCAAAACAGTAACATGGGCATAGTTGGGTACTAAATATGTAATTTTGCATAAATATTATTGACTGAATCTATAATTTAAGGTAAAATATCTCATGCACTGGCGGTGAAATGAAAAGTTTCCACAATTGTCTTATTTTTAGGGTTGTAAGTGTAGGGTTAGAAATCTAGGGTTTAGGGTTGGAATTTAGGGTTTAGAGGTTTGAGTTTAGTTTTTAGGGTAATATAGTTAATGATTTAGGTTTTAACTTATATACCCTAAATTCTAATCACACTCCTTAAATTCAAAATTCATACTCTTAAACCCCTACGCACTAGACCCAAACAAATTTTTAAACCTTGAAACTAAAAGTGTTTGTGCATTAAATAATTACCCTGATTAATTTTTTGAACGAAGAACTTTAACTGAAATTCATTAATCAAAAGGAAGAATTAAAAAGAATTACACATTTAAACATGAATATTCATGGAGATAAATACATCATAAAATTAAAGAGCGTGAAAGATAAATTAAGCACAATCCTTCCTAAAAAAATATAATCTGTTTTCTAAATAAAATTTCAGCAAAGATAAACTTTAATCAGAAAGCTTCATGTATCAAACATTTTTTTCGCTGCGAGATCTTGGCACATCGGCAAACTACCATAAGAGAACTTAAAAATAATAGACCGTTGATTATCTTGTGACTTGAAACGCTCGATAATACTTGTTAGTTGAATGCTAGGTTGCCATAACATCAGACAAAATTGTCACAAAGACAGACAAATCCTGCAGAAAAGCAGACAAACAAATTCTGCAGAAAAGCAGACAAACAAACTGCCATAAGCAGACAAAAAATAGCCAAAAATGTATATGTAAAATAATTTCTGATAAAACAAAATAAAAAAATAAATTAAAAAGAAATAAATGATTTCTCATCAAAAGAAAATAATCTTATTTATATACAACTAGCATAAACACTAAAAATTAGTAGACTGTATCAAGACGACAAAATTTTTTTGATGAAGAAAATAAATTTAAGGAGGTTTTTAAAATAATTATTAAAAAAAAAATTAAAGTAGTGGGAGAATTACCCCTATTTAATTAACACTAGTAATTACTATAACAACATTTAAAAGAATAAAAAATTGAAAGACGTACTATCCTCAGTAAAGTCGAAAAACGGCAGCTAGGAAATAACTATAAACAAAGACACAAAGTAAACACCTAACAAATGGAAATTAAAAAATGATTGCACTTTTCATTTTTTTTTCCGGTTTATAAGCAATTTCATTGAGAAGAAATGAGATTATTATCCGAACAGAGAACAGCAGGAGCACGCTATTCCGGCCGAGCTTCAACCACCGCCTCAATCGAAAGAAAGCTAAGCGAATAGTGAGATATAGTGAAAATATAGAATTGAAGAAAATATAGTTAGTGAGAAAATCGAAGGGCTTGTTTGGTTCACTACACCGCTGACAGACAGTGAACGACTGGTGAAATGGCTGGGAATTGGGAATGATTTAGGACTTGTGGTGTTAGGGTTTTCTTTGGAAATTTGATAAATTTCGTGAAAGAAGTAAACCTGGATAGTGAAGAAGGCTCCAGATTTGGGTCCTGTTTGTCTTGCGCCGATTGGCTACTTCGTTACTGCCGCTTAATTTTCCGCCGTGAAATGGAATTGCCGAACGATTCTGAGCCGCTTAAGCCACGTGATCGCGTCGTACGGGTGCGTTCTTTTTATTTATTGATATTCTGATCACTCGGTTTGGTTAAATGAATAAATGTTGAGTTTCTGCATTTTTGCCTTTAATTTCTTAAGATGTGATTTGATTAAAATTGAATTTGATATCTGAAAAAGGTTTTATTGATTTTATCAGAGGCTAGCTGCTTTAGGGATTCCAGTGGAGCATCTCGATAGAAGTTATGAGGGGATAGTTCATTTTGTTATCACTAATGGGTTATCCTTGCCAGAGGTAGTTTCTGCTATCTTACCTACCGATGAAGAAGTGGCTGAGTATATAAAATATGCTAAGTTAAAGTCTAAGAAATGGATGTCTGTAACTATGGGAAATCGGTTCCGCGAGGTTATGGTTTGGTTACAGTGGCTGATGTTTCTAGGTGAGCCAGCAAAGGCGGTGAGAAACCTAGCAGAATCAAGTATTGGTCAACGTGGTGTTTGTGGTGCGGTTTGGGGATTGAATGACCTTGCTTATACGTGCCGGACTTGTGAGCATGATCCGACTTGTGCTATTTGTGTTCCTTGTTTCCAGAATGGGGATCACAAGGATCATGATTATTCCATTATCTATACAGGTGGTGGTTGCTGTGATTGTGGGGATGAAACAGCATGGAGACGTGAGGGTTTTTGCTCTAAGCATAAAGGTGCTGAACAGATTCAACCACTTCCTGAGAGCTTAGAAAATTCTATCGGGCCTGTGCTTGATGCACTATATATTTGTTGGAAAAGTAAGTTATTCTCAGCTGAAGGTATCTTTCAGGAAAATATAAGAAAAAATGATCGTGGTGCTGAGCAAAGGAAGGCTGCAAATGAGCTAACATATGTGGTTGTTGAGATGCTTTTAGAATTTTGCAAGTGTAGTGAGAGTTTGCTCAGTTTTGTGTCGAGGAGGATGATTTCTTTAGATGGTTTATTGGGTATTCTGGTCAGAGCAGAGAGGTTCTTAGGGGATGCTGTTGTGAAGAAACTCCATGAACTGCTTCTGAAATTTCTGGCAGAGCCTATCTTCAAAAATGCATTTTCTAAAGTATTTTTAAGCTATTACCCCACTGTCATAAATGAAGCCATAAAAGAGGGAAGTGACAGCATTCTTAATGATAAGTACCCTCTAATCTCAACTTTCTCTGTCCAAATCTTCACAGTGCCGACCCTAACTCCACGTCTTGTGAAGGAGATGAACCTTTTGGGCATGCTACTGAAATGCTTGGGAGACATTTTTTTTTCTTGTGCTGGAAAAGATGGTCATTTGCAGGTATTTGGACTTATTCTTGTTTCTTTCTATGAACTGGGTCACAATTGTTTGAGAACACAGCACCATTACTGTGGACAATAGGTGCTGCCAATAGGTGTTTATAACAGGGAATTATCGATAGGGATTTGCAGGGATTTGAAACAGAGAAGAGAGAGTATTCTCTGGTTTTTCTTATTGAAAAATAATGCAGGGTAAAGCCTTTAAATAGGCTGCTTACAACAGTCCTATTACAACTTAACTATACTAGTTAGTCTTCTGTTTACACTTTGATTTTAGAAAAGACTTAGAGTCTAAGTTAACTAACTAATAATTATGCATAGTAATTAGAACTCTAACTACCAACTCTAATTAGAACTCTAACTACTTATTCTACACGACTTCAATCTACAATTACAGCCTTAGTAACTTATTCTAATTTGTTAATTACTTGTTCCTGCATTGAAATGAGCTTCATGAATGGCGTCTTAGATAGGCATGTAATTTCATTGGTGCCAAGTGCTAACTTTGAAAAGTAAAGGCATACAGTCTTATGGGCATATTGCCTTGGTGCACCTCATATATTTAATTGGTATGCCTTCTATTCTTGAAAAATGCTACAAAAGTTTGAGTTTGTCTCTTTGGGGGAAAGAAAGAAGCTAGCTTAGAGAGAAGACAGAGACAATCTCTATATTTGTGATGTATGAACCATTATCGAAACTTTATGATAATCTTTAGGTTGTGGTTGTTACTGAAGATGTCTACCCGGCCATGGTGTTGGGCTTAGGTTTTGGTCTAGGTCAAAAGAAATATTCTGGTGGTCTGACAGTAAAATAGGGTATGTAGGCTAATTGTTGGTGCTAGATGGTCCTATATGAGTGAAATAGGTGCATTTGGTCAACAGTAAAAATGTTATTATTATTCCAAGGAATTCTACGAAAATTTTCTAGTTTTTACCGCAGTTGGTGCTTCAAATTCATGTACAAGTAAAATTGGTATATAGGTCAATTCTAGATTTAAAATTCTCTTTCCTCCTGAAAATGATAATAAACTTGAGCACATGTGCTATATAAATGTAGAGTGAATTAGCATAGTTTTGGAATGCCATGCAATTGGCCTGAAGAACTAAATAGAGCCCAGTAGTGACGGGTGTGCTCGCATTCTATGTCCTTTTGGTTATGAAAACAATAACTCCTGATAATGATTACTGAAGAACATATATTTTAATGTTAATGAGTTAATTTTTTTATGCTCTAAGTTGTTGTGTTCTATGTTTTTGCAGTCCGCCAAGTGGGGAAATTTGTATGACACCACTAACCGTTTGATTGGAGACATTCGGTTTGTTATGAGCCATGATGCAGTCTCCAAATATGCAACTCATGAGCAGCAGGACATCTCAAGAACTTGGCTAAAGCTTTTGGGTTTTGTGCAAGGGATGAATTCTATAAAGAGGGAAACTGGCCTCCATATTGAAGAAGAAAATGAGTCTATGCATTTGCTTTTTGTTTTAGGCCATTCTGTTGCTAATATTCACTCCCTTCTGGTAGATGGGGCATTTTCTGTTGCCAAAAGTGAAGGGGAAAATGTCCTTTCTTATTTTTACAAGCAAGATATGCATGATGGAGATAATATGAGACATGCAAAAGTAGGAAGGTTATCCCAAGAGAGTTCTGTACGTAGTGTAACAGGGAGGAGTGTGTCAAAGGTTATAGAAGTTGGATCTAATTCCATATACCATCTTTTAATTCCTTCCCCTGTCATCTGGTTAATACATGAGTGCTTAAGGGCTATGGAGGCATGGTTGGAAGTTGACGACGGTACCTCTGCTCTTCAGAGTGTATTCTCTACAAATAGTAGTGGCATTTATGGTAGCAATCTGTCAGCAATAAAGAAAACATTATACAAAATCAGGAAAGGCAAACATGTTGGTAGACCAACTGGTTCAAGTGAAGATCATTGCTCACGATATTCTTCACCTGTATATAGTGGACATGATGAAATCGATGACATGGAGATTGCTAAACACATAGGTTCAGATGGTGGATGTGGTTATATGAGTTTGAATGTCATTGCCATGGAGACAGACAGTGGAATGGGACTAGCTACTCCACGTGTTTTGAGTTTATGCGAGTGGCCTGATATTATTTATGATGTTAGTTCACAGGAGATATCTGTTCACATCCCATTACATCGATTACTTTCCTTACTTCTGCAGAGGGCATTAAGGATGTGTTATGGTGAACCTGTAATGCCGAATATAACTAATTCTAGTTCGGCTAATTCGTTTTCAGAAATTTATGCAGATTTCTTTGACCACATCCTTGTGGACTGCCACCCTTTTGGGTTTTCTGCCTCTGTAATGGAGCATCCCTTAAGGATTAGGGTATTTTGTGCTCAGGTTATTGCTGGGATGTGGCGGAAGAATGGGGATGCAGCTCTAGTGTCTTGTGAGTGGTACCGCTCAGTTCGCTGGTAGGTAAATTGTACTTTATATGTTGGATGTGACTAGATGGACAAGGTTCCCCAAGTTTCAAAGTTTTAGTTGTCAAGTTCTTTCTGATCTTTTCTTGCAGGTCTGAACAAGGTCTGGAACTTGATTTATTTTTGCTGCAGTGTTGTGCCGCACTAGCTCCTCCTGATCTCTATGTTAAAAGAATTCTTGAGCGCTTTGGGATATTAGACTACCTTTCTCTAAGTCTTGAAAGATCAAATGAGTATGCATTTATGCTTTTAATTCCTTGTTTACACCATTGAAGTGCTTTAATGGCATTCAGTTCCTCTAAGAAATGCAAAGTAACTAGGTATCTGTGTTGTTGAATGTGGATTACATGCCTCATTCTGGTTTTGCTTCTTGGTTTTTGTGCTTACATTTTACTTCCTCAAAATTTGCCATAAAGTAAACGCAAATGTAAAAGAAGCAAGATTATGTTTCTAATACACAGCTGGAATGAAGCATGATGAACCCCTATAATGTAAAATCTCTATTTTTGCCATTCATAAAAGTCAATTTTTTTAATAAAAAAAATTATTTCCTTCTATCCCCAAATGTTGCTTTTTTTCTTTGGACAGTAGAAATCAAGTAGCAAAGAGGCACCCCCCACTTTCATGCACACTTTACACCTTTAAGGACGTCTAAAAAAATTCTGAATTCATGTTTGATATAATCTGACACCGTTACTGTGCTAAATGATACTGTTTTTCAGGTACGAGCCAGTTCTTGTTCAAGAAATGCTCACTCTGATTGTGCAAATTTTACAAGAAAGGCGATTTTGTGGTCGCAATACAGCTGAGAATCTGAGAAGAGAACTGATTTACAAGTTAGCTATTGGAGATGCTACTCGCAGTCAACTTGTGAAATCTTTACCACGTGATCTTTCTAAGTTTGACCAGCTTCAAGAAATTTTAGACAGGGTTGCTGTATACTCTAATCCATCAGGGTTTAATCAGGTTGGAGCTCGTGGTCTGAAATATTGTTTTGATGTCCTATTGTCGAAAAATAGTCATGTCTTAATATTGATGTATGTCAGGGAATGTATTCTTTGCGTTGGGCCTTCTGGAAGGAGTTGGATTTGTACCACCCTCGTTGGAACTCGAGGGATTTACAAGTTGCAGAAGAAAGATACTTGCGTTTCTGTGGTGTTTCAGCTATGACTACTCAGCTTCCTAGGTGGACAAAAATATATCCTCCTCTTGAGGGTGTTGCTAGAATTGCTACATGCAGAGTTACTCTTCAGATTATTCGTGCAGTGTTATTTTATTCTGTTTTTACTGATAAATTCACTGAATCACGTGCTCCTGATGGTATCCTGATGACTGCATTGCACTTACTTTCATTAGCATTAGACATTAACTTGCAGCTTAATGGATCTAGTGGTGCAGAATGTCATATTGGAGATTTGAATTCTATGCTAGCTTTTGTTAGTGAAGAAATTAGTGAATCATTAAACTATGCAGCTGGAAAACAAAGTTTGTTATCACTTCTTGTTGCATTATTTAGAATGCATCGGCAAGAGAATCAAAAAAGCTATTTAGAATCCAGCAGCTGCAGTTTTTCTCCTCTGATTGAAAGTTTATTGAGGAAGTTCGCCGAAGTTGATTCTATGTGCATGACCAAACTGCAAGAACTTGCACCTGAACTGGTCAGTCATCTATCAAAATCTCCTAATAGTGATCGGACTACATCAAGTTCAGCTTCTGATATTGAACTGCGCAAGGTGAAGGCTCGCGAAAAACAAGCTGCTATACTGGTAAGATTTTGCCTTAGAATTATATTTGAGTTTATGTCAAGGGCAAAAATTAAAGGATTTTTGCACTTTGAAAGAGAATGCTGATAAATTGTATGGAGTTGTACGAAATTGAAGTGCATTTGAAGTGACAGTGTGCAATGTTAAAAGAATTAAGTAAGGTGCAAGTAAAACGTCTAAACCATCCGATTCTTTTTGTGATTTTCTCTTCTGCTAACATTATTTACCAAGGCTCATACTTGGACTCTGTTATGTTTTCATTTGTGAGTTCCTCTAAAATGAGGATCATTTAAATCAAAGGCCAATACCTCTCTTCTGACTCTGGGATTCTCATGTAAGTGGTCTTGTGACTCCTCATTATGGGGGTTTGGCTTTCGTTGTTTTGTAACAGGTGTACTGGTCCGTTGAAAAAAACTTGTATTGAATGCTTAACTGAGTTTCCTGCATTTAAGTGCTAAGTGTGGTGCCTGACTATTAATTAACAAGCTGAGTGGCACCCTTTAACTGTTCCAATTCTGCAGTGCAGTATTTTGGCATCATGGAACCTATCAAAATTGAGGAAGCTGAATTAAAATGGAACATAATCTCAGTGTAACAGCTCGTTAGTGGGTTTGAATGATTTCTGTATTCTGTAATTTTTGTAGGCTAAAATGAAAGCAGAGCAATCTAAATTTCTGTCAAGCATCACTTCTGCTGCTGATGATGACTCAAAATCTGACTCGGAAATGTCTAATTCCGATGCTGAACATGAAACAGAAGGTTCTGTGCAACAGAGTTGCTCTCTTTGTCATGACACTACTTCCAAAAGTCCTGTTTCTTTCTTGATTCTTCTCCAAGTAAGTGATTGCTCTTCATTTTACACATTACTTGAGGGCAAATGAAAGATATTTCCCCGTACATGAATTAACATTTTATTATTTCTTGGAAAAAGAAATCTAGGCTTTTGAGTTTTGTTGATAGAGGTCCACCATCATGGGATCAATGGTCAGACAAGGAGCAAGCTTCTATTCCCAGAAATAGGGTGACTAATCAATCTGAAAAAAATGCCTCTTCCAGCAGATCTGGATTGGCTTCTCAGTCATTGCAGTTGACTGAAAATCCAGTTGTTGAGCTCACCAATAATGAGCAAGGGCAACGTGGTGAAGTAAATGCCATTCTTGAGTTTGTCAAGTCTCGGTTTCCTTCAGCAAGGAACACTGAAGCACCTTCCGCATCTAGCGATGTGAGGGACAGCACTGCATATAATTTGGAGACACTGGAAGAAGATATGTACATATGCATCCATAAGGAAATGAATGACACTTCATTAAGCTCAAGCTTTGAAAAGGTTGAATCTGACTTACTTGGGAAATATACTTCTGCCATTTCAAGGGAGACTAGTGAAAACTCTTCGGCTTCTGAAAAAACTAATAGTAACAGAGGTTTGACAGAATCTACTTCACAGCCTCTTTTTCATGATGGATTTGGCCCGTTAGATTGTGACGGAATTTATCTGTCTTCCTGTGGCCATACTGTACATCAGGGTTGTCTTGATCGCTATTTATCATCACTAAAAGAGAGGTGAGTCTTCTTAAAAATAATCAGTTTTAGTTCTTATTAGATAGATTTGCTTATTTGTTTAACATAATCCTGAACTTCTGTAAGAAATTAAATTTAAAAAGCTCATGCAACCATATACGATTTATCACTCACGCAGCACATATGTGGTTTGATTTAATACTTAGTTCTGTTTCTTTTGGATTCCATATCGTCCTTTCACAAGGGATTGTGCTGTTGATACCTCAAAATGTCTTCACAAACTTGTCAGTCACAATTAATTGCTATTCATAGTTACCATGATTACAAGTATTTTGGGCTTTGGAACATGAACCATGGACTGGAATTTTCCATACCCAAACTAGTTTGAGTTAAAACTTGACGCAAAAGACTACAGACAATGGGGAAAGTTTAACTGTGTTTTGTTTTTTGGAATTTGTAAATTCAGTTGCATTTGAGACATATATTAGATGAAAGAACATATGTGCGAAATTAATGGAAATAAGAGTATTGTAAGTTACTATCATATTTCAAGCAACAAATGATGTATTTGTGAGCCTTTGAATCCCCGCCTTTGTGTCCTTGGTTAAGCAGATTGCCTTTCTATAACTGTGAGTATTGTTAGTTGTACCCTAAAATACCTTCAGGAATCTTGTTTAGGATTTGGATGGTTTTTGAATTTTGCGTGTGGTTCCATTTAACAAGGAACCCGAAGTTGCTGAAATGCCTTTTAACCCGGCAACTTTGAATGGGCATTATGTGTTTTCCCATAAATGTGTCTACATAGATGTGCTCTTGCATGAAATTGCTTAAGACGTATTCTGTTCTGTATCACAGATATGTTCGGAGAAGTTTCTTTGAGGGGGCACATAATGTGGATCCTGATCAGGTACAAGCTCCCAAAAAGTTATCTTCTAAAAAAACCCTCCTCTTACATTTGATGTCAATGTAATTCGTGTTTGCTTTATCAGGGAGAATTTTTGTGTCCTGTGTGTCGTCGACTAGCGAATTCTATCATTCCTACAGTGAATGGGACTTTCCAGATGGTTGGAAGGCTGCCTACGACTTCAACTGTTGATCAAGTGTATGCATCAGGTTCTCCGCCAAACAAAGTTATATGCTCCCTTCTGCTTCAGAGAGGGTTATCTCTTCTAAAAACTGCTGCCAAGGTGGTCAGGAGTTCTGATTTCTTCGAAACTTTTTCTCTTCAGAGAAAAGTAAGGACAATGCACAATCTGGAACCTATATCTCGTGCACTGTCTAAAATGCATTTTTCAAAAAAGCAGGACAGGTTCTTAGGATCTCCGAGGTTAAGCCACCCAATAATTTTATGGGATACACTTAAGTATTCTCTTATGTCAACCGAAATTGCAGCTCGCAGTGGAAAGAATTCTCTGTCTGCAAATTATACTCTTGCTTCATTGTATAAGGAATTTAATTCTTCTAGTGAATTCATATTTTCCTTATTGCTAAGAGTTGTCCAGAATCTGAGCAGTACAAACACTATTCATGCTCTTCAAAGATTCAGAGGTCTTCAACTGTTTGCAGAGTCTATTTGTTCTGGTGTTTCCTTTGACTACCACAACACAAGACATAAACAGGATGGTATGATTTCAGTATTTATTGCTTTGAGATTCACTTGAACTTTAGCACTTAGATTTATTTAGAATGTCTGATAGTAAATTCTAGATGTTGTAGACATTTAAAAATAGAAATCATGGTTATTATGGATTTTTTTTCTGGTCTTTTGATGGTTTTTGAATAAAAAATACATCTAAATGTGAATGTGTGGGCGGGTTGGTGTTATCTCTGTATCACTAAGTGTATATACAATTATCAAACGGCAGATAAGCTGTCTTAGTTTCGGATTTCTAAATGTTGGACTCATGATTGTGTGTTGACAGACAATCCCGTTTGCATCTTGGAACATGATGATAAGGAAACATTATATCCTGATATTCAGTTTTGGAATCGATCCTCTGATCCTATACTTGCTCATGACCCTTTCTCATCATTGATGTGGGTTCTCTTCTGTCTTCCATGCCCATTTATCTCATGTGAGGAGTCCTTGTTATCTCTTGTGCATCTCTTCTATGTTGTCTCTGTGGTTCAGGTTTGCCCCTACCTCTCTTCATTTAAGTTCCTTGGGTGGTCTATTTACACTTATTTTAAAAGAAAATCATTTGGATTTTCCGGTGAATGATATAAGCAAGAAAAATTGTTTATGGACAATGTTTCTGGTCAAATGAAACAATATGAAGTAACAATGGAACTTCGAGACATTTATGAGATTTTCTTTTGCTTTATCAAAACAGTATAAGATGTTTTATTTTAGGGATTTCTTTTGAAGGCTCATATTTTTGTACAGAATTTTCCTCAAAGCAGTGGTTTTATATGAAAGCAACTAGTCACTCTAATTTGGCACTGCAACTGAACTTCTGAATGTGATAAACTGATTGCAGGCTGTAATCTTATGTTGTTCGAAAGATGAATATAACATCAATGATTTAGGTTCCCATCATTCCCTAATTACTGATGTCTGCGGCATTCTTGGTGGATTTGATTGTGCACGCCGGTATTTTGTATCAAATGATATTTACCATTCTTGTCATATTAAAGAAATGATTCGAAGATTGAGTTTCCCTTATTTGCGGAGGTGTGCATTGTTGTGGAAATTGCTTAAGTCTTCAGCCCCGGCACCATTCTGTGATAGGGATACTGTCTGGGAGTCATCTCATGTGATGACTGATATGATGGATACAACTGAAATTACTTCAGTGGAGCTGAATGAAGTACACGAACTGGAGAAGATGTTTAGGGTTCCTCCTATAGATGTTATTCTCGAGGATGAAGTTTCACGATCATTTGCAGTAAAATGGTCTCATCATTTTCAAAAGGCATATGAAGCCTGTAGTTTTCAAAATGTTTTCTGCTACAATCCTGCAGTTCCCTTCAAGTTGATGACCCTTCCACATGTATATGAAGACCTATTGCAACGGTTTGTTAAAAATTTGTCCTTAGACATGCTGTATTATTAGAAATCTTTCAAGAATATCTATTTTCACGAGAGAGCAATTTTTTTCCCAACAGGTATGTAAAGCAATGTTGCCCAGACTGCAGAGCTGTGCTTGATGAGCCTGCATTATGCCTGTTGTGTGGTAGATTATGCTCTCCAAGTTGGAAAACATGCTGCAGGTGAAGTTTCAACTTTCTCTTGTTTTGCTGATTTTGTGCTTACATCTGCATTTATCCATGAATCCTCACTATTTTTAAATTTTGAACACTGTCCTTTTTCTTCAATATTTTCTTTGCTAGTGAGAGTGGATGCACAGCTCATGCAATGACCTGCGGTGCTGGCACTGGTGTATTTCTTTTGATAAGGGTATTAATCTCCTAATTACTGTCTTGAACTTTGATCCCTATTTCATGAAAATTGCTGATAGTCTTTTATTATTGTAATAGAGAACAACAATCTTGCTACAAAGATGTGCTCAGCAAGCTCCTTGGCCATCACCATATTTGGACGCATTTGGTGAAGAGGTAAATCATTTTCCTTTTATTATCAAAGTTTGTAATAATTATGATGTTTGGAAACTCAACCGTAAAGCAAATAAAATAGTTATTGCTAAGAGCGTTATAGGATAGAATATTGCACCCTCTTGCCTCTTGTACTCCTATATATGGTATACCTGGAAAGGATGATTGTGATTGTTGCTGGTACCAAGTACCAACTACATAAGATCTTTAATTCAGTAGGTTTGGAAAGTTCATGAGCCTTTTTGGACCTTGCTAATTGTTACGAATTAAGAAGACAGAAAAGTGGTTTAGCCTTTGCCGTGCCTTAGTTTCTATGCTTATTTTGGACCTAGTGTTGCTAAAGTTAAATTGGGTTGATGGGAGAATAACTCATGATGGGAAGTTAAAATCTTGGAAATTCTGGAGCTGATCTATTTTCCTTGCCGTACAAAGATGCATAAAAGCTTTAAGTTCTGCTTAGAAATCAAGTTTTCCTTGAACTTCTATGTAATATCAGAATTCATAATTTGAATTCCATATGGCATGTAACGGCAGTGAATCTTTGAAATATGAATGTATACGTGTTTGCTTTTCATCGTGTTTGTATCTTTTCCATATAGTATGAAAAGGGTTCTCTTATGATTTATTTTGTGTTATTCTTCATCATTTTCTCATTTCAGGATATTGAAATGCATAGAGGAAAACCACTGTATTTGAATGAGGAACGCTATGCTGCTCTAAGTTACATGGTGATTTGGGACTCTTCTTTTTGCTTTGTTGTCCATGACAATAGATGTGTTTTTTGTCGTCCTGGTTTTCATTATAGTTCCCTGTTTGATAGGTTGCTTCTCATGGCCTTGATCGGAGTTCAAAGGTTCTTGGACAAACTACCATTGGTACCTTCTTCATGGTTTAGTTCGGTTTCATGATCAAGCTGGTGATTGACCTGTTTCTTTTATTCTTTTTTTCTATCTTCTTGCAATCATGTATTATCTTGTTCACATTGGATAAATTATTGGATTTAGGCAGCGATGCATTTGAATAAGACATCAAGAGCATAGGAAATTGCCAAACTGAAGGTTTCCAGCCTCCATAAATCATTGTGCAAACTAAGTTCGGATCTTGGATATTTTATGTCGGCATGTGGCCATTATGGCTAGACATACTTGTAATCAGGTCAGTTAGTGGAGCTTTTATGTGTTGTTACCTTTTTTAGGTTGAAAATGATGGAATCATTTGAAGCATTGTCATCATTATCTCTTAGTGCAGCTACTAAGATTCTGTACCCAAATTCAGCAAGGCAGAGTCTGCCATTCTCTTCCCTGTTTTGCTATTCCTGGGGTATAGTTGAACATGGAGAATGAATCCTCTGCACATAAATGTTTGAATCCCTTGGTCCAGAACCACAAGTCTTGAGTTGAACATCTTGTGGCATAAATCAAGACAATTTGGTTTCTAAAGAGACAAACTTAGGGTCTTAAATGAGCTTCCATTTTCAATGGAGAGTGGAGCTATATAGTCCCTAATGTAAAGGTGTTAAACATATTTGTCAAACTTTTTATGGGAATGTAGCATGTAAGTGGTTTAAACATTTTCACATAACAGCAGCTCTTCCCCTATATTTTTATGGTTCAAATCTATAGCTACTACTATTTAAACTCTTAAATGTTTTTACTTATGATATTAAATGGTAGGGATCGTTGTGGGTTTTGGTTGGTTTTTCAGATGCTCGTATGGTTTATGAATCACTTAAACCAGTCTTTCTAGCCGCATGAAAATGGGTCATCTTTCGCATGAAAATATCAGTCTTTGCAATAGTTTCTCTTGTAATCATAAGGTTAGGGGTGAGCGTTCGATCGAATTGAGTAAAAAAAATTGAGTTATTCGAGTTGACGTTTCATATTTTATAATTTAAATTTTATTTTAATTTTTTTCTATTTGAGTTTATGAAAATCAAGTTGAGTTCGAGTTGAGATTTCGAATTCTTATATAAATTTAATTGTAATTATTTATCATGTTATAATACAATTTGATTCTAATTTAAATTATTTTATCTAATCATATAAGATGTGCATATATATTTCATCATATGTGGTATATATATCTTTATATTAGGAAAAATTGAGGGACTCGACTTGAACTTAAAAATAATCCATTAATTATTAAAAATTTCGAGTTATTCGAATTTTCCTTTTGCAACTTAAATTTTATTTGAATTTTTTTTTAGTTGAGTTGAGTTTATGTAGTTTTGAATCGAGTCAAAACGAATTGAGTAAAAAATTTCGGTTTTTTTCAACATATTTTAAAAAATATGATCAACAGGCTCAAAGTTAAATGAGAATTAGTTAACATCTCTGTAAGCAGTTGAATCTATTGTAAAGCAAAGTTTGGGAAGGAATTGCTTGATTGAAGCTCTGATGAGGATAAATGCAAACCTAGTTCATAATGAATGTGGAAAAATTAGAATCCCTGTATTTTTGTGTTTTGAGCAATGATTGTGAAGTGGGAAATGGGACACCCTAACATACAGTTTAATCCTATGCGCATGCAAACAATCTTCAATAGGAGAGGTACCATTCAGATTTCGTATTTTCTTCATTCCTCTCCTTGTCAAATGCAAACTCAAGTTGCCTCTCCACAGACTTAAAAACAGCAGTTCTTTTAGATCTTAACCGATATGGAGGAGATGGTACAGTTTGGACCAATGCCGCTATTACCTTGAAAAGCTGGACTTTCGCATCAACTCCAATCCCGATATTGAGCCTGTTCTTTCCTGCTCACCACGTAATTGAACCATATTTTTTGTCATTTCCTCGCTCGAATCTGCTTCTTTGACTGAACAAACAACCAATTTTGTAGAACGTTGGATTGGTGGGAATGGGTTTAAAAGGAGAGATGGGTCGTCTTAACCGATTATGGGTTTGGATTATTTGATGAAACTTGAAAGGAAAGGTATTTGAATTTTGATGATGCTTATAAGGTTTGTTGTATTCACCGCTTTCATTTTCTCAAGGGAGGGTGTGCTCCTAAATCCCAACTTAACTTTATCTTTCACACCTCTGCCCCCCTTAGTTGCTTCATTCTTTTTCTTATTTGGAGCTGGGAGCAAATGTTTACTTTAGATTTCCAACAAGTGTTGCAGATTCCAGTGGTAGCAGCAGCAGCAGCAGCTGGAAAGGAGGGGAAAAAAAAAAGCAAATGCAAAGGAAAACTACGCCCACCGTGGGGCTCGAACCCACGACCACAAGGTTAAGAGCCTTGCGCTCTACCGACTGAGCTAGACGGGCTTTGCTTGCTGTGGAGTTATAACAGTTTTATATATACACTTTTAAGAATTTTAAGATATGTCTATTAGGCTGAAATTTTCAGCTCCACTAGTCATTCAGTTACCAGGAACACAAGGGATAAAAATCATCTGACCATTTTTATGCCTTAACATTAAAAAATTAAATTCTAAACTCTAACTTTAAATTTTAAATCTTAAACCTTATATTTTATACCCTAAAAATACACTCTATCTTAAATTCTCTAAACCCTAACCACAACCCCTAACTTTAAACCCTAAACTTAATTTTTAGTGTGAAGGCGTAATTAGGAGCACCAAAAAGGGGCATAAAATTTTTATTCAGAACTCAAGGGGAAAAAAGAAGACTTATAACAAGCAGGTAGTTGAAAAAGAAAAGGTCTTGTTTGCATGATTTCTCAGGTCTTGTCCATTTTGTCATGCAAACCCTCCAATCCTTGTAACTAAATTTCAATCGATATCTATTACATATTAACTCAAATTCTAATTAATAATTAATGTAAAATCTAATATAATTATGTTAGTTTAAGATTACTAGATGCTTGTATTTAGAGAAGAAAAAAAAGGAACGATTAAGTAATAGACTCTATAGGCATGAGTTTTTTTAATTATGCGAGATTTAAAGGGTTGTTAGGGGTTAAGAAAAAAAAAACAGCACGGGCTAAAAAATGGGCTCAATGTAATGTTTTTTAGGGCTCAAAATGCCATTGAATTATTTTAAAAATCACTCAATTAAGTATTCGGGTTAACAAAATGAATCAAGTATGATTTTTTTTATCGATGATGATTGTTGTTGTGTTAGTGTGGTTGTTAATTTGATGATGTGGAAGTCAACGTGGAATGATGACAAATTTAAGTGACTTAACTATTTCTTTAAAAAAAATTAAAAGCTTGATTAATCTCTTTGAAAGATTCGTGGGATTATTAAATTATTAAAGAAAATATAAAAAAAACTTAAAAATAAAAATTATTAAAAAATTTGCAAAACTTTTTGAATATTTATAAAAAATGAAAATTTATTCAAAAAAATTTAAACATATTTCAAAAAATATTCAAGAATTATATTAAGGGTAATTATTTCATGCACAAGCGCATGTAGAAATTTTATTTACAGAAGAGTTTTAATTTTAGGGTTTAGGGATTTTGTTTAGTATTTAGTGTTTAGAAGTTTAAAAGTATGAATTTTAAATTTATAGGGTATGTTTAGAATTTAGGGTCTAGTGTTAAAATTTATGATTTATAGGTTAAAACTCAAATCGCTAACCATATTATCATAAACCTAAATCCTAACCTCTAAATCTTAAATTCTAACCATAAACTCTAAATTTTAAACCCATACATTTAAGCCCCTAAACTCTAAACCAAATGTCTAAACCTTACAACTAAAGCACTTGTACAAACTGGTTTACCAGACAAGTCTTCGCCTTTGTCAATCAAGTCCACTGTCATTCCCAGTAGAATCAATTTTGCATTAATAAGATTAGTTATCACAAGTCTTTTGAGTTGAACATCTTGTGGCATAAATCAAGACAAATGGTTTCTAAAGAGACAAACTATAGGGTCTTAAATGAGCTTCCATTTTCAGCAATGGAGAGTGGAGCTATATATATAGTCCTTAATGTAAAGCTGTTAAAACATATTTGTAAAACATTTTATGTGCATGTAGCTTGATGCAAGTGGTTCAAACATTTTCACATGACAGCAGCCCTTCACCTACATTTTCATGGTTCAAATCAACGTGGAACTTACAGTTCAATCCCTATGCGACCTCCATCTTCTTCGCACGCAAGCAATCTTCAATAGGAGAGCTACCATTCACCGGTAGATCCATAGGTTTCGTATTTTCTTCACGCCTCTCCTTATCAAATGCAAACTCAAGTTGCCTCTCCACAGACTTCAAAACAGAAGTTCTTTTACAGCTTAACCGATATGGAGGAGACGCATTATATGCGGTACAGGTTGGACCAATGCTGGTATTACCATGAAAAGCTGGACTTTCGCACGAACTCCAATCAAGGTATTGAGCCTGTTCCTGACTATTTTCAGTTCTTTCCTGCTCACCAGGTAACTGAATACTATTCTCTGTCATTTCTTCGTTCGGTTTTCCTATTTTATTTGGACCTGTTTTTCTCTTTCGAAATATAGAAGGTGTGTTCGGGAAGGTCTTAGCAGCAATTCTAAGAATAGACCGGGGACTTCGTGCACCAAAACCACTGCCCTTCACACAAGGCGGAGTGAAGAAATTTACAGGTGACGCGATAGGTGTAGAGGTCCACTCGCGCTGCATGCCTTTCTCAATTAAATTATCTGAATCTAATGAAGTATCACATTGTAGTTGTGTCCCAACATCTGTGCCATCGACAGCAGCAGCAGAGCTGATTCTTCCACTCTCAAATTTCGCCACTGACTCCGAGTTACAGCAGCAAGGATTTGCATCAAATGACTGGGGCCTGCATTCTGCACTTTCAGTTTCAACTGATTCACTTGGAATAACACTTGATGAAGCAGTCAAATCTTGAACCGGAGCAGAGGATTCCAACTGATCGTTTCCATCTTCCTCCTGCTTATGTATATCTGTAGTGCCTGAAGATGTTTGAGCAGTCGAATCTGATTCTTTTATTGAACAAACAAGCAATTGTTTTGCTGCGGCAGGTGTATCGATATCCTTGGTCTCATTTTGAAGAACAATCTTCACAACTGGAGGAAGCTTCCCTGTGGCCAAATAGAAATCTAACTTCTTCTTCATGGAACTATTCCAGTGATTCTTTATTGAATTGTCACTTCTGCATAAAAAAGTTCACTAACTTGTCAAAAGGGATTTCAAAATAATTTAAGTAAGCTGGAGTGCTGGACTAAGCTTTCGAATCTGAACTATGTAACAAGTATTATATAAACCGGCAAGAATGATACCTTCCAGGTAAAACTTTGGCTATTTCAGCCCACTTATTTCCATATGCCCGATGGGCATTCATAAGGGCCAATTCCTCCTCTAACGCCCAAGCATCCTTCTTTATTTCAGGATTCAAATGATTGTGCCATCTGCAAAACATCGATCAAGTATGGAAAAAATCAGCAACGTCAATAGCCTCAGCGTTTAAAACGCGATCAACTTTAGCTTGTAGTTTACTTAATATACTAATAAACATAAAAGGCAGGCAGCATTGAAGTGGGGGCAAATAATATCAAAAGCTTTGTCACTTTTAAGAACTCACAAATGCAATGATACGAAGTAAAAGGTAAAATTACCTCTCGCGGCATTGTTTCCCTATTCGTCCAGGCAAAGATTTGGCAATAACAGACCATTTAGTGGGCCCGTATTTTGAAACAAGCTCAACAATTTTATCATCCTCCTGGAAGGGAAAAGCCACAGAAAGTTGTGTTAGTTTTGTGAACTGCAACCATAGTAGCATAAAAGAATGAAGTTAAAACGCCTACCTCTTGAGTCCAAGGTCCTTTAACAAGATCTGGATTTAGGACCTTCTGCCATCTATGTAGACACTGAACTTCTGATCTATCAGGAAAAAATTCGGCTGCACAAGAATATTCAAATGTTAAGACCAGTTACAGGAAGTCAAAAGAGCTGCTATTACAATTACGACAAATGAAAAGGATTCGTGACACTAAGTTTGTTTTTGGTCAAAGAAAACATACAATATTACTAGTTTCTAGCAAAGAATAAAAAAACAGGTTTATTTCATTGGAAAAGGTGGATACCGGATAAGCATATAGTAAAAGAAAAAAGAACAGAGAGAGCTGATTCTGAGGAAAACCTATTTTTTTCCAACTCTTCCCCTTAAATGCTGCAACAGCATTTCTTAATGTCTCGTCCTGCGATTGAAGAAAACAGAAAATGATGTTGCAAAGAATGAACATGAGCAACCACTAAACACTGATTGAAACTTTTGTTTTCTTTTCTAGAATCCAATTATTATCAAAAACCCTGATGTAGACCGACTTAATGATTATCCAACGAAATAATAGCACCAAAATAGAAAGGTGCATTGTAGTTCCTACAAATTAATGCAGATTCAAATTTCAAAGGGGACGAAAGGTTTTACCTCCTCCGGTGTCCAGCCACCTTTTGCTCGTCTAATAGGACCAGTGGTCCTCCTGAAAATTCAGTATAAACAATTACTCTCAGCTTTCAAAATAATAACACTCAGTACAAAGTGGATAAACGGCAAGTCCAAGTGTCCAGCCACTAAAAGGAACAACTAAACATAATCTGCAATCATAAACTCGACCGAAAACCAAAGTGTGTGTAAGTAAAAGCAAAATCAGCAGAACCCAAAGGTTGCATTTAAGAAAGCAATCAAACCCAAATTGTGATGCAAAGAACTACACATTGTGAAGCGAGTTGAGCTACAAGCAAAACTGGAAAAAGCTAAAGATGTTGTTAATTTAAGGGAGAGTACCGATGATTTGGTGATGTTGGTGCTGGACTGTATACAGCTGGGGACTTTACATTTGCACTGCCACCGCCTTCCGATACAGAAGAACTTGATGCGGTGGTTAATTGTTTATTCTCAAGCTCTATCTTTAACTCAGCCATCTGTTTCTACAATCATCTCAAACCCAGATATCATAATCAACAACCAAATTGGAAAAACCAAACAAACAAAAGAGAGCTGAAACTTATATGAATGACCAATCCAACCCCTCAAAATCCCATCTTTTAACCAAAATCCCCAATCTCACCACCGCCAATCACAGAAAAAGACAAAACCCAGATCTTGAAATTCATTATTCGGATAAAAACACACACACCGAACTCTTACATCATTTTTTGACATAATTCCAGGGTTTAAAACCCAAAGAAAAAAGTATAGAAATCCCAAAAGAACTTTTCGTGAATCCAAGCTACGTGAGGTTCAAGGAACATGATCAAAACAGTGAAAAAATTAAAAAAGAAAAACAACAAACCCCCCCCCCCCAAAAAAAAATGAAAATTTCAGAAGAATTCTGAATTGGACAAGCTTAACATACCTGAGTGGCGGGAAACAATTTCCAGCTCCTTGAAGAAAATTCCTTATCGAGCCGAACAAGTAAAGGTTTGTTTGTTAAAAAGAACTCTGACGTTTCTTCCTTTGTTTCGAAAATCCTCGCCCGTTGAAACAAAGGGAGAGAGAGAAAAATAAATACAAAAAAAGAGAATAATAAAATATTAAAAAATGATATTATAAGCATAAGGTTAACATATATCTACCGACGTCTCCGTCCACTGCCGTTATTGAGGAGTGACGTGTTTCTCTTTATAAGTTTTTTAAAAAAGGTTTAATAGCCATAGGTGCCCAAATTATCCGTGATTTATTTTTTGTGCTTAAATTATTTTTCGCTCTAATCTCTAAATAGGTGCTTAATATTTTATTTCGGTCATTTTACGTGTCTAACCGTTAACTATTGTTACTTTTTAAAATATATATTTTTATATTATTTCTTTTTAATTTAATTTATTTTTAAAAACTCTAAATTTCCTAAAACTCACAAAATATCCTAAATTCGAAACCCCTAACTTTCTCAGCCGATTCCGCCATCGATGGTCACGCTACCACCCACCATATCCGTTGTCGGACCATCATGGTCAATTTCTCAACCACCCAACGCCAATAACCGACGATAAGTGTGTCAATCGGCTTTCTAACGTCGAAAGACGCCAAACTTGTGAAAAAGAAGTCTCTCGACGCATCTACCGTCAGTTACCGACGATAGGGGTTGAGGAAAAATAGTCGTGGTGGTCCGGTGGCGGTAGTGGTGGTCTTCAGCGAGACAATTAACAGTGATAGTGATAATAAGACATCTAAAATAATCGAAATAAAACTTTAAGCACTTATTAAAATAAAGTTTGGGCACCTATTTAACTATTAAGTCTTAAAAAAAAACTATGGATAGACGGCAGTTAACGGTCCAAAGCAATCGTAAGGAGCAAAGGTTTGAAACCTCAAACGGCACTCTGAGAAGGAGCCATAACAAAGCGGGGCCCACGTGGCACTTAAAGACCGAACAAGTTTGGGGATCAGGTTTCGCGGGTGTTATCTAGAGCGTTGGATTGGTGGAAATGGATTCAAAAATCTCCGCCCACCGTAGGGCTCGAACCCACGACCACAAGGTTAAGAGCCTTGCGCTCTACCGACTGAGCTAGACGGGCTTTACTAGCTTAAAAATTTTCAGCTCTATTTGGTATTTAGCTACGGCGAACACCAGGGAAATAAGGGGGGAAAGACTTATGATTAACAAACAGGTAATTGGGAAAGAAGTATTAATGGGCAAATAGGTGCACAAATTATGCAATTTTTATCATATAGATGTCTAAATTATGTTCTTTTTATCAGTTAGGTGCCTAAATATTTAGGGGTCAAATTGGGACTTACGGTTTTATTTTGTGACCTATTTAAGGTTCATCGTTAATTTTTGTTGTTAAAGGACACATGTCATCTCCTGAAAATTTTAAAAAATATATTAAAAATAAATAAAAATAATAAATATAAATATAAATATATCCTGAAATTTTTTAAATAGACCCAAAATCCCTAAACCCTCCAAATTCGACCATTCTCGCCGGCGTTAGCCGCATTGTCGGCGACGAAATGAAGCGCCCTCCCCTCGCCGAACAACCGACACGTTATTTGATGTCCCTCCGACCGTCGTTCGTCACGAATCGTTCAAAAGAACTATTCAACAATTTGCACGACGTCGGTCCATTTTCGATGACGGGATGATGGGGGAAATGGTCGTGATGGTCCGGTGACCGATGTGGTGGGCGGCAATGTGACAATCAGCCCAAATCGAAATTTAAGTTTTGGGGAGTTAGGGATTTTAAAGTTTGGGGATGTTTTGTGAAATTTGTAAAACTTAGAGAATTTCTAAAAATTAAGTAATTTTATTTATTTTAATATAATTTTTAGAATTTTCAGGAGATGGCACATGTCCTTTAATGATGAAAATTAACGGCGAATCTTAAATGAGTCACGGAATGAAATTTTAGGTCCCAATTTGATCCAAAAAATAATTTGAACACCTAACTAAAAAAATATAATTTGAGCACCTATTTGACTGTTAAGAAAAAAAAACTCTTATTTGCATGATTTACTTTTTAAGATTTCTCAGCTTCCCATCTAGTAAGATGGTACAGTGTTTACATGTTTAGTTATTTCAATAACGGCTTGGTACAGTGTTTACATGTTTAGTTATTTCAATAACGGCTTGATACTTTTATTATTAGGTTTCATTACAAGACCTTATCTTTGTGCATTCTGCAAAACAAGCCCTTCATTCTTTAGCTAAACCAACTGTGCCTAATGGTCATTGTAGCCCATGAATGACTCGCATTTTTTATTATCAAAGTTTATATTTTCCTTATTCCATGAACACAGTTGTAGAGAGTAGCAAGAATCCAAAGAATAAGGTTGATGATATGTTCAAAATCCTACATTTACTGTTGCAGGTGGCTGGCAGTATCAGGGGAAAAAATAAGCAATCTATAATATTACGCCCACCGTGGGGCTCGAACCCACGACCACAAGGTTAAGAGCCTTGCGCTCTACCGACTGAGCTAGACGGGCATCGCTTGTTCTAAAATTTATTCTTTAAATCTATATTTGTACATTGATAGTGGAAATAGATTAGATGAATTTTGCTTCTCGACTTGCCCTTCGGAGTGACTGTTCCATAAATCTAGTAAAATATAACTTTTTTTGGGTCAATAAGTTTAGTGTCAATTAATATGTAATCTTAATCTTAATCGACCACTATGTAATAATGCGATAAATTATATTATAGGTCCGTTATGTCACGTTATTTATGGTCTCAACCAGTAAAAATTATTTATTTTATTAATTTTTTATGTTATCGTTTTACTAAGTGAATTTTCACATTGTAAAAATTATTTTTTAAATTTTATTTACAATAAATATGAGTAAAGATTCATTTGGTAAAAAGATAACATAGAAAAAATTAATGAAATCATCTCACTTTAAACTCTTGTTATTGACCAAAAATTAATAGATTTAATTACCAATCTAAGATGTGATGCTATTTTTATATTAATTAATTAATAAAATTAATAGATTTAGCTGGTTATCATTATTAACAATTTAATCACCAATCGTCGGTTCCTTTCATCTTCTCATCATATCAATTGTCGGTCTCTTTCATATTTTTATATTTTTTTCTTTCATCTCCTAATTTGTATCTCTCTTTTTCTCTCCTCATCTTTTTTAAAATTTGTTATTGTATATTTGAGATTTTTTGTTTTGTTTGAATAAGTCTACACCTTCTCTTACGAAAACGATGAAGTTTTTGCATTTATTTGTAGCCCGTTTTAGTCCTTCTTTGTAATTTTTTCTCAGGGTTAGATTTATGATTGTTTTTTTAGTTGATGTCTATTTTATTATCTTATTAATATACTATTGAGTTGTACTCTTTGAATGACTCTTTCATTTTGATACGTGCTTATAGTCACTCCAAATATGTCGTGTTTAAGTAGTGGTAAAATCGACTGTCAGCGAACTATTATGTTTTATTCTTATGTTAATTTTATGTGCTTATTTTTCACCACTAACTGTGGTGTTTGTTTGTATAATTCATTTTTTAGAGTTGTAATTAGTTAAATTTTTTAATCATTTCTTTGTATGGTTTGGAATGAATTAATTTATTTAAAAAATATGATTTATTTGTGGTAATTTAAATTGGTTTGATTTAAGTTATTATTAATCAATAAAATGTTCTAGTTTAAAGAAAATTATCAAATTATACCAATAAAAATGAAATCTAAACAATAAAAAAGGTTTTCTAAAATTTAATAAGTGAGCTTGAGCAAAAACTCTTTGCTATTTAAATTCGTTCAATTCAAAATTTTAATACATTTGATTGTAACGCATCTTATGAGGTAATATTAATTTAAAACTAAGAATATAGAAATATTGATTTCCTTGTTTATAATTTTAAATTAGATTTGTACAAAACTATAGTTGCGGTTTCTCTTGTACTATTGATGGTGGTGTATTCAAAGAGAAATAACAATTCGAAAGAAAAAAAAAAGAGAAATAAGAAGCAAGGAACTAGGGGCGGAACATCGCATGAGGTTTTGGGGTGTGGGCTCCTACCCCTATTAACTTTGTTTTTCAAATGATAATATAATATTTTTTTTAAAAATAAAATTAATTTTATAATCTCTTCAATCTTTTCAAAATTTTATCAGGTCTCTCAAAATTTTTAATCTCAATAAAGTTTCTTATATAAAATTTTCTAATCGCTCTATAAGGAGGGATGAAATTACATGGGCAGTGGGAGGGGATCCTGCCCCTGGCCCCACACAAAATTTACCTTCAATTTGTCTTATTTTCTTTAAAAAAATTTGGATTAACTATGAATTGTCCCCCCTTCAAAATTTATAGGTTTAAAGGTTAAATTAGCCCTCAACAAAAAATTAAAAAATCAATTAAACCTTTATAAATTTTTTCACCTAATTGAACCTTCAAAATTCAAATTACGATCAATCAGGCCCTCAAAATTCAAATTACAATCAATTTAGCATTTTCGTTAAGTTGATCGTTAACTCAAAAGTAGTTGTTACGATGGTGACCGTTAATTTGCCACGTCATTAAAACCGTAAATAATCATTTAAAAATTAAAAATTATATTTAAAATTATAAACTATATATTAAAATTAAAAAATATTAAAAATCTGGAAAAAAATATATTTAAAATTATAAAAATATAAAATATAAGAAATTATTTAAAAAGCATAAATTTTTTTTACTTAAAATAAAAAATATTAAATGTAACACTCGGGTTTAGGGGTCGGGTGAAAATAATATTTTAATATTATTTTGGGCTCAGTTTTACAATTAAAATAATCTTTTAAGTTTCGGGTTTCAAGGAAATAAATATTTTACATGGGACCAAATTGAATGAATTGTAAAGTGGAGAACTTTTAAAGAGGAAAGAAGATAGTCATTCATTAATGGCCTTTTGGTAATTTGCCCATCTTTTAATTTTAAATCCCCTTTCCTATCTTCTTTTTACTATTCATCCTCTTCTTCAACCAAAAACCAACGTGAAAAGAGCTCTCCCATCTCTTTCACTTTTCCATCTCATTTCTCCTCCATTTTGGCTCGGTTTCGAAAGGTAATTACATTTCCGACTTGCTCTCATCTTCCTCTACTTGGAAGTACAAATAGATTTCATTTTCATCAATGTTTTAGAATTTGGGTTTTTCAAAGTTTTGGTTAAAGGTTGTGACTTTATGAGTTTTTATCAAGGCTTTTGGTTTATTTATATTAGATATGTTGTTTGTGAATCAAATAGTCCAACATATATAATTTTTAGAGCATTTTAAATGAATTCCCGAATTTGAGTATAAATGAGGTTTTTGAAGGGTTTTGGGTGAGTTTTGGGGGTTGTTTTAGGTGGGAATTGATAGCCCAATGGTAGTACTATGGTTAGGGGTTGATTTAGGATCATTTGTGGGTACAATGGGTGTTGGAAACATGGATTTTGGAAGAGGTATTGGGGCTGTCCGAGATTACTAAAAATGGGGTTTGTTCATGGCTTGAAACATTGTGAATTGTGCTTGAATTGTGTTCCGGGTTAGTGTTTTGATGTTGGGCTGATTTGAGATTGTTTGAATTGTGATTGAGGTTGTTTAGAAGCGGGAACTTGTTTTGGTGAAGCATCAAAGGGAAATCCGAAAACGTGAGGGTGGTTGCTTGCTTGGCTTGGTGCTTGGAAGCTTAGGTGAGTGGTTAAATATTTTTAAAATGATTTTGAGTATTTGGTTCAAGCATGTGAACCTAGGATGGGCTTGGTAAACCCACCTAGAGTTGGGATTAGAGTGGTATCGATACACCTAAGGGGTGTATCGATACCCCTTGACTAGGTCAACTGGTCAGAGTCAACCAGTGGAGACCGTATCGATACGCCCTTGGAGGGTATCGATACTCTCCCCAACGGTTGACTTCTCACGGTCAACGCTAAGATGACCGTATCGATACGCCAGGGACCCGTATCGATACCAAAATGGACAGTAGCTTCAGTGACCAAAATGGTATCGATACTCCTCCTCGCGTATCGATACATGAGGCCTGGAACAAGAAGGCGGTATCGATACCGGACCAACCGTATCGATACCCCTGCACTGCAAAACCTCCCAAACTCAGCAAAACGATCAAGACTCGAATCTAAAAGCAATTTAAGACTTCCCTAGCCCCAACCAAACATTCATACAACATTTAAAGGTCATTATTTAGCCATACAAACACCCAACATATACGTACGTCAAGGAAGACATGCAATTGGATCAAAGATGACATTCAAGCATTCAAAGCTCATACTTCAATATGCAAACATATAGGCAACTTCAAGGGCACATGGCCAACATTCAAGATAAGCAATTTAGGCATGGATTACAATTCAAACATGGCAACACAAGCCATACAAAAGCAAGATAACAAGGAGTCTAAGCAAGCTCCTAAGCAACTAACATTCATCCAACAAAACAACACATGTCCCATTGCTTAAACTATTACATGTTCAACATTTAAAAGTTCATACTTGATGTACTCAAGCCAATAACCACACTTGGAGCCTTCCACTTGCGCAAGCCACCCACGATCTAAGGATCTGCAATGTTGAACAAAGAGAGCGTAAGCAATGATGCTTAGTGAGGGTAAGCTCTTAAAACAAACCTCAACATTGCAGGGTCCGAGCACGATCTAGCCAAGGCATTACACATGTTTACCAAGGATCCACAACCACAAGATATAGATGCATGAGCACTAATCACTATAATATGCCATGATCATAAGCCCAATTCCATAACACATATAACCACATTTGACCATCCAAATAAAGATCACAAATCTCATCACATTGATACACTTATCAATCAACATTGGCACCTAGCTATGACTCAAATACGCGGATAAACATGTTGGGAACTCACATCCAACAACCACATTACCTCACGGTGGGATTACACTCATCACCGGTCTCGCGGAGGGGATTCCACTCATCCTCACGCCCCGTCGATGGGATTCCACTCATCACTGACTATATACAAATACAATTTCCGGGCGAACCCGTACTCCTCCTTGGTGACTCAACGCCACCAAGGCCACGCGCGACTTTTGACTCATGTGTACACACTAACATCCTAATGATCGATCATTTGTATTCAAGTATACTAGTGCCAACATTTACTCATTTCAATCAATTCCGTGCTTAGCACGTACTCACCAACAACCATCATCATGCATGTCTCAAGCATCACAATTCATATCTCATCTCACATGTATAACACAATATACATAAGCATTCATATCACATTTCATACGAGACATACACAACCATATAAATGAGTTCATCCAAAGGCTCTAGATCAAGTTTAGGATTAGGCTACCACCCTAATCCTAACTCTAGGTGGGTCTACCAAGCCCGACCTAGTCCATATACTTGAACCAAACATTTTAAAACCAAGTAAAACCATTAACCACTCACCTAAGCTCCCAAGCTTAAAGACCAAGCAAGCGACAACCTTCAACTTCCCGGATTTACTTCCGATGCTTCATCGATGCCCAAACTCGATTCTAATCAATCTCAAACACAAACAAAACATCCACAATCAAAAGCTCATCATCGGAACTAACCCGGAATAACATTTTTCAAGCATTCAACACCCAAAACAAGTCCAAAACAGAATTTTCGAGCAACCCACAAAACCCACTGAAATCTTCCATTTCAAGCATCCAAACAACCATCTAATACACTCAAAGTAACCCTCATATATCATACTAACACCAGCCCTCAAAAACCCACATTAAACCACCCCAAAAACCACTTTAAAACCCTCCAAAAACCCCCTTGAAACCCAATTCCGAAAATTGCTCAAAATCATTTGAAATTCACATATGTTATACCATTTGACCTCTACACATCATAACTAAACATATTAAATCAAAATACTTCACTTAACCACATAAAGATCTCATTTTTAATCAAAACATTCAAAACTTCCATTTTCCAAAACATTCATAAAAATCGAAATAAAAGGTACTTTTATGGAGAGGGAGATGAGGGGAAGTCAAAAATACCATTACCTTTCAAAACGGAGTTGAAATGGATGAGGAATGAGATGGAATAGTGGAGAGGGGGAAGGGCTTCTATTTCACGTTGGAGATGAGAGGAGGAAGAGAGTGAATAGTGATATTTGTGAAAAAGGGGGGGATTTAAATTAGAAAAGGGGTAAATTACAAAAAGGCCATTAATGAATGGCTATTTCCTTGTTTTTAAAATAGCTCTCCAATATTGAAATCAAATCGATTTGGTCCCATCTCTAATGTTTATTTTGAAAACTCGGAATTGTAAAAGAATCATTTTAATTATAAGACCGAGACCAAATAATATTAAAATATTATTTTCACCTAACCCCTAAACCCGGGTGTTACAGTATATGCCTCGTGTTAAATTGTGATGGTGTTGATTATGTATATGTTGTATACATGTATGTTGAGGCATGTTTGATGCATTGTTATATGCATGTTGATGATAGATATGATATGGTTATACACATGTGTAAAACATGATGTGATATGGTTGTTAATGATGTACATGTGGTGTTGACGTGTGAAATGATATTATGAGGTGGTTGCATGATCCGAGGATCATGGTGAGTACATGCTAGGCATGGAAACGTGGTTTGAGCATGACGGTGAGTCATGGTGAGTACGTGCTAAGCACAGAAGTTATTATGAAATGATAATGTGAAAGATTAATGAAATGTGTAGTATTGGCACTAGTATACTTGGGTACAAATGATCGATCATTAGGATGTTTAGTGTGCACACGTGAGTCAAAATGCGCGCGTGGTCTTGATGATGGTAGTCATCAAGATGGAGCACGGGTTCGCCCGGAAATCTTCTTTTATATATATTAGTCGGTGATGAGTGGAATCCCATCGACGGGCGTGAGGATGAGTGGAATCCCTTCCGCGTGAAATGAGGCGTGAGGATGAGTGGAATCCCCTCCGCGTGAACGGTGATGAGTGTAATCCCACCGTCAGGTAACAGTTGTGTTGTTGGATGTGAGATCCAACGGTTATCCGCGTATTCGAGTCATAGCTAGGTGCCAATACGGATTGTAGTTTATGTTGCCAATGTGTGATTAATTGGGAGCCTATGTGATTTGGGATGTGTTGCTAACATGGTTTATTATATGTGATTTCATATGTTGTGGATTTAAACATGTTGAACATGACATGATATTGAATATATGTTCATGCACCATCTATATTTATGGCTCGTGTGGATCGGAGGTAAGATCATGTACTTTATCTTGGTTGTAGCTCGTGCTTGGACCCTGCATTGTCGAAGGTTTGTTTTATGAGCTTACCCTCACTAAGATTTTATGCTTACGCTCTCTTTTGTTCGACAATGCAGATCAATGGCTTGTGGGTGGCAAGGGCAAGGAAAGGCCTCCAAGTGTTGCTTACGATTAGCTCAAGTATGATAGTTAAATTTAAAGATTGTAATAGTAAAGCAATGGGATAGGTGTCGTGTTATGATGCTTTTGGAGTGTTGTGGTTGATGTTGCTTAGGAGTACGTTAGACTCCTCGTTTGTGTTGTTAATTTGGCTTTGGGATGTATGTTATGCTTGAAACCATGTTAGTATTTTGCTATCTAGAATTGCCTAAGTGTTGGATGTGTTAAAGCTTAATATCTCTAATGACATGTATGAATGTGTGGCTTGTGATGTTGTGCCTTGATGTTTAGTCTTGTATGATGATGCTCGAACATGCTTGTATGTTGGTTTGCCTTTAGAATTGTTGTTAGTGTGTTGTTGGAGGTTTTAGTGAGGTTTAGGGGCACCCTTGTGCCATAAATCAGCTAAAACCAGTCTACAGGCATAGGGCGTTTCGAAACGGGCTACCCCGTTTCGATACGGTCCCTTTGTTTTTGGCCAAGCGTTTTGAAACGGATAGGGGCTGTTTCGGTACACTTTTGCTACTGGAATTTTGAGAAATTGGCGAGATGAAGGTGTTCCGAAACGGGTCTATGGTGTTTCGAAACGGTCAATTCTCGTTGACCACGAGAAATTGACCAGGGAGGGTGTTTCGGAATGGTTGACCCTCATTCCGAAACGGTATCCTTGTGTGGTCTTTGAAGTGTTGACCAGGTCAAGGCGTTTCGATACACCTTAAGGGTGTTTCGAAACGGCCTGTTAATCCACATAAAAATGGGTTGTTTGGTTCAGGTTGTTGGAGTCTTGGTTGCATGAATTCTTGTCTTCCGTTGCTGTGATCACATACTAATTAAATGTGCATTTAGGGAAGATTAAAATAAAAAGAAATTTTCTGGGTCGTTAACCGAGGAGGAACCTTAACGGGTTTCGCTTCGGTTTTCCCCGTGTGGCCCACTCGGACCGGTCGTCCGACTAGACCGGGACGAGGGGGTTACATTTGTTGGTATCAGAGCCTAAGGTTACCGAGACCTTGGGCGGGTAAGTGAGGTAAGTTAAGTTCTTGCATTGTAATTGCACGGTGTTTGCTTGCTAAGTAAGCATGTTGCTTGTTATCCGTGTATGATATGATGTGTGATTGTTTGACTGAAAATGTATGTTGTTTGATCGTACGCATATGTTTGCTTGTGTAGCAAGTATGCCTTGTTATATGCTTGGTTGAGCATGTATGTGTGTTGATTTGTTTGAAACATGTTGAGTAGAGTCCCATTGCTTCTATTACATAGGAAAAAGGGATTTTAAGTGAGGGAAATCATACTTGAGCCACTTGGACCTTTCCTTTGCTAACCCAACTTGTATGTTAAATTGTTGATTGATTTATTGCTTTTAGTAAGTTTGAGGCCAGTGTGTGGGCCGTGAATCGGTAAGTGGAAGTTGTGGTTTTTGAAATTGTGAATGATGTGGAGGAAGTTCTTTGCTATAGTTAGGGGAGTATGGTTGTACCGGAGTTGAGGTACAATTTGTCTGCTCGAGTCCGCGTGTATGTGAGTTGATTCTTGTTGGTGAGGGACGATGAGACCGATTCTGGTATTAGTTGGTGAAAAGAAGTGAAGGCCTTTGAGTGAGGTTCAGAGTAGTATCGATGTTATAATAGACATGCCTTGGTACAGTTCTGGGTTTGTTTCCTCCGGTTGATTCTGAATCTACACTACGGTATATTGTTAGCGAGCATGCAAAGTTTGAATGTGCTCGATGAGGTGTCAGAGGTAGGAATGAGTACCTTAGTTCTTTTGGCGAGATCTAGGTAAGGGTCTCGTGTGGGTAATCTGAATTTTAGAAATGTTAGTTGGTGATCGTTGGGGGTTCGGCCTATGGTTTTAGTACAAGACAGTCGGTCAGTATCCGTGAGTGGAAATCAATTTGTGTGTTTGGGCCAGTGTGCATTTGAGTTGTCTCCCAGCAAGAAGGAGAGATGCAGTCACTTCCGATATGGTTGAGCCGAGAAGGAAGTCTTGAGCTTTGACTCCAAATTGTTGGGTAGCGGGATGTTTTGAGTCGTCAGGACCGATGTTATAGAACAAGTTCAAGCGTGATAGTTTGTGTGTGATCAGAACTGAATTTTGAGGTTTCAAGATAATCTAAGAACGATTTAGAAGAGTTAGATTTTGTTGAAAGGACTAGCCTGAAGACAAGAGGGTCGAAGACTAACAGCTGTGTACTTGTGAAGTTGCAATTTCTACAGATTCGTCCGTTTGTGTGAGCATGCAAAGGAATTTGATATATCTCTGTTGAGATTTTAGACATAGGGACGCATGTGACTAGACCTTTTGGGAGATAGTAGTGATCAGAAGGATGTACAAAAGCTGTTTGTTGGTGGTTCAGGGTTACTAGTTTCTAGTAGGTGTGAAGTGATTGTCTTTCTACGGTTTCGATGTACCTTTTTGACATGGTTTGGCTTGTAGAGCACAAAGCTAGGATATACGTTGGGATGAAGAGAGAGTTGCCTTGAAGTTGCAGATTTTCGTTAGACTGTAGTGGTAGGTGAGGATGTGAACTCCTTATTGAACGTTGACCCAATTTTAGAGGTCAAAGATTGATTGAGTTTAGTTGACAGGCTTGCCTAGCAGATGTGATGGATTTGCTTTTGAATGAAGATTAGACCGCAGAATGTTAGAATAGTTTACGATTCTTCCTAGAAGTGTTTAGAAGAAATGCCCAGTTTGTCTCCTGATAGAGAAGAAGAGTTTATTATTGATGCCGTCACTGAGTTTGCTCCCGTTTTAGTTTGCTCTGTATCTTATGGTTTCCGACAGAATTGAGAGTGTTGAAGAATCAACTTCGAGACTTGTTAGACCTTAGATTCTTTAGGCCTAGTACACCATCTTGGGGTATGACAATGCAATTTGTGAAGAAGAAAGAGTGACAGTACGAGAATGTGTTTGGATTTCAGACAGTTGAAACAAGTGTCAGTGAATAATTAGTATCCGTTTCCGAGTGTCAGTGAATTGTTGACCAGTTAGTGTGTGCTTCAGTCTTTTCGAAGATTATTTTGAGATCCGGTTACTACCAGTTGGAAGTGAGAGAAGTTGAAGTATTGAAGACAACTTTTGGGACAAGATGTGATCGCTTTGAGTTCCGATTTATGTCGTTTTGTTTGACTAGTGAGTTAGTCACTTTTATAGGGATGTTGAGCAGAATAATTCCCGAGTTCCTTGATCAATCGTAGTAGTTCTCATAGATGATACATGGGTGTATTCACGTACCGAAGAAGACCATGGCAAGCTATGGAGTTAGTGTTGTAGATCCTATTAGAGAATCAGTTATGTGCCAAGATGAGCAAACGCGAACTCCGAGTCAAGGAAGATGTCCTTCTAGGACATGTAGATCAGCCAAGTGTATTAGAGTAAATCCCAAGTAGACAAAAGAAAATGTGAGTAGGAAGAAATTGAAGACTGTGACAGATTGCTACAGAAGAATGTTCAGTTTGTATGGTTAGATGCGAGGCAGTGAGCCCTTGAGAAACCGAAAGAAAACTTTGAGGAAAGCTTCGACCTTAATCCAGCCAATGTTAGAGAAAGAATTTGTGAACCATAGTGATGTGTTACATGTAGAGTTAGGTTGTGTGCTTATGCAAGACAGAAGATTGTGGCTTGTTCATCAAGATAGTTGAAAGACCGTGAGAAGAGTTATCCGATATGAGACATAGAGTTAACTACAGTTGTAATTGCTTCGAAGACTTGGAGACAAAGCTTGTGTAGTAAGAAATGCACAGTGTGTAAGTACTTATCATCAGAACATGAATTGTTAGACAACTTAGGAAGGGTTGGAACTTGAACAGCATGAGTTGTTAGAATTGTTTGAAGACTGTGATCTCAAGATTGAGTACTATCTGAAGAGAGTCTACGTAGTAACCGATGTTCTGAGTTATTTTGTTGTTAGATTAGTGGTTGAGTTGCGAGCTATGTTGCTGGATCCAGTTTATCGAACGATAGTATTTTGTGGCCGAGTTTCATGTTAAACCTACTGTGAGTCAGATACTTGAAGAGAAACAGTTGCAAGACAGGTTCTTGGCACCTCACGTGCAAGACATGGCAGAAAGAAGACCTTCAGAATACAGTTCAGAGATGATAGAGTTTGTATTGTTAGAGATTGGATTGTTGTACTGATGGGCATAGTGTTTTGAGACGTATTGTGTTGGCCGAAGCATACGGCAGTTCATTTGTATTGCATCTGAGTAGTATGAAGACGTATTGTGGGTTGAAGATAGGTACTTCTGGATTGAGTTGATGGATGACATTGTGCAGTATGAGAGTAAGTGTGTAAATTGCCAGCGTGTTAAGACTGAGTATCAATTTTCTTCTAGTTTGTTACATTCGTGGAAGATTCTTAGTGAAAGTGGGTAATAGAGATTCGAAATTTCAGCTAGATTTTTGAAGGCGTCTGCATAGTGTTTGGTTACTTGTTGAAGTTAGATGACCAGTCAGAGAAAGTTGTCGGTCAAGTTTTTAAATAGTGCTATATGAGTTGGTGAATCGGGCTAGTTTTGTTGTTTATTTGTTGCGGTTACCACCAGAGTTAGAAAGAGGTTTGTGATGTGTTTCGTGTATCTGTGATTCAGAAATGTGAGTCAGATCTGTCCCGTGCCATGTTTGTAGAAGAGATTGAGTTCAGTTTAAAAATCGACAAGTAATGGAGAACCAGTGGAGATCTTAACATCAGATAGCTAGTGTGGTGTGGTAAGTTTACCGAGTTGGTGAGTATGTTGTGGTGAGAAGGAAAGTGGGTAAGAGCAGACTTCGGGGTAATTCATGTCTGATAAATTTCGGGGACGAAATTTCCTTAAGTGGGGGAGAGTTGTAACACCCGGGTTTAGGGGTCGGGTGAAAATAATATTTTAATATTATTTTGGGCTCAGTTTTACAATTAAAATAATCTTTTAAGTTTTGGGTTTCAAGGAAATAAATATTTTACATGGGACCAAATTGAATGAATTGTAAAGTGGAGAGCTTTTAAAGTGGAAAGAAGATAGCCATTCATTAATGGCCTTTTGGTAATTTGCCCATCTTTTAATTTTAAATCCACTTTCCTATCTTCTTTTTACTATTCATCCTCTTCTTCAACCAAAAACCAACGTGAAAAGAGCTCTCCCATCTCTTTCACTTTTCCATCTCATTTCTCCTCCATTTTGGCTCGGTTTTGAAAGGTAATTACATTTTCGACTTGCTCTCATCTTCCTCTACTTGGAAGTACAAATAGATTTCATTTTCATCAATGTTTTAGAATTTGGGTTTTTCAAAGTTTTGGTTAAAGGTTGTGACTTTATGAGTTTTTATCAAGGCTTTTGGTTTATTTATGTTAGATATGTTGTTTGTGAATCAAATAGTCCAACATATATAATATTTAGAGCATTTTAAATGAATTCCCAAATTTGAGTATAAATGAGGTTTTTGAAGGGTTTTGGGTGAGTTTTGGGGGTTGTTTTAGGTGGGAATTGATAGCCCAATGGTAGTACTATGGTTAGGGGTTGATTTAGGATCATTTGTGGGTACAATGGGTGTTGGAAACATGGATTTTGGAAGAGGTATTGAGGCTGTCCGAGATTGCTAAAAATGGGGTTTGTTCATGGCTTGAAACATTGTGAATTGTGCTTGAATTGTGTTCCGGGTTAGTGTTTTGATGTTGGGCTGATTTGAGATTGTTTGAATTGTGATTGAGGTTGTTTAGAAGCGGGAACTTGTGTTGGTGAAGCATCGAAGGGAAATCCGGAAACGTGAGGGTGGTTGCTTGCTTGGCTTGGAGCTTGGAAGCTTAGGTGAGTGGTTAAATATTTTTAAAATGGTTTTGAGTATTTGGTTCAAGCATGTGAACCTAGGATGCGCTTGGTAAACCCACCTAGAGTTGGGATTAGAGTGGTAGCCTAATCCCAAGCTTTGATTAGAGACTTTGGTTGCACTCTTTAATGGTTGTATATGCCTCGTGTTAAATTGTGATGGTGTTGATTATGTATATGTTGTATACATGTATGTTGAGGCATGTTTGATGCATTGTTATATGCATGTTGATGATAGATATGATATGGTTATACACATGTTTAAAACATGATGTGATATGGTTGTTAATGATGTACATGTGGTGTTGACGTGTGAAATGATATTATGAGGTGGTTGCATGATCCGAGGATCATGGTGAGTACATGCTAGGCATGGAAACGTGGTTTGAGCATGACGGTGAGTCATGGTGAGTACGTGCTAAGCACGGAAGTTATTATGAAATGATAATGTGAAAGATTAATGAAATGTGTAGTATTGGCACTAGTATACTTGGGTACAAATGATCGATCATTAGGATGTTTAGTGTGCACACGTGAGTCAAAATGCGCGCGTGGTCTTGATGATGGTAGTCATCAAGATGGAGTACGGGTTCGCCCGGAAATCTTCTTTTATATATATTAGTCGGTGATGAGTGGAATCCCATCGACGGGCGTGAGGATGAGTGGAATCCCCTCCGCGTGAAATGAGGCGTGAGGATGAGTGGAATCCCCTCCGCGTGAACGGTGATAAGTGTAATCCCACCGTCAGGTAACGGTTGTGTTGTTGGATGTGAGATCCAACGGTTATCCGCGTATTCGAGTCATAGCTAGGTGCCAATACGGATTGTAGTTTATGTTGCCAATGTGTGATTAATTGGGAGCCTATGTGATTTGGGATGTGTTGCTAACATGGTTTATTATATGTGATTTCATATGTTGTGGATTTAAACATGTTGAGCATGACATGATATTGAATATATGTTCATGCATCATCTATATTTATGGCTCGTGTGGATCGGAGGTAAGATCATGTACTTTATCTTGGTTGTAGCTCGTGCTTGGACCCTGCATTGTCGAAGGTTTGTTTTATGAGCTTACCCTCACTAAGCTTTTATGCTTACGCTCTCTTTTGTTCGACAATGCAGATCAATGGCTTGTGGGTGGCAAGGGCAAGGAAAGGCCTCCAAGTGTTGCTTACGGTTAGCTCAAGTATGATAGTTAAATTTAAAGATTGTAATAGTAAAGCAATGGGATAGGTGTCGTGTTATGATGCTTTTGGAGTGTTGTGGTTGATGTTGCTTAGGAGCACGTTAGACTCCTCGTTTGTGTTGTTAATTTGGCTTTGGGATGTATGTTATGCTTGAAACCATGTTAGTATTTTGCTATCTAGAATTGCCTAAGTGTTGGATGTGTTAAAGCTTAATATCTCTAATGACATGTATGGATGTGTGTCTTGTGATGTTGTGCCTTGATGTTTAGTCTTGTATGATGATGCTCGAACATGCTTGTATGTTGGTTTGCCTTTAGAATTGTTGTTAGTGTGTTGTTGGAGGTTTTAGTGAGGTTTAGGGGCACCCTTGTGCCATAAATCAGCTAAAACCAGTCTGCAGGCATAGGGCGTTTCGAAACGGGCTACCCCGTTTCGATACGGTCCCTTTGTTTTTGGCCAAGCGTTTCGAAACGGATAGGGGCTGTTTCGGTACACTTTTGCTACTGGAATTTTGAGAAATTGGCGAGATGAAGGTGTTCCGAAACGGGTCTATGGTGTTTCGAAACGGTCAATTCTCGTTGACCACGAGAAATTGACCAGGGAGGGTGTTTCGGAACGGTTGACCCCCGTTCCGAAACGGTATCCTTGTGTGGGCTTTGAAGTGTTGACCAGGTCAAGGCGTTTCGATACACCTTGAGGGTGTTTCGAAACGGCTTGTTAATCCACATAAAAATGGGATGTTTGGTTCAGGTTGTTGGAGTCTTGGTTGCATGAATGCTTGTCTTCCGTTGCTGTGATCACATAATAATTAAATGTGCATTTAGGGAAGATTAAAATTAAAAGAAATTTTCTGGGTCGTTAACCGAGGAGGAACCTTAACGGGTTTCGCTTCGGTTTTCCCCGTGTGGCCCACTCGGACCGGTCGTCCGACCAGACCGGGACGAGGGGGTTACATAAAAAATTGTAATAATTATTTAAAAATAAATATTTATAATGAAATAATATTTAAAATTTGTATACTTTTTTAAAATATATATTTTTAATTTTAAAATTTCAAATTTTCAAAAAATTTCAAAATGCTCAAAATTTTCAATTTCCTAACCCTAAACTATATTCCTCAAATTACTTTAATTGACGGTGAAAGTTGTTGGTACTATGGTAGACGATAGTGCTGGTGAAAAGAAATATTAAGGGAGAATGGAGTATCCCTGCAACGAAGAGTGACCGGTGGTTGAATCAGCGTTAATTTTTTATTTAGAAATTTATGAGGCTTTTTTTTAAAGAAAAGAAACTTTTGGGTTTTTTGAAAGAAAAAAATATTATTTTATATTTTTATAAAAAATAAAGGAAAAAAAGAAAAAAATTAAATTAATTTAATATTTTTACATTTTTTATAAATGTTTGACGTGCCACGTGTCGTCTATATTTTGACTGTTAGAGAGCATTGACAATCAACGCGGTCAAACTAACAGAGTGGTCAAATTGGGTGTAATTTAAATTATGAGGACGGAATTGGGTACAAAATTTTTATAAAAATTTATTTAATTTTTTAATTTTTTGTTGAGAGCCAATTTGACCTTTAAGCCAAATTTTTATTTCTGTAACCTCAAATTCGATCCATGTCCCGGCCTTTAAAGAACTTCATTCTTATTCCATGCCATGAAATGAATAGAATGTAATATGAAGAATTTATCTAATTTTGGAAATATATATCGTTTTGGTCAGGTATGAATCTTGAAATTTTGGAAGTGAATATTTGGGGAGTGGTCACAAAAGATCGAGGAACCCTAAAAGCAAAAGTGGAATGATACCGTGGTCACCCTTTATTCTTAGAGATAAATATCTCACACAAATAGTTGATCGAATATTGATGTTCATCTTAGGAGACATGAGTTCAAAACTTCATATCGCTCTGTTTACAAGGTGTATGAGCATTATCAAAAGGTTGAGAATATGTATGACCAAATACTATCTTGTAATCAACTTTAGACTATTGAAAAAATCGATCGAATATTAACTCGAATAATATATTTTTAGTTAGGCCCAAACGAGTTTAAATACATAACATATTTTCTCATTTTTAAATGAAATATTTATATATGAATTAATGTTATAAATTTTTTCTGAAACATTGAGTGAAAGACACTTCTATGATATTTAGTGTAAAATATACTTACCAATGATTTGATAAATACTCACTTAAGGTTTATTTGTGACAAATTTACTATTATCGATTACTTTTTATTCTATTTATTTTTATTATATTCATTCATTATTTTTTTAATTATAAACTAAGAAACTAATTAATAATAAAATTATTTTAATTGTTATTAAATTAAATTATAAAATACTTTATATTCTAATATAAGCATATGTTAAACGTAAAAAAATAATATATGCAAATTTTTATTTTAAAATATCTTGAATAATACTTATTTTCTCTTTTTTTATTCTTTTAGCAATATATCGGACAAATACATGTTAAATGGTTTATACTTAATTTCAATTCAATTTTACAAAGTAACTTTTAGATGAAATTATTTTAATTTCCCTTTTATTGTCTCGTACTATATCAGAATAACTTTATATGATGAAACATGAACCTTGACATTTATTTTAAATATATATATATATATATATTAAATTTAGTTTAAAAATATAAAATTATATATCTGATTTTATTTAAAATCTTGTTCTAACTATACGTCAAATATATTTATATTTAAATTAATTATTTAAATTAGTTAAGTGGTTTGTATGATTTTACACATCCCGAGTGATTTAGGTTTGAGTCACCTTGCAACCATTTTTAATTTCTTATTCCCTAACATTTACTGCATTATAAGATATATAAAAACTGGTGCAATTTATTTTATTAAGAATGGATTGGTGCAGTGGTAAAATCATGGGTTTTCATCCATGAGGTTGTGGGTTCAAACCTCACACCAAGCATTTCTCCTTTATTCTTGAATTTTCCTTCATTTAAATAGTTGAGTGATCACTGGGTAGTTTACTCATATTATTATTATTATAATAATAAATAAAATATGAGTAAATAAACCAAAGTTATAAAAAATAACATTAGAAGAATTCAAACCCGAAATAAAATGAGATTAAAATTAAAAAAAAAAATTATTTTCATATTTTTCACTTTCCTAAAACATTTTGAATGAAAACATCTTTTTATATTTTTAAATATTCACTTATTTTTTGTTTTTATTTTCTGAAAATTAATTTTTTTTACAACTAAACATGTTTTCTTCATCGTTTTCTATTTCCAATTGTTTTCTATTTTTCAAGAAAATAAAAATGAAAACGGACTTCATTCTCTAGAACCAAACGCAATCTAATTATATCCAAAGCTATTATCTGCTACAAATGTTTAACATTACCATCATCATTTGGTTACAAAGTGTGTATCAAACATGAAATATCCATTTTCTTGACCTGAATGGAAGAATTACAAGGAGTAATACAGTGGTTAAATTTAGATGCCCACACATGAATGAAAGGGTGTTAGTTCTCTCTGATCCAACGAATAATGATACTAAGATAAGCTGTTGGTGTTTTCTACCTACCATATGAACCTCTGGATCCCGGGCTCATGGTCCCACCGGAATGGCCGAAACAAGAACGTTGTCATCGTAAATACATCGAGGACTGTATATAGAATCCCTATCAGAAGCCAACTTCGGCTGTGGTTAATATTGGTATGAAGAACGAAAAAATAGAATGGTATGGTGTAGTATCTGAACTCAATCAGCGGAGCAGGAATAAGAACAGCAGAAGTAGCAAAGAAATACACCAATATCCAAATCCTCCTTCGACTTTTATCTGCCAATGCAAGATATGTTGCAACCTCAGAAAAATCAGGACAAACTTAGTTCGATAATATACAAAGTGAAATGTACTAACCCAATAATCGGAAGATTGAGAACCATGAATAAACATAAAACGGCACCAGGAGATACTTCATCGACCAATGGAATTTGACGATCCTCCTCCAAAGATAGAAGGTATAATGCCGATTGTCAGCAAGAAGATAAGGGTGAGCAATGCTGCAACAATCCGTTAACCGCATTAAGGAAGAGTACAAGTTTTTCATCCAACAACAAAGAAGAGTGCAAGGAGTTCCAAATTCATGTAAACTAACCTGAAAAAGTGTACAGAAAGGAGACTGGCAATCAAAGCCAAAAATAGAATGAAAATGCCAAGCAGCCTGTTCTTCCAGAATGACTGAAACAAACCTAGAGCGTGACTGATTGTGAAATGCATAGGAGCCGCGAAAAGAGCAGAAACAAGGCTAAAATACATTATTTGTGCAAAATGTGGAGAAACTACATGAGCTTCTTTTGCACCTGCATTATTGAGAGGCTGAGTAAAAAAGAAAGACAAAAGGGGAGGTAAAGGAACCGAATAGCATGTTAAAATGAATTATACCAAGAACTACACTCCCATTCCAGAAAAGAAAAGCAACAAATGCCAGCAGTACAAAAAAGAATGGGCTAAAGGAGACCAAAAGCTTCCACTTTATGCGCCATGAAGTCGAAACAATAGTTTGAATCTCATGAAGCAGGCCTGCATTATAAAGCCAAAAGGAGATCACATTAACAAAAATGGCCTTTTGTCTTGCAAAGGGAAATAGCTGAATCTCTATGAAGAATGGTTAACTTACATGGTTTTTACAAATTAACTAACAAAAGAAAGATCAAAGATGTCAAAAAAACCTGATGTGCGGGATGTTGAAGAGGCGTTTTTCCGGTAGAAGGAATGTTTGCCGGCCTTTGTATTTCCCTTGGACTTCCTTCTCCTCAAGTTTGAACTCACATTGACACCGGTATCGAGGGTTGACAGAATGGTACCCTTGTTTGATGCCTTTAAATCATCAACTTCGACATTATCTTTTTGATGTGCCATAGTTATATCAATGACCTCGGAGCAGGCAACAAAAAGCATCCATATAATATTCGTCTGTCGAATAAAAACTGCCATTGCCCCAAGCTGCAAGAACACAGGCGGAAATGTGTAAAACTCTAAATGAAACAACAATGAATGTGAATCTATTCTATCCTAAAACTGTTTGATTTGATTTCCTTCTATAGCAAGATTACTAAGTTAGACACTCATTTCCCATATGCAATGTGAAACATAGCTAACTAATCTTGTTCCTAGGTAGTGTGTGAAAGTTTCATCATTTATTGACAGTATAAGAAATTTTTTTAAGGGGACTCATTTACCAATGCACTGAATAGATATTTCTTCTTCAGACATGCAAGATACATGGCAAGCACAGCAGTAAGTGATGCCACATCAGTATAGTAAAGAAAAGTGAAGAACCAGTGGAGTGGATACAAGGTTAGAACTGTAGCAAAAAGCGTCGCTTTTCTGTCATCAAGAGCTGGCCTCAAGTGGGTTATCATCTCATACACAAGAATCGTGCACAGTACTGCCAAGACCCCATTAACAGAGCGAAGAACCGCAGTGGAGCAAACTTCCGGGAACGATGAAGCCAGTAGTAGAAAATACTTAATTGGAAACAAGGCAGCAACATGAACAAGTGAAAGATAGTACCTGTAAAGTATTTCAAACATAGTGTTCAATAAAAATTTAAAACAACTGACCAATAGAGTCAACAACCCATCTTTCCAGACTGGAAAAGAAATTCTTAATGCAACATCAATATAATCTAACTGAATAAGCAAGTTCATTCCTTTTTTATAGACCTGTCAATTCTGATTCAAACCTGAAAATCTACCCCAATTAACTTAAACTCAAATGCAACCTAAACTGATTTGATTGTAAAAAGGCAACAAAAACCTGACCCCGTCCAACTCGAACTCGGAAAGATCCAACTCAAAGTGAACAAACCCCGAAATGATCCGAACCCAGATAACACAACTCATAGTGTTTTAAAACCGAATTGAATTGATCCAATTTGAGAAGACTTAAAAACCAATACTTTGCTAAATCTTTCATTTCATATGAAACAAGCCTTTTACAATACAGTAAAGTAAATCCCAAGCGTAATCTAAACAAAGGAGAAGAACAGAGAGCATTACAGGCCAGGTGGGGTAGTGATCATAGGATCCCAGCTCATGAAATCGCCATTGCAGTATTTTTGAGCCTGGGGTATGTGGAAAATCTCATCCTGCGCACATATTTAAATTAGGTAATCGACTCAAAATTGGGAAGAAATCAAATTGAACTGGCTGTCTTACCATGTAAGGGTCGGGAACAATGCGATTGACCAGGATGGATACGGGAATTACCCAAAGGCTAACAATCGCCGCCGTCGCTGTTCGACCCATGTTTTCTCTTCTCTTAGCAGAGTTCAGACCCAGTAATATTTCAACGAGACATATCTTTGTACCATTTGTTCAGCTTTGGCGACCAACAATGAATCAAACAAGTGTTGCTTTTTCAATGCTGAATTCAGCTCGGGATTAGGCGCCAGTGCCGAGGCCAGGGCAGGCCTTGCAAAACTATTTAAGAACAGAAGGAAACGACGCCTATGATTGGGTTTCTCCCTTGCGGCTAAACGAGTTCGTTTTGCATCCTACAAGTACAACGATGTAAATGTCCGAACCTTTCAGTTTAATTGATTTAACAAATTTAACTATTTATTCAACAAAAATTGAATGAAAATTATAAAAAAAAATTCAAAAATCTTTTTTTTTTGTTGTATAAAAAAAAATAAAAAATCGCCAGTTTTTTGTTTTTTTAACGGTACACAACAGTTCGTATATTTTTGTTTTTATTTCACCGGTTCAATTATTCAAATCACCAGTTTTAAATTTAATTGGTTCAACTGGTCAGACCAATCTCGTTTTAAGTTTTAACGATTAGAATATAAATTCTCTACTTTTTTTATGCCTTATTTATGTTTTCACACTAAAAATTAGGTTTAGAGTTTATCCTTAAAGTTTAGAAAATTTGAGGTAGTGTATATTTTTTTGGGTTTAAGGTTTAGAATTTAAAATTCAGGCTTAAACTTTAGAATTTATTTTTTTAATATTTTTAATGTTAAGTATAAAAAAATACCGAAAAAGAACAAAAGATGTTTGTCAGTGGGTTTGAGTTTGAAGTTTGTGAGAGTAAAGTATACAAATCATCACTCATATAAACTAGTTAGACCAGTTTAGTTCTATTAAACTAATATTATATACATATCGATATTTTTTAATAAAAATATTTAAAATCAAATGTAAAATCTAATATTAATCAAAATTAAAATAACCTTTCAGTTTTAATACACCACACGTTTATACTTTACTTGTATGTTAAAATTAAAATCATCACTCATCCACTAATTGGTCTAGTAATTAAGAATGTACATATTGTTTCTATCTTATATGAGTTAAAATCTTGATATGAGAATGTAATGTTTCCTTATTTAATAAAAAAAATATTTTTAACATTATGACTAAAAAAAATATAACAAAATTGCTTTAAGTTTTATAAATACAAGATAGGATTAATATCCTATACACAGGCGGTGGAAACTTAAAGTTTCCACAAGCGCCTTAGTTTTAGGGTATAGGGAGTTAATTTAGGGTATAAGGTTTAGGGGTTTAGAATTTAGGAATAGTTATTTTAATTTAAGGTTTAGGGTCATAATTTGGGGTTTAGGGTTAGGGTTTAGTTTTTAGGGTAATATGGTGAGGATTTAGGTTTTAACCTATAAACCCTAAATTATAATCATAAACCTTAAATTAAAACAACTATCCCTAAATTCTAACCCTCTACACCTAAACACCTAAACCCCTAAACCCTATACCCTAAACTAACTCTCTATACCCTAAAACTAAGGCGCTTGTGGAAACTTTCCACCGCATGTGTATAAAATATTTATCCTACAAGATATTATAAATTAATATAAAAATAAATTCGAGAAAATGAGGGGATAATGTTGTTAAAAAATAGAAAATAGGATTGTGATAGTGAAACTCGTCATATTTCCACGATGATATTGTGAAAATCAATGACATGTTTTATTTTTTTCTCAAATGGGTATGTAAATTTTTAATTTTCTCCTTTTCTACATACTAAATTAATTTTTTTTTAAATTCAACATTAAAAAAAAATTCTCCCAAAAATGGGGGGTGCAATTGCCCCTTTGGTGGCCATGTAGGTCAGCCACTGGTGAAAACCGTCAAATATGACAATTTCTCTATTTATTTATATTAAAATTGTCATTTTGTTTTGACGATTTCTTTTATTTGGAACGAAATTGAGAGGAAAACAATTTTGAGAGGTTGAGTGAAAAATTAGAAAAGTTGGCGAACTGAAATTGAGAAATTAGGCGGCACCAACACATTAAACGAACCGTTTTACTCGATTTACAAAATTAGTTTCAATCATTGTAATTTTAAATTTTATCAATTTAGTCCAAAAGTAGAGCAAAGTAGTTGAGTGGGTATGACGGCTTTGCTTTTGTTGTTGGAAGGGCACGTGGGTTTTTTTTTTTGTTTTTGTTTCTGGTAGCCCTTACAGTTTTCAAGGCTTCTTCCTGAGTCCTGACTAATTTGGACCGATCCGCGTCGTACACCTGGCTTTAGTGAATGAGTCTTTCAGCGAGAAATTTTTACATACACAACGCCTCGAACTTGAGACCTGCTTAAGCGATATCAAGCTACTTATCACTTAAATCAACCCCGTTAATTAAAAGACATGACAATTTTAGTAATCACTATAAAAACAACTTCAAATTCCTAAATATTTCTCAACTAATCTCATTTTACTATTTTCCCCAACTACATTATTTTATTAAATGTGCCTTTATACTTGTAAAAATTAAAATTTTGATTTAGACCTAATTTTTTTTTGGCTGACTTCGGCTAGGGCCCAGGGGTGGCAGGGCTTTGGCCCTCTAGATTGGTAAAATTTCTCATTTGACCTTTAGTATTATAAAATTTCAATTAATAAAATGGTCAAATTATTCTTTGCTCCTTTAAGTTGATACCATTATCTTTTTAGTTTTTAAAATTATAAAAATTCCGGTTAATAAAATGATTGAATTACTATTTAATCTCTAAAAATTTTACAATTCAATTTTGATATAACCCTAAAATTTCCCTAACTTCTTCCCTCAAAATGATTAAAATGGAACATGCCACCCTTTATTACTGAAATTACTCCTTAAATTTTTTTGTAACATTGTTTAAGTGTCTAATATCATGTCTGAATGGTAACCAATAGATTTATATTATGTAGTCATAAATGTCATACAGTGAAACATATTTTTATAATCATTTTATTTTAAAAAAATAAGGTAAACTACTCTATTAATACATGAACTATGTTGTGAATAAAATAAAGAAGAACAAGAATAAGAACAAGAAGAACAAAGAGATGAGAGAAAGAGGGAGATTTGTATTATTCTCAAATATAGACTTATATACAATGCATTCAATGAATCATCTATTTATAGGCATAAGAAGTACATAATACATTAAACTCTAATTCATAGAGATAATATTCCTAATAATAAATAAATCAAACTCCTTTGATAAAGTTCTAATCATGATAGACATCCACATAGATAAATATTCATAACACTCCCCCTTGGATGTCTATGAAGATAATGTGCCTCGTTAAAACCTTACTAAGATAAAAACCCAGTGGGAAAAAAAATTCTTTAGTGAAGGAAAAAGAGTACACACATCTTTGATACGCATAACATGTTGCCTCATTAAAAACCTTACCAGGAAAAACCCATTGGGACAAAACCTCGGTTAAGGGAAAAAGAGTGCAACGCGTATTTACTCCCCCTCATGCAAACATCACAGAAGATCTTTGAATCTTCATAATTTAATCTTGAATATCATTTTTCTAAAGATCGTGAGGGATGAAAACTTTGGAGTAATATGTTCCATGATGTATCCACTTTCAAACTGAGATATACATCTTGTGTTATCTTCATACAAGATAGCTTTTATCATATCTTGTAAAAATAAATCCACATATTTTTTGGATATGTTGGGTCAATAGTCTTAGCCAAACCCATTTTTTTGGCTTGCCTCGTGCATAACAATTATTTCTACGACATTTGAGGAGGCATCAACGAATGTTTGAAGATCTAAATGTAATGATCTTTGTATATTCATAGATATTTCTTGACCAACTAATATATAGTGCTTCAAGACCAAGAAAAGATATAATTATCTTTATTCACATCCAACAATCTTACAACTATTGGGATACTCAATAGATATGCTCTATTCATATTGAATCTTCTTTAAGATTTTTTCAACTTATGTCTATTCATAGACAAAAGAAAAAAAATGCTCGATCTTCAGGTCGAGATAAACTTGATGTCAAGATTCAAGTACTTGTATTGAAAGTACTTCATGAGTTTCCAATTTGAAGCTCTTTAGGAGTTCTAAAATTATCATAATGGATCTTGATCCAAACTCCTTTATAAAATACATAAGGAAATCTGATCATTCTTATAGTATTTTCTCAATTAGTATTCACTAAGGCAATTATACCAAATGCGCCAAAATATTCATGAGACATGTCTAAATAAATTTCTTCAGAAATTTCCAAATGCATATATCATTTTAGATCCTTCAAGGATAAATATGGATCCACAAATAATTAGACGCATGTTAAATTTTCAAAACTGCCAAAGTAATTGCATCCACCATGAAGTAATTAAAATTTTTCATAAATCATAGTTCAAGTCGTATTTACGACTACTTATTTGTGCCTCACTTGCATTACACCTTTAGGTGTTTGGACTGCTGGTCCAAATACTTTTATTTTAGAAGTTCAAAGCGTCTTTAAACATTGGCCAATTCAATATCTATACTTCTGGATAGATTTTATACAAGATCCTCGATTTCTTTCTTTACTTCTACAGAAGTATTTTATGTAAAATTGTTTGTAAAATCGTTGTCGACAACTTTCCAATTTTCTGGTTCCATTCTCGTAATGACATAACTCATCGAGATCTCTTCAAGATTTCAATCTTTATTTCAGGTACCTGGAACTCTTCAAGAGTTTTATTATTTGTTATGTTTTGGGTCTCTTTAGGAGAACCCGCCTCCAATATATGACAATCTCATGTTACTTTCTATTTACGAGAATTTTGATCATTGGAACCATTTCAACTATCATGCTTCAGGCATGATTTACATTCTCTCGCTCTAACATGTAATTTAAACTTAGAGCATTTCAGCTGGTATATGAGACTTAATTACTCTCATTGGGTCAGTAAATATGTCTGGCAGTTGACATGTAATAACATGAATTATCTTATGAACTTCTAGTTCATATACGAGGATCTAGATAATGATAATTCATTTTCCTCTATCCAGCTGATTATTATCTCCCCCTGATGTTGAGAAAAATCATGTCATAAATGATTCTCCAATTAATGTTTAAGAATTTAAACATAAAATGAGACTCGTACTCAATATATATTCTCAACCCTTTTTTATTTACCCATTTTGTTCGTTGTGGTGGAGCAATTCATATCGCACATTCAAAAATCATAAAATGGGAAATGTATGGTTTCTGACCAAAAACCAATCATAACGGGGAGTTTATTATAACTCGTTGGCTTGATGCGTATAAGTGTTGCTATATGGAAACACCATATAAATAATAACTCTTTTGTTCTCATAGTTTAGCTATTAAATAGGAGGCATCCAATTGAAATTTTGCTAAACTATATTCTTCATAATCAATAGGCTTTGTAACCACTGATATAACCTAAAATATAAACCCACTAGCTTTTCAAGACGAATAGTCTAACTGCATAATCTGAATCTTTTTAGAATCAATCTCACAAACTTCTGGTTGTAAGTCGATAAAACAATGTAGATGCATCTACTAAAATCATATAAAACTTTCCACATTTGTGGATATATGGGCCCATATTTCGTTCAGATATGCAAGACACACAGTCTTAACTTCAGTACAAGAACTTTAAGTTCTAATTCTTTTGGTAAGTGAGATCATCTATATCCTTTGAGAACAAACAACACAAGAACTTCATGTTCTTTTAGTAAGTGGAATTTAATCAATTCCTTTAAGCAACACAAGAACTTCACGTTCTTTAATAAGTGGAATTTAATCCATTCCTTTGAGAATAAGCACCACAAGAACTACAGGTTCTTTTAATACATGAGCATGTAAATCTCAATAATTTCTGCACCATTATTGATCAGGATGGTCTAACCGATCATGCCAACTATATATATGTGTGTATATATCTCTAAATTTGTAAACTTCTTGTTTGCCATAACATGTAATTCAATCTTACTCGTACATGTCTAGTACGACCATCAAAATTGTTCCTTTAAATAGGAATATATTTAGCTCTTTCGGAGCTTTCAATTGAAATTATCTTTTGGTAGCAATATATAGCTCTCCTAGAGCTTTCAACTGACTTTTTGGCTACCAGAACATATATCCATATTGGCTTATTTCAAATGCCAATTGATAACATATGTTATCTATAATTTTCAAGGGGATATTTTGCGAACTCGTATTGCTCTCTTTATGACTTTGACGAGTATAACGCAATGTGAATATGGAATAAAGTTTCATTTGACAATAACATATTTGCTCAACCAGAGCCTTTTGTGATATTAGTACTTCCGGATATAGTACTCACATTATTCTCTTGCATTTTAATCGATAAATGCATAATTGTGCACCTTTCAAAATGTGTTTTGTTTCATTTACTTCAGGTAATGAAAATATGTACTTTGTATCATTCACTTCGAGGAATGAAAAATATAAAATATAGCACATCATATCAAGTCAATTATCTATCAGAGATAAACTTTCAAGTGCTCTTCCGAAGTATTGATATTTTAGTACTTTGAGAAATACTACTCATTTTTCCCCTTGCATTTAAATGGGAAAAATATTTCTTATGCTTAAGTACAATATGAGTACTTGCATTATCTGCTAGGCATAAATAGCCACAATTCTAGGCATAAATAGCCACAATTCATTGTATATTTTATTCCGGAAGTAATCATATTCTTCAAATAATAAATTAACATAAAGCGTAAATAAATAATATGTGAAATAAATAAACATAAAGCAAACTAACATAAATAAATAATAAATAAAACGAATTAACATAAAAAAAATAAATAAAAAATAAAAACCAATTATTCCTGTTAGAGGTTATAAGGGAAATAAAATAAATGGTAAATTATTCCCTTCAAAGGTTATGGAAAAATTAACAATATCCAATTGAGTTGGACCAATAACGTCATAATTATTTTCGCCATAAACAAATTTTGTTTATATTTTATTTCATTTATCATTCATGATTATGGATAAAGTCCATAATACTTTGGCGTTTGACAAGTACGAAACCAATGGTTTATAACATCACATTGGTAAAAGGATTTCACTTCCTTAGAATGATCTTTATCACTCTTGTCATCCTTATAACTTTGCTACCAGCGGGTAGAAGTATTCTTAAAACGACTATATTTTTCATGTGTATATTCATAGCCTCGATCACGACCACAACTTTTAATGTGATTTTTTTATTCCTTCCATAATATAATCTCACATTCACTTCAGGGAATGGAGTAGAGCCAGTGGGCCTTTAAAACATTTTTCACATATCCTTATCACAGAGAACAAAGATTTAATCCTCGTACGCGGCATTGTTAAACCTGTCCACAAGGTCCTTTAAAAACCTCATTTGAGACCAGTAGCCTCGCAGAACGGGATGTCCAGCCAATTATACTTGGATTATATCGAAATTATGTCTCTAATTGAATAATGATTTACCATGTTTGCATTCACTTCAGGGAATGAAACAGATCCAATAATCGCATGGAATAAACATCATGCTTGCATTCACTTCAGGGAATGCCACATCATTGATAATTGCATGGAATAAACATCATGCTTGCATTTACTTTAGGGAATGCCCCATCATTGATAATCGCATGGAATAAACATCATGCTTTGCATTCACTTCAAGGAATGCCTCCCATAAAACTTTTTGGATCAAGAAGAATTTTCGTAACTTGAAATTGGGAGAAGTCTATGGTCAAGTTTTTCAACGAAGAAGAAATATTGCTTTTGAGCAAATATAGACTTTATAATAATCTTCTTGTAAATTCAAAATCATCATGATTTATCGCACTTTAAAATAATAATATAAAGAATAAAAATAAAACCAAAATTTACCGATATTGATTTTTCTCTCGTGGACAATGGAGACATAGCATATGACCGAGATAGCTTCTCATAGTCCCTTTATATCACATCTCTTTCCAAGCCATTTAAGCATATCATGTAAAACTCAAAACACGGTTAAAAATATTAACTTTTACCAAATAAAATGACATAAATAATAATATGAAAAATATCAAATATAATCATATAAGTAAAAGTATGAATAAGCATACCGCTAATTAACCCTTTTAGGAACGAGAGAAAACACACGTAATTTACACCAATCGAAACCTCTTCGTCTCTGTCGATTCGTCTTTTGGTTTGTGAGAAGCCACAAATTTATCTCTTTCCAATGTTCGAATAAAATCAAACATACTTCCAAAATTTTTAAAAATTAAAACAAAGTTAAAATATAAAGAGAAAGACAATCGGTAACTAAAAAAAATTAAGGAGAAAAAAAAACTTATCTTTGGTTTATTTTATAATCGAATTCTCCCCGGTAACTTCTTTTGAATTATAACGATGAAGACCTCAGTTGTTAGAGTCTCGTGCTGATAACGTGTTGTGAATAAAATAAAGAAGAACAAGAATAAGAACAAGAAGAACAAAGAGATGAGAGAAAGAGGGAGATTTGTATTATTCTCAAATATAGACTTATATACAATGCCTTCAATGAATCATCTATTTATAAGCATAAGAAGTACATAATACATTAAACTCTAATTTATAGAGATAATATTCCTAATAATAAATAAATCAAACTCATTTGATAAAGTTCTAATCATAATAGACATCCACATAGATAAATATTCATAACAAACTATACCTAATTTATTAGTTCAGTATATTTACTTTTTTCGTTCTTAATTTCATACATAAACTTTTGTTCTGTCAGTAGTTTTACATTTTTTCGTCACGGAGGATGATGTGGACGACTGTGACCACTTATCTGTTGACACGTGATATCAATTATTTTTTTAAAAAATCTCTATTTACTTAAAGGTTAATAACAAGGTTAATCCTTAATGTTTTATTGAATTTTTAATTTAACCCTTCAGTTTTTTTTTAAAACCAACTAATTATTTAAAAAATTATAAAAAAATAAAAAAAACCAATAAATAATTGACACATGTCATTGTATTAAAAATATTTTTTATTTTTATATCATATAACCTTAATTTATATATTATAAACGTTAACTTCTTCCTTCTTCAACACCCATTCTCCAACACCATCACAATCACCGCCGATTTGTCAACCGTCGTCGTCTCTCAACACTAGTTGCAAACCTATTGTCGATTTAAAACGTAAATTACGGAAATTATTACTGAATTTTATTAAAGTTTGTAAATAAGGGTAAATTATGTAAATCATTACTGAATTTTATTGTTAGACATATTTTAATTGTTAAAGTTTTAAAACGTACATTTTACTCACTGAACTTTATATATTTTTTTCATTCTTCTGTTAATTTTCTAACATTGTTATAACGTGAATTAAATAAATAATAAAATATTAATATAACAAAACACGTTAATAAATAAAGAAAATATAAAAACTAAAATTAAAATACCTAAACTCAAACCCCCACCGACCCTCAAATCAACTCGTCTTCTTTGCTCAAAATATATCTAATCTTAACCCTAAATTATTGACTTTAACCAATCAACACTCTTCTTCATTTTCACTTAAAACTCTCAACCGCTAAAATATATTTAACACAAACTAAAACCAAACTCGAAATGGAGATCTATGTAAGTAAGGCTGTAAATGAGACGAGACAGATCGTGAGCTACTCGAGCTTGACTTGATTAAAGCTCGATCAACACTCGATTCGATTGGATTCGACTTCAGCTCGAACTCGGCTCGAGTTCTTAACGAGCCGAGCTGAGCTACTTGATACCTAATTCAAAAAGGTCGCGAGCTACTCGAAAATATAATAAATTATTTTTAATTTTTAAAATTAAAGTGAACTAAAGTGTAGCTGAAGTGTTTTTGGTTGTTATGTTATGCTAGTTTATTTTTTAGTTTAACTTTCTTTATATTTTCATGTGTACTTTTTTCCTCCTACTAAGATAAGGGGTTTTAAATGAGGCACATGAAAATATTTTTTTGTATGATTCCATCTATAATGAAATCATGCAATTTGATCAATAATAATAATAATAAAAAATATTTTTTGTATTATTATTGTTATTATTATTATAAATATAGTTGCAAACAAAACAAGACAGGTCGCGAACCACTTGAGTCTGACTTAATTAATACTCAACTCGATTAAACTCGACTCGGCTTGTTTACACCTATACGGGAGGTTGTGTTGGAAAATGAAGAAAAAAAGGGGGCAAGAGGGAGTTGGACAAATTTGTAAAATATGATTGCTAGCGTGAGGCATGGGGTTACATGGGACATGCATGATGATGGTTGGCAAAATCATGATCCATGTGCTTTATTCATGCATGCAATCATTTTGTATCACAAGAGTGCGTGTTTCAACACTTATCTTATCTTCACCCCCTCTCATTTTCATCTTAATCACACGTTATTAAACGAATTATATTTTTGTATATAATACGTGTCAAAAAATACACAACATTTCTTATTTTAATTATATAATCTAAAATTTAAATCTTTAACCAAATAATCTAAATCTTAAACTCTAAACCCTTAAAATTTAAGATTTAAATATAATAGTTTATGTAAGCTTTAATTTATACAATTTCTCAAATTTTTTCTTATTAAACTAATTAATACTTTTAACATGTTAGAAAGTAAACCCTAAGCCCCAAAAGGTTACCATGCTTTGAAGATCCACCTGTCTCTACATAATTGAAAATTTCACACCCTCCTGCAACACACTAAGCAAAACTTAAAATAAACTGCAGTCGCAGACGTGTCGCGTTTACAAACATAACAATAAATAAATATAAACAAAAGATAAAAGTATATAACCAAAACTATAAAATAACAATTATAACGTCATATTATCATCATTATTTAAATCGTAAAAAAGAAGAGCAAAGTGGTATATTTCCAACTTGTACAATAGGGCAAGGCCGGTCCCCTGGTGTGCAGAGAAAGGTCAAAGCATGAGGTCAGCTGCCTTCAATATCTTATATTGAATCCATCATCTGAAAAGAGTGCTTGAGTATTAAATAACTAACTATGTGTTAGTTTTCAGAGGTTTGAAACACTGACAAAAATCATATAATCGATATGTATTTTTTCGATGTTTCTTTTTTATTTCCAACAGTAAAATATTAAATTTTAAATTTTAAATTATAAAATCTAAACCCTAAAATACACTCTATTCTTAATCTTTTAAATTCTAATCCTAAACTTTAATCTTAAATTTTAACTTTAAATATTTTTTAATATAAAATATAAATAGAGTATTAAAAAGGGACAGAAAATTTTTATTCGCACTATATATATCATGTATTATATTAAATTGAGATGATAATAATAGGAGAAGTGGGGGCTGGTGAAGGTGGTTAGTTGAGGGCTTACCAAATCTCAACTCCTTGCATTTTAGGGGAAAGGAATCCAAAGCTAGCGATCCTCAAAGACTGCGTGTCAGTTACTCCACTTTCAGTGATGGAAAACGACCCATTGCCAACGCTAGACTATCCCATACAAACCATAATTTCTATTTCTCGTAATCCTCATTTTATTTATTTTAATTTTTAACAAGAATATCTATTTTTTGTATGTTTTTTTATCTTGTGGCATATTTTTTTATTTTTATGGTACGTCTTTTCTGTCGCTTAGCACGGTTTTTATATACCGTAATGGTCGTTTGCTATTCGTTTACAGATCTTTACGGTGCTTACTTTTTGATTTAAATCTGTCGGTGGTTATAAAAAAATTGATCTCCTTTGGTGGTTGTTTGTCGATGTGATCAGAACTATGTAGCGGAGCAATATGTCTAATAGCTTTATTCGCCTACCGATCATTTTTCACTTCGTAAAGCGCCTTGTTAGTATAGAGACAAAAAAAATCATAAAATTTCTGAATTCTTTGGTGATGTATGTAAATCTCAAGAGAATAATTGATTTTCATTGTAACTTTAAATTTCATATTTTATTTTTTTGTTTGAGTTTTTTTGTGTAGACTTAATCCCATTTTTCTTTTTTTTGTTATATTATATTTGTGATACATTCCATTATTTTTTTTTATAAAATTCAATTCTCATTGCTCAAAAAATTATAATATAAATATAAGAAAAATGGTTATAAGGCTAGAATTTTATTTTTACACGACCCAATTAAATTAATATAAACAGTTGTGCCCCAACATAAGTGTGCAACCCAAATTCATTGCATTATTTTGTAAGAGTTAAGGTGATTACAATATATAAGCATCTTCTGATATATATTTTTAACTATTTGATAAAAATTACACATCTTGCCGATAAAGTGATTTGAACCCAAATTTTTTAGGATGAACATTATTCTCTTCTTCACTGGAACTACTTGTTGAGTTCCCAAATTCATTGCATTAGTAGAGCAGACATTGGTCTTGTTTGGTAAATAGAGGTTTGAGCCAAAATTAGAGGTTTGAGCTAATATTAGATGTTTGACCAGTCAAATCTGCTAATTTGGATATTTGGTGAATATCAGATTGGGATGAAATTTCTAATTTTGAAAAAGCTGGTAATTGGAGTTTTTGAAATTAGAAGTTTTGACATAAGAGTTATAAATATAATTTTATCTTTAATAATTATCAAAAATATCCAAATAACCTAAATTTAATCTTTTCTATTTTAATTCTTCACCCTCACGTATTTATATTGTGACATTTGTAAACTAATATTTTTTTATTCTCACACATTTATATTTTATTTAAATTTAATTATTAATTAAATTATATTAAAAATAATTATATAAATAATAAGTTAATATAAAGATCATTCAAATATGCTTAGTAATGTTATATTAAAAATATATTTTTCATAATCTAATTATTAATAGATACATAATATTGATAACTAATAAACTATTCAAACAAGTATCGAATATAATCATGTCCTTATATGTCATTTTGCTTGTTTAGATAATCAAACAACTATCAGCTAATTTTACCAAACACTTTTATACAATCAACTAATACAATCCGCTAATCAAATTGTTATATAATAAACTATCAGCTAATGTAATTCGCTAATTGCCAAATAGGACCATCAACCACATAGGTGGACGGTCTCGGAATTTTAAAAAATTTAATATTAACTTTTTAAAAAAATAATAATAATTAAAAAATTTTAATTTAAGCTCTCATAAATTTTTAATGTTCTCGTTATATTTTTTTTCAAAAATATTTTTAATTAAATTTCTCCTAATTTTTTATTAATTGATTTTTAAGAGAATTTAGTTAGACCCCACATTTTTTTGAAAATTTTAAACAATTCTTCAAAAAAATTAAAAATTAAGTTTAGGTCTTCAAAATTAAAAAAAAAAATAAGTAGACCCTAAAATTATTTTACCAGAATCCATCACCAATTAACAAGCATTTTGGTTTAAAGCTGAAGTTTGAACTAAAGAAAGCTATTTGAAAAGCTAATTAATTAAAACAATATTATTTGGTTAGCATTAATAGCTCAAATATTAGATGAAGCCTTCCCGTCCCCAGTGCCTAAATCGAGCAAAAGTGAGATACCCCTACGCAATTAAGACTAGTACTAATTAATTAATATATAGTATTAATTACATATGTTACACTCAAGTTTTGGGAAAAAAATATATACATATTCATATATTTGAAGGACAAAAACATACCATTGTGAGTTAATTTAGTGAGATGAGACGTTAGATCACTTAAGTAAAGTTAAAAGTTCAAATTTTAGTATTGTGAATAAAAAAAACTGGATTGAGACGGTTGTCCCGTTAATCCGTTATTGGCATTTACAATATCCGATCCGAATTAGTCATTCAATAAATCTAATACCAGCGATTATAAATGAAAATTTGATACTAAATTTTAACATTGAAATCCAACTAATAAATCACCAAACTTGATCCATGTTAACAGGTTATAATTAAGAATCCACATGCAGATGGTTAAAGTTTTGGCTAACTAAAGCTTTAAAGTCAAATTTACATATCTGGAGATCCCATTGGAAATTATGAGTTGGTGAAGAAAAATCCCTTGTATTAAGTTTTGGGTTTGACTAAGATATTTTTTCATTCATGTTTTGATACCACACGAGGGGAGAAAAGTATGACACATACATTGGACAAAGAAAAACATTAACTATCAAAACCTTTATAATTTACAAACGGATTGGTCCAAGTGGTAAACGGTTCGACATTATTTAAGTAGGTCTCGAGTTCGAGATCTTATATATACAAAAAGTCCTCGCTGGAAGACTAACTCACTAATTAAGTGTCACTACAGCAAAACAGGTTTTTAGCGGCGTTTTTTTAGTCCTATAGCGGCGTTTTTTAGTGCCGCGAAAAACATTCCCGGCGCTTAGAAAAGCGCCGCGAGAAGTGCCGCCTAAAGCAGCGCCGCAACAGTTCGCGGCGTTTCTTAGCAAAAAACGCCACAAAAGGGCAGGACCTTTAGCGGCGTTTGTGTTTACAAACGCCGCGAAAAACTGTTCTTTAGTGGCGTTTGTAAATACAAACGCCACAAAAGGGCAAGACCTTTAGCGGCGTTTGTAGTCACAAACGCCGCGAAAAACTGTTCTTTTGTGGCGTTTGTCAACACAAACGCCGCAAAAAAATGTTCTTTAGTGGCGTTTTCTTTTACAAACGCCGCGAATAGCAACGTGCTTCCAAAAAAAAATCAAATAAAAATTATACTAATATTAATAATCAATCAACCATGGTAGCTAAGCAATCTATGGTTTACAAATGAAATATACTCAGAAAGGAAACAATAAAAGTAATAAAAAAAGTACCACTAATGATTTTTAAATGAATACGAGACGAAGTTCGATGGAAAACATACATCACCCCAGCCTCTATTTGCATTATGTTTCAAAGTTAATGCCATAACAGAACTTAGCTGCCAACTCGAATGTCTCAGCACCGCCAGGTAAATTCAGAAGCTCCACCCTTGAGATATCAGAATCCCTATGTTCCGCAACTAACTTCCTGATCCGTCCACTCTGAGAGACAAGAGGAAACTGCATATAACAACTACAATTATGAGCACAAAAATATCCCAAGCCCCAACATTCATCTGCACATGAAAAAACATGCCATTTTACTTCAATGACAACCTTAGCCTAATGTTTAACATATTGAAGAATATATCAGACCAAACAATTCATGGCACAATATGTAGACAAAAGAACATCTTCCAGAGGAAAAAGAAAGATAGAAAAAGAGAATTTAGATCTATATAAGTCTAAGAACATTTTTCCCTGATGCTTTAGTTACACTGTTGGAATAATTAAAGTACTTAACCAACTATAAAATCCAATTTAAATCTAAATAAAATATATGAACAGATTTTGAGAAGTAAAGCACCAAATTACCTTGTGTGGAGCATAAGTCCCACCATTTACTTCTATTGTGATATCACTTTTAACATCCCGAAAAATCCTACAATAACAGAAGCACCACTTTGAATATGCAGGAAAAGGAAAAAGGAAGAGATAATCTAAGAATATTCCATGTAATTTTCCAAGTCATGGTAACTGAGGAACTGAAACACAAACAAAGCCATAATCTAGTTCCCCAAAAAAAGAATGATCATAAAAAGCTGAAAACATACTAATTATTTACATAAAAAACGAGCAGAGCAAAGATTCTAAGTGTTTGATTCTTCAATCAAATTATTTACATCTAATAGCATTACTACTAGACTAGAAGAAACATTACACTTCACTCCTATTTTTCATTAAGCCTTTTTAATATTATATATATATATATATAATATCCATCACGAAATAGACCAGTATTACTCAATACCTTATGATTCCAAAACCCAAACAAATAAAATCAAACTTTGACACAATAATTGAAATAAGTTAAATCATTCATAGAATGAACATCCATAACTATAACAGTATATTTAAGACTTCACCTTAAGTTCTCCAGTTTACTTATAGCCACAGGAAAGGGGGGAAAATCAATCATACATTAAAATCTCAGTATTGTAGTGGGGACCAAAAGTATGGTAAGATACAAAACACAGAGCAGATAGAACTCCAATGCCGGGAAGTAGACGCAAACAAAGTAAGAGCAAGGCCTCAACATTTTTTTTTTGCTCAGCAATAACATTAATTTATTAAAAGAGAATAAAAATCTCATGTAGCAGTACACCAAAGAGGATCTAAAACCGTAAGTAATATGTTAGAACTTGAAATCGTTAAATAAACAGATTAAGAAGAAAAAAGGTATAAAAAGCAAGGCTTCAACATGTATTAAAAGGTATAAAGATTAAAGATCTTAAGTAATATGTTAGAACATAAAATCGTTAAATAAACAGATTAATCAAAATTGACTGATGTCAGTAGATTAAAAAGAAAAAAGAAAATGTTGCCATTAGTTTTAGCATCCAAGTGATAAGCTTAATTCATCTATGAAGAAAGTTGTCCAATTCTTTTTTCTCCCGAACCCATTTATAAGTTTGAAGGTAAAAAGAAAGCAACCTGATGGGTGGGAATGTAAGAGAAAAAAGAACTTAATACAGAAACAACTCTCTTACCTTCTTTGACAGTGAAGAGAGAATTTGGAGCCATGTTACAGGGGAGGTGGAGAATTTACAGAATTTAATAGCGAACTCAAAAAAATCAGTAAATGTTCACTACATCATCAGGGGGATTTTCAGCATTTAGTGGCGATGTTATAAAGCAAGGGTAAGATATACCTCAAAATCACCTCTCATCTTCTATAAGAGCTGGACCATAATACGGAAAACCTTTTACACCCAGTCAGTCAATTAACTACTATTCTACTCCATTCAACCAGATAATAGTGACTCAACAGGTAAGGGTTAGATTTACTCCAAAATCCCAACCCATCCTTTTATAAGAACTCTGAAACATGGTTGGGCATACATTTTAAAGAGTTTACTCCTCTTCAATCAACTAACCACAAGTCTACAACTTTTAAACATTATTAGTGATTCTACAAATAAAATTTAAAATTTAGAAAGGAGAGCCTGGCCTGTTTGCGTTCTCTCGACCTAGCAGCGGATTTTTTGTTCTTGATCATCCTCCTCTGCTTTTGCTGCGTGGCTTTATCCAAAGGAGGTTCCTCCACGGCGCGTCGTTTACCTCTCACCGCGCCTCCACCAGCCTCGTCGACGGACTTGTTCGCCGGCCGTACGATGGTGTTCTATTCGTGATGACCGACGACGACGACAGACAACGACGATGGAGACAACAAGCGAGGGAGAGCACCGGCGAGAGATTTAGGGATTTCACGATATGTTGAGGGAGAGCACCAGTCAGAATGAGTTATAATGCTCAACTCAAAACGGTGAGTTTCACCTATACCGACGTTTGTAAAATTAAACGTCACTAATACATCTTTTGCAGCGTTTTTATGACCAAACGCCACGAATACAATACCTTTTGCGGCGTTTTTTCAAACAAACGCCACCAATACGGCATCTTTTGCGGCGTTTTTAAATAAACGCCACTAAAACGACACACATTGTAATATTTAGACTAAAGAAGACTCCTATTGCGGCGTTTCTATAAAAAAACGCCACTAAAGTATGAGCAATTGTGGCGTTTAGTCTACAAACGCCACCAAAGTAATAGCTATAGCGGCGTTTTTACTAAAACGCCGCAAAAATTGTCATTTTATGGCGTTTTTTCTCTAAACGCCGCTATATGTTTAAATTTAGCGGCGTTTAATTCTAAAACGCCGCGAAAAACGCCGCTATATACCAAACTTGGTGTAGTGTGTATGACGCGAGTCAATTTAGATTAGTTAGAACAAAACCTTGAGGAACCGGTATTACAACAACAACAAAAAACCTCTATAATTTGAAATCGAACCATCTCTTTCTTTATACAAGTTTAAATTAACAATGATTTCATATTGGAGAAATGCATTTATTTAACAAAGAAAATTGAGTAATACTATAATGTAAAGTCAAAGTTAGTTGGTCCTTTGCTTGCAAGATAGGTAAACTATGGATCCAGCCAATTAAATCCAGATATTTGGATAAATTTTGGAGAATATTTGATGCACACTTTTGTACATCATCGGTGAACCATCACATGTCACGTTATTAACAATAAAATTAAAATAAATAGAGGATTTAAAATAAATACTAATAAATTGAGTAACTATAATTTAAAGTTAAAGTTGGTTGGTCCTTTAATTATTTTTGTTTTACTCATTAATGATGTGATATATTTTGGTTCATTGACGGTGCATGAGACTCATGCACTATCATGTACTGATGAAGTATTACGAGTTTATTTTAAATTCCTTAATATTTTAAATTTAAATCTCACCCTCTATAAATCATATGGACTCCTTTTCGGAAATATTTCAGTTATTAGTCAAAAATCATGCTTTATAATTATCGAGTCTAATTATAGTTTATCTGAATATACATTACATATGAACCTAACAAGTGTCTCAGTGGAAAAGCGGATGATATTCATCCTAAGAGATATGGGTTTAATCGCAATGTCTGCAAGGTGCATGTACTCTGTCAAAGGGTTAAGAATATCTATGAACAGATACTACCTTGTAATCACCTTTAGACTATTAAAAAAAAATATACATTACATATAATTGTGATTATACCTTACATTTGCAACTTTAAAAAATCATATATTTGAGCTATTAGAAGTTTATTTGTAATTAAATTATGCTTTGTGTGAATGAGTAAATCATAAATGTATTTATAAATGCCATAAAAGGTTTCTATCGTAAACCCTTTTTGTATATGCATGGGGAACTCTTAGACCTTTATTTTTGTATTTTAGAGTCTCATGCAACTTAGGTCTTAGACCTCTCATTTTACGATTTATATTATAAGTTTCTAATTATTTCTCTTAATATTATTATCTCGAATAGAGACGGGTCTTGACATTAAATTTTGACATTATTTTTTACTATTATATTTGATACTTGTTCGTATAATTTAGGGGAATGATATAATAATGGTTAAGTTCAAAAAGAAAAAGGTTGGTTGGTTGCGAATGCGAGGCTTTGAAAGCCACCGTCTAGTTGGCGAAGGATCCGATGCACAAAAACCAAAGAAAAAGTACGAAAATATCTCTCTTTATAACCCCCTCTCTTTCTGTGCTCAAACTGTTTCCTCCTACTTTCTCTCTTACTCTCACCTGAACTGTGGAAAAACCCTGAAAATCCCAACATATTTTCCTTCCTTCTTCCTCCTTTTGTATATAGTTTGGATCTTAAGTGATGTATGCGCAGGTTTCGCTTCTGGGAATGTCGAATCCGGAGCCGTTGGACGGAGAAGAAGGTTTCAAATTCGATATCATGAAACGACCCGCGTTGGATTTTCACGAAACGACGCCCAGTCCTTCATCTTCTTCTTGTTCACCCACAAAAGAAGAAGGAGAAATGAAGGCTGAAATATCAGCTCGAAAGGAAAGCGAAGAGAAGAAGAAAGAATCGGATGATGATGATGATAATGATGGGTTCAAAACTCCAACATCTTTGGAACATAAAATCCCAGAGCCGAAACAATGCCCGCCCGCACCGAGAAGACCCAGGCCGCTCAAAAGAAAAGCATCGCCTTCCCATAGCTCTAACGCTGCAGTCGTGGTCAGGAATCTTGTGCAACTTCTGCAACCGGATTCCTCGAAACAGGTCAAGAAAGCTCGAACACAAGAGAAGCAATGATTCTAATACTTTTTTTTGCTTAACCACCGTATCCGACTCATTATTCGATTAATTTGGATCGAGTTTTACAAAGGCCTAATATAAGACGGTCCTCCTAACCCAGTTTTTCTCCGTTCACAATACTGGCTTAAGAGATCTAACGTCTCGTCCCCTAGACCTGAGAACCCCATTTATATTTTGTTTGTATTATTATTATTGTTATTATTATTTTGCTGATGGTGATGATGATGTTGGTGGAATTGGGTGTATAAGGAAGCTTATGATATAATGTTAGTGTAAAGTTAAAAGTATATAGAAAAAGAGATGTGTATATGTGGAAGGGTTTTGTAATCTTTATTTTGGCAGCTTGTTTTGCACTCAGGGTGTTATTCTTCTTTTTAAAGGCGTAAAATTTGTTCCTACGCTTGCTATCTTTGATTTTACGTTTCTGGTTTACTTCAATATTCCTTCACTTTTTCATTGCTATTCTTTATCCCAGATTTGGATTTCTCCTTGGACTCTATCATCAGTTAGTACAAGGGAATTTCCAAAGCCATGTCCAAAAAAAAGTTCGATTGTGTTGGAAAATTATACCATAATTACTCACTTGACCTTTTCTATTGAAAATAAGTATATTTTTAATCTTTCATGTTCGTTTTAGATTAATTTTTATATTTTAGACTATAATATTTTAATAAAAATGATACATATTAATTCCTATTGAGTCGAGTGAGCGATAAGAAGTTTGATGATCTTTTAACAATGTTTCAAGCTTAAGTATTGTAAATGAAAAAAAAAAAACTCTAAAAGAATCTCATCCTCTATTTAAAGATCCGACTTAGTTTGATTTTGAACATGACCAAAACCTATATGATTATTGAACATAGAAAAATCTAAAAAAAGAAAAGAATGTAAAGTAATTCGGAAGTTTGGACTCATAAAAGAGTTTACAAACAAGCTTTTACTACTAATTTTTAAAATTTTATTTAAATTACTTCACTTCCCAAATAAACATTAGGTTTTGTATGTAAATTATGTGAGCTGAGGTGAGAATTGATTTGTATATAAAACCTATTAATCATGTGTGTGACCTCTAAGTAGTGATTTATGATTATTTGATTTAAAATTTATATAAATGTATTAGAAGAAAAAACCTTTTATATAAATTTTAAAATATTGTTGCTTAAAATACTGACAGGCAACGGAAATAAAATTGTCAGATTATGTTAAACATTTTGCATTTTAATTTGTTACGCAATACACTACCAACATTGTATCTATACAGTTGCTTAAAATTGTATTAGTAAGCAAAAATAAATAAAATAACTGTCTATTTTTAACATCTAAATAGGGATAGCAAAATAACTCATCTCCGTCGGGTCCTGACCCGATCCGACTCGATTGAGCGGATTTTTTAATTGGAAAATCAGGTTCAGGATGGGTCGGGTTATGAAAAAATAAAGCCGGTGCGGGTTTAGGGTGAAAATTCCTCGACCCGCCCGCCCGATATATTTATATATATTTATTACATTTTATATATTATATTTAATATTATTATTAATTTTTTCGGGGCGGGTCGAGTTTAATCGAATTTTTTTATTAAAATATCGCGTTCATGACGGAATCGAGTTATGCTTTTTATTATTTCAGGGCGGGTCGGGCGGGATACAATATATTAGAATCGGGATGGGTCGGAGTCAGGCGAATGTTTTAAATTTCGAGTCGGGGCCGGGGCGGCCAAAAACCCGCCCCGGCCCATCCTGTTGCCATCCCTACATCTAAAGTAATAACATGAGTAGCCGCTCTCTCTCAACTCTTTACCGTTTGTAACTTTGCTTTTATTCTTTTGGTTGGTTGTCAGTAACTAATCTTATTATTGGTTGTCGACCACCGGGTCTATTATTTTTCTTATTTTCATATTTTAATAAGAATCTCTGCCTTTGTGACACACGTTACCTCTACCCCTGTGACACTTTTTTCATTGATTTTTTTTGTTCATTTCATCTGTCCTTGTGGCATGATTTCAACATACCTTAGCGGTCAGTTAGTGCTCGTATATAATTTTTACGATGCTAATCTCTGATTATAGTTCTGTTGGTGGTCTTAGAAAGATAGATCCCCACTCAGTTGATGGTTGGTTGCCGATGTAATCAGACTTGGGTAGCAGAGCAATCTGTCTAATAGCTTGGTTCGCTTACCACTCTTTTTTCATATCATAAAGCGTCTTTTCTGGATAGAGACAAAGAGATTCATGAATGTTTCTGAATTTTGGTATGCTAATCTCGATGGTAGTGTTTACTTCTCTCTGCACCATTATAAGAGACTTTTAGTGAAATTGTCTTTTTTTGATATATTATATTTTATAATAATTAATAAAATTCAGATGACATTGTTAAAAAAAATAAGAATATGAATATTGTCACGTAAAATTCCTTATTTAAGAAATATTTCAGTGCTATTTACAAAAAATTTATTTAAATTATTTCATTATCCAGTTAAATAAAAGATAAATACAATTATGATTATGGAAGTAATTTCAAGTACTTGTAAATACCATTTCAATAAAAAAAAAGTAAATACCATAGCTTCGTAGTGTTTTCTTTTCATTTCAAGCACTTGTATCGTGTGATTAGTGATAATGGACAAAGAAGCCCAACACCACTAATTTATGGGTTAAGCCTGGAAATTAACATTCATCATTCTTTTGGAAACCATTACGGTCTTTTAAGTTTTAATGCTTAAATTTTGCTATTTATTTGTATATTGCATAATAAGTTATAGATTTACTTTATTGGGAAGGTTTTAGTTATTGTATTTTTTAAAATTTGGAGTCATTAAATATAGGATAAATTACATATATGGACATTTATTTTGACCACCCAATTAATAAAATTGAAAATATGACCACTAAACTATATAATTGGTCTTCTTTTTTTACCCTAGCCGTTAAAATCTAACGTAGAGGTGATGTGGCAGTTAAAGAAAATTTGTATAAATACACATTTGGTTCTTGTTAGTCACATATCATATCAATTTGGTCCTAATTTTAATTTAATTAAATAAAAATAATCAACCAATCGGGTGATGACATGTGTCACCATTTGACAAGTGCCATGACACATGTCGTCATCCAATTGATTGATTAATTTTATTTAATTAAATTATAATTATGACCAAATTGATATGATATATGACTAACAAGAATCAAATGTGTATTTATGTAAATTTTCTTTAACTACCACATCACCTCTACGCTGGATTTTAACGGTTGGTGGTCAAAATAGGACCAATTAAATAGTTCGGTGGTCAAATTTTCAATTTTTAGTTGGGTGGTCGAAATAGGACGGACCCACATGTTTGGTGATCACATATGCAGTTTACCCTAATAATTTTCACTATAATCTATATTTATGAACTAAACTTAATATAGTGCAATATATCTACGTATATTATATGCATATATACATAAATATGAAAAAAAGAAATAAATGTATGATAAAATTATAGACAACAAACAAGAAAATAAATACAATGGAGAAATAAATAAATATAAAATATCAATGAATTACTAAAAATTAAGAAAATTAATGAATAAAATAATAAATATTATGAAATTGCAAGATAAAATTAAAATATGTAAGGCTATAATTAAGTACTGAAATAATAAGCAAATTAAAAGCATAAATAATGAACACAAAAATTTAAATGTAGTCAACAAACAAGAGACGAAAATGAATAAATACATAATTAAAAGGCATAAATTAAAAATGCAAGAAATTAAATACACAAAATTATAGACTGGTTTGCATTAAAATAAAAATATTAGAGGTCTGAAACATAATATACACTAGAGACGTTAAAATTCATGAATCTACCCCTCAAATTCGGGTCAATGCTAAAATATATGTAGTATATGTTTATAGATATTTTTAACCTTTTAACAATGCGCATACACACCATATAAACAAAGCAAGTTGAACTCGTGTCTCATAGAATGAGCAAGATCTGCTTTTTCACTAGAATACTTATTGAGATAAAACATTGTCTTTTTCTATTTTTAACCTTTAAAAAAAACATACATTATTTAAATAATATTACTCAAATTCAAGCCTCTTAAACAAAGTAAGACCATCTTTAAACTATCGAACCAGTCAATAAATTTTGCTTTCATACATTGTGAATGAATTGTATCACACTAATACTTTCTTATCATCTTATTGAACCATAATAATTTAATAAAATATGTCATTTAATAAAATTGTTTCTGAAAACTATTTAAAAAATTTCATATATCGCAGACGAGTTTAAAACTAATTTCATTTAATTTTTTTTTTAATTTCGACCTAATAAAACACATTGTTGGGAAGATTCATGGTTGTCCCTATTGTATTTTTGAAACAAAGTTAATCAAATAAAATGAAATTCCAATGCATGCATTATTTTGAACAATTTGGGCCCTATTTGACCGTTTCTCTTATTTTTCCTTCACTCCCTAACCAGTAAATTGTAATCTTCCCTTGTTTTCCTCTCTTCCATCCTTCGTCTTCCTCTCTCCTTCTCAATCCCTCCCGAAGGCTTTCAAAGAATCTTAAAACCTTATTCGGACCCAACCTCAACCTCTTTTCTTCTCTTCTGTTTTGTGTTTAGTAAATGTGTCGGAATGGATCCCCGAAGAATGGACCGCAAAAAAACCATGACCATGAATTGGGATGGCCTACGAGATGACGACGACGAGTTCTTCGAACCTAGGACTACCAATGCACCTCGCGACTTCGCTTCCGACAATTCCGATGACGACAACGACGATTTCGACGACTGTGACGCCTCCTTCCCTTCCACGGCGCCGCCCGCTGCCACCAAGGTACCAACCGCCGCCCCCACCCCAAAACCAGCGGCGGCTCCCGACTACAATATGTGGATGTCGTCTCCGGGTTCCATTAAGGCGCGGAGACAAAAGTTATTTCAAGGAATGGGCTTAAATTCCAGCAAACAACTTCTTACTTTCAAACGTATTATTTCCAGCAAGCCGTCTGCCCAATCGGTTCCAGTTCCAGCGCCGGTTCCGGTTCCGGCTCCGGCTCCGGCTCCAGTCCCCGCTCCTGCAAATGTTAAGACTACTGCTCAAGCCCCTGCAAAATCCGGAGCCCCGGCGAATGTTAAGACTACTGCTCAGACCCCTGCAAAACCCGTTGCCCCGGCGACTGTTGAGACTACTGCTGCTACTGCACGGTCTGCACCCACGACGGAACCTAAAAAAACAACCAATGAAGATTCTAAAAAACAAACCACCGAAGATTCTTCGAAACCGGAGTTACCTCACTCGCCGGTTTCTTTCGTGCTGGTACGATCCCGGTCGGAAGGCGAGATCGAGTCCCGTTCCGTTGAGAAGCAAAGGAAAACAGAGATGCTCGGCATTGTATCGAAGCAACGTCTAACGAGAACATATTCATTAATCTCAACCCCATCTGCAAAATCATATGTCCTGGGGAAACTTAAAGCTTCTTCCCCTAGAAAATCAGACGGCAACCGTAGGAACAGACAAAGCGGTCCCTTGACCTCGATGGTCTCGAAACGTGGGTTCGAAGGGTTTTTGGTGATCAAGAATTTGGATACTGGGAAAGAGTTCATCGTCAACGAGTCCGACCGGGACGGGAAGTGGAACAAGCTGAGTGATCTTCAAACGGGGAAGAAGTTAACAATGGAGGAATTCGATAAAAGCGTGGGGTATTCACCGATGGTGAAGGAGTTAATGCGTCGAGCAAATGATACTAAGCCCAACTGGTATAATTCCTCCAAGAGCTTGAAGATGAGCATGAGTAAAGGCGCTGCCATGTTGAAAAGCATAACCAATTCCATGGCATTGAGGGGAGATAAGGAAAGGGAGGTAGTGTTAGCCTTGGAACAGAATCAAAAGCTTAATAATGCCATGGCCGGAACCGGAAACAATCAATGGGTGAAAGTTAGACCAACAGGGAAATCTTACAAGGAATTGAGCGCTTTACATTTATGTCAAGAGATTCAAGCTCATGAAGGATCCATTTGGGCCATCAAGTTCAACACCGATGCCCGGTATTTAGCCAGTGCCGGCGAAGATACCGTAATTCATGTGTGGGAAGTCCAAGAATGTGAGGTGATGACCAACAATGAAGGGGGCCTAACACCGGGGAGTTCACCGGTTCATCCGTCGCTCGCGAAACCGGGGCCGAATAAAAACAGTCAGATTCCTGATTATGTCCATAAGCCGGAAGTTGTGTTTTCGCTCTCGGACAAACCAATCTGTTCTTTCAAAGGACATACCGAAGATGTTTTGGACTTGTCCTGGTCCAAATCTAAGGTTCGGTTCGGTTCGATTCTCACAATCCTTGTCGTTGATATTTAGAATGGTGTAGGTTTTTATTGATAGATTTTGCAGCAGTTACTTTCATCTTCAATGGACAAAACTGTGAGGCTGTGGGACTTGGAAACCAAAAGCTGTTTAAAGGTCTTTGCTCATAGTGATTATGGTAAGGTTACCTCAAGAAAACTGAACTTCATGTTGCTCTATCAAACTACACAATCTTGCTTATCTGGTTTTCATTTGCAGTAACTTGCATACATTTCAATCCGGTGGACGACGATCATTTCATAAGCGGATCACTCGATGAAAAAGTTCGGATTTGGAATATATCGCAACGGAGAGTTGTCGATTGGACCGATATCAGTGAAATGGTCACCGCGGCCTGCTACTCCCCTGATGGCCAGGTCTGGTGATTGAAATTGCATCAATCCAGCAAAACCAAATCTCTAACTCTTTTCTAAACTGTACTTAAATGTTTTCATTATTGAAGGGTGCCTTAATCGGTTCACATAAAGGCAATTGTCGACTGTACAGTACTGAAGGTATATAAAGTTTTACACTTTTTAGTTCACATTTTACTATCTTACCATGAACTTGTTTTGTAATAATCTTGTTCTAATTGGACCAGAATGCAAATTAAATCAGAAAGAACAGCTTAACCTTCAAATCAAGAAGGCTAATGCTAAAAAGATCACTGGTTTCCAGGTAACCTTAAAAATTACATTTTTACATGTCTTTTGAAGTTAAAGTCACTTATAAACTCACATGCTTCTCCACAGTATTGTCCAACTAATCCATCTCAACTACTCGTTACCTCCGCCGATTCTCGAATCCGAATCATGGAAGGTTCAGAAATGATTTATAGGTTCACCGGTATGCCTCCCGGAAAGACTTGAATTTTCTTGTCCGTTTTCGTTTTCATTTTCATTCCGAAATTCGAACTTTCTGCATATATGTGCATGGCTTTTGCAGGGTTCCGAAACAACAGCAGTCAAATCCCAGCTTCGTTTACTCCAAATGGGAAATATGTGTTGACTGCAAGTGAAGATTCCCAGGTATTCGTTTGGAGATTCGACGAGCCTAAGCACGTAGGCGGCGCGAAAAGAACCGCAGTAACCGCTCGCGGCTACGAACAGTTTCCATGTAAAGCAGTTTCGGTAGCTATCCCATGGCCTGGTACTATAAAAGGCGAGCCTCCAACAATGGGCGGCACACAGTCGAAGAGGAACTCCAGACGAACTCAATCCTGTGACATACCACAAATCAATGAAGACAGCGTTCAACCGAACAAGAAAGGCTTACCGCCACTTCCCAACAAGAAGAACAGTGAGGAGAAAGCCACTAGTCCTTCGGAAGAAGAACCTGCGCAGACTTGTCCTGTTGATCCCGGGATCAGCGAGGAGTCGCCTTCGTCGACAAGCAAAGGCGACTCGCCGTCCCTTTCGTCTTCGTCGATGCGTGCTGGTGGTGATTCGCCTTCTAACGCCACAAAATTGGAGGAATCGGGTTCGGTGTCGTCTTCAGCAGCACCATCCATTTGGTCTTGGTTCGATGTTGTTGGTGGTGGAGCCGGAAGCAACCCTACAGAAGCAACAGCTTGGGGCCTAGTAATTGTTACCGCCTCACACGACGGTGAAATCAAGATTTACCAGAATTTCGGGTTACCACGTAAAATTGCCCTCATCTAAACATGATAGGTTACATGACATTGACAACAAAAAGGTTAACCCCAAGCAGTCAAATTAAACTGCAGGAGCGGTTTTATTTTTTTCTTTCTAATAAAACATTTTGTATATTAATATCTATAGATAATCAAATGTAACAAAATCTTGTTGATATTTCATTTCATTGTATAATCATTAAACAGCCAAATTTTTAATACAATAGCAATTATAAGTTCAATAATATTGTGGTAATTAAAAATAAAAATATTTATTATCAAGATAAATAAAAGTGAAAGAATATTGGAATACAACTCATAATTTTATTATTTAAAACCTCATACTTATTTTAATTATATTTTTCATGTTTTGTAACCATTCAAGTAACATATTTTATATAAGCAATTAATACTATAAAATGAGCACATACATTCAAAATAAAATTATAAATCAAGAGTGGGAAAAGGCATAATAGCAAAAAGGCCCTCAAGGTTTTTTTTTCAATTTCACCCTTAACATCGTCATACCACATCAATCAAAATATTGAAAGTTAGTTGACCGTCAATTTAGGATGAGTCTGCCACGCTCGACGAGCATCGATGAGCATCATTACTTCAATTTACAAAAATTAAAAAGCTAAAGGACTCACTGTATAATTATAAATTATTTAAAAATCAAAAGGTAAATTAATTAAAATATATTATTTTATTTTTAATTTTCTTTTAAACATGAATCAAAATACCTATCTACCCCTAAATTACAAAATCCTAATTTTTGTCGCCATCACTGTCACCGCCTCTGCCGTTAGCGACGTCACCATATAATAAGTCTTGTAAGTTTCTCATTGATGAAATATGCTTTAGGTTTAATGCTATAGGGGAAAAAGGAGAAATTTTGTTGCTTGAGGATACTTTTGCTTCACATTGTTCCTTTTCAGCCTTTTATTTTAGTTGTTATTTTTGGGAAGAAAAACTGTATATTGCATAGAAAGAGCATTGCATGCAAGTATCTGGACAATAATCTCTCTTGTACTTAAAAAGAAGTGCACTAAACATTATATCACCGATATTCATATCCAATATGAGTACTATGTTTTGATTTCCATTTTACACTCGGTGCTTTTGCTTTAGCTGTGTGTATCAGAAGTAATAATATTGTCAATTGTAATTAGTTTGAGTCTGTTACAATTGTTATAAGTTTGTTAGTGAGCTGTTAGTCAGTTGGGCTAGTCTGTTAGCAATACCAGCTGTACTAAACGGGCTATAAATAATGGGCTTGTATTGGGTTTAATTCTCATGTAATTTCAATATAGAAATCTGTTAACTCCTTTTCCTTCTCTTTCTTTTCCCGTTCCTTTCCCTTTCTTGTTCATCTTCTTCATTCATGTTCTCTTCTGTTCATCTTCACCAAACACTATTTTCATTAATTCATACCTTGTTTATGCATTCTAACATGGTATCAGAGCCTCGTAATCGAGCGTTATCATCCTTTCAGCTCGTCAGTGGTTCTAGTTCTTGAGATCTGCTGTTGCTGAGCTTGTTCGTCCGTTCGATCGTCTCAATCGCTTTTCCTTCACATCTCTGATGTTGCAATTGGCTCTTGTTATCAGGTGATATCTAATCCATCATCTTCGCATGATTTGCGCATGATTTGCCTAATTTTTCTGATCTGGATCTGTTCGATTGAAGTCCTGTTGGTTCTGCGATTGCTGCGACCTAAATTCTCCTGATCTGTTTTGCTTTCTGTTTGGTTATTTGATTGAGTATGTTTCAATCTCCTTTGCTATATCCTTAAGCTGTTGTAGAAATTGTTGCTGATGCCTGTGTTATCTTCACATGTCGTATTGTGTTTGATGAAATCTCTGCTTCTGTAAATCCTGTGGCATCTATTCATTGAGGTTATCTGCTGCGGTTTCTGATTTGACTCTCTGTTGAGTTTGTTTGCTGATACTGTTGAAGATTCTTGTCTACTTTGTGATTTGTTGCTGTTGCCGGTTGTGTACTGTTCTGTGGTGATTTCTGCTGTTTCCTTGTGATAAATTGGTTAATATGCCTGAGATTGATAATATCCAAACAACATCCACTGATGCAAATAACAACAATACTGAAACTGATCCTCCTGCTTCAAATGTCACCTATTCCTCACCTGTCTCAAATACCTCAACCAGTAAATTGTTTGGTTCTAAAAAGATCAATGTTACCTTAAATGATGAAAATTATTTGTTATGGAACCAACAAGTTCTCCTCACAATTAAAACCAATCGCTTACAGAAGTTTATAGATGGCAATGTTACTTGGCCACCTCAGTACATTACTAAGAATGGAGCTGTTTCTATAAATCCGGATTTTGAATTCTATGAAGAGCAAGATGGTTCTCTTGCCTCTTGGCTTCTTTCAACTGTTAGTGAAGGAGTTCTTCCTAACCTAATTGGGCATAATACTTCTGCTGAGATATGGAGTACACTTCATAGGATTTACAGTGGGAAGACCACTTCTAGACTTATGTCTTTAAGAAGATTGTTGCATTCACAGAAAAGGGAGATTTAACTATGAGAGAGTTTTTAATGAAAGTTAAGGGTGTTTGTGATAGCTTAGCAAGTTGTGGGGAGATCATTTCTGATCAAGAGCATGTAACAGCCATTTTAAATGGCTTGCCTCCAGAGTTTGAGTCAGTAATTACAGTATTGACTGCTAGCCCTACTCCTTCAGATGTTAAGTCTGTTCATACTGTTCTTCTTGATGCAGAGGCTAGACAAACAGGGTTCTTAAATCAGCTTAGTGCTTCAGCTAATGTTTCTACTCATCATATCTCTGCTTCCCATACTCCTGGGTCACAGTCTCAGGCTACTCAACCTTCTAGTCAACCTACACCAGCTCCTGTACCTCCTGTATCTACTGTACCTTCTGTCACTCCCACACCAGCCCCTCCAACTCAGTACATCTTGTCTGAGGTTAACACTGGTTCATATGAGTCCACTGACTCTATGCATGATGACAGCTTTGGATATAATGTGAGTTATAACAGAGGAAGAGGAGGCAAAGGAAGGTTTAACTCTAATGGTCGCCCACAGTGTCAATTATGTGGTAAGATTGGTCACCTAGCTGAGAGATGCTATTCAAGGTTTAATGTTAACTTCAAGAATGAGGCATCTAGACCCCAAGGCAGAGGTTACTCTCCTCAAGCACATTTTAGTACTTATGCTACTGCCCCTTATCCTGGTGGTTACTTTGCTGCTCCTCCCTCCCCTCATCCTTCTTCTGTTCTATATTCCTCACCTCCATCCTTCTATCCTGCTCCTAGACCAACTGTGTATGCTCATGCAGCTCCACCTGTCTTACATCCTATGGCTCCAATTTCTGCACAACAACACTCTGCTTATCCCACACAACCTCATGCTTATGTTGCAACACCAGAGATAGTCAGTGACAACACTTGGTATCCTGATTTCGGAGCAACCCATCATGTCACAAATGATGCTCATAACCTCCATGCTGCAACTTGTTATCCCAGCACAGGTAGTGTAAAAGTTGGTAATGGCAGTTCTGTTCCTATTTCTTTTATTGGTCAATCAACTATTTTAACTTATCCTAAGCCTTTACAATTGAAAAATGTTTTGTTTACACCTGGAATCACTAAAAATTTGCTATCTGTCTCAAAGCTTGCACAGGACAACAAGGTGGTAGTTGAATTTTATCCTAATCATTGTCAGATTAGGGATTTACAAACTAGCAAGGTTTTGCTGACTGGTGGAGTACACAAAGGACTTTATGCTCTTCCTAGTTCTCTTGTTTCTGCTTCTGTTCAGAATAATGGTGGCACTGTTAATAATGTGTTTGATGCATCTTTAAGTACTTCTTCTTCAAATGTTAAATCTGATGTCAGTGGTAGTTGTTATATGACTATGTTTAATAAATTGCCTCTAGATTTTTGGCATAAAAGACTAGGACACCCTGCTCAAGATACTCTTGTTAAAGCTTTGCAACATTGTAATATTTCTTTTTCTGTTAATAAACATGTTTCATCTTGTTCTGCATGTAAATTTGGTAAATCACATAAGCTTCATTTTTCAGATTCTAATACCAAATACACTGCTCCTCTTGAATTGGTAGTTACTGATGTTTGGGGCCCTGCTCCTATTTTCTCCAATGGTTTCAAATACTATGTTGCTTTCACAGATTGTTATTCTAGATTTACTTGAATTTATTTTTTGAAACAAAAATCTGGTGTGTTGAATGCCTTTATGCAGTTTCACAATCAAGCAGAAAGGCAATTTGGTTGCAAACTCAAAGCTGTTCAGTCTGATGGGGGAGGGGAGTTCATAGCCCTCACTACTTATCTTCACAGCAAAGGTATAATTCATAGATTTTCTTGTCCTTACACCTCAGAACAAAATGATTTGGTTGAAAGAAAGCATAGGCAAATTGTAGAAATGAGATTAACTCTGTTAGCTCAAGCTTCTATGCCCTTAAGGTTTTGGAATGAGGCTTTTACATGTGCAATTTACTTAATTAATAGACTTCCAACAAAAGCCTTAGAAGGTTTGTCTCCTTATGAAAAATTGTTTGATAAGTGCCCTGACTATACTGTTATAAAGGTCTTTGGTTGTAGTTGCTATCCTTTTCTAGGACCTTATAATAGGCACAAACTTCAGTTTAGGTCTACTGTGTGTACTTTCTTAGGATATTCTCCTAGTCACAAAGGTTATAAATGTGTGGATGCTACAGGTAGGGTTTATATTACAAGACATATTCAATTTGATGAGACTCAGTTCCTATATGAATCACATCCTTTGTTTAACAAGGCTGTTACTTCAAAACCATGCATTACTTGCTCTCACAAACAGTCTGCATCTCTTCCAGTTCTTCATATGAATAAAACTCAGACTGACAATAATACATCCTCTTCACAAATTACTTCTCCTGATGTTTCAGTTCAGCCTCAATTACATGTTTCTCCTCTTTTACACTCTCCCTCTCAAACTGTTCCATCCATGCATGAGAATATCACTCAGTCTTGTTCTCCACATGTTTCTCCTCAGTATGGCTTACCTTCCTTTACCTCAAATCAATCATCACCTTTCATTTCACCTGCAGCATCATCAAGTTCTTCAGTTTCAGATCATACTATCCCATCTACATCCCCAAATACAAATACTTCCCCTTTTTCATTTGTCATCCAATTCTTCTCCTTTCTCTTCACATCAAACCTCCACCTCTTTTCCATCCTCCATTAATCATTCTACTTCCATCAGTCATCCTTCCACTTCTACTTCCACAATTCCATCCTTCATTAATCATTCTACTTCCATCAGTCATCCTTCCACTTCTACTTCCACAATTCCATCCTCCATTAATCATTCTACTTCCATCAGCCATTTTTCCACTTCTACTTCCACAATTCCACCTTCCATTACTCCTATTTCCATACTTCCATCTTCCATTTCTACCATCATTCCACCCTCCACCACCACCCCTGCTACTGATTCTATCAAGGTGCATAATCAACATTCTATGGTTACTCGTGGGAAGGCTGGAATTTTCAAACCTAAAGTGTATTCCACTGCTGCTGAGGTGTCAGAACCTTCTGATATCACATCTGCTTTACAAGATCCTGCCTGGAAGCAAGCTGTACAGGCTGAGCTTGATGCTTTAGTTCATAATGGCACATGGGAACTACAGGCTCTGCCTTCAAATCGAAATGCCATTGGTTGCAAATGGCTATTTCGTATTAAGAAGAAACCAGATGGCTCTTGTTGAGTTTTTTTTTAGGACGCTCGAATCGATCACCGAAACCGTCAAGGAGGGTTGTAATTGCTTGGTGGTTGAATTGGCTAAAACCGAAAATAGTAGACAATTTTTGCACGATGATTTTAGAGTGGTTCGACTACTCAACCGAGTCTACATCCACTACCTTAGCACACCACTAAGGATTTCCCAATTCACTCAACAATGAATTCTTCCTTTTGAGGACAAAGGGTAACCTTACAACCCTATCTTTTCAATGGCTAAGATAGAACCACTCTAGTTTTTCTCTCAAGGCTAAACTAGAACCTCTCCTTATACAAGGGTAGAAAGTTGTAAACAGATATACCTCACAAGGTGGGTGTTTACGAGATTGAGCTCACAAGAGTGTAAAGAATAAAAACAATGAAAACACTCTCTATACAATATTTACAAGAGAAATGAAGGAAATGAAGACTTAAACGCTATTTCTCTTGATCATGAAGCTTGGATATCATCTCTTGCAATCTTCAAGTGTCCTTGTGGTGTTTATATAGTGTGGAATGAGTTTCTAGCCGTTTATGGCCGTTGGAGATGTTTCGGAGCCGTTGGGGATGTAAAATAGCCGTTACCTACAAAAAGTTCAGCATTTACAACACAAGGGATCGATCCCATAAACCAGGGGATCGATCCTTTTTCAAAAAATATGACCGTTACAGTCAAGGGATCGATCCCATAAACCAGGGGATCGATCCTTTTGCACTTGGAGGCTGGAAGCAGAAATTGAACGAATCTGCCAACAAAGGGATCGATCCCTTTTTCCAGGGGATCGATCCTTTTTGCCTTGGAGACTGAAAAAACAGCTTTAGTGCAAAAACGGATCATACATGTTTTGAAAAAGATCGGCTAAAGTTAGAAATCATTTGAAACATATTTTTCAAGTTTTTAAGGACTTTTGAATTATTTTTGAAATCTTTAAACAAGTCCAAAAACATTTTTCACATAATTGTTATATCAAAATATTTCTCAACAGCTCTGTTGAAAGGTTCAAAGCCAGATTAGTTGCCAAAGGGTTCTCTCAAGCTGCTGGATTTGATTATCATGAAACTTTCAGTCCAGTGGTTAGGCCAAATACCATTCGCACAGTTCTAGCTGTTGCAGTTATGAAGAAATGGGTTATTAGGCAGATTGACATCAATAATGCCTTTCTCAATGGCATCTTGTCTGAGGAGATTTACATGGAGCAGCCCCCTGGGTTTGAAAAACATGGTGCACATGGTGAAAAATTGGTATGTAGGCTCAAGAAAGCTCTTTATGGACTCAAGCAGGCCCCAAGAGCTTGGTTTCAGACCTTGAGGAATTTTCTTCTTACTGACCTTGGCTTCACTACTTCAAAGTCTGACAATTCATTGTTCATCAAGTCTTGTGGTGATTCACAAGTTTTACTTATGGTATATGTGGATGACATTGTCATCACTGGCAATGCAACTGAAGAGATTGAGTCTGTTGTGCATCATATTAATGACAAATTCTCATTGAAAGATCTTGGCAACTTAGGATTCTTTCTGGGAATGGAAGTTCATAAGTATTCTGAAGGTCTCCTACTAAATCAGAAGAAATATGTTTCAGAACTTCTTGTCAAAGCTGGGATGCAGAACTCAGCTGCTGCTGTTACACCAATGGTGGTTCAACCTAAATTACTTGCTGATGATGGAGAATGTTATGATGATATTCATCAGTACAGAAGCATAGTAGGGGGTCTTCAGTATGTATGTCTAACAAGACCTGACATAGCTTATGCAGTCAACAAGGTTAGTCAGTTCATGAATAAGCCTTGTATTTCTCATTGGCGTGCTGTGAAAAGAATTCTGAGGTACCTTCATGGTACACTTGACTATGGTCTGTTCTATACAAATGGTGATGTCTTCAGTCTGGTTTGTTACTCTGATGCTGATTGGGCTTCATCAGTTGAAGACAGAAGATCTACAACTGGCTATTGTGTGTTTTTGGGAAGCAATCCCATTGCTTGGTGTTCAAAGAAACAGAGTGTAGTCTCAAGATCAACATGTGAGGCTGAGTATAGAAGTCTTGCTAACTCAGTTTATGAATTTATTTGGATTGAGCAACTTCTTTGTGAAATGGGAGTATCTCTTGTGAGCAAACCAGTAGTGTGGTGTGATAACACCTCTACAGTTTCTCTTTCTGCCAATCCAACTCATCATGCACGTATTAAGCACGTCGAGATTGATCTGTATTTTGTGCGTGAGCGAGTGTCAGCTGGTCAGCTCCTGGTTAACTATGTACCCAGTGGTGAACAAACTGCAGATATACTGACTAAACCTATACCTCCATCAGTGTTTGAAGATCTGCGTTTTCGACTTGGAGTCACTTCTTATTCAGAAGTTAAAAGAAAGAATCAAAACAGCAAAGAAGGAAACGAGGAGAATATCAGAAGTAATAATATTGTCAATTGTAATTAGTTTGAGTCTGTTACAATTGTTATAAGTTTGTTAGTGAGCTGTTAGTCAGTTGGGCTAGTCTGTTAGCAATACCAGCTGTACTAAACGGGCTATAAATAATGGGCTTGTATTGGGTTTAATTCTCATGTAATTTCAATATAGAAATCTGTTAACTCCTTTTCCTTCTCTTTCTTTTCCCGTTCCTTTCCCTTTCTTGTTCATCTTCTTCATTCATGTTCTCTTCTGTTCATCTTCACCAAACACCATTTTCATTAATTCATACCTTGTTTATGCATTCTAACAGTGTGAACTGTGAAGTTAGAAGGGGTGGAAACGCGGCTGCTCAGGCATTGTTTTGGCAAGCAAAGAAAGGGTTTTCAGTTGTATTAGCATTCGAATCGGAGAGAGATAGAAATGCAGCCATCATGCTTGCTAGGAGATTTGCTTTCGACTGCAATGTAAATAGCGAATTCAATTTACATCTATTAAGCAACGGCCGCAACAACGAAGGCTGCGTCAGCAGCTTGAATTTCAAATAAACAAAAATTATGATTTTTTAATTTAGGGGTAGATAGGTATTTTGATCTATGTTTAACAAAAATTAAAAATAAAATAATATATTTTAATTAATTTACGCCATTTAGTGTCAAAATAATATCCTTAATCTCAATCAAAGAAATTTAAAGTAGAGTAGTGAGAGCAAGGGTCGATCCCACAAGGATTTAGAAAACTTCTTGATTATGATTGTTTAACCTCTGAGTTTTGAAGTGGATTGAGTTTTCTTTGGGGGTTGGTCGATTAAAGAAAGGTAAAAAAATGTAGTTGAAATGATTCAAGATAAATAAATTTGATAAATAAAAACTAGCCTCAGACTTTCGCTTTGACTCAATTTCTTGGGGTCATTGGAAAAGGATTTTTTCACTCCAGGATTTACGTCGATTACTTGTCCGCAAGGTTCAATCCTTGAGACTTCGCTTTGTATACCGAATACACAAGCTCTATCTTTGATATCGATATCCGAACTTGATCTAGTCAACAACAATGTTGTAGATCAAGGTCGTTTTAAGCCCAATAAAAATCAACTCGAATTGTGTTAATTCAATAATAACGATTTCGATCTCAATTTTCCCTTAGTAATCAATTTACTAAGTGTGTTCCCAGGAAGTCGAATGTATTTCAATAGCCGAGCCTTCTATTGGGTTATTCGGTGCTCGATTCCTTCAACTGTTCTTGCTCGCCAAGTGGTGGAGAAGTGGAATTTTGGGTGTACGAGGTGTGGAAGCTAAAATATAAAAAGACAAGATGATTTATAGTGGTTCAACCTTCTAACCAAGGTCTACATCCACTACCTTAGCTTCCCACTAAGGATTTCCAATCAATCCTGTAGAACTAATGTTTTGATATAATAATTGAAAAATGTTTTGGACTGATTTAAAAAGAATTCAAAACTTTTTCCAAAGTCCAAATAACTTGAAACAATGTTTAGGGATGTTTTAAAAGGGTTTAACATGTTTTTCAAAGTTAAATTTCACAAAACCTTCCAGGCGTTTCGAAACACCTTAGGGCGTTTTGATACAGTGTATTCCAGTAGCTAAAACGTTTCGATACTGGTATCGAAACAGGCTTTCCCTGGATAGGATTTTGCCCAGCATTTCGAAACGGGGTATGCCGTTTCAATACGCCTACGTGGCATCGACCACAACGGTCAAAAACCCCAACGGCTATTTCCCAACTAACTCTTAAATGCAGGACGTTTCGATACGGGGACAGGCGTTTCTATACGGGTTTTGAAACGGCCAAGAGCGTTTCGATACGAGTCCTACATCAGACTGCAACGGATCTTTCTACTTAAAGGGTGTTTCGAAACGGTCACGAGTGTTTCAAAACGGAGAGCAGCAGAACTGCATTTATGGTGGGAATTAAAGTCCTCAACGGCTCCAATTCATCCCCAACGGGTAGTAACGACTATAAACTCATCAAGGAGTATAAAAGGGACCTCCAAGCATCAAGATATGGTTAATGCTCAAATTGTCAATCAACAAATGATCAAATATTGTCTTAGTGCCTAAATTGTCAATTCTTGTATAGACAAACACTAGTGAGCCAATATTGTCAAATTTGCTCAAGTGTTTTAGGTTTTGGGTGAGTGCTTTAATTGTGCAAACAAACACCTATTAGAGGGATTTGTGTTTGCTTTGTTTATCTTTTTGTAAAAGATGGTTTGATCAAGGCTTTGGGTAGAAAGCTTGATCGGTGTATAAGGGTTACCTCCTAAGCCTAGAAAAGGGGACGAATCAATAGTGGATTGATTGGAAATCCTTAGTGGGAAGCTAAGGTAGTGGATGTAGACCTTGGTTAGAAGGTTGAACCACTATAAATCATTGTGTCAATTATCTTTTTAGCTTCCACAACCCTTCCACCCAAAAATCCACCTCTCCACCACTTGGTGAGCCATATCGGTTGAACGAATCGAGCTCCTCTCAACTCAACAAATCCACTATTGATTCGTCCCATTTTCTAGGCTTAGGAGGAAACCCTTACAAACCGATCAAGCTTTCTACCCAAAGCCTTGATCAAACTCTCTTTAAAAGAGATAAAAAAAAATACGCAAACTCAAATCCCTCTAATAGGTATTTGTTTGCACAATAAAGCTCTCACTCAATCCTAAAACACTTGAGCAAATCTAACAATTTAGGCTCACTAGTGTTTGTCTGTACAAGAAAATGACAATTAAGCACTAAGACAATTTCTTGATCATATGTTGTATTACAATTGACCTAAAACAATATTCCGATTAAAGTCAATCTTTAGTTTCGAAAATCGTTTGAGTTTGAAGTTTAGCTTTAGAAAATGTAGAGAAAAATACTAAAAGTTATTTAAGTGTTTTTTATTCCTCACGTTGAAACAGAATCAAGAAAATAATAACTAAAGAGAAAAAGAATTTTATAAACCCAAAGCAGAAATGAAGCTAAGAATAGGTGATGTTTTAGTTGAACCCCAAAGGGGTATTTATACTAATCTAAAAACCTAAAGAGATAAAAGATAAAATATATAATATTTAAATTACAAAAGATAATATCCTAAATTTAGAATTCAAATGTTGTTTGATAAGCTATTGCAGTGAACTCGATAAGCTATCAAAAATATTCAGATAAGGTCTTATTTTCGCTGCTGACATCATCATCTAACACCGACGTTGTTGTCGTCATCCTCCCGTACTGCTGACGTGTCGTCTAGTCGGTGCTTTCATACCCCAATTCATGCCCACTATTCCAGCCATAAATCCAAAAATTTGCAGAAATCACCCATTTTAGCACAGTTTCTAGAATCTGATGCCCTACACAGAAAAGAACAGAAAAGAACAGAAAATCACCAGCTAAGCATCTTAAAACAACTAATCAAGGAGTAATTATCAATAAAATAATGTATAATTTAAGCACTAGTAAAATAGTTTATAATTATACGTTGAGTCCTTTAGATTTTAAATTTTTATAACCTAAATTAATAGGTGCTCATTTGTGCTCGACGTTAGTGGTGTTTATCGGTGCTCGTCGAGCGCTGTAGAATTTTCTGTTAATTTATCATCCAAAAAGGACTTATTTCATTATTATTATTTTTGAAAATTTTAGGTTTTAAATTATCAAAAAAAAAAAAATTAAGGGCACAATTAAAAAAATGTGACAAATATTGAGTGCTTTTTTTTGTCATTATGCCCATATTTAAAGTTGATTTATGAATTGAGTAATGAAGATTGGTGAAGTTTATGATATACTTGAATCTTTCTAACATGTGGCGTTAAAAGTTGGGGTGCGTAAAAAAGTCCGATCCGATCGATCTGATACGTTGATTCAATCCGAAATTTTAGATATCTAATCTGTTTTTTATTTATTGAATGATTTGTATCGGATATTCGAAAATATCGGATCGAATACAGATATTATTTCACATTCGGATGGAATATCCAATTATCCGAAATTCAATTTTTTTTATAGATATGAATCTTGTTATATTCCATATTTTTACTTGTTATATATGAAAAATTGAAATTTTTATGGATGTTGTTATATTCAATAATTTGTTGATTGTTATATTCGAAAACTCAAAATTTTCATGGATAGGACTGCCAAATTAAAAAAATACTTAAATCAAGTCATAAATTCGAATATTCGATATCCAAAAGATTAAATATCTGATTTTTTCAAATCGAATACGAATCATTAAATTGTCGATCAAAAAATTTCAGATATCCAAAATTTACACCCCGATTTAAAATCTATGAACATGCCTTTAGAAGTGATGAAAGATGGAGCATTGTTCGCTGAGAAGTGAGAACAAACCCAACTTTACTAGAGCAAGTAAAGGAGATAATATGAAAAATTGATGACCATATGTTTAAGTATACAAAAAAATACAAGCGTTTATTAAGTATTTAAACTCAAAATTAGAGATGGAGCCGAGATTTAGGGTTGGGACCAAAGCATAAATGTTTAAAAGTGGGGAGCAAATTCATAAATAAACAAAATTTTAAAAAATATATATAGGGGACAAAGGTGAAAAAAATATCTTGGGGGAGTGGAATTGTCCCTCTCCACCCCTATATAATTCCGTCCCTGCTCAAAATAGATGATCATATATTTAAATATTAGACAAATTAGGCAGTGCATCTTGGATTTTGAGTTTAAATACTTAATAAGTCTTTGTATTTTTTTAAATTCAATATTATGACCCTTTCAATGTTTGATCTTGACTCCATTCGTAAGTATAATATATCATGATTTAAAGACACATGACTACTGGCTTGGAATGAAGCAATATATTGTTGAATTCATGTCTATATATTTAACTTGTCAACGAGTAAAAGTTGAGCATCAAGTTACTTTAAGATTACTACAGTCAATTGCAATCCTCGAATGGAAATAAGGCCGAATTACCATGGATTTCATAACTGGTTTACCACCCACACCAAGGAAGAAATATGTAAGTTGGGTAACGGCCGAGTGATTGATCGAATTAGTATTTTGCGCATACCCAAAACATGGAAAGATCGAGTCTTCCTCTGAGTATTTGTCTTGAGAAATTGTATGTAAAAAGTGGGAATTTAGATATTGCTAAAAAGCTGTTTGATGAAATGCTGCAAAGAGATGTTAGCTGGAATGTTATGATTTCTGGGCTGGGAGGTGGAGAAAGTGCTTGTAGTTATTAACATCGAGCCCAAAAGTGAACATTTTGGGTGCGTAATTGGCCTATATAATTTGGATTTACTATTTAAAGTGAATTGGTCCATTTTTAATTATATTGGTCTAAGAAAATCAAGAAAAAAATAGATCATTTCTTCTTTTCGACTTGTTTTCTTAGTTGTCACCGTCCTTGGTATCAGCAGCGTATACTTTGTATCGACTAACGAACGTTGTTATTCGACGACGACGACGGCGCCACCTTAACTTCATAGTATGAACCCAATAACCCATCTTTCTTGCTGTATACTTGGGTGAACTACCGGTGTTCATTATTTTTTTTTGCTCTTTCATGTTTTGTTTTCTTAATTTTAATAAAAATCTCTGCTCTTGTGGCACATGTTTCTTCTGCCTTTGTGGCACAGTTTTCATTGATTTTTGTGGTTCGTTTCATCTGTTGTTTGACATGATTTTAGCATACCGTATCGGTCGTTTGATGTTCGTATAGAGATCCTCACGGTGCTAACTTTCTAATTTGATTTTGTCGGTGGTCATAGAAAAGATTCATCCTCACTCATTCGATGGTTTGTTAACTGATGTAATCAGAATTGTATAGTGGAGCAATCTGCCTGATAGTTTGATTCGCTCACCACTCATTTTTCATCCTGTAAAGTGTTTTGTTGAGATTTATGACAGCTTATGAATTTTGATGGTATGTTAATCTCTATGAAAGAGATTGCTTTTCTTTGCATCTTCGTATGAAATTTTTAGTGAACTAATCACTTTTTTTGATGCATTGTATTTGTAATATCTTCCATGATGATTAATAAATTCAGATGTCATTATTAAAATAAAATTGATAAAATTATATTGATGAATACAAATTGACTAGGGAACTAACTTGTCTTGAATCTTGACGATTTACCTTTGTGTCTTGTCCATGCAACAAAATAATATAATAAAAAAAATCCATTTTTAAGGTTGTTGAATGGACTGCTTCAAACTCAGCTGGAAGAGATTTCATATGTTTGTCTACCCTCTGCTAAAATGACTAGATTCCATTCTAATTGTAATAGTTGACACCAAAATATCTACAAATAAACGTGTAGCTCAGCTCTCTTTCTCTATACTTATTTGTTTTTTCCTTTCTTTTTCATTAACAAATGAAAAAAAAAACTCTTTTTTAAATATTATTACTAATTTAACTTATTTTTATTTTTTAAATATTTAATATATCAATTCAACCTGTCTAAACAAGATCAATTGGCTTGATTTTCAATACAACTTTTATAACATTCGTTTGAATATTTAGTACAAATTACATTTGGAGAATCATCGTTTCAACATTATTAATTTAGATTAGTGAATTGATAGATTATAGATATTAGATCGAATATTGTGGTTATAACAACAAAAAATATCGTGAATAAATTTTTTTTGTATAACTACTGCATCTGATTTATTGGTCAACTAATCCAGACTAGATTTTGTATAGTCCTAATATAAGGACTATTCTTCCAACGCGGTTTTCTTCGCTCAGTACGTTATGATTTGAATCTATAAATTTACTTAAAAAATCTAACGTCTCATCCCACTGTCAACTTGTTGTTGTTCATACAATAGAAAAAAAAATTATCTAAGTCTAGATTTTTATTTTATACGAAAATATTATTTTAATGCTACTGTTACAGCGTGAAGCTTAGGCTGGAGGTATGGGGGCCATCTGATAGCGTATATTTCGCCGCACGCTCGACAGATTGATTAGAGACTATTCTCTAATTGCTTGCTTAATTACTAATTCATCTTAATCAATTGTTGTTTAATTAAATTATTTTAGCATTAATAATCTTGACTTAATTTGTTTCGTTGACTCCTGATAATGATGGGTCAAACAAAATTGTGTTTTCCCCCCACCAATGTATGTGGGGTTCTATTTGTACAAGGAATAAAAGAAAGGGTTAAAATATTAAAAGAATTCTTTCAATTCTAATTGTTAATATTATTGATTTGTACAAGGAATAAGTTTTTTTTTATATAGCAACAATTGTACGTTCTCCACTACTAAAATTCTTTCAATTCTAATTGTTCTTTACTTTAATCAATCCTTTTGATCGATGGTCGACAATTAATTTTAGTATTGGTTGTTGATCACCGAATCTATTAGTTTTCTTGTTTTTTATTTTAATAAGAATTTTTTTCTCTGTACTTGTGACACGTTTTTTCCTCTGTCTTTGTGACATGTCTTTGTTTTTGTTTTGTGGTTTGATTCATCTGTCTTTGTGGCATGTTTCAGCATACGCTAGCGATCGATTGTTGTTCGCACAGAGATTCAATCGGCGCTAGTTTCTGATATATGTTTTTGTCGGTGGTCACTTGGAAAGTTATATCCCCACTCGGTTGATGGTTGTTTGCCGATGAAATCAATCATAGGTAGCGGTACTTTTTGCTTGACAGCTTGGATCGCGCACCACTCATTCTTCCTTCTTTATGCGTCTCATTTGGACAGAGACAAGGAGATTCAGAAGGCTGCTAAATTTTATTGGTATGCTTATCTCTATAGAAGTTTTCATTTTTCTTTGTTTTTGGGTTGTAAGGATTTTTTTTGGGTTGTTTAATCCAAATATTCTTCTTCTTGAATGCATTGTAATTGTGATTTTTCTATGGATTTAATAAAAATTTAGTGACTTTTACAAAAAAGTTTTTCAGTGTTTTTTTACGGCGCCGCTCTCTTGCCCTAAATTTTTCTCTCAACTATAGAGCCGCTCTCTCTTGTTTCTTTTTTTCTTTAAATGTCGGCAGCGACACCAGTTTTAATACTGGTCGCCGACCGTCGGGATATATCGTTTTGTTTGTTTTATTTTTTTAGTTTTTAATAAATTATTCTGCTATTGTGGCACGATCTATTCTACCTTTTGGCACGTTTTCTCTGCCTTTGGCACGCTTTTCTCTTTTTTGTTTTGATTTTTATTAGGGTTGGATCTGACGACGCCACGACTGGTCAAGATGACGTTTATTCAAAATCATGGTGATCTTCCCTACTCTGGACCCTCGAATTGAATTTGGATACGCCGTTTGCGCTCGTGGATAGTTTCTCACGACGCTCGACTCTGATTTGCGGTTCTCGGTGGTCTTTCAATAACTTAATCCCCTTTTGTGGTTCGTTTGTCGATGCAGTCAGATTTGTTCGTGTCTATTTTTTATCGAATCGTTTAAATGGGTTTTTAACTTTTTCATGTATGGTCCTTGCATGATCTAAAGTGGCTAGTTTTAGGAAAATGTCCAAATTATATATTTAGTTTACAATGATAATTGTATACCATTATGGTAATTTTGAGTATTTTCTCGTTTAATAAAATTAGCGGCTTCTATTCAAAAAAAATTCTTCAATGTGTTTTAAGTTTAATTGAATTTTTACAACTCTGATTTCCCGAAACTTTTATTAAAAATATTGTAAATACCCTTTAGGTCCCTGTCAATTTCAAAAAATAAGTAAATTGATCCCTCTAAAAAATTAAAATAATTTTTTAAATTTGTAACCATATTAAAAAGGAAAATTTTACAACGCTCGAACGAGCACCGATGAGCCCCATTAATTTATTTTATAAAGATTAAAAATTTAAAGGTAAATTATTTAAAACATATTATTATATTTTTAATATTTTTAAAACATAATTAATTCAAATATCAACCCTAAATTAAAAAGGATAATTATTTGATACACTGGCGGTGGAAACTAAAAGTTTCCACAATCATCTTAATTTTAGAGTTTAGGGACTAAATTTATGGTGTAGGGTTTAGGGGTTTAGGTTTAGTAGTTTAGAATTTAAGGATAGTGAATAGAATTTAGGGTTAGAATTTAGGGTTTATACGTTAAAATCTAAACCCTCATCATATCACACTAAAACATAAACCTTAACCTTTAAACCCTGACCCCTAAATTCTAACCATTGCCCCTAAATTCTAAACCCCTACACCCAAACCCCTAAACTCTACACCCTAAACTAAGTCCCTAAACCCCTAAAATTAAGGCGCTTGTGGAAATTTTTTAGTTTTCACCGCCAGTGTATTGGATATAAATCCAATTAAAAAACCATAAATAGTTTTTCAACTTAGATTTCAAGCCACCGCCCCCGTCGGCGAAATAATATGCTCCGCTTTACTCGGCTTTGCCTTGAATTTCCGATCTTCCGCTTTCATGTGCTCAAGTTCCAATCTCATCTCGGCGGCCTTTGCTTCTAACAGTTCCAATTCCTTTTATTGTTCATTGTCGAATGCTTTTAATTGAAATTAAGGGGAACATTCTGTGGCAATGAAATTAAGGGGAACGACGACTATCTCATCGGCGGCATGTGGTTGATGGCGGTGGCAACTTAAAATTTAAATTGAAAAAATATTTAGGGTTTTTAATTTAGGGGTTAGTATTTTGTTTTAATTATGTTTTAAAAAAATTAAAAAAATAATAATTTATTTTAAATAATTTACCTTTAAATTCTTAAATAATTTATAATTATGCGTTGAGTACTTTAGATTTTAAATTTTTATAAATTAAATTAATGGTGCTCATCGGTGCTCGTTGATAGTAGTGCTCATCGGTGCTCGTTGTTAGTGATGCTCATCGGTGATCATCGAGCGTAACAGACTTATCCTATTAAAAATTATATGATAGACATAAAATTCTAAAAAGAAATTAAGTTATTATATAATAATTAACTCTCAAATTAATTGATGTTTCATTCAGTTTAAACATAAACAAGTAAATTATCAAATTCAATTTATCATACTAAACTCTCTTATTTTGCTTTGAAAAATGTTTGTGTATAATGATTGATTTTAATGTTAGATCATTATTAAACCAAAAATTCAAAGGCTCTAGGGTTTTCGTATGATAGGAGTTTTTGAGAACGACACCACCGCCTCGCCCAACCCTTGAAAGCATCGTCGGCTGGACGATGACCCACCGGACGGAGGGGGACCTGCTCCCCTGCCTGCTAACGCCCCTGGGGCTGCTCCTGGATTGGCCGTTGGATTACCGACGGGTCTCTCGTACAAAGAAACCCTAGCGCAGAAAACCACCTTTGTCCCGGATGAAGCTGATGAAATTATAGATGAAGAGGAGATCGTGACCGAAGAGGGTGATGTCACTCGTAGCGAAACTGATGGCATGATTTCGATTGATTTTTCAGAGAGAGTTATATCGCTAGCCGAAAAAAGCCTTGACCAAACGTTGGTGGTTAAACTCCTAGGACGACGAATAGGGTATAACACGTTAAGAAACAAAGTCTATGAACTCTGGAAACCTGCACAACCGATCAAGCTAATGGACATTGAGAATGACTATTTTCTTGTAACTTTCCGGACGAAAGCTGATTATCAGAAGGTTCTCACTCAAGGTCCTTGGACTATATTTGGCCACTATCTCACTATTCAGACCTGGACGCCATTGTTTTCCACAGCTGTGCCGTTTCCGAGTAGTGTTATGGCCTGGATCCGGCTGTCGGGACTTCCGGTGATCATGTATCAGAAAAACTTAATCATGGAGATAGGAGAGTCCATTGGTTCAGTGATCCGAATTGACTACCAAACGGAGCATGGGCGACGAGGGCGTTTTGCTCGAATGGCGGTTACTATTGATCTCAGCAAACCCCTGATTTCTAAGATACTTATCAACGGCCAGGTTCAAATAATCGAATATGAATCGCTCCCAACAATCTGTTTTAACTGTGGGAAGTATGGCCATCTTGAGGAAAAATGTCCCGATGCAAAACCTAGGGCTGATACAGTGCCGAGCGATGATGCTCCAGGTGAGGATCAGCAGCATGCGAAAACTGACACCTATGGACCATGGATGGTCGTTGAGCGCCGAAGTCGCAAACCACCGGCTAAGACAAACGAGGCAAAGAGTTCTCCGAGCAACCCCGTATTCCAAGGTTCGCGGTTTAATCCGATCTTTGAGGCTGCAACTGAGGGTTCTAACGCAGCTCAAGGTCTAGATTCTTCCCAGCTAGACATTCCAATTCAACAAGCTCGCGCGCCCATCCCGTCAACACGTTACAAGTCGAAGAATAAGGGGAAGTTGCCTGCTGCCCCTTCATCCAAACCCATATCCCTACGTAAGCCCCCTGTCATTACACTCTATGATTTCCCAGCAGCTCCCGCCCGCCTCTACATAGGGGTGGCAATCGGGTGGGGAAAAACCGAAAACAGTGGGGATCCGAACCGACGGAGATAGGGAATAACCGAAATCTTCGCCCACGAGGATGGGGATGGGGAAGTTTTATCCCCGAAGCTCAAATGGGGATGGGGACGAGGATTATTATATCCGAACCGTAGGAATAACCGAACCGTACCCGTGTGAATAACTGTAAGGATCCCCTAAAAATATCCGTAGGATCCCAGTATCTTACAAAATTTTAAAAATATATTTATAACTATTTACTTATATACCCTTAATATATCTTAATAAAAATATTATATATGATAAGAAAAGAAAAGAAAACCCTAACTATATATTCTAATACCACAATATTATTCTCTTCTACTTACACAGCCGCAAACCACAATTGATGATTTTTGATCAAAAACCACAATTGAAGATTAGAAGCACTGTAGTCTGCAAGCTTCCCGACAAGGTAAAAAAAAACCAAAAATTATAATTACTTTTAGTCTAGATTTTATATTATTATTCACGTGGAATGTAGTTTTATGTTTAGTTGTTTACGCATACATGGCTGCATACATGGCTACAAGGGGAGAAATTGATGTAGTCCTACATTATTATTATTATTTTAAATAATTGAAATTTACACCAGTCAAGAAGCTTAAACTTCCAGTTATTTTAACAAAACAAAGCACTCGAATCGTCAACGATTATGCATCAGTGAAGGTAACAAATGAATTTGATTGGCCTATAATTTACTATTTAGAATTTATAGAACAGTTTATTATCAAATATTTGTAATATCTTAATTCTAATTATAAGAATTTTCTTGATATTGTTGTTCTTATAATCATTGATTCATATTTTTTTTTACTTTTTAATACCTCAAATTGCTCTCCAATTTATTTATGATGCAAGCATTTTAAATTATAGGTTGTATTAGAATGTTTTTAATTTTTAATTTTTGGTGTAGGTGAATTATGGATAAACAAGATAATATGGATTCAACAACAAATACTGCTAGTGCTATTATCGGAAATACTAGCAGCTTTCAAAGATCTACTACTAAAGAAAAAAAAAGATGGATCAGCACCAATTGGACAAGAAATGTCAACACCAAATGATTCTAGCTCAATTGAACCTTCCAATAGAAGAAGCAAGTTCGGGAATTAAACGAGGTCGAAAATCAGATGTGTGGAATCACTTTAAGAGGCGGAAAATTGGTGAGAAGTGGAAGGCAGTATGTCTTTATTGTCAAAAGAAACTTGGTGGAGAGTCAAGAGATGAGATCACTCATCTACGTAACCATTACAAGATATGTCCATTAAGAAAAACTAAGGACATAAAACAAAGTTTCTTGGGAGCGAAAATAGAAGATAAAGAGAAGACACTTGCAATTTGGGAGTATGATTCAGAACTTTTAAGAAAAGAGATTGCTTGTATGATGGCTTTTCATGAATACCCATTGACCATGGTGGAGCATTATTGGTTTCGTAGAATTATGAAAATAGCTTGTCCGAAGTTCAAGGAATATACTCGGAATACAGCTAAAAGTGATATCTTCAAGGTTTATGAGAATGAAAAGAAAAAGATGACCATTACACTTCAAAATAATGATAGTAAAATTGCTATCACCACTGATATGTGGACATCAACGCGCCAAAAGAAGGGATTTATGGCGATAACAGCACATTTCGTTGATGATTCATGGATTTTACGAAACCGAATTATTAGGTAACTTTGTAACACTTAACCTTTTATTGTTGATTGAATTGTGTAGTTAAATTGTTAACTGTGTGATTATTTAATAACTACATTTGTTACTTCAATTTTATTCAATTTATTTTATTTGATTTGATTAGGTTCATGTATGTGCCATGTCCGCATACAACTGAAGTGATTTGTGATGTTCTTTCTGAAAGCTTGATGGACTGGAACATTGATAATAAGATATCTGCATTGGCTTTAGATAATTGCTCAACAAATGATAAAATGATGAAGCTGATTTGTGATAAGTTGACACCTAACTGTCTCTGGTTGAACGAAAAATTATTGCATGTACGTTGTTCTGCACATATTTTGAATTTGATAGTTAAGGATGGTTTGGAGATTATTAAAAGCTTTATTGACAATGTTCGTGATAGTGTTACTTTTTGGATTGCTACCCCTAAGAGAATTGAAAAGTTCCAAGAAACTGCTTGTCAGTTAAACATTCCTGTGACCACAAAGATAGCATTGGAATGTAGTACTAGGTGGAATTCAACTTACCATATGCTCAATGTTGCTCTTTCATATAAAGAAGTTTTCAAGCGTTTGAAGAAAAGAGATAATCTTTTTTTATCATGTCCATCCGATAAAGAATGGGAAATTGCTCAAATTATTTGTGATAAATTGAAAATCTTTTATGATGCTACTGAGTTCTTCTCTGGGACTGATTATCCTACTATTAATCTTTTTCTTCCCAAGATTTGTGATATCAGGGTGAGTTTGAGGTAATGGGTTGCTTCTAATTTTTTTATGTTAGAGATATGACAGCAAGAATGGTTTAAAAATTTGACAAATATTAGACCGAGGTTAATCTTATCTTGAGCATAGCAACAATATTTGACCCTAGGTACAAGTTTAAGGTGTTACAATATTATCTTCCACTTCTTCATGGTGAAATAATGGCAAAGGTTGAGATGGCAAGAATTAAAACAGCTTGTTATCAATTGGTTGTTGAATATTCAAAATTGAGCACTAGTGAAGATTTTGAGAATGTCACTCAATCATCACCTACACCTCTTCGGGGAGATGGTGAAATAACAAGCTTTGATGATTTTGTTGCTGCCTCTGAACTTTCTTTTGAAAATGTTGCGGTTGAATTTGATCATTATTTGTTGCCAAGAAAAGGTGAATTTGATTTGCTTGCATGGTGGAAAAATTGTCTTAAATATCCTATATTGCGATTGATAGCTAGAGATATTTTTGCTATTCCTACCTCAACTGTAGCTTCAGAATCAACTTTTAGTACCGACGGCAGAGTTATAAGTGATTCTCGTAATAGTCTTAACAATGATATAATAGAAGCATTGATGTGCACACAAAGTTGGCTAGGAATTGAATTGAAAGGTATTGAATATACAAAAAGTTATTTTTTTAATTTGATATATTTAATAGTTATATATATGAAAATTTTAATACATGAATGTTTTGTGCTTTTAGATTATGAATCGGTTAATGATTCATCGTTGTGGAACATTACTAGAGATATGGATGTGTATGCTCGTGAGGTAACTTTTCAATTTTTTACTTCTAATTTTTATTTAATTCATGTATTTTTTATGCCTATGAACTTATGATATTTACTTTCGTATTATTTGATACATATACTATTTACTTTTGATATTATAGGTTGATGACAAGAAAAATTAAAACAAGTCTACAAGAGCGTCATCAAATATCATATATTAGATCAATTTAGCTACAAAAGTGTTGAGAAAAACAACCCCCAATTTTAATATTTGAATCATGTTTGGACTTATCCAACATTCATGTTTGGTGGATCTTTGAGATCACGTGTTGCCACTGTTACATCTCAAAGTAACTAAAATTGAAGTTTAGATATTTTCTTATTTAATATACATTGATTTTTTGAGATTGAAAATGGTTAAGATTGTACATATACATTGGGTGTTAGATGAATATTGACGTTTGAAACTTTCATATTATAGGTAGAGACCAATCTAAGACAATCTGATATATCTTACAAGTTTTATGTGTTGCATTGATTTCAAAAATGTTTGTTTATTTATTGGGGACGGGGATTAACCGAAACCGGCGGGGATTCGTAAGGGATGGGTATGGGGACTAAAAAATCCCCGAAACATATAACGGGGATTCCCCAAAACCGTACCCGCAAGTGTTGGGGACATAATGGGTAATACAAAACCGTCCCCGCCCCGCCCTGTTGCCACCCCTACCTCTACATGCCCTCGACACATCCAAACACTCATCTATTGTTGTCGACGAGAATAGTAACCCAAACGTAACTCTGAACTCAAAAGAGCCCGTCTCTACCCTTCACCCTATCAAACCTACGGGCGACCCACCTGATCAATCTAATCCACATGACCCAAACCCCAGCAATATCATTTCAGCAGCTCCCTCCTCAAAGGTTGTTGGTATGCAAGCCGAGTATCAAGCAGTTGAAGCTAGTGATGACCCAGGCAGCTCTCATGCTGTTGCAATGCTTGAATAAGTTGGTCTGTTTCCCTTTCTTGTTTTATGATGAATATTAAAATTTTGTCTTGGAATGTTCAAGGTTGTGGCGACTGGCGTTTTCTCCCGGCTGCTAGGCAAATATTGAGAGATTACAAGCCAGATTTGGTTGTCTTTGTTGAGCCGCGAGTCAGTGGTCGTAAAGCAGACTCGGTTATTGCATCTTTGGGTTTTTCGAATTCCCACCGTGTTGAGGCAGCAGGGTTCTCGAGAGGGATATGGCTAGCATGGTATGATACAATCACCGTCCATGTTCTTCTCAATCATTTTCAGTTTATTCACTTTCGGATCACTGACAAAGTGACCAGTAATTCAGCTCCTTCCACAGCGATCTATGCTAGTCCTTCTTCTACTAGTCGGAAACAACTTTGGCCCCATCTTCGTTGTTTGGCAGCTAGTATCTCTGTTCCATGGATTCTTTTTGGTGACTTTAATGCCACACTTAGTTCGACCGACAGAAAAGGGTGTCATCAGCTACCATCTAAAGATTTTCAGCATCTCGTCTATGACTATGGGCTTCGCGACTTAGGTTATCAAGGTCCTGATTTCACATGGTCTCGTGGTATGGCTTTGGCTCGCCTGGATCGTTTTGTATGTAATAGCTATTGGGATGAAGATTATCCAGCAGCAGGGGTGACACATCTCCTTCGCCTTCGCTCTGACCATCGGCCGATACTTCTACAAACTGGTCCACCAAAAAATCGGGCAGCAACTTCCCATTTTAAGTACTTTTCGGGTTGGTTAACTCATGAGGATTTTCACCGGATGGTGTCCGATAATTGGCATCCTTGCGCGTCCATGTCTGAGACTCTTACCACCTTTGCTAAGGCTGCTGATGTTTGGAATAAATGTGTTTTTGGCTACTTAGGACACAAGAAACGCTCCCTCATGGCTCGGCTCAGAGGTATCCAAAAAGCCCTTGGTTCTCGCCCATCGCGCTTCTTATCTTGTCTTGAATCTGAGCTTCTGGTTGAGCTTGAAAACATCCTTGATCAAGAAGAATTATTGTGGAAGCAGAAATCTCGTACGGATTGGATTCAAAACGGGGACCGCAACACCCGATATTTTCACAGACGGGCAGCTTCTAGGAAGCAGAAAAATCGTATCGCCTCGCTCAAGCTTTCGGATGGCGAATGGTGTGATGATAACCACATTCTTCAGCAGGAAGCAATGAACTATTTTTCTAAGCTTTTTAATTGTGCCGACTCAACTGCACCGATTTTCCCTATCTCAGGCGCATTCCCGGCAATCGACGATGATGCTCTACTAGCCCTTGAAGCTATCCCTACCAATGCTAAAATTCATGCTGCTCTAATGGACATGATCCCTCTCACATCCCCCGGTTGGGATAGCTTACATGCTGAGTTTTTTCAGCAAAAATGGAGCATTGTTGGCGACTCAGTTTGTCGAATGATTCGGGACATTTTTCCGGGTGGTAATTTAGAGAAAGACCTTAATAGAACAGTGTTGGTTCTGATCCCAAAGAAAGATAAGCCAGAGACTTTCGCCGAATTTCGTCCAATCAGTCTGTGTACCGTTCTCTACAAGCTAGTAACCAAGTTAATTGTTCGCCGCTTGAAGCCTATTTTCCCCTCCTTGATTGGTGATAACCAAACTTGCTTCATCTCGGGACGTTCGATTATGGAGAACATGATTGTAAATCAGGAAGTTATACATTCTATGAAATCTTCATCGACTACACATGGGTGGATGGCCATCAAAGTTGACCTTGAAAAGGCTTTTGATCGTCTACATTGGGGTTTCATTGAAGACTCTCTTATTGATGCTGGTTTTCCGCAAGGAATCCGACGTATTATAATGGAATGTGTGACAACTTCCTCTATTCAAATTCAATGGAATGGGGCTCTCTCGAAACCTTTTTTCCCTGAGCGCGGAATAAGGCAAGGTGACCCTTTGTCGCCTTATCTTTTTGTCCTTGCGATGGAGCGTCTTGGCCACCTAATTAGCAGCTCCGTTTCACAAGGCTCGTGGATTCCCTTTAGATTTCTGCGGCATGGTAACCCCCTCTCACATTTGTTCTTTGCTGACGACCTCATCTTGTATGCGAGAGCGGACGTATCGCAAGCTGAAAATATAAAACAGATTCTCCATGTGTTCGGCTCCTCTTCTGGTCATCAAGTAAGTAGGCGTAAAACCACTATTTATTTCTCACCCAACACGGGTGCTGCTTTGAGGTCAACTATTGCTTCACTCTTAGGCTATCAAGTCGTTGACTGTTTTGAGAGGTATCTGGGTGTCCCAGTCCTCAATCGTAGGGCAAAATGTTCTGACTATGATTTTGTTCTGGATAAAATTAAATCTCGCCTAAGTGGCTGGGCTGCTCGTACTCTATCTCTAGCTGGTCGGATAACGCTTGCAAAGTCTGTTATCCAAGCAATTCCAGTCTATTTTATGCAAGCAACGATGCTCCCGAAGACGGTATGCCTTAAAATTGAGAAATTAATTCGCCAATTTGTATAGGGTTCAAATGCATCCTTCTCTAAGCTCTCCCTTGTTAATTGGGAATCGCTTTGTCAACCATTGAAACATAGGGGCCTTGGCCTTCGCCGTATCCATGAATTCAACATTGCCTTTATTATGAAAGTCGGTTTTTCCATGCTCACGAACACCGGCTCCTTGTGGATCAAATTTCTCCGTGACAAGTATCGAGTGTTTGAGACCCTACCGGATTCTATTCATAGGCAGAATTGCACCCCTTTATGGAGGGCTATTGCGCAATACTGGGACGTATTGAAGAATGGCATTGCATGGTCCTTAGGGTCGGGGGCTTTGATCCATCCCCTGCATGATGTTTGGATCCCATCCATTGGCCCCTTGTCGGCATACTTGACACAGCATGGTACCACGTCCCCAATCTCCTCCTTCTCGGACCTAGTAGCTACCAATGGGGAGTGGGACCGTGATCAGCTTTTGTCCATTTTCCACCCTGATGTCATCCCACATATTCTTGGGATCAAATGTCCGAATCTCGCTGATGTTAACGATCAAATGGTTTGGCGCTTGACGCCACGGGGGAATTTTGAAACCAAGTCAGCCTATGGCTTATTGACAGGAAGCTTATGGGATGCGCCTAACGTACTTTGGAAGCTTATTTGGCAAGCACCGGTTCCACAACGCTTGCGTATTTTCTTGTGGATTATCTCTCGGAATAAATTAATGACAAACCAAGAGCGCTATCGAAGATATATAGGGCAATCTTCTGTATGCCCTCAATGCAATTCGGATGACGAGTCTATCCTCCATGTTCTTAGGGATTGTCGTGAGGCCTCCGTCATTTGGAATAGAATATTGCCGGCAAGGCTCACTCACGATTTCTACCAACAGGATACCCAGGATTGGCTTCTTTCCAACCTCTCCACTGCCCTTCACCATGAAGCTTATGATTTGCCATGGTTGCTACTGTTTATCTCCACGATATGGCAGCTCTGGAAGAGCCGAAATGATCTTGTCTTCAACGGGGTCATGCCCGCGGATGCTGTTACATTAACCCGAGCCATCACCTGGGCTAATTATTACCGTGAAAGCAAGGTGCATTCCCGCACTCGACCGAATGTGATGGTGGTACAAGCCTGGTGCCGTCCAAATTCGGGCTGGGTCAGTTTGAATGTTGACGCTGCTGTGTCTACAACCACAAGCATGGGAGCGGTAGGTGGTGTCCTACGGAACTCTACCGGGCAATGGCTGCTGGATTTTCAGAGAGCTGTTAGCGCTTGCCCGCCACTTCACGCTGAGCTATGGGCGGTTTATAATGGTCTCCAACTTGCATGGAGCCAAGGACATGATTTGGTACAAATCCAATCCGACTGTGCGGAAGCAGTGCGATTAATAAAAGCGTCTCTGGCCGATGGTGCTCCCGGGCCTCTCATTCGTGCTATTGACAATCTTCGACGTAAAAGTTGGACAACCAAGATTATATGGGTTCCGAGGGAGACGAACCGAGTTGCGGACATGCTTGCCAAAACTGTCGAACCTGTAGCTTTTGATCTGCGCGTACTGTCATCCCCGCCTCCTACTGTTATCCCTCTGTTACAACACGATGCACAAGCTGCATCTTAGTTAGCCTCTGTTCTCACCTTGTTTAGGTGCCTTTTAATTCAAAAAAATGTTTGTGTATATATATTGTCTAATTTATGTGCTTTAACCTGAAATTTAGTTAGATTGCTAACAAAACTATAATTTGACCCATTTGATTTCCTAATTTAACTTAAAATATATTTTATTTGACTCAAAAAATTAAATAGAGTTTGAACGATAAAATATAACTTATCAACTCGAAAAACTTGTAATTTCCATTCGATCTGACTCGAGTAAATTGAATAGTCACCCCTAGTTGCATTTAGCAAATAAAACTTATTTAAATACTAGTGAAATGTCCCGTGTTTGAGAGCTGGTGAGTGAAGTTGAAAACTTATTTGAATACATTGAAAATTTAAGAGCTCATTTTCAAAATCACATGCTTTTAAATCAAATTAAGCTTGATTTAAAGACATAAATTAATAGTACAATCAGGGGCATTCGCAAATTTTTATGTCAAAGTGTAAACTTTTAAACAATTATAGTAAAAATTTAGGGATGCGAAATTAAAAAATTTAGAGATATGAATTTAAATTATCACTATAAAATATAAAAATACATAAATTATATGAAAATTTAAAATTTTTAAGAGTGCGACCGCACTTCTAATACCGTCATTCCATCCCTGGGTGCAATACAAATAATGTAATCATAAGAACAATGTAGCAGAGTTGGTAAGACACTCTACACTCACTAATTATCTTTACATGATCGATTTAATAACACAACAAGATAATGTTTTTTTTTTCTTCAGCAAATGAGATTTAATTAATAGAAACATTAAACCTTAATCTACGTTGTATATTTCTTTAAAAACCTTTCTAAATTTAACACGAAGAAAAGAGTACACACAAACGAGGTAAATATACAAACAAAACACCATCACTAAAATCAAACCAAACATTGCCTAACCCAACTAAAGCTTACACGATATCACCCGGACATCACACATAACCCTAATCTTACACCCTAACAGAATATAATTAAATACCTTAGCAAAGACAGACAACAACTGAAAGATAAAAGAACTTCCGGTACACCCGCAACCGATTCAATCGCACATAGGATATAGCCATAACAACAAAATAATGTTAATAGTCACGCACGTGCATTTGTGAGTCATAAATTAGCAACCAACAAAAATTAAAAAAAAAAAGTCGATGCCTTAAGAACTAAGCTCTAATAATTTATATTAAAAGATATTATAATGTTTTCGCCCCACATTGAAATTTAATCATATAGAAAACAATATCTGTGCAGGGGAATGCCCACCTAGATTTGGCATATCTATCAAAGGCTGAAACAACATAAGCTAATGATGCATGCTGGTGTTTTAAAATTGTGTAGTGCCAACCCAAGGGGGGATATCAATAGGTCATGTTTTTCTTAGGACAGCTAAAAAGGTGACATCTTAGGATGCTGCTCACCTAAAATAAAGACATCTATCGGTGGGGGCCCAAGAAAACTACAAAGCCAGCCACAAAAATGGAGGGATTTGAGATCAAAATGAAGATACACCAAACGTCCATTCTAGGCAAAGGCAATGGCAGAATCCCCCATTCCCATGATGGAGATGGCAACCCGAGAAGTTCCCTTAACAACATTGTTTTGAAATTTGAGTGTGAAGCTTTGTTCTTTTACCTTGTTAAGGAAATGGAAATACTTAGTGGCTTTGTGCAGTGCAAGCAAGAAATGACATTATTGTAACACGTGTAGTTCTGGACATGTGTAATAGAAACGACCACACAAAGATATAAAAAAAACCTAAATGATTTCTGAACTAGTGATAAATCAAAAGATTAATACTAGACTAGTGATAAAGGAGTTCTTTCCATGCCCCAACACTAAAAGATTAAACTTTAAGTCATAACCCTAAATTCTAAATCCTAAAGCATACACCCAATTCCTTAAACCATAAACATTAACCCTAAATCTATATTTTTAGAATGGGGCATAAGTAGGGGCACCAAAAACGGTAAAAAAATTTTATTCAGTGATAAAACACATAGAAAAAGTAAAATGATGTTGTACTTCATAGATTTTAAGTCATGTTAAATTCATTTTTTATTTAAAAATTAGTATACTATATACACAAACAAGTAAATAATTATTTTACATTAAAACCATATCATCGTAGGCAGATGCTTGTGAGGGCCGGAGCCCCCCGCCAACCCAATTTTTTTTTTTTTGGATAATTTATATTTGGCTCCTCAAATTTTTTATTTTATAATTTGAACCCTTAAAAAAATTTAAAATTTCTTTAAATATTTTTAATTAAGTCCTTTTAAAAAAATAAAAAGTTCATATTAAATCTAAAAAAAATGAAAATTTTAGTTTAAACTTCTAAAAGTTTCAAAAATTGGTACATTCAACTTGTTATACCAGTCCATGCATATCATATAGGAACAAAAAATCTCTACCCTTCTCGGTGTCTTTTTCTACACCCAACACTTAAAAATTAAATTTTAAGTCTTAACCTTAAATACTAAATCATAAACCTTAAAAATACACCTTATCTCCATTTCCTTAGTTCTAATCTTAAACATTAACTTAAATTTTTAATGTAGAAACGTAAATAGGAGTATAAAAAAGACGGGAGAATTTCTATTCATCGCGCAAGAGTATATCTTTTCCTGTTAAGGAAACTAGATAGCTACCCTAAGCCTGAATAAATATGGGTCGTTTAGGTGGGGACAAAAGAGAAGACAGAGAAGCGGCAAAACACGAAAGGATAAGAAAGAGGAGGAGAGATGGAGAAGTGAGTGGGGGCGCTTTGGGAATCTAAAACTTCATGGGGCATGCATGCATGTGTATGATTGGGAGCGCATGTGGGAGAACGTGATGGAATCTCACTCCCTATTTCTACTAGTTTTCAAACAACAGATGACGGATCAGATCGGCTCCTTAGGGCATTACATGTTGACGTAAAGCTACCTGCACACAGTTTCAGATTTGATTTTGTCCCTTGGATTTCCGAGCCAATTCTCTCTACTATGCTTCTTTCTGTACGGTCTTTCCGAGGATGATGTCTGTCCGACCGACCTACCAAACTACAACATTGTCATCTGTCTTGACCGAGAGAAGATAGAGAGAGAGGGGGGAAAAAGGATTTACCTTTGACGGTCTTGAATGTGCTTTATTCGTTCTTGGTAAGCAGCCTTGGTTCTTGCAAAAGCAAACATTCTCTCCTATTCCTTTCTTCCAACATGAGCCAACTCCAGATTCCCTCAGTTTTAATATTATATATCACTAGTCTAATTATGTCACGCATGAGTGGTAGGAATATTAATTTCACATCGAAAAAATAAAAATTTAAGAGTATAAAAATTGTCGTTGTACATTTTATTAGATATGACTTTTGAGAAGATGATTGAGATTTGTGACAAATGGGATTGGAGCTACTTTTCACATTCCAATTACACGTAGAGCACTTTAAGGGTCAAGGACGGATGCGAGATTTTATGTTAGGAGGGGAACCTATAAATTTTTAAGGGGGCGAACTTATAAAATTTTAGAGATGCGAAAATAGATTTTTAATAATATATATATATATTAAAAATTTCTGTCTAAAATTGCATATGAATTTCAATTTTTTAAAAAGACCACTGCCTCTTCAGCCTCCCTTTGAGTACATCCTGCCAGAGATAGATAGGGCAAGAGTGGGGTAGAGCTGACAGTAATCAGTTATGAATTCAATTAACAAATACTCATAGTCATTATGTCATTGATGTTTGTGGTTTATGTGCATAGTGCATTGGACCAACAGCCATGATTTCTAATCATGAATTTGATTCAATCTTCTAGTTTTATTTTGATGAATGCACCTTTTATGTTGTTTACTTAATTGTACATTTAGACCCATATTGATTAATATTGTGTTCACCTTTCTGCTAACACCAACCCAAGTTTACCGGAAATTAAAAATTTTAAAATAATTTTTTATTTATATTCGAAAGATTAATTTATTAAATTTGAAAACTATATATTGTCACATCTGGGAAGGGACAAGTATATTAATTTTACATTAGAAAGAAAAATGAGGTCTTGAGACATATAAGCGGTGGCACTGCACATGGCTTCATGACAAAGTGATATCAGAGCGAGCCTTTGACTGTCCGATTTCACGCCGAACGCCTGTGAGGAGGGTAGGCAGGGTGGACAACCGTGACAATTGGCCCATCACGAGCGTGGTTGACTCGTGACGATGGTGTCACGAGGTTGAGTGTGGAAGAATGTCACGCCTAGAAAAAGGCGGAGGCATTAATACCACATCGAAAAGAAAATTGAAAGTCTTGAAATATATAAGCGGGTGGTGGGGCTGCATATCATATCAGACATGTTTTTGGGAAGAGGATAATGACCCGTGACAATATGCTTGAGATGCACATGGATTGTGTTAAACCTACCTAAAATTATACTTAGGAAATCCTCAAGATGATACTGTTTTTTAATGGTCTAAAAGTGATTACAAGTAATATTTGTTCATACATATTCTTAACCCTTTGACAATGCTCATATACCATGTAGACAAAGCGATTTGAATCATATGTCTCCTAGGATGAACATCATCCACTTTTTCACGGGGACACTTGTTGGGTTCAAGATGATACTGTTTATGGACTCAGTTTAAGGTGTATGGTTTAGGGGTTTAAGTTTAGTAGTATCTAATTTAATGATGGTGAATAGAATTTAGGGTTTATAGGCTAAAACCTAAATCCTCAATATATTACCCTAAAACTTAAACCTTAACATTTAAGCCTTAAATCCTAATCATAGCCCCTAAATTCTAACTATTACCCCTGAATTTTAAGCCCTTAAACCTAAAACCCTAAAACCCTAAAACTAATACGCTTGTGGAAATTAAAAATTTCCACCGCTAGTATATTGGACATATATATATATATAGTTCTCTTTAACCGACACATTATTCAATGGAATAAATATTAAATTTATATACGATTTTTTTTATTTAACGTGTAATATGATATGCAAATTTTGGTTTGGTGTAATTATACACATGAAAACTTTACTTTTTGTTCAATTATAAACATATAATTTTAATTTAATTATACACATTTTAAAAAATAAATAGATTTATTTATTTTTATATTAAATTAAATTATTATTTGCATTTGCAATATTTTTTACGATGTATTTGCATAAAATTAGAACAAAACTATAAGAATATATAAAAATTGAGGGTTAAATTTTTATTATGTCAGTTTAATTAATTGTTACGTCATTTCCTTAAACGGAAGCTAACGACGGAGTTACCGTTTTGTAACAAACTGCCAAACAACATTATTATAAAATTCGTGAAACAAGCCTTTCGGATTCTTGAGGTTGAAGCTAAGAGATTCAGCCGTATTTGGCAAAATGGTGGAAGTCCTGCATGTGTTTCATACCAAAGCAGTAGCCAGTAGGACAGTGAAGAGTGAGAGTGTTTTTAGTGTCCGTAAAATGAAGAAATGGAAAGAGTGGGATAACATGACAAAAGCACCAAAAGAAAGTTAAAGAGAAATGGAGCCATGAAGCGCGTGCTATGTAAGATCCAATCACGGAGACCAAGACACCACCAGTCTGGTCCACATGCTGACAAACCCCCTACTTTGTCTCTTTGTGACACACACGCGCCCCAATCTTAAGAGTTGTGTCAGACATTCCATTCCCTTGTCCGAAACCCACTCCTATTCTTACTTTGACCTCTGCCACCATCTTCCAACCTTTTCGATATTTCTATTTATACTCTCACATTAAAAGTTAAAGTTTAAGTTTTAGAATTTAAGATTTAATATTAAGGTTTGTGATTTAGAGTTTAAATAATTTAAAGTAGAATATATTTTTAAGATATAACTAGTGTGTAGGATTTAGAATTTAAAGTTAGAGATTAAAATTTAATTTTTCTAATTTTGAGACATAAAAAAAAACCAAAAAAAAAGACAAGGGATTTTTATCCCCTCCTTATATACTCTTCTTCTCTCTGTCTTTATAATATATATATTTAAGAATACTATGTTGATTTTTTGGTTATGTTGATTTGAGTGAGATTTTGGAGTCTTTTGATACTCTTGTCTCTTGCATTCATTTAAACACATGATTTACAAATAATTAATTTGTTATAAACATTAAAATGTTGGCTCTGTCCTCTACACATGACAAACTCAAGATTTTATGTTATAAAATGAACCTATAATATTTTAAGAGACGAAAATAAAATTTTATTTAAATTATATACGAATTTTAAATTTTTAGACGGGTGACTGCCACCCTAACTGCCTTGGTACATCGCTGCAACTACTCATACATTTCATTTCCCTCTCTTTTATCTTTATCATCATCATGGCTCAACGAACAAGTACGTCCTCATATTATTACAAAATGATTCACTTTTCCATTTACAATGGAACCTAATTAACAGTGAGATCTTCCCCTTCCAGATATTATCATTACCAAAATAGATTCCTTAAGAGAGGGAAAGATTTGGAGGAAAAAACCCAGAAAAAATATTGCAATAATTTCAAAGACACTGTAAACTAAGAATCATGGTTTAAGCAATCATTCAAACAAAGGGAAAGACAATTTCTTTTTTTTTTTCAATTATCAGTCACTATATAAAGATATTCAACTTTTGGGAAAATGTTGATCTGGTTATATTTGGAAATAATCAGATAAGAATGTTCTTCTCTGATAAAAGAAAAAAAATGATATCCAAATCAACTAAAAGAGCTTTGATTTCTAAATTTCAAGAATTTATTGCGAAGAAGACGAAATAACACTTTGGATATTAAGTAAAGTTACACTATATATAATAATAAAAATAACATTTTTCCTTAATAAAGCTTTAGCCCATTTAAACGAGGAAGTCCTTCCAGTTCCAGATTTTGATTTGCTTAAAATGTTGATTTCAAATTATTAACAATCCAAATGGCCATGGGACATTAATTGTAAGAAAACCAGACAGGAATTAATTGTGAAATTATAGAACTAAAACCAGATATATATTTTGCTCAGAACTTTATCAGCAGTACGTATAATGCCTGATACAAGCTCTATGAACTGATACACTCACTGTGGAAAACAAACTCATACATTGAAACCTACAAATTCTAGTGAAATGAAAAAAAAGCCTACCAATTCTAGGGTTTGATCCATTTGGAGTTGGAAAGTAAGTAAAATTGTGTTCATAATCTGAAGCTATGCAGTTCCACCCCAGTAATTATCATATCCTTGAAGCCCCAGAAATTGCCTTGACAAATTGAAGAGTTCTTGTTGGTTATTATTACTATTATTGTCTTCCATTTTCACTGAAGCCATTTGTGTTGCTATTGAGCTCGAAATCTTTGGCCGAACTTGATGATGATGACCAACAGCTTCTCCGCCATAGCCCGACGGCTCCACACCAGCTCCGCTTTCATATTGGTACATCGCCGAAGAAGATTCCAAGCCACTTAGGAAAGGAAATTGCGGCGCTTGTTGCAGCCGCCATTGATCCAAACCGGCCATTGCCAAGAGAGAGCTACCGGGGGTGGCACCACCACCACCGATAGCTAAACCACTTCCTATTTGGAAGCTTAAGTCACTCATTCCACCGAGTGGAGCGGACATAGTCCCGTAATTCAACCCAATATGATCAGTACTGCCGCTGAATTCAGTAAAATGATGCATAGGAGCCATGAATCTCGGTGGACGAACCTGATGTCCGAGGCCTAAAATATCGGCGTTTCCGGTACTGTTTGAAGAAATCGTGCTCGAAGAACCCGAAGCTGTTTGCCGGTCACCGCTTGCCGACGATTTCGAGCCGCTTCCTTTACTTCTTTTGTTCCTACGATATCCGCCTCCCACCGGAACATTTCTCAAGGCACCCCCTCTGGTCCAGTACCTTCTACAAGTCTTGCAAAAGTGACGAGGCTGCGTGAGACAGTAGTTGTTGAAGTAACAAAACTTGGTGTTTGTCGATTCACATCTTGGACATTTCAATGCCGTTTCCGGCATCGGTATATTGGCCAATCGAGCTCGATCCGCCATCGAACCAGGCCGGATCGAGCCCGCTTCACCTCCTCCATGAGGTTGTACAACCGGTGCTGGTGGTGGAGGAAGAGGAGGAGGAGGAAGCTGATGAGCGTTGGCGCCACCACCATGATGATTCGGATGCTGTGAAAATGCAAAGAAATTACAAACAACAAAGATGAATGGAAATAAAAACACATGGTATATCCAACAAGATATATAACAAAAGCAACAGGAATATTTATCTTTTGAATTTCGTTTTGCTTTATTGTGAAAGAAACCATGGGAACAAATTCGAAGAAAAGAAAACCTTACTTGTTGCCAGTTGGCTGGATCAAGATAAGCTGGGATGGAGGTGAAAACCATGGCTTCCTCAAGTTTCTTTTCCTTTTTGTAAAGATAGTGGAGAGAATCACATCCAAAAAAACAAAGAGGAGAGAAAGAGAGAGAAATGTGAGTGGAAATGGAAGAGAGAAGCTAAAAACAAATTAAAAGGAAGGTCCTTTATATATACTATATATCTAATTTTATATACTAATTAAGTTCTTGTTGCTTCTCTCTTCACTCTTTTTGTTTTACTATTGCTTTTTAGGGTTTGGAGAAGATGATGTTTCTTAACCTACAAGCTTCTCTTTCTCTTTTTTAAATCTTCTCTTTTCTTATGTTTGACAGAGTGAAGTGTAGTGAATCCACAGTACTTGGGAGATACAGAAAAGAAAATTGTTGTGGCTTGATTAAAATATTATTATTTGATGTATTGGCATTAAATTTATAATTATATAAACGAAGGAAGTATTATTTTAGAGAAAAAAATTATACACAAGTTGCGTAAATTTTAAAACCTACACAAATTTGTTAAATTTAGAGCTTAGAAGTAAGCTTAAGGTTTAGATTATAGGGTTTATAGTTAATGGTTTATATAATTAAAGGTTTAGAGTTTATGATTTATAATTTAGAATTTAGAGTTTATAGTTTAAGGTTTGAAATTTAAATTTTAAGGAATGGTTGTGTAATTTTTTACATATGTTGGGTATCAAAATCAGGGTTTTAAATTGCGGGCGCAACGTTATATCGTGGTTTCGGACAAAAGCGGCTGAATTGCGGCGATCACGAACCATTTTTTACCCCAATCGCAGTTTTCAAACGACGGCGCAACCGTTATATCGCAGTCACGGTCCGCTTTTTAAATCCCTGATCAAAATATAACTCATTATCATGTCTGAGTTGGGAGGGTTGCCCCATATTGAACCTTTGAAAAATTTGATTCGGTTTAAACGGCCAATGAATCGATACCGATGATTAAACCAATATATAACCCATTATCTTTATATATGTTGTGTTTTTATTTACTAAGATGTAAAGTTTCAATGTAATTTTGGATATATTATGTTAAATAAAATTAGCGGATTTTAATTAAAAAATATTATAATTTTTATTTTTTATAAAAATCATTGGATAAGTAAAATTCGATAATTGAAATTAGAAATTAATTATCCTCCATTTAAAAGTTTATTTTGATGAAATTCAGTTAATTCAATAACCCTATATCAATATAAAATTAATAATTTTGCATTATGTCTAATTCTTTTCAAAGGTATAATTTGATAAAGTTCAAATCGGGTTATATTAATTAATGAAAAAACGTTCGTTAATGTCTGATGACATCAAACAAAGGTTTTATTTGTAATATAAAAATGTGATTGGCTAAGTAAAATAATGTATTTATTAAGGTGAGATTTAAGATAAGTGTAATTAGTTGAGAATTAAGGAATATTTAAATTAAGCAGTAATATATAAAAAGTTGGTTCATAGGGGCACTTTGGTAGTGTGCAACAATCGAAAGTGTACCGACCGAATAAACCTTTTATTCCCCGGTTCGGTCTGTTTCCCTTCCCCACTGCTTTCCTTTATTTTTGCATGGGAATATATAAATTTCAGTGCTGTTCCACACGCTCCTTTCGAGAGTGCGTGTTTTCTCACGCTCCGGGATACGGCAACAAGTTGTTGCCGTTTTGGTCCCTGATACGTATAGTGCGCTGCAATTATTTTTCAACCTACTCCAAATCATTAGGGGTCTAAATGAACTGAGTTTGAAAGAATAAGGTTGTATTTGTATTCGCTAATTTAATATTTAAGATATTCATGTTTGGGTTGTGTTTGTCTAAATTTTAAAAATCATGTTCGTGTTCAATTATTTATTTTTGAAGGTGTTCGTGTTCGTTTGTTTAACATTTGTCAACACTTTCGTTTAAGAAATTGGTGAAATTATGTCACTAGTCCTAAGCTCCTCATGCTTTACCATTTGAACTCCAAATTTTAACTTGTGTTCAATTTAGTCCCTAACTTGACTTCACCCATATTTAAAATGTTTAAAAAATAAAAGGAAAAGAGAATCTGGGTAAACGAGTCGATGAACGAGTTTGTTCGTGAACTTAAATGAATCAAGTACACATTTGTTCATGTTCGTTCATTTATTAAACGAACACAAAAAATTTGTACATGCTTGTTCTAGATTAAAGTTATGTAATATAAACATTATATATAGATCAAATTGTATGTTAAAAAATGAATGACACATGCATTTTTTTATAATGGTTTTAAGTAATAATATTATACAGGTTCTAAGCTCATTTTCAATTTTTCTTGGTATTATTATCGATATTTGATTTATTGATTTATTAGTAAAAATATAATATTATGGAGATTTATTATGAGATGAACCTCTCAACTAGGGGCGGATCTAGAAATTTAAATTTTGTAGTTCACACACCGATAATATATATAATATTATGTAAGATAATAGTAGATTGAATAAGTCATCAAAATTACTTAAGATGTTAATAACTGACATGACAAAAGAACATTCAATCACACCTAAATATATATTGTTGGAAAAAATTGATAATTTTGGAGCTTTGAATAAGAAATTGATTTAAATGTTGTTGAGGAAAACGCGGAACCAATTGTTGGTTCGTAAATGTGCAGACGTGCACGACGTGGGTAACGCAAATGTCTGAACCGGTCTGGTCCTTCGTGGGCTTGCAGATATTTTGACCCAAATTTGAAATGAATTTTTCTCAAATAAAAGCATAAATTTGCCAAATTTTATCTTGGAATTAAAAGAGTAAATATTGGAAGTTACCTTTAATTCAGATAATAATTTTGGAAATTGCTTTATAGGAGAATCAATTGATTCTCAATATTAAATGCTCCATTAGGTCAAAATTTCCACTTATACCCTCATGACAATCCTATAAATAGGGAGTAAAGCTTCTAGGTTTACAACCAACAAAAACCACATAATTTTTTTATTGTTTTACTCTGTGGATTTTACAAGTGGTTTTCAGTGATAGGCGAAGGCAAGGGTCGGTTCGTGATCTCCATAGTAGTGCAACTGTGGCTGATCTTATGTTGTTGTATCCTAGGAGACAGACGACCAATGAACTCGAGCACCATAGGAGTGGCCGAAAATCTGTCTTAAGGAAACTACATTCGTGCAAGCCTCAACACGTTTCTTTTGGTTCCAAATCGGTTTGATTTTTATATTGTTGTATTGTTCTTAATTTTGTACTGTTCGTTTAAATAATATTATTTTATTTTATTATTTATTCTTGGATTAACACTTATTTTCTAATAATCTTAAGACAGATTCTCAGTTTTAATCCAAGACGAACAAATTATTGTATCTAAAGTAATGATTCACACGATGAGAAAATTTTCACGCATAGAAAAAAGAAAGCCTAATGTTGTTATTTGTGATTTACATGTGTGCTCTTTCCATAACCTTTATATGGCTTTAAACTAAAGTGGCCAATTATTTCATATTTGGCATTTGACCATTTTTTCTTGTCTTCAAAGCTTTTGGTGCCCGTAAATGTTCAAAGACATCTCAACGGTTTTTATGGCAGTGAATGCCCAAAGACAAGAAATGTTGAGATCACCAACATCGGATTCAACACGATGCAAGCGGTTTTTCTTGAGATAGAACATTTGGATATTCGATTAGTAAGGTAATTTAAATATTCCTTAATAAGTTTTCTTGTATATACGACATTTTTAAAACCATAAATTATGGTATTAGTAAGGTAATATTCCATATTAAATTTTAACTTTTAATATGGTATGGTTTATGTCATAATTAAACTTTTTTATGACATTGTTAAGGTAATAATGAAATATTCCTTAAACATTTTTGACATTAATATTAAATAATAAATATGTTATTCAATATGAAAATATGGTAATTTTATAACCTTATATGTCAACCTTTCTTGGAATAGAAATAAAAACTTTAAATACATATTTGCATGTATTGTTAAGATAAAGTTTTAAATTTGGTAATATTTTTGGTAATATTATTATGATAGTGTTACCTCACATTTTTTGTTTTAATTGCGATTCTTTGTATTTTTGAAAATTATGTAGATTTTATTTCGTACTAACAATTTCTTTTGAGAAATTTTGTAGAGAGAAATATGATATCCAGGCGAAGTCGTGTTTTGTTTTGAAAATAAAAGATCTAGTAAATAATTCGTTTCGGGAATTTAATTCATGCCGTTTTAACGGGTTTACTTAATCTTCCAAACAAGAAATGGAATTAAAATCAAAGGATTAATTCCTCTTGATTTCTGTTGGTTAAACAGAACTAAGTTGGATTGATATCTCTCTTGTTTAACAGAAGATATAATGGAAATAAACTACTAAATTAGATTCTTGTGTTGATTCTAAATTTAGAAAAGAAAATAAATCATTGAATTTATTTTCAAGAGAATCTTGTATCATTCTAACGTTGCAAGGAAAATAAATCATTGAATTTATTTCCGTAAGAATCAAGTATGATTCAATTTTTGTAAAAGGAAATAAATCATTAAATTTATTTCTATGCTAGAATCATGCATTGATTCTAACTTGTTAAGAAAAATAAATCATCGAATTTATTTCCGTAAGAATCAAATATGATTAATTTTGTGTAAAAGGAAATAAATCATTAAATTTATTTCTGTACTAGAATCATGCGTTGATTCTAACTTGTTAAGAAAAATAAATCATTGAATTTATTTCCGTAAGAATCAAATATGATTCAATTTGTGTAAAAGGAAATAAATCATTAAATTTATTTTCTGTACTAGAATCATGTGTTGATTCTAACTTGTTAAGGGAAATAAATCGTTGGATTTAATTTCGTGATAATCTAGAATGATTCAACCTTGAAATAAATTGATGAATTTATTTTGGAAAGAAAAATAACTTAAAGTTATTATTTCTTAAAGAATCAAGTATAATTCTATTTTAGAAATAAATCGGTGAATTTATTTTGGAAATAACATTGGTTACTAAATTCCGACTAAGGTCTCGAATCAAAGCATAGAAGAATTTAGTTCTCTATGTTAAATTAAATTCTTAAAGCCTATTCTGATGCATGCTATGAAGTGCACAGTGTTTAAAAATGGCTAAAGAATCGAGAGGGTCGTTGGACCATAAATGGAAGATTCCAAATTGTTGTGAATCAAAGGTAGTGATTTCGATTGATCATCCATGCTTGGAATGATTTCAAGAATAGAATCCATAAACGGTGATTGAAAGAAAATTTAAAAATGCATGTCTAAGATTGGTTCTTTGAGAGACTTGGTATTTAAACGTGTCTAGTGCACCACCTCTCTTTCATAAGTTACCTACATGGTGCATTGTTTATTATTGTTCTTTCTATTAATACCGTGTGAACTTTTGTTTGGGGTTTAGTTTACTAAATCATCGTCGTCTAACAAAAGTTAGAAATTATGTTTCTGTTTCTGGTTTTAGTCTTTGACTAAATTTCTGATGTTTAACAGATTCATAATGCTTGGTTTTGGATTGTGTCTACGTGACACAATGGAAAAATCAGTGAAATTTATTGTAAAGAATTTCATACATGGCAACAAAAGATGTTGCATAATTGACCGTGATAAACCTGGTTAAATATCTGAAGGATGATCCTCCTATTATTAGAGAGGATAAGGTAAATATTGTTACCACCTTCAAATGTTACTAAGGTAAATATTGTTAAGACAAACATTATCACGACAAACGTAGTGGAAGTCAAAAACGAATTCAAACCGTAAATTAGACGGTGTGTTCAAGAAGTAAAATTTTATGAAAAAAATGCTTCAATTCCTATAATATAGGAACAAGTATTCGGACTATAGACTTTCAAACGAGGGCAATGTTATTGCCATAACAATTGATATGACAACATATTGGTTGAAGGAATATGTTTATTACCTTCATTGATGATAGCACAAAAATAATATAAAGATGAAGCTATAGTGAAAATTGTTCTCTATAAGCATGATGTTGAATCCCAAACTTAATTAAAGGTTTAAGATGGGGAGAAGATCTATATGAGTAACGTTGGTACTATAATGTGCCTAACATGTGGGGGAAACTGTTCTATAAGCTAATTACCTTTCAAACAAGATTCTCCATAATTAAAGAGACTAGACACCATATAAGTTATGGAAGTTAATTAAACCTTCCTACAACTACTTGAAAATGTGGGGGTGTCTTGCAAAGGTAATGACCTCATTACTAAAGTAACTGAGAATAGATCCCTAAAAATGATAGATTTTATTTTCATTGGCTATATAGAACATATCAATGTATATCGATTTCTTGTGTATGAATCGAAGAACCTTGAGATTCACAAGCATACGATAATGGAAGCAAAGGATGCCTTTTATTTGAAAATGTATTCCCTTGTAAAGCTAGGAAGTTGATCAAAGTTCAATGAAACGAACTTCGGAGATTATCGATAAAGATGACTCAAATGATCAACAAGGGTTTGAGCTTGAAATAGAGCCACAAAGAAGTAAATGAGCAAGGGTAGAAAAATTCTTTGGATCATTTTTCTAAACTTTATGCTAGAGGTTGAATCTCAAACGTATAATGATGTTATACATTCATCTGAAGACATCTTATGGAAGGATGCCATTAAGAGTGAAATTGATTCCATCATGCAAAACCATACGTGGGGAATTAGTGGATATTTCTCCGTGAATTAAACCACTAAGTTTTGAATAAATTTTCAAACGGAAAATGAAAGCAGATGGAACAATTGATAAGTATAAGGCCAAATTGGTAATAAAAGGTTACTGAATGCCTTGACTATTTCGATACATACTCTCGTGTATCAAGGATAACCTCCATAAGTATTATACTTACAATTGTCGCTTTGCAGAATCTAGACATACATCGAATAGATGTTAAAAGAGCTTTTCTAAATGGAGATCTTGATGAAGAAATATACATGGAACAACTTGAGGGTTATGTAATTTCAAGTCAAGAGAGAAAAATATGTAAATTGGTGAAGTCCTTGTATAGACTTAAACAAGCACCAAAGTAAAGACATGAGAAGTTCGATTATGTCATGATGACAAACGACTTCAAGATAAATGAGTGTGTCAAATGTGTATATGTCAAAACTACTAACATTGGATATATTATTCTATGTTTGTATGTTAATAACATATTCATTGTTGGAAGCAACAATAAAATGGTAAACGTACCAAAGACTTGTCAAATTCAAGATTGACATGAAAAATATGAAATTAACATATTTAATTTTGGGCATCCAAATCAAACGGACACTTGAAGGTCTCATATTGACGTAGTCACACTACGCGGGCAAGAGAAGTTTGGCAAGGATGTTTCCGGCATAGCCAGCACTCCAATAAATACATGCCAACTTTTGTCCAAGAACAAAGACCAAAGTGTTGACCAAGTAGATTCAATAGACCAAATATTGTTTCTACTGTGAGCAATTCAAGTAGATTCACAAGCAATTCAAGTGAAAATCATTGGAAAGCAATTGTGAGGGTATTGGGATATCTTAGATATACTCGAGATTATGAATTGCATTATTCCAGAGATCCTACTATTTAGAAGGATACTCTGATGCGATTGGATATCTGATATTCAAGATATCAAAGGCACAAGTGGATATGTCTTCACTTTGGGAGGAGGAACCGTGTCATAAAAATCCTTAAGAAAATGGTTATAATCAAATCCATAATAGAATTTGAGTTGTAGTTCTAGACAAGTTTAGAAAAGAAGTCGAATGGCCTTAGAAATTTCTTGAAGGATATTCCTGAACGACCAAAGCCAATGCCCACAATTGGTAGAGCACAAAGCTTTGTGTATAATGGGTAAGTCGAGACATATGCGTCGTCGATATAATACCGTTAGACAACTAATCTCAAATGAAGTTATCTCTATTGATTTTTTGAAATCAAAGGATAACGTTGCAGATCCACTAACCAAAGGGTTAAGTCGAGATCAAGTTAAAAAAACGAAAGGAATGAGACTAAAGCCCATGTAAATTTAAGGTGCTATGTGAAGGAAAACCCTACCTAGTTGACTGGAGATCCCAAGATCTAGGTTCAAAGGGACAACCTAATTGCATAGACATGTGCGGTCACTGTAGGGGCTCTTATCCCCAAGTCCATTTCTATGATGTAAATAGTGATCAAAGTGGTTTAGGCTAAGCAATGCTTTTAATGACCATTGTGTGCTTTTGTGAGTCAAGCAACATAAGTCTCCTATGTGAGAGTGAAGTGGGGCCGCTTCAATGAGACTATTGGGCATAGTTCTTTCAAACTCTTGCAGAACCAGGCGATGTCCACGACCATATGGACATACCCATGAGAACTAATACTCTTGTCAGAGAGGTAGTTGTGTGAAGTATATCATCGTTTACACAAACGGCAGAACAGTTCAAGGACATTACGTCTACTAGTCAGCTAGTAAAGTAAATATACTTTCACAGGGGAAGGTTCAAGGGTGGACACCTACCTATCCTATGCAGCTATCGATCGTAGAATCTATCACCACATCGAGTCAAAATGTTTTTAATTAAATCAATTTCATTCATGTGGGGGATTGTTGGAAAATTTTGATAATTTTGGAGCTTTGAATAAGAAATTGATTCAAATGTTGTTGAGGAAAACGTGGAACCAATTGTTGGTTCGTAAATGTGCAGACGTGCACGACGTGGGTAACGCAAATGTCTGAACCGGTCTGGTCCTTCGTGGGCTTGCAGATATTTTGACCCAAATTTGAAATGAATTTTTCTCAAATAAAAGCATAAATTTGCCAAATTTTACCTTAGAATTAAAAGGGTAAATATTGAAAGTTACCTTTAATTCAGATAATAATTTTGGAAATTGCTTTATAGGAGAATCAATTGATTCTCAATATTAAATGCTCCATTCGGTCAAAATTTCCACTTATATCCTCATGACAATCCTATAAATAGGGAGTAAAGCTTCTAGGTTTACAACCAACAAAAACCACAGAAATTTTTTATTGTTTTACTCTGTGGATTTTACAAGTGGTTTTCGGTGATAGGCGAAGGCAAGGGTCGGTTCGTGATCTCCATAGTAGTGCAACTGTAGCTGATCTTATGTTGTTGTATCCTGGGAGACAGACGACCAATGAACTCGAGCACCATAGGAGTGGCCGAAAATCTGTCTTAAGGAAACTACGTTCGTGCAGGCCTCAACACGTTTCTTTTGGTTCCAAATCGGTTTGATTTTTATATTGTTGTATTGTTCTTAATTTTGTACTGTTCGTTTAAATAATATTATTTTATTTTATTATTTATTCTTGGATTAACGCTTATTTTCTAACATATATGTAAGAGGTCCACTATGATTTAGTTACTAGCTCTCAAACACATGTATAGAAAAATTCACATTAGTCTATATAATTTTTCTATCTAATAAAATCATTCTAAAACATCAAAACATTTTATATTACTTGTAAGTAACTGAAACTATCTAAAATGACTTCCCACACTTTTATATGAATGATTAATCTCTATCACCAAATATTTATCAATTTCATTTTCTAATGAAAATACACAGACTTGTTAAGAATTTAAAAAATCTGTTAAATAATAAAAATCCAATAATTTAAGAAGTTTAATTATTAATTTATTTTAAAATAAAAGGAAAATAATGAAATCATTCAAAAAATATGAAATTATTAAAAAAATTATGGCAAAATGACAAAAGATGCCCCCAACGTTTGCATGTTTTGTCATTTGGCCTCCTATTCTTTTTTTTGGTCCAAATATGCCCCCAACGTTTACTTTTTTTGTCATTTAACCCCCTATTCTTTCTTTTGGTCCAAATATGCCCCCAACGTTTCATTTGTAGTCCAAATATGCCCCCAACGTTTCAATTTGGTCCAAATATGCCCCCGTTAGATGGAAACTGTCAGTCAACTGACGTTCAACAGCTGATGCTGACTGGACTTGCCACGTATTAAGATCTGCTGATGTCACATCAAAATTTTTTTATAAGCCGTTGACCGTCAGTTGATTGACAGTTTACATCCAACAGGGGCATATTTGGACTATGAATGAAACGTTGGGGGCATATTTGGACCAAAAGAAAGAATAGGGGGCCAAATGACAAAACAAGCAAACGTTGGGGGCATATTTGGACCAGAAAAAAGAATAGGGGGCCAAATGACAAAACATGCAAACGTTGGGGGCATCTTTTGTCATTTTGCCAAAAATTATATAATAATTCGAAAATCTTAATTTTTATAGAAAACTACGAGGTAGGAATAACTAAAACTGAATGTTTTCATAAATAATTTTAAATAGATTTCAATGAATTTAATTTTAATGTAGATACTAATTATAGACATGACATTAAAAATAATTATAAATATATTTATATTTATAAATTTGTGTACTAGATTAATTAATGATTTTAAATGAAGTACTCTAGCATTAACGAGGGTATACATGAAATTTTGAGGAAAAAATGTCTAAATTGATGTCTTTTTAAGTATTAAGGGATAAATTTATTAAATTATTTTGAATTAGTAAAACTTTAATAATTGATTGACCGAATTTTAACTTAATTAATAAGTGTGACCTCTGATGAAGTTTATCGTATTTTTTATGGTAGGTCAAGTGACCTACCTTGACCTGTGGTAGATACGCCTATGCTCTAAACCTAATTTGTTATATTCACAACGTTAAGATTTGAACTCCAAACTTACTTGAGGAATTTAATATTTCATCGAATTTAACCAATTGATAATCGATCCAAACCAATTTTTTAATAAAAAAATGAATCATTGATTATTCTCATTTGTTGATTTTCACAGGAGGAAAGAACAGAATCAAGTACACTAAAGTTGTAAACCAGCTGGTCAGACAACGTAAGATGTGTTTTGTTTGATAGATTAGGTTTACTTTATTAAGGTCAATAAAATATGCCAAAGCCTAATTTGTGTGGTATAATTTTTCTCTGCCGGTTGGACTATTTTTATCATAAGAATATTTTCCAAATTTATTGCATTTTCATATTTGAAAGCAAGTAAATAGGGAGGGAAACCAAAAGTTATCACTATACATTATTTTTGTTAGAACTTAGAAATAGTACATAGTCCTGACTCCTGAGACAGAAGCCAATGTTGACACTAGGCTTAACCTTCGGTCCAAAATCAACTAATCTTAAATGGGCTAAATTGAGTTCAATCTTCATGATAAATTTTAGGTCCAATGACCCCGAACATGTCATCACTCTCCGCCCAATTAATGTGGGACTAGAGCTGTTGATTATATTGTACTATATATTCTTAATTTTATATTATTTTAGGTTTAAATCATTTGAATTTATTAGTCTGTTTTTTAATAATACGTCGGCTGAATTTATTAGAAAACAAAATATAGAAACATCTCAAAAAAAATTAAAATGTAGCTAAAAACTAACAAAATAAAGTAAAATTAAATTAAAAAACTAGAAAATGAAACATCATATCAGCAAAACAAGCGTCCAATGAGCTGCAACGAAAACGATAGATGAAACACTGGAGAAAGGAAGCATGAAAAAAATTCTTTGTCTCTATCCACCTACACGGTTAAGGATTGAAGTAGAACGATGAGCGGAACCAACAATGTTGCAGGTTGCTTTGCAAAACAAATATGACTGTATCGATCAAATTACTAAAAAAATACCAACAACTATAAATCAAAACCGAGCGTCATGAGAAATTTATCTACGAACGTAAATCTACCACAAAAGTAAGCGAAAACATGACATAAAATAGAAGCATGACACGAAGAAGAAAAAAAAACATATCACAAAGGTATATAAAAACTAAAAAAAAAATAAAAATTAAATATAAAAAATATGAGAAGAAATACCAACAGTCGGCGATCAATACTAAAACTAACACCGACCGGCCAAAAATGGAAGAAAGAAAAACGGTGCTCCTAAGGTTTTGAGATTATAGAGAGCGGCGCTTGTCCATAAGCTTTATCAATCTTGTTTTTTAGATTAAATCATTCGAATTGAGTTGGTTTAAATAATTTGGATTGTTGCTTACTATGATCAGATTTGTTGCAAACAAACGGTAGCAACTTTTGTTCCCACATTAAGGAAAGAGCACAAATAGGAAATTTCCTTGGCATGGTTTAAGATATATTCATTCGCCTACAGGGACGAACGCAAGACTTTAGATTAGAAGGGCGAACTTATAAATTTTTAGGGGAGTAACCTTATAAAAATTAAGGAGGGTAGAAAGAGATTTTCAATAAAAAATACATAAAAAAATTTTAATTTTTTTTAAATTATATAGAAATTTTAAGTTTTTAGAGAGCGACTGCCCCGCCAGCCCCAATCGGTCCATCCCTGTATCGTCTATGTCTATTCGTATACTTTGAATCTGCTTGAGAAAGAGAAACCATGGAAAATTCAGTACGTCGTGTCAAATTCGTCCAACTTTATACTATTATTTATGTATTAAACTGAAAAATGAACATAGATTTTGTAATTTACAATGGAAACAAGTGATAGATAAGCTGTCACGGTGCTGAGATTTGAGACATACCTAACACCAATCAAAGCATGAAATTATTGACATTTTTAACCAATCAAACATCCAATATTCAAGATGCATTTAATTTCTTTTTCTGTAAAAATTCAAACTCGAAATAAACTCGATTTGCACTTGAAATGTTCATGCTATAACTACCATTGCTTGGTGAAGCATTGAAGGCCAAAAAGGCTAGAATGAAATCAAGAACCTACATAAGACATGTCAAACCAGACTAGCAGCATCAGGCAAACCTTGATGATGATCACTTTCTCTGGCCGAACCCGACGGCGGCCGACGGTTATTATTCGGCCTCTTTATGGCAACATTAGCCCGGCAAATTGGACAATTATCGTGATTGTTAAGCCACAAATCGATGCAAATAGCGTGGAACGAGTGCTTGCAACCATTCAACTGCTTTACTTCTTCCCCATCAGCAAACACAGATAAACAAACGGGGCATTCGTTTCCGATATCCTTGGAATGCGTCTCTTTTCGGTATTTAAGACCCGAAACCGGCTCCCTTCTGTCGATTAGTTCGACAGAATTCCCGTGGTTGTCCCTCGGAGGCTCGCCGGAGCTGTCTTGATGTCGTTCCCCGGAAGACCAAGGGGGGCACTTGACGGTGAAGAAGAAAGCATAGACTATAGCTGGGATCGTTATGACGGCCATAAGGGCGAGGATGAATTCGAGTGGCGATAAATAGACGCTTCTCGGTGCACCCGGGAACGGTGGCGGTGGATTGATGGTTACTATGGTGATGTTTCCGTGTTGGTCTATGGGGTATATTTGGGGTGATGAGGCGAATGGTAACGGCGGAGATGGGCTGAGGATGGAACTGTTGGTGGTGTTATCGGGCTGAGTAAGTGGTGGCGGTGATGACGGTAGAAAGAAGGCCGGTGAAGGTGGCGACGGAGGTGGCGGTGGCCTGATTACAGTAGGTGAGTTCTCCATGATAAGGAGAGGAGAGGGGGAAGAATATGGTGGTAAAAGATATAGTTGATGCTATATGTTTATTATTTGTGCTGATGTAATTTATTTTTTATAATTTTCAAAAGCAATAATTGAGGAAAAATGTAAGGTTGTGGTAGGGACAACTTTCTTCTAACATCATGAATGCAACGCATGTTACCACACTTGAAATATGTAATCAAATAATAATTAAAAATAAGAATTGATACATATATATGAATATATATATATATGAGTTAAAGATCAACTAACACAGTGTAAAACTTTTTAAGTTTTATACTTTTTTTAGATCGTTGGATGAGTGAAATGGATGAATGAGATTAACAGTAAATAATATGTGAAGATTATCACTTGAGAAAAAAAGAGTAATGAGTTAATCTAAGTCATCCATTCCCCCCATCCAACGATCCAAAAAACATGTAAAACTTAAAAGCTTTACACTGTATAAGTTGATCCTAACTCATATATATATATATATATGTGTGTGTGAAAGCTATACCCATCTAATGTGATAGCTGAATTTTAAAATGTAATTAAATTGATTTTGAAACAAATAACACATGATACAAAATGATTTTAGGGAATTAAAGAGTAGATTCAGTGATAAAAACAGTGTGTTCCATTCAGATGATTTAGATTTTAGCAGTGTAGTTTCCAGGCGTGTAAATTTAAAACTATGATCATCAAAACAATCCCAGCGAAGATCAAAGTAAATCTTTATTACAGTAATAAATGTTGGGTGTAATTATAAGATATATTGTACTTTCAAGGAGAGAATTCAAATTTGAATTTTGGAGACGATATTGTTAGAAGGGAGAACTATGAATCCCGAACTGTAGAACAATGTTTTGATATGATAATTGAAAAATATTTTGACTAAATTAAAAGGAATATAAAATATGTTTTTAGTCAAAAACACCTTGAAAATATGTTTAAGGGTTTTACAAGGCTTTGAAATGATTTAAAATACATTTAAAGTAGTCAAAACCATGCTTTAAGTGTAACCGTAACGATATTGTAGGGTACCGTATCGATACCCTTTAGGGTTTTAACTACAGTAATTTTCCAGTAGCCAAAATCCGTACCGATACGCTTAGCTGTATCGATACGGTGTGATTTAAAATAGCCCAACGGCTAGTTCGCATACAAATACGGTTGTATCGCGTACCGATACGCTCAACGGTCATTTTTCCCACGGTCTTTTAAATTGCAGGACCGTATCGATACGCTTACTAGGCGTATCGATACGCACCAGCTGAAGTGCTCAACGACTACTTTCTTATCGGGACCGTATCGATACAGTTTGAGGAGTATCGATACGCCAAGCTGCAAAACTGCATTTATGGTGGGAAGTAAAGGCTCCAACGACTCCAAAACAACTCCAACGGTCCTTAACGACTATAAACTCAATTAAGAGTATAAAAGGGACCTCCAAGCATCAAAAGATGGTTAATGCTTCAATTGTTACAACATTATGATGTCAAATTGTCTTTAGAGCTTGTGGAGAATAATTTCTTGTATCTTATTCATAAAACATATAGGGCTATATATACAAATCTAATTTACCTAAACTAGGTAACATAATATATAACATTAATTACAATATATTCTAGCCTAATAAATAGCCTAGATATTAGCCTAAGAATCTGTAACACTCCCCCTCAAGTTGGATCATAGATATTAATCATGTCTAACTTGTTACATAGATAATTGATTCGAATTCCATTGAGAGCTTTGGTGAAGATGTCTCCTAGTTGTTCTCCGGTTTTCACATAACCAGTAGATACCAAACCTTGTTGTATCTTTTCGCGAATAAAGTGACAATCAATCTCAATGTGTTTCGTTCTTTCATGAAAAACTGGATTAGAAGCAATGTGTAATGCAGCTTGATTATCACACCAAAGTTTTGCAGGTATTGAAGCTTTAATTCCAATCTCACCGAGGAGCTGATATATCCATATAATCTCACATACGGACTTGGCCATTGCTCTATATTCGGCTTCTGCACTAGATCGTGAGACTACGTTATGCTTTTTTACTCTTCCACGAAATCAAGTTTCCTCCAACAAACACACAATATCCTGAGGTGGATCTTCTATCCTCCTTGCATCCTGCCCAATCCGAGTCGGAAAAATATTCAATTCTAGTATGACCATGATTGCCATATAGAATTACACGCCCAAGAGCACTTTTCAGATAACATAAAATTTGCTCTACTGCTTTCCAATGATCAACAGTCGGTGACGACATATATTGACTCAGAACACTCACTGGAAAAGATATATCAGGACGCGTCACCGTGAGATAATTTAATTTACTGATAAGTCTTCTGTACCTTTCAGTGTCATCAAATAATTCACCTTCTTTAGTTAACTGTAGATTAGGGACCATTGGCGTACTACAAGGTTTGGCGCTCAATTTCCTTGTTTCTAATAAAAGATCAAGCACATACTTCCTCTGAGACAGGAAGATTCCTTTTCTATTTCTGTTCACCTCAACCCTCAAGAAGTATTTCAACGTCCCCAGATCTTTAGTGTGAAACTGAGTATGGAGAAAAGACTTCAGTGAAAAAATTCCACTAGTGTCATTACCAGTGAGTACAATAGCATCCACATATACGACTAGTAGAATAGTGCCCCCATCAGACTTTCTAAAGAAAACAGAATGGTCTGATTCGCTTCTTTGCATCCCGAACTTTTCAATAGCCTGACTAAGCTTACCAAACCAAGCCCGAGGACTCTGTTTCAAACCATATAAAGATTTCTTCAAATAACATACTTTCCCAAACTCCCCCTAAGCAACAAACCCAGGTGATTGCTCCATATACACCTCCTCCTGAAGATCACCATGAAGGAAAGCATTCTTGATATCCAACTGATGCAAAGGCCAATCAAAAATTGCTGCAAGGGAGATAAATAGCCTGACAGAAGCAAGTTTGGCAACATGAGAGAAAGTATCATAATAATCCACACCATAGGTCTGAGCATATCCCTTAGCAACGAGACGAGCTTTCAAACGATTAAGAGATCCATCAGGATTAAATTTAACAGTAAACACCCACTTACATCCAATAGCTCGCTTACCGTTAGGCAAAGAAACCAAAGTCCACGTGCCATTGACATCTAGAGCAGTCATTTCCTCAAGCATAGCCGCATGCCATCCAGGATGAGATAATGCCTCGCTAACAGTTTTAGGGACAGGAATAGTATCTAGGGATATAACAAAGGCACGAGAAGAAGAAGACAAACAATTATAGGAAACAATAGAGAAAATGGGGTTAGTACAAGCACGTTTACCTTTCTGAAGAGCAATAGGAAGGTCAAGATCAGCAATACGAGGCGAATCTGATGACGAAGATATTGGCTCATCATGACATGAATCTGGAACATCTGGAACGTTTGTAATTGGGTCGGAAGGGGGTGGTTGTGGCCGACGAGTATAGATGTTTTTTTATGGGGGGCTTGACAAAAGTGGGCGGAACTATGGAGGATGAGGACAACTCCAAAGGTGATGGGACCTGATAAAACAAGAAATCCTCGTCCTCCTGAGCGATAGACCCTAAAGAAAACAGAAAAGGTTTGTGTTCCAAAAAAGTAAAATCAGCAGACACAAGATACCTACCTAGACCCGGACAATAACAACAATACCCTTTTTGACCACGTGAATACCCCAAAAACACACATCTCAAAGACTTAGGATCAAGTTTTGTGACTTGAGGACGGACATCCCGAACAAAACAAATACAACCAAAAATTTTCAGGGAGAGGGAAAACAATTTTTTAGTGGGGAAAAGAGTATGAAAAGGGATGTTACCCAACAAAACTGAAGAAGGCATACGATTGATCAAAAAACAAGCTGTGGAGATGGCATCAGCCCAAAAACATTTTGGAACCTGCATTTGAAATAGCAAAGCTCGGGCTGTTTCAAGGAGATGTCTATTTTTGCGTTCAGCAACACCGTTTTGAGAAGGGGTGTCAACACAAGAAGTTTGATGGAGAATACCGTGCTCAAGCATATATTTCTGAAAAGGACCTGAAACATACTCTTTTGCATTATCACTTCTCAAGTTTCGGACATTCGTACCAAATTGGGTTCGAATCTCAGCACAAAAAGAAGAGAAATGAGTAAATAATTCTGAGCGAGATTTCATTAAATAAAGCCATATCATTCGAGAATAATCATCAACAAAAGTAACAAAATAACGAAAACCAGGTTTAGAAGTAACAGGACTAGGACCCCAAACATCAGAGTGAACTAACTCAAATGGAGCAGAAGCTCGGTTATTGACTCTAGGACTGGAACTAAGGCGATGGTGTTTAGCAAACTGACAAGACTCACAATCTAAGGATTTTAAACTAGAAAATTGAGGACAAAGTTTCTTTAAAGAAGGTAGAGAAGGATGACCCAATCGACAATGTTCTTCAAAAGGATTGACAATTCCAGTGCAAGCAACAGGTTCTGGAGCATGGGTGTCAAGGATGTAGAGACCATTAGACTCATGCCCTTTACCAATAATCTTCTTCGTCAAAAGATCCTGAAACACACAATAACCAGGAAAAAATGAGACACAACAATTAAGGGTTTTTGTAAGTTTACTAATTGACATCAGATTAAAGGATAAATATGGTAAACTCAAAACAGAGGACAAAGTAAGAGAGGGAGTGGGGTACGAAGTGCCAGAGCCAATAACAGAAGATGTGGAACCATCGGCTAAAGTAACAGGATTGATAGAAGGATGGGTTGTAAAATGAGAAAGAAGATTGGGGTTACCTGTCATGTGGTCCGTGGCACCAGAATCAATGACCCACTTGGAAGAGGTGGAAACAAGACATGTGTTGGGTTTACCTGACTCAACAAGGGCAGAAACAAGACCGGAAGGATGCTTGACAGTGTCTTGAAGGTGAAGAAGCTTGGCATACTCATCCGCATATATCGTAACAGCCGATGAAGAAGTGTCTACACTAGAAGCAACATGGGCAGACGAAGTTTTCTTAAACTGCAGCTTCCGGCAATCACGCTTGGTATGTCCCGGTTTGTGACAATAATGAAAGATAACTGCACTGTGATCCGGACTACGAACTCCAAACTGTGGATCGCTTTTGGTAGACCCCGACCCCATGGAACGACCAGGACCACTACTCTTGAAATGTTGCTTGCCGGAGTTAGAAGGAAGAGCACGACTGAGCAGAACACTGCCATGTTGTGGGGATGGAGTAGGCAAAGAATTCTCAGTACGACGTACCCTCCGAAAAACATCATCGAGGCTGGAGATCTCGGAACCAGAGAGAATCTGAGATTTAGCAGTCTCAAATTCTGGTAGAAGACCAGCTAGAAAACTCATAACCGCCATTTGCTCTCGCTGACTACGTTGGACCTCGATATCAGCACTAAAAGGAAGCAACATATTAAGCTCTTCATACGTTTTTTTGAAATCCATAAAATAATTTTCCCGATTACGCCTTTCTATGGACAGACATTTGACTGATGATCCTCCGGCAGATCGGCGGACGGCGGTTCCCGTGGTACGGGCGGTGTCGACTGAGAAGCCTCCGAAGGTGGCCGGTGAAGAACGACCAAAAAAGTGGCTTTAGGTCAAAACCCTAACAACCAAAAAAAAAGCCTAATAATTTTAATTGTATTCGAAAGAACCTAGGACAACTGATACCATGTAGAGAATAATTTCTTGTATCTTATTCATAAAACATATAGGGCTATATATACAAATCTAATTTACCTAAACTAGGTAACATAATATATAACATTAATTACAATATATTCTAGCCTAATAAATATCCTAGATATTAGCCTAAGAATCTGTAACAGAGCTATATTTGCATATTTCTTGTATAGACAACACCAGTGAGCTAAACATTGTCAAATTTGCTCAACTGTTTAGGTTTTTGGTGAGTACTTAATAGTGCAAACAAATACATATTAGAGGGATTTCAAGTTTGCTTAGAATTTCTCTTGTAAGAGAGTGCTTGATCAAGCTTTGGGTAGAAAAGTTGATCGTTGTAACGGTTTCCTCCTAATCCGAGAAAAGTGGACGAAATTCTTAGTGAATTTGGTTGAAATCTTTAGTAGGAAGCTAAGGTAGTGGATGTAGGCTTTGGGTTAGAAAGCCGAATCACTCTAAATTCTTGTGTTCAATTCTTATCTTTTAACTTCCATTTAAACACCCAAAAATTAACATTCTCCACCACTTGGCAAGCATCTCGGTTGTGACCATCGAGCTCAACACGAACATAGACCATAAAATGAAAAAAAAAACTATACCAAAAATAAATAAATCTTTATTACCATATATTTATATGTGTCAATTCAAATTATTAATAGAAAATTGGCTACACTAAAAAAACTTCATTTTCAAAGTAAAAATAAAAATCACATGAACTTATTAATTACGTAAAGCTAACAATACTATTAATAAACATTGAACTTTTTTAGTTAAATTATAAAGTACTAATAAATGGTAAACTTATTAATAAGAAATTATGAATTTCTTTTCTTAAATATGAAATTATGAATTTCTTGAAAATATATTTGTTAATTAAATTTATAAATACTACAATTGATCACGTTTGGTTTGTAAATGAAAAATAACTATTTTTTATTAATAAAGGGATACTATGGTAGGCCTCGTTAAAAATCTCCCTAACCTAAATGGAGGAAAAGAGTACCCACCATAGCATTACAGAAAAGCGGGAACGACCCGACACAGAACAATCAAATTAAACAACAGGACTAGGTAAGTCCTCATGTAGCAAAGCAAACACCGCATCCAGCGAGGCACAATAATAATTCGCTTCATACCCATTCCAAGGACCCAATTTAGCAAGGACATCGGCAACGCGGTTAGCATCCCGAGATATATGACGAATCTCGCACGTATTAACCCTCGCTAGTAAGCGACGAACGGAACCCAACAGAGATAACTGACCAACGCCTCCATGCTTCTTTTGCAACAAGCGAACCACCTCAAGACAATCAGATTCAATTATCACCGCCACAACATTACGCTTTAACGTGTATATCAATCCCTCATGTATCGCCCAAAGTTCCGCTTCAAGAGCATTACAACGACCTATAAATTTCGAGAAACCACCAATCCAACTACCCGTAGAGTCGCGGATAACACCCCCACATGATGCAAGACCCTCAATTCGATTGCATGCACCATCCACATTAAGCTTCCAAGAGCCGCCGGGCGGTGGAGTTCAATACTGATGACGTCTCGCACTAGCCGTCGACTCTTCCCCAACACCTCGTCGCAGCACTGCACGCCGACTCGCCAAGGCACGAATCGCCTCTTGCACCAGCCGTCGACTCTTCCCCAACACCTCGTCAGCACTTGGAGCAACGTTACTAAAGACCAATCTGTTCCTCGCCAACCATAGCTTACATATAATCGACCCAAACAGCAGCCCCCACTGTTCCTCTTCGCTGCAAACAGCAGCACCAGACTACAGATTCGCAGCAACCCACGCATCTGTTGGACATGTGAAAAACCACCGTTGGCTTGCAGCTAGAATCAACCGCAACCAGAGATCCTTCACCGTTGGACAGTGGCGGAACACATGGTCGATCATCTCGTCGCTATGTCCGCACGCCAAACATGCTGCCGTGTCCGCAAGGTGCCTTCGAACACGTTCACTATTGGTCAATACACGACCCTTACATAATAACCACAAAAAAGACGGATACGCTGAGGCCCCATGAACTGCTGTAGCTGCTTCCAAATACTACATCCGTTGTCTTCTATTTCTGCACGTTTTGCTGCATAGGCTGATTTCACCGAGAAGCTCAAGTTTACATTCCAACGCCATCCAATTGCGTCTACTACATCAGTTGCATCAGGAGGTTTTACGGCTGCAATCCTATCGACAATGTCCATAGGTAACACATGCTGGATTCGATCAAAATCCCACTGCCCCTCGTCAATTTTCATATCCTGCAGCGAGACGAAATGATGCTGCTGATCACTCGGGATTGCAGCAACTCCCTCAAGTGGACCAACATCACAGATCCAATTGTCGCGCCAAAAGTCGATGCACTCTCCATTACCAACTCTCCACACTAGCCCCTCCCGTACATCCAACCAAACCGACGACAAGGCCCGCTACAAATGGGAACAATTTCGCCTAAATAATGTATCCGGTATGATTTCATTACACTTATACTTAGCGCGAAGAAAACGTACCCAAAGCTGTCCCCGCTTCTCAATTAAATTGAAAGCAATTTTCATTAAGAACGCATCATTTTGCTCCCTCAAACATTTAAAACCCAAACTTCCCAACGAAGAAGGCTTACATAATTCCTCCCAATTCAACAAATGCACCCCTTTCTTACCGTTAGAATGCCCCCAGATAAAGTTACGTATCAATCGCTCAATCTCATCGCACACACCCAAATGCAATTTTGTCGATTGCATTGCATAGTACGACAAAGTAGATAATACTGCTTTTGCAAGAGTGACACGTTCCGCAAAAGATAAGTACTTAGCCTTCCACCCCGATAACCGATCACGCACTTTCTGAACCAAATAAGCATATGTCGACTTAGAAACCCGTTGATGTAACATAGGAACTCTGAGGTAGTGTCCAAGGTCAGTCACTTCCGAAAAACCAACCACAGTGCTTAAAGCCCGTCGTAAATCAGTATCCACATTCTTGGAGAAAAATATATTTGATTTTTGCACACTAACCTTCAGGCCGGAGTACTTACAAAAGTTTATCAGAACCTCCCGAATCATATCCAATTGTTCCAGCGACGCCTCCGCAAAGAGAACCATATCATCCACAAACATCAAATGGGAAATTACCGGGCCACGCCTAGAAGTACAAAAACCTTTCCACTGACCCAAAACCACTTTCTGATTAATCGCCTGACTAAAACGTTCTATGCAGAGGACAAAGAGGTAAGGCGAGATGGGGTCCCCTTGCCGAATACCCCTAGTAGGCATGAAAGACTCTGTCACAGCACCATTCCAGATTATTTGAGTTGAAACACTAGATACACATTCAAGAATAAGATTTCGAATGCCCGAAGGAAAGCCAATATCCTGCAATGTGTCATCAATGAACGCCCATTCCAGTCTATCATATGCTTTTTCCAAATCGATCTTCAAAGTCATCCATCCTCGCTTTCCGAATTTCCTTTTCATAGAGTGAACAATTTCCTGTGCAATTATAATATTATCAGATATAGCTCGCCCAGGAACGAAACTCGTTTGGCTATCCGAAACCCAACTCGATAAGAAAGGCTTTATACGGTTAACCACCACCTTGGTCACAGTTTTATTCAGAATGGTGCAAAGACTTATAGGTCGAAACTGGCTCATCGTTTCAGGAGAAGTAACTTTAGGGATTAAGACCATAAGTGTTCTATTAATAGATGATGGAAACGGCTCTCCTTCGAAGAAACTCCTTATACATTGGCACACACTCTGCCCCACAATGTCCCAATTTCGCTGATAGAAAGTTGCATGCATCCCATCTATACCTGGAGCTTTCCACGGATCCATATCAAAGATTGCCGATTTAATTTCAACATCCAAAATCGGGCCACTTAGAGATCGACGCACATGGTCGCTCATGCTGGGAAACATACCTCGGATATGATACTCCCCAGTGCAACTCGTATCAACTGTAAATAAAGTCCTGTAGAACTCGATCGCCTGCTTACGTAAAACCTCCTGATCAGTGCTCCAGCTTCCGTCGCTCAACTTGAGAGCTACAATTGCGTTTGCCCTTCTACGCGCCATTGTCGAAGCATGGAAGTAACGAGTATTCCTGTCGCCTAGCAAAATCCATCGACTCTGCGATTTTAGGAACCACAAAGATTCTTCCTCCTCTAGAATAATGTCTAAATCAGCCCGCAACTTATGCATTAACTCAATCAAAAAATCCGACGGATGCCTCCTCAAGGCCATATCAGTACCCCGGAGCCGTGCTAACACCCTCCTTTTCTTTCGTCCAATGTGACCAAATTCTTTCACATTCCAGCGTTTCACAACATCCTGAAACCGCTGAACATTATCAACCACCGAGTACGAGTTATCCCAGAAAGACTCAAGCAACGACTTGAAGTTCGGATGCTCCTGCCAAGCAGCCAAAAACCGGAAAGGTCGCGACTCGTTAGTACCCCTTGCGCTACCCGGCTGAACAAAGAGTGGACAATGATCGTTGCCGACCCAATCCAAATGCACAACAATCGACATTGGGAAATCCACGAACCAAGCGGTGTTGGCTAAACAAAAATCAATCCTCTGATATAGGTTACCCCTACACCATATAAACTCATCCCTCTTATAATTCATCTCAATCAGCTCATCACTAGTAATAAAGTCCCGAAAAAGAGTACTAATTCCTAAAATGGCACTTGATCCCCCACAGCGCTCCTCTTTGCGAATGATAGCATTAAAATCTCCACCTAATATCCACGGTACATCATCCCCCGAATTTAAATGAATCAATGTATCCCACAGATTCCGTCAAACACTCGCATTAGGACTTGCATACACGGCCGTAAAGAAAATCCATTTATCCTCGTTAACCTCCCGATATTTCCCATACACAAACTAATTGGAGATTGAGATAAAGACCACATCTAAACCATCCCGCCACAAAAGCCAGATACCACCACTAAAACCTCGCGCTTCCATGCGAAAAGAATTTGAAAAACCAAACCGTTGAATCACTCTATCCGCTTCCCCATAACTTACACGCGGCTCAAACAAAGCAACCACATGCGGATTGTTAGCCCTCACAAAACTCTTAAAGTGACAGCGAAACTAAGCGCTCGTCGCACCCTGAGTATTCCAAAACATAATAGTAGTCATTTAAAACAAAGAAAAGAGAAAATGGACCTTACTGAGCGGAAGGAAGATTTTCCTTCCCATCACACAAACCATGTCCCGCGCTAGATTCTACACCTACACTGACATTCTGCACATTCCCACTCCTTCCATTATTCTCAGCTTTTCCTAACCCAGGGGCTAAGCTTGTCCAATTTAGACGAAAAAGATTGAACTCATTCTGTCAACACAGGACGAGGCGGCACCTGTGGTTCCGCCTTTTTGGAAACCTTTAAACTTTTCTTATGCACTGCCTTTATAGTCGCTCCGCCCTTACCCGGGCTTAATCCATGATTCAGTCTTGCCGTCGACTTGAAATCATGATTCCCTTCCACAATCGAAAAAGCTCTGTGGGCGCCTGATACAATCCCCAGCGTGTACTCAACAGTGTGTGATTCCATGCCCGCAACAGATGGGACCACACGCATGTCCTCAGTCCCGACGACCTCTGAATTGCCCCGCCCATCGACATTAGTTACATCCTTAAGTTGCTCACGATCCACAGTCCCATCCAAAATCCCATCCGACATAACGCCCTTGCCTTTATCAACATGCCCTGCAACAATGCCCTCACCTTTAGCTTTCGCCCCCAAGTTACCATCGCCACTAGCAACACGATAGCCCGCAATTGTCCCAATTCCTTTGTTACTGCTTGACCGAACATCCACACCCTTTCTACTCTGTATCGTCCATTTAGCTACTTGCGTAGCTAAATTCTCACGCGGCCTATTGCCTCCAACTTCCTTACCTTGCCCCTTAATCGGCATAGCAATAGAGTCATTCCCTAAACCATCCTCATCGTGAACTTCCCCAGGGCATTAAAGCGCGAGCCGCTACGGTCATTCCGATTGCCATCATCCATGTTCCCTACAGTCCTTGATGTTCGTCTACGTTGCCGATCAACTACCATCCAAGGCCCAAACAAATTATCCTCGGATATCACTTCTTCAGACATCGCACTAGAGGTAATCGCTTCCGATTGTTTCCCCTCTACGACCCAGCAATCATTAGCACTAATCCCACACAACTCTTGTGAATGACCATACCTACCACACTTGAAACAGATTAACTGGAGGCCCTCATATTCGAGCTTTTGAACGAAGCCATAAATACCAATACAAGACAACAAAGGTTTATTGAGATCCATCGCCACAACTAGGCATGCAAAACGGCCTCGTTCACCCAAAGACGTATTGTAATCAATCTTAATAACACGTCCGATAACATCAACAATCCTTCTGAACAGAGCCTTCGAATAATAACGGTATGGAAGCCCCGGTAAGCGAATCCACACCACTACTTGGGAAGGATGCTTTTCCGATGTCGAAAAATTCCTCGACCACGACTGCACTGTTAAGTAGCATCCAAACAAGGTCCAAGGACCACCCGTAAGCACCTTAGTGTAGTCATCAACGGACTCAAACTTAACTAAGAAATAATTGTTATCCAAGTCGATAACCTGAAAATTCTTCTCTATTTTCCACAAGGCGTGAACGCGATTTACCAAGGTCTTGAATCCAATCGCCCGCCCAAGAGGACAGACTATAATAGTTCGTTGCATGCTTTCATCAATTCTTGAGTGAACTCTCACGGAGAAAGTGATTTTAGGAAACACGCCACTTCGATCGATCAAAAAAACGGTATCCAACACCTCTATACCGTCTTCGGAACCACCTGCCGTAACATGTCCACCGTCGGCCGCCACACCCGCCACCGTGGCCGTATACAACTTCTTAGGACCATCAATGACCGCCTCCTGCACCTCCATCGCAACAGACTCATCCCCTCCATTCGCTACTGCCCTATTCCCAGAATCGATCACAAGTTCCGTCTCACGGACCTTCTTCGTCGCTGGCTGTTCTTCCATCATGACGGGAGACCCTAGCCGCTCCAGCGATGGCGGCACCACAACCTCCACCCTTCCCGGCGGTTGGCCACCGGAGTCGTCGTACAACGCTGCAGGCGGCCGCCCATGCTGCTCCGATAACGTAGGAGGAAACGTGAAACTCATGCTAAGGTTTTTGTATACGGGTAAACTAAAATTATTTTCTTACTTGATTGGGAATAAAAATAACTATTTTAATTAAATTAAAATGATTGAAGAGTAGAATATGTGGTTATTATTTAATATAAAATCCATAAATATATAGTCGGTCAATATGTCAGACAATATTAATTATACAAAAATATATAAATACTCTTACCTTTAATTGTATTTTATTTACGAATTGTATGTACCAATTTTAAGGAAAACATAAAACGAAATGAAATAATAAAACATCGAAAATTTTAAAAATATTTAAACTGATTCATATGTGTGGTGCAAAATATAAACTCACTAATTAAGCTAATAAAATACCGAGTTGCTATTGACAATCAAAAGTCAATTGCTCCTATTAAAAATAGAATATATATATTTGTGTAAAAAAAATTACGTTCAAAGTTGAAGCATACAATTACTAATTAATTTCAATTAGTAAAGACAAAATTACGTTCAAAGTTGAAGTATAAGCTACTAGTTCATGTTTTTCTTTCTCTTTCTGGGGATTTTGTTCCGATAGTCGCTCTTTATTTGTTCGATGGAGGTGTTTATTCCCGACGATTGAGATCTTGGCTCGGGTGTGCTTTTGTGAGGGAGAAGACGAATTGACTTGGGTAGTTTAGTTTGCGTCGGTCGGGGTCCTCCATTTTTGATGTTTCTTGCTCGATCGTTTCTTATGTAGATTCGAAGGCGGTTGATATTGAAGGTTGCTTGGTTGGATCCGTATGTCAAAGTCGGGGACTTTCCTGTCGACGGCTAAGGCTCTTCTTCTAAGAAGAAGATTGGGACGTTTGAAGCTCATAGGTTATTTCGGCCTTCTCTTAGAGTGTTTCTGCCACTTTTTTTGTCGTTTAAGCTTTCTCTGCCGTTGACCCACCGGTGACGCGAGCTATTTACTTTCGATATTGTAAAGTCATCTCTGACTAATGAGCTCTTTCAGTTCATGTTACCAAGTTCCTGAAACTGACTATGACGATCAAAAAATGTATCAAATGATAGATAAAAACTTACCGACAAACAAAAAACATATCATAAAAATAGACGAAAGCAAAATGCTTTAATATATAAAATGAAGAATAAAATCAACACAAAAATAATATATTATTTAGATGTAAATGAAAAATAAGTAAAAAAAAGAGAAAGGAAAAAAAAAAGGAGCGACCATACTCAGCCGTCGCCTATGGGGACAAACGGTGGACTTTGTTAATTTTATTTATACAAATAAAATCTTAATATTCTTATAAACTTTTTTTTTTAAAAAAAAAATCCTGTAGTAAATCAAAAGTGTATTTAATTTTGTTTACCCATTTACTCTTTGTTTACCAATCAACTAAAGCTCTTGACCCATGATACTAACGATAATGAACTAACTAGGTCCAATTTATAGTAGGTTCCCAAACCTTGGAAAACTAACAAGTATTAATGAGAAAATTATTTCAGGTATTAGATTTTTTTTCTTTAGAAACGATTTTGATTTAAGATTTAAAGATTTAATTTAGGGTTTAGCGTTTAGTGTTTAAGGTGTTAGATTTTAAGGTTAAAATTTAAGATTTAGTGTTAGGGACTTGTATTTTAACTTTTTAAAGTGAAACTAAACATGCTAGTGGAGTATTTTCGAACTTTTCTTTTGAATTTATTATTCAAAATAAATATTGTTTCTTTTCTCCTTTTTCTTTTGAATTTACTATTCATGAAAAATGTAAAATGCTTGTTGTACCCAAAATTTTTGAACTTTTTACTTTAAAATAAAGATTCTTAAATTTATTTCGGACCATCAATCAAAGATATCATTTTAATAAATCGTATATAACCTCTTAAAATTTTGAATCGTTTCTAGTTTTGATCACTTTTTGATGTACGCATATCTTTTGGGGTTTGTCAAATATTTTATTTTAGGAACTTGTTGTAATTTTAATGTTTTTACGATTTTTAATTTTTTAAAAGAATTAAAAATAATTACACATTTTTAAAATATAAATTCAAAAAATGACTTCTATTTTTTATCACTTTTTAATGGATGCATATCTTTTGGGGTTTGTCAAATATTTTATTTTTAGGAACTTGTTGTAATTTTAATATTTTTATGATTTTTAATTTTTTGAAAGAATTAAAAATAATTACACATTTTTAAAATATAAATTCAAAAAATGACTTCTATTTTTTTAGTTTTTCTAGATTTTTAATATATATATATATATATATATATTAATTTTTGGTTACTTTATAGAGTTTTCTTTTAACATTTCTTACACATAAAAATACATTGATTGTGTCGCATGAGACTTTATTATGAAAAATCAAAAGGGGTAATATGATAGACAAGATGAAAGTTGAGGCCCTAATCTGTCTGAAAAAATAATAGTAAGAAGATCAAAGTAAAAATTTCACTAAAATAAAGGTACCAATTTAGGCATTAAACCAAATATTAAAAATGGAAACTTCATGTAGAAGTAAAATACGGTACCTGGCACTAACACCAGAAATTACGTTTCGAAATTCCAATAACCCAAAAATAGTAAGATGCAAAATTCATGGCTTCGAACAAAATAACCCAAAAACATATTCAAAGCCGAAAAACGAAAATGAGAGAAATTGCTTAGTCGACTTCCTCAATCTTGGGGCCAGCACCGGTTCCTCCAGCGGCTGGGGCGTCCTCCTCCATTCCTTCACCAGCGCCTTGGTACATCTTTGCAATGATAGGGTTGCAGATGCCCTCCAATTCCTTCATCTTGTCTTCGAATTCATCTGCCTCTGCAAGCTGGTTGTTGTCCAGCCACTGGATGGCCTGCTCAATTGCATCTTCAATCTTCTTCTTATCTTCTGCGCCGAGTTTACCACCAATCTTCTCATCCTTCACCGTGTTCCTCATGTTGTACGCGTAGTTCTCCAATGTGTTCTTTGCCTCGACTTTCTTCTTGTGCTCTTCATCTTCTGACTTGTACTTCTCTGCTTCCTGAACCATCTTCTCAATTTCCTCCTTCGAAAGCCTACCCTTATCGTTTGTAATGGTGATTTTGTTCTTCTGTCCGGTAGTTTTGTCCTCTGCAGACACATTCAAGATGCCATTGGCATCAATGTCGAAGCACACGGTGATCTGTGGGACACCTCTAGGGGCTGGTGGGATGCCGGAGAGCTCGAATTTACCGAGCAAGTTGTTATCTTTGGTCCTTGTTCTCTCACCTTCATAAACCTGGATCAACACACCGGGCTGGTTGTCGGAGTAAGTAGAAAAGACTTGCTCCTTCTTGGTGGGAATGGTGGTGTTCCTCGGAATCAAAACAGTCATCACACCACCAGCAGTTTCCAAACCAAGTGACAGTGGGGTGACATCCAAGAGCAAGAGATCCTGCACCTTCTCGTTACCCTCACCACTCAAGATAGCAGCTTGGACTGCAGCACCATAAGCAACCGCCTCATCGGGGTTGATGCTCTTGCAGAGCTCCTTTCCATTGAAGAAATCTTGCAAAAGTTGCTGAACCTTGGGAATTCTGGTAGACCCACCAACAAGTACAACATCGTGGACGCTGCTCTTGTCCATCTTGGCATCCCTCAAACACTTCTCAACTGGTTCCATACATTTTCTGAAGAGATCCATGTTAAGTTCCTCGAATCTAGCACGGGTGATGGTTGAATAGAAGTCGATACCCTCATACAAGGAGTCAATCTCAATGGTGGTTTGGGCAGTGGAAGAGAGAGTTCTCTTTGCCCTCTCACAAGCAGTCCTCAACCTCCTAAGAGCTCTGGGGTTACCACTGATATCTTTCTTGTTCTTTCTCTTGAACTCTTGCACGAAATGGTTCACCATTCTATTATCAAAATCTTCACCTCCAAGGTGAGTGTCTCCAGCAGTGGCCTTCACCTCAAAAATACCCTCTTCAATGGTAAGAAGAGAGACATCAAAAGTACCTCCACCAAGATCGAAGATCAAGACATTCTTTTCACCGACACTGGTAGCCTTCTTGTCAAGACCATAAGCAATGGCAGCAGCCGTGGGTTCGTTAATAATACGCATGACATTAAGACCAGCAATGACACCAGCATCCTTTGTTGCCTGACGCTGAGAGTCATTAAAGTATGCAGGGACAGTAACCACGGCATTCTTAATAGTAGAGCCAAGGTAAGCCTCGGCAATCTCACGCATCTTTATGAGGACCATAGACGAGATCTCCTCAGCCGCAAACTGCTTCTCCTCACCTTTGTAGGAAACAACAATCATGGGCTTCTCACCAGGCCCCGGGATGACCTTGAATGGCCACAATTTCATATCACTCTGAACAGCAGAATCGCTGAATCTACGACCAATCAACCTCTTTGCATCTGCAAATATACATACGCATTAGTTCACCCAAACCAAGTTTAAAAGAGAAAAAAAAATTAAATAAGATAATAACCCCCTTAATATATAAATTATATGAATAACCAATAATAATTTCCCATATAAGAATCACTTGTAAATTTCAAACTATTGATGATATGCAGATTATATCTAATCGTATAAAATAAACACAAGTTGGCAAGATAGACATGGAATTGTTAAATTCATAATCGGAGTTCCAATCTTAAATATACTGCGCAAAAATAACAATCACGTAGAATATTCTGTTTTTACGTGCTGCTAATTTTATTCGAGATATAGACAAGAAAATACATCTTGAATAATATTTCAAATTTGTGAACAGTAGACAGCGAAGAGACGATATTATCAGCGAAACAAAATTGTACACTTTTTAAACTGCTAAGTTTAAGATCAAATAAAACTAGTCTGCGTCTCTGCGACTAACCGAAAAGAATAAAGCAACCGATCTAATAAACAATCAGGCAGTATTAAAGCAAATTAACTCAACTTCAACGGAGTTAAATTCAGATCTGAACGCGAATCTAAGCTCCAGCAAGCAACAACGATTACTCATCAAATCTCTCGCAATCTTAGTAAAGTCCAGATCTAACTTCTAACATTAATCAAATTTAATACATGTAAACTAAACAAAATAGATCCAAAATCAAAATACGAGATCTAGAAAACAGAAGTAAATTCTTAACTAAAAGATAAAGAAACTAAAGTAAAACAGAGCTAAAGCTTACCAAAGACGGTGTTCAAGGGGTTCATGGCGACCTGGTTCTTTGCCGCATCACCGATCAAACGCTCGGTGTCAGTAAAGCCAACATAAGACGGGGTCGTTCTGTTACCTTGATCATTGGCAATGATCTCAACACGATCGTGTTGCCAAACGCCAACGCAAGAGTAAGTGGTACCAAGATCGATTCCGATCGCCGGACCTTCACCTTTACCGGCCATTGTTACTATTCTCTTCTATTTGTTGTGTGAACGGAAACTAATGGAAGCTATGGGGTGGCGAATAAAAGAGGGAAATAGGAAGAACTAGGGTTTCAACTTTCAAGTTAAGGTGCGAAGGAAAAGTAGTTGATTTATATAGAGATTTTATAGGTTCGTTTCCAGAATGTTCTCTTTGAAAATTACGTGATGGGTCCAAGATTGTTTAAACTGTCCATTGAAATATCGCCACGTCGGTAAAAGTGATGGGATCTAGACCGTCCGTTCAATCCTGATAATGATCGAAAAGCGGCATCTAATTACAGCTGTTATCATTGGACAGTCAGCGTCCTAGAAGATTCCTCGCAGAAAAAGAACGCAAGCGTAATAGTCATTCAAGGATTTTGTTTTTTTAATAGTCTTAACATGTAAGTATATGTTATTATTAAATTTTAATTCTTTGTGGATGTACATATATTTTATAGATAAAGTAATTTAAATTTAGGTTTCTTAGAAGGATTAATATCCTATACACTAGCGGTGGAAACTGAAAGTTTTCACAAGCGCCTTAGTTTTAAAATATAGGGAGTTAGTTTAGGGTTTATGGGTTTATGTGTAGGGTTTAGAATTTATGGATAGTTGTTTTAATTTAAGGTTTAGGGTTATAATTTAGGGTTTATATGTTAGGGTTTACTTTTTAGGGTAATATAGTGAGGATTTAGGTTTTAACCTATAAACCCTAAATTATAACCATAAACCTTAAATTGAAATAAATATCCCTAAATTCTAACCTCATACACCTAAACCCCTAAACTCTATATCCTAAACTAACTCCTAATACCATAAAACTAAGGTGCTTGTGAAAATTTTCAGTTTTTACCGCCTGTGTATAGAATATTTATCCTTCTTAGAATAAACATCATCTGTTTTTTTATTGTAATCACTTGTTGGGTTTTTTTAAAGATTTTGTTATTCACAACTGTCAACACGAACTACTAGATTCTTATATTAATGTTTACTTTGTTTTTTTAATAAAATCTAGTATAATGTGATTAATTACATTTTTAAAAGTTGTGTTCGATTAATTTATGGTGTTTAATGTAATTAAATCTTAAAACAATAAATTTTATTGAAAAGCAAATAAGGAGTACTAATGGTAGGCATATATGTATGGTTGTGCAAAAAGTTCCATAAATCGAAACTGAATTCGAAACTCGAAAAAATTGATATGAAAAATTAATTTTGGTAGGTTTTTTTAGAAAAAAATATTATTTCGGTTCGGATACAGTTCGTAATTTTTAAACAAAAGCGGGTAACTGAATCAACCGGTTATATAATATATATTATATAAAATATGCATGTTTATACAATTATATTAACAAAATTTTAGTGCCATTGTTAATTTATTATCTTCCTCAAATATTTTTTTTTGAATATTTTTATTATCTTGGAAAGTAAAAAAAATAGCGGCAATTTCTAATATATTTTCCTCTCAAATATTAGCCGATTTATATTACTTTGGAAAGTAAAAAAATTCAACATCAATTGTCAGTTATTTCCTATTCCCACTTCACGTAGATTAATATTTTTCTTCTTCAAATATTTCAAATTTCAAACCCTAATTTATTTTTCACTAGATTTGATTTTTAATAAGGAAAGTAAAAAAATCATTATCCGAAATGAACCGAATATTTAGGTTAATTGTTCAATCGATTAATCGATTCAATGATTAAGGTTTAGGGTCGAGAATTGTAACGCTTTGAGTTTAGGGCCCGGAAGATAATCGGGTTTGGTTAAACCGATTCGAGTTAAATTATTTGGGAGAAAGCATTTTTAATGAAAACTAAAAGATTTTAAAAGAATAAGGGTAAAAAGAGGATTTTGGAAATTAAATTAAAAAAAAGGGGGTTTAAAATACATTCATCTTCTTCTTCCTCTTTTCACGTTACTTTTGCTCAAGACACTGTTTCTACTATTTCATTAGAGCAAGCACATCACCCAAACAAATTTTCAAGGTAATCTCTCTTTTGTTTTTATTTTTCTTTCCTTAAACTTATTGTTGGTGAAATTTTCCTTAAACCCATTGTTTAAATTTGTTCCAAAATGCTTTGAGTTTAAAAAAGAGAAAAATGAAGGGTTTTTCATTTGGGTTGTTTGATGCCATGTTTAAAGGTGTTTTTAACCTTGTTTTGGTGTCCTAAAAATGTTGGGATAGTGGCTAAATGTAGGGAAACCCGAAACTAGTAAAAAGGAGGGGTTTTTGGAGTTAAAAGTTTGAGTTTTTGGTTTGTTCTTGTGAAGAACTTCGAGCTGATGGGTTCCAGATCTTGGGTAAGTGTTTTGGATGTTGAAAGATGTAGTTTTGATGGTAAATTTGTTGGGTTTTGGCTGCTAGTTGGGTTGAGTCATTTTGATGGTGTTTTCTAAGTGTTTGCGAGTGTGAATCGATTTGGTTTTGATGATAAATGATGAGTTTCTGTGTTGTTGCAAGTCTGGGGGCTTGAATTGGGTCTAATGCACCATTTTTGATTTGGCTCGAAATAGGGGAAACAAGTTTGGGCTCTTTGGACGTGAGACCGGGTAGTTCGGAAGCTTGAATAGGTGTTTCGGCTATCGTTTGGGTTCTACCGGTGAGTGGAAATGTTTTTGAGAGTTTATATTGAGCTTGAAAGGTCAACCTAAGCTCGAGAGTAAGTATTTAAATGTTTACGTTTTACTTTTTCGAAAATTCTTTACCTTAATCTTGTTATGCATGGTTGAAATGAGATGAGATGAATGTGTGTAATTGATTAATGAGTGTGATATTCTATGTTGGCTTATAAGATGTTTGAGTATTGGCAAATATGAGAGTCTTACCGGGTATAATTGGTCGGCCATAGGGTTAGAGTGCACTTGTAAAATTCGCGTGTGGCCCTAGTGATGTAAGATGTCATTAAGAAGGAGTACGGTGATGTAAGATGCCACTGGAAGCTTTATTATTAGAGCTCGGTGATGTAAGATGCCATCGTGAGTCTTTTTGTTCTTATAAATTCGGTAGTGTAAAATGCCATCGAGTCCAATTCGCATATCCGAGTAATGTAACCATAGTTGCCAATGTACTCTTTGTGTTGAATGATTATATGTTATCATGTTTGATGTTGAGACTTATGCTATGTCGTTATGTGTAGTTACTTGATGTAAGATACCAAACACATGTATGGTTGTTGTTAGTCTTATTGATGAGAATCATATTTGTGATTTTATTTTTAACTCTTAAATGGTTTTACTAAAACTGCATTGTTGTTGTTGTGGTTTTGAGCATCACTTACTAAGCTTTTATGCTTTATGCGCTCCTTTCCAACAATACAGATTTTTAGCGATCCGGGAAGCAAAGGAAAGCGAGAGAAAGGCTCTGGTGATTGTAGCTTAAGCTCAAGTATGAATTTTAAGTTGTAATAAATTTAGAATGGGAATACTTACACCTTGTGTTATGGAGGTTGTTGTAAACTCTCATGAGTTTGACCATGTTGCTACATGTTTTAAATGTTGAAACCATGCTATGTTGAGACTTGCTTTGACTTCTAGTTAAATGTCTTGTGCATTGGCTTGTTGGTGTTTTGAGTTAAAGTGTTCCTTATGAGCTTTTAAGTTTGAGATCCATGCTTGTGTGTATGTATGTTTGAAACCTGCGTTTAAAGTGTTTTGCCTCTAGAATGTTTGCTCAATATGTTGTCATATGATTTGTGTTCTTTCGGGGTAAGTTTGGGAATGTTTGGGGATGCCAAAATGCATTTCCGAGCCAATCTGTGCTCAGGCGTTTCGAAACACCTAGTATGATTTTAGAACGACCAGGCTTTTGGGGCACCCGTATCAGAACGGGGGTGGTGTCGTTTCGGCACAGTTTGCCTCTCGAGATTTCCGTTTCGAAATCAAGAGGAGTCGTTTTGAAACAACCTAGTTTTGCTCTTTGCTGAGAGCCCGCGTTTCAAAACGGACAACCCCTGTTTCGAAACACAGGCGGTTAAAGTGGTTAAAAGGCATCATTGAAGGTTCCCAAATGTTACGTTTTAGTCCCTACTGCTTGTATGCTTCCTAAGTGAGTTTATATGTCTCGTTTGTGTTGGTCTTGCCTCGTGTGCTTGAAAAATGACTAATAAACTATTTGATAAGGTTTAAATTACCTTATTGTCCCTGTTTTGGTGTGGTTTTGCAAAATGGTCTTTCGTGACTGTTTGGCTCCAATTGGACATCTGATTGATGTCCCATTGAGACGTTCTTCCGCTATAACCCTTAACACCATAGGACCATTAAATTGTATTTAGATTAGATGAATCTTAATCTAGGGTTGTTAATCGGAGGAAAATTCTCAGATTTTTTTCGGTTATCCCCGTGTGACTCTCCCGATTCGGCCTTGCGACTAGACCAGGTCGAGGGGTTAGAAGAATTAAGCAACCCGAATTTACCGGTTATCTGAAATAATTTTCTAACAATTAAGCGAACCCGGTTTTGCACACCCCTACATCTATGTAGTATTGGCAATCCTAAGGGATGTCGATAACGAAATCATATTTTAATAGTCTTAAGATGATTATAAAATATTGTATGTTTGTATTTTTCTTAACTCTTTGATAACACGCATACATTGAAGACAAAACTGTTTAAACTTGAATATCTTAGAATAAACATCATCTTCTTTTCCTCTAGAATCATTCGTTGGGCTCAGTCATTTTTTAATCTTAGGTATTTGTTTTTACTCATCAAAGTTAGAAAATTAACACTTTGATTATTTACGTTATTATTTATAATGCGTTTGTCATTGTGATGTTAGTTTGATATCGTGGAACGTTAATACAAAAATTAATTTATAGTCTATTATTGAATTTTAGTATAAATATTTTTTTTACCCTAGACTTTTAGATAAAATGTAACTTTTGACTCTTATACATTAGATAAAATACCAATTCAATCCTCGGATTTGGCTAAAGTCATCTACTGTCGGCCTCCGCTCACCATTATCGTCAGTTATCGTCGTCATTAACGACTGTTAAACCTTAAAATTTTCAGTTTATTATTTTCTAGTCCCTGAAACTTAAATTTGATGTTTGTTTCATCGAACAATGCCTTGAACCCCACAATCTAATCTAAAATCCATCAACTTCTTTTTAAAATTAAATCATTATAAAAATTTATGGAAAATACTTTACACAATTCACATAAGCCTTTCAATTTAGGGTTTAGAGATTTAAGTTGTGGTTTAGGGTTTATGGGGTTTAAGTTGTATGGAGTAGAATTTAAGGTTCATTATTAGAATTTAGACTTTAGGGTTTAAGGTTTAGGTTTTACGGTGTTAGAGCTAAAAATTTAAGTTTTAGATTTTATAGCTTAAACATGAACTATTATGTAAATTTTTTATATAGCTTGTGTATTAATATATAATTTATTATTATTATTATTATCATTATTATTATTATTATTATTATTATTATTCATTTAAAAATAATGATACCATAAATCTAAATCTATGTTATAATCAAATCTTTTATTCTGTTATGATATTGGATGAGTATAAAAAGGACTTAGCGCTGCTAATTAGGGGGAATCCGTTGAATTGTTATTCATTTGGTGTACTGTGTTATAAAAAAAAAAGCTTGTAATTTTATTTCAAATAAACCTTCCTTCTTTTTATTATCAAAAAAATATTCTTTTCGGTGCGCATCAAAATAATAAAGTCTTATTACCAATAAACCGTTAGTCCAGTGAGATGAGACATTAAATTATTTAAGCAATGTTAGAGGTTCGAATCCTGACGTTGTGAATGAAAAAAAAATTGATTGAGAGGGTCGCCATCATAATGTATCTCTGCAAAACTCGATCTGAATTAATCGGACAGTGAGTCGAAAACCAATTATTAAATAAAAAACAATAATAAAAATAAAGTCTTATTTAGTGAATGAAAGTAAAACTTTACTTCAAAAGAATAATAAGAATGTTCAAAGGGAATCGTTTCGTAGTCTAAATTTGACCCCCAAAGTTAGAATAGCTTTCACAATAAATATATATGAAATTAATCCAAATAAGTATGAAAATTAGTTTTCACATGTTACATATTTTGATTTATAATTTTCATAAATTAATTCAATATTCTAACTCACAAGCACGACATCATGGACACTGCTCTAGCCTCTAGGTCCATCTAATCTTGGCATCCCTCAAACACTTCTCAAATAGCATAAAATGGAAGGGATAAAATTGGCCATAATTATGAAAAGGAAGAATAAAAATGTCAAAATAATAAATATTTTATTGAAAATCTTACATTGCCTAAAAAATAAAGTGGGATTGAGATTACTCCTATATATATTTTGAAATCTTTGATACAAGTAGTGTGTAAAAGTTAATTCGATTAGTAAAAGAATGTTTTTTTTTTAATTATGTGTTGTTGTTTTTTTAAATTGAAATGTTTGATTTTTTGAGTTTGGATCAAGTTAAATTTTACCATTTGAAACCGAATTACAAATTATATAAGTACCATTTGATTCTTTGACAACTTCGAAAATATACAAATTGGTCTTGATCAACAAAAGTTACACAATAATATATATATAACTTAAAATTCAATAAAACTATAAAAAATTCATTATTATATACATAATCCTTAAAATCTTTAAAAGGCTATAAACTGTTAAATTATAAAAAAAAAATTAAAATCGTTCCAAATGATAAATCATATTTTTTAAACAGATAAATTATTAAGTCTAAAATATCGTTTTGATTTAAAAGAATTTTCAAATATATATAGTCTTAAATTTATGTGTTCTAAGTTATAACTTAGAATTTAATCATATCGTTGATGATAATTTAACTTGAACTATTTTTTAAAAAATTAACTAAAAAATTATCGGAATCAATTAAAAAAATCAAATTGAATTTAAATGATAAAATATCAGTGGTAAACCAAAAAAAAAAATCACTCCTAATTTTACAGTGTTGGCAATGTTAGATTAATTTTTGTTCAAAATCGTTATTGTTATTATTATTAGGGTAAACTATACAAGAAGCCACCAAGCTTTTTTTGCAAGAATAATCACTAATGTTTTATTTTTTTATTTTGATCACTAATGTTACATTTTTCTAATTTGGTCACTAAAAGTTAATGAGGCATGATATAATAACTTTAGTCTCAAAACTTATACATTATATCAATTTGACTCTAATTTGAAAATAATTTAATAAACAAATTTAACCCTCAATATTGACAAAATCTATCAATTTGGTCCTTATTTTAATTTAAAATAATTTAATAAATATTATAATAATATTTTAGATTAAAAAAAAAACTAAGTTCCCTAATGGGCTGACAATTGCCATAGCCACATTTTCTAGGCTTTTTTTTCTTCAAGAAATCCTTCATTCTTTTTTTACTAAACATTAAACCGAACACCTAAATCACATATAATTATGTTTCTTTATCATAAAAACCATCAATTTAAAGTATGTAATTAAAGTTTCAAGACAACCCCAAATTCATGAATTTCACAAGGGTTTTGGGGGAGCTAGAAACTGTTGGATTCAAGAGTGGAAGAAGATGGTAACTCATGTCACCATCTTATGTGTCATCATATTATAGGATGATTCAATTAATCAAACTATTTTAAATTAAAATGAGGACTGAATTGATAGGATTTGTACATATTAAGAATTAAATTTATTAAATTATTTTTAAATTGTGACCAAATAAATAAAATATATAAATTTTAAAAACTAAATTTGTTATTCTACCACTACATGTCACCATCTCGTTAGTTTTTAACAGAGACTTAACGGCTAGTGACCAAAATAGAAAAAAAAATTAAGATTAGTGACTATTATTATAAAAAAAATCAATGGCTAAAACAGAAAAGTTTCAATAGTTAGGTGACCAATAGTGTAGTTTACCCTTATTATTATTATTATTATCATTCGTTGTTCTTATTGTAGTACAAGTAAAACCAGTAGCCATCGGAATTTGTGACTGTTTGGACTGCCGCACTGAAAAATGGAAGCTCTCAGCATAGTCGGAGTAGCAGACGATTCCATTGAATTGGAAGCCAAGCGCAAAGCGGATTCCTCTTGGCACCCTTGTCGAGTTTCTCTCAGGTTCTGCCCATGTTAATCTGAGCTGTTTTTGCCAGCATTGCCTTTTCAGTTTTCAATAATCACGGTTCCATGTTAAGTAAACCCCCGGCCTTTTCCATGAATCTTGGATTGATTTTATGTAATTTTTCTGACTTTAAAGTTTAAACTATTGCTGATCACTGGGTTTTACTTCATTAATTCACCCACAAAGGTAAATACGAAGAAACGAGAGAAAGAGGAGTAGATTTTAGTCTAAAGTAATTGTTCTTTCTGTTGTAGGATATTGTTTCTAAACTTGCATTTGCATTGGCAGTTTTTCTGTTTAAAATGGATTGCACTGATGATCGTACGATTACTTTATTTGGGTACCTTTTAGAATTATGTTTCCATATCGAATTCGTTTCACGATTTGAAGGGTGATTTCTATTTTCTGATCAATTTTCTTCACAGCTATTCTGGAGAAAGTCTGGTTGTGAATTTCGGTAGCCACGAGTTGGAAGATATGTTGTTGGAGAAGGAAGAAGTTATTATACGTCTTCGTTTTCGATCCATGCCGCTTCAAGTTGGTGACTGCTGCCGCATTGGAGAAGGCGCACGAGTTCTCGTCAACCACAAATTTCAATCCAAGAACCTCTTCCTTGATGCTGCGGTGGAAAAGGCGCGCTTCTATCTTCAGATAAACCATAGATTCTGCTAGACAAGTATCAATTTATCAGTCTTCGAAGCGAAGTTGCATGTCATTCGAATATTCGATCTTTTATACATAATTGAAGTAACACCACTATATTTGATTGGTAGAATTAAACACACTTAGCATTGTAGCTATGTTATTCTTGAGACCAGGTGCTATGATGAATTTGTTGCCCTATTCAGTATGAACCATCGAACCATGGTTTAGGTGATAACTTAAGGATGTAGCTAATGTACGGAAGTCAGTTCTCGAAAAATTGTAATGTGGATCTCGATTGAAGTCGCATTGAACTTGTGGAGCTTTAGAAAACGAGTTGGTTGAATTTCTAATGATGTTCTGTAGATAGTGTACTCCAACAAGGTTCATATCGAAGATATATTCATCGAATTGCCTTTAGCACTTCTAAACAGATTCTTCTTGTTCATTTTCTCACCAACTTTTGTCATTTGCAGGTGGAAAGAATCCGACACTCGAAAAGGGGCTGTAGATGTACTTTTATGATCAAATGGCTCGATAATGACCTTGAAGGACAATCCCTTACTGTACCATCAAGTTCAATCATGAAGCTTTCTACCAAAAGCATAACCGACCATCCAATTGTTCATATGCTCTTAAAACCAGAAAAGGGCACAGATTTATCACATCCATCTCCTTTATTGACCATTCTCAACGACGTTGATGCTGAAATAGACCTTAATAAGGTGCTGCAAAAGCAAATAGAACAGATTTGCAACTTAGCTGATGCACCCGAGAAAGATTTTCGAGATGATATTCTATGGAGAAATAAAGGTAAGCATCTTAGCCATTGACACTATCAAAAGATATTGATGCAGACTTCTTTACAAGTTGTTTTACCTCAAACATAGTACATCTCTCCACTCTCCATGCAGATAATTATCATTATCTGTGTGTTCTTTGGTTGTATACTATTGTTTTCACCACAGTATGGGACATGGTGAACCTCATCATTTATTTTTACTTTTGCTTCATAATGAATTGAGAAATGGCTCAATCTGGTACTTATGCTGGTTGGATTTTACTTGTCCAAAGTATATCAGACTTTTTTCTGTTTCTTTGATGACTTTCAGATTTCAACTTTTCTTACGAGGAAATAGGCCGTCTCAATGAGAATTGTTTTCTTAGCATTTGATAAGTACTATTGATGTATTTCTATGTATGGCAATTTATGTCGGATTTTTCACTGATATAAGAGATGTTAATGTTATAACTTAGAAGTGCTTATGTGCAATATATATCCTACATACCATATTCCACGTGGTACAGATCATAATAACTCGATGTCTTGTATCCTTTTCGCAAGTTGTTGATATAATCATGCCTGTTAATACAGTTCTTAGCAAGGGACAAACACCCCGCAAGCCTACTGTTGAATCTAATGCAGTTCCTACCTTGAAGAGGATAACACGGAGTAAAACGAAACTGCAAGTGGATATAGAAACCGGGGATCAATCAGGCACTGCGGCTTCCATGCAAGAAGAATTCATTCAGAATAGGCCTTATCTAAGCCCTCTTGCTTCGCGTGCAGATCTAGCATCATCCTTGTTAAGTGCTAAGAAGTGTCTTGAAATGGATTTTAATTCCTGCATGACCGCCGACATGTATATGAAGGGTAAACATTCCACGGAAGTATTGGCTACTTCCATTCCACTTGTTTCAGGTGCTTCCCATGCAATATCACCACTAATTTCAACCCAAGGAGATGCATCTTGCAAACGTTCCTCTTTTGTATCAAGTAAGATTTGGGGAAAGGAAAATAAGGCCTCAGAAAAGACCAACTGTAAAGATGAAGATAAGACCTCTGCTCCTGCAGATGTTACAGGTACAGCTAAAAAAGTTGCTGAGGAAGTTGCTATGACTGCTGAACCTGCGATTGCTAGAGATAAGAAGTCCTCTGTACTCGCAGACTTTAATGCAAGTTCAACAGCTCCTATGAGATTAACTCGCTCTGCGATGCGGAAAGGGGCTGTGTTAACAAATGAATGCATCGAGGTTAAGATCTGCACTGACAACAAAAAGAGAAGGATATCTGGGAACAAAATCACAATATCTGAAAGAAACATTGCTATTCCTGAGAGCAATGTGTCTGCACCGAAAAGCACGACATCCGAAAGGACAAAAGATGCCTCTACACCAAGTAATGTGAAGCTTCATACCCTTAGTACCATACCCCAATGAAAAAGAAGCTGAATTGTAGACCTGTTTCTGTTAATTGTTATATGTCTATATATGATAAAAGCTTATAACTACTATATTTATTCTTTACTCATTTATGTAATTGGTTCATAAATACCTTCTTAATTTAGGATCTTGCAATGGTTTCAATATTGCAGGCAAGGATGGACAGAGTAATAGGAGTGATCAGGGCAAGAAGAATAAGCAAGGCCAACGATTTTCACCTCGAAATCTTCTACCCCGGACTCGGTCCCAGAATAAGTCCCACCCCAGGAAGTAAGAGGAAGGAACTATTAGCAGTCAGAACTTATATGGCTAGCTCAAGGATACCAGACATTATCTATCTAGTTAAAACTAGTTGCTCTATATATATTTGTATAGGTTGAGCGTGACAAAAAGATGTTGCAGGCTAATAGGTTATGAATAGTTTCTCTATGAACTGGATATTCTATCATCAATATGCAGTGCTCTTTGAACTGAGCCTTCTGTTTTTAGAGTTTACAGCATACATACTTTCATCAATATAGTGAACGGATCTCGTGGTTACGGATAAGGGGCGTCAAATGTTGAACCGAGAAGTTGTCTTTCGTTGCGAATTTTATTGATGCAATGAAGAAAGATGGGGTATTGGAACAAAATGATCTCTATTAGAGATCAAAACTTATGTAAATCAATAATTTATGCTGCCAATTTGGATAAAAGTACATTAATAGGCCATTGGTACTACCATTTTATTGGCTCAAATCCAACGCACAAAATTGGCTCTTTACTGAAATGGTTAACATGCCCTTAACAGCGCTCAAATTCTGTGTTGCAAGTGAGAACCGTATCCCGTGATCTCGAGTCGTGAAAAGCACCAAATGCAGACGTTCCTACATAATTGATGCCTCAACAAAACAGCATCAAGAAGATTAGGAAGCCTGATCTACACCGTACAACGAGAGTCGAGAGTCGCCACTAAGATCAAGAGTTAATGAAGTTGGAAAGAAGCTTGATACACACAAAGAATACAACTCCTGCAACACTTGTCCACCACTTGCTACCTATCCAAAAGGCTGGCTACAACCTCATATACAAAAACAAGACCTCATCTCAAGTGCTATCATCATAATACGAAAACGATCCCTTTATCTTTTCCCCGGAACTAGATAAAGAGCAAAATAAAGTGAATAAGTGAACTATGCCTCCCGATATCTAAGCGAAGACCTATAAAGGAGTATTCTGTTCTTCATGAACCATCAGTTTCCTCAAGACTGCTCTAAGAACACACCATGATCGACCATGCTTCATTACAATGCTAACCCTGCTTTGGCATTAGCTCCATTCTAACACAGTGCTGCCTCAAGGTGCACCATATGTTAAAATCACTCGAGATTTCGTGCATGCAAAGCAAAAAAAGAAAAATGGGTACAAATCCAAGTCAAGCAACACATTAGCAATGCAATAACTTTTATAGCAATATCTTGTTGAAGGTGTTTAACAACATTGATCTGTCATTATTTCCGAAACAACGCAGTCTAAAAAACACTATCATCTAACCATCCATTGCAAACACTTAAGAGAGTGCAAAACCCTCAGTTGATTGCGAATTTTGGTTCAGCCATCACGAAATGATACGCTATAACAAGCACGAAAATGAAGATTCCAAGGAAATTTGCAAAGAAGCCAAGGTCTTGATCGTCCATCATCTGAAACATTACAAGCAATAACAAAAGCATAAATCAGTTTCAAAACATAATTGTCTACTTATTTGATTACCGTATCAGGCTGCCAAAAGGAAGTTAAACTCTTTCCTCTTTCCTTATTCCTTGACCTAATGCCTTATTTCATCTAAACAGAAACCTATAGGCAAATCAGAAAACGGCAATCGAACCTCAAGGCGTGATCTCTCAATCAGTAAAGCTAATTAAACAAGGAATTGTTTACATATAAACGGTCCTAAACAAATTACAATAATTGATTTAAAACCCAAATAGGAAACGCAGAATAAACTATTAAACTAAAATCTCTTAAGAACAAGATTGGTAATTAAAAATTAACTCGAAAAGGCAAAGATGAAAGTTTCTGGTATGAAATTGGAAATTTACGATCTTAATCGTCTCAAAGCGTGCCCTAACAATTGGAAATTGAAAATTAAAGATATATAAAACTTAGAAATGGGAATTGTGTTATAATATTCGAGAAAAATCACGATATATTAGTAGTTAAATATATATATATATATTAATGATAAATTTTAATTTTCTTACCTTTACAGCTTTTGAGCAACGAAGAAGACGATCCCAATAAATCCGAATTTGTAAAACTAGAAAGGAAAAAAAACACTAGTAGCAGACATGTTTGAGAGTAGGCTCCTGCACGATGTCGTTTTGAAACTTGCTTTAATTCGTAGAAATAAGGGAAAATATTGATAAAATAAAATAAAAGTGAATGTGGCTGCTGGGATTCGAGCCCAGGTCTCTACGGCCACAACGTAGAATTCTTACCACTAAACTACAGCCACTTCTTTGATAAAAGTGGAATTAAATATAATAAATTTAAAAACATAACGAAAACTAATAAAATGAATTAATGTGGCTGCTGGGATTCGAGCCCAGGTCTCTACGGCCACAACGTGGAATTCTTACCACTAAACTACAGCCACAAGTTGGTTAGAGTTTTCAAACAAATATATATTACCATATTTACATATATTTATTTTTTTTGGTCTAATTTCAAAAGTCTGAATCAACCTAGCCTTGCTTCATTTTCTCTCTGATTTTTTCGAGTGTAAGTCTTTATACTATTACGTATTTTCTGAACATATCTTATTACTTGGACTGATATTTATCGAGGTCTTTTATATATTTTTTAATTTAACATTCGTATTAAGTGTTTCATTATCTTAAAAGACGTAAAATGAATATATGAAATACGATCATTGATTTAAATTTAACTATGCTTTAATTTTTTTTATTAAAACCAGCTTCTTTTATTAGAGTAAAAAGGAAGTCTAAACAACAAATAGAAAAACGTGGGGGAAAAGAACAATAAAGAAAGAAAAAGGAAATTCAGACAAAACACCCAAAAGATAAAACACGATGGTGAAGAAGCCATCGAAGACAAATCTTTTTAGACAGACGGCGAATTTAGTGAAGATGAATTTATTGTTAGTACGAAAGGAAATGTATGCCCAGAAAGATTGAACGGTGCTGCGAAGAAACTTTTTGGGAGAAGAAGACTTAGTGCACGGTTTAAAAAAAATTAAAATTATAATTTGGTTTCGCAAAATAAATTTAATATAATTTTTTATTTTTTATTTTAAACCGTGCACTAACTATAATTTAAATTAATATTATTAATTTTAATTGAATTATTAGATTTATTTAATCAAATTTGATGTGTTTATGCATCATAAGTATGTCATGTTCGAGTTTCTTAAAACAACATTTCCTTCCTTTTTCCAAGCATTAACAACTATATAAATATATTAAATGTTGCACTTTATATCATAAAAATATATTTGGCTTAGTGGTAAGCACAGACTCCTTACACTATAAGGACCTTGGTTTGAATCTGTCCAAAGCCATTTTCATTACTTTCATTTTTCTGCGCATTAACAGCCATTTAAGATATATATCAAAAGTTGTACCTCATATCACAAAATTCTGTTTGGCCTAGTGGCAAGCATCCACCACATACATTCCAAAGGTCCTAGGTTTGAATCCTCTTGGGGCAATTTTGTTGCTTCCATTTTTTCATTTCCAATCGGGTGACACGTGTCATCACCTGATTGGAGGGGGAAAATTAATTAAATAAAAATAATTAAAGTCTTCCAATAAGGTGGTGTCATCACCACCTAATGAAATAATTATTTTATTTTATTAAATTAAAATCAGGACTAAATTAATAGAGTGTATAAATAACGAGGACCAAATGTGTAATCATATAAATTTTTACAAACTGTCACGTTACTCATTCTGTTAGGCTTTAACGGGAGGTGGTCAAATTAAGTCATTTTTAATAGTATGGTGGTCTAATTACTTCAATTAGAAATATAGTGGTCAAATCAAATCTAAAACTATAATATAATGGTCATTTATATAGTTTATTTTTTCATAATTAAAACCAACTTCTTTTATTAGAGTAAAAAAGATAGTCTAAACGATAAATTGAAAAATGTGGGTAAAAGGAACAATAAAGAAAGGAAAAGGAAAATCAAGATAAAAACACGACAGTGAAGAAGTCATTGAAGACAAATTCTCTTAGACAAACAACACTAAGGGCATGTTTTTGGTTGCGTTTCGCAACAAAAAATTACTTTTTTAAGTGTTTTTAGTTAAAATAAGCTGTTTTTGGTTGCTTTTAAAATTAGCTTTTCCACCCAAACCAAGAAGTTGGATTTTATAGCTTCTTGGGTGGAAAAGCTAGTTTGAAAATAAAATTACTTTTTTACCTTTATTATTTAATTATAATTTATTGTTAAAATAATGTTTATGCATACATAATTGTAAAATAATATATATTTTATAATATTTATATTGAAAATAAAATTGTTTTATTTGTACTTTATTTTATATTTATTATTAATGTATAAGTGGTACGCCCGTATATAATCTAGAATGTAATTTATATTTTCAAATTAAATTTTATAAAAAATATTTTTTTATTATAATTGAAATTGATTTATTTCATAAATCATAACATTAATTAAATTGAACAATCACCCAAATTTACTTTTACTTTTTAATATCATGTCTAAAATAGACTTTTTATCTCATGAAAATCACTTTTTGACTTCAATGACAAACACTAACCAGTTTTTTAAAACTACTTTTCAACAGCTAGTTTGAAAATCACTTTTTTCACCATACTTTTTAAAAGCAACCACAAACTAAGCCTAAAATAAATTTATTGTTGGTACGAGAGAAAATGCATGCCCAGAAAAATTTGGGAGAAGGAAAACACTTGTAACATACACATGAATAGCCCGCAAAACGAATTTTATGAACACTTCCTCACCTCATTGTGAAAGGGAATGAATGCATCAATTAGTGACTTGAGATTGAACTCTCACAAATAAGTTTTTAGAGTTCTCTCTTGTTTCTACCGACCAAATTTGAGAGGTCCAAATATTTCTTCAAATAAGACGTGTATCCGACGGTCAAAATACGCTTAATGTCATCACGGTTTGCATCAATAACGTTGGATGAGAAAAAGAGGCTCGACTTATTGTAGTTAATCATTTGGCCAGAACATTCACTGTACTCATGAAAAAGTTGTTTAAGCTGCAATGCTCCATTGGTTGTAGTTTCACTAAAAATAAGACCGTCATTAGTAAAAAAACAGATAAGTGACTGTCAAATTATATCTGTTAATTTTAAATTTCCATAACTACTCTACAAATTTAAATAAGAACAATTTAACATGACACAAAAATTTGTTACTTCAGATCAAATACATTTGAAATGATTTTTTTCCCAAACATTATATGAAAAGAAAATGATCATCCATGGCCCATGCATCTTAAAGAAAGTATCTTTGCCTTTTGTTTCAAACTAAGTTCGTACAACTGTACAAGGCATGTTACAAATGGCTTCATGGCCTAAACCAATTTTTTTCTCTCTCACAAATAGATTTAACGTTATCTTAATTAATCACGACTAATCAATATAATGTTTATTAGGTCATTTTGTTAATATTTTTTTTTGTTTTAGATTCTCATATTAAATTTGGATACACCATTACAATCAATTTTTTTCGTGATTAAATTATGGTAATGACCACTTTGTCAACGTGCAGTCATTGTTATATGTATTTTTTTTGTTAGTGTTGATGATTTTTGTGTTAGTCTTTTAGTTGGATTTTTAACATTTTTCTTGTATGGTCTTTTTATGATTCCAAGTGGTTAATTTGTTGTTTCAATGGTTATAAAAAAAATATCCAAACTATCTATTTATGTTATTTTTATTATTGTAAATGCTGATTGTAATTTATGATTTCAAATTAATGCATCAACTTTATTTTTTAGTTTAAATTGATACATAAATTTGATTTTTTTTAGTCCAGATTGATATATAAAATTGACTTTTAATTCAAATTGATTCTTACAGCGAAAATTTTAGGCCATGTTTGGTAAACAACGTTTTGAGTCAAAATTAACGGTTTGAACTATTTTAAAAGTTTGACCAGTCAAAACCGCTAATGTAGATGTTTGGTGAAGAGAGGAATAGAATAATGGATTGGGTAAAACCTCTCACTTTAAAAAAGCTGCTCAGAGGAACTTTTTGAGTTTAGAGGTTTTGACATAAGAGTTGTAAATATTTTTTTATCCTTAACAATTACAAACAATCTTCAATTAACTGTTTGAGTCAAAATTAAAAATTTTAATTAGTATATAGATCCTTCATAAATGTTTAGTAATATTATATTTAAAAAAATTAATTTTCATAATCAGATTAATATTAATAAATATAAAATAGGATAAATGGTGCCTTAGTTTTAGGGTATATGGTTTAGGGATTTAGGTGCAAGGGTTTAGAATTTAGGGATAGTTGTTTAAATTTTTGATTTTTTTATAGGAGGAAAAAGTTTCTGAATTAGGGACCCTGAGAAGGTTTTGTTAGCGTTATTTTCTGGGTGTTGCATACTTAAATGGGGAAGAAGATGAATTTGAATGGTAACAAACAATAAGACATATAATATAATTGGTGATTTTTAGCACAAACATGTGCTTCGTGCAGTGGTTAAGGTGTTGCCTTTGTCCCTGCTGAACCCAAGTTTGATTTCCACCTAAAGCAAGTTTGGAGATTTCGTTTTTCTCCTCTAAATAGGTAGTGACACGTGTCACCACCTGATTGGAGGAGAAAAATAATTTGTTAATCAAATATAAATAATTAAATTCTTCCAATAAGGTGTTGACACGTGTCACCACCTAATTAATTTATTTTATTAGTTTAAAATTATGATTAAATTAAAAGAATGTGTAAATAATAAGGATCAAATGTGTGATTATACCTTTAATTTTTTAACTGCCACGTCACCTTCCGTTAACGGCTGGTGGTCACATTGATCCAATTTTAATAGTTTGGGTGATCAATTGAATCGATTTCTTTTAATGTGGTCATTTCTTTTAATGTGATCATTTTAATACATTTACCCTAATATATGGTGGTCATTGAATTAGTTTATTTATTTTTAATTAAAAAAATAGATGTCAAATTCAAGCTTTCAACTTTCATAATAAAAAAAAGTGGTTTACTTTTCTTGCAACTAGAGTTTACTGTAAGAAAAAGAAAAACTTCAATGGTTGAGATTTTGAGAAACATTAGATTCCTGTCAAACGACAAAGCATCCTAAACAGACCTCACCTCACACTTCCTTTTCCTCTTTCTCAACCAAACTATTATCCCTAGGGTTCCCTTTCTCCCCAACAACACAAAATGTTTCAGACAAATTAGATTTTGTTCGATTTTCTTGGAACCCAGTTTAGAACAAGAGCTATCATCCTTACAGGGTTTTAAAACAAGCCATGTCTGCAGGGGTTTGTGGGAAAAGGGTGGGGTTTGAAGAAATATTCGGATCCTCCCCCAAGAGATTCAGATGTTCCACCTTTGAATCTCCGAACCCATCGTCGGATCCTGGCTCCAGACCCGACGACCGGGTTCCGACGTTCTCTGCTTTGGATCCTGAGGTTCATTTCATTTTTCTTTCTTTTTGTAATCTTTCCATATTTGATTTAGGCTTTTGTTTATGTATGATTATGAAATTTAGATTACTGGGTAGTGGGCAGAAATTAGTTTCATTTATTAGAAGCAGATTCTGTTTGTTTAAAACCTTAATCTTGTTTTATGGTTCTGTTTTTAGTTAAGAACATCCGTTGTCCAAAACCACAACATTAAGAATGAAGGTTTTAAGGAGAGTTTGAATGCATTGTCTTCCGATCTCGAAGAAAGAAGTAAACAATATTGTTTTGAATTTGATACTGTGAGAACCGGAAATTGTACTGATGAGTCTGCTACATGTAAGTTGTTCGATTACTTATCGGTTACTTTTGATCAAGTTCGTGTTCCCTGTTTTGTTTGAAATTTACGGTGAGTTTCCTGCTTTTGTTATATATATCAGGTAGCCAAATCTCGGACTGCAACGTTGAGTATAATGGAAACGCAGACGATAGTCCCAAGTGGACGGATTTGTTTGTGCAAGAGATGGCGAATGCGAGGAATACAGACGATGCTAAGGCCCGTGCTGCCCGGATTCTAGAAGCCTTTGAGGGAAGTGTTGTTGCCAATAAAAGGGCTGCTGCAGAGGTAGTCTGAAAAACTTTTAATTTGTTGCCTTGCTCCCGTCATCTACATGGCTGATCACTTTTTCTACGATACATTATCGTGAGGCAGATCGAGCATGCTTCTTTGAAGGAACATTTGCAGAGTTTGTTACATAACAATCAAATTCTGAGGAGAGCTGTTGCCATCCAGCATGAACGCAATGTCGAACAAGAAGGGAAGGACAGAGAAGTGCAACACTTGAAGCTCACGCTCAACCAGTACGTCGAACAAGCTCGAACTTTAGAGGTATTCATCTTTTCAACCCCTGCATCTATTAACTGTTTCTATCCGTGCATCGATGTGGAATCTGTTTAGATGTTCGATCCATAAGCATACCTTCTCTGCTTAAGATTTTAGCTTGAAAGACTGATAATAAAGCTTACTAGAACCTTGTTTACCGGATGCAGCTGAACAACTACACATTAAGGCTTCATCTTCAGAGGGCACAACAAAGTAGCTCAATTAATGGTCAATTTCCTCCAGACATATACTAAAAGCTTCCGTCGTGTCATCATCACTTAATAGCTATGATTCTAGTATTTTACGGTTTATGTAAAACCAAGAGCGGCATGAAGATTTATACACTATTGTACTAATGTGTTGTAGTTTGTATAATTCAAAGCCAAAATATCAGTGTCTATGCAATATCGGTGTCTAACTGTATTGCAGAATGAGTGAAGTGACTAATTAGAATTAGTCACTTCACTCATTCTGCAATAAACTGCAATTTCTTGCAGGCGCAACTTGCACTTTGCATGCTAGAATTTGACTAGAGAGATAAATATTCGCATTACCTTCGATTTCGGATACATTTTTTTGGGGATAAATTGCGATGTTCAAGGGTTGAAGAAGATGATAGTAATACTTTACAGGAGATATAGACCGTGACATTAAATATCAAAGTTGATTCGGAGGGGAGAAAATGTTATGGACCTAGAGAGAAGCCATGATTAATCTATGAAGCTCATGAGATTTAATGGATTGAAACAAAAGCATTGCAATTGTCATGGATTGATGGTTCAAGACAATTCATTTTACAAAGGTCTGAAAATTTGGGTTTCAATATGGTTTTTTTGAAAAATATTTCGGTTACAGTTCATAGTTTTGAATAAAATTGCTTAACTGATCTGACTTATCAACAAATTTTGTAAACTTTATGCATTAGAATACCCTATAGTCTTGTGAGATGTCTCTCTAATTCTTTGAAGATTTTTTGATCCTGAGTTCAATTACTAGAAAGTATGAATTCTCATTCTTTGATTTTTTTAATTATTTTTGTACTTTTACCACAATCGATTGATTATTAAATTTAACTTTTAATAAGTGTAGTAAAAAAATCATTATATGAACCGAAGCGAATATTAATTAATCAATTAGTTATTTATCTAGTACGAATCAGAATCAAAAATTGTATAATTTAAATTTATCGATTAACTGAAATAATTTACTAACGTTAATAGAATTCGATTTTGCACGCCCTAATTTTGGGAAGGCCAATGTGAAATAAATTTTTTGGGGGTCAAATACTCAAATGTGATTATGTGAAATAATTTATTAATAATGAAATAAGTTGTTTTCTCGAAATTCATCAAAAAAAAAGTTGTTTTCTCGAAACGGCATCGTTAATATCCCGATTCATTTTTTTACTGGGCGGTAAAAAAGTACTCGAAACCTGGGAAAAATCTACCTGCTGCAGCCTAGAGTTTCACCGGCAATGGCTCCCAAAACTCGCGAGAAAACCGACGGCAATGCCACCCAGGGCGGCAGCAATGACGGAAGTTCATCATACTTCCAAAAAACAGTTAAAAATTTCTGCCTTCTTTGTTTCCTGCAGTCAAAACTCAGTCAATGGCAAATCATTTTCCTTGTTTCCTGATTTCTTCTGCTTAGGTTTGTTTGCAAGATTGGTGGTTAGTTAAAGCCGAGAAAGAGTTTGATGGAAGGAGATTAGCCGTTGCAGGGTCCACATCCATGGAGTAAGCTTCTCTTTAATCTTCAGGATTTTTCTGATTTTTTTTTTTGGTTTTATTTTTAAGAATTTGTGTGAAACAGGTCGAAAGCGTTTCGGCTATTTACCTCTGCACCGATTGTAAAAAGATTCGATCTTTTTACTCTCCAGACAGCTGATGGAATTTGTGTTTGCATCAGAGGTTCCATCAACGAACAACGAACCATTGAAAATGGGTTTTCTTCTGAGGTATCCTAGAAAATCATAGTCCTTGATAAAGAAAAAAGAATGATGTTGTTGGAAGTAATTGATTTTGCCTCAAACTTAATTTCACAGTTTTTCCCGGATTTTGATTTCAAGTTTGTAGTAATTTTCTTCTAATCTGAACAGGTCTTTACTCATTTCTACATTGGCTTTCCTCCTTACTGGGAAAAATATGCTAAAGAGTGTTTGGGGGCAAGTATTTCAGGCGACATCAAATCGGAAGTTGTCTCGAATTCTAGTGATGCAGCTAGAGATTCAGGTTTCTGCACATGCATTTTGTTTATTTGGTTATGTAATTTGACTTAGATTAGATGGCAGAATGTGACTTTACTTGTTCATACACAACATTTTCAAAAAGAATTTCAGTAACATCGGCTTATTTCTCTTTGAATTCTATCTTTTGTCATTACAGATCCTATCTTGTTTTCGACTCCAAGTAGTCTTGTCATCAACTCATCCACTGTGGTTGAAGAGAGATCAAACCTCGACGGCAGTCAGAAAAAGGACAAAGCTTCAACGATAAAGGTGCAAGGTGAACAAAATCTGAAGAGGTACACACCGATCAGGTTATCCTCTGAGTTAAACCATGTCAAAGCGCACTCACCCAGGAAGGAAGCTCAGAAAAAACTTGATTTCGTAGATGTTGTAAGCTTTCTTCTACCCTATTTCTATAGTTTAAGTGTCCCCTTTGACTTATACAGAGTAATATCATCTTCTCATACTTGGCCCGGTTTTGCTAAAAAATGTAACTACTTAACTCTGCTAATCAGATATGGCATATGATAATCTTTATGTGCTTATAATAAACCCGAGGCTTGCTGCTTTCCTGATATTATCTTTGATGCAGATTGACCAGATTGTATTCACTTGTTGGTGTGAATTCTGCTCTCTAGACAAATGGTTTTTCCCCAATTTACTTTGTTATTGTGTTGTTATACTTAATTTTCTCCAATACGTGTATAAGCGTTAGTAACACTAAACTTAATGTTATATTTGAAAACATGAATTTTTGGAGTGAAACATGCATTATGTATAAATTAGTCTAAGATTAAAAATGATTATTATTTGAAAGTTATAAAAAAATATGAATTTCAAACTCTTTACTAAATATTCACAAATGCTACATTTATATGTTTTATGACAAAACTTACATTATTTTTGAAATCCAATTTCCCAAAGGCGAACTTAGTTTTCTCCGTCCTTGAATCATTTTGTTGTTTTTGTTTCTACTTAGGCAACTCCCGTATCCGACAAAAGAAAAGGGACACAATCAATTATCTCTCCCGAGTCTCTGAATCTCAAACGATCTAGATCAGGTGAGTCTACTATCTAACGTTTGGAAATTATCTTATCCATTGTCCCAAAAAGTCTTGTACACCTTCTCTGTATGTTGCAGGCAGAGTCCTTTTACCTCCAATGGAATTTTGGCGCAACCAAATTCCGGTTTATGATCAGGTTTGTAATTCCATGTTGGCCTATATGTCGCTTTAGTTAACTTAAGTTCCCCACCTCCAGTTTGTAAATTTACTCTTTCCTTCTCTCTACCTCGAATCTTTAGGATCGTAGAGTCACTGGCATTAAGGAAGGGGTGGATGACACTCAACTACCAGGTTTGTCTAAATGTTTAATGCACAATTAGTTTTCCTCGGTTTCTCGAAGGAAATAAATTCATGCAAGTTGGTTTTTATTTGCTCAAAGTTATGGAAATGATGGAATCGATCGACATAGTTCAATTATTATCTTTCGTGTTCCATTGCTTATCTTTCTTTAACATTTGGCTGAGAAAACTGTTTTTTCATCCTAGAGTATTTTATTTTTGTCTATAGCAGTTAACTAACAGTATTTTGCAAGTTACATTAAGGTAGATATTTGAATGTATAATGCTGCTGCTAATTCTTTTGGTTTCTACTTTTTATTCTTAGGGAGTCGATCGAATTCGAAGCGTCGGAAAAGGTGAAACCTTCTGTCACGAGATTTAGACTTCAAAGTTCAAACAGTCAAATTACAAAGGTATTATGTATTAGCAAACATGTAAATATGTTGTGTTAACTAACGAGTTTATAATCTCCATCTTTCTAGTATAAAATGCCGTGGCTCATTGTTCTTTTCGCATCTTAAAATTTCACCCTTCTTGGTCCTTTCAGGCAACGACGATTTAGGACATTTGACGCGTTGCTCTGCATTGCTCCAAAGGATCTACACATGCAGAATTGCAGATGAAGACTTGCTATGATGGCTTTGTTCTGATCTCGGATCTCCTCGCCGGCTTTGGAGGATTGTTCTGTCTCTCCGGCGTTCTTTCCTTTTTCTGTGTGTCTTATGTTTTCTCAGCTTTACTTTCTTGTTAGCTGTTTTGGTTTTTTTCTCCTCTGTTGGGGCTTGCTTTGTGTTTCCTCTTTGTAATTGTTCTTGTTTCTAGTGTGTTTGTTGAATTTTTACCATATTGTATTCAAATGGGACTTTTTTGGACTTTGCATTTACCGGCGAACAGTTTTATCAAATATTTCAATGTTTTAATTTTAGATTCATTCACATAAAATTAAATCATGGAGTAATATATTATAATATCATGTGTATTTTTTTTTTGAATTTTTTAGTTTTTATATGATAATATCTATTCTTTATTCATAATTTACACTTATGGTGTTCGAAATTGGATCACGAAAGAAGAATAACATTGCCTTTTCCAACTAAAGCTCTGTTTAGCTTTGCTTTTTAAACCAACTTTTGGAGCCAAAAGCTGATTTGGAGGTAGAAACAATGCTAAACAACAAGCTTTTAAAGAAAAAATTATTTTTGAAAAGTGTTTTTTAATCTAAACGCAAAAGCTAAATTCTTTTAGCTTTTGCGATTGTAAAAGTACTTTTGAACGTCAAATTACAATTTTAACATTCATTTGCTATTCTGTTTATTTATAATTTTTTTCGAAGATATAATTAATAATTATTTTTAATTTAAAAATAAATATAAATTTATTCATGTTAAGCTTTTTTTTTTAAATAAAATATTTAAAATCTATTATATTTTTATAGAACACAAACAATTGTTAAAAAATATATTTATTAATAAAAATATTTTTATATTTTTATAATAATTTAAGCAACTTGGTATCGATTAAGTAGGTCTCGGGTTCGAGGCGTTGTGTATGCAGAAAATCCTCGCTGTGCGACGCAGGTCGGTCTGAATTAGTTAGGGCCAGACCCTGAAAACCAGAGGGAAGCCAAAACCAACAAATGTTGGGTGCATTGGTAAGACACATTACACCCCCAAGAACATGATGTGAGTTCGAACCTTGGAGATGACATTGTTGGGAGGGGTAGCCTCGCACCCCGAACATGGACTGTAAGACGGACATGCATATAACCAAAAAAAAGAATTTGAATATATATATATATATATAACTTACAATGTCATGTCCAAAAATAATCGTTTATCTTCTTAAAAGTACTTATTGACAGCAATATTAAATACTTAAATTTTAAACTTAAAAATCTAAAAATACATTTAAAAACTATTTTTTAACTACCTTTTCCACTGTACTTTTCAAAAGCAATGCTAAATTGACCTTAAGACCGCTTAATGAAAAATTTGTTGCGAGAAGATGAATTCTAGTTAGGGGTGTTCAAAAATATCTGATCCGATTATTCGTTGATCCAATCTGAAAATTCATATATTTGATTCGATTTTTATTTCCAGATTAAATATTTGATTCGATCTTTAATTTTTCGGATAAGATACGGATCGTAATATTTCAAGTTTCGGATTATCCGAAAATTCGAAAAATCAAAATTTCATGAATATTGATCTTGTTATATTTAACAATTTGATCATTGTTATATTTGAAAATTAAAAAAAATGAAATTTTCATAGATGAGAATCTTGTTATATTTAGCAATTTGTTGTTTGTTATATTCAAAAATTCAGAAATTTTTATGAATACGACCTTCAAATTCGAAAAATATAATTAAATCAAATTATGTTTTTGAATAATTGGATATTCAATTTTTTAAATCGAATATAAATCACTATATCATCTATCTGAAAAACTGAATATCTAAAAAAACATATCAAATCCGATCTGATATCCGACAATGAACACCCATAATTCTAAGTCTAGTAAACTACTAAACCATACAATCACGTGGAAAATTGGATTTTATGAAAATAATACACGTCAGCGATCCTGGCGTACCACAATGAACCAATCAGATGCCTATGGCATTCTGGAGCCGTAGATGAGAACTTAAACGACGGTGCAAACCCTACACAAATCTACGTCACACGGATCGATGTACTAGTATCACCTCAATCTCTAACCAATAAAATTAAAAGCCACGGATCTCTATATTTGCCGTCGATAATTTTTTAATCCAACGGTATACATTCTCCTCTCTCTTTTTGCTAACACCAAAAAACACACCCGACTGATCTTTCTATTTAATCCCTTCCACATCCCACCGTTCGAACCATCTGAAATTCAAATTTCATTCTTCAAATTTTTTAAAAAGGTTAGAAATCTTGAAAATGTCTGGCCGTGGGAAGGGAGGCAAGGGCTTGGGAAAGGGCGGAGCCAAGAGGCACAGGAAGGTGCTCCGGGATAACATTCAGGGCATCACCAAGCCGGCGATTCGAAGGTTAGCTCGTAGGGGAGGTGTGAAGAGAATCAGTGGCTTGATCTACGAGGAGACACGTGGCGTACTTAAGATCTTTCTGGAGAATGTGATTCGCGACGCCGTTACCTATACGGAGCACGCCAGGCGCAAGACGGTTACCGCCATGGATGTGGTGTACGCTCTCAAGAGGCAGGGCAGGACACTTTACGGCTTCGGCGGTTAACTTGAATTTTTAGTAGGTGATTGGTAACGTAGTTTGTAAATCTTGTGCAACAGTTTGTTGTTGTCTTTTGTTTCTTCAATTCTGGATTTAGATGTATTAAACTTTGGCTTCTCGAGTTCATCAATTAGAATATAATCTTAGATTTCGAGTTTTTATTTACTGTTCATACCTAAATCTAACTGAATTCGTGATTTAATTGGTTTTTTGGCTTTAGATTCAAAGTAATTTGGGTTTTGTAAAAATATACAAAGGCCCAACCCGAGTCACAATTTCACAATCATTCAAGGCCTTCAGAAATATCCCTTTCCCAGGATTACTCTTTTTGTACCTCACCACCCTAACTGCATCTTCAAAATGGGATACCTTTAGACTTTGCATAAACTGACTTAGGTGATGAACTGCAAAAGTAATGTCTAATCTTATGTGTTAGATAAATCAATTTTCCTATCATACGTTAGAATATTGATTTATCTTCCATCACCTTATCAACTGATTATTGTTTCAATCCTTCATCATAATCTGGTGACGTAAGCTTTAAATTATGCTCTAATGGTGATAAAGCTGGTTTTGCTCCTTCTAAGCTTGTGCTCTTAATGTGTTCAAGAGCATATTTCTTTTGATTAATCAATATTCCTTTATCTGGAAGCTTTGATTCAAAAGTCCTTTAAGTTCATCAATCATCAAAACAGCATTCTCTGTGATTACCCAGTCATCTACACATATGAGAATAATTATCAGGTTTTCTTGTTTCTTTTTGGTAAATAAAGAGTAATCATGTTTGCTCTGTTTATAACCATTATTCAACAAGGTTTTTGTCATTTCGAAGTCTTTTTAAGTCCATATAAAGATTTTTGCAGTCTACAAACCAAGTTCTCCTCCTGACTGCAAAAACCCCTAGGAAAGGTTATGTAGACTTTTTCATCAAGAGAACCTTGTAAAAAAGCATTATGAACGTTCATCTGATGAAGAGGCCAATAAAACATGGCAACAAGGGAAAGCACTGTCATTGTTAGTGACCATCTTGGCTACAGGGAAAAAGGTATCACCATATCAATCCCTTCCCTTTGTGTGTAGCCTTAGCAACAAAACGAGACTTATAACGATTCACATCACCCAAAGCCTATGCGATAAACTCATTTACAACTAATAGGAGTTTTTTCAGGAGGCAAAGAAATCACTTTCCATGTATTAGACTCCAAAGCTAATATTTCTTCTTTCATGGTCTGAATCTACAAAAGATTTTGTATTGCTTCTGAATAGAAAGTGGGTTCAACAAAAGAAGAAGTAAAAGTAAAAGATAAAAAATTTGTGTATGTAAAAGTAAATGTGTGTAAAAAATATAGTTGAAAATAAAATATTGCCCTGGAACAACAGAAGCTGAAGGAGGATGATAGGAAGTAGCGAAACCTTGCAACTAAGCAAGTGGTCGAGATCCTCAATCAGTAACATGAATTGGAGAGTTAAGAATGGGAACATAAACTGGAGAATAATAAATAGGAACATGAACTGAAGAATTAAGAATGGAAACATGAACATGCGATCAGGAAGTGACTGGAGAAGAAACCTGATCAGGGTCATTTGTTGAAACTGAAGAGTCTTGTGAATTATCAAAAAATAGAGAAAGAGATTCAAGAACTAAAAACTCAGAATCAGGAATTAATCAAGATTTTAGAAAGAACGGAGATGGAGAATATGCAGGGAAGGAAAAAGGGAATAATTTTCATGAAAAACATCTCTACTTACAAAAAATTTTCTTTAACAAGGCTAAAGAGGATGTAACCCTTTTGTATTTGAGAATAACCCATGAAGACAGAAGGTACAACTCGTGAAATTTTTTTATCAAAATTATTCAACTTTGTGGCATAAGCCAAGTACCCAAACACTTTTAAGTGAGAAACAAAAGAGGGTTTATTGGAATGAAGCTTAACATGAGTTTTTCAGTTAAGAACAGAGGAAGACATCAAATTAATCAAATAACAAATTGTGGATACACATTCCCCCAAAACTTAATAGGCAATTTAGATTGAAAACGAAGGGCTCTAGCCACTTCAAGTAGATGCCTATGCTTGCGTTCAGCCACCCCATTTTGCTGAGGTGTATGAACGCAACTACTTTAATGAATAATCCCAAGGGAAGAAATGAAATTAGAACATTCAAAACTGAAAAATTCTGAACCATTGTCAATGCACAAAGTTAAAACAGAGGAAGAAAATTGAAGTTTAACCATTGCAAAAAAAAATTCTTAAGAGCTAAGATAGCATCAAATTTTAATTTCAACAAGTGAACCCAAGTCATTCTACTGAAATCATAGACAATAGTGAGAAAATATCGATTCCTTGAATGTGCTGAAACACGATAAGGACCCCACAGATCGATCTGAATTAATTCAAAGACTTTAACAAACCTAGAAGTACTTAAAGGAAAAGAAATCCTAGTTTGCTTAGCTAAGGGGCAAACAATACAATCATGTATATGATCAATATGAAAACGTAAATCAGCAGATATAGAAAGTTTATGCATTTTATTCAGAGTTGCATGACCCAAACGTGCAAGCCAAAGTTTGGTAGTGTTTACAGAAGACTGATAAGTAACAAAAGACTTAGAAATGGAACTTTCAGAATTATAAACAATGAAAACTTGAGGTGAATTTTGATGACAACCAGCTGAGATGGACTGAAACAGGTACAATCTGCCAACAGCCCTACCGATCTCCTTTATCCTTCCAGTGGAGAGTTCCTGAAGCAAACAGAAGTGAGGATAAAAAAGAACTACACAGTTTAGGTCAGAGGTAAGCTTAGAAACTGAAAAAAGGTTGAAGTGAAAAATTAGGAACAAACAATACATCATGAAGGTATATGTTTTTATTGAGAGCAACAGAACCAATATGGCTTATAGGAACATTTTTTATCATTTGGGAGTCTGACAGATCTGGAATTCAAGGCACATGAAATTGGATTTATTAAACTATCGAAATTTGAAGATACATGGTCAGTGGCTCCAGTGTTTAGAATCCAGGTACAAGCATCACGACTAGACTTACAAGAGAAGTCGTTACCTGCAACATTCATAGCTGATTTAGAGGGAACCTTTTGCAGCAAGACCAATATTTTATTATACTGCTCCTGGGAAAAGGATGAAACCAGTGGTGCAGGCAATCCATGACTTGAGAACTAGATTCAGTATGAGAGACATCAGAGAGATCCACCACTTGTAATCATAGCAGTTTGAAAATCCTTCATTTTCGTAAGCCGAAAATTCGGTGGAAAACAAACAAGACGGTAACAGTTTTCCTTCTTGTGACCTTTGATTTGAAAGTGGTGACAAACACCATTAAAACAGCAGCGTGAAGATTGCCCAAAACCAGTGTGAAAGTACATAAAGGTTGAATTTGACAACGGTGTAGGACCAGATAAGTGAATCCTCTGAGACTTCTCTTAAATCAGCATAGAATATGCGTGATTAACCGAAGACAAAGGCATCATGAGGAGGATTTGACTACGTATGGTAGAATAGATCTCGTTCAATCCCATTAAAAATTGAAATAGTTTTTGTTGAAGAACACGATTCTGATTCTCCTGAGAAGTCTCGCAATCACAAGTTGAGAACAAAACAAGAGCATTGTACTCTCTCCATAGTAATTTCAATCTCGTAATATAAGCAGAGATTGACGATTCACCTTGAACAAGCGTTGCAATTTCTTGATGAAGGAAGAAGATGCGTGAGCCGTCCACTTTATCGAAGCGTTCCTTCATATTCGTCCAGACGAGCGTAGCACTGGACGCGAAGACTATTTGACGGGCAAATCCTTGCTGACGGTGTTAAGAATCCAGGAAAGTACAATTGTGTTGCACCAATCCCACTGATATTCTAATAGACCCGTGAAATCAACACGACGACAACTTTCATCGATCAGCCCTAACTTGTTCTTCGCAAGCAAGGCGATGCGCATGGAGCGACTCCAAACGTTGTAGTTTTCGACGCTGATGAGTTGATGTGAAATGAGGAGAGTTCTCGTAGTGTCCGACGGGCGAAGATATAACGCATGATTGAAGTTTAAGGTTATTGATATCTCCGTCGGCGACTTCGCAACGACCAAAAAAAAAAAGAAAAATCTTCAAAATACTCGGGAAAGGAAAAGATAGAGAGAAAGAGATAGAAACAATTGAAAAAATAATTATCAGGCTTAGAAGGAAAATGGGCCAGAGAACCCAAAAGTAACATGGGATCTAGATACCATGTCAAAAGAGTGATATGAAAAAAAAATTCATATATTTCTCATAATAACTTTACAAGCTTACATCGAGCATATATACAAGTTTAAGCTACTAACTAATTTGTCTAACAAACTAACTATCAACATAACTAACTCCTAACTAACTTTAACATTGTTGTATTCACGTTCTTGACATGGCATTCTATGACAATTTAAATGGATTCTAAACGGTCTAAGTTTACCTTAAAAACATTGTTGTATTCTTTCGCCATATCTGCTTATTTGTTATTTTGATATTTTTGCCATAGCAATTAGTATACTTTTATTTTCTGTTTTTATCATTAGTCATAATCAACACCAATTAAATCTTTATAGTAGAAGATGATAACTTCAATAATAAAAACCCATTCAATTCATGTGAAAACGATACCCACATTCATTGCTTTATTACTTGTTGATCACGTACACTTACGCGTGATTTTACTACGACATTGGTTTTTAATTTGTTATTATTTTCTATCTTATTTTGCCATAACATGATTCAGTGAGCACTTAGCGATGAGTCGCAATTAGTTTACGTTGCGTTTGATTTTAAAGATATACTTGCATCCTACTGAAATTCTATCCCTAGGTAATGACACCAACTCCCAATTACCTATTTGTATTAGGATAAACTACATCAGTAACCACCAAACTATAGGGTTGGTGTCGATTTAACCACTATATTTTTAATTTTGTCAAATATATCACTTAACTATTTAAATGGTTCCAATTAAGTCACCCGCCGTTAAAAAAACGAAAAATTTGACGAAACTGTTAAAAAAATTGGTATAATTACATATTTTGTCTTCTATATTTATATAATATATCAATTTAGTCCTAATTTTAATCTAATAAAATAAATAAATTATTCAATAAGGTGGTGACACATACCTTATTAGAGGTCTTTAATTGTTTTTATTTAACTTATTTAATTAATTTTCCACCTCCAATCAGGTGGTGACACGTGTCACACCCAATTGGAGGTGGAAAAATGCTAACATGGAGACTGCTTCTATGGGGATACAAACATGGGACCTTGGAATGCAAGGGGTGGGTGCTTGCCACTAGGTCAAGCACTTTTTTATGTTATGAGATACAATCTTTGATATATATTTAAATGGTATTAGTGCCCAGAAAAATGGAAGAAAAAAAATGATGTTGGGCGGTGTTGAGATGTGAGGGGCTCGATTCGTTCAACCGATTATGCTCACCAAGTGGTGGAGAGGTGGATTTTTGGGTGGAAGGGTTTTGGAAGCTAGAAGAATAAAGACACAATGATTTATAGTGGTTCAACCTTCTAACCAAGGTCTACATCCACTACCTTAGCTCCCACTAAGGATTTCACAACCAATTCCACTAATTGATTCGTCCCCTTTTCTAGGCTTAGGAGGAAACCCTTTACACCGATCAAGCTTCTACCCAAAGCCTTGATCAAAACCCTCTTTTACAAAGAGATAAACAAAGCAAACTTAAACCCTCTAATAGGTGTTTGTTTGCACAATTAAGCTCTCACCCAAAACCTAAAACACTTGAGCAAATTTGACAATTTTGGCTCACTAGTGTTTGTCTATACAATAATTGACACTTTAGGCTCTAAGACAATTATTGATCATTTGTTGATTGACAATTGAAGCATTAGCCTTCTCTTGATGCTTGGAGGTCCCTTTTATACTCCCAATTGAGTTTGTAGCCGTTACTAGCCGTTGGGGATGAATTGGAGCCGTTGAGGACTTTATTTCCCTTCATAAATGCTGTTCTGCAGCTAACCGTATCGATACACGTGACACCGTATCGGTACGGGCTTCATAGGAACTAGCCGTCGAGCTTTTGCCAGCTGAGGCGTATCGATACGCTTGAGGGCGTATCGGTACGGGTCCACATTTGAACGGCCGTTGGGAAATAGCCGTTGGGGTAGTTAAAATGGGATCGGTACGCTGACGTGGCGTATCGAAACGACCCCGCTCCGTATCGATACACTAAACCCTCGTATCGATACGGGTTTTGACAGTGGCCAAACTGGGGCAAAATGGTATCGATACTGGTACAATGGTATCAATACTAGTACTTTGAAATTACGAGTTTGGCTATTAAAAACATGAAAATTCTTTGTCAAAAACCTCTTAAAATACCTCAAACATAATTTCAAGTTGTTTGGACTTAAAACCAAGTTTTAAATTCTTTTCAAATTAGTCCAAAACATTTTTCAATTATTATATCAAAACATTAGTTCTACAATCTCCCCCTTTTTGATATAATAAAACTAACTTGAAAAATTGTTTGAGATTCTCCCCCTTTAACTTTAAAAATGTGAATAAGAGATTAAGGATATGAAATCAATTTAGGCTCCCCCTTATTCATTTGAAAATTCAATTTTTCAAACCATTTCTCCCCCTTTTTGTTATATCAAAAAGAATTTAAAACATTAAGTTTAAAATAACAATAGAGGTAAAAATTTTGACACAAATAAGAATTTGGTTTAAAAATGGCTCCCCCTTACTCAAAGCATCATCAAAAGTGTTAGTCCATCATATATGATCATCTAGTTGACATAAAAGAAAATAAAACAAATAAAATCAAAAGCAACTAGATTTTTACCAACACTTGAACCCAAAGGGAGGATGCGAAGCCTTCCTTCTTCAAGTGTTCTTCCTTGTGTGCATGGAGCTCCCCCTCAATGTTTGACTTGTTGAACATCTCCATCACACCTAGCAATAGACAATCAAGTAATTTTTGGTATCCAAATTGCTTTGGATCCATGAACGTTAGAAGCACAAATTTTTGACCCCTTAGGAATCCATTTTTCAATGTCATCCTTTTTAATTGAAGTGGTTAGTCCTTTTGGGACCCAAACACTTCTAAAACATTTACCATTTTAAAATCTAGGGGCACTAGATTGTCTAACATAAAAATTTGATTTTTGAAAATTATTTTTCTTTTCAAGTTCATTTGAAATCAAATCTTTTTCTTTTTGAACTTTTAGAAGCAAATTTTGTAAATCAAAACATTTTTGTTCAAAATCTTTTAATCTTGCTTCAAGTTCAAGATCTGTTTTGGAAAGCAAATCATTTTCAATTTTTATTTTTGAAATCAACTTTTTGTTTTTAGAAAATGATGCATTGAATTCCAAAAGCAAATCATCATAGGCATCTTGTAACTCATCAAATGTATAAGAATTTGAAATAGATGAGTTAGAAGTTACCTCCCCCTCATTGAGGGCCATCAAGCATAGGTGGGCTACTTCATCATCGGTGGAGTCTTCATCACTCCATGTGGCCACATATGCTTGTTTAGAAGATGATCCCTTCTTTTTGGATTTGTGGGAGTCCTTCATCTTCTTCATCGATTCATGCTTGGATTTTTCTATTTTGCTCTTCATGAACCGGGTGAATTTGTTGAAGAGATAGGCCATCTCTTCATCTTCACTATCCTCCTCACTTGAATCTTCATGATGACATGTGGAGGACTTGAGAGCCATGGCACTTGCATTGATGCCAAGCCCTTTGATTTTCTTCTCTCCCATAGCTCTAATTTCTTCCCTTTTCTTCTCCTCTTCCTTGTTCTTCTTCATGATTTGGTGAGTGAGAAGAGACCCCATAAGTTCATCAAGCTTCAAAGTCTTCAAATTTTTGGCTTCGATGATGGCGGTCCTCTTTGAGTCCCATGACTCGGGAAGTGAGTAGATGAGCTTTCGAACAAGCTTCTCCTCCGGGATGGCTTCTCCATAGCCTTTAAGACCATTCGTGATTGTGGAGAACCTATCAAACATCTTCTCGATGTTCTCTTCCGGATCCATTTTGAAGTTTTCATACTCAAGAGTTAGGAGCCCAATATTGGTCTCCTTGACTTCATTTGTTCCCTCGTATGTGACTTCAAGATTGTCCCATACCTCCTTGGCACTCTCACAAGAAGGCATCTTCTCATAGATGGATGGACCAAATGCACAAAATAAAATGTGTAAGGCTTTGCAATTTAGCTCCATCTTCTTGCGATCGTCGGCACTCCATTCCGCTTTGCTCCCTTGTGGCACGAACGGACCATCTTCAACTATATCCCATAGCTTGTAATCTCTTGACTTCAAGAAGAATTTCATCTTTGTCTTCCAATGGGCATAGTGATCTCCGTTGAAGAAAGGCGGTTTGTCGATGGATTGCGCCATTTGAGCCGGTTGATGAAAAAGTGATCGAGCTTGCCGAATCTTCTCAATAGGATGTGAATCCTCTTCGATTGAGCCAAGCTCTGATACCAATTGTTGAGATGTGAGGGGCTCGATTCGTTCAACCGATTATGCTCACCAAGTGGTGGAGAGGTGGATTTTTGGGTGGAAGGGTTTTGGAAGCTAGAAGAATAAAGACACAATGATTTATAGTGGTTCAACCTTCTAACCAAGGTGTACATCCACTACCTTAGCTCCCACTAAGGATTTCACAACCAATTCCACTAATTGATTCGTCCCCTTTTCTAGGCTTAGGAGGAAACCCTTTACACCGATTAAGCTTCTACCCAAAGCCTTGATCAAAACCCTCTTTTACAAAGAGATAAACAAAGCAAACTTAAACCCTCTAATAGGTGTTTGTTTGCACAATTAAGCTCTCACCCAAAACCTAAAACACTTGAGCAAATTTGACAATTTTGGCTCACTAGTGTTTGTCTATACAATAATTGACACTTTAGGCTCTAAGACAATTCTTGATCATTTGTTGATTGACAATTGAAGCATTAGCCTTCTCTTGATGCTTGGAGGTCCCTTTTATACTCCCAATTGAGTTTGTAGCCGTTACTAGCCGTTGGGAATGAATTGGAGCCGTTGAGGACTTTATTTCCCTTCATAAATGCTGTTCTGCAACTAACCGTATCGATACACGTGACACCGTATCGGTACGGGCTTCATAGGAACTAGCCGTCGAGCTTTTTCCAGCTGAGGCGTATCGATACGCTTGAGGGCGTATCGGTACGGGTCCACATTTGAATGGCCATTGGGAAATAGCCGTTGGGGTAGTTAAAATGGGATCGGTACGCTGACGTGGCGTATCGAAACGACCCCACTCCGTATCGATACACTAAACCCTCGTATCGATACGGGTTTTGACAGTGGCCAAACTGTGGCAAAATGGTATCGATACTGGTACTTTGAAATTACGAGTTTGGCTATTAAAAACATGAAAATTCTTTGTCAAAAACCTCTTAAAATACCTCAAACATAATTTCAAGTTGTTTGGACTTAAAACCAAGTTTTAAATTCTTTTCAAATTAGTCCAAAACATTTTTCAATTATTATATCAAAACATTAGTTCTACAGGCGGATTTAAACCTAGAACATTAGAGTGGAAAGCAGACATGCTTACCACTAAGCCAACCTCATCTTTATGATATAAATCACAACATTTAATATATGACATATATGGATTTTAATGCTCGTAAAAAGAAAGAAAATGTGGTTTTAGGAAATTCGAACATGACATATGTGTATAAAAATCTAACCTTATTAAATAAACTTAATAATTAAATTAAAGTTAACAATATTTTATATATTTTTTTAATTATAGTTCGTGTACTATTTAAAATAGAAAATTTAAAATTATATTAAATTCATTTTGAATTATGTTCGTGGGTTTGGATTCGCTAAATCAATTTAATAATTTTAATATTTAAAAATTTTAAAAAAATTAATTAAATTATTATATATAATTATATTAAAAAAATTAAAACTATAGTAAATTTATTTAGGGAATCCAAACCCACGAACATAATTCAAAATAAATTTTATATAGTTTTAAATCTTTTATTTTAAATAGTGCACGAACTATAATTTAAAATATATATAAATTATTTTTAACTTTAATTTAATTATTAGGTTTATTTAATTAGGTTAGATGTTTATACACATATGTCATGTTCGAATTTCCTAAAACCACATTTTCTTTCTTTTTCTGAGCATTAAAATCCATATATGACATATATTAAATGTTAGGTTTTGTATTATAAAAATGGGGTTGGCGTAGTGGTAAATATATGTGCTTTCCACTCTAATTTTCCAGGTTCGAATTTGCCCAACATCATTTTATCTTCTTCCATTTTTCTGGGCACTAATACCATTTAAATATATATCAAAGATTGTATCTCACAATACAAAAAAAAAATGCTTGGCTTAGTGGCAAGCACCTGGCCCTTGCATTCCAAAGTCCTAGGTTCAATTTCCCTTGAAAGTAATCTCCATGTTAGTATTTTTCACCTCCAATAAGGTGGTGACACGTGTCACCACCTTATTGAATAATTGATTTATTTTATTAGATTAAAGTTAGGACTAAATTGATATATTGTATAAATATAGAGGATCAAATGTGTAATTATACCAATTTTTTTAACAGTTTCGTCAACTTTTCCGTTTTTTTAACTGCGGTGGCTTAATCAGAACCATTTAAATGATTAAGTGGTATATTTGACAAAATTAAAAATATAATAGCTAAATCGACACCAACCCTATAGTTTGGTGGTCACTAGTGTAATTTACCCTTTGCATTATGACACTTAACTCTTTTTCTACTGTTTCCTTCCATTATTCAGACAACATATCCGCTTCATGAACATAGTTTGGTTCAAATTCTACTAACTCAGTAGAGAACACTTTATGAACTTTGAGCAGAATGAGTCTCTAACGAATATGTGGAGATTGGCCTCGTAAAACTTTGATAGACAATCTTTTAATAAGACGCACAACAATATATAATGCGTCGGTCCAAAATTTAGAAGGAATGAAAGCATGTGGCATAAGAGTTAAACCTAGTTCAACAATATGTATGTGTTTATGTTTGGCAAAAATATGAAAGATGACCCCAATGTTTGTATGTTTTATTATTTGGTCCCTTATTTTTTTTAGAGCAAATAACCCCGAACGTTTTAATTTGGTCGAAATATACCCCCGTTGGATAAAAACTGGCAGTCAACTGACGTTCAGTGACTGATGCTGGCTGGACTTGCCACGTGTTAAGATCTGCTGACGTGACATATGCCATATCAGATTTTTTTTAAAATATTTTGTTATACTTTTCTTTATAGTGACACATGGCTGACTATCATGCTGTGACATGGCGAATATGATGTTGACACGTCAGCAGATCTTAACACGTGGCAAGTCCAGCCAGCATCAGTCACTGAACGTCAGTTGACTGACAGTTTCTATCCAACGGGGGCATATTTGGACCAAATTAAAACGTTGGGGGTTATTTGCTCTAAAAAAAGAATAAGAGACCAAATAATAAAACATGTAAACATTGGGAACATCTTTTGTCATTTTACCTTTATGTTTTACTATTCCATTTTGTTCTAAGTATGATGACATGACTTTCTATGTTCTGTATCATACTTCTGAAAATAAGAAAGTAAAAGTGTAAGTTCAATTTTTTTTATCAAAGTAAAAGTTTAAGTTCAGTTTCACAGTCTGTTTGAATTGTTTTCAATTTGTAATTTAGTTGTCATTCAGCCACTTTATAAAAAAAAAGCAACAAGGATAGTATAAGTATCGTATTTCGTAACAACAAAATAAGTCCAACTATAATGAGGGATTAAAATTATGAGATGGAAGGGCTAAGGTTTGTACCCGAGTCTAGTGGTTTAAAAGCTTAATGGCTAACCACTAGACCAATACCCTAAGTTTAGATATCACAAGGGTTGTCCCCATAAGTTTAGATATCACACTTAGGGCTCTTTCCTAATTTGCAAGCATTACAACATATACACTTTAGGAGTGGGCAAAACTCGACTCGACTCGAAAAAACTGAATTATTAGACTCGACTCGAGGCGAAAAAAGTCGACTCGTTTTGAATCGACTCGTAATTTCATAAACTCGACTCGACTCGGAAAAATTTCAAATAAAGTTTGAGTTATGAAATGGAAATTCGATTAACTTGAATAACTCGAAATTTTTATTAATTAGTTGATAATTTTCAAGTTCGAGTCGATTCTATCAATTATGTCTAATATGTTATGTATATCACATGTGAAAATATGAAGAAATATATATGTATATTATATATGCATATAGAAAGCCGTTGAAATTGGAATTAATATGTGCAACGTCTAGCCCTAAATATATGCATATAGAAATATATACATGCACCGCTACGTATATGCATATATATATATATATATATATATATACACACGAAGAAATATATATGTACAATTAAATTTGTACAGAAACTCGAAACTCGATTCGACTCGACTCGAATTTTATAAACTCGAATAACTCAAAATTTTTTGACTCAACCTCGATTGAATACCCAGCCCTAATACACTTTATTGATATTTGAATATATATTACGATCTTTAAGCAATTGTGATAAAATGACATCAAAAAGGATGATCAAGTCTTCTATGCCACAATTCATTACTACTAGAAGAAAAAGAAAAGGCAAAACAACAAGAATGGAAAGAATAAGATTTTTTTTGGGGTGAAAAGGTATAATTTTATTCATAAAGAATCATATATAGGAAAATATTAGTACGAGCCTTCTTAAACTTAAATAAAAGAAAATAGTACCCATATTAATATCGATAAAAGTTCAACATAAAAAACCAAAAACAACGTAAAACTAACGACAATTTTTGTTAACAAAATGAGTTAATTAGTATTATTTGTTCATAACCCATATATTATTTTTTTATAAGGATGTGCTTAACGGAAGAATCTTGAGGAAAAAATTCATTTTTATCAAAATCTTTAAAATTTTAAAAATGGAAGTTTTTATTAGGATAAAAGCAATAGGGAATTCTAAATTTCACTTAAATGTCAAAGAACTTTCAACAAAAAAACCCTATGTCTACTGCCGTCTCAACTAACCCTAAAAAACACCGCCGCCTGGAGGAGGAACCGCCCGATGAGGGCAGCCCCGGTGATCGGCCTGACGGCCCGACACACAGCAAAACTCCTATGTCTACTGCCGATCCCAAGCTTCCATCGTATAGAGACTCTTTGATGAATGGCAATCCTGCAGATCCACGTGATGATGAAAACAGTTTTGACGATGATGACATTGAACTTCTAGAGGGTGACATCACTCGCTCAGTGGAGGATGGACTTATCTGTATCGATTTTTTAGATAGGGTTCATGAATTGTCGGAGAAGTGTTTTGATCTAACAGTGGTGGTTAAGCTCCTGGGAAGGCGTATTGGTTATACTACGCTGCGGAACAAGCTGTATGATCTCTGGAAACCGAAGCAAGCTTTCCGTCTTATGGATATCGAGAACGACTACTTCTTGGCATCGTTTAAGTCGAATACTGATCTCCTTCATGTTCTTACCGAGGGTCCGTGGACTATCTTTGGGCATTATCTTACTGTCGAACCATGGTCTGCAGACTTCCAAACATCCCAACCTTTCCCTACCAAGATATGGTCGTGGATCTGTCTTCCTGGTTTACCGGCAACCCTTTACAAGCGTAGCCTTATCAATGCAATTGGAGAGTGTATCGGACCGGTGATTAAGATTGATTACCAAACGGAGAGTGGTCAAAGGGGAATATTCGCACGTATGGCTATCAAAATCGATCTCCGAAAACCACTTATATTTAAGATTGTCATCAACGGCAATGTGCAGATTGTCGAGTATGAATCCCTCCCTACCGTCTGTTTTGGCTGTGGCAAGTATGGCCACTCACAAGACGTTTGCCCCGATGCCAAGCAACCTTCTGATGAACCTAACACGGCCCAGTCCGACACCTCTCCTGACACTGCAAAAGCATATGGCAGTGCTGACTCTTCCTCAGATGTTGGAACGCGAAATCACCCCTCCAACCAGTCCTTTGGTCCTTGGATGCTCGTTGAAAAGCGTCAACGCCGACCATCAAAGAAAGCCTCTGACCCTGCTACCCGACCCGCAAACGTGGCCTTTACGGCCTCAAGATTTAACCCGATATACGATGTGGAAAGTGAGAAAACTGATGAACCAGCAAGCCCTGGCCCCATGCAGTTTGGCACGCATAATGTGCATGCAACAACCACCCCTCTAAACCCAAGGAACAAATTCAAAGCAAAAGGGAAAGGTTTGAGCAACAACAAGTTGAGCACATCAGTCAATGTTCGAAAACCACTAACCCTCGCTGATTTTCCGGTACTTGGTTGTAATCAAACTCGAACCAACGTACCTAAAACGGCTACTCCTGCACCATCAAAGACCCCTTTAGATGTCACCAAGCACTCATCAGTAGTTCTTGGAGAGAATGAGAATCCTAATGTGTAGCGCGCACCCCTTGCTCCGGATATAGTTGAGAATCTTCCCGCGCATCTCTTAGGAGCTCCACCGGAAGCCATGGAGAAGAATGCAAATATGGTCCTCGATGGCTCTAGTAACTCTATTCCTTTTGGGGACATCAACGTCGTAATAGATGATAACAGCCATGATCATGGAGGGGATCGGGCAGTAGCAATGTTAGAATGAGTCCCTTATTCCTCCATACTCTATATTTTTATGGATATTAAAATTTTCAGTTGGAATGTACAAGGCTGCGGTCATAGGCGTTTCCTATCTGCAGCTAAACAACTTCTTCGCGATAACAAGCCAGATGTGGTTATTTTCATGGAACCTCGTATCAGTGGACACAAAGCGGATTCTGTCATTGCGTCATTGGGCTTTCCTAATTCTCATCGGGTTAAAGCAGTTGGTTTTGCCGGTGGTATTTGGTTAGCATGGTATGATACTGTAAGGGTTGATATTCTCTTGAAACATTTTCAATTTATCCATTGTAGGGTTACCGCTAAAAGCAATGGTCGCTCCATTCTTGCTACTGCAGTCTATGCTAGTCCCCGTTCATCTCAACGGAAAATTCTCTGGCCCCATTTACGACGTCTTGCTTCTGCTATTCATACTCCTTGGGTCTTGTTTGGCGACTTTAATGCTACCTTAGCAGCGTTGGAGAGAAAGGGTGGTGCTGCTACTACCCGGCCAAGCAAAGATTTCCAAACCTTCATCTTTGATCATGGCTTACGTGATATGGGTTACTCGGGTCCTAATTTTACTTGGTCGAAAGGAAATACCTTTGTGCGTCTGGACAGGTTCATTTGTAATAGCTACTGGGATGAGGCTTTTCCTGAGGCGAATGTTGAGCATCTTTTACGCCTTCGATCTGATCACCGTCCTATTCTCTTGAATGTAGGACACTTTAACCGACCCTTCTCGCCTGGACCCTTTCGCTACTTTACAAGTTGGCAGACACATGAATATTTTGGCCGCATGGTTAGGGATAATTGGAAACCTTCAGCCTCTATGTCGAAAACCCTCACCAACTTCTCGAAGGCGCAGACGTTTGGAACAAAACCACTTATGGTTATATTGGAACAAAGAAAAAATTACTTATGGCGCGTCTCAGGGGTATACAAGTTTCATTGGCGATCCGTCCATCGCATTTCTTGCGCAATCTTGAATCAGAACTCCTTATTGAACTTGAACATCTTCTTGATCAAGAAGAACTTTTGTGGCGACAAAAATCTAGAACTGACTGGATTGTCGAGGGTGATCGCAATACCCGCTATTTTCATCGACGGGCTATTACTCGCAAGCGAAAAAAAAAATCACATCCTTGAAATTACAAGATGGTACGTGGTGTGATGATGACGGCACTCTATAAGAGGAAGCAACTCGTTTTTTTGAGAATTTGTTCACGTGTGATCCAAGGCCCCACGAACCTTTCTTCAGCACTGTCTTTTATCCTATGTTGCAACCTGAGCTTGTCCAACGCCTTCATGCTGTGCCATCGGATAATGAAATCCATGATGCCCTTCGTGCAATGGCCCATCTTAAATCCCCGAGGTGGGATGGTTTTCATGCCGAGTTCTTCCAAAGGCAATGGTCCATAGTTGGTCCTTCTATCTGTTGTATGATACACGCAATTTTTCACGGGGAGAAACTTGAGGCCTCGCTCAATCGCACCATCTTTGTCATAATCCCAAAGAAGGACAGGCCTGAAGCTTTCTCTGATTTTCGGTCAATCAGTTTGTGTACAGTCCTTTACAAACTTCTTACTAAAGTGATCGCTTGTCGCCTTAAGCCATTGTTTCCATTGATTATTTGTCCGAATCAAACTAGCTTCATTGTTGGCCGTTCAATAGTGGATAACATCGTTGTCAACCAAGAAGCAATTCACTCTATGAGAGCTACAAAATCCAAGCACGGCTGGATGGCAATCAAAGTAGACTTAGAAAAAGCCTTTGACAAGGTTACATTTGGATTTCATTAATGATTCTATGATTGCTGCGGGATTTCCTCTTGCGATTCGACGGATAATCATGGATTGCATCTCTTCCTCTAGTATCCAAGTGCAGTGGAATGGTAAACTTTCGAGGCCTTTTCATCCGTCACGCGGTATCTGACAAGGGGATCCCTTATCCCCATACCTCTTTGTTCTTGCGATAGAGTGACTTGGGCACTTAATTTCAGCATCTGTTCAACATGGACGATGGCATCCTTTCCGCTTTGCACGGAATGGCTCTCCCTTGTCGCATCTATTCTTTGCCGATGACCTCATTCTATATGCTCGTGCGGATATTCGGCAAGCTCAGATAATCAATGAAATTCTCTCGTATTTTGGGGCTCACTCCGGGCATCGGGTAAGCAAGCCAAAGACACACATCTATTTTCACCTAATACTAATATGGATTTGCAGCAGACTATAAGCTCTTATTTTGGTTACTAACGAGTCGAATCCTTGGGGAAGTACTTAGGAGTACCTGTCCAACACCAACGTCTCAGATGTGCTGACTATGATTTTATAGTTGATAAAGTGAAGACAAAGCTGAGTGGTTGGAAAGCACGCTCCCTCTCCATGGCCGGTCACATTACCTATGCGAAATCTGTTCTGAGTGTCATACCAATCTACTTCATGCAGATGTCCATACTCTCTAAAAAAATTACAACACGATAGAAAAACTTATCCGGCGTTTCATTTGGGGTTCTAGCTCAACTGCCGCAAAGACTTCTCTTGTCAATTTGGAAGCGCTTTGTCAACCTTTGGATTGCGGAGGTCTGGGTTTCCGAAGATTACACAATTTCAATATGGCTTTTATCTTGAAACTTGACTTCTTGATAGTCACCAAGACTGATTCCATGTGGGTTAAGCTTTTAAGGGAGAAATACAAATTGACAGAGCTTTGTCCACTGTCAATCATCCAGTCGAATTGTTCGCCACTATGGAGAGCGATTGCATCAGCATGGCCGATCCTACGATCCAACCTTGCATGGTCTCTAGGCAATGGTACCTCTTTTAATATCATTGATGATTGCTGGCTTCCACGATTAGGCGCCCTGCGTGACCATCTTCTAGATGCTTCACAAGCGCCCTCATTTGGAGATTTGTTGCATGATAATGGCGGCTGGGACACTACACGTTTATCATCTTTCTTTACACCGGCGGCAGTTTCACACATTATGAGTACAAAGGCTCCTAGTCCCATGGATGTTCAGGATATGCTGATCTGGAGACCTAGCATTAAGCATAATTTTGAGGTATCGTCCGCATATACTCAATTGGAAACAGGCTTATGGGATGAAAAATGACCAATCTGGCGTTCTCTCTGGCGTTTAAAGGTTCCCCAACGTATCAGTCTTTTTCTATGGTTGGTGTACAAGGACCGATTGATGACTAACAACGAGAGATATCGCCGCTCTTTTGGGCATTTTTCTATGTGTCCTCGCTGTCAAACGCATCCTGAAACCCTCATTCATGCTCTCCGTGATTGCCACTTCTCTAAGGAAATATGGCTGCATTTTATTTCACAGAATCACGCTACTTTCTTCTCCACAATGGATGTGCGTATTTGGCTGCAACATAATGTCCTTTCTACTGCGTTTTACCATGATAGTGAGATAGTTTGGAGTCTCCTGTTTGCTTTCATCTTGTGGCAGATTTGGAAGGCCCGAAATGACCACGTCTTTAATGGTTATATATAGCAGTCCCTTTCGACTGCACAGAAAGGTCTAACATGGGCACGCTACTATAGCGAAGTAACTGCGCAGACGGTAACGCCATCACACCAGGTTGAGCGTTTGGTTGCTTGGAGTCGGCCACCTGATGGTTGGGTCTGCCTGAATATCGATGGGGCTGTTCATTCGGGAAATAGCATGGGATCCGTTGGTGGCCTTATTCGAGATGACAACGGACAATGGATATTGGGTTTCACTCGTTTTTTGGGTGTTGTATCAGTTTTTAATGCCGAATTATGGGCGATCTATATCGGCCTGCAGGTTGCATGGGACAATGGATTTAGTTTGGTTGAGGTTCAATCCGATTGCTTAGAGGCCGTCAAGGCGATTCAAGATAGCGAGGCGAACTTAAGCTCTAATCCTTTGATTCGAGCCATCGTTAGCCTCAAGCAGAACTGTTGGGGGGTGGAAATTAGATGGATCAAGCGGTCGGGGAATATGCCAACGGACTTCCTTGCAAAACATGCCGATGTCTCTCATTTAGATCTACAGGTTTACGCCGAAATACCACCATTGCTAACGGAGCTCTTAGATAAGGACATGGCTACTCCTTGACTGTCTATAGCTTAGCAGTATCTTACATCTTTCAATTCAAAAAAAAATTCCACTTAAAAAGGTGAATGTAATACATCACTTATAAAAAAAGCCCACTTAAAAAGGTGATTTTTTTTTAATTTCCTCTAACCTGATCTCATTTAATTCTTTTAGTCTTACTATAAATAAAAATTTTAAGCTTTAAAATATTATTTTATTTAATTATAATGTATATATTTTATAATATTATATCTATATTGCATTTTATATTATTTATTTTTAATATCATTCATTTTCTTTTATTTCAAACTCATAATATTACAATAGTATATTTTTCTCTAAAGTAATTATATATATAAAAAGATAATAATAAATAATAGTAACATTTTAGAAATCTTCAAAAAAAATTGAAAATTTAAAAGATATTTTTCTAATCCAAATCTCTCATTCAAATCTCACCTAAAGAGGTGATTTTTTTTTAATTTTCAATAATTTTATTCATATGGTCCTATTATAAAATAAAAGCTTTAAACTATTTAATTTTAAAAATATTTTATGTTACTAAAATTATTTTGTATATTTTTACAAATATAATGATATCCGTATTGTATCTTTTATATTGTTAATAACATTATTTTCTTTTATACTTATTTTTTACTCATAAAAGTTATCCAAACAAATTATAATCATAAATGTTAGCATTTCAAAATGACGCACTTTGCACGAACCAACTTGCCTCAGTGGTTAAGGGAACGGTTGTTGTTCCTAGAGGTCACGAGTTCGAGCACCAACAGCTGCAGTAGAGTAATTGAGCGTTCATTGTCAAATAGTTGAGAGTATATTTAGAACATATACTACTTGTAATCACTTTAGCTTTCTCCAAAAAAAAAAATGACGCACTTTAAAATATTAAAAATTTTAAATCTTCGGAATTTAAAATTCCTTGCCAGCCTAATGATTTTTAAACATTTTCAGTTTTGTACTTTCTTTTGTTATTTTATCTTAAATGTTTGTTTCATTTTTGTTGTATCCACTTTCGGAATTCGCAAGCATTCGCTACAGTTTCTCCAAAACAGGAATTTTTCGCGGTAAAAGTTTGCAAGTCTAGAAGAATTTCTTAGTTCCCAAGAACCGAAACCCTAGGTTTTTTTCCTATTTCAATCTCTTGACTCAATCCCTGCGGGTTTGCTCGATTGGCAGTCTCAGGAGCGTGGTCTCCCCTCCTTAGCTCCATCGCCGGCGGTGCAACGTGAAGTTGAGCGGTGTTGGAAGGTGGTTTGGAGATTTCTTAGGATCGGTCTTTGTCGCCGTTTTTTGGCCGTGATCAGAGAGCTTCGTGGTTACAGCGAGCCCCTGGTTTGCTTTCGAGCATGTTTTGAGCGTCGGTGGAGGACTGTGACAGGGGAGATCTGTGTTTTCAGCGAGCCCATGTTTTGTTCTCGAACTGGCTCTTGTGAGTCGGTGGAAGACTGTAACTTTTCTTTCCCCGTTTTTGCTGCCTGGAGGTCGAGGCGAACGGAATCTGTTGGCGGCCTTTATCAAAGTTTTGTCGCCGTCTTTCTCGGAGGTATGAAGGATGGGTGAGCTTTTCGATCAGGTGGTGATACTCTAGAGAACACAGTTCGAAGCTCGTCGGCCTGCCGGAAAAGGGCCCGACGATACACTGGTGAAGCTTCATGACTCCTTCTTGGAGAAGGAGACACTGACAAGGGCAAACTTATCTTTTCTCTTTATGTCAAGCCTTTTCACACATGGTTTTCAAGTTGCCATTTATGGTTCTTTCCACTTCTAGCTTATTCTATCCGGATTTCGTGGGATCTGGTCCTATCTCCCACAACAAAGATCCGATTTTTGCTCCAAAGTTTTCCATTTAAAGGCAAACAATCCCTTGATTTATGGGATTTGAAAATATATTGGGATTTGGAGATCTGATGGTTTTTGGAAATCAATTGCTATAAGATTTAGATGGGATTCAGGCGGTTCTTCTCCTCCTTTTAAGTTCCGGTTGATGTGGTTCAGTCACTCGGATGATCACGGTTTTTGGTTTTCGAGTTCGTCGAATCTAACGTTCCTTGTCAACTTGCTGTGGCCACAACGTAAGGGTTACGTTCCGCTCGTCTTGACAAGACCCATCTCGTTTGGAGTGGGAGTCTGCCTCCGAAAGGAGCTCTCAGGCGAGTTTCGAGCGTTTTCCTGTTGTTTCAAGCTTTGGATAGACGTTGTTGGATCGTTGCTGTTTTCCCCGTTGTTCGGGTGTTGTTTAATGCTATCCCTGGTTGAACCAGTGGACGTTGCCTCAGTTTCAGAATCTTGTGAATGCTGGCTTTTTTATGTCGTTTGTTGGTTTCCCCCGATGCTTATAGCTAGTGGGTTTGTCTACTTATGTTTTGTTTTGTTCGTGACCCTTGCATGGGGTTGGCTTGTTCGTTGTACGTGCTGGGGTTTCTCCCCGTTTTAATCTAAGTTCTTTCTTACGGATAAAAAAAGATGAATTTTTCGCGCCACAACAAGTACACAACATACTCCAGAAGTGTTGTACTTGTTTGCGAAATTTATAATCTTCTATTACAGCTCCTTTAGAGCTCCTATTCTCCACACCACACCTCAGCATGTGAGGCACCATGGTCTCCAGAGCAGTCATTCTTCGGACCGCACTCTATACTCAACTCATCCCTAAATTCTTTTGGTGTACTCGATTTTTCTGACTGGTAATGGCAAGACAAGAGCTTAAAATCTCCTAAGTAGATTTGAGGCTTCCTTAGGCGTGAGAAGAAGATACGTCTAGTGTCTATCGTCAATGTCTTCAAGATGTGTCGAGGTCACGCTCTAAGGGTCCATGAAGTATCTTCACTATCGACAGCAAACATTGTAATCGTCAAAGGTATTTGATGCTTTTGCTTATGTGTTTCAAGAATGAATAATATTGCCTCCGCACTTTTGGAGCACTTGCCTTCCTCAAAATACGCACACAAGCACTGTAAATTTATGAGATCGTCAAAGGAATTTAATGCTTTTGCTTGAGTGTTTCAGGAAAGAATATTATGGCCTCCACACCTCTGGAGCATCTGCCCTCCTAAAAATATGCACACAATCACTGCAAGTTTATGAGATGCATCAAAGGTATTTGACGCTTTAGCTTGAGCATTTTAGGGAGGAATACTACGTGCCACGTATTCCGGAATCTTCAAGCACAAATCCTTCGTAAAACATTGTAAGTCCGATTATTTACTTAAGACATCTAACATGTCTATTTGAGTGTTTTAAGGAGGGATACTACGTGCCACGTACTCCAGAACCCTAAGGGCATGCATCGTCTATAAACACTCTTGGCTTACGTGAGTGTCAATCCTATGACAAACAACGCTGAGTCATCCGCTCCAGCATTAAGCTCTATTTTATCTCTACAAGACCGTCGAGATACCTGCACTCATGTGTCTTGATGACATATGATTTGCATGAGTGTGGATGTTTGCGTCCATTTGTGTTTTGGACGGCACGAGCTCTACAAGGACGTAGAGGATTACTTTTCGACGGAGCGGTGATGCCTGGACTAATGTGTCTTGAATGACACCTAATCTGTAAGAATGCAGATGTCTGCCCCTAATAAAAGATGTCTCTACTCCACCAAAGGAGTAGCATGTCTTCGCTTTAAGTAACCTCAGATTTAAAACATTCGGAAGTGTAACTCTTTTACTTAGCTTGTACATGCATCAGATTTCTACAAGAGCGAAGTCTAATTTCATGCCACTTTCTCGACCAAAAAGGGATAACTGTTGTACTCATCTCTGGAATTTGTAAGCCTCCGTTGCAGCTCCTTCGGAGCTCGTAATCTCCACACTACAACAAGTGTTGTGTTGGGTTTTTCGGTGCTCGATTCAATCAACCGTTCTTGCTTGCCAAGTGGTGGAGAGGTGAATTTTTGGGTGGAAGGGTTTAGGAAGCTAGAAAAATAAAGACACAATGATTTATAGTGGTTCGACTACTCAAAAAAGTCTACATCCACTACCTTAGCTCCCCACTAAGGATTTCACAACCAATTCCACTAATTGATTCGTCCCCTTTTCTAGGTTTAGGAGGAAACCCTTTACACCGATCAAGCTTCTACCCAAAGCCTTGATCAAAACCCTCTTTTACAAAGAGATAAACAAAGCAAACTCAAACCCTCTAATAGGTATTTGTTTGCACAATTAAGCACTCACCCAAAACCTAAACACTTGAGCAAATTTAACAATGTAAGCTCACAAGTGTTGTCTAAGCAAGAAATGAACGATTTAAGCTCTAGACAAGTTTTTCACTCATAATGTTGTAACAATTGAAGCTCTTATCAATCTTGATGCTTGGAGGTCCCTTTTATACTCCAAATTGAGTTTGTAGCCGTTTATAGCCGTTGGGAATATTGCCGTTTATAGCCGTTGGGAATATAGCCGTTTATAGCCGTTGGAATAGTACCATTTATAGCCGTTGGGAATAGTACCATTTATAGCCGTTGGAAATAGTTCCATTTATGGCCGTTGGGAATAGTACCATTTATGGCCGTTGGGAATAGTACCATTTATGGCCGTTGGGCTATTTCAAAACACACCGTATCGATACGGCTAGGCGTATCGGTACGGGTTTTGGCTACTGGAATTTTGGTAGTTTGAAAACCCTAAGGCGTATCGGTACGGTCCAATACCGTATCGGTACGGTCACTTGAAAATTATGGTTTTGACTACTTTAAATGTATTTTAAAACCATTCCAAAGCCTTTAAAAACCCTTAAACAAATTTTCAAGTTGTTTTTGACTAAAAACATATTTTAAATTCTTTTCGATTTAGTACAAAACATTTTTCAAATATTATATCAAAACCTTGGTTCTACAATCTCCCCCTTTTTGATATAATAAAACCAACTTGAAAAATTGTTTGAGATTTTCTCCCTTTAGCTTTAAAATTGTGAATAAGAGATTAAGATATGAAATCAAATAAAGCTCCCCCTTATTCATTTGAAAAATCAATTTTTCAAACCAATTTCTCCCCCTTTTTGTTATATCAAAAAGAATTTAAAATGACATTTAAGTTCAAGATAACATAGGAGGCAAAAAAATTTTTTGACAAACTTAAAATTTTGGTTTTTAAAATGGCTCCTCCTTACTCAAAGCATCATTGAAATGTTAGTCCAACATTTATGATCATCTAGTTGAATAAAACTAAAATTAAAACAAATAAATGCTAAAACAACTAGATTTTTACCAACACTTGAACCCAAAGGGAGGATGTGAAGCCTTCCTTCTTCAAGTGTTCTTCCTTGTGTGCATGGAGCTCCCCCTCAATGTTTGACTTGTTGAACACTCTCCATCACACCTAGCAAAAGACAATCAAGTAATTTTTGGTATCCAAATTGCTTTGGATCCATAAACGTTAGTAGCACAAAATTTAGTCCCCTTAGGAATCCATTTTTCAATTTCATCCTTTTTAGTTGAAGTGGTTAGTCCTTTTGGGACCCAAACACTTCTAAAACATTTACCATTCAAAAATCTAGGGGCACTAGATTGTCTAACATAAAAATTTGATTCTCCAAAATTGTTTTTCTTTTCAAGCTCTTTGGAAATCAAATCTTTTTCCTTTTTGAGATCATCAACTTCCTTTTGATGATCTCTTTCCATTGTTTGAAGCAAGTTTTGTAGGTCTAAAACTTTAAGCTCAAAATCTTTAATTTTTGCTTCAAACTCTAAATTGGTTTTAGAAAGCAAATCATTTTCGGTTTTCAACTTTGAAATCAATTTCTTATTTTTCGAAAATGAAGCCTTGAACTCAAAAACCAATTCATCATAGGCTTCTTGTAACTCATCAAATGTATAAGAATTTGAAATAGATGAGTTAGAAGTTACCTCCCCCTCATTGAGGGCCATCATGCATAGGTGGGCTACTTCATTATCGGTGGAGTCTTCATCACTCCATGTGGCCACATATGCTTGTTTTGAAGATGATCTCTTCTTTTTGGATTTGTGGGAGTCCTTCATCTTCTTCATCGATTCATGCTTGGATTTTTCCATTTTGCTTTTCATGAACCGGGTGAATTTGTTGAAGAGATAGACCATCTCTTCATCTTCACTATCCTCCTCACTTGAATCTACATGATGACATGTGGAGGATTTGAGAGCCATGGCATTTACATTGATGCCAAGACTTTTGATTTTCTTCTCTCCCATAGCTCTAATTTCTTCCCTCTTCTTCTCATCTTCTTTGTTCTTCTTCATGATTTGATGAGTAAGGAGTGACCCCATGAGTTCATCAAGCTTCAAAGTCTTCAAATTTTTGGCTTCGATGATGGCGGTCCTTTTTGAGTCCCAAGACTCGGGAAGTGAGTAGATGAGCTTTCGAACAAGCTTTTCTTTCGGAATGGCTTCTCCATAACCTTTAAGACCGTTGGTGATGGTGGAGAATCTATCAAACATCTTCTCGATGTTTTCCTCCGGATCCATTTTGAAGTTCTCATACTCTAAGGTTAGGAGCCCAATCTTGGTCTCCTTGACTTCATTAGTCCCCTCGTATGTGACTTCAAGCTTGTCCCATACCTCCTTGGCACTCTCACAAGAAGACATCTTTTCGTAGATGGATGGGCCAAAAGCACAAAAAAGCATGTGCAAGGCTCTACAATTTAGCTCCATCTTCTTGCGATCGTCGGCACTCCATTCCGCTTTGTTTCCTTGAGGAACGAACGGACCATCTTCAACTATATCCCATAGCTTGTAATCTCTTGATTTCAAGAAGAATTTCATCTTTGTCTTCCAATGGGCATAGTGATCTCCGTCGAAAAAATGCGGTATGTTGATGGATTGCGCCATTTGAGCCGGTTGGTGAAATGTTGATCGAGCTTGCCGGATCTTCTCAATAGGATGTGAATCCCCTTCGATTGAGCCAATCTCTGATACCAATTGTTGGGTTTTTCGGTGCTCGATTCAATCAACCATTCTTGCTTGCCAAGTGGTGGAGAGGTGAATTTTTGGGTGGAAGGGTTTAGGAAGCTAGAAAAATAAAGACACAATGATTTATAGTGGTTCGACTACTCAACAAAGTCTACATCCACTACCTTAGCTCCCCACTAAGGATTTCACAACCAATTCCACTAATTGATTCGTCCCCTTTTCTAGGTTTAGGAGGAAACCCTTTACACCGATCAAGCTTCTACCCAAAGCCTTGATCAAAACCCTCTTTTACAAAGAGATAAACAAAGCAAACTCAAACCCTCTAATAGGTATTTGTTTGCACAATTAAGCACTCACCCAAAACCTAAACACTTGAGCAAATTTAACAATGTAAGCTCACAAGTGTTGTCTAAGCAAGAAATGAACGATTTAAGCTCTAGACAAGTTTTTCACTCATAATGTTGTAACAATTGAAGCTCTTATCAATCTTGATGCTTGGAGGTCCCTTTTATACTCCAAATTGAGTTTGTAGCCGTTTATAGCCGTTGGGAATATAGCCGTTTATAGCCGTTGGAATAGTACCATTTATAGTCGTTGGGAATAGTACCATTTATAGCCGTTGGAAATAGTTCCATTTATGGCCGTTGGGAATAGTACCATTTATGGCCGTTGGGAATAGTACCATTTATGGCCGTTGGGCTATTTCAAAACACACCGTATCGATACGGCTAGGCGTATCGGTACGGGTTTTGGCTACTGGAATTTTGGTAGTTTGAAAACCCTAAGGCGTATCGGTACGGTCCAATACCGTATCGGTACGGTCACTTGAAAATTATGGTTTTGACTACTTTAAATGTATTTTAAAACCATTCCAAAGCCTTTAAAAACCCTTAAACAAATTTTCAAGTTGTTTTTGACTAAAAACATATTTTAAATTCTTTTCGATTTAGTACAAAACATTTTTCAAATATTATATCAAAACCTTGGTTCTACATGTTGTACCCGCCTCAAGAATTCGCAAGCATGCGTTGTAGTTCCTCCGGAGCTCCTACTCTCCACACCATTCTTCAACATGTGAGGCACCATGGTTTCCGGAGCTCCCTTTCTCTGAATCGCACTCCATACTCAACTGCGACGCCTCGACATGACAGTTATCAAGTCCACTTGACATGACATCTCAACCTATTACCTGGCAGCCGAGTCTACTCTGTTGGCCCATTAATAGTCATCATGACGCTAGACCTGACACTTCGTGAGCTCATTATAAATACTCCACTTCTCCACTCAAGAGAAAAAAGACCGAAGATAATGAAGGGCTCTAGGAGAGAAGAGAACCAAAAGGAGAACAAGGGCAAGATACCCCTCTCTCACCTTGCTCTCTTTTTCTTATTTCTCCGACCACCATGTTATTTACGGCTTTCTGCCTAAACCTACAAAACGAATCGTCCAAAACCGCTACCAACTGTCTTGGTCTTCATCTCCACCTCTCTTGTTTGGTGTCTGCCAACTTTGGGCATCAAACAATTTTGAATTATTCTTTTTTAAGTCAATAATAAATAAGGGTAAAGTACACAGACAATCACTAAACTATACCTGAAAAAATAAAATGGTAACCAAACTTTCAAAAACTACAAAATGGCAATTAAACTTTATGTTTTGTTACAAAATGGTAATTGTGCCGTTAAAGAGGTAACATGGCTGTTAAAAGTTTTTGTATAATAGCATGTTTAGTCCTTTATAGTTACACATTCAATCAATTTAGTCATAATTCGAAGAAATACAATAAATTTAACCCTCAATGTTTACACATTGTTATAATTTAGTCCCAATTCTAAAAAATCAACCCTTGATATTTCGAAATTACTTCAATTTAATCCCTCTTCATCCATTATCTCTCGTTCATGGTAGATTGGAATATTCAATTGTAGCTTTGCTCTTGTTTTCATTTAGACTTTGATATAAACTTGGATTAAGAGTTAGATCCTACTGTATTTTGATTTGGATGTTGTATAATTTGCCTCTTTAATTTTTTTATGCTAATTTCAAAGAGACTAAACCTAGCTTTAAACATGCATTCTTTTCTATTTATCATGGAAGTTTTAGTGCTAATTCAAAAATTATTTTTACTCACTCTTGGATGTTGATGATGCTTTTGAGTTTGTGTGATATAGCTTAATAATTTTCTATATAATAGCTTTCATATCTAATATGTTCACAGAACTCCTTAGCTTCTCAAATTGCAAGTGCAGTAATGCAGTCCTTATTTGCTTTAGAATTATGAGTACCTGCAAAACCAAATATTTTGATTTATTTATGTTCCAAGTCGCATAATCCAAGACTGAGAGCATGATGTAGTGATTAGTTATTTGACAGTTCGACTGGAATTTTTGGGCTAGGTACAATGAGGTTGTTTCTTGATTTACCAGAACATTGGTGTTTTGGGCATAACTTATGCAACTTTAAATATCATCTTTAGTATATTGCCTAGCTTTGCAGCCCTTCGAAATGTTAATAAACACCTCTTCTACCGCCAATATATCATTTTCCCTCCCTCTCATTATCCATATTCATTGTGTTCATTTGATTGTGCATAGCAGCATAATTTACATGCCATCTCTACAGATTTATGCAACTTCCACTGCCTTTGCTTTTGGATAGACTAGGTTTGGGAGGATGGTGTCTTCTAGTTGCTCTGTTTCGTGTCCTTGATAACCAACATGGTCACTAAACTATACCCGAAAATTGAGGTAATGGATGAAGAGGGACTAAATTGAAGTAATTTCGAAATATCAAGGGTTGATTTTTTATAATTGGGACTAAATTATAACAATGTGTAAACATTGAGGGTTAAATTTTTAGGTTTCTTCGAATTATGACTAAATTGATTGAATGTGTAACTATAAAGGACTAAACATGCTATTATACAAAAACTTTTAACAGCCACGTTACCTCTTTAACGGCACAGTTACCATTTTGTAACAAAACATAAAATTTAATTGCCATTTTATAGTTTTTGAAAGTTTAGTTACCATTTTGTTTTTTCGGGTATAATTTAGTGACTGTTTGTGTACTTTATCCTAAAAAAATCTATGTGTTAAAATTCTACATTAGCATTATCGGTGAGTAGATAAAATAATTAATTGCAATAAGTGTCATTATCATTGTCATTCAAATTAAACTTAGTTACACAAAATATTAAATTTAAAACTACATAAAAGATATCTATATTAAATTATTGATTGTTAATGGAGTTGCAATATTAACTTTCGATACAGCTAGCGCACCTAAGAGAGTAAATGAGAAAAACCAGTACCTAAAAGATATCTATATTAAAATATTGATTGTTTTGGTACTATTCCGTATAAATGTCGATGCGTTTCAACAATATGTTTCGAACTTATAAATATTTTTAAAAAATTGTTTTATATTTAGGTTGCGTAAACCTAGTTTATATAAAATTATTTATTTAGTGTCTAGAATTTAAAATTTTAAAGTTATTAAATTTTAAATTTTATAGCTTAAACAAAAATATCTGTGTCATTTTTTTACACAATATCAAAATATAACTCATATTTTTAAAACATTTTATATATTATATGTATATGCAAATACATGTCTCTTACGTGTGTATAATATTTAACTATATCATATAAAAATGTCAAGTTTAAAAATCAATTAAGCCTATGAACTTTTTTGTATCCAATTAAGCTCTTTAACCAAAAAATTGATAAGTCATTTGATCAATTTTGACCATTAAATCTTGAAAGTTTTTTGGATCAGTTAGTACAATGTGTCATATTACAATGTTTTTCACTTGACATTTTCAGATTTTTTATTTTATTTAAAAAAATCTTTAAAAGTTATAAAAATTCTAATTTTTTTAAATTTATAAAAATATATTTTTTTTGAAAAAATCTATAAATGCAACATGATAGAACTGTGGTGTATCATGTGCGAGTAATATATAAAGAAGAAAACTGTCAAGATTATTGGACAACATTGGTCAAAGGGCTTAATTGATTCAATTTATTGGTTCAAAGGCTTAATTGATTCAATTTTTCTGTTCAAAGGCTTAATTGAGTGCAAAAAAATTTAGAGGCCTAATTCATTTTTTTCAAAAGTTTAAGGGCTTCATACACCCTAAAGCCATTAATAAAACATAGGTCAAAACGATTTTTTTGAAAATAAATATAACCTCGTTAAAACCCTTTTCATAGCCAGTTAAACTCAAAATCAAATATTAATTAATATAACATGTGTCGGAACGTTATTGGCAATCATAGTGTCGATATTCAAATTCTAGTACAACACAACTAATAATTTACAAATGATTTTATCCAAAACTTGGTAAGTAAACCCTAATCCTAATGTATTTTCTTGAAGTGAACAAACAATGTCCAATGCAAACAAACTTTAACATTATGTAGTCGTTTGTAGTAAGTTTTGATGGAATTGTTGTAACCGGATAATTCTAAAGTAAATGTCATGTATCGTAATGTACCACTATTTATATGTACCATAATATATTATTAACTGTTTTAATTGATTTTGAAATATTAAGGACCGAAAGTGTTATTATCTCCTTTTTAGAATAAAATCTTAAAAATATTTTTTATATTATTTTTTCAAATTTTCTTTTATTTTCTAATTCAAAAATAATTAAGCTTTTTTTACTTCTACCTGCACTTTAATTTAAGGGTAAAGTTCACAAATGACCGTTAAACTTTGATCAAGTATTCAATTTGATAACTAAATTTTTAATTGCTTCAATGTTACCATTATACTTTTAGTTTTGTTTCATTTTAGCCACTGACCCGTTAACAACCGTTAAAAGAATGATGTGACTGTTAAAATATTTTATATAATAACACATTTTATTCTCCGCGTTTACCATTCAAACAATTTAATCCTTATTTCAAAAAAAATAATAAACCTAACTCTCATTATTTCAATTTGGCTCTATTTTTAATTAGAGATAATTCAATATTTTATTTTAATCCCTCAATTATAACTAATGTTATCTTGTCCTCCTATCCCTATGTCACTTTTACAGATACCGGAAGAAAGTGGCGCTGCAATATCTATGCTTTTACTAAATGACGGTAAACTCACCTAACCTAGGAAGCAAAGAGCTGATGCTTCACTTATGCAGACTTGCTTTAACAATATATATCAGTTTCCTACAATAGCATGTTAACTAGCTATTAACAATATATATGTAATTATATATTGTTTTATTAACTGTCACGTCACCTTTCCGTTAGGTTTTAACGGCAAGTAGCTTGAATTTGATTGATATCATTTAAATAGTTATGTGGTTAAAAATGATAAAATTGAAAATGTGGTGGTCATATCGAAACAAATCTTATAGTTAGGTGGTCAATTAAGTAGTTACCCTTTAAAAAAGAAAATCTAAAAAAGTAATATAATTTTTTTAAGATTGTATTCTAAAAAGGGATAATAACACTTTCGGTCCCTAAAATTTTAAAACTAATTAAAACAGTCAATGATACATTGCGGTACATATAAATAGTGGTACATTGCGATACATGTCATTTACTGTAGAATTATCCGTCGAAACTTTCCATCGGAAGTGAAGGAACCTGAAAACTCATTACAATAGCTGAACTGCCAACCAAAAATTATTACAACCAGGGATAGACCGAGAGGGGTGCTGGTGGGGGCAACCGCCCCCCTAAAATTTTGAAAATCATATATGATTTAGAAAAATTTTAAATTTTTTTTATGTATTTTCTATTAAAAATCTATTTTCGCCCCCCTTAAACTTTTATAAATTCGCCCCCTAAAAATTTATAAGTTCGCCCCCTAACCTAAAGTCCTGAGTCCGTCCCTGATTACAACCACAAATAATTTTTCATCGTACGTACATGTTAGGTATTCCTTTCCTAATAAGTGTAGTAAATTTTGAAGTTTTAGGTTAAATTTCGTTAGGTGGGTTTACGTAAATATATAAATTTAAATATATATTTAGTATTTGAGATATTTTCTGTTAACCTAGTATCTACAGAGTTTTTGCTCTCAAGTTGATATCTAAACCAGGTATCTTTACCTAAATTGGTACATAAACAAATTTTGCTCTCAAATTGACACTTGTACTTCCACTATTTTGGTATTTCTAGTAGTTTTAGTCCTAAAGCTTATACATTATTTTAATATGGTCTTAATTCGAAATAACTCAATAAATTTAACACATTCATATTAAAAATTCCATCAATTTAGTAACTTTATTGGTACTGTCAAACTAAGCGAGTTTATTGGAACAAAACATCTGTTGATAACTGCATTATACCATAAAGCAACAAATTACTCTTAAACTTTTATTATACCAAGAAAGTAATATAATATTTATGGGAGAAAAATAAAAAATTTAGGAGAATAAGTTGATAGAATTTTAAAGGCATCATGTCAAAAAATGCCCTAACGTTTGACTGAATTGTCATTTTGGCCCATATTCTTTTTTTTGAAGCAATTTAGCCTTAACATTTCATTTTGGGTCAAAATGACCCCTCTGCTAGGGGCGAGCGTTCGATCGAGTCGAGTCGAGTTAAAAAATTTCGAGTTATTCGTGTTGGCGCGTCATATTTTACAACTCAAACTTTATTTGAATTTTTTTTCAATTCGAGTCGAGTTTAAGAAATTTGAGTCGAGTCAAGTCAAGTTTTCGAGTTCTTATACAAATTTAATTGTAATATTTATCATGTTATAGTACAGTTTGATTCCAATTTAAATGACTTTCTCTAATCATATAAGATATGCACATATATATTTCTTCATATGTTTTCACATGTGACAATATTTCTTCATATTTTTATATATCGGTATGTATATATCATAAAAAAATTGAGGGACTCGTCTCGAACTTAAAAATAAATCCACTAATTACTAAAAATTTCGAGTTATTCGAGTTTCCATTTTAGAGCTCAAACTTTATTTGAAATTTTTTTGAGTCATTCGAGTTTATGAAATTTCGAGTCGAGTCAAAACGAGTCGAGTATTTTTGCCTCGAGTCGAGTTATTCAGTTTTTTCGAGTCGAGTCGAGTTTTGCTCACCCCTAGCCTCTGCGGATGAAACTTGTTAGTCAATCAATGGTAAATGGCATGAAATGATGTGGCAAACTTACATGGCAGTGCACGCAACTATAGCAATGTCATATAGACAAATATGCTAACTTTACAAAATGACACATCGGACAAAAATAATTTTAAAAAATTGTATAAAATATAAAAATATTTTTTTTCTACTAATATGTTATTTTGCTAAGTCATTTTAGGTTGTTTATCGTCAGTTGACTAATAATTTTCATTCACATGGGGCTATTTTGACCTAAAAATGAAACGTTGAGGGCTAGTTTGCTTCAAAAAAGAATATGGGTCAAAGTGACTATTCATTCAAATATTAGGGGCATTTCTTTGATATTATGCCAATTTTAAATATAGATGGTTAAATTTATTGAATTGTTTCAAATTATGATGAAAATGATAGAATGTATAAGTTTTGATACTAATTTTGGAGAAAATGTCTATTTCATGTATCAGTTTGGATAAAAATTTCTATAAGTACCAACTCGGGAGGAGATGTCTATTGCCTAGTTAAGGTACCAAATGTATATTTAAGTCATATATTTTTGGTAGAATCACCGATATCCAATTCATTGATTGACTAATTCGGATCGGGTATTGCATATGCCCATTATAGGACGAGCCTTCTAATCTAGTTTGCTCGATTTACAATGTCATGATTCAAATCCTTGATCTTGTTTAAGAAATCTACACTACAAAAAAAATGCCCTATACCGACAGACACAAATCCGTCGGTATAGGGTCTAAATATTTTTACCGACGGACAAAAAGGAAATTCCGACAGACAAAGTGTCGTCAGTAGTACGCTTGTCGGTATAAAGTTATACCGACAGACGAAACCGTTGGTATAGATATTCTGGCCCTATACCGACGGACACAACCGTAGGTATAGGTATTGGCTACCCCGACAAATTAGGGTATATATTCCGACGGATTTTATTCGTCGGTAATATTACGGCTTTTACTGACGGTATGTCTGTCGGTATAGGTTCTATCTGTACTGACGGTGCGTCCGTCGGTATAGGTTCTATCCGTATCTTTACTGACGCTTGTGTCCGTCGGTATAGGTTCTATCTGTACTGACGGTGCCTCCGTCGGTATAGGTTCTATCCGTATCTTGTAAGATCTCTATAAAATATTTATACCGACAGTTATTCCGTCAGTATAAGTGTAATTGGTATTTATTTGTTTTTTTAAATATTAATAATTATTAATACATTCCATTATTTTTATTTCATATTTTTTTATTTTAAATATTAAAATTAATAAAACTATTAAAACAAAAATCATTTCATTTTTTAAAGAGAAAATATTCAATTTAATGTTCAAATAAAAAAGTATGTAATACATAATAAGCAAAACATGTACGTACATATTTCGAAATATATATATTTTTGAACCTATACCGAGATAGAGGTACTTGTTGCCGAACACTCTTCCAATGCGAGCTTCCCATCTCCCATTATGATGATGTATGCTGGTTTTGGAGCTACGTTTTGGAGGCGAGTCTCATGAGAAACTTCTCCTAGTTCGCTTCTTCACCTTCGTAACACCATTACCCGTAGTGCCAGTACTGATACGTACTCTCAGCATTGTTTCTCTGGTTCGCCTGTGATAATTTCGCCATGGAAAGAACTTATAAAAGTCAGCACATACTTAACTTTTACAAAAGAAAAAAAAAAACTGATGGCTCTTAATGACCAGTTTTCAGTATTGAAGTTTATACAGTAGCAACACATATTTACTAATAAAAATGTTAAATGAGGGAAGGAAATAAGTGCATCTAAGGCATTACAAACTTCAAACCAAACAATAAAACACTGCAATTGTGATCGAACCTCAAGGTGCACTGAGTTGTTAGTTCTTTGCTCCTTAAAAAAGCCACTTGGTCTCAAACGTTGCCAACTAAATGGATACTAAAGAATACATCACAGAATTAAATAGCAGCCACAACACAATAATACGGCTGCTATTTTTTAGTTACGCCGCTCTTTACTGACAATATTTGCAGTTGATATTTGCTGCAGTTGACTCATTACGTTCTCAAGCACAATAGAAAACAATGTATCCAAAACATGTCCACTGATTGCAATTTAAATCTTACCTATTTCAAGTACATGTATATGCATAATATTTGCATATAAATCTATGATGTGGAGCCTAGTGCCAAACAGAATTGAAAGATAAATAACTAGAATCTAATGAAACAATTACAATTGACTTGAAAACTGTTGGCAACCAGAAAATCAGAAAACAAAATTTCTAGAACCAATTAGGCCAATCTGCAATTCATAATTTTTAATCATCTTAGCTTTAATAACACTAAATCGTAGTCATTAAGTGCGATGCAATTGAGGAAAGCGAAAACAATATCTTAAAGGCAGAAAAAATGATAAAATAAGGGAAAGCGAAAACAATATCTTAAGCGAAAACAATATCCAAAATAGAGGAAGCACTTACATAAGCCCAAGTCCTTAACACCCAAGTCCTTGGATCACTTGAGAAAAACCGAGGAATAAAATTGTAAAAGGAAGCAAGGCAAATATATATACACGCACACATACTGGGCCGAAGGTATATCCAGCACCCCTTTGAGAATCCATCATGGACACAATAAATCGCACATGGGACTCTCATGAGACACTTCTTGGACACGATCAAAATTTTGTATGTTATCCAGGGTTTCATTAATGGATAGAGACAATCCATCATGAAGACAGAAAATTTCAGATTCAACCTTCAAGACAACATAAACTCAGCAGCTAAGAACCATTAATAGCAAATACAATGCATTTGCAGACAACTGATTTCAGTTATCATAAACTAAAAAACTAAAAAATTCAGTTATCATTAATAGCAAATACAATCCATCATAAAGCTTTCACTGATGAATACAGCTGCTGCTACTGTTTTTGGTAAAGGCTGCTATAAACAAAGAACAACAATGCAAAAAGTTCTGGTGTTGTACGAAAAATAATGAAAAAAGCATGCTAAGAGTGATGACAGTATCTTAAGCACATGTTCACTTTTTTAGTTTTATTTTTAGTAGGTCAAGACTACATATATCCATTAGTCATGAGCTAGACAAGCACTTCATCAAAGGGCAGCAAGTGGATGACACATGGTGCTAAGTATTCAAGGTACGCCCATATTAATGTCCTAATTTCAAGTAACAACCACCTAAAAGAACTTTACAAAAGATCACTTCAAACAATATCAGACCACAAATATGAAAAATACTAACCAATGCTGTTAGTGAAAATAATCAAACAGATCTTTCAAACGTTGGCACTTCTATACCTACAGATAAAACAGAAAATGCATCTTCATAAGTAGCCAACAACGTAATAAAAGAGAAATTTACTAATACAAGGAAGTCAATGAATGAACAACTAACACAAAACTAGCATGCATCATCAAAGTAGTTCCCATATTATTACTAACAACATAATTGGTTCTGTAAAAGCAACCAACACTTTATTTTCAGAAGAAGAATCGTATCCAGTCTTCTAGCTTATAAAACTTAAGACACTCTTTAAAATTAGGTAACTGCATGCACAACAGCTTATTCAAGGATGAAATTCCATTGCCTCAGCACCAACATAACACAAATTATTTTTTCTTAATTAAACAACTGGCAATGAACTGATTTAAACATCAAATTTTATGTTAGCAAAGGAAGATTTGGCAGCTATTGAAGAAAACATCATACGTATAGACTGAAGAAGGAAAGAGGGAAAGAGGGACAAACTGAAGAAAATGAGGCCACCGAAAGCGCAGGCCAAGGAAGAGTAAACGAAGCGGCGGAGAGAGAGATCGATGCAGGCGTCCCATTTGGTGTTCATGTCATCGTAATTTGACGCCGTCAATTCCTTGTTCTCTTCCATTTCAAAACCTTGTTTGCAGCTGTTTCTTTAGTTCTTGTTGGTGGGATCGAGCGGCTGAGGGACGACCGACGGCGACAAGGAGAACAACGAGGAGAAGCACGAGGAGGAGGAGCACGAGCAGGGGGATTTAGGGATTTTTTAACTTTCACGATTGATTTGGGGATTTTAACTTTTGGAGTAATCCTAAACCGCAGAAACAATTAAATCACGTATAAAAATTTTAATTCCCTATATCGACGGCCACAAATAACCGTCGGTCTAAACTAAACCTATACCGACACACACAAAACACCTTCAGTATATGGTTTACCTATACCGACACACACAAAAAATCGTCAGTATAGTTTACTTCTACCGACGGTTTCAGTACATCGTCGGTAAATATTACAGCTATACCGACGCATTTTTGTTTCCCGTCGGTATATATTACATCTATACCGACAAATTTTGTATCCGTCGGTATACATCAAAACTTTTACCGACAATATTATTTTCCGTCGGTATATAGTGTCTATAGCAACGACTTGTGTCCGTCGGTATAACCGGGCGTCGGTATATGTATAATTTTTTGTAGTGCTAGTGTCTTATCTCGTTATACCTAGGGATTGGCATGGATCGGGTCGGGTTTTTGGCCGACCCGAAAATAATTACCTTAAACCCGAACTGAGCCAATCTTATTCTTTAAAAACCCGAGCCGAAAATTATATATCTCAACCTAAACCTGGCCTGATTTATTAAAAAATTATTTTTATGGACTTAATCATAAAATAAATTAATTTTATGGACCTAATTGTACAAAATAATTAATTTTAGGAACCTAATTGTAAATCAAATCAAATTTAAGGACTAATTATAAAAAAATATAAAAATGGGTATTATTATAAAATATCCCTAAAAATACAGAGGTAAATTACACTATTAGTCTCGGGTCGGGTCAGATCGAAATTTTCACCTTAAACTTGAACCCGACCTGACCTCACCTTTAATAAAAATCCGACTTGACCCGAACACGACTTTTTTAGAAAAAATTCGACCTGATCGGGCTGGGTCGGTTAAAACTCGTCGAGTCCGGGTGAAATGTCCATCCTAGTTATACCAAATAATTGTTAGTTATAAAAAATATATTTTAATTGAAGTTAAGGACCATAGCATAGTGAATATTTATATATGTTTAGATCCAAATTCAAATTCACAAATTTGCTTAAAATGTGAAAATCGTCATTACCTTCATTAATGGATTTAATTATAGCAATTATGATGCGCTAAATATTTGAATTAGTAGTTAAAAAATGTAAAATGATGATAATGTTGTTGTTCTCATGGTTAAATGATATTGACATTTTCTTGTTAAAGTTTGAATTATGCTCTCAATTATAAAAAAAGATTTAAAGATATTTTTTGCTCTCAAACTTTTAGAGTAAAAAGCATTTTAGCCCTGAATTTCTTTTTTTTCTTTTATCCCTTAAACTTTTTTATTTTTTTTATCAAATTGAATGGATGGACGGAAAAGTAACAGTTTTTCTAATAATATTTATTATTATTCTAAATTTTTTATATTTTTCAGTTTTTATAGTTTTTTAAATAGTAATTTATTTTTTAAAACTTTAAATATTTTATTATCATTGAATTTTTATTAATTTTTGTGCAAAAGGACAAAATGACTAACATCAATATCAATAAAATAATTGATGTCAGCTTAATAAATTTATTATTTTTTTGTTAGTTGATTCAATTTGATAAAAATAGACGTTTTAGAGATTAAACAAAACTAAAACTACTCGTTCCGACAAGTTTTAAAGTTTAAAAATGACATTGGGTCAAATTTTTCTACAAAATAGGAATTTAAAAAGTAAATAAAAATAAAACAAGTTCAAATAATAGATTTTGTTAATATTGGTATATGTTCTAAATATGTTGATATAATAATTAGAATATCCGATCAGTTCCCATAATCTGTTAGTCGTTCAATTTTTTATATAATTATCAGTATCTATTTTATTTGGTCAATTAATCTAGATTAAATTTTATAAAAGTCCATTAGAAGGACGACTCTCCTAATTAAATTTTTTCACTCACAATGTTAGAATCGAACCTTTGACCTTGTTTAAGGGATTTAATTTCCTATCTCATTTAGGTTGGTAATGGATTAGACTGTATAAAATCCAATCCGATCAACAATCAGACATCCAAATCGATCCAAGTTCGAATACACCAAGTCTGAGTCCGGTCCAAGTATAATATATAGAATCTGAGTCTAAGTTCGAAAGTCCGAAATCTGATAAATTTTTCTCTTTTTTAAAATGACAGCTCAAATAAATGTTTTTTTAAAAGAAGAAGAAGAAATGAACAAGATTAGAGCTTGCCTTATTTTGAAAGTTAAAACTTCAGTTCCAATCACCCACAATAATGGGGGAAAGCAGGCAAAGTTGTTTTTTATATAAAAATAAATAGTTTTAGGGCAGGATCGGCTTAACTTTTAAAATATTGAGGTTCATATGTTTTGAACTTAGATCGGACTTTGATAAGGTTCACATCTGACTCTCCTCCTATTAGGACTTAGAGTTTTTTCCAAATTTAAATTCGAATTTTTCTAGTCAAATTTAAATTAATATTTTTTTAGAATCGAACTCGAACTAATTAACATGTCTAACCTCGTTGGATTTAATTGTAATAAATTGATGGTAACCGTAAAAAAAAACTCTTACAACCCTATACACATGCGTAGGTTTATTATAATATAAGTATATAACCGGATGAAAATACTCTACCCTTTTCGGTGCCCCTACATATGCCCCCACGCTCAAAATTAACTTTAGGGTTTAGGGTTTAGGGTTTTAGGTTAGGGGTTGTGATTAGGGTTTAGAAAACTTAGGGTAGTGTGTATTTTCTAGGGTATAGGGTGTAGAGTTTAGGATTTAGAATTTAGGGTTAGGGCTTAAAATTTAATTTTGTAGTGTTTTTTAGTGTTGGGCATATGTAGGAGCACCGAAAAAGGGGTGACGAATTTTATTCGTATATAACCGAATGTCGATGAGAGTATTAAGTGCTCTTCACCAACTACTATTGAATACAATATAGCTCCGACCAAATCACCATAAATACTAATGCTATGCACCCCTTCCTCCTCCTTCTTCTTCTTTTTCTTGTTATCTGTTGCTGTTTGTTTCCTGAGAAAGAGAAAGAAAAAGAGTTGAAATGTTTAGGTTGATAAGTGGGTGTGCAGGACGAAATGGGTTTGGTTCAGCCTCCACGGCCGAACAGGTTACTCAAGGAATTGACGGAACCAACTTCACTGCTATAGTAACCGGTCCATCTCTTCTCTTTATTTATTTCATTATATGCGACTCAAATGTTTTTTTAAATATCTGTGTTTGATATAAAAATAATTCTTTAAATATATATAAAAATTCTTCAAAATTTAGAGTATATTCAGACACAATGACTGTAAATCCTGTTAGGGTTTTGCTTTCTATTTTTTTTTCTTAGGGTAAGAAAGATAAAAACAAAGATATGATACTAACACTAGATTTTCCCCTAATGATACTATCTTTATATATTATATATAATATTAGGTGATTATTCCATGTACTTGATAATATAATTATTTTTACGAACGGATATTTAAGTTAAACATCTAAGGTTGACGCATGTCATATTTAAGTGCTATAAACTTTAAATTATAAACTTAAATTTTGAACCATAAAATATTAAATAGAATACCTTACAATATTAGAGGTTTATTATTATATTATGTGTTTAGGGTTTAGGGACGTCCGCATATATTCCTTAATTTCTATTATAAATTGTACATTTATGTTGACTTTTTTCATAATTGCATGGGACACGATGCATTGTTTCTTCAACCTGTTATCGACGTCGTTTTCATTTTAGCTTTTCATTAAATATATGGTCATTTCTTTCAGGGTTCCGATACATTCATGTCCTTGTTTTTGTCTTTTGCCAATAGGTTTCTACAAGTGTTTCTGTTCGAAATTTTTAGAACATGTATAATGTCAATTTGATTCAAATTAGACATTCATTTCCCTATGTTTTAATTTAGTTTGATCCTTAATATATCATTAATATTATACTTTAGGCTTAACTATAAAATAGGTGACCAAATTTTGTTATTTTTTATAATAGGTGCTTAAAGTATTTTTTTGCTGAAATAAGTGTCTAACATTTTATTTTTACCATTTTAAGTTAATCTGTCAAAAAAAATTAATCACCCAATTATAGCTTGACACGTGACTTTTATTTTTAAAATTTTTATTTTCAAAAACAAACTGAGAATAAAATAAATTAAAAAAATATCCCAAATTTTTGAAAAATTACAAAACAGCCCCAAATCCCTAAAACCTCAAACCCCAAAATCCCACAATTGACGTCATTATCACCGCCGATAGCCTCGCCGCCCGCCGGACCCCACCATCGCCATCTTCGGAGTCTCCCGCCCATTTTTCCCAATCACCCATCGTCGGTAACCGGCGGGAGGCACATCAATCGAACGACGAATGACGAGCGCAAAAGGCTCCAACCGTTCAACTTCCTATTGGCACACCTCTCGCTGGTTACTGGCGATGGGTGGTTGGGGGTTTGGGGTTTTAGAGATTTGGGGCTGTTTTGGAGATTTTGAGAAATTTTAGATATTTTTTAAAAAATATTTTATTTTTTTGAAAAAAAAAATTAAAAATACGTGTCAAATTCTAATTGAGTGATAAATTTTTTTAACAGCATTAACTTAAAACAGTAACGGAATGAAACTTTAGGCACCCATGTCCTATTTCAAATAAAAAATAAACGTTACACAGCTATTTCAGCAAACAAATACTTTAGACACTTATTGCAAAATAGATGTATAATTTAGACATCTATTTTGTAGTTAAGCTTATACTTTAATCCAAATCATGAACGCAGTTAAAAGTTCTGTTAGTGAGATAATGTGAATTAAGAAAAATATATACAAATCATAAGGTTGAATTACAATTTTACTAATGAAAAAAAATCGTAAAATTTATAAAAACAACTAATTTAATATCCAGATTTCACTAAAACAATAATAATACCCAATATTTTCATTGAATCACAGGAGGAGCGAGTGGAATTGGGTTTGAAACATCAAGAGTATTGGCTCTTCGTGGTGTCCACGTTATCATAGCTGCAAGGAACATGAAAGCTGCTAATGAAGCAAAGGAAAAAATTCTTACACACAACAAAACAGCCCGTTTAGATGTCCTGGAACTCGATCTTTGCTCTTTGAAATCCATCACTTCATTTGCCCACAACTTCATTGCCCTTAATCTCCCTCTCAACATCTTAATGTACAAACCCCAAAATTCCCTTTCATTTTTTTTGTTGATTTTAAGGAATCATAACAAGATTTTCATACATTGTTTCTGATTGTTTCTCAGAAACAATGCTGGGATCATGTTTTGTCCCTTTCAGCTCTCCCAGGATGGAATTGAGGTGCAGTTTGCAACTAATCATATTGGTAGGGATTTATATATAAATTTAACCAAACTTTAAATAATCCATGATTAAATTTATTTATTTTTCCTTACAGGACATTTTCTCTTAACAAACCTTCTGTTGGACAAAATGAAGAACACAGCTGAGGCTAGCGGGATCCAGGGAAGGATTGTCAACTTATCATCAATTGCACATCGCTACACTTATAAAAAAGGGATTCGATTTCAGAAGATCAATGACAAAAATGGGTACGTTAAAGTTTTCGTCAAATTATGGTTTTGGTCCCTCTACGATGTTGGAATTAGGGATTTAGTTCCTTTTGGTTTAATGGCATAAGTTGGTCGTCTTAGTTCTTAATGTTATTATTTAGTCCATAACATTAACCCTCTCAACTATTTGTGTTAAAGTAATGACGTACAAGGATGGAAATGAGCCGAGTCGATCCTGAGTAGTGTTGAGTTTGACTCGGCTCGTTAAGAACTTGAGCGGAGTTCCAATCGAGTCGAAAGTTGATAGAGTCAGACTCGAGTAGTTCGCAATTTGTCTTGTCTCATTTATAATAATAATAAGAAGAAGAAGAATAAGAATAAGAATAACATATTAGTTCACTTTAATTTTAAAAAATTAAAAATTGGTATATTATATTTTTTAGTAGCTCACGAGCTTTTCGAGTCAGGTATCGATTAACTCGGCTCATCTCGTTAAAAATTCGAGTCGAGTCCAATCTAATCAAATTTTGACCGAGTTGAACTCGAGTAGCTCGCGATATGTCTCGTCTTATTTACATCCCATATTAATGTATGTGTTGAATGCTCAAGGGTATATTATTAGTCCAACAAACTAATCCCATAAAATGTTTACTTTTCAACCAAATGTTTAAGGGCGTTTCTAAAAAAATTATGTCAACATCATATCATTAATTATTAAATATATTATGTACTGACTAATGATGTTATAAAAACATGACAATTAAATTAATTATATGAAGTATAAAGTATAGGATTAAAATTTAAATTTTAGCATATATAGTAGAAGGATTAAAACTATAATTCGACCGTGTATATAGTATATTTTTTGGATGATATTGTGTTTCCATGAATCAGCTAATGATGGATGTATTGTTTGATCTCAGTTACAATGACAAAAGAGCATACGGGCAGTCCAAATTAGCAAACATATTACATGCCAATGAGCTCGCTCGTAGATTGCAGGTAAAAAATTCGAGTGTTTAAACATGTTTAATTTCACGTCTTTTTTATATAACGTAACGGCAATGATACCATACATTTGATATAAATAAGGATTGGACCGCACAGTTGAACATTTTTGGTTTGAATGATTAGGAGGAGGGCCTGAACATCACCGTTAATTCGGTCCACCCCGGACTGATTATGACGCCTCTGTTTAGATACTCCGCAGTCCTAATGAGTATGTTCACATTTCAACCGTACTTTTTGTACACATTTTTTTTTTCAAAATCCTTTAATTTCTTGGTCTGAAAATGAATCAGCTTAACTAACTTGTCGAATATTTGTTCTCACGTGCAGAAATTCTTAAGCTGTTCAGTTTCTTCATGTGGAAGAATGTTCCTCAGGTAACACACCCCTTGTGCTATTTCTTCTGTTGGGATACGTTGAAACTTATGAAACGGCTGATTTGTGTGGCGTTTTGGTTGCCGGTAATCGCCAGGGGGCGGCAACGACCTGCTACGCCGTGCTCCACCCACGACTGAATGGAGTGACCGGGAAATACTTTGCGGACTGCAATGAGATGAAACCGAGTTCATATGCTAGAAATGAGAGTCTAGCGAGGGAACTTTGGGATTTCAGTAATAAATTGATTAACTCGGCCTCAACACCATAAATCAAATCATTACTATCTCTTTCCAAGGCAAAATTATAGTATATTTTTACATATCATATGTGAAGACATAAACCCTAAGTTGTTTTATTCTCTTAAGTTGAAACAGTTGCCTTTGTTCTAGAGTTGTCCTTGTAAGGGTTTTAATTTCCCTTTAAATGTGGTTAATTTCCTCCGTGGCATGGCATGAAGAAAAGAAAGGGTTTTAATTTCTAGAGTTGGGTTTGTTCTATTGTTGTCATTTTCTTATATCACCTGAAAACGACATGATAGTATCATATATGTATATACATGTACATTTTATTTAAAAGTAATAAACTTTTTTTTATCAATTATTATTGGCTTAATCCTTAAATAAGTATTTAAACTATATTTTTTCTTCAAACAAATACTTAAACTGTGTAAGTGTGATTTAAAATTTATCAAATCAAAAAAAAGGGAAATTATGTGATTATTCTTTGTAAATATTATTTGATGTATTCAATGATAAAGTTTTTTAAATCTACAATAAGAATCTGCAATTGGTGCCGCCTGCGCATAGGTTGTGGTTCTTCAGCTGATCGATGGAGGAGTGGCTTACCATGAATTTGCAGCATGCTGCTGCTGCATGGGGAGGTGATGATCGTTGGGATTTAATGTTTGGTGCAGTGCTGTGGCATTTGTGGCTAGCTAGAAATAGCGTAACCTTCAGGGACATGGCTAGGGGGGTGATGAAGTACTTGCACGGAGTAGGTAGCTTGTGCAGGCTACTACGCGAGCCTTGTTGACTCGTCGATCTGTGCTGGTTCAAGTGGTGACCAACCGACAGCAGCAGCGGCAATGGTTGCCACCGACGAATACAACGTGGAAGATAAACGTTGACGGTGCTTGCGACAAGGTGTTGGGTTTGGCGTCATGCGGAGGTGTTTTTCGAGACGTTGCAGGTACATGGGGTGGCGGTTTCTCGAAATTTATAGGACGTTGTAGTGCGGTTGAAGCGGAGCTTTGGACGATTCATGAGGGGTTGAATTATGCCTTACATTGTAATATTGACGCAGTTACCGTGGAATCTGATTGTGTTGAGGTAATACGCATGTTGCAGAAAGGTAATGGTAAGATGGGTCAGTCTTCTTTGTTGAGCGCGATCCGTAACTTGATTCGTAGGTTCAGGATCTGTGACTTTCAGCATGTATTCCGAGAGGCTAACCGAGTTACGGATGTTCTTGCTAAGTTAGGGCCTTGACAGGGTTATGAGGCGACATATTATTGTTACCCGCCTGATGCGGTGTTGGGTTTGTTGCACGATGAATTGCCTAATTCGGGTTAGGCTTTATGCTTTTGTTTTGTTTTTCGATATGTTGTAATGCTATGGTGAGTACTCTTTTCCTCCATTTAAGTTAGGGAGGTTTTTAATGAGGCTCGCCATAGTATTTTATCCCTTGTTTAATCCAAAAAAAAAAAACTATTATACATCTTTAATTAATATTTACGAAGAATAATCACATAATTTTCCTTTTATTTTGATTTGTTTATAGAGTTAAAATAATCTATCAACAATGTATTAAATAATAGAAAAATTTTATAACGCTCGACGAGCACCACTGAGCACTAACGATGACCACTGATGAACATCATTAAATTAATTTATAAAGATTAAAAATCTAAAGAACTCAACATATAATTATAAATTATTTAAACATATAATTATGAATTATTTAAAATAAAATACTAATTAAATTATTTTCCATATATATAATATTTTTAATTAAAAAAAACAATTGAATCAAATGCCAACCTTAGTCAATTTAAAAATTCATAAACCCTAAATCATAAACCTTAAGTCATAAACCATAAACCTTAAAATCGAAACAATAAACCTTAAACTATACATCATAACCCTTAAACCCAACACCATAAACCATAAACCTTAAACCTTAAACCCAAAACACTAAACATAAAACCTAAACCCAAAACAATAAACCCTAAACCTTAAAGTCTAAACTTAATATTCAAATTTAGGATTTAGGGTTTACAATTTAGTGTTTTATGTTTAGGTTTTATGGTTTATGATTTAGGATTTTGGGTTTATTAGTTAGGGTTTAAGCTTTTTTTATTTTTTAAATTGACTAAGATTGATATTTGATCCAATTATTTTTTAAAAAAATATTAAAAATATTATATATATGTGGAAAATAATTTAATTACTATTTTATTTTATATAATTTATTATATGTTTAAATAATTTATAATTATGCGTTGAGTACTTTAAATTTTTAATTTTTATAAATTAATTTAATGGTGTTGAGCGGTGCCTAACATTATTCGTCGAGCGTAGTAGACTCATAGTTTTAGATGTAGTGGTGACATGTTAGAACTTTTAGTTTTTCAAGTCATGTTAGATTGCAGTTTCAATCTTAATGACATAGTGGTAACATGTTTGTAATAAAATTTTAATTGAGTAATTAAAAGACACTCGTTTGTAATAAACACATAATTGAATGACTTAGAGTATAATATTTACTCTTTTAATTATATATAAGGTCATTTTTAAAATTACAAATGAATTTTCAAATTTTAATATGGTATATGAGATTTACTAATTGGCTTAGTGGCTAAGAATGTTCATTTTGCTTTATTTTGTATGAGTTCGAATCCTGATATGAAAATATAATACACTTCTATTTAATAAAAAAATTAATACGATATATGAATTTTAGTTTTGATTTAATTTTATTAATTATTAATATCGCTATGGACATAATAGTAATATATTAACTTATACTACATATGAATTATATTTATTTAACATAAAGATGAAAGAGCTAAAACTTGAATATCACTGAATATATCAATTAATTAATTACAGTTCGATGCATTTATTATACTATATTTTTTTCTTTTAAGTATAAATAAGTGTAGACAAAACCGGGAAAAATTACATTAAAATTTCAGAAGGAAATCAATGGGCCTCGTCGAATTCCCACAAGCCCATGCCACGGACCACCCAAGCCGAGCCAGTAACAATTACAGCCGCGAAAACCGGCGGAATAATCCAATCAATTTTGGACTTACCGAAGAGGTGAACCGGCAAGCACAATTTCTCTCCCGCCACGTCCATCGGAACTCTAAGCAACCCCGCTCTCCCGCAAGCTTTAGAAAACGGAGACGACTGGGATATGGCGGAGACGAAGGCCACCTCCGGCGAGAACGACGCCACCGCCACCATCACCGTTAGAATAAGAGTCCATGTGGCAGCGTAGAGTAGCACCGGCCACCGTAAGGCGAGTCTGTGGAGCACAGGTGTAAGAAAAGAGAGAATCATTTTGTATTGGGATTGGGGAGGAGGTTATGGAAATGGAAGGTTGCTTTTAAGAGGGTAAAAAGGGAGGGGCTATATTAACTAATACAAAGAGAGAGGGGACCTAATTTCAACAACTTTATAGTTGGGATTGGCGGGGTTTGGTTGAGCTGAAACGTGAGAAGGAGAAGATGTAATGAAAGAGACCAACTCCGAGAATGTTTTGACTATTTTAGTTTAGGATTTGGTTGGACCCCAAGAAACTACTCCATCAATCCATGAGATTTGGTTGGGTTGTTTTGTATGAACCTCGTTTCTATCCCGGTTTTCATAATTTATGATTAGAATTCGGAATTACCCCTTCAACAATATTTCTTTTAAATTTAATTTCTTTTGATAAAAATGTAGAATGTTTTATTAGTGTATTCAATACTTAATAATAACTTAGGACGAGTCTACCACGTGCGACGAACATTGTTAAACATCACTAATGATAAAAATCGTTAAACACCACTAATTTTTTAAAAAAAATTAAAAATCATGAGGACTATAATTGTAATTAAAATTTATTTTTTAAAAATAAAAATTAGATTTAATAAAATTGTTGTATTTCTTTATTGTATTAAAATTGATAGTTTTGAATCAAATATACTCAAATTTCATAAACCCTAAAATCTCAATTCCTATTACCGGCGCCGCCTCTTCTGCCGCCGTGATCGGTCGACTTGTCTTGCCAGTGTTAACACAAGTCGCTCTGCCGTCTTCATGTGTGCACCGTTCCAGCATCAAAAAGTCAATTTTCTGCCCTTTAATTTCTCACCGATCTTGGTCGGCCATCGCAGTCGTCGCTGGCTGTGTCCAATAGTCACACTGATTTTTTTTATTTTCTCCAATTTCATAAAACTAATTTAACAAATTATAAACCCTGATCTCCAAATCAAAAACACTAATTTTTTAATTTCCCCAATTAATAATTTTATTAAATCTAATTTTTATTTTTTAAAAATAAATTTTAATTACAATTATAGTCCTCATGATTTTTTTTTTAAAATTAATGGTGTTCAGCGGTGTTCATCGTTGAACACCACTAACGCTGAACATTATTGAACACCATTAAATAAATGGCTAAAGGGGTACTTTTGCCCCTGAGTTTGACCCAAAAATGTAATTTCGCCCCTCACCGAAAAGTACACTCAATGTGGCCCTCTAGTCCGTAAAATCGATCAAATTGACCCTTTGACCGGCGTTGACCGTTACGGTGTTGACGTGGCAGTTAACGGTGATGACATGGCAATCCATGATGCTGACGTGGTGGTCAACGATGCTGACATGGTAGTACACATGGGATGATGACGTGGCAAGAGGGGTTGAATTGATTATTTTAACTGAATTCAAGGGCACAATTGATTTTTTTCCTGAGTTTAGGGGCATAATTGATTTTAATTAAAAGTTCGATAACTTATTTAATATTTAAGTTGAAAAATAAGAATTTATAAAATTATTAAAATATTAAAATATTAAAACTAGATAAATAATTTTATTAAGTGATGATAATTTAAAAAAAATAAAGTGAAGACTGTCACAGAAAATCAAAATATTCTTCAATTTATTTTATAAAAATCCATAAAGTTAATAAAAATAAATAGAATATTCTAAAAGTTACTGAAAATAAAAATTATTTTAAAAAATTAAAATATATTATGAATTAAAAAATGATAAAATTTAATCTAAGAACTTAATAATATTTTTATAAATTATTAAAAAATTAAACACTTTTATCGAAAAAAATTCGACTTCATCACTTTGAGTATTACTATTTGTTAAATTTTTTTTAGTGAAATCAATATTGTACTAGAGTAACAATAGAATTCAATTTTTCCCCTGCTTTTTACATCAAATTGATGCTCATTAATATTTGATGTAGAAATATGAAAGAGAATTTTGGCTTTATTAATACTTTGATACAAGGATGTCTCAATTGAAAATATGTTCAAGGAACATTAGTACGCGTAGCATAACAAGAAACAATCGAAAGATTCTCTAATGGTTTATAAATATTTTTAGTTTTTTATATTTATAACTTTAATATTTTTACTTATATTTAATTCATTATGGTGTTTTTATTTTTTTAATATTTTATGAATATTTAAATATTATTTAAATATTAATGGTTTTTATTTTTTTAGCTTAAAGATTAAATAAGTTATCGAACTTTTAATTATGCCCTAAACTCAGGAAAAAAATCAATTATGCCATCGAATTCGGTTAAAATAATCAATTCAGCCCCTCTTGCCACGTCATCATCCCACGTGTACTGCCACGTCAGCATCGTTGACCACCACGTCAGCATCATGGACTGCCACGTCATCACCGTTAACTGCCACGTCAGCACCATAACGGTCAACGTCGGTCAAAGGGTCAATTTGATCGATTTCATGGACTGGAGGGCCACATTGAGTGCACTTTTCGACAAGGGGCGAAATTGCATTTTTGGGTCGAACTTAGGGGCAAAACTACCCCTTTAGCCTAAATAAATTAATAATGATAAAAAAATATCAAGGCCCAAAACTGATTTGACTATCTTTTTTTTGAAAGGTAAGTACGGGCCTCGTTAAAAAACCCCCTCTAGACCTGATAGGGGAAAAGAGTACCCGAATTTTATTAATAAACCACAATACCGAAAAAATCCGAATTACACGCAGTCACTCTAATACCAGAGACTGTTACAAATTCATACTAACATTACTATGCTAAACCAAAGCTCCGGTGTTTAGCTTACAAAAACTGAGTCCTCAACCAATCCCAGCTTTGGCTAAAACATCCGCAGCAACGTTTAACTCCCTTGGCACCCATCTAACCTTTACACCGTGCCTTCGAATCTTTCTCCCCAAGTCTTCAACTTCCTCCGTAGCAAACTCCGGCGGCAACTCCTCCCCTGCAAGCCACTCAGTCACTTTTTTGCAGTTCGTCTCTATTATCAAGATCCTCTTCTTTAGATACAAAGAGGATACAAATCTTTCCAATCCCATTCTTATAGCACTCAATTCAATTAAGGCCGGCGCACCACCACCCCAAGGTTCCGAGAATTGATCCAAAACGTTACTGCCATAATCTCTCAAGATCCCTCCAAAGCCACCGAGACCCCATCCTTCGATAAAGCCCCATCCACGTTCCACTTAATATAGCCCTCCGGTGGAGGTGACCAACCCTTCCTAACTTTATCCGCACTTGAAATCAAATTAGCATTAGAAGCCAAGAACGGATCCGCCATTAAACTCTCATGGCTTAGAACACATTTTTCAAATTTCGCCTTCAACCATGAGATCAAACGAAACTTGACTAAGTATGTTAATTGACACCAATCGAACTTTTTGGCTTGAAAAACCATATCATTGTGGTATAGCCAAACCGACCAAATGATTACGAATGGGATAACCGACCATAACACACTCAAATTCCTCGCTCCAACTCCTTTTCAAGCTCACATGAACTCCTTTGGCTCCCCTGGGAAAGCAACTTGAATACCAGTCCAAGCACAAAACATCATCCATAATTTCTAGCTCACTGAGCATGAAAAAAACAAATGGTTCACCTCCTCAATGCAGCAGCCGCATAACGGACAATCTAGGTTGGTCATGGACGAAACCCCACGCTTAAAGAGTTCGAGCTTTACTGGCACTCTCCCATGCATTACAAACCAAACGAAGAGTTCTACCTTAGGAGGCGCGAAACCCACCCAAATGAATTCCTTCAAAAAATTAGACGATTGAACATTTCCCACCATTAGTGATTTCAGTGATTTCACCGTGAGTACGCCATCGCTACTTCCTTCCTAACAAACCCAATCGTGGTTCAAATCCCCCGATCTGAAGCCATTCAATTTAGTTAAAAAAACTATTCCACATTTGCCTTTCACGATCAAACAAACCCCTCTGAAGTGTAATCCTGCACACCCAACGTCCATCAATTTTCCTGCCGAAATCCGCAATCGGACCGTATCTATTTTTCGATAATGCAAACAGCCGCGAAAATTCATCCTTAAGCGATCGATCTCCTAACCACGCATCCAACCAAAAAATTATATGTTTACCGTCCCCTACCTGCAATTTCAGATTTGATTTACATGCATCACCTACTGCATCCACTTTGTGAAAAGAATTTGCTATCCCTCTCCACAACCATGAAGCATTGGAAGTAAGCTTGTTCCCTGGAATTAGGCCTTCACGTTTACCATATGATTTAATTTCCACCGCTCTTCGCCACATGTTGTTTCTCTCATTCCCATACCTCCAAACCCATTTACATAATAGCGCGCGATTTAACAAATTTAGATCGACAATTCCCAAACCACCTTCACTAACCGCTTTACATAGAATATCCCAACGTAGCCAATGTAACTTGGCATTTTTCGCATTTCCTCCCCAAAAAAATCTGGCCATCAGCATATTAAGCTTGTTTGACACATCAATCGACATTTTGAACATAGATAAATAAAAAATCGGTAAACTAGTGAGTACGGACTTAAATAACGTCAATCTCCCTCCAACCGATAAGAACCTCGGCTGCCACCCTTACAACCTTGAAGAAAACTTAGCGATTACCGGTTCCCAAAGTGCTACAGAATTCCTCCTCGCCCCTAAAGGAAGGCCTAGATACTTAGACGGTAACTCCTCGACTGCACACCCCACTTCGCAAGCCTAATTTTTAATTACCATTTTTTCAATGTTAACCCCCATCAATTTACTCTTTTTCAAATTGAGTTTCAATCCTGAAGCTAATTCAAATACACGCAACACCCTTTTAACATTCCTCACTTGTGTCCCCGAATTTCCACAGAAAATGATCAAATCGTCTGCGTACTGTAGATGTGACACATTCACTATATTTTCTCCCGAACCCACTGTGAAGCCTTGAAAGAGACCCCTGTCCACCGCCTTTAGCAGCATGAGGTTTAGTGCTTCTCCAACAAAATTAAAAGGAAATGGTGACAGTGAACACCCCTGTCTCAAACCTCTGGAGATTCCAAACGCCCTTGCCGGAACCCCATTTACTAGCACTGAAATATACGCCGAAGATATACATTTGAACATCCATCTACACCATCTATCACCCATGCCACACGCTCTAAGAATACTAATCAGAAACTCCCAACAAACTGAGTCATAAGCTTTTTGAAAATCAATTTTAAACACAATGCCACTCTTCCCGGATTTATAAGCGTAATCTACTGTCTCATTCACCACCAATGAACAATCTAACAAATGGCGACCATGTATGAAAGCATATTGTGAATCTCCTATAACACTCCACATGCACAAACGGAGCCTCTTGGCCAATACCCTTGACAAAATTTTATATAGCCCGCCAACCAAACTAATCGGATGAAACTCATCTAATGATTCTGGATTAGCTACTTTAGGAATTAAAGTAATAAAAGAATAGTTCGTACCTTGTTCCCAGTCGTGACCTTTGTAGAAATCATCAAAAAATTTCATAATGTCCCCTTTCAACTGCGGCTAAAATTTCTTGAAGAAGCCGAAATTAAAACCATCCAGCCCCGACGCCTTGTTACTATCTGCTGACGACACCGCTTCCCACACTTCATTTTCCGAGAAATTCCTTTCCAACAAAGATGCTTGTTCTGCCAAGATTTTATTAAAGTTTAAATACATCCCCAATACCTCTAATGATGTTCGTTTGTTGTTGGCCTCTAAAAAATACTTACTAACAAAATCACTTACTGATACTGGATCCAAGAGCACTTCCCCATTCCTCTTTAGACCACTAATAGTATTCGATCTCTTCCTATTAGAAGCGATCAACTGGAAATATCTAGTGTTTCTATCCCCTTCCTTAAACCACCTCAATCTAGACTTCTGTAACCAGATACTTTCCTCCTTGCGATATTCCACCCACAACCTAGATCTTAAAGTAGCCAAACATCTTGTAGTTTCCACGTCAAAGGACCCCGATAACAATTTGTTCTCCACTTCTGAGATTTCCTTCTCTAAATTCTCAATCACTTTGCTCAGATTATTATTATCCCCACCCGACCACTTCTTGATTGCTTTCTTCGAACACTTCAAAATTTCTCCAATCCTGATATGCGGCTGTTTTTCCTTAATCTGTCCCAACATATCTCCCACCATCGATAAGAAGCCATCATCCTTATACCAAAAATTCAAGCATCTAAACGGTCTAGGACCCCAGCTAATCAATTCCTCACAAAGCCATATATCGTTATGATCCAATAGAAATCTTCCCAACATCTTCTGAGCGATATCCGGGTAGCCAATTTCAAACTCCACCGATACCAGGAATCTATCCAATCCCACGTAAGTAGGTGGGCCGCGATTGTTGCACCACGTGAATTTACCTCCTTGTAACGGCAAGTCCTTCAACCCAGCCTCGAAGACAAATGTATTGAACAAATTCACCATTGATACATTATAAGTTAGCCCCATTTTTTCTTCACTATTTAGGAACATATTGAAATCGCCCCCAATACACCATGCAACTTCTTTACTTTGAATTATCCGCAACAATTCCTTTAGGAATTCACCCTTATATGCATCTAAGGTTGGCCCGTAAACATTAATGATACCGCACTTCATCCTTTTGGACGGTATATCACCCCACAAAACAATCAATCTGGGCGAAATATGTTTGTCTTCAATCTTAAAAAATTCCTTGTCCCACATACATAATAACCCACCAGCAAAACCTACCGCGGGGGCGAAAACGAACTTTACCTTATCTGAATTCCACAGATTACGTATCAAACGTTGACTACTTTCCTCCAATTTAGTTTCCTGAACTAGCACCAATTTCGGTTTACTCTTTAGAATCACCTTCCTCACCATCCGCATTTTCTCTAACCTTCTAATTCCTCTAACATTCCATGAAATAGCTGAAAAATTCATAGATAAAAATAAGGAAAATATCACCTAAGAGGATACCACTGTCTTAACAATTTCTCCTTAATTCCTTCTCGAGTTCACCCACCTTCCTTACCACCGCCTCTCTACCACCTTTAAACGTAAACCCGAGAAGATTGCTTACCTCGAACACCGCTTCTGCCTTTTCTTCAATCAATTTAGTCTCCGACGTCGAACCCAAACGAATCACAAGAACATCAGATTCGTTATCGGCATCTTCCAAGGACTCCCTTACTCTCCTTCTAATGACCCATCTAACGCTGGCTCTGAAAAATCCCTCCCCTGCACCCTGATTGAATTCCCCCAACTGATTTCCTATTGCACGATCAAAAGCCCATCTAATTTCATCAGAACAGTTTATCCCCTCAAAACTATTTGGGACGAATTCTATCGATGAGGAAGAATGTTGCATGTGGATGACTTTGTCTCTATTATCTTGCTCATTGACTTCATCTCTGGAAACCGACTTCTCCATCGAAATAGGCTTAAGTAATGGATTGAAGTAATTTGGGTCTGCTTCCACCGACCCATTGACTCCACTCTGGCCACTCCTCAAACCCGGCCCACTCGAACTAAGGCCACCAAATCCTTCTAAAACATGTATGTTTTTATCCAGCTGGCACCTATTTCCATCAACCAAATCATTGTCTCCTGACATTCCTTTGGGATCTCCCCCTGCCTGGGGACTTGAAACCTCATTTACATCGTTAGTCATAGAATACGAGGAGCCACAATTCTTTCCATCGTTGCCCGTCCGTCTCAACCCCGAAGAGCTACCGGGAAATACCGGCCGTTCTTCATGTTGTTTTTCCGACTAAAAAATCTCTGCTTCACTTTGCCACCCGTCTTCAACTTGAACTCTAAAGTCTTCACTAAACCTTGCGTCATCCTCACATTCGAAAAAACTCACCTCAACACCAATATGAAAATTGGATCCCATCGTCCTAACACGCACATATTTGGGTAGATCCAACAGGATCACCATTCTAATCACCATGCTCGCTGTTGAGTGTGTAAAAGTTCTATTATTTACACCCTATTTAACCCATATTTCTGCTGCATTCAAGCATTATTTATTGCATTTAGGTCAATTTACAGTTAAACATCACAAATATATAAAAAGGCACAGTTTCTACTAAAATTGGTCGCTTTTACAGGTTGTTGCTGTAGCAGATAGGAGAGGCAGGCGCTGGGCAGTGAAGTAGAAGAGCTGGAACTGGACGAGCATTCAAAGAGGACGATGCTGCCATGGTTGCCGCCGTGACAGCAGAGGACGACAGCAGTTTTGAGGAGAAGAAGCAAAGTGGACCTCGACATATAGAGAAAATTCAGCCCGTCTGTCGTGTAAAACCGCTATATTTTTCCAAGCCCCAGATCGAAAGGAATGACAAGCCCAAAGTTTAAAGAGAGAAAATCCCAAGCAAGAAAGAGGGCGGCTTAAAGTTAGATTCTTTGAAGATTTAGTCTTTATTAGAATTGTACTTTAATTTAAAGTTGTATTCTTGCTATTTTAGATAACTTGGACCCAAAGCCTATATAAGGGCATATATTTCGACCTAGGGGGAGATAACCTATTCTCTAGCTTTCTTCCCAAAACCCTAGTCGTTTTCCTTCCCTCATCATGTTCTAAATTCCCCTTAGGGCCACGGGTTGATTTGTAAAGTAGTTGCAAGGGTTGTTTTTGTTTTAGGAATTTTCAGTTCAATAAAATAAACTTCAAGTTCTCTTATTCTGGTTATTAACATCTTGCAAGAGCATCGGGAGAGCATTGTGAGGTTATCTATTTACTTAATATCGGGAGAGTTAAGTATACGAAAGGAATACGTGCAAGTTCTCTAGTTTATAGTTGAACTATCTCGGACCTAGGGATAGGACGAGGTTAAGTGGCTAAAGAAGAATTCAACAACATCGGTGTTCATCCTTCTATTCATGCCGGGAGGTATCATCAAAGACGTGATCATCGACAGACTTGGACCTAGGGATAGGTCAAGGCACAGCAGGGATTCTTGCCAAACTTGAAGTACAGAGTTGAGTGTTCGCTGCCGCGACAAGCAACAGACTGCTGCCGCGACGGGGACGACGACAGAACTGGATTTCCTAGACTTAGCAATACCTGCACTACTGAGCAATTCAATACCAGCCCATTCTCTCTATCTTGATTTCTCTACTCTTTTATTTAAGTTTTCTTTATTATTTTCGTGACAACTTTTTCAAATATTTTCTTTACTCTCGTGCAGTAATTCAAGGTGAAGCTATTAGCCTAGTCCCTGTGGAGACGATATCTGATACTTCCGTATCACTTTACTACTTGCGTCGTGTACACTTGCACTACAATTGCGATAGACACTTTTACACGCAACACTCGCTTTGTCCAGGCGGTCCTTCTTTCTAGTGCTGTTAGAAATCCCAACAAAAACCCCCATCGATTCCCTATCCAGGAGAAAAACTCCTCAAACCAACATGACAAAGGGACACCCACCAGGTTTACCATGCAGAAAACGTGAGGAATGTCATTCAACAGAAGTGAATCTATGTACTCAAACCAGAAACGAATCTCACCCTTCTTCGACTTCCAACAATTATCTAGTATCTCGGAAGATTCAAAAGAAATGATGACCGATTTAGGATCACTCCCCCATCTCACCACCTTTGCTTCAATTCCAGCGCTTATAAGACCCTTTTGAACCAAATCAACTTCAAAATCTCTCTTTATAATACCAACTAGGCAACTTTCCATCCATTTTGTATCTTTAATAGAAATCTCAGCCCTGCCAATTGATCCATCCGATTCATCTTGCATCAGAACGATAGGCAAATCTCTAACTGCCACCCTACCAGCACCACCTCTTGATTCACCCAGCAATGCGTCTTTATATGATCTTCCTTCAACTCTATTAGCTCCTCTTCTCTCCGAGCCGATAGGAGGCCCAAATCCTTTTCTCATGTAACCCTTAGCCTTCTGTTGCTTCTCATCTTTATCATGAGACACCACCCGTCTCCTAGGGTATTTTGCAGCCGAAACCCTAATCTTCTTCCCATCCACCAACGAGTTATCCGACTTGCTTATACAAACTTCCAACTCCCCTCTACTCGACACTGAAACAAAGGCAAACGTCGTGTCCCTATATTTAGCTTTCCTGTTAACCATCAGAATGAAAATACGAACCACTCTCCCATAGTGGCTAAAGAGTTCCTTAAGCACCGCTCTAGTCACTTGCTTACTGAGGTTGTCAACCAAAATGGACCAAGACTCCAAACCTCCAAACGCCTTCTCCTTTCCTTTCTCCGGCGAGTTCACCGCAAACTCCTCCCTAGCCGCTGCTTCTCTCTCCATTTGACTATCTTTTTAATTGAAAGTTTATTTTAAATGATTTATAATTATATGTTGAGCCTTTGAAATTTTTAATCTTTAATAATTAATTTAATGATATTCAGTGTTAGTAGTTTTCAGAGTTGTTCGTTGTACGTAATAGACTTATCCTAACTTAAATAATTTTATGAGTGAAATGAAAAATATTTGTAAGTAAACTTATTAAGAGTTGGACTATGATTATCCGTCTAAATCTAAAGACATGTCTGAAATTGAAGACGATTTAGGTAAATATTAGGTCAAAAAATGAATTTTGGACAAAAAAAATAAGATACATCTAAAATATTCAAGGCCCAAAACCGATTTGACTATTTTTTAAATTTAAAATATATTGTACTTTTATTTATATATTAAATAATTTATATCATATAAAATTGTAATTATAATAATTTATAAAACTATTATGCAAGCATTAAAAATATGTTATTTTGTTCATATATATAAGAGAAAAATAAATAAATTTAAAAATATATATAATTATTAAATATTAAATTAAAAATAGAATAACTATTTTGAAAGAAAAAAGAATATGAGCAAACCAAAAACATGCTTAGTTGATCATTCAAATTAAACCCGACTTCTATTTAGGTTAAAAAATATTTAATATTATTAAATTAAACCATTAATCTTCTATTATTAATAAATTAAATTACTTATATTAATTTTTAAAATAATTATAACAAAATAGTTAATTTAAGATACATGACATAATAAACGGTGAATTTATATCCAATACACTAGCTGTGGAAATTTTAGTTTCTACAAGCGTCTTAGTTTTAGGATTTAGGGATGTAGTCTAGGGTGTAGGGTTTAGGGGTTTGAAATTTAGAGGCAATGGTTAGAATTTATGGGTAATGGTTAGAATTTAGGGGTTAGGGTTTAAGGTAATATGTTGAGAATTTAGGTCTTAACCTATAAACCCTAAAAATTTAACCTTAAACTCCAAGCTCTATTCACAATCACTAAATTCTAAACTACTACACCTAAACCTCTAAATTCTATACTCTAAACTTAATCCTTAAACTCTAAAATTAAGACGCTTGAGAAAATTAAAAAATTTTACCGTTAATTTATCAAATAATTATCCGTAAACAATTATCTAAAATGCCGTTCAAGAACACTAAAATAGTTTTTATGTTAGAATTATTTAACGGAATCATTTAAATGAAAATTTATTTATAACATAATTTTCTTAGAGTTGAAATTTGATTGGTTAAAACATGAAAGTAGAACTAAAGCTTCTACCACTTTAAGGTCTGCTAGATTCGACTAAACCGGTTTCGCACTGCTTCCACCATCACGCTTCAGTGTGATTCTACTTTCTACTGTTTTTTGAACTGAATAATTTAACAAATCACTCGCGTCTAAAGGGATTTTTGTAAGCCTAAACATAATTGTTGTTGGATATATGTTAATTTTCTACTTGTTTTTGTTTTATGGTGACACAATTCATTTCTTTTAATCTGTTGTATTGATATTATACAGTTTCATCATAATATATATTAGAAAAATTTCAAAACCCAATTAAATCAGTAGAATTTACGCCGATGTAAGTTAGTTGTAGTTATTTAATTAGCTGTAGTTCAGCAAAATTTACACCGATATAAGTTAGTCATAATTAGTGATCCCATCCCTATATATATATATATATATATATATTATGCACTTATACATAAATAAAGTATGCAAAATTTTACTTTTCTTTACGAAAGTATGATTTGTTTTATATAATTTGATAATTACCCTGTTCAAGAAAGCCGATAAATGAGAATTTAAGATTCGAAAAAGATTAGATTGGTTGAAGTACCAAAGTTGTAAGAATATAGGTAGTTCCCCTTAAAAAGATAAACTTTGATAGTGTCATTCAAATATATTCAAAATTAATACTATGAAAATTATTTAAAAATATAAGTTTAAATTAACAATGCATGAAATATATATATATATATATATATATATATTAAAATTAGATAGTGTCATTCAAATATTTTTTAATTAAAATTAGAAGTTTAACTTGTTATAAAAATATATATCATAAGGACAATATAGTCAAATTTACTATCAAGTAATCTTATATTCCTTCGTCCAAACAATGTTATCTTATATTCCTGCCAAATAAACCAAACAAGGTATTGCAACATTCCCAGTAATATGTCAAGTCATATTATATTCTGAGAATTTTATTCCCAAAGGTAATCTTACATTCCGTGAACCAAACGCCCTCTTAAGTTAAAACTAGGGGTAAACGAGCCGTTCGAGCTCGAGTAGTGCTGAGCTCGACTCAGCTCGTTAAGATTTCGAGTCGAGTTCGAGTTCAAGTAAATTTTAATGAGCATGAAAATTTTGAGCTCGACTCGGCTCGTTAAGAACTCGAGTCGAGCTCGAGCTTAATTCGAGCCCAATCGAGTCAAGTGTTGACCTCATTAATCGTGTCGGACTCGAGTAGCTCGCCATCTGTGACGTCTCATTTAAGGCTCTATCAAGAAAAAACTTTGATACACAAGTTGTGTAAACTCAAGCTTGTTAATTTTAGGTTTTAGGATGTTAGTTTATGGTTTAGGTTGTTGGGTTTAAAATTCATTTTTTTTAATTTTTGTTATCAGGTGCCCAATTTTTTAATACTTGTTATTATGGATTTACTCTTAAAATTAATTTTTTTGTTACTTGTTATTAGGGACATAGATTTAAATAACGGTATGTAACCGCAACAACGACTGTTACATGACGATAGCGGTAGTGGCGGAGCCAATATTTTTCTTATAGTGGGGTCATGAGTGAAGTATGAGGTATTGGGGATTTCTATACCACTAGAATAAGCATTGTTGACATCATACCCCAACAAATTAAGTGGGGTCAAATATAATATTTTTTATGCAAAATTCTATATTACCTCCTTGAAAATCCCATGCCCCAGCAAATCAAGTGGGTTTAATTGCACCTCCAATTTATATGCTATATCCGCTCATGGGTAGCGGCACGCCGGCACCATCTGAAACTGTGATACCCGCAACTGTTGTATCTACAATAGCGTATGTTATTTAGAGATTGCACAACCGCAATACTCGCAGTGACCAAAATAACATATATAATGTCCGCAACCACAATAAAATTTAACATAACTATAAATACGACCGCAACTATAAATTAAAATTTATTTTAAGGTCATTTTTTATATTCGCCGTGGGCCACTAAAAGCCCAGGACCGGTCCTGTTTAGGGGAATGAAATTTCTTAAAGATTAACAATGGCGGGGTACTAGGCTTATTATGAAAAAGAAAGGGATAAAACAGTGCTGATCGACTAACTCAACAATAATAAAACATATGGAATATTTATCATCGCAATTTTTTAAAATTATATAAAAAATAAAACCTACAAAATAATAAATTATAAACTATTAAAAAACACTATTAGCCGTTAGCCTTTTTATTTCCTTAAGATAAATAAATGTGACAATGTCGGTTTAGTAAACCTACCCTAAGGAGGATTACTTGAGGAAAAAGATTCAAATCGTCTAACTATATAAACCCTAGTATGGTTGAAACACAGATACGCTGGAGAAGGGTTTTAGAGTTAAACCTGAAACAAACAGAATTCATCAGTCGGAGCTCTACTGATTCAGCAATGCCGGACAGGAAACTCATCTTTTTCAATTTCATGGACGACGGCGGCGACATTAGAGAAAAAGAAGGAAGCCCAGATCGTGAAGAGAGCCATACTTCGGTGGACTTGTCTCTTTCACTCGGTTGTACGCCATCTCCTGCAGCAACTGATAAGGTGAAACAAGACAAGAAATCGGAGAAGAGCAGCGGAGGCTTTCCGTCGGAATCAAAGAAAGCCGGTACTGATGCCGGAATCTCGTTAGAATTGTCTCTTTCCCGTGGTTGTATTTCCACCAGAACCGATGAGGAGAAACAATTAATTCAGTACAAAGAAAGCAGTGATGATGAATATACAGCAGACTTGGATGTACGTGATATGACGTGCATGGAGAAGAGCAGCGGAGCTTCGTCGCCGGAAGCGAGTGATATTTCGTTGGAATTATGTCTTGCACTGAGAAATAGTTTGGGGGTTGAAGCCGGCAATCACCGTAATCGGAACAACAACGGCGGCCTTACTTTGGCTCTGAATGATGGGTTTAACTTTACATGCAACAAGAAGAGAAAAAGGGTGGAGAGTCCGAACCTTTCCAGCAACAGAAACAAGAGAAGGAGATTAGCAGAAGCTGAGGTGAGGGCTGGACAGGAGCATGATCCATGGTGCATCAAGAAGAAGCTTACCACGAGCGATCTCAGCGACATGTCGAGGCTGCTTTTGCCAAAGAAATTGGTGGAATCTCATATCTTGCCACACTGGGACGCCCAATGGAAACAACAGATCTATAAAGACACGGGGTTGGGGGTTTCGGTTTTCGACTGCGATACAAACAATGATCATGCTTTGGTTTTCAAGAGATGGAAGAATGGAGCCTACGTCTTCATCCAGAATTGGATTCCAAACTTTGTGAGCAGGAGGGGTCTTAAGCTTAACGATGAGATCGGGCTTTACTGGGATATCCCAAACTCAAGGTTCAACTTCTCGGTTCTGAATCGAGCTCCAAGGGAGTAATGTTTTCCAAGTTCTTCTGTATGGGTAGTGAAAAGTACATGTTTTCAGCGGAAAAGCGGATGATATTTATCTTAGGAGACATAGATACGAATTGCTTTATCTATAAGGTACATGCGCATTGTCAAAGATTTAAGAATTTGTATGAATAGATATTAATAAACTAGCATTTTCCACTAGTTAATAAACTCAAGTTTCGTTCTCGAACCAAGAATTCTAACAGTTAGAGTTTCATTCTCGAGAAAAAGTATTGGCTTTTTCCACTAGTAAAGAAACTCAGAGTGTTTCATTGTAATGCTTAATATCAATCCCTATTTAAGTTGAACCTAAACGCTTAAAAACCAAAGGAAACTTCAAATTATAAAAGCAAAAGGAAATGCAAATTTACCTGATCAAGCAATCACAGTTCTCGGTTTCTTTTCTGAAGATGTCGAGAAACAGAATCAATGAGCTGGGTTCCTTCGATTCCTAAGGACTGGATCTGAATTCTTACGCCATCCATTGTACCAATTTCCAGATCCATCACAAGATCGATCGCGAAACAAAGCGGCCAAACTTGATTCGTTTTCAATTGGAGCACAAATGACTTTTAGAACTTGCCTCTGATTGATTGTCACATTGGCTACCTTAAATATGAATGATTTTCTCTCACTTTCTCGAGAAAGAAATGGAGTGTTGGGGCGGGAAATGCGGTTGAGAGTGAGATTTATCATTTTTAGAGAAACTAACAGTTTCCGTTAATCGACAGAATATAAAGATGGGTCAATGCCCAAGTAGTGACCGACGTTTCGTTTTAGCGGGTAGTTTGAATCTTTAAAAAATGGGATTGATTTCTTTAAATCATTCGAGTATTAGGATCAAATATATAAATAATGAGAATCAAATGTATTATTATACAAATTTACTAAAATTTTTAGATTCTTTTCAAAAAAAATTAAATGATAGAAGAATGGTAGGAAAAAGAAGTGGCATATATAGTGCCAATGGCGAGGATAAAAAACCTCTGCCCCTTTTTGGTGTTCATATTTATGCCATAACATTAAAAAATATTATAAAATTAAATTTCAAGCCCTAATCTTAAATTCTAAATTCTAAACTTTACACCCTAAAAAATACACCATACCCTAAATTCTTTAAACCGTAACCATAAATCCTAACCTAAATATTAAATCTAATTTTAAGTGTGAAAGCATAAATAGGGGCACAAAAAAAAAGCAGAAAGTTTCTATCCCAATGGCGATCGAAGAAGACACGGCACTGATGAGTGGTAGTACTGAGCATCAAAGATTGGGGTTTTTAAAGAAAATAAAGAATTTATTTGGGGTTTTGGATGAAAGAAAAATAAGAGAATGGAAATGAAAGAGGAGGAAAATAGTGTATTCTTTAGATGAAAGAAAGGATTGAGACATTTTTTAATGGGGTGAAAAATAAAATTTTAAAAATTTGGTGATTAAATTTAAATTAAAGTTATTTTATTAACGTGTTATGTCATTAAATTAATATAAATTAACAACTCAGCGATAAAAAAATAATAAATTGATAACGTAAGTGACCTAAATGTCATTTTTTTCAAAATTGACAACTAAAATTAAACAAAATTAAAACGAAAGTGATGAACTTTTAGTCAATTTTGCAATATGATACATGTTTTTTATATTTGAGTAACTATATGCATGAAACTTTAATTCTGGTTTAATTATACATATAAAAACTTTGATAGACATTTTATATTTGACATCTGTTTATTTTCATAATTGATAAATATTTATATTTTGTATATACGAAAACGTAAAATGTTGATTTGTTTTTTTTTTTGAAAATTACTTTTCATTGAACACTCCCATACCCAGTGCCTCATTAAAAAAACCCCTAGCCTAGGTTGGAGGAAAAAAATGTTGATTTGTTGATTACGATATTTTTTAATTTGTAAAAATTGACTTGAACCAGAACTTTAGTGTACACTACAACGAGGTCACTTAATTATGGGTAAGATTACGTTTGGGTCACTCAATTATTAAAAGTTATATTTGGGTCACTCAATTATGGGTAAGGTTACATTTGGGTAACCCAATTATGAAAGGTTATATTTGAATCACTCAATTATGGGTAAGGTTACGTTTGGGTCACCCTTCATATTAAAAAAAAGTATATCAATTTGTGTATTAGATTAATTAATGATTTCAAATTTGTTAACGAGGATATACAAGTGATTTGGAAGAAAAAATGACTAAATTGATGTAATTTTTTAAATATGAAGGGTGACCCAAACATAACCTTACCCATAATTGAGTGACCCAAATGTAACTTTTAATAATTGGGTGACCCAAATGTTTTTGTTTAAACGGTGAGAATATGAATTTCTTTGGTTTCTTAGATATTTAAGTATTCCTGACTCGCGCTCACCCTCTTGTGTCTTGGTGTTCATCATCCTTTGGGACCCGAGTTCGAGCACCAGTAATGCATGTTGTGTGTGTCGTCTTTGAAAAGATCAAGAAAGTTGAACATATACTACTCTTGCATCACACCAGCATATTATTCTTGACTCGCTTGGACAAATTATTTCATGTCATATTCAATGCCAGCAAGACACTGAACGATGCCCAAGTAAACTACACCACCACAGAAAAGGAGTTATTAGCTGTGGTATTCTCCATTGACAAGTTCCGTTCTTATATACTTGGAATGAAGGTCATAGTGCACACAGACCATTCTGCCCTGAAATACCTGTTCGCGAAAAAAGATGCTAAGCCTCGATTGATACGGTGGATCCTGCTATTGCAAGAATTCGACCTAGAAATCAAGGACAAAAAGGGGACAGAAAATCAAGTGGCATATCACTTGTCAAGGTTGGAGAAGGGACAGAGTCTACCAATAGATGAGACAAACATACTGGAGACCTTCCCAGATGAGTAGCTCTTTGCTGCCGCAGTCACTGCCGCGACAGCCATGGCGGCAGGTAAGTCTTCTGAACTCTCTTGGTATGCTGATTTCGTTAATTTCTTAGTTAGCAGAATAATTCCTTCTAACCTTAATTATCAAGCCAGGAAGAGGTTCTAAAATGATGTTAAGCATTATTATTGGGATGAACCTCTTCTTTTCAAAATCTGTGCAGATCAGGTTATAAGGAGATGTGTACCACAGGAAGAGCAAGAAGACATACTTCATCACTGCCATGCTTCACAGTATGGGGGTCGCTTGGGAGGCAACAAAACTGCTGCCAAGGTGCTGCAGTCAGGGTTTTATTGGCCGTCACTGTATAAAGATGCACAAATCTTCTACAAAAGTTGTGACAAGTGCCAACGGACAGGAAACATCTCAAGGAGACACGAGATGCCGCTGCAGAACATTCTAGAAGTCAAGATCTTCGACGCTTGGGGGATTGATTTTATGGGACCATTCCCATCTTCATGTGGGAATCTATACATCCTCCTGGTAGTAGACTATGTCTCTAAGTGGGTTGAAGCTATCGCCACTCAAAAGAATGATGCCAAGACAGTCCAAAGGTTTTTACACAAAAATATCTTTTCTAGGTTTGGCATCCCCAAGGCGATCATCAGTGATGAAGGGAGACATTTCGACAACAGGGTTATTGATGCTGCCCTGAGGAAATATGGTGTCAAGCATCGTATCGCAACAACATACCACCCACAGACCAATGGACAAGCTGAAATATCCAACAGGGAAGTTAAGAATATTCTAGAGAAGATGGTCAAGCCAACTAGGAAATATTGGTCTTTACTTCTTAATGACGCATTATGGGCGTATAGGACAGCTTTTAAAACTCCATTGGGAATGTCTCCATACCGATTGATTTATGGAAAAACTTGTCATCTACCTATCGAGATAGAGCACAGAGCATACTGGGCAATCAAGGCAGTGAATATGGACTTGGAGAAGGCATGGCAGAAAAGGCTATTGGATCTGAACGAAATTGAAGAAATCCGGACAATGACCTATGACAATGCAAGAATTTACGAGGATAAAACTAAGAAGTGGCATGACAAGAAGTTGTTGCCACGACAGTTCTGCCCAGGGCAGCTTGTATTGTTATTCAATTCTAGACTGAAACTCTTCCCAGGAAAGCTAAAATCTAGATGGTCTGGCCCGTTCCAAGTAGTACAGGTTTTTCCCCATGGTGCCATCACAATCTGATCATTAAAAGACGGGCACCAATTCAAAGTCAACGGACAGCGCTTAAAGCATTATCAGGGGACTGAAGCCCTAGGAATACAGGAAGTGGTTACCTTAGGAGATGCCCCACTTGGCATCCCTAATTTAACCTAATTTTTATTTTCTTTATTTTTAGTTTTTATTATTACTTATTAGTTATTAGGAATAAGATTTATTTTATTTGAATAATGTTTTTATTTTTATTGTTTTTAGGAAATAAAGGAGTCAAGAAGAACATGAGAAGTGAACTCAGCATCCATCAGCCCAACAAAGCCCATATTTTGAAGCATGTCGTTACAGCTGCCGCGACAGATGCGGAAATTACAGGCTGTCAACACGTTGTCACGACAGACGCGGAAACACGTCACAGACGCGCAACAAACACGGAAACGCGTGACAGACGCGTCAAACACGCTACAGCGTACAACTGGCCTCGTTATTCGCGCCTGCCGTTACAGCTTCAACGGGCAGCAAATACTTCTCTATATAACCCCGTTTCATTTTTTCATTTTCACTCACTTCTACTTTTCTTACTTGCTCTCTCTTTAGATTTTTACTTGCTTTCATCTTTATTTCCACAACCCTTGCAAAAAATGTCTTCTAGGAAAACCCGTAGGAATGCTGCTTCCAGTTCCACACCGACAGCAACCACCCCACGCTCTTTTGCTTTCAGAGATATGTGGAAAGAGAGAGGATTTATTTACACATTAGAGGAGGAAAATATGGGCCTTAAGCCGTTCATAGCCCGGAAAGTTCGAGCTCTACAGTGGCAGACTTTTGCTGAGCAGCCTAAAGAAATGAACGTCACTTTGGTACGAGAATTTTATGCTGCCATTAGCAGCAGGACAACGACAGCGGTGATTGTTCGAGGAAAAGAGGTGTCGTTCGAAGCTGAGTACATTAACATGTTGTATGGATTCTATGTCGGCAGCAACGACGACGCTCACCAACATTTCCTCAACACATTAGACCCTGCTGCCTATGACATTGTCATGGCAGAACTGACAGATGAGGGGACTCAATGGAACACCAGCCGAAAGAACCCACGGACAGTAAAACGGACTCAACTGCTGCCGGAGGCGAAGTTATGGAATGCTTTCATCAAAAAGCGTATCATGTTGTCATCCCATAATACCACGGTCGACCAGCCGAGGTTAGCATTAATTCACTCCATCTTACATGAAAGACCTATTAACGTGGGCAGCTATATCCGTGAGAGCATCTTGGAGTGCGCACACAGACCAACGGGTCCACTTTACCTCTCATACCTCATCACATCACTCTGTCGTGGACATGGCGTACCAGAAGTGACCACTGACCTTCGAGTCCAAGGGAAAGGTTGGACAGAAAAGAACATACTCAGCCTCATGGAGCTGACCGCTGCCACTCCCCTGTCGTCATTTGACCCAGCTGCCACAACAGCAGACACGACAGAGCAGCCAGAAACTGAACCAGCTGCCGCAATAGCCGCCCCGACAGACTCCTCCTCCCAGATTTTAGCTGCCATTCAGAAGATGGAGGAACGGCCGCTCGGTCTGATGACCTTCATCAGGGACTTTACTGCATCAACAGTAAACTTTATCCATACCTCCTTAAATTTCCTTGATGTTGTCTTTCCCACTTTTCCTGCACATTATTTTACTATCACTACACCTGCCCACACCCTCACACCTGCTGCCACACCACGGACACCCTCTGCCGCCTCAACACCATCACCTGCGCCGACAGCCGCCGGCAGCAACCGTGCTGAGCAATCTGCCCGTGGCACGAAACATCGAATGGCATCGGAGGAGCTTGATGTCTTTATTGCCGGATTCTCGTCCTCCTCCGTTTGGGCCGCCAGTGACAATGAACCCTCTATTAAGAGGAATCTGTCGAAGGAGTTCTCACCGGTGAAGAGGCAGAAGCGAATAGCAAACAAAAATAACATGCCAAAAGCCAGCGGTAGCAGCAGCGACAGCGGCAGCGGTGAGGAAAGCAGCAGCAGCTCTGAAGTCCAGGTTGTGGAGAAACCTCCTCATATCTCCCCAACCAGAATCCAGCCACCACGGGAGGCCAAAGCAAAGATTACCTCTGCCTCCCCCATTCCCCAGCCAGCTCCGAAAGCTCGTGCCTGCCGCCAGATCAGACTCAGCAGCAGCAGTGACGGCAACACTTAAAATTTAAGTTTCTTATCTTACTTTGATGTCTGCTATATATTTTGTGATGTACTGTTTTCTTTTATCTTTATTTTTACCTGTCATTTTGCATTGAGGGCAATGCAACCCTCGAGTTTGGGGGTGGCAACCCTTCATTAATGGAGTTCATCTTAGTTTTAAAATTTATGTCTTTTACTTAGCTTATTTTTGAAAAAAAAATGAAAATATGAAAATTTTGGCTTAAGTCTGTGAACTGAACTTACCTGTCGTGACAGCTATGTCGTGACAGTGCCTTTAGGATAGTTTTAGGAACAGTTTAGAGCCTTTCTATAGTTCTGAAAACTTAAACACCATTGTGACTGTTATACTGCTTAGAACTCTTTTAGTCAACTAGAATAGGAAGCTTAGCACTTGAATAGCCCCTAGAGGTGCCTAACACTGGCTCTAGGAAAGAAGTTTAGCAAAAGAGACTCAACAGCCCTAGAGGTGCCCGAAACTGGCTCTAGGAAGTTAGCTAGAGGTGCCCAAAACTAGCTCTAGTGAAACTTTAGCTTAAAAAATAGTGAAATCGAGTCAAAACAAAAAAATCAAAGGAGCATAAGAAGTGCCTTCAAAAAGATAAACTTTGGCATAAAAATTCGAGTTAAGGGCTGAAATATTCTAGTGAAACTAAGAGAATCTTGGCATATAACTGTTCATAAGCATGCACACACTGCACGAGAACTGTAGTGAGACTCCGGACAGATCCTAGATTATCCGACAGGGTGCTGCCGCCACAAGGAACGAATGAAGGGTAAGGGAAAGTTCACTGTTTTGAGCCAAAACAAAAATATTTCATTTTTCTTTTAGGTCTTAATTGCTTGAGGGCAAGCAAAAACTTGAGTTTGAGGTGTGTTGAGTGTGTAAAAGTTCTATTATTTACACCCTATTTAACCCATATTTCTGCTGCATTCAAGCATTATTTATTGCATTTAGGTCAGTTTACAGTTAAACATCACAAATATATAAAAAGGCACAATTTCTACTGAAATTGGTCGCTTTTACAGGTTGCTGCTGTAGCAGATAGGAGAGGCAGGCGTTGGGCAGTGAAGTAGAAGAGCTGGAACTGGACGAGCATTCAAAGAGGACGATGCTGTCATGGTTGCCGCCGTGACAGCAGAGGACGACAGCAGTTTTGAGGAGAAGAAGCAAAGTGGACCTCGACAGATAGAGAAAATTCAGCCCGTCTGTCGTGTAAAACCGCTATATTTTTCCAAGCCCCAAATCGAAAGGAATGACAAGCCTAAAGTTTAAGGAGAGAAAATCCCAAGCAAGAAAGAGGACGGCTTAAAGTTAGATTCTTTGAAGATTTAGTCTTTATTAGAATTGTACTTTAATTTAAAGTTGTATTCTTGCTATTTTAGATAACTTGGACCCAAAGCCTATATAAGGGCATATATTTCGACCTAGGGGGGAGATAACCTATTCTCTAGCTTTCTTCCCAAAACCCTAGTTGTTTTCCTTCCCTCATCATGTTCTAAATTCCCCTTAGGGCCACGGGTTGATTTGTAAAGTAGTTGCAAGGGTTGTTTTTGTTTTAGGAATTTTCAGTTCAATAAAATAAACTTCAAGTTCTCTTATTCTGGTTATTAACATCTTGCAAGAGCATCGGGAGAGCATTGTGAGGTTATCTATTTACTTAATATCGGGAGAGTTAAGTATACGAAAGGAATAAGTGCAAGTTCTCTAGTTTATAGTTGAACTATCTCGGACCTAGGTATAGGACGAGGTTAAGTGGCTAAAGAAGAATTCAACAACATCAGTGTTCATCCTTCGATTCACGCCGGAAGGTATCATCAAAGACGTGATCATCGACAGACTTGGACCTAGAGATAGGCCAAGGCACAGCAGGGATTCTTGCCAAACTTGAAGTACATAGTTGAGTGTTCGCTGTCGCGACAAGCAACAGACTGATGCCGCGACAGGTGCTGCCGCGACGGGGACGACGACAGAACTGGATTTCCTAGACTTAGCAATACCTGCACTACTGAGCAATTCAATACCAGCCCATTCTCTCTATCTTGATTTATCTACTCTCTTATTTAAGTTTTCTTTATTATTTTCGTGACAACTTTTTCAAATATTTTCTTTACTCTCGTGCAGTAATTCAAGGTGAAGCTATTAGCCCAGTCCCTGTGGAGACGATATCCGATACTTCCGTATCACTTTACTACTTGCGTCGTGTACACTTGCACTACAATTGCGATAGACACTTTTACACGCAACACTCGCTTTGTCCAGGCAGTCCTTCTTTCTAGTGCTGTTAGAAATCCCAACAAAAACCCCCATCGATTCCCTATCTAGGAGAAAAACTCCTCAAACCAACATGACAAAGGGACACCCACCAGGTTTACCATGCAGAAAACGTGAGGAATGTCATTCAACAGAAGTGAATCTATGTACTCAAACCAGAAACAAATCTCACCCTTCTTCGACTTCCAACAATTATCTAGTATCTCGGAAGATTCAAAAGAAATGATGACCGATTTAGGATCACTCCCCCATCTCACCACCTTTGCTTCAATTCCATCGCTTCTAAGACCCTTTTGAACCAAATCAACTTTAAAATCTCTCTTTATAATACCAACTAGGCAACTTTCCATCCATTTTGTATCTTTAACAGAAATCTCAGCCCTGCCAATTGATCCATCCGATTCATCTTGCATCAGAACGATAGGCAAATCTTTAACAGCCACCTTACCAGCACCACCTCTTGATTCACCCAGCAATGCGTCTTTATATGATCTTCCTTCAACTCTATTAGCTCATCTTCTCTCCGAGCCGATAGGAGGCCCAAATCCTTTTCTCATGTAACCCTTAGCCTTCTGTTGCTTCTCATCTTTATCATGAGACACCACTCGTCTCCTAGGGTATTTTGCAGCCGAAACCCTAATCTTCTTCCCATCCACCAACGAGTTATCCGACTTTCTTATACAAACTTCCAACTCCCCTCTACTCGACACTGAAACAAAGGCAAACGTCGTGTCCCTATATTTAGCTTTCCTGTTAACCATCAGAATGAAAATACGAACCACTCTCCCATAGTGGCTAAAGAGTTCCTTAAGCACCGCTCTAGTCACTCGCTTACTGAGGTTGTCAACCAAAATGGACCAAGACTCCAAACCTCCAAACGCCTTCTCCTTTCCTTTCTCCAGTGAGTTCACCGAAAACTTCTCCCTAGCCGCTGCTCCTCTCTCCATTTGACTATCTTTTTAATTGAAAGTTTATTTTAAATGATTTATAATTATATGTTGAGCCTTTGAAATTTTTAATCTTTAATAATTAATTTAATGATATTCAGTGTTAGTAGTTTTCAGAGTTGTTTGTTGTACGTAATAGACTTATCCTAACTTAAATCATTTTATGAGTGAAATGAAAAATATTTGTAAGTAAACTTATTAAGAGTTGGACTATGATTATCCGTCTAAATCTAAAGACATGTCTGAAATTGAAGACGATTTAGGTAAATATTAGATCAAAAAATGAATTTTGGACAAAAAAATAAGATACATCTAAAATATTCAAGGCCCAAAACCGATTTGACTATCTTTTTAAATTTAAAATATATTGTACTTTTATTTATATATTAAATAATTTATATCATATAAAATTGTAATTATAATAATTTATAAAACTATTATGCAAGCATTAAAAATATGTTATTTTGTTCATATATATAAGAGAAAAATAAATAAATTTAACAATATATATAATTATTAAATATTAAATTACAAATAGAATAACTATTTTGAAAGAAAAAAGAATATGAGCAAACCAAAAACATGCTTAGTTGATCATTCAAATTAAACCCGACTTCTATTTAGATTAAAAAACCTTTAATATTATTAAATTAAACCATTAATCTTCTATTATTAATAAATTAAATTACTTATATTAATTTTTAAAATAATTATAACAAAATAGTTAATTTAAGATACATGACATAATAAACAGTGGATTTATATCCAATACTCTAGCTGTGGAAATTTTAGTTTCCACAATCGTCTTAGTTTTAGGATTTAAGGATGTAGTTTAGGGTGTAGGGTTTAGGGGTTTAGGTGTAGGGGTTTGAAATTTAGAGGCAATTGTTAAAATTTATGGGCAATGGTTAGAATTTAGGGGTTAGAGTTTAGAGTAATATGTTGAGAATTTAAGTATTAACCTATAAATCCTAAAAATTTAACCTTAAACTCCAAATTTCATTCACATTCAGTAAATTCTAAATTACTACACATAAACCCCTAAATTCTATACTCCAATCTGAATCCTTAAACCCTAAAATTAAATCAATTAGGAAAAACTAAAAATGCCACCGCCAGTGTATCAAATAATTATCCATAAATAATTATCTAAAATGCCGTTCAAGAACACTAAAACAGTTTTTATGTTAGAATTATTTAACGGAATCATTTAAATGACAATTTATTTATAACAGAATTTTTTTAGAGTTGAAATTTGATTGGTTAAAACATGAAAGTAGAACTAAAGCTTCTACCACTTTAAGGTCTGCTAGATTCGATTGAACTGAATAATTTAACAAATCACTCGCCTCTAAAGAGGTTTTGGGAACCAAAATTTTATATTGAAAGCCAGACTAGTACAAACATGGATTTTGGGAACCGAATATATATAATATTATAGTTTTTTCACACTTGAACAAACATGGATTATACCATAGAAGGCTGAAATATTACAAGTTGGGAACGTGGAGTTTGGAGCTAAGAGAATGCTTTCTCTACCTTAAGAGTAAGGAATAGAAATGAAACCAAGGAAACCAAAATTGCAACAAGCATTATCGCCACCATTGTCTGCAACGTCACGGCCGGGCTCAAGAAGAACACAACTGCAATGGCCGAACTCTGCCACACCTTGAGCTGCGCAAATGCTCCTTCCTGTTTTCAGAATAAATATTCACCAAGTCCGGATGTCAAGTCTATAATACACTTGGTCTAACATGGTGGTTGGCACTAGAGAAATGTTTAGACCGAACCGAACATATACTTGGTCGTGCGTAAACATCAATTAATTCTTACCGTGTCATGCTTAAAAAGTAGAGCAAGCAAAGCACTGAGCTGCGTATTCAAAACCCCATCACCGACGCCCAGTAAAGCTGCCATCAGAAGAGGGTATACTGTGCCGAGCACTCCACTAGTTGTGCTACATTGTTAACGTTATAGAAAGCGTAAATAGGATGGAGAACGAAAACAGCCAGAAGTTAAATACAGATAACCTATAAGACTGCATTGCTCCAACCTGTATTTTAGCCAAAGCCAGAGGAATATCAGGGCCTGGAAAAAAACTCCACCACAGGCAATGATAGTTATTGACTTGATTCCAGATGTGAGTCGACCAGCCGCCAGCGAACACTATGAGAAGGTTTTACCAATAAAATGAGACAAGAAAATAAATCAATCGAGTGAGCTCCCAGCACTTAATGAATATTTATATCAAGGTTTACTACGAATCTAGCAGTTCATTTTCAAGTAAAACTAATTGTTAAGTAACTTGTAATCATTTCAGAATTTTAAGTACTTACGATTGCATCAAAAGCACCGTAGACTGCCATTGCACCACCGACACCAGCCTCTCCAAGAACTGGGTTTACAATGTCCTTACTGTAACTAGCCCTAAAATTGCAAAATATATCTGATTATGAATAAAGCTGAAAAGTTTTCTTAAATAAGGCAAGGTTTGAAACAAGTTGCGGTAATGGCCTCAATAAGCAATACCATACAAAAGCTTGCTGTAATCCTGAATAAGCAATAAGAGGAATGACCAACAGCATCCGTATGTCGAGCAAAGGAAGGATAACTGACTTTAACCGAGAAGCCACAGCAGAATAAAAACTGAAAGACGAATCTTCTGATACCTTCTCTTCTTTGTCATCGGTTTTACGTATGAAACACATAAGAATTGTACCTAATGTCATGCTACAAAGAAACACAATGAACAGCAAAGTCGTGCTGCCGGTACTTCCTTCCTGCTGTGTAAGAATAACTTGTCAGTAGCCATTAAACATTTTGAAAATTGGTAAAAAAAAAAAAACCCACTAAGCCCAAGCCAAACCCAATTCAAGCCATAAAACACCATCAGAATGGTAGCATGTATATAACTACGAGGAGAACAGACCGGTTCCTGAAAGAGAAATTAAACACTAAAAACAAATATATCTGGAAGCATGCAGAAAGATGGAATGATTTTTCCACCCTATATTAAAGACAGCACCACCGTTCAAGAGAGCACAAACAGAATAAACGAGGAAAAACAATTTTTCGTGGAGGCAACACATACCGTTCCCTTTGGAAGCACTGCAAGTGTGATCAGATTTCCAACAAACTGCAAAATTTACGGAACCAAATTTTAGTATAAGATTACCTTAAAAAAATTAGTAGAAGATTAATGTTTAGCATTTAAACCTCTTCATAGCAAGTTAAGAGTTATCCTATGAAAAAAAAAGCTTTTCAGAGTAAAGAAATAGAAAATGACTAGACTGTCACAGCAAAAATCAATAGCCACCTGGTGAAGAGCAAAGACCGCCCAAAATTCTCCATTGAAGTTACCGATCACAGTTCCTTCATGTAATTTGGTATCTCTAGCATGACTGCGAGCAATCGAAGTAAGATATGTCCCCTGACAAGACCAAATTGGTTAAGGCATAACCATCACTTAATATCAATGAACTTAATAAGGGTAAATCACACAAGCACACATACCTCCCCGACCCATATTATTGAAGCCGCAAAACCCATATACACGGAAACTGGAACCATAGTATACCTACAACAATAAGAACAAAGAATTTTCAACTTGAAATTTCAATTAATACATAGTATGGAAACAGCCAGTACAATTTGAAAGTTCCATACACAAAAACTGGGCAAAAGATCAGTTCTTCAATTCTACATTACCGTATTCGAAAACTGAAAACTAATTTTCTTTCAGTTTCGATTAGGACTTCGAAATCCAGCAAGCAAGTAAACGAACAGTAATTACTGTCAAAAGTAGTGCACTTTCGGTGCAATAATTTTGGTTGAAATTTTGGCATGGGAAAATCACAATTTTAGTCCCTAAAGTTTAGGCTATTTACAAGTTTAGTCCCTAAAGCTCAACTATAAATAGCCTAGCCATTTGCCATTCTTACACATCCCAAATCATTCTAACCTCCTCCCAATACTAGAGAAATTAGAGAGTTTTCATAGAGTTGTTTTCTCCTTTTTATCAAGAGAGAATTGTCATTGTTTTCTCCTTGTTAGACTGAGAGAAGTTGTAATTCCTATTTTCTCATAGTGAAATTCTTCTACCTTTGTCCGTGGTTTTTACCCTATATTATTTAGGGGTTTTCCACGTAAAATCTGTGTCTCTTTTATCTTCATTATTATTTTCTCAAATTATCAGTTGCGTTTTTGCTCTATTCGACGATCGTATTCCGCAACAATTGGCATCAGAGCCAGATTTGGGTGCGTATATCTACTTACCGTATTCTCTGTTGGTTGCCACTGAAAAGTGGATCCTCCATCATAAGAAAGTAAGTTAGATATTACTCATTCATTGAAGGTGGTGGGCACTATTCACATCAAAAAGGTGAAATAGTGGGAGCTATCTGAAATAGAAGCTATGGCAACGAAATTTGATATTGAAAAGTTCAATGGGAGAAATTTCTCACTGTGGAAATTGAAGATAAAGGCCATCCTAAGAAAAAACGGATGTCTAGCGGCTATCAGCGAAAGGCCGGCAGATTTTACAGATAACAAGAAATGGAATGAGATGGACGAGAATGCTATTGCAGACCTTCATTTAGCATTAGCAGATGAAGTACTATCAAGCATCGAGGAGAAGAAGACATCCAAGGAGATTTGGGATCACCTCGCAAAATTATACGAGGTCAAATCGTTGCACAATAAAATTTTCCTTAAGAGGAAATTGTACACTCTTCGGATGTCAGAATCTACTTCAGTGACAGAGCACTTAAACACGTTGAATACTCTATTTTCTCAGCTTACATCCCTAAGCTATAAAATAGAGTCACAAGAACGTGCTGAACTTCTGCTTCAAAGTCTACCTGATTCGTATGATCAACTCATCATCAACTTGACAAACAACAACCTTACAAGTGATCTAGTCTTCGATGACGTTGCAGCTGCTGTTCTAGAAGAAGAAAATCGGCGCAAGAACAAGGAAGACAGACAAGGAAATCTGCAACAAGCAGAGGCCTTAACGGTGATGAGAGGAAGATCAACAGAACGTGGCCAAAGTAGCAGTCACAATCATGGTAGATCAAAGTCAAGGAGTAAGAAGAATTTAAAGTGCTACAACTGTGGAAAGAAGGGTCACATGAAGAAGGATTGTTGGAGTTTACCTAAAAACTCCAATCCTCAAGGAAATATGGCAAACACTTCAGATGATGGAGATGCTCTCTGTTGTGAAGCAGCAACAGCCATGGAAGGCAGAAAAAGATTTGCAGACATATGGCTTATTGACTCGGGAGCCACATATCACATGACCTCAAGAAGAGAATGGTTCTATAATTATGAACCTATCTCAGGAGGATCTGTGTACAGCTGCAATGATCATGCCTTGGAGATTGTTGGCGTTGGAACCATCAAATTGAAGATGTATGACGGGACAACCAAAGTTGTTCGAGATGTGCGACACGTGAAAGGCTTGAAGAAAAACTTATTATCCTACGGATTGTTGGATAATAATGCAAGCAAGATTGAAACACGGAAAGGAATCATGAAGGTGTTCCATGGAGCGCTTGTGGTGATGAAAGGTGAAAAGATAGCTGCAAATTTGTACATGCTGAAGGGAGAGACTTTGCTAGAAGCTGAAGCCTCTGTTGCCTCATGTAGTTCAGATTCTACCATGTTATGGCATCGGAAACTTGGACACATGTCAGAACAGGGAATGAAAGTCCTTGTGGAGCAAAAGCTACTTCCGGGTTTAACAAAGGTATCACTTCCTTTGTGTGAACATTGTATTACAAGTAAGCAGCATCGATTAAAATTCAACACATCAAATTCTAGAGGCAAGGATGTTCTAGAATTGGTTCATTCTGATGTATGGCAAGCACCGGTTACATCCCTAGGCGGAGCAAAGTATTTTGTCTCCTTCATTGATGACTACTCTAGGAGATGTTGGGTGTATCCTATCAAGAGGAAGGCAGATGTGTTTTCAACCTTCAAAGTTTTCAAAGCGCGGGTGGAACTTGATTCTGGAAATAAAATCAAGTGTTTCAGATCAGATAATGGAGGTGAATATACAAGTGATGAATTTGATGACTTCTGCAGAAAAGAAGGCATCAAAAGACAGTTCACAACAGTATACACTCCTCAACAAAATGGAGTGGCAGAGCGGATGAACAGAACTCTGTTAGAAAGAACACGAGCAATGTTGAGAGCTGCAGGGCTAGAAAAAGCTTTCTGGGCAGAAGCAGTCAATACCGCCTGTTATTTGGTGAATCGGGCTCCATCAACTGCAATTGAGTTGAAGACACCGATGGAAATGTGGACTGGTAAACCAGTTGATTATTCAAACCTCCATATATTTGGAAGTATTGTGTACGTGATGTACAATTCCCAAGAAATTTCAAAGTTGGATCCAAAATCCAGAAAATGTAAATTCTTGGGGTATGCTGATGGAGTAAAGGGGTATCGCTTGTGGGATCCCACTGCCCGCAAAGTGATTATCAGCAGGGATGTTATCTTTGTAGAAGATAAGCTACAAAGAAAAGAAGAAGATGATAGCACTGATAAAGAAAAGCCAGAGACTACACAGATACATGTTGAAAATGAGTCTGAACAGAGAGATTGTTCTGAAGCAGAACCAGAGCTCGAGGAATCAGAATCAGAGAATTCTGAAGCTCCAACAACTCGTCAATCAGATCGTGTGAGAAGACGCCCCAATTGGCACTCAGATTATGTTATAGAAGGTAATGTTGCATACTGCCTTTTAACGGAGGACGGTGAGCCATCATCATTCGAGGAGGCAATGAACAACTCAGATGCTTCGCAGTGGATGGCGGCAATGCAAGAAGAAATCGAAGCCCTTCATAAAAATAATACATGGGAACTTGTGCTACTACCACAAGGAAGGAAGCCAATTGGTAACAAATGGGTCTTCAAAATCAAGAGAAATGGTGACGATCAAGTGGAGAGGTATCGTGCAAGACTGGTGGTCAAAGGATATGCTCAGAAAGAAGGTATTGATTTCAATGAAATCTTTTCTCCTGTGGTTAGACTAACAACGGTTCGAGTTGTCCTGGCAATGTGTGCTACATTGAATTTACATCTAGAGCAGCTAGATGTTAAAACAGCTTTTCTTCATGGAGATCTTGAAGAAGAGATTTACATGCTCCAGCCTGAAGGTTTTGAAGAAAAAGAAAAGAAGAACTTGGTTTGCAGGTTGAACAAATCTCTGTACGGTTTAAAGCAGGCGCCGAGGTGTTGGTACAAGAGATTTGACTCCTTCATCATGAGCCTTGGATACAACAGACTTAATGCAGACCCTTGTGCTTACTTCAAGAGGTTTGGTGAAAACGACTTTGTTATATTGCTGTTGTATGTAGATGACATGTTGGTTGCAGGCCCCAACAAAGATCATATTAAAGAATTAAAGGCACGACTGGCTAGGGAATTTGAAATGAAGGACTTGGGACCAGCAAACAAGATTCTAGGGATGCAAATTCACCGAGACAGAAGTAGTAGGAAGATTTGGCTTTCACAAAAGAATTACTTGAAAAAGATCTTGTCACGATTCAGCATGCAAGATTGTAAGCCAATTTATACCCCTCTTCCTATTAACTTTAAATTATCCTCCAGTATGAGTCCTAGCAGTGAAGAAGAGAGGATGGAGATGTCTCGAGTACCGTATGCATCAGCAGTGGGAAGTTTAATGTTCGCTATGATTTGTACAAGACCAGACATTGCACAAGCAGTGGGAGTGGTTAGTCGGTACATGGCGAATCCAGGCAGAGAGCATTGGAATGCTGTGAAAAGGATCCTGAGATACATCAAAGGGACCTTAAATGTTGCATTATGTTACGGGGGATCAGACTTTCTTATCAGCGGGTATGTCGATTCTGACTATGCAGGAGATTTGGATAAAAGCAAATCTACAACAGGGTATGTGTTTACAGTTGCTGGTGGAGCTGTAAGTTGGGTTTCAAAACTGCAATCAGTTGTGGCTACGTCAACAACGGAGGCAGAATATGTAGCAGCTACACAAGCCAGTAAAGAAGCAATATGGTTGAAAATGCTATTGGAGGAGCTCGGGCACAAACAAGAGAATGTCTCTTTGTTTTGTGACAGTCAGAGCGCCTTGCATCTTGCAAGGAATCCTGCTTTTCACTCAAGAACAAAGCACATTCGGGTCCAATACCACTTCATTCGTGAGAAAGTGGAAGAAGGGACGATAGATATGCAGAAGATCCATACCGATGACAACATAGCAGATTTCATGACAAAAGCAATCAACACTGATAAGTTTACTTGGTGTCGATCCTCTTGTGGCTTGTTAGAGAGGTAAGCAACATGGAAAGTACGAGGTAGAAAGAATGGTGTGAAGATATGATTGTTCCATTCAAATCTTCAAGTGGGAGATTGTCAAAAGTAGTGCACTTTCGGTGCAATAATTTTGGTTGAAATTTTGGCATGGGAAAATCACAATTTTAGTCCCTAAAGTTTAGGCTATTTACAAGTTTAGTCCCTAAAGCTCAACTATAAATAGCCTAGCCATTTGCCATTCTTACACATCCCAAATCATTCTAACCTCCTCCCAATACTAGAGAAATTAGAGAGTTTTCATAGAGTTGTTTTCTCCTTTTTATCAAGAGAGAATTGTCATTGTTTTCTCCTTGTTAGACTGAGAGAAGTTGTAATTCCTATTTTCTCATAGTGAAATTCTTCTACCTTTGTCCGTGGTTTTTACCCTATATTATTTAGGGGTTTTCCACGTAAAATCTGTGTCTCTTTTATCTTCATTATTATTTTCTCAAATTATCAGTTGCGTTTTTGCTCTATTCGACGATCGTATTCCGCAACAATTACTAATTACCATGTAGGCTTCAAATTTGCAGCTATGTACAACCAATAGCCTGAAGTCCCCAGAACCACCGCATTCTTCGACCCCAGGAACCGAACCACCAAGGAAGCAAACAACGAGAAAAACGCAAAAGATACATACAGTATCCCGAGCGACACCGTTCCCAAGTTTCCTTCCTGAAAAAGAACCACGCCAAAAAAAGGTTCAAACTTTAAAATTTCACCAATTCAGGAAAATTATACAATTTCAAACTGCAGTCATCTTTCTAAGCAACCAAACAGCTCGTATTGAATTCAATTGAATGAACAAACATGAAAAGTATTAAATCAAAGGAAAAGAAACTCACGGAATTAACAGTAGTCTCCAAATTCTGAGCAGCTCCATAAGCAAGGAAGACCAACAAGAAGGCACCGCTCAAAATATGAACATCCCTCGTCCGGTTTTGGGGGGTTTCACTTTCCGAAACATCAATAACCAGTGGCGTCTCTTCGTCGCGAGTATCCATTGATTCGATTGCCATTTGAGTAGCAACTTCAGCTCCACCCGTATTTTAAAAACCTCAAGGAATTCGAGATGGAGAGAAATCCAAGAGAGTGAAGTCAAAGGGGGAAGAGTGCCGGCTAGAAGCTGGAGGGGTAATTGGGTAAAGGACAAAAGGGAAAAGCTGGAATTTTGGATTGCTAATTAAAGAATTGGGGTTAAGGGCCCCTGCAGTTGGCGAGAAAATGCGGGAAATGAAACAAATATGGGAAGGAATCTGAATATTCTAATTGATTGTTTCGGTTTCGTATCTTTTCGAAATGAAAAAAAAATCTTCGAATTAGCCGAAGATGATGAATCCTGAACGGAGAGTGGGTCTGTCGGACGGCGATAGAAGCATTACCGACGAAAAATATAGTAGTTAATTTATCCTTGAAAATTTGATATCCACAGAAACTATGAATACTTCCTTGTCCTATTAAATTTGTCTTTAATTAATATTTTTGTATTTTTTTAATTTTACTTTTTTATTATTTAAAATTTATTATTGATAAAAGGGTAAAGTACACTAGTGGTCACCGAATTTTTAGGGTGCATTCATTTTGGTCATTAAACTTTTAAAAGTTTCATTAGGGTCACTTAACTTTTAGTCCGCATTCATTTTGTTTCCTCCCGTTAACTTCCGTTATAAACGCTGATGTGACACGTTATCTTCTTCTTCAACCTCTTTCATCTCTTTTTTCTATTTTTTCTTGCTCTGTTTTTTTTTTTGTTACATGTTTTTAAGCAGCAATAACATTATCAACATTGATTGCAGTGCCTTTTCAAACTTTGAATTTCTCCTAATTCTGACCAAATCCTTATTTTTCTTCTTGTTTGCTCATTATTTGTTATTGATCTACAGTTTCACCATTTTACACTATCGTCTCCAACTTAACGAGTAGAGTCTTTGTTTTTTAATTTTTCAGGCAAAAAAAAAATAAATCCGAGTGTCAACAAACCAGTAGTTGTACTTGTATCGACAAACCATTAAGAAAAGCAAAATTTAAAAAAATAGAAACAAGAATGTTTCTTGTAAATTTTGTACAAAAATAAAATGAATTTGAAAATAACAACAAAAGTTTTATTTATAAGTGTTTTATCATACAAAAACAACCATGATCCCCCCTTTTCTCGCTCTCTTTCTAAACTGTTTTTATAAGCATCATATTAACTACTTATTCCATTAAAACCTAGATAACAAACAATGAGCGAATTAGGACATAATTATTGTTGGGATTTGGTTGGAATTAGGAGAAATTTGATTTGCAGTTTCACCGTTTACAAAATTACATTAGACTCTATCGATTTACAGTTCCACCATCTTGTAATCTAAATATTGTTGTTGCTGCTTAGGAATCAGTAACAAGGAAAACATAGCAAGAAAAAATAAGAAAAAGAGAAGAAAGAGGTTGAAGAAGACGATAACTTGCCACGTCAGCATTTTTAACGTAAGTTAACGGGAGGGACCAAAATAAAAGCGGACTAAAAGTTAGGTGACCCCAATGAAACTTTTAAAATTTTGGTGACCAAAATGAATGCACCCAAAAATTTTGGTGACCACTGGTGTACTTTAGCCTTGATAAAAATATATTTTAAAAGGCTTAAATAAAAAAATCAGCTCATAACCTATACTATTATTTTTTATTTTTAGTCTTTAAATTATTTTTTATTAAAATAAGTATCTAGAATAATATTTTTAGTCATTTTAAGTTTAATAGTTATTTAAGTTACAAAAAAAAATATTTTTGGACGATATAATGTTGACATGTCGTGAAGATTTTATCGACTAAAAGTAAAAAAGGACAAATTTTTATACACTTAATTTAATTAGGAAATACGTTAAGTACTTAAAATGACCATAAATAATAATGTAATAATTTTTTGATAAAATAATTTGAAGACTGAAAATAGAATAATGATATAATTTAAGGGTTGATTTTTTATTCAAGCCTCTTTAAAATATAGTTTTTAAATATATTTTAAGAATTTAATTTTTAAGAATAAAACAAGGATAAACTAGATACATGTTCACTAAATTTTAAGTGTATTTATATTTTGATCATCAAACTTTTAAAATTTATGATATTGTCATTAAACTTTTATTCGTTAATTACCTGATGTGACCGAAGGTGCAAATCAAGGGTGAGAGGGGAAGTCAATATCGTCCGGAAAACCAAATAAAGGGGAAGGGCCGATCTGGGCAGGGAATTTACAAAAGCTTTCAAAGGGGTAGGATTCGATTTCACTCAATCGTTACTTTTCGTTTCAAACAAGTGGGGTACGTGATTCTTTATTCAAATTCTTTTTGGGGTTTTTTTTTTAATGTTGGGGGTGCATTTTAGATAATTAATTTCTAAATTAATAAGTAATAAAAAGGGAAAATTTGCTGACATAAAATTATGGTAACCAATCACGATTTTCAACACTATTTAAAAATGTAGAGTAAAATTTCTTTTGCTTTTATGACTTCCACACGTCTTTTATATTGGAAACGTGAGGAATAAGGAAAAACATACCAATTTTTTTAGTAAGATTATCAATTGAACTTTAATTATTAAAGGGTAAATTATAATGGAGGATACTCAATTATAGGTAAGGTTATATTTGAGTCACATAATTATTAAAAGTTACATTAAGGTTATTCAGTTATGGGTAAGATTACATTCAATAGTTACACCTGAGTCACTCAATTACAGGTAATGTTACATTTGAGTCACCTTTTATATTTAAAAATATATATCAATTTATGTATTAAATTAGTTAATAATTTCAATAAAGTCCTCTCGTGTTAACAAAGGTATACAAGTGATTTGGAAAAAAAAATGATGAAATTAATTTATTTTTTAAAATATGAAAGGTGACCCAAATATAACCTACCCATAATTAAGTGACCCAACTGTAACTTTTAATAATTAGGTGACCCAAATGTAAACTTATCCATAATTGAGTGACTCAAGTATAACTTTTAATAATTGAGTGATCCAAATATAACATTACCCATAATTAAGTGAACTCAGTTGTAGTTTACCCATTATTAAATCAAAAGAGCACACTAAATTCCTATGAGGATTGGGAATAAAATTATATCTCTATAAAAAGCAAAATTAGTGATGTGAACATTTATGCATCCTAATACCAACTCTACTATATAATCAATGTGAAACTCAATACCTCAAAGTACCAAAAGGGCATCAACAAGCAAATGATGAATTTGGCATAATGGCGATCGAACAAGAACCATAATCGATTCCCTAAACGCGTGATTAATGGCAAAAAAAACCCAGTGAATCGGATACCATGAAAGCACAACCTGAACCACTCAAAAACATATAGGCAGGGAAGGGCCAATATTTAAAAATACTTGTAAATGAAATAAAGTGTTGCATATCCCCTACCAAACAGTTGCATATTAGCTTGAAGAGAATAGATTACACAAAGACGCCCAACTTTTAGGTTCTATAGAAAACAAAACACATACCCAGGAAGCAGAGGTTTATCTTGGAGACTAATAAAACCCACTGGCAAAACTCGGGAATCAGCAATCCGAATCATCCAAGTTCGCCAGTCCACAACTTATAAACATTTCAATCAAGTAAAGATAGCAGGAGGAAGTCCCCCTGTTGCACGGCCTGAAAGATCGATTTTCAGTTAGCACGGCTTTTGATGACATCAATACCCATCTCAGTTGGATCTGTTGCTTGCAATTCCACCTGAATTCCATCCAGTTCTCTCTTGAATCTGTCTTTGGAGCTAGCGTATATCATCTTGTTCCTCACCCTTGATGTATCAGGAGACCTTCACAAGACAACATAATAAGTACGGAAGGCAGCAATAAAATAAACCAGTCAGTAAGTCGATCAAGAAACTAGCATTACCATGCGATGAAAAATATCCTGCTCTTTGGGACACCCTCAGGGGTTAGAAATTCAAAATCATACACGGCATATCGACATTCATCAGCAGGAAGACTTTTAGTAAAATCCTCATAGTTCTCAGTTGGCTCACCAAGCTTCTCCACAATAACTTGCTTCTGCTTCTCCTCAATTTTGTAGACAATGAAGCGGTAGGTTCTTTTTGCCTTGAGCTCCAGAAACTTCAACTTGCACTCATCGTGCACAGCCATTCCTGATGCTGCATTGGCCTAAACTTACGACAATATCACATGAAAAAACATCAAATATCCGAGGCAGGCCCAATGTTTCATTATATAAATAGGATGAATCGGCAACATATACTTTTATCCTGATAGAACAAGGGTGAGGCGGGGGTGGAGAACCCCAAAAAACAAATGTTAATCAACTAGTCCCATACCCACTACAATCATGATTTGGCCCTAGCAAAGCAAAGGATGACAAAAAAAGAACAAACCCCGTACTCAAATGCCATTACAGAATGTTCTAACTCCATCTATTTCGGCTGCCACCTATGTTGGCAAAAAGAAAAAAAACGATTCATCGAAAACATAGACATGGGATATAGCTAGGTGAAATCATTAAATTACTCCGTACAATGGTAAAACCACAATTTGTCCCCCAAAAATTCAAGACCCAATTTAGACCCCCCTAAAATAGTTTGATGGCTTCTCCCCGGGATATAGCAGCATTAATTCTTACACTACCTCCATAACACTCAAAAATAAAATAAACATGGGCTTGGCAATGAAGCGTAAATGTTAAAAAGCCAATGGCTGAGAAAAAGCAGTTGAAAATCCAAATTAAAGGTTCAAGACAGATTGGATCAACATATCAATACATCAAACAAGAAATAACAGTTGAAAATCAACTAACCAAAAGAATAAACATCAAAACCTATTAGATCAAAATCAAATCCAGCAGAATCGAGCAGCAAAAACACTAGAATCAAGATCAGACACAGCTCATCTAACTCCGTACATATTAAATCGGCACATAAAAATCCGCATCATCAAAGCACAAATTACAGATTTGAAACCCTAGGATTTAGAAAACAGATAAAATTAGTCGATTGATGAAAGTTTTCCTCCAAACATTTCAAGCACGAAAGCTTGGAAAAGGAGATCATCAATCAAACCGACAAAAACACACAACAAGTGGCGATCCACAAAGATTACTAGTAAACTACAAAATCAAAGATTTAAAATCAATTCAAGCATGAATTAAAAAATTTAAAAATATATGTATAGGGAGCTGAAATATTACCATCTTACGAGGATAAGGATCGAGATCGACGGAGAAGGAAACGGGTGAGAAAATATAGAGAAAGAAAAATCCTCCGATGACGAGATGTGAGGGTAAAGGTCCTTTTATTTCGGTGACCCTGCCCCAACGGAGAGAATAAATATCCTGCGTTTATTGTACGCTAAGTTATCGTGCGAGACATTCCATCATGTAATAAAGTGCCGCCACGTCGTGCTCCACTAGTGATTTATAAATTCGACGGCTTCTTCGGTTGACCCGATTGAATTTTTGTACTTCTGGTCCCACTTAAGATGTTTATTGTTTATTTTTTACGCAATTTTAAGAAGAAAAAAAATATGATGTAAATTAATTAAAAAGACAATTTTACATCTAAAAGTTGAAGTTTATTTTGTTAGAAAATTAAAAAAAAAAAAGATAGAAAGAAAAATGCACATTGTAAAAGTAGTTATTTTTTTAATAAGACATTTTAAGTAAGACAATTTTAAAATACAAAATAGACATTTTAAATGAGACGGGAGTAGTAATTCTTTTGTCGTTTTTTTTTCACAATTTAATCAAAAGTAAATATCAATACCAGCAAGTTGATGATTCAACTTTAGGCAATTTGAAGCCTTAAAGTTTCTTTGCCCTCAGGTGGCCAGCTGCCCCTTTGCTGGTGGTTGGCCTCCCTTAGTCCCTTTCCCTATTTCCTTCTCATTCATTAGTTGTCAAACGTTTCTCTTTTCCCTTTCATTTTGTAGTTGCTTCGTTGTTTTTCTCTAATTAATTTGATGAGATTTTTTTTGACAATCATGATCTGCATTCGAACACTCTTTTATAAGAAAAAAAATAGACACTCGTTAGTGATTTGGATCGGTGAAAGCAGGGCCGGCCTTGAGACTAGGGGTCTAAACGAATTCGAGTAGTGCTGAGCTCGACTCGGCTCGTTAAAATTTCGAGTCGAGTTCAAGTTTGAGTAATTTTTAATGAGTCTGAGAAATTTAAGCTCGACTTGGCTCGTTAAGAACTCGAGTCGAGTTCGAGCTTTATTCGAGCCCAATCGAGTCAAGTGTTGACTGATCTTTGACCATGTTGGACTCGAGTAGCTCGACATCTGTCACGTCTCAATTAAAGTTCTATCAAGAAAAAATTTTAATACACAAGTTGTGTAAACTCAAGCTTGTTAATTTTAGGGTTTAGGGTGTTAGTTTAAGGTTTAAAGACATAGATTGTTGGGTTTAGAATTTAGGATTTAGATCTTAAGATTTAAGACTTATGTTTATGGTTTATATTTTAGAGTATTAAGTTTAGGAATTTAGATTTTAAATTATAAAAATAAAAAAATTAGTATATTATATTTTCGAGTAGCTCGCGAACTTTTCGAGTTGGGTATCAAGTAGCTCGGTTCGGCTCGTTAAGAACTCGAGCCGAGTTCGAGCTCGAGTCGAGTCCAATTGAGTCGAGCTTTGACCGAGTCGAGCTCGAGTAGCTCGCGATCTGTCTCATATCATTTACAACCCTACTTGAGACAAGTCGAATCGGTCGACCGCCCAATGTCTTATTTTTTAAAATTTTAATTACTTAAACATGTATAGTAAAAAGGGCTATTTGGTTATAACATTAAACAGAGGTCTCAACCTTGAGCTATAAATAACAAATAAAATAAAAATAATATGGGTCATAAATGACCATTAAAAAATAAAGATAAAAATAAATTTTGACTATTTTTTTTATTATATCAGTAACTCAACTTTCAATTCTCATAAACTAAAACCCTAAACTTTTCATTTTCTCAAATACTCCACTCCATTCTCTAATTCACTACACTGTTTTCGATTTCTCTCTCTATTTTCTTGATTTTTTTAAGCTTCAACAAATAATTTTTTCAATTTAGCATTATCTTGGAAGTGCATCATTCGATCTTGACATCACATATAGAAAAGATTGTTCAAGAGATCAAAAAGGGAAAAATGAATTTATTATTAGTGGGCCTTGACTCTCGATAACAAAACAAGGGATTTATTATTGAAAAAAGTCCAATAAAAAAATTATTGGACAAGGGATTTTTGTTTGTACATTTAATATGCTAGCAATTATATTATATTTTTAGATTACAACTAAGTAAATGCATTATTTTTATAATTTGCCCAAGACCTCAAAAATATTAGGATCGGCCCTCGGTGAAAGACAGAGCGTCGTGATTTTGTATCCTTTTTCTCTCTTTTTGTTTTGCACCTGAAAGGATTTGAAACAAATATCTAAAGAAAGAAATATAAAGGTTTAACCACTAGACCAACTTAATATTTGGAACTAATTTAACACAATTAATATATATATCAAACCGTAATTGATATTAATATAGATAAAATGAAAAAATTTAGGGACTACACTAAAAAAATAAAATATATTAAAAAACTCAGGTTATATTATAAAAATTAGAAACAAATATGGGTCAATTTAAAATTAACTAAAAACTTTAAGAACTAAAATGAATAAAAATAAAACTATATTAAAAAACCAGACTACATTGTAAAAGTTAAAAACAAATAAGTATTGATTTCAGATTAAATAGAAAATTTAGGGAATAAACTGAACACAAATAAAACTAGGGTAAACTATATAAATAGTTACCGAACTTTTTAGGGTGCTTTACTTTGGTCACTGAACTTTTAAAACTTGCGATATAGTCATTGAACTTTTAAATCGTTTTTTGTTAAGATTACTCTCATTAACTGCCGTTAGAAAAAACTGATGTGAAAGTTAACTTTTCTTTTTTCCTGCATGGTTGATTTTTTTATTTCTGTTTTGCACTTCAAGCGATTTGAACCATAGTCCAAAAGAAAGAAAGAAAGACAAAGGCTAAACCACTAGGGGTTATCTCTATAACAGCACCCTATGGGGCTATAAAATAGCACCTTATGGGGTTAAATTTTTTAAAATAACACACGAAAATTCTATATTTCCTAATATAGCACTCTTTCATAGAGCTCGCTCAGCATGCAAGGCGAGTTCTAATAAAAAATTATTTTTTCAATTTTTTTAAACTTGTCAGACATGCAAGGCAAGTTAAAAAAACATTTTTTTTCATGTTTTAATTTATTTAATTAATTAAAATACGATTAAGCAAATCCTTATTGGAACTCACATAGCATACACGACGAGTTCTGCTTAATTTTTTTACGAAAAAGAAAAAAATTAAAAAGAAATTGCACAACGAGTTCATTATAAGTAGGGGCGTTCATATCCGGGTACCCTAAATTTCGGGTACTCGGAATTTTCGGGTACCTAAAAGTCGGCCCGTGACCCAGCCCATAAGAACCGGGTACCCGCAAATCGGGTACCCGTAAAATTCGGGTACCCGGTTTATTTTTTTATTATTTTTTTTAAATCTATTTTTTTTAAATACATAATAAACACATAAAATTTCATGATATATATTTCAAACACAAAAATTATTGATTTGCGGTTGGTTTTAAGAGAGAAATATTTGGATATATATGTATATATATATTAAAGTTTATCGACAAAAGAAGGTATTAAAAATATTAATATCGATCATGATTTTTTTTCGACTCTCATATTGAAAAATTAATATAAATATTTTTGAAAAATTATAAACTTAAAAGTATATAATACAAGTATAAAAAGAAGTTAGGGATTTAAAATTAATTTTAAAGAAAAATAATAAGAAACATAAAATAAAAATAGAATTTAAAATATAAAATATATAAATATTAAAATTAGCGGGTCGGGTACCCGGTTATAAAAAAATTTCGGCCCTTACCCGGCCCAACTACCCGGAAAAAATTGCGGGTCGGGTACCCGGCCCGAAAAAATCGGGTATTTTAATATAAATACCCGGTAAAATTAAATCGGGTAGGCGGGTCGGCGGGTCGGCGGGTCGGGTAGTTCGGGCCGGGTATTTTTGAACACCCCTAACTATAAGGGTGCTATCCTGGGAAATATAGAACTTCGAGTGCTATTTTGGAAAATTTAGCCCCATAGGGTGCTATTATATGGATAACCCATAACCACTGGATCAACTTAAGATTTGAAAATATTTTAAAACAAATAATATATATGTCAAATTGTAATTGAGATTAATATGGATCAAATGAAAATTTAGAGACTAAACTGAATAAAAATAAAGTATATTACAAAATTCGGACTATATTATAAAAATTAGAATCAAATATGGGTCAATTTTGGATTAACTAAAAACTTTAGGGACTAAAGTTAATAAAAGTAAAGCTATATTAAAAAAAACTAGACTAGATTATAAAATTAGAAACAAATAAAAATTAATATTAGATTAAATAAAAAAATTAGGGACTAAATTAAACACAAATAAAACTATATAAAAACTGTATTAATCTCTCTCATACACACGCACATGTCATCGCTCAACTATTTTTTCACTTCTATTTTGGTCACTCAATTTTTAAAATTTTTAATTTAATAACTGAACTTTTATACATTAAACATTTTTGTCACTCTTCCGTTAAATTTTTAACACTGTTATAATGTGAGCTAATAAAATTATTTTTTAATCTTTAAAATACAAGTCACATATTAATAACATATTTTTTAATATTTTATAAATTCACATCAGAAAAAATATATTAGAAAAACTCAATATATATATATATATTTTTTAAAATTTTCCAAAACAAACCTTTTGTTTTCATTGAAAGAGAAAATGTTTACTCTTATTTTTTAGCTTGGCGAAGAGAGAGAAATTATTTGGAGGAAGAGAAAATAATGAAAATAAGAGAGAAAGTGAAAGGTATGGGTCTTGTAGTGTTAATTTTTTTAGGTTATAAACTCGTTACATAGTTAACAGTAAAGCAGTAAAAAAATTTAATGGGTAAAGTTTAATTATCAAATTAAAAATTTTAAAAATTAAGTGACAAAAATAAAAGTAAGAATATAATTAAGTGATAAACAGTGTATTTTGGTCTTATTTTTATTAGATTATATCAAATCTCAAGTTGTTGTAAGGGTTTGATATAAACAATCCTAAGTGCTGTCACTAAAAATTTAATGTGACAAAAAAATAATGCTTATTTGATTTTTCAATAGAATCTAATAAATTTAAGGGTAAAATACAACGGTCATCACTGAATAATCTTTTCACTCTTATTTTGGTAACTTAATTTTTAAAATTTTTTATTTAATAACAGAACTTTATACTTGGAACATTTTTTGTCGCTCACAAATATTTTATTATTATTTTCAAAACTTTTAATATTATCAAATCTAAAAATAATTTCAAATAAATAATAAAATATTTTTTATTATTAATTTTTAAAAATATTTAAAATAATCGTCGCCGCTTGTCATCATAGTCGCCCACTGTCGACCATCGGCAACCTTCAAAACCGATGGCAGTTTGACCCCAAATTGCACCGGACGACTCGTTTTGACACGCTATATCTGATTCCAGTAGTTGTTTCACCAGAAAATGTCCTAAAACTCGTTGTCGATATAAACATTTCAATTTCCTCATTGTCGATCTCCTTTTCATGAATTTTGGAGCACTTTCTGACAAAATAGAGGTCGGATTCGGACTTAAGGGAGTGAGACGAAGTGACCGGTGAAATATGGGACTGAACGACCACCATCTACGGCAGACGGCAGTGGCAGCGAATGGTGGTCGACGGACAATTTAATTTTTCTTTTTCTTTTTTATTTTAAATTATTTTTATATTAAATAATTAAAAAATGCCATGTCATGGTAAAATAATAATAAAATATTCGTTAGTAACAAAAAATGTACAATGTATAAAGTTCAGTTATTAAATAATTTTTTTTGAAAGTTGAGTGACCAAAATAAGAGTGGGAAGATTGTTGAGTGATGAATGATGTATTTTACCCTAAATTTAATAATTACATTCCTATAATGTTGTGTTCCATTAACTTAGTGAAATTTGATATATGTAATTAATTACATCTCTAAACCCTAACATTTTAAACCCTCAGGTCTAAACATTTAAAACATAAATTTTAATCCTAAAACTCTAAACCTTAAATTATAAACCATAAATCTATAACTCCTAAATTATAAAACTATAAATATGTACAACCCTAAAATATAAAACCATAATCATTAAAACATAAATCTATAAACCATAAAATATAAAACACTAACCCTAAAACTATAACCAATAAACACCTAAATCCTTAAAATTTAATTACATTAAATCGATAGAACACAATTTTTTAAAAATATAATTATTATATTTATTAAATTCTATTGAAAAATCAAATAAACATTAATTATAAAAATCTTACTAATTTTATTCCCAGCCTTGGTTAAACTTTTGGCAAAATGACAAAAGATGCCCCCAACGTTTGCATGTTTTGTCATTTGACCCCCTATTCTTTTTTTGGTCCAAATATGCCCCCAACGTTTGTTTATTTTGTCATCTGACCCCCTATTCTTTCTTTTGGTCTAAATATGCCCCCAACGTTTCATTCGTAGTTCAAATATGCCCCCAACGTTTCAATTTGGTCCAAATATGCCCCCGTTAGATGGAAACTGTTAGTCAACTGACGTTCAACAGCCGGTGTTGACTAGACTTGCCACGTATTAATATCTGCTGATGCCACGTCAAATTTTTTTTATAAGCCGTTGAACGTCAGTTGATTGACAGTTTACATCCAAAAGGAGCATATTTGGACTATGAATGAAACGTTGGGGGCATATTTGGACCAAAAGAAAGAATAGGGGGCCAAATGACAAAACAAGCAAACGTTGGGGGCATATTTGGACCCAAAAAAAGAATAAGGGGCCAAATAACAATATATACAAACGTTGGGGCATCTTTTGTCATTTTGCCTAAACTTTTCCCTTTCTTTTCTTATTATATTGGTTCAAACTTCAAATTACCTAAATACAAAATTCTATATTTACCCTACAAGTAAAATATAATTTAGACCCAATCAGGATCCGTGTAAAACCCATAACTCAAAAACCCTTGCAAAATCTCTTTCTTTCTCCTTGAAAAAAGCAGAGATGTATTCATCGGCTCCACATTTGTTCTCTGTGAAATTCCCTGAAATGTTTTCTACTAAGGCCAACTCCATTTTTTCTTCAAATGCGAATTTTAAAGTATTTGCTTCCACATCGAATGTTAGTGAGTCGTCCAATTATATACCAGCAGCGCCTATTCTTCTCCCCGATGGAGTATGGAAGCAGGTCAGCCACTTCAATTTTAGATTACTAGTTCTTTATGATTTTTCATTTTGATTTTTGATCCAATTTTGCTATTTTATTATTGTTTTCTTTCCGGTTGCGATTGCATAGATTCCGGGGGGAGTTACGGCTGCTAAGGGATTTAAAGCTGCGGGCTTATATGGCGGATTACGTGCCAAAGGAGAAAAACCTGATCTTGCGCTTGTCACTTGCGATGTTGATGCCAATGTTGCAGGTAGAATTTCTAGTTGCTTATTCTATAGTTAGAAACATAATTGATTTTTTCTTTATAAATTATTTTATACTAATCATTTTTAGGCTGTGTTCTATTACTCATTTTGAATCTTTTTTTCCAGGGGCATTTACTACAAATGTGGTTGCAGCAGCACCGGTGGTGTACTGCAAAAGTGTGTTGAATAATATGAAAACAGTATGTCAGATTGGTTATCTTATTTGTCTTTGTATAGTAGGCCGGAGAATCTTCTTGTTGATTTAGTCTTGAACTGAAGAAACAATCTGATTTTCAATTACCTAATGACTAAGCATGTATCTTACCAGGCACGCGCTGTGTTGATAAACGCTGGTCAGGCCAATGCAGCAACGGTTTGTAGAATTAGCACTATTTTCTTTACTTTGTGTTTGGTCAGGGGGAAGAGGTAAAAAAGAAGAGGGTGGAAGTCGAAACTCCGCCCCCGCCTTTCATTTGGTAGGAGGGGAGTAAAATGAGTTGATTTGCGCACCTTTCCTTGCCCTTTTCCTTCCATCCACTTTCTTTCCTTTCTACCAAGTGTTGGTCTTTATCTTTTCCCAAATGTTTTCCTGTGAGTGTAGCGCATTTTAAATGTGCTTCATTTCTTAGTACAGTTTAAGCATGGGAAAAGAATCTGTGTTTCACACTTTTCTTACCATTTGAACATTTTCTGATGGTTTTCAGGGTGATGCTGGTTATCAGGATGTGATAGAATGTGCAAATGCCCTTGCTACAGTACGTAACTATTAGAACATTAAGTTGTTCTGTTATGATCTTTGTACAGGCTGCATTCTTTTCACCACCCCTTTTTGTATGCAATTTTGCAGATCCTGCAAATAAAGCCCGAGGAAGTGTTGATTGAATCCACTGGTGTGATTGGTCAGAGAATAAAGAAGGTGCAGACCCGTTTTGTTTTTTGCCTTGAACATGTGCATCCTATTTATATGTTTGCCTGTTATTCTGACCTATTTCTGTCATTGAAGTGAATTACATGACCAAACTGATAATACAATCTATGGGTTATAATGTCATATGCAGGAAGCGCTTTTGAGTTCGCTCCCACGGCTAGTTAATTCTCTATCACCGTCTGTTCAGGGGTACTACCTGTGCTTATTCTCTATTGTTTTTGGTGGTTTCCTCTTTCCATACATATGTAAAGGACTAGTGACATGGACATGATGTTATTTTTCATTTGTTGGTAAATTACAAATATCACTTAGTTGACCAGGAAGTAAATTGCATATCTGCAAATAATTCCGAATTTTGTCTCTTGTGTGGTATTACAAAGTTTGCATAAACATTTCCGGTCTCGTTGTGGTTGTTCAGGGCAGATTCTGCTGCAGTGGCAATTACCACAACTGACCTTGTTAGCAAGAGTGTGGCTATTGAATACGAGGTAAGTAACAGTTTCAAAGGGATAACAATTTGATATTCCTCTTTTGCTATAATTGTATACTTTTTCTTTCTGAAACCAATGTCTTTTCCAGTTTATATGGTAGCATTGTCTCAGCACTATAGCACTTGAAGGTTTCTTATGAATCAAGCCTTTCTTTAATTGTATCTCATGGCCATGTATAACTAATCATTGTCTAAGGTTGGAGGGACAAGTATAAGAATTGGGGGAATGGCAAAAGGTTCCGGTATGATCCACCCCAACATGGCAACCATGCTCGGTGTACGTCTTTCAAGTGTTTCTATCTTTCCAATAGGATAATACTCCAATTCTATTCTCAAGGCTGACAAGTCTTTCAGGTAATAACAACCGATGCCCTTGTTGAAAGTGATGTCTGGAGAAAGATGGTTCAGGTTGCTGTAAGCCGCAGTTTCAACCAAATCACTGTATGTAATTTCATTGTTTTAGATCCTCCCTGTAACTTATTTCAACTAGGTGAAATCTTAGTTTAATGAACTCATTTTCTTCCATGGCTTGGCTTAATGCATTTACTACTTGTTTTTAGCAACGTTCTTTTATTCTTTTTTTTTTCCTGTAGGTTGATGGAGATACCAGTACAAATGATACCGTCATTGCTTTTGCCAGTGGGTTAGCTGGATCAAATTGGATCACTTCTATGAGCACTTATGATGCTGCACTACTTCAAGCAGGTCTTGATGCTGTAAGTTGGTTGCTTTCGAGCTTTTCCTTCATCCTAGCCAGTCTAAATTAGATTTGTTAGATGTTGAATAAACAAATAGTATTCCTTGTGCAAACCTCCCGATTTATCCACATACCACAAATTACTTCAGTTTTGGTTACATTTTTTTGAGATGATGTCACTCGGGTTAGTCTTTTGATCTAAGCCAGTGTTTGGAATGAGTTGCTTGAGGTTTTATTTTAACAAATCTCTTCTCAGGTAATGCAAGGTCTTGCTAAATCAATAGCTTGGGATGGAGAAGGAGCAACATGTTTAATTGAGGTCTGTATTCTTCAATTCTTTATGTCCTCTCTTTTTGGACCGACAGAAGGATCTTTCTTACTGAATGAACCCTGATGCGAAGCCACTTTAACTAATAACTTGTTCTAATATTATAGAGTAATGCATTTAAATTTAGGCAGCAAAATCTCTTGGGTGGTCTATTTGTTTTTCCCCTCTTATTATGGGGTTCTTGAATAGTTTTGGCCAAAGCTAACCTAGAGATACAGGTCACAGTGACTGGTGCCAAAGGAGAGGCTGATGCAGGAAAGATTGCTCGCTCTGTGGCCGCTTCTTCGCTAGTCAAGGTATGAAAATTGAACATAAAATCCAACAATTAATCATAGCATTGCTTAATATAAATTTATGTCAGGCCGCTGTATATGGGAGAGACCCGAACTGGGGACGTATAGCTGCTGCTGCTGGCTATGCAGGGATTTCTTTCGACCTAAACAGCCTACAGATACTGCTTGGAGATATTATGCTCATGGATGGTGGGCAACCACTTAAATTTGACCGGTAAAGTTTGCTCTTGCTTGCTGTCAACCCCTCCTGCATTGGAGTTACAAGTTATTTAGAGGGGTTAGGAACTGACCTTGTAAATACATTCAAAGCTTTATCATACCTAATCTGGTTACCTCATGTAATTTCAGGGTTGCAGCTAGTAACTATCTCATTAAGGCTGGTGAGACACATGGAACGGTGGAAATTAAAATTGCCGTTGGTAAGTTCCTCCAAACTTGACTCATAACATGCCCTTGATCCTATATTCATTTCTTCCGATTAGTAGTTTAATGTCTGTGATTGAACTGCAATAGGAGATGGACCGGGATACGGTAAAGCATGGGGGTGTGACTTAAGTTATGACTATGTCAAGATAAATGCAGAATATACAACATAAGAGGCATTGGTCCAGCCTCCTCAGATGCATTTGATTGTTCAGTATGTATAACAATACTTCCATAATTTCAACTGCAATAAAAATCTGCATTTCATCCGTCTATTTTCTCGCATACAATTTTACACCATGTCTACAAGCAGGGAAGCATGATGAAGCAATAAACTAGGAATCAACCTTCAATTTATTCAAGTTCTACTCAAGCATAAATTTGTTGCAAAAAAAGTCCAATACCAATAATCAAGAAATCAGTCTGCAGAAATATATGTTTCAGGTCTTCTCATTAAAGAGGTACTGATAATTGCAATTTATTTACATAGCGGAAACAAAATTTTCAAAATCACACAATTATCACAAACCATTGCATATTTGCAATTTAAGTAGTTGTTCCAATGACCATGATAGTGAAAGCTGAAAATATATCTTTTTTATCTACAAAGGGTTGATAAAAGCAAAGGGCTTTTCTTCTCCATGGTATGAAAAGAGAGTTACTCATAGTCTCATAGAGCCTCTGCCACGGAGTAGTGCATCTTGGTTGGTGAATTTTTCAGAAAACTACTCCCACAGTAGGGGTCCGGACTGTAAACGGTGAGACCATCAAGGTCGCCGGAGCAGTTGGCTAATGTGTCCTGATGAACTTCCGGTGGTGGTTTAGGATACCTATCAGAACTGCCACAGCCCCTGCAGTGTTTGTTGTCTTTAACACCATCACTACCTCGACCTGCATTGTTGCCCTTCTGCCCCTTCTTTCCATTTTTCTTCTTGTCATTCTTCTTCTTCTTCAATTTCTGCTGCCTTTTGTTTCTAACCGTATGCAATGACGACGTTGGTGGAGGATCATAGACATCAGGTGCCCATTTCACTGTTAGCTTCTTCGGTGGCAATCCCTGTTTCTCACGGCTTCCTTTAAGGGCAGAGACCGGCTTCAAGGGAGTCTGTTAAAGGGTAAATGGCAGTAAGGATTGAGGAAATGGAAACTTAAAAAAAAGTAACAAAAGAGACTTAACAGGCAAAGAAAGCGAGCGAGAGTAAGTCGGCACAGAATCCTCAGCAAACATTCGCTGCAATGCAGTTGCCATTTCATCATCTTCAGCAGGCACAGCAGAAGGAAATGATGCAGACTTGGCTAAATACTTCAGCGTAGGTTTACTCTGATGTCCCTGTTCAAGCAACTCTTCTGCACTACTCGTGTTCGTATCGTCCCGATTAGATCCACGAACACATTCATTCAAACAAATACGAACTTCAGCCTTCTTTATGTAACCAGTATCATCTCCCTCGCGAGAACACAATAATATATCCATTTCCAGTACCAACAAATGCAATAAGTCCTAGCTTCAATTAAAGAACAAACCACCATCGGCACATTCATAAACTTCTAAACAATAAATTTCAAAAGATTGAACAGGAGAAAATCAAAACCTGAATCAAATCTCATTAGATTTAAGCATCCATCATATATCCACAATATTGTAATTACATAAATTAAACACGATGATCAAACTTTGAACCAATACATCAGCTTTCATCACACGTGCTAAACGGATAAGGATAGAAAGAATACCTTTCTTAAGAAACCTGCTGTAAAGTGGAATCAAATTCAAGATCTTAAAAACTCCGAGAAAAGCAGCACCAGTTGACGATCGAATAAGCAAAATATCTCAAAAGAAACAGGAGAATCTAGAGAAACGAGAAAGGAGAGGAGCTAATGATTTTGGATGTGGAAATGTTAACTGAGATTACCACGCCGATCGCTCTTTTGAAGATGTTTCAAACGATGGGAACATAAACCAGCATGAAAAGGAGATAAAGAAGGGATCAATGGAAGCAAAATCGATCCGAGAGGAAACGAAAGCATATTATTGTTTCTATGCTCTTCGAACCCCCCAAATTCTGTGAGAATAAAACCCTATTTCCCCTCTTTTTTGTGTTTTTGGATCGATGAAGATTCAGAAAGAAGACCAACCCTAATGAGAAAAAAAAAATGGTTTTGAGTGGAAAATGAAGGAAGGAGGAGATGGCAAAGGAATGGAAGGGAAGAATCGTGTGAGAGCCGATGGATATTCGGGATCGAATCAGGAACGTACACGTTTCCATCATGGTGTTGTCATCCTTATTTCGCTCTTGTTGTCCGACTCAGATTGTTTGGTTTGCTTTAATATCTGAGTGAACTACACTGATGATCCCTTTTGTTTTATATTTGTTTGATTTTGATAATCGGTTCTGAAAAAATTATGTTTTGGTCACTTACATCATTGATTTAATATATTTTTGATCATTGAACTGTTGGTCTCTGTTAATTTGATTTATTAAGTGTCTAATTTTTTTTAGATATTGTTATTAAAGACATACTCTTTAAAAAAAAATTCAATACTTGTTAGGCTTAAATGAACAATAAGTGCCTAAACTATAGGGTGGGCAAAATTACCCGACCCGATTGACCCGGCCCAAATACCCGGTAACCCAAATCAAATTAGCCGGATAATATCTTGAATTTTTTTCGGGTTGGGTACCCGGCCAGGTATTTATCTCGGGCACTCGGGTCGGGCCTGGGCCGAAAAATCGGTCCCATTCGAGTACCCGACAACCCGATTATATATATATTATTATATTTTAATTATAATTATAATATATATATATATATTAATTAAAAAATAAATAGGTAAATCTAATATCCATCACGACTTTTCAGTTTTCTCCAAATTTTAATTCAAATCCCTAATCTAATACCCATCGCGAGTCGCGACGGTCCTCCACAGCTCTACCTCCCTCTCACCGTCAGTCGTCTCGTCGTCGGCGGTAAGTCCCCATTCCAATTGTTGAATAAGAAACTGTAGATATTCAATGAATTTGTCCCATCCCAACAAACCGATATCGTGCAATTGGGTATTTTAAACTTAATGTGTATTTATCAATTCGAGATAACAACGTTTCTCGAGCTTTTCGTGTTTGAGTATCCCAATTTGCTTGTGGGTTTCTTGGATTCATTGAGTTTTGTAAAGATTCAAAGATAATGGAAGTGACCCAATGCTTAATCGGTTCTTAAAATGAAGTGTTTGACTCTATTCGTTGCAACTTGCAAGGAATGTTTGTAAATCGTGTTATGTTTTTATTTTGTCGAGAAAATTCTATAGCGGTGGTAGTTTTGATAGTGATTTTTATTGTTCATATGAACCCTTGAGGACAATGTGGAATGATCCCAATTTTGGTTCTATTTTTGATGAAATCCATGATCATTCTGGGAGAATTCTTAAGGTTTTAGAATAAGTTTATAGTTTATACTAGAGAATGATTTTTCGAGAGTGAGAGGGAGGATGCTAGGAGAATTCTAAAGGTTTTAGAACAACTTTATAATTTATTACAACTTTATTGAATTATGTTTGATTAACATTAAGACTTCAGTTTTACAACAACATTTAGGCAATGTTGTTGAGATTTAGGGGGCTCGATTCGATCAACCGTTCTTGCTTGCCAAGTGTGGAGAAGTTGGATAATTGGGTGTTTTAGTGGGAGGTGAAAATTTGGCAATTTGACACAAGGATTTATAGTGGTTCAACCTTCTAACAAGGTCTACATCCACTACCTTAGCTCCCCACTAAGGATTTCCAACAAATTCACTAAGAATTTCGTCCCCTTTTCTCGGATTAGGAGGAAACCGTTACAACCCTCAAAGCTTTCTACCCAAAGCTTGAAGGAACACTCTCTTTACAAAGAAAGACTTAGCAAACTAGAAATCCCTCTAAAAGGTGTTTGTTTGCAATTCTAAGCACTCACCCAAAACCTAAACACTTGAGCAAATTTAACAATTAAAGCTCACAAGTGTTGTCTAAGCAAGAAATGAACAATTTAAGCTCTAGACAAATTTTGACATCATAATGTTGTAACAATTGAAGCATTAACCATTACAAGATGCTTGGAGGTCCCTTTTATACTCCCAATTGAGTTTGTAGCCATTGCTAGCCGTTGGGATCAATTTGGAGTCGTTTGAGTCTTTATTTTTCACCATAAATGCAGTTCTGCAGCTTGGCGTATCGATACCCTCTCAACCCGTATCGATACGGTCTCAATGAGGAAAGAGCCGTTGGCTTCTTCAGCTGATGCGTATCGATACGCTTACCTAGCGTATCAGTACGATCCTGCAATTTAAAAGACTGTTGGGAAAATGACCGTTGGGGTAGTTAGGCGTATCGGTACGCGATACAACCGTATCGGTACGCGACTAGCCGTTGGGCTTTTTCAAAGCTCACCGTATCGATACGTCTAAGCGTATCGGTACGGGTTTTGGCTACTAGAATTCTGGTAGTTTGTAAACCCTAAGGCGTATCAGTACGGTTCAATACCGTATCGGTACGGTCACTTTAAAAGCCTGATTTTGACTACTTTAAATACACTTTAAATCATTCCAAAGCCTTCTAAAAACCCTTAAACATATTTTCAAGTTGTTTTTGACTAAAAACTTATTTTAAATTCTTTGCAATTTAGTCCAAAACATTTTTCAAATATTATATCAAAACTTAGTTCTACAATCTCCCCCTTTTTGATATAATAAAACTAACTTGAAAAATTGTTTGGAATTCTCCCCCTTTGACTTTAAAATTGTGAATAAGAGATTAAAAATGAAAACAAGTAAAGCTCCCCCTTATTCATTTGAAACTTCAATTTTTTCAAACCAATTTCTCCCCCTTTTTGTTATACCAAAAAGAATTTAAAATGACATTTAAGTTCAAGATAACATAGGAGGCAAAAAAAATTTGACACACTTAAAATTTTGGTTTAAAATTGGCTCCCCCTTACTCAAAGCATCATAAGAATGTTAGTTCAACATATATGATTATCTAGTTGACATAAAAGAAAATAAATCAAATAAACACTAAAGCAACTAGATATTACCACACTTGAACACAAGGGAGGATGCGAAGCCTTCCTTCTTCAAGTGTTCTTCCTTGTGTGCATGGAGCTCCCCCTCAAAGTTTGACTTGTTGATCACTCTCCATCACACCTAGCAAAAGACAATCAAGTAATTTTTTGTATCCAAATAGCTTTGGATCCATAGACATTAGTAGCACAAGATTTAGTCCCCTTAGGAATCCATTTTTCAATTTCATCCTTTTTAGTTGAAGTGGTTAGTCCTTTTGGGACCCAAACACTTCTAAAACATTTTCCATTCACAAATCTAGGGGCACTAGATTGTCTTACATAAAAGTTTGATTTTCCAAAACTATTTTTCTTTTCAAGTTCATTGGAAATCAAATCCTTTTCTTTTTGAACTTTAAGAAGCAAATTTTGTAAATCAAAACATTTTTGTTCAAAATCTTTCAACTTTGCTTCAAGTTCAAGATTTGTTTTGGAAAGCAAATCATTTTCAATTTTTATTTTTGAAATCAACTTTTTGTTTTTAGAAAATGATGCCTTGAATTCCAAAAGCAAATCATCATAGGCATCTTGTAACTCATCAAATGTATAAGAATTTGAAATAGATGAGTTAGAAGTTACCTCTCCCTCATTGAGGGCCATCAAGCATAGGTGGGCTACTTCATCATCGGTGGAGTCTTCATCACTCCATGTGGCCACATATGCTTGTTTTGAAGATGATCCATTCTTTTTGGATTTGTGGGAGTTCTTCATCTTCTTCATCGATTCATGCTTGGATTTTTCCATTTTGCTCTTCATGAACCGGGCGAATTTGTTGAAGAGATAGGCCATCTCTTCATCTTCACTATCCTCCTCACTTGAACCTACATGATGGCATGTGGAGGATTTGAGAGCTATGGCACTTGCATTGATGCCTAGCTCCATGATCTTCTTTTTCCCCATCGCTCTAATCTCTTCCTTCTTCTTCTCCTCTTCTTTGTTTTTCTTCATTATTTGATGAGTGAGAAGTGACCCCATGAGTTCATCAAGCTTCAAGGTTTTGAGATTCTTGGCTTCGATGATGGCGGTCCTCTTTGAGTCCCATGACTCGGGAAGGGAGTAGATGAGCTTTCGGACAAGCTTTTCTTCCGGGATGGCTTCTCTATAACCTTTAAGACCATTGGTGATGGTGGAGAATCTATCAAACATCTTCTCGATGTTCTCTTCCGGATCCATCTTGAAGTTCTCATACTCTAAAGTGAGGAGCCCAATCTTGGTCTCCTTGACTTCATCGGTTCCTTCGTATGTGACTTCAAGCTTGTCCCATACCTCCTTGGCACTCTCACAAGAAGACATCTTCTCATAGATGGTTGGGCCAAAAGCACAAAAGAGCATGTGCAAGGCTTTGCAATTAAGCTCCATCTTCTTGCGATCGTCGGCACTCCATTCCGCTTTGCTTCCTTGAGGCACGAACGGACCATCTTCAACTATGTCCCATAGCTTGTAATCTCTTGACTTCAAGAAGAATTTCATCTTTATCTTCCAATGGGCATAGTGATTTCCGTCGAAGAAGGGCGGTTTGTCGATGGATTGCGCCATTTGAGCCGGTTGGTGAATTTTCGATTGAGCTTTTCGGATCTTCTCAATAGGATGTGAATCCCCTTCTATTGAGCCAAGCTCTGATACCAATTGTTGAGATTTAGGGGGCTCGATTCGATCAACCGTTCTTGCTTGCCAAGTGTGGAGAAGTTGGATAATTGGGTGTTTTAGTGGGAGGTGAAAATTTGGCAATTTGACACAAGTATTTATAGTGGTTCAACCTTCTAACAAGGTCTACATCCACTACCTTAGCTCCCCACTAAGGATTTCCAACAAATTCACTAAGAATTTCGTCCCCTTTTCTCGGATTAGGAGGAAACCGTTACAACCCTCAAAGCTTTCTACCCAAAGCTTGAAGGAACACTCTCTTTACAAAGAAAGACTTAGCAAACTAGAAATCCCTCTAAAAGGTGTTTGTTTGCAATTCTAAGCACTCACCCAAAACCTAAACACTTGAGCAAATTTAACAATTAAAGCTCACAAGTGTTGTCTAAGCAAGAAATGAACAATTTAAGCTCTAGACAAATTTTGACATCATAATGTTATAACAATTGAAGCATTAACCATTACAAGATGCTTGGAGGTCCCTTTTATACTCCCAATTGAGTTTGTAGTCGTTACTAGCCGTTGGGATCAATTTGGAGCCGTTTGAGTCTTTATTTCCCACCATAAATGCAGTTCTGCAGCTTGGCGTATCGATACCCTCTCAACCCGTATCGATACGGTCTCAATGAGGAAAGAGCCATTGGCTTCTTCAGCTGATGCGTATCGATACGCTTACCTAGCGTATCGGTACGGTCCTGCAATTTAAAAGACTGTTGGGAAAATGACCGTTGGGGTAGTTAGGCGTATCGGTACGCGATACAACCGTATCGGTACGCGACTAGCCGTTGGGCTTTTTCAAAGCTCACCGTATCGGTACGGGTTTTGGCTACTGGAATTCTGGTAGTTTGTAAACCCTAAGGCGTATCGGTACGGTTCAATACCGTATCGGTACAGTCACTTTAAAAGCCTGGTTTTGACTACTTTAAATACACTTTAAATCATTCCAAAGCCTTCTAAAAACCCTTAAACATATTTTCAAGTTGTTTTTGACTAAAAACTTATTTTAAATTCTTTGCAATTTAGTCCAAAACATTTTTCAAATATTATATCAAAACATAGTTCTACAAATGTGATTTCCCTTTTCATTAGTCACTTTATGTTTGAATCTACTGTCTACTGGAAAATGTCAAATTTGACATCTTCATCTCTAGTGTGCATTACTTCATCTTTCGTTAGTGTGGTTTTAAAACATTAAAGAGATAAGCATTTGATGTGTTCTGTTGTAAGTTTGTAATGCCTTTAATGTGTTCTGTTGTTTCACTTGTTTCACTTGTTTTGTTGTTTCACTTTTGTGTTACTTACAAATTTATAATTTTATCTTCTCTTTTTCAGATATGTCGATGACAGGAAAAAATGTTGATGTGATTCTATCTTCCTCAACTAAGTCACCTAAAGAACATGAAAAGAATGAGGAGACTCCAACAAGTGGAGGAACTAAAACTAAGAAAAGGAAGAGAAAAAACATGTTGAAGCTTCACCAACTAAAAGAGGTAAAAAGAAAAAACTTTTACTGGTTGGGATCATTTTAAAGCAATTGTTGGTGATAAAGAACGAGCTAAATGCATTTATTGCACTGCAAAGATATCTAGTTCAACTGCCAATGGAACCAATGCCATGAAGCGTCACACGAATCGGTGCAAGAAAGCTCCTTTTAACTTGGACAAAAAACAAACAATCTTAGATTTTGAGTCCAAGACAAAGTGCAACACCGATGGGACAATAAAAACTAAGGGTGGGAATTATCGGGTACTCGGGTTTTGGTGACCCAGTTTTTCGGGTACTCGGTTCATCCGGGTACCTCAAATAACGGCCAGTGTCCCGGCCCATCTTATCCGGGTACCGAGTACTCGCCAGTTTTTTTAATATATACCTAATAAAAGAAAAGTTTGAATTATATAATCCCAACATAAAGTTCAATATTCAAATTAATTAAACCCAAACAACATTAAAGTCAATAATCTTAAAAAAACACAAACAACATTAAAATTCATAATCCTAAACAAGTTTTCAAACACACAAATCTAAGTTTTTAACTTAAACGTTTAAAGTTTAAACACAATAACATGATATCAAATTCAAAGCTTCTTGAATCCTTCGAAATGCTTTCCAAGCTCCTGTAAAATAGCACAAAAGAATGAATTTTCACAAAAAACACGTAAAAGAAAAATAATATATATTCAAACAATTGAGATCAAAATCAAACATGTTGCCAATATCATATCAAGTATCAACTATTAAGTATTATTTATAACACTATTCAAATCAAAGTAAAGTAAAATAACACAAATGCAACATAGTAATCTAATCATTTATTAATTATATCCAACATTTGAATTTGTTGTAAAATATAAGCATGTTTATTCTTGTCAAAACTCAAAAGAGTTCAAACAATATACTATAGAATTTATTGCTTACAAAAGTCTAAAACACTTCGAGTGTGGTCTCTGAAACTTCAGTTGTCTCATCAATGACAATTGTTGGTTGCTCCAATGTCAAATCTTTCATCTCTGCATAAAAAATTTCATGTATACAATGTCAATGTATCATGTGTGTTTTCAAACATAAATATTTAAACATCTAAACTTAATCGAAAACAAACTTTTTTCTATATTCTTCAATGATAACAAGTTCTCCTCTATTACAATAGGGTCATGAGAAGAACGAATTCAATCTTGAGTGCAAATAAACGCTTCCACCAATCTAAGAGTTAAAGACGTGCGAAATGAATCAAGAACACGTCCTCCTGTGCTAAAAGCAGACTCCGAAGCAACGGTAGAAACTAGAATTGCAAGAACATCACGTGTCAATCTCATAAGAATTGAATATTTGTTTGTTTGTATAGACCACCAAACCAAGATATCAAAATCACCACTCTCACGAGCACATTTATCCCCCAAATATCTGTCTAGCCCAGTCATTGTTTCAAAAGTATCAACAGATTCAATCTCAGTCACATAGTCCTTTCTCAAATTTGTTCCTTTTAACTTCCTTATTCCTCCCTCACCATCTTGATCACTAGAAATAGGATTTACAGAGCAAGGTGTCTTTTCTGTTGAAGAAGGTTGCATAGAAGCATAAAAATCAAACAACGATGTCAAAACATCTTTAATCTGTTGACACAAGACATAAGAATTGCTAGGATCATAATAACGTCGAACGATCCACTCAACATATCTTAACTTATGCCTAGGGTCAAGAACTAAAGCAATGAACATCAACACATTCAAATTGTTAACATTCGCCCAATATTTATCAAACTTCAACTTCATTTGGCGTGCCATGCTCCTAAGCCCATCACTCGATTGCAAGTTATCAACATAACGATTAATTGTATACCCAATACTATATATTTGTTCTACAAAGGTATTACCAGTCACATACCTTGATCCAGAGAAGCTCAATGTAGTCTCATAAAATATCTCAAGGAAAGGCAAGAATGAAGAAAATTTATCCCAATCTTCATCATCAGGAGCACCACCAACCTTCCTAAGCTCTTTTGTGTAAGGAAGGTACTTAGTTTTCAAATTTCTAAATGCTTTTTTAAACACTAAAGCACTTTTGAGCATAGAATAGGTGGAATTCCACCTTGTTTCAACATACAAGCAAACAAGAGCTTTGCTATCTATATTCTTCTCTTTGACGCAAAATTAGAACTTTTGAAGTCTTGCAGGAGAGGACTTCACGTACTTCACAGCAGCACGAACCCTCGTAACAGAAGCATCAACATCTTTCAGCCCATTTTTAACAACCAAATTCAGAATATGTGCAGCACATCTCATATGCAAAAATCCACCATTCAACACACTTTCATCCCACAAGTTCAAAATCTGCTTTAAATACTTGATTGCTAGATCATTAGAACTAGCATTATCAATTGTCACCGTTAAGATCTTCTTAAGATCTTACTCTTGTAAGCACTTTTCAATTGTCCTACCAATAAGCTCTCCAGAATGACCGACAATTGGGCAAAAGTTGATAATCTTCTTATGCAACTTTCAAGCATCATCTATAAAGTGGGCAGTAAGGCACATATACGACAAGTTCTGAGCAGATGCCCATGTGTCTGTCGTAAGACATACCCTAGAGGATAAATTATTGAAGAAATTCTTCAACGTTTTCCTTTTTTCAATAAAAAAAGCATACCAATCTCTCGTAACAGTACCACGTGAAGGAGGAACAAAGTCAGGAATAACAACTTTGCAAAACATATGAAATTCTTCACGTTCAACAAAACTAAATGACAACTCATCCATAACCACCATTTTAGCAAGTGCTTGTCCAATCTGCTCTTGATCAAAACGCCAAAGTTTAAGAACACTAATTGTTTTTATTAGGGGTGGGCAAAATTACCCATCCGATTGACCCGACCCAAATACCCGATGACCCGAATCAAATTAGCCGGGTAATATCCTGAATTTTTTTTCGGGTCGAGTACCCGGCCTGGTATTTATCCCGGGTACTCGGGTCGGGCCAGGACCGAAAAATCGGTCCCAGTCGGGTACCCGACGACCCGATTATATATATATTATTATATTTTAATTTTAATTATAATATATATTTTATTATTTTTAATTTAAAAATAAATGGGTAAATTTAATATCCATAGCGACTTTTTCAGTTTTCCCCAAATTTTAATTCGAAATCCCTAATCTAATATCCATCACGAGTCGCGACGGTCCTTCACAGCTCCACCTCCCTCTCGTCGTCAACCGTCTCGTCGCCGCCGGTAAGTCCCCATTCCAATTGTTCAATAAGAAACTGTAGATATTCAAAGAATTTGTCCCATCCCAACAAACCGATATCGTGCAATTGGGTATTTTAAACTTAACGGGTATTTATCAATTCAAGATAACAACGTTTCTCGAGCTTTCCGTGTTTGAGCATCCCAATTTGTTTGTGGGTTTCTTGAATTTGTTGAGTTTTGTAAAGATTCAAAGATAATGGAAGTGACCCAATGCTTAATCGGTTCTCAAAATGAAGTCTTTAACTCTATTCGTTGCAACTTGCAAGGAATGTTTATAAATCGTGTTATGTTTTCATTTTATCAAGAAAATTATATATTGGCGGTAGTTTTGATAGCGATTTTTATTGTTCGAATGAACCCTTGAGGAGAATATGGAATGGTCCCAGTTTTGGTTCTGTTTTTGATGAAATCCGTGATAATTGTGGGAGAATTCTTAAGGTTTTAGAACAAGTTTATAGTTTATACTAGAGAATGGTTTTTCGAGAGTGGAAGGGAGGATGCTAGGAGAATTCTTAAGGTTTTAGAACAAGTTTATACTTTATACTTTATAGTTTATTACAACTTTATTGAATTATGTTTGATTAACACTTAGACTTTAGTTTTACAACAACATTTAGGCAATGTGATTTCCCTTTTCATTAGTCACTTTATGTTTGTATCTATTTTCTACTAGCAAATGTCAAATTTGGCATCTTCATCTCTAGTATGCATTACTTTATCTTTAGTTAGTGTGGTTTTAAAACATTAAAGAGATAAGCATTTGATGTGTTCTGTTGTAAGTTTGTAATGCCTTTGATGTGTTCTGTTGTTTCACTTGTTCTGTTGTTTCACTTTTGTGTTAATTACAAATTTATAATTTCATCTTCTCTTTTTCAGATATGTCGATGATAGGAGAAAATGTTGATGTGACTCTATCTTCCTCAACTGAGTCACCTAAAGAATATGAAAAGAATAAGAAAACTCCAACAAGTGGAAGAACTGAAACCAAGAAAATGAAGGGGAAAAAGCCTGCTGAAGCTTCACCAACTAAATAAGGTAAAAGGAAAAAACTTCTACTGCTTGGGATCATTTTAAAGCAATTGTTGGTGATAAAGAACAGGTTGAATGCATTTATTGCACTGCAAAGATATTTTGTTCAATTGCCAATAGAACCAATGTCATGAAGCGTCACACGAATCGGTGCAAAAAAGTTCCTTTTAACTTGGACAAAAAACAAACAATCTTAGATTTTGAGTCCAAGACAAAGTGCAACACCGATGGGACAATAGAAACAATTAGTGTTCCTAAACTTTGGCGTTTTGATCAAGAGCAGATTAGACAAGAATTCGCTAAAATGGTGGTTACAGATGAGTTGCCATTTAATTTTGTTGAACGTGAAGGATTTCGTATGTTTTGCAAAGTTGCTATTCTTGACTTTGTTCCTCCTTCACGTGGTAATATTACAAGAGATTGATATGCTCTTTTTATTGAAAAAAAAAAGAAAACGTTGAAGAACTTCTTAATAATTTATCCTCTAGGGTATGTCTTACGACAGACACATGGGCATCTGCTCAGAACTTGTTGCATATGTGCCTTACTGTCCACTTTATAGATGATGCTTGGAAGTTGCATAAGAAGATTATCAACTTTTGCCTAATTACCGGTCATTCTGAAGAGCTTATTGGTAGGACAATTGAAAAGTGCTTACAAGAGTGGGATCTTAAGAAGATCTTAACAGTGACAGTTGATAATGCTAGTTCTAATGATCTAGCAATCAAGTATTTAAAGCAGATTCTGAACTTGTGGGATGAAGTGTGTTGAATGGTGAATTTTTACATATGAGATGTGTTGCACATATTCTGAATTTGGTTGTTAAAAATGGGCTGAAAGATATTGATGCTTGTGTTACGAGGGTTCGTGCTGATGTGAAGTAGTGTGGTCCTCTCTTACAAGACTTCAAAAGCTTCAATCTTGTGTCAAATAGGAGAATATAGATAGCAAAGTTCTTGTTTGCTTGGATTTTTAAACAAGGTGAAATTCTACCTATTCCATACTCAAAAGTGCTTTAGTGTTTAAGAAAGCATTTAGAAATTTGAAAACTAAGTACCTTCCTTACACAAAGGAGCTTAGGAAAGTTTATGGTGCTCATAATGGTGAAGATTGGGATAAAATTTCTTCATTCTTACCCTCCCTTGAGATATTTTATGAGACTACATTGAGCTTCTCTGGATCAAGGTATGTGACTGGTAATACCTTTATGAAACAAATATATAATATTGGGTATACAATTAATCGTTATGTTGATGACTTGCAATCGAGTGATGGGCTTAGGAGCATGGCACGCCAAATGAAGTTGAAGTTTGATAAATATTGGGCGAATGTTAACAATTTGAATGTGTTGATGTTCATTGCTTTAGTTCTTGACCCTAGGCATAAATTAAGATATGTTGAGTGGATCGTTCGTCGTTCTTATGATCCTAGCAATTCTTATGTTTTGTGTCAACGAATTAAAGATGTTTTGATATCGTTGTTTGATTTTTATGCTTCTATGCAACCTTCGTTAACAGAAAAGACATCTTGCTCTGTAAATTTTACTTCTAGTGGTCAAGATGGTGAGGGAAAAATAAGAAAGTTAAAAGGAACAAATTTGAGAAAAAACTATGTGACTGAGATTGAATCTGCTGATACTTTTGAAACAATGACTGAGCTAGACAGATATTTGGGGGATAAATGTGCTCGTGAGAGTGATGGTTTTGATATCTTGGTTTGGTGGTCTATGCAAACAAACAATTATCCAATTCTTATGATATTGGCACGTGATGTTCTTGCAATTTCAGTTTTTACCGTTGTTTCGGAGTCCGCTTTTAGCACAAGAGGACGTGTTCTTGATTTATTCCGCACGTCTTTGACTCCTAAATTGGTGGAAGTGCTTATTTGCACTCAAGATTGAATTCGTTCTTCTCATGACCCTATTGTAATAAAGGATAACTTGTTATCATTGGAGAATATAGAAAAAGGTTTGTTTTCGATTTCATGTTTAAATATTTAAATATTTATGTTTGAAAATACACATGATACATTGACATTGTATACATGAAATTTGTTATGCATAGATGAAAGATTTGACATTGAAGCAGCCAACAATTGTCATTGATGAGATAACTGAAGTTTCAGAGACCACACTCGAAGTGTCCTAGACTTTGGTAAGCAATAAATTCTATAGTATATTGTTTGAACTCTTTTGAGTTTTGACAAGAATAAACATGCTTATATTTTAGGACAAATTTAAATGTTGGATATAATTAATAAATGATTAGATTACTATGCTGCATTTGTGTTATTTTACTTTACTTTGATTTGAATAATGTTATAAATAATACTTAATAGTTGATACTTGATATGATATTGGCAACATGTTGGATTTCGATCTCAATTATTTGAATATATATTATTTTTCTTTTACATGTTTTTTTGTGAAAATTTATTCTTTTGTGCTATTTTATAGGAGCTTGGAAAGCATTTCGAAGGATCCAAGAAGCTTTGAATTTGATATCATGTTATTGTGTTTAAACTTTAAACGTCTAAGTTAAGAACTTAGATTTGTGTGTTTGAAAACTTGTTTAGGATTATGAATTTTAATGTTGTTTGTGTTTTTTCAGGATTATTGACTTTAATGTTGTTTGGGTTTGATAATTCGAATATTAAACTCTATGTTGGGATTATATAATTCGAACTTTTCTTTTATTAGGTATATATTAAAAAAACTGGCGGGTACCCGGTACCCAGGTGTTTCGGGTACCCGAGTCTCGGGTACCCTGATAAAATGGGCTGGGATACGGGCCGTTATTTGAGGTATCCGGATGAACCGAGTACCCGAAACTCGGGTACCCGACAATTCCCACCCCTAATTTTAGGTGCCTAGTGTTAATTGTCATTAAAAAATTGTTAGCCAATTAAATTTTGACATGTGATAGGTTTTAATTTTTAATTTCTTTTAATTAATTTAAAAAAATAAAATATTGAAATATTCAAAGAAGGAACCAAAATTCATGAAAATTAAAAAAAAAAACCAAATTCCTAAATTCCCAATCGCCACATTGCCGGCGATGAAATAGAGCGTCCTCTCCTCACCTAAACACCCAGACACCATTCATCGTCGTTCAGCCGCCGTTTGTCGCAAATCATTCGAATGAATTTTTCGAATATTTTATCCCTCGTTCGACGTTTTGTACGACTTCGGTCGATTTTCGAAGATGAGGGGTAGGGTAAACAAACGTGGTGGTCCGACGACGGATGTGGTGGGTGACGGCGTGGCCATCGACGACAAAATCGACTCAAATTGTGATATGAGTTTTTGGGAGTTAGGAATTTCAAAATTTGGGGTTATTTTGTAAATTTTAGAAAATTAAGGTTTTTTTAAAAGTTTAAAAATTTAACGGTAGTTAACACGAGACAACTGAAATTATAACGGTTGAAACTTTAGACACATATTTTTCATTTAATTCAACTTGTTATTATAGATCCAATTTTGTTTCTAATACTTATTAAGAGCTCAATTTTTTTTCCTTCTAATCTTTGTTATTTGGGGTCCAGTTATTCTATAATACTTGTTATTAGAAGTATTTCCCCAATATTTATTATTAATATTCTTAAAATTTAATTTTCTTTCCTGCACTTACTATTAGAGACCTAATTTTCTTAAAGGGAAAACTACACCAGTGACCACCGAAGATATTGAGGATACCTATTTGAACCACCGAACTAAAAAAACGTCAATCACACCACCAAACTTATTAAATCAACCTATTTTGACCACCGCCGTTAAAAAATTAACGGAGGGGTGACGGAAGTGCCACGTGGCAGTTAACAAGACATTTTTAAAATTACATGTTTAGTCCCTGTTATTTACTTATTAAATCAATTTGATCCTAATTTTATTTTAATTAAATAAAAATTAATCAACCAATCAAATTATGACATGTGTCATCACCCAATTAGATTAATTTAATTTATTTTGTTTAGTCCCTGGTTAAAGGAAATTTAAAGAAGAAAATGAAGATGGCGTTATGGTGGTTCGAACTTGGGACAAGGGGATAAAACCCCCAAGCTTTAACCATTGAACCAAACTGCTCTTAGTGCTATAGTTTGCACCTTTTATATACATATCTTATAGTTTAGTAAAAGTTAGGGAAAAAGAAGAGAACAAAAGAGCATTAGGGTGGTTCGAACCAGAGACTTAATGGATTAATTCCCAAGCTTTTACCATTGAGCCAAACTTCTCTTAGTGAAATTATTTGCACCTTTTATATACATATCTTATAGTGCAGTAAAAGTTAGGGAAAAAGAAGTAAAAATGGTTGAAATACGACTCGAACATAGATTATTTGAGATGTGTATAATCACACAAACATCCGAATTAATTTAAAATTGAAAACTATTAAATATTAGATTTAAAAGAAAAGAAATTTGATTTAAAATATTCGAATATTTTTTTCTTTTTCGTAATTTTTCTCTTTCATATTTAAATATTCGAATATTTTTTCTTTTTCGTAATTTTTCTCTTTCATATTTAAATATTCGAATATTTTTCTTTTTCATATTTAAATATTCGAATATTTTTTCTTTTTCGTAATTTATGTTCGAATCGTATTTAAATCGAATATTTTTTAAAATCGAATATTTAATAGTTTTCAGATTTAAATTAAATCGGATGTTTGTGTGATTATACACATCCTAAGTAATCTATGTTCGAGTCGTATTTCAACCATTTTTATTTCTTTTTCCCTAACTTTTACTGCACTATAAGATATGTATATAAAAGGTGCAAATAATTTCACTAAGAGAAGTTTGGCTCAATGGTAAAAGCTTGAGAATTAATCCATTAAGTCCCAGGTTCAAACCACCATAATGCTCTTTTGTTCTCTTCTTTTTCCCTAACTTTTACTAAACTATAAGATATGTATATAAAATGTGCAAACTATAGCACTAAGAGTAGTTTGGTTCAATGGTTAAAGCTTGGGGGTTTTATCCCCTTGGTCCCAAGTTTGAACCACCATAACGCCATCTTCATTTTCTTCTTTAAATTTCCTTTAACCAGGTGGTGACAGTCACCACCTGATTGGAGGAAAATATATATTAAATATTAAACAAAATAAATTTAATTAATCCAATTGGGTGATGACACGTGTCATAATTTGATTGGTTGATTAATTTTTATTTAATTAAAATAAAATTAGGATCAAATTGATTTAATAAGTAAATAACAGGGACTAAACATGTAATTTTAAAAATGTCCTGTTAACTGCCACGTGGCACTTCCGTCACCCCTCCGTTAATTTTTTAACGACGGTGGTCAAAATAGGTTGATTTAATAAGTTTGGTGGTGTGATTGACGTTTTTTTTAGTTCGGTGGTTCAAATAGGTATCCCCAATATCTTCAGTGGTCACTGGTGTAGTTTTCCCTTTCTTAAAATACTTCTTTGGGTCAAGATGATTTCATTCAAACCTGAACCAGCAGAAAATTTGCTCAAAAAAAAAAAAAAAACAGCCATGTATACTTTTCCCTATGCCAATACTGTTCCATACAACAACAGTAAAGGAATCCATGTCTATACATCAGCAGGTAAAGGAATATGCCTAAATCTATATATCAAGCTCCCAACTTGTACAAAGAAATCTATTTGCAGCATATCAAGAATTCTAGTACTTCTTATTAGAGGTTTATTTTTACAATTCGTTTTTCTAATACTTGTTATTATAAGCTTAATTTTTAGGTTTGTCACGAGCCATTAAAATCCTAAGAACGAATCTGTCGGTAGCTAAAATAAAAGAGAAGTAATAGTTTAGTGACTATCCGTATAATTTACCCTAAATAAATATAGTATATTCTAAATAATTCATACGGTAGTCACATTGGTCCGTTCCATTTCACGAGGATCGCTAAGCAGGTTGTATTTCGACTGTCGATTAATCATAAATCTAGCGGCTTAAAACCTCTCAGAATTCCCAAGAGAAACTGCCTTCCCTTTTCTCACCCGATCCCTTATAAATCTCAGCCCTTTCTCTTACAGGATAAATCACCTCATTTTCTTTTTAGCCTTTTGTTTCTCGAGAAAATTTTACTGGAAGTCCCATTTCTTCCTCTAGTTCTCTGCATTTTGAAGTAATGGAAGCCGGTGGGAAAGCGAAGAAGGGAGCCGGAGGAAGGAAAGCAGGTGGTCCAAAGGCGAAATCGGTTTCTCGCTCTGTCAAAGCCGGGTTACAGTTTCCGGTCGGTCGAATCGGTCGTTACTTGAAGAAAGGCCGTTACGCTCAGCGTGTGGGGAGCGGTGCTCCGATTTACCTCGCTGCCGTTCTTGAGTACCTTGCTGCTGAGGTAATTTCATCTTTTCCGTTATTATATTGCACCCCTTTTTACTTCAGTTGTTTGATATTTCAATAATTTACATGAAATTATGTGTTGTTTTGTTAAATCAGCCCTATTTTCTAGTTTTGAGATTTTCTAGGGAAAATGAAGGAAAATATTTATTTCAACTTCATTCAAGATTTTACTTGTAGTAAAATGTGGGTAACTTTGTTGTTCTAATAACTTGTACAATGAGCTAGGAACCTCCCCCCATTACTTAGTACGACTAGCTTTGTATGGTTAACTTGATGGAATTCAGTGAAGCTTTTAGTGGTACTAAAATGGGGAAACTTTAATAGATTTATATTCAATACACAGATCCACAATCCCCTTAGTTTTAGGGGTTAATGTTAGAATTTAGGGTTATGTTTGGAGTTAATGGTTATGAATTCATGGGTTGTGGTTAGAAATTAGGGTTTAGTGTTAAAATTTAATGTTTAGAGGTTAGTGTTTATAGTTTAGGTTAATATGGTTAGGGATTTAGATTTGAACTTATAAACTCTAAAGTCTAACCCTAAACCCTAAACCTCTATAGTCTAACAATGAACCCTAAAACTAAGGTGTTTGTGTAAACTTGTTGTGAATTTGGTTTTCCATTTTTTTCTTCTAAGGTTTCTTGTGGTGGGTGGATTTTGAGTTTTAGATACCCTGAAGTGTGTTTCTGAGGTTGGTTGTGTCTGTTTTTCAAGGTTCTAGAGTTGGCTGGTAATGCTGCAAGAGATAACAAAAAGAAGACGATCATTCCAAGACATGTTCTTTTAGCTGTGAGGAACGATGAGGAACTTGGGAAGCTTTTGGCCGGAGTGACCATTGCTCATGGTGGAGTTTTACCCAACATTAACCCGGTTCTTCTACCGAAGAGAAATGAGAAGGCGATGACTGACCCTAAGTCACCAAAGTCACCATCGAAGGCTGCAAAATCTCCAGCGAAATCACCTAAGAAGGCTTAGCATATTCTCTGCTTTGCATTTCTGGTGTGTATGTAGCTCCTTTTCTGTGTTCTAGGCGTAGAGAAATGTTGACGGTGATAGGAAGTTAGAACCATTTCACTTCAAATTGTCTGTGTTGCCTGCAACATCCAATGTTTGCAAATTTCCATAGACTGCTTTCATGGCATTAGATGAATTTCTTATGTTCCATTGCTTTGTGTTACTTTGTTTATGTTGCGACCGCGTAATATTAAAGCCTTCGGCATAATCTTTATTGTCAAATCTTCTTGTTCAACTAACTATAAGGCTATTGATTAGCAACTAGATCTATATGGTTATATTCATCATGTCCTATAAAGCCTAAACTTGATATATATGTTTAGACCTCTATCAATATAACTATGAGGGGAAGCCGAAGCCATCAACAAAATCAACACTAACAACAATAAGAGCAACACTAACAACAATAAGAGCAAGGTGAGATTTGACTCATCTTTCCTTACTATTCTTCGTCCAAATCAGAAAGGGTGAACTGTCTGAAAACGAACACCATCTCATTTAGTTCATCAACAAGATGGCATTGGTATAATCTGTTAGCACAGATGCCGACAGTAAAATCTAATAAGTTGATCTAAAACATCCAACAGAATTCAATAGAAAGACCAACAAAAAAAGGGTGTTCGATTTTATATAAACCTTGGAGATCCGGCATTGATATTGGTATGAAGAATCCGGCTCCCACCCGTATCGGCATCTCCGTTGATATATTCAGGCGGATATCCATTGTGTTCATCAAACAACATGATACGGCCGTACCACTCCAAACTCGATAATCTGATCCTCTTCCCAATAGGGTTTCGACTAGATTGTCCAACTTTGTGGTATTGCTGTAGGAGCTCGCCGTGTTTGTTTAGGGGTTAGGTTTAAGGTTTTAGAGAATTAGTGGACCAGGATGAGAGGGTTTGGAGAAATATTTTTCATTTCTGGAAAAACTAGCTGGTAGTGGCAACCAAGGATTAAATTCGGTTTTCTCTCCATATACGGATATCAAGTGGAGACTAATGTCACGAACTAAAACACATTTATAATAAAACTTAATATTTATCGAACTATTGGTGCTTTTGCATTTCGGTCATTAAATTATATTTACAACTAAACCGTTAATATTATTTTATTTTATTTTGGTCAAAGACCATTGATTTAACGGAGATGATCATGTGAGATTGTCTCCATTTATCATTAAAAAGCTCTTAAAATTAAACTTTAATTTAATAGGAAATGTAAATTTTGATTTTACGTAATTATAAATATGAAATTGATTTTTATTTTATTAATTAATGTTCACATAAAATTTATATTTTGATTCAATTATATACCTTTGAGAAATTAAATAAATTTAATTGCTTTTTGCAAATTGGTGCTATGTAAATTACGGTACTATTGATTTGTTAAAAGTGAATCAAAATATTTTTGTCAACAATTAGAATCAAAATCTGTACCTATTTATACAAACTCACGCTCATATTCTCACACACCATACTGTTAATTTTGTAGCTCGAACCCCCTAAATTGAAGGATGAACTCCAGCTTACTACTAGACGAAACATGTTTCTAATTTTCGTTCTGAAATAATAATAACTTGTTGGGTAAAGTATGCAAGGTACCACCGAACTATAGTGTCTGACCTGTTTTTACTATCAACGTTTTAATTGGTCCAAAACTATCATTAACGTTTAATATTTGATCCAATTATACCATCCCTCCGTTAAATCATGGACTGCGTGGTGATGTGGACTAAGAAAATTGTAACGGTGCTGACTGTATACCCTATATATTATTATTTATTCCACGTCATTAAAAAATAAAAAAAATAAAAACCCTTTTGGTTTTCAAAACAGCGTCGGAATTATGGAAACGACGCTGTTTTGAAAACCAAAAGGGTTTTTATTTTTTTATTTTTTAATGACGTGGAATAAATAATAATATATAGGGTACACAGTCAACACCGTTACTGTTTTCTTAGTCCACATCACCACGCCGTCCATGATTTAACGGAGGAATGGTATAATTGGATCAAATATTAAACGTTAATGATAGTTTTGGACCAATTGAAACGTTGATGGTAAATACAGGTCAGACACTATAATTCGATGGTACCTTGCATACTTTACCCTAACTTGTTTTATGGAATAAATAAAAAGAAAATATAATAAAACTTCACGATTTCGAGAAAGAAGAGTCTATAAAATTTAAAGTAGGCTAATTATATTAATTAATCTTTTCCCCTTAAATCATCAAAGAACAAAAACTAGTCATTGAATGATGAAGATAATATCATAAGGAAAACATAGAAAAAAATACAAATAACTGAAACAATATTATTGTAGTGATGAATGATAAATTCCAATCACTAACATAATAACAGAGCATAACGAGACATTAACAACTTATTTTTTACATTTAAAAACACAATATAATTGAGGTGAGTACGAGCATCTATCAATATAAAAAATCTAACTTAAGAATTTAAAGCAAATAGATCAATATAATAATTAAATAACGTGAATTGGGGAGCCAATGATAATTCTAACTTAAGAAAAGACTTATCAAATAAAATAAATCAGCTTTAAGATATTGAAGGACAAAGCAACCCATGGAAACCCCCAAAAATCCCGATCCCGACGCCGCCACCCCTGGAAACCCTAGAAAGCACCGTCGTTTAGAGGACGATCCGCCAGACGGCGGAGGCAAGACTCCCGACGCTGCTCCTTCCTACAAAGACTCCTTGTTATCCAACCAACACGCAAACACTAGTATGCCCGAGGAATTCTTAGAAGATGAAGATATTGAAGTTTTGGAAGGCGACGTAACTCGCTCAATCGAAGATGGAATCCCCTCCATCAATTTCTCCGATCGGATCCAACTGTTAGCGGAGCGCAGCTTGGACCAAACCCTCATAGTGAAGCTTCTTGGTCGACGAATCGGATACAATACTCTGCACACGAAGATATATGATCTTTGGAAGCCAAAACAGGGGATAAGGTTGATGGATATAGAAAACGATTACTTCCTTGTAACGTTTCGACTCAAATCGGACTACCTCAAAGCCCTTACAGATGGCCCCTGGACAGTGTTCGGTCATTACTTAACCGTTCAACAATGGTCGCCAATCTTCACGACCGCCACACCATACCCGACGCAGGTAGCTGCGTGGATCCGCCTCCCCGGCCTGCCGGTGCCCCTGTACAAGAAAAATCTGATTGAGGAGATAGGGAAGTGCATTGGTCCAGTGTTGAAACTCGATTACCAGACTAAATTAGGGCGTAGAGGCCGATTTGCGCGGATGGCGGTTACCATCGATCTCTCGCAACCGCTTGTTTCCAAGGTAAATATCAATGGTAAAATTCAGTTGATTGAGTACGAATCCCTCCCCGTTATCTGTTTTACCTGCGGCTTGTATGGCCACGGCAAAGACCAATGCCAAGCAGCAAAAGAAAACATTCCGAAAGCCAACCCTGATCCAAATGCCATGGCAGAGGGCCCCTCCAACCCTGCTCCGGACCGCCCTACTACTGTTAAAGACATCGCTAATGATGAAGAAACCTTTGGCCCTTGGATGGTAACGGAACGCCGACCACGGCGAAGCACTAAACAACATAAAAACCTGTCATCAACAAATGCCACCGCGACAACTGGTTCATGGTTCAGTCCCCTCACTATCGAGGATGCAGGTGCCAACACCACAGTTTCCCCTGCTACTCCATCTGCTGCTTCGTTGTACCAACAACAACCTAGAAAAACAGTCCAGGCCACTTCCTCAAAGGCGCGTAACAAGGGCAAATTGCCAGCAGGGTCTCATGGGATTAAGTTGGGAATTCAGCGTAAACCACTTACTGTCAACCTTGGGGATTTTCCAGCTCTTGCAAAATTCTCAGCTAAACCAGCCCAGCAGCTCGCTTCTTCGAGTTTGAGTCCTATCCTCAATAAGTCCAACCATGCAGCTACGATTATGTCCGAAAATGCCGACCCGAATGTGATGAAATTAGATTCGGTCAATACCTTCCACATGAATCCGAATGATGTTATTCCATTGGATAAGCCACCTGACAAAAAACAGTCCCCATGCGCACAGGTTCACTGCAAATCCCCAAAGGCGCTGGAGTCGGTTCCTCCTAGTATTTCTGATGATGTGAATGTGCATGGTTCTTTCGAAGACCGGCCAATGACCATGATAGAGTGATATGCTCTTTTTCCCTTCCTTGTTTAATTTTATGGATTTAAAGATTTTCTGTTGGAATGTTCAAGGTTGCGCTGATACGAAATTCATCCAGGCAGCCAAGCAAATATTGTGTGATAACAAACCGGACATCGTAGTCTTTGTTGAGCCACGTATAAGCGGGCGTCGTGCTGAGTCAGTCATTGCCGCGTTGGGTTTCCCTCATTCTCACCGTGTAGAAGCGGCAGGTTTCTCGGGTGGTATTTGGGTGGCATGGTATGATTTTGTTTCAGTTTCTATCTCCATTACCCATTTTCAGTTTATTCACTTCCGGATCACACACAAGTCAAGTCAATCTTCGATTTTAGCTACTGCTGTCTATGCCTCTCCGTCGGCGGCGGGAAGGAAAATATTATGGCACCATCTTCACCATCTAGCGAAAACAATCCGCTGCCCTTGGATCATTTTTGGAGACTTTAACGCCACGCTATCGAGGGATGAACGCAAGGGGTGTGCTCTATCTGCTAAGCCGAGCAAAGATTTCCAGCATCTCACTCTCGACCATTGCTTGCGTGATATGGGTTAAAGTGGTCCGGATTTTACATGGACTAGGGGGCTCGTTTCTGTCCGCCTTGATCGTTTCCTCTGTAACAGCTATTTTGATGAGATTTTTCCGGAAGCTTCGGTACAACATTTGCTCCGTTTACGCTCTGACCATCGACCTATTCTTTTACAGATTGGTGCCGGGACACACAGGTCCGCCTCTCATCCTTTTCGTTATTTTTCTGGGTGGAAGTCGCATGAGGATTTCTCTCGTATGGTCTTTGACAACTGGTTGTCAAGCTCTTCTATTACAGAGACTATTCACTCCTTTACTCGTGCTGCGGATACTTGGAATAGGACAGTATTTGGTTATTTGGGCTCGAAAAAACTAATGATCATGAGACGCCTTCGGGGTATTCAGCGTATTTTGAGCACTAGACCATCTAGTTTTTTAAAGAAGTTAGAAGATGAGTTACTTATCGAGCTTGAGCACCTATTAGATGAAGAGGAGCTTCTTTGGAGGCAAAAATCGCGCTCTGATTGGATTTCTCAGGGTGATCGCAACACGCGCTATTTTCACAGACGCGCAATGGCTCGACGTCAACGCTGTTGTATTAAAGCGTTGCAACTCCCAGACGGTACATGGTGTGATGATGATTCACACTTAAAAGAAGAAGCTGTTAACTTCTTTGGCAACCTTTTCAGGGCTGATGCCGCACCCATGGGAGCTTTCCCCATATCTGGCCGGTTTCCATCCATCAGCCGCGAGCTAATGGAAGCTCTCGATCACGTCCCCTCCCCGGAGGAAATTCATAAGGCTTTAATGGACATGTCACCCCTAAAATCACCTGGTTGGGATGGGCTTCATGCAGAATTTTATCAGAAGCAATGGTCGGTAGTGGGTCCGTCGATCGTGTCCATGATTCAAGGCATTTTCCGAGGCAATCACATTGAGGTGGAATTAAATCGCACCATTATTGTCTTGCTACCCAAGTGCAATCGGCCCTCAACCTTTGTCGAATTTAGGCCTATAAGCCTTTGTACCGTGCTCTACAAGCTTTTATCAAAGGTTATCGTCCGTCGACTCAAACTTATTTTCCCACTATTAATTGGGCAGAATCAAACAAGCTTCGTATCCGGGCGGAACATCACTGAAAATATAATCATCAATCAAGAGGTGATTCACTCTATGAGACTATCAAAAGGTAAAAACAAGTGGATGGCTATTAAGGTCGACCTGACAAAAGCTTTCGATAGGGTAAAATGGGATTTCATATCCGACTCTCTGATTGATGCGGGGTTTCCGGAAACTATCCGAAGGATAATTATGTGTTCTATCACTTCTGCCAGCTTCCAGATCCAATGGAATGGGTCTTTGTCTCGGCCTTTTATTCCAGAGCGAGGCATTAGGCAAGGCGATCCGCTTTCGCCATACATCTTTGTGTTGGTTATGGAAAGACTTGGGCACCTTATCCATCAAGCGGTCACAACCTCGGAATGGAGCCCATTTGGTTTCATCCGAGATGGTATTCCGGTGTCACATTTATTTTTTGCCGATGACTTAATACTGTATGCTGCTGCTGATACATCTCAGGCTGCACTAATACAATCTATTCTAGCCACCTTTGGTGCTTTTTCGGGCCATTGTGTCAACAGGGCGAAGACTCAGATTTATTTTTCACCTAATACACCGACCCTGCTTCAAGATAATATTAGTCATTCATTGGGATACCAGCGAGTTGATGGCCTTGGTAAGTACTTAGGCGTGCAGGTGCTTCACGCGCGTATGAAATGCTCGGATTATAACTTTATTATTGACAAGATCAAAGAGAAACTCAGTGGTTGGGCTAGCCGTACCCTCTCACTAGCAGGCCGTGTCACTCTCGCTAAGTCGGTGTTATCAGCTATTCCCGTCTACTTCATGCAAACATCTCTGCTGCCAAAAAAGATTTGTGCTGAGATTGAAAAACTAATCCGAAAGTTCATTTGGGGGTCGACTGAAAATGCCTCTAAAATTTCTCTGGTGAACTGGGAATCAATTTGCCAACCACTAAGGCATGGTGGCCTTGGTTTCCGGCGTATCCATGATTTTAATGTGGCCTTTGTCTTAAAGATATGTTACGCAATTGTTTCCGAGCCTCATGCCTTTTGGATTCGACTTCTTCGCCAAAAATACCACCTTCATGATTTTTACCCATCGTCGGTCACTCGCCACTCATGCACGCCCTTGTGGAGGGCTATTTCTATAGCATGGCCGGACTTGAAGGATAGCATATCATGGTCAATTGGAAACGGCCAAATTGTGAACGCCTTGGATGATATATGGTTACCAGCTCTTGGTCCTCTACGGCAGCACCTTCTCCATCCCTTTGATGTCTGCCTAACCGCGTTAAGTACATGGGAACTCACGGATGGCCATGGTAGCTGGGATCGTGAGCGCCTCAAGTCTCTTTTTGACCCAGCCGTTATACCTCACATTATGAGCGTCCGTTGTCCCGACTCATCGGATATCTCCGACTTGCCAACTTGGCGCCATAACGCTACTCAAGCCTTCACGGTATCGTCTGCCTATGATACTAAATGTCACTTACTATGGGACAACCATGATGTATGCTGGAACAAGCTGTGGACTCTCCATGTTCCCCAAAGGGTTCGAATGTTCATATGGCTATGTTTCAAACAACGGATAATGTCTAACGCCGAACGCTTTCGTCGCTCGATTGCAAATTCGCCTCGCTGCCCCTGCTGCAACATTGGAGATGAGACAGTACTACATGCACTTCGGGACTGCACTGTCGCAAAACAGGTTTGGCTACTCCTACTTCCTTCGAATTGCACAGCATCTTTCTTTACAGCGGATATCCGAGAATGGCTGCTTCAAAATATAGGAGAGAAGCGTATTTCACAAGTCCCATACATTCCCTGGGGACTTTTGTTTGCATCTCTAATTTGGGGTATTTGGAAAAGTAGGAATGAGTTGGTGTTCAACGCTAGCCCATCTACACCGGAACAGATCCTCTCGCGTAGCACAGCGTGGGCAAGGTACCTCACGGAAGCCTATACCCGTAGCACCCCCTCATTTAAACCTCAAGGTACACACCCTTGGTGTAGACTGGAACCGGAGTGGATCACCATGCAAACGGATGGTGCAGTCTCACAGATATCAGGCCTTGGCGCCGTGGGTGGTGCTTTCCGAACGACTGATGGTACATGGTTGGTGGGTTTCAACAAAGGTTTGGGCATAACTAACCCTTTTCAGGCAGAATTATGGGGGGTACTACATGGCCTCCGTCTAGCAAGAATTAAAGGTTTCACTCGCATCCTAATTCAGATAGACAGTAAAATAGTGGTTGAGCGTTTGAATGGCCCTGCTGCTTCCTCGGACGCAAACCCCATAGTCCGCGACATCGCCAAACTCAGGAGTCAAGGATGGGAGACAGTTGTTCGATGGCTCCCACGAGAAGGAAACAAACTCGCAGACGCCCTTGCGGCCATGGCTTCACCTTTAGACTACACCATGTCGATATTCGACGCTCCTCCGCCTCCCCTGATGCCTATCCTGGCATCCGATAGTTATGTAATCGTTTAAGCTCTATAAGCTATCTCTTCTAATTCCAAAAAAAAAAAAAAAATAAATCAGAAAACTCTCCGGTGAGATAAAAAAGCATAAAGGGAAAATAAAGAATGTGGGACAAAAAATATGAAAAGACGAAGATTAGTGATTGTCGTGTCAACGACAACTAGTTAAATTTACTAATTTCGATCAATAAAAAATTTTAAGGTGAAAGAAAATTAAAAGTTTTATTTCATTATACAAAATTCATATATTACTGTACAAATTACACATTGTATCAAGATCTACCTATAATTTTATCTAGGGACGGGCGCATGATTTCATGTAAAAAAGGGGCGAACTTATAAAATTTAAAGAGAGCAAACTTATAAAATATTAGGAGGGCCAAAAATAAATTTTTAATAAAAAATACATAAAAAATCTTTTAAAAAAATTATAAATCATATATGAATTTCAAATTTTTAGAGCCATCCATGGTTTTAACCTATGTACCCTCTTATTTCTCTAGGATCAGAAAATCATGGAGCTCAAGGCATCTTGGAAGTGGCATTTTGATGTATACAAATACATCATGGATTGCATTTGTTGATTCACAACACCAATTTAATAGCACGTGAAAAAGAAAGAACCTCGACTTAAGCCTGAACACGAATCAAATTGACAAGTGTGGGGAAGAAAAGAAGCAGAAACGCAAGCACACCGCGCAGAGTAGTTCTGTTTAAGCACTCCTTAATAATAAAAATAATTCATATGATGAGGTACATCAAAGACAGTAAATAAAATTGAGTGGGCATTATACAACCCAAAAAAATTAAGAGAATTAACTAAAATTATCGCCAACATTATATAATTGTCATGAAAACCAAACAGCCATTTCACCTATAATTTGTACTACCTTTGTTGCAAAACCAGAGAGGGAGACTTTCTTGTAACGTGAAAAAGGACTGTGCTATATGTATATAGTTCGGACATAGAGAACCGACAACTACCGCCTTAAGCTCTCCACGATGTAGTCTGCGTAGAGATCCCTTCAAAACGGAATGTTGGATTGCCAACAGTAAGAAGCAAACCAAAGAAAATCTGATATAAGTCTCTTAGTTATATGCATGTCATGTTCGTATATTTTGTAATATCCCCTAACTATGTCGGAATTGTTTTATAGTGTTCATATATTGCGAGGTTTAGGTTACGGACGGGAAACGATCACTTACATGGAGTGCTGGATTGCCTCATAAGCAGCAGTTGCAGGCAGAAAGTCATTAACAGCAACTTCTTTGTTCTCATTCTTCTTGTCTGCAGTATTTATCAAGGAAAGAAGGTTAATAGGGCCCAAAATATGAAGTGGTCTCAAAAATATATTCTTCTACAAGTTACATATAGCAGCACTTGCTTAGCTTGTAAGAATCATTAAACTTTAGCCAAGAAAGTTACATACAGTCTTCAAAGAAGCGACGGATTTCAGCCAGACGGTGAGGTGGGAGGTCCTTGATATCATTGTAGTGACGATACTCGGGATCATCGGCACAGACAGCAATAATCTTGTCATCTTTCTCACCCTGCATTCACAAAGTTTCACGGTTATTCTCAATTGCTTGTAAAAATAAATCCAAAACTTGGGAGTATTTTATTTTTAATCAGTGGTTAACCTGTACCTGATCAATCATAGGCATCAGACCGATAGCTTTAGCACGAAGAAAGCATCCCGGAATAACTGGTTCCTGTATGCATGCCAATGATAACATAAATACTCACATAAAAGTTATAGAACCCTTAGCAATATGATTTACAAGTACTGCATATGAACAAACTAGGGTGATACAAGAGAGTTTCAGAGCATGAAACATGTTTCACAACCGTGCATTAGACTCTGATATTTTCGATAAAAATGTGGATCAAAGACCTACCTGCATAATAATCAAGACATCCAAGGGATCATTGTCTTCACAAAGAGTGCGGGGGATGAATCCGTAGTTGTGAGGATACACAACTGACGAGTAAAGCACACGATCAACCTTTATCAGACCAGTTTTCTTGTCAAGTTCATATTTCACCTTGCTTCCTTTAGGGATCTCAATCACCTGCAGATATTTAACCACGTCTTCAATATAACAATATTGAGTTAAAAGATCATAAACTAGAATACAACAACCATAATATATCTGAATAAACCAACATATAGTGCCACTTAAGCCAAGGTCTCGTCGGTATGTTAGTTAATTGGTTTTCACAAATGCATCTCAAACATGATAACGAGAAATATGTCCATCGGTCCATGTGAAAACATCTAAAATTCCAAATGTTTAAGAAATGTGTGAAGCGACAACCAACACCTATGTGATGCAGAACTCTATGAAACGTTTAATCGAATGTCAAACATGACATCCAAAACGTAAACGTTTCATAGACAGTTGATTAAACGTTTAATCGAAAGGTAACTTACACAGTTGAAAACCATCGGAGCTCCAGGTCCTATAAAATTTATGAAAATATTAGATTGTTAGAATTACAACACACCAATAGAAATAACCCCAGCCCAAAAAAATACAGAGCTTAAGTTGACATTCATACCAATCTCAAGGTCATGCCATGGATGAGCAGCAATAGACCTTCTGGTCATTGATGAAAGAATCCTTTCATTCAAAGGAGGATGTGAAGAGTGGTGAGAGTTAGAGGACTTGGTTGGAGTCTCAATTGGTGGTGCCATCTCTGTGAGTTACAAACAGTATATCAATAAGCACTGTAAAATGCAGACGCAAGGATTAAAAACGCCATACAAAACTAAATACCAGTAAATAAGCATCTAAAATTGTTTCTAGAACGACATTGATTTCCTAGCAGAATCTCTTGCACAGCGATTACAGAGTCAAAATTTGTGGAAAAAATGTCTAAATCAAATAAATATGTTAGTATAACATAGTAAACACCAGATCTACAAAGCTATTACAAAATTCAAAAAGGAGAAAAATACAGAACCAAAACTAATATAAAAAAGTGATTTCAGCTCAAGATCAACAACAGATAAATTCTCAGTTCTCAGAAGGAAAAAGTTCAAAAAAAAAACGAAAGCGGAAAAAGAAATAAAGAAAAACAACTTATCTCATAGAAAAAGAAAACTTAAATCAAAAGAAGAAATGAAAAATACGTATTTCTTCCATGATACAGCCTAAACACAAGCTACAACTTACAAGAAGAAGAAACGATCAGATTCATCAATAGAGCATAAACGAGGAGCAGAGATTAAAAAACGAAAAAAATCAAAGATCTAAACGTTGAAAATAGGCATTCGAAACGTACCAGCAATCAGTTTCCTGTTGTTAAGAAAACGAAGCTTTCAATAAGCTAAATGAAGAGGAAAAAACGCACAGATCTCAAATAACAAAGAGAGCCGGCAAAAATAATGTGAGGAGAAGGAATGAAAACCCTATAGGACACTTGAGTAGAGGTGCGGAGAAAAGCTTGATGCCTTCCCGCTATCTTTCTTCGTTAGAATTTAAAGGCAACCCCCTCGAGGCCTCGACGCCGAAGCGAGGAAAGGGGGAAGATGTACATTAAAAAGAGTAAATTAAACCACATACCACTTAACTATAGTTCATGAACCGAAAATGTCACCGAACTTTAAAATTTTTCAAAACTATCATTGAACTTTAATAAGTGAGTTAAAAATATCACTATGACGTTAACTACTAATGTCCATGTTAAGTCAAAATAGCGTCGTTTTGAAGCTTAATTTAATCCAAAACATTGTTGTTTTGCTGGAGGAAAAATACTAAAACCATGCGTTTAGAGGATTTTGAACCTAGTACCTTTAAGAGAAAGTGCTAAGCCTACCACAAATATTATGTATCTCAAACTAACTAAAATTAATTCAAATTATTTTATAAAATAAATAATATTAACATATAAAAATATAAATATATATTATTTGCATATATATATATATATCAATATATATAAATAAAAATATATTATTTTTATATATTATTATTAAAAAACCTCAAAATATTCATAAAAAATAATATATTTATATTATTAATAATATATAAAAATATTAAATCCTAAATTGTTAACCCACAAATCCCAATCCCTAAACTTAAATTCTAAATTTTAAAGTTTAAGATTTAAGGGTTTTTTATATATGAATTTTATGTTTTTTAAAATAATATATTTATATTATAAATAAAAAATAAAAAATAAAAAATTAAATATTTTTATTTAAATTATATAAACTTTTTTATTTGGTTCAACCAAATTATTTTATAAAAAAATGATTCTATAAATAATATAAAATACATTATTTTTACATATATTAATAAAAATATAATATTTTTTAAAAATAAAAAATATTCATAAAAACAATATATTTATATTATAGATAATATATAAAAAAATTATAAACCTCAAAGATCAAAGCATAAGATTTAGGGTTTGAGATTTGGGTTTTGTAGTTTAAGGTTTAGGATTTAGAGTATAGAGTTTTTATATAATATATATAATATAAATATATTATTTTTATAAATATTTTGAGGTTTTTAAAAATTTTATATTTATATTATAAATATTATATAAAAAATAAAGACAACACACTTTTATTTATATATATTTATATTATAAATATTATATAAAAAATAAAAACAATACACCTTAAAAATACCCTAACATCTAAATCTTAAATTGTAAATTCTAACCACAATCCTTAAATTTTTTACCCAAACCCCTACACCTTAAATAACCCATAAACGCTAAAATTAAGGCGTTTGTGGAAACTAAAAGTTTCCACTGACAGTTTATATGATAATAATTCAATGAAAATATCGTTAAAAAATCTTCAATGTTGTCGTGCTAGTATGTGATGGACCGATAGGATGGCTGGCTAGGCATTACTTAAGAAGAAAATATACGTTGCGAAAGAATTAATCCATATATATCATCACATATTACGTGTAAGTTGTAGGTTTAGTTTTTATTTTTTGATTTAAAATTAAAAATATAAAGATAAAAAATAATTAAAATAGAACATATAGATTAAATTCACAATGTATAAATAATAAAGGGATTAATGACAAAATTTGATCTACAAATAAAGAGCTTGTGTAATGTGTTAATTAATCCTAGTCTGTCTCCTGCCAAATACACGGTTTTGAATTTTAATTACCCCGCAACTAAATTGACGCAGGCAAACGGTAAGAAACACGAATATGACCGGTTTTTTTTATATAAAAAAACAATTAAATGAATTAAAAAAATAAGTTATATGTATTATGTAATATATTTATTGAATAACAATTTGTTTCTTACAAATATTAATATATTTGACCATGGTAAATAATTTTTTTAATCAAAATTAGAGGTTTGTAGTATTTTTAGAGATTTGACTAGTAAAATCTGCTAAGTAAATAAATGATTGTAATAGCGGATTATGGTGAAACCTCTCATTTTGAAAAAGCTCATTTCAAAAGCTTTTTGAGTTAGATGTTTGGATAAAAGAATTGTAAAGACTTTTTTTGTTTATGATAATTATAATTTTTTAAATATTATAAATTTGAATAACTAATAAAATTAAAAAAAATCCACAAATAAAAATAATAATACACACATATAAATTTAATAATTAATAAAATTATATTCAAAATATAATTTTATAAATAAAAAATTAATATATACATCTACATTTAATAATTATTAAAATTATATTAAAAAGATAATTTTACAAATAAAAAAATAATATATACATCATTCATATATGTTTACTAATGATATTAAGAAAATTAATTTTCATAATATAATTAAATATTAATTGATATAAAATAATAATAATAATAATAAGTAATAAATGATTCAAACAAGTATTGAATATATATAATCGTGTACTTATATGTTATTTTGCTTGTTCAAATAATCAAACAATTATAAGCTATCAATTAATTTTACCAAACAATTTTATACAACCAACTAACAAAATCCGCTAATCAAATCAACTAATGTTATCAACTATTTGCTATTAATTAATATAATTCGTTGTCAGCTATCCACTAATTACTAAACATGGTCATCACCTTCAAAAGATAAGAAAATAAATTATTAAACATTTAATTTTACAAAAGTTAAACTCCTAAAATAAAATAAAAACGTTTATTTAGTAATAAAGCATTAATCCTAATAACGTATCCTTCCAAATACACGGTTTTGAATTTGAATCATTACCACCACGCAACTTTATTGACGCTGGCAAACGGAGAAAAGGAAACACACGATTATGAGTTATGACCGACCAAGTCAAGTAATGGAGTCTTTCATTATTCAAGCCCGCCAGTAAATTGGATTTGGAGCGGTGATTTGTTGAATTCTTTTAACTTTCGTCCCTTTTTAATTGCCACATGTGTTGAACCATGCTTTTGTTCCAATATAGAGAACAAACATCGTTTATTTTTTTATGTTCTTTTTTATACCTAATATTAGAAAATATACGAAATTTATAATAAAAAACTAGTTTGTATGCTCTTAGAATGCACATGTTATTTTTTATATATAATTTCATGTATATTTATATACATTGATCAATTTTATTACTTTAGTTAAGTTATCATTGATACATTCTTAAATCATATCGATTTAAAAAATAAAATGTATTTTATAATAAAAAAGTTACAATGATGTAATTTTTACAATATTAAAATAACAATACACTTAAAATTATTTATTTCAAAATAATATATTAACTATTTAATTAAAAAGATATTATCTTCATTAAATTTTAAAGTAATCCATGTTAAATTTTAAATCATTATCTCATGCGTAGGGGTGTAAACGAGCCGAGTAGAGTCTGAGTAGTGTTGAGTTCGACTCGGTTCGTTAAGAACTCAAGTCGAGTTTGAGTTCGGAACAAGTCCAATCGAATCGAGTATTGACCGAGTCGGACTCTCGTCTCATTTACAACCATATTTGACCACCACCACCTCCGCCACTTGTTGAGAGGATTTATTTAACAACAACGGCGACAACAACAACAATAAGAGCTAACAACATACATTTTAGTACACTTTAATTTTAAAAAATTAAAAAATTTAGTATGTTATATTTTCGAGTAGCTCACGAACTTTTCGAGTTGGGTATCAAGTATCTCATCCAGTTCATTAAGAACTTAAGCCAAATTTGAGCTCGAGTCAAGTCCAACCGAATTGAACTTTGATCGAGTCGGACTCGAGAAGCTCGTGATCTGTCTCGTCTCATTTACATCTCTACTCATGTGTATCAAGTAATATAAATAAATTAAAAAATTTTCTTTTTTGAACAATTTCTACTTAGGGGATAGAGAGGGAGAACTTATTTCTAATGAATTTCGAACCCACATTATAGAGGAGAAAGAAAGATGTCAACTGAGAGCTTTAATCACTTACTCTAAGGATGGTTGACAATTAAATTTTATCTTAACTACTAGCTATTAATTAAAGATGTCATCATTTTAAACTTATAAGGAATCCCTATTAAATTTTATAAAGATTAATCTCTTTACATTGCATCTAATATCTCGTATCAAGTAGTAGTTTTTATATATTTAAACGATTTAAATTTTCTTGATAAACGAATTAGTTGCTTACAAAGTAGAGACAAAATAATATTATCTCCTTCATTTAAAATGAATTGTAAAATTTAATAAACAAATGCACATGATTATTCTAAAATTATTGTATGAATATAGACAACATTACTATACTGTATTCAATTAAATAATTATTGCACGGAAGTATTATTATCTATATCAATATATACAATATGTTCAATTAACATATAATCCATACCTTCACGATTTGATCACAGTATGAACTTAAACATATATAATATGAACATAATATAAGGGCTAAACACAAGTTTTAACTCCTCATTTTTTTAGTAAGTATTCATATTAGGGATGGCCATTTGACCTAAATTTAATAGGTTTTGACCCAATCCGATCTTATAAGGTCGGGTTTTTTAAAGAAAATTTTGGGTTCGAGTTGTGTTTGAGACTGACTTTTTGAGGATGAGATCGGGTCGGGTCGGTTTGGATTTAAGGTAAAAAATAACCGACCCAACCGGGATAATAGTTTAATTTTATTATAAACATTTTAGGTATAATTGCTACAATGCCCCTCTCTTTATATATATATTTCAATTATCTCCATATATTGTCTAATAAAAGTGGAATAAATATTATAATACCCTCATCTATTTGTATTTTTACAGTTAGCTCCTTGTTTTATCAAATAATAATAAAAATTGGTAATTTTTTATTTATGTCGGGTCGAGTTCAGATTTTTACTCTAGAACTCGGGTTCAGGTCGGGTGAAACATCATAAAATATCGGGTCAGGTCAAGTTTGAATGGAAGTATTAAGTTTTTGGGTCGGTGCAGATTAACCAAAAATCCGACTCATGGCCATCCATAATTAATATTAATTATAATTTATATTTTATTGAACTGCTATATCAATAAATAATTCACTTATTAACTCATGATGCGATGTTAAGAGTATAAACATGGGCGGAGCCACCATTAGTTAAATGGCACCCTAAAATTTTTGGGACAATTTTTTTTTATGTATCATTTATATATAATTGAAAAATAAAATAAATGACATACATTTATAAATAACTGACACCCCTTAAATATAATTCAAGAAAATGACACCCCTTAAATAATTTTCTGGCTCCGCCCCTAAGTGTAGATGAATAGAGTCTTCAACGAATTGTTCGTGAACCGTTTGTATAACGTTTGTATATTAAGCTAAATAAACAAACATGAACAAAATTTTATGTTCATTTAAGAAACAAACGAACACGAACAAAGACGTGTTCGGTTCGTTTATGTTCATGAACGAGCTCGTTTATCAACTCGTTTATAAGCTTATTTACCATATTCTCATTTTCCTTTTTACATTTTAAATAATGACGAATTTATGGACTAAATTGAACATATGATGAATTTTAAAGTTCAAACTATAAAAATCTGAGTAGCTTAGTACTAGCAGGATAGTTTCACTGTTTTCTTCATTTTAGATTAGTTCTGCAACTTTTTTTTTTGATCCGAAGAAAGTAGATTCATTAAACTGTATCATAAGAATACAATAAGGCAAGGGAAAAGGTGGTCCCCAAAAGGTTCGAACCTTGAAGTCTCTAGCAAGCTTAGCAAGCCTATCGGTAACTTGATTACATGATCTAAAAACAAAAGAAAAGGAGTAAATATGAAAAGTTTCAACTTTGCGTCTAATGTCCTCTTCAATAGCCAAAGAGACCCAATCCGACGAAGAATCTGATCGGAGCCTGTTAATGACCATTTGACAATCTGCCTTGATGATGATATGAGAGAATCTGTTCGAAGATGCCAGAGATAAGCCAAGTCTAATGGCCATGGCTTCGGCCGCCGCCACAGAAGGTGCAAGTAAAGGTTCCGAGACACCTTGGGTAACACATCCGGAGAAATCACGTGCAATGGATGCCGTAGTGGCCTTCCCAGTGAGGCAGTCGAAGGCATCATCATAGTTAATCTTGATGGTACCCGGGGGAGGGGGTGTCCAACTCGCCGGTTCCTTAGGACCGGTGCGAACAACATTCGAGCATGTCGATGAAACCTGAGAAAATTTCTGAAAGGCACTGTCTGCACGTAGCCAAACTTCCTAAGGAAGGTCTTTCCTATTTTCAAACAAAAGAGCGTTTTTCGATTTCCAAATGTTAAAAACACGCAACATAAAATGTTGCCCACGCACAACCTAAAATATTATATGTTTTGATAACATTTAAGTTGATCGTTTTTAGCCCTTTTTAGACTCTCACAAAAGTCACAAATTAGATATTCATGTTTAGGACCAATGTGACAAAATTGAAAGTTAAAGGGGTTACAAGGATATTTTAATTCCGATTTAAAGGATCAAATTGAATAAACAATAACACTAGAATAACAAGGGTAATTACCCATTTTCCTTTGAAAAGTGCAGATTCATGTTTAGCACCCCTTTGTTCCGTGCATAAGAGAAAATTGTTATTTCGCAAATATTATTTTAAATTTATTTTAATAAATAAAAACTGGTATTGTTTAGGTAAAAATGCCTAATATAGTTCAATTTGAGTGCAAATATACTTATTTTTCTCTTTATTCGTTTTGGTCACTAACGTTTAACTAACAGCTTAGGGACCGGAAGGCCCGCTCATTTTCTCTTCGTTGACGAATTAACAAAAACAAAGGACAAAAACCCGTCCGTTAGATCTACACAGATCTCGACACCAAATATTAATCCAACGGTTGGAACTTGGGTGTCGAATCCAATAACTTATTTCTTGAATTTATTCTTTCTTCAAAAATTATTTTCTCTAAGAAAAAAAGGATTTCTTTTGTAACAGCCGACCGGTGCTGACGTTCCAGATACGGCTTCGCCAGATCTCACTTTTCTTTCCTTGATCTGTATTGCGTTCTTTTTAATTTGCCAAATTTATTTAAATATTTTTTTTTCCGTTTTACGGCGATTAATAGCGGCGATTTTGTTCTTGTGCAGGGTTTATTTGTTTGTTCCGATAAATTTCTTCTATTTCCATGGCTGCTCCAAGAACTCGAGCCGATTACGATTACCTCATAAAGCTTCTTTTGATCGGCGACAGCGGTAACTATTTCTTTTCTTTATATATATATATATATATATATATATATATCTTGATTTGAGATGAGATCTACTCTTTAATCTACATTGATTTTGGAAATGTAAGGGTCTCCTAAGAGGATGTGATTTTTTTTATATTAAGTTTCTAAATATAGAAAACTTAGATGCGAGGCTGTGATGTTCATTTCGAGATCATTAGCTTAGATTAGGATTCATTTTAGATTTATAAATTATCATTTTGCGTGGATTTTTATTGCCTTATGTGAGGTTGATTGGGAAAATTATTGTCTTTTTTAGTGATTTTATGGTGAATCTATAATATGGGCATCCTTGGTCTTATATTTTAGGTTGTATTTATTAATATACCCTTTCTCATTTCAAGGATTGGCTGCTGGAAATAGTTTTAGTTGTTTGTAATTTGGGATTAATGGTTGATGTTGTAGTAATTTTTTAAGGAGATTTTATTGGGAATCTGCATTTTGTTTTGAATGTGAGTTCCAAACAACTCTGTTATGCTATCATGTGATTGGACAGGTGTGGGTAAGAGTTGCCTACTTCTGCGCTTTTCGGATGGCTCGTTTACTACAAGTTTTATCACGACAATTGGGTAGGTGTTATCCAATAGCAGTGTATTGGTCTTATTATTATTATTGTTGTTGTTATTATTGTTTTACAAGGGGCATGCGGTTTGATAAGGTTGTGTTTCCCTTGGCAGAATTGACTTTAAGATAAGGACTATAGAGCTTGATGGGAAAAGGATCAAGTTGCAAATTTGGGATACTGCTGGACAAGAGCGGTTTCGAACAATTACAACTGGTTAGTTTTTGGGCTTTGAAGGTGTCACTAACTAGAAATGAATTGTCACTAACTAGAAGTGTTGTATGATGGGAAAAGGATCAAGTTACTGTTTGTTCTCACTCTAATATTACAAATTCATCTAAAAAAATAACTTATCTGAAAGATTATATTATCCAATTGAATAAACTGGTCATTTGCAGTGTTGTATGATGTGAGTTACCATTTGTTCTCACTCTAATATTCTCAAAGTTAATAACATCTCTGGTTCAAAGTTGTGTTGCTTTGTATTCTCTTTCTTTGTGTTTTTGCTCTCCTAGGAAGTTTAGGAGTTTGTATGACAGGACTTTGGAATTAAATGCAAAGAACTGATATTAGGATTGATAACTTTTCTGTTCCCTAGATGCATAGCCTTTCATATTATCTGGATTCTTGTTGTTGTTATTATTATTATTAATATCTTTTGTGGTTGGTTGGAAACATTATGTTTACGTACCTAAACACGGTTGCCTGCTTCTCTTTTTTATTATTTATCTAGTTTTACCCTTTTGTGGTGGTCATGGTATCTCCAAGTTTCTACTCTCTCCAATACATCCTGATTTTATTGTCTTCAAGTCTTTTTCGTGTTGACAGAAAAGTAATATTTTCTTTTTGTGCAGCTTACTACCGTGGAGCCATGGGAATTTTGCTTGTGTATGATGTGACTGATGAGTCATCTTTCAATAGTAATTACTGAACTTTTGGTTTTATACATTTGGTGTTTAATCTTATCCTACTTTGAATCGTTACAAATGTTTTTGACCTAATTTTTCCTGGAGCTTTTCAGTTTCTTGTAATGTTGCAAGTATACTCCTTATCCAGTGATTTGAAATTTTAGTCTTTCTCCATTATAATTATCCTATCATACTCAACTAAGTTTCATTTTTTCTTAGACATCAGAAATTGGATTCGTAATATTGAACAGCATGCTTCAGACAATGTGAACAAGGTTCTAGTGGGTAATAAGGCTGACATGGATGAAAGCAAAAGGGTCTGTTCTTTCCTCTCTTCCATGTGCACACGTGTGCTTGTCTTCACATGCATTTTTGGTTACCCTTCTGTTTTGATATTGGGCTTGAAATCTTTCTTAGTTGATCCGGAACTTATTTTTCAGGCTGTCCCTACCTCAAAGGGTCAAGCTCTTGCTGACGAATATGGCATCAAGTTCTTTGAGACTGTATGTAATTTTTGCTGCTGATGCTGTAGTTACTTCTGATGTTTAGTTGATCTTTCCTGTATGATCAATAGTTACTCTATCTTGCAGAGTGCAAAAACAAACTTAAATGTTGAGGAGGTTTTCTTTTCAATAGCCAGGGACATTAAGCAAAGGCTTGCCGACACTGACTCAAAGGCCGAGGTGTAGATTCTTTAGCTTGAACTATTAACTTTTTCCATAACATATATGCATAATTGTGATGATTGTGCAAAATCCCATTTCTTTAGTTTATGCATAGTTGTGAATTGTGATATTTATGGTAGTTCATGTACGTATATTGTTTTTTTATTATTTTTGTTGTGTTTTTCTTCGTTGTCTTTACAGCCACAGGCAATCAAAATTGGCCAACAAGACCAGGGAGATGGAGCTGCGGCAGCTGCTCAAAAATCATCTTGCTGCGGGGCTTGAACAAAGGATGAGATCTGAAGGGTACATTTCTTCCCCAGGGTGCCATTTTGATCCGGGGAAAAACTAATTTGTTACGATTATTTTGTTTATATTCTCCCGCCTACCATTATTTTTCATGATTACATCTGCTACTCTTTGGTGTGTTAGATCCTGGATATTTTTTGCAAAATTAAATTATAGTAGATTATTTGTCTAAATAACATGTACTTGAAAGCAAATCTGCCTACCATTATTGATATTTGGAATTTGAAACTGAGAACTTCCTAGGTAATTCGGTGAGCATTACGGGCATCCGAACTTACTTTGTCAATAATGCATTGCCCGCCCTATCATCTGAAATGATTGGGGCATTTGGATGAATCATGTTTATCTTTAGAAGGTTTCAAGTGCTAAATATTTAATTTTTAACTTGCATTATAAAGATTAACAGAATCCAAACCCATTGCTGGATTATCCATTACTAGATTATTTGTTGGAGATGCCACTCACCAGACCCACATTTCAATAATTGGGCTGTTGATTGTGGTTTTCAGGAGTTAGTGCACAATGAAACAGAACGATTATAACAAGTAGGGCCGTAAATGAGACGAGACAAATCGTGAGCTACTCGAGTTCGACTCGGTCAAAGCTTGGTCAACACTCGATTTGATTTAACTCGAGCTTGAACTCGGCTCGAGTACTTAACGAGCCGAGTCGAGCTACTTGATACCCGACTCGAAAAGCTCGTGAGCTACTCGAAAAATATAATATACTAAAATTTTTAATTTTTTAAATTAAAAATCTAAATTCCTAAACCTAAAATCCTAAAACATAAACCCTAAACATAAGTCCTACACGCTAAAATCTAAATCTTAAATTCTAAACCCAACTACTTAAACCCTAAAATTAACAAGCTTGTGTAAATGGACGAGACATATCGCGAGCTACTCGAGTTCAACTCGGTCAAAGTTCGGTCAATACTCGACTCGAGTGAACTCGACTCGAGTTCTTAACAAGCCGAGCTAAGCTTAGGTTATTCAGGCTCATTAAATATTATTCAAGCTCGAACTCGACTCGAAATTCTAATGAACTGAGTCGAGCTTAGCACTACTCAAACTCGACTCAGCTCGTTTACACCCTTAATAGCAACTGGAAAGCGTAAGCCATGAAAATATGAAGTGGACATTAAGGCTATTTCTTTTCCTTTTTCACCATGGACTGGACTGGTCCTCCTTCCTCTGAAGAATTCAACAAAACAAGTGAACAATAAAGCCGAAAGACAGATTTTGATGTTGGAACAAAAGAAGAAAAAAAATATCTTAATTATCTTAACTTTCACCGATAATGGAGCTTGGTTTTCAATACAAAGCAACCCACTTCTCTTTTCGACTAGTGGAATATGCATAAGCAAAAAAATGGCTCACCGATAATGGAGTTTGGCATTTGCCTACCAATACCAAATAGAAGAAAGGGGTGTGTGTCACGTGAGAGTGGATGTATAAAGGCACCTCTTTAATTAATTGCAAGCTCATGAGTTTATATGAATGGAGCAATGCAAAGCAGTGACGAAACAGTCTTTAAACGAAAGCTTTTGGGGGAAATTACAAATAAAAACAGCAACTCCACCACGCAAAGCTACGAAAACACATTAAAGAACTGGCACTCACATCTCATCTACAAATATATCGTATTAAACCACCCAGTCAATGACACTAGTATGTGTGCGTTTCGTTTCAATTTTCCTTTTCTTTTCACTTTTAATTTATTGAAAATATGTTTGATAAATATAAAATAAAATAAAGTTTTTTGTTTTTGTTGTTCTTTCGATTTTTTAGGGTTTTACTTTGACTAATCTAGACTGACCTGACTTTGATGGGTGAGTCTCTTAACGAAGATTTTCTGCACACACAAAGGTTCAAGACTTACTTGAACAATACTAAGCTGCTTACCACTTGAAAGTTGAACCAACTCCATTAAGTAAAATAAAGTTGTTTTTATACTTACGAATTTTGAAAATGTCATGTTATTTTTTCTTTATATTTAGAAGATATGAAATGACGTTTACTGTCTGCTTCTTAGCACGTTCTCTCTGTCTGCTTCTTAGCACGTGTTTCTGCCTCTTGGCACGGTTCTCTTTTATCTTTCTCGTTTTGTTCTTCCCAAATTTGAGTGTATGGATCGTTCGATGGCAGATGATCTGGCCACCCTGTCGATAGAGGATGATGAGGATAATGAAATTCAGGTGCAAACGGAAGGAGAGGGTCCTCCACCGGGTATTACTTTTGATCTTTGTTTTGTTGGCTGTTTTCTCACTTCGAGTGTTATCCATTTCCCTTCTACGCGTAACACTTTGGCGAATCTTTGGAGGCCATTGGGTGGGATTGCTATTTCTGATCTTAGAGAAAACAGATATCTATTTCGTTTTTTTCACCCAGTGGATATGGATCGTATAGAGGGTGGATCCCCGTGGAATTTTAATACTCACTTGCTTATTTTGCATCGTTTGAAAGAAGGAGAGTTACCGATGGAAGTTCCTTTGCACACGACACCATTCTGGGTTCTAGTTCATGATGTCCCGCACGGTTACATGTCGGAAAGAGTGGCTCGTCAATTGGGGTCTTTCATTGGAAATTTCATTGATTATGATTCCCAGGCCATTTCTTTAGGTTATAAAGGAATTATGAGACTGCGGGTTAGCCTGGATACTAGGAAGCCATTGAAACGCCGGAAGAAAATTTCACTAGCAAATGGAGGCTGCGTCTATGTTAGATTTGAATACGAAAAACTTCCCCTTTTCTGCTTTATCTGTGGCAGAATGGGCCATGGGGAAGCTTTCTGTCCGGTTAGACTATCTAAGCCTAAGGATGAGATTCAGTTTGGATGGGATATTACCTTAAGAGCTCCGACGAGGAGATCGACGACCTTGAAACCGAGCAGATGGTTACGGGAAGAATCTCTGCTGGTTCCTTCCTCATCAGATCAATCACGTCCCCCTAATTTTCAGCAGAATATCTTGGTCTCTGGTATGACTCCCGGTAATTCAGCCCCAATTGAGGGCAATCAAAATAATTTTGGAATCTTATCCAATCCAGGTGTTAATTTGGAAGATAGGCTAAGTGATGGAGTTAAGGCCATTAATGATGTAATAATGACGTGCCAGGAGGAAAATGCTCAATCTCCTATTCCAGAAGTTTCAAAACGTCCCAGGGTCAACACCTCTTCTTCAGGAGTTTCTATTTTTGATTCGAATGAAGCCTCTCACAACTTATCGGCAGGTCCGACATATCGGGCCAGCCGGGCCCAATGAAACTCATGAGTTGGAATGTTCAGGGCTTGGGCCGGTCTCGAACTACTACACGTCTCAAGCACATGCTTAGGGACATTAAGCCGGATATTATTTTCTTAATTGAAACTAAAATTTCAGGCCCAAGGATGGATAAGGTGAGACGTTCGTGGGGTTTTCAGAATGGTGTGGATGTTCCCGCTGTTGGAAGGAGTGGGGGTTTATCTTTGGCTTGGAAAGACAACTGCAGTGTTTCCCTTTGCTCCTACTCCGATAGACATATTGATGTCGTGATTGAAAACGATTCAGATAATCAAGTATGGCGATACACAAGCTTCTACGGTGCTCCCGAAGAACAAAACAGAATCCATTCGTGGAACCTATTGAGGCAACTAGATGATATGCAAGATACCCCATGGCTTGTTATAGGGGATTTCAATGAACTTCTGCTAGCTTCTGAAAAATCTGGTGGTCGGGTTAGAAGTGCTCGTCAGATGAATGATTTTCGATCAGCACTTTCAGATTGTGATCTTCAGGACATAGGGTATCACGGACCCTGGTTTACTTGGGAATGGGGTCGCCTTTCTTCAAACGTGATCAGGGAAAGTTTAGACAGAGGTGTGGCGAACTCGTTTTGGTGGGATCTTTTTCCTGCTTTTTCTCTGGAGCATCTGCCACATGCCTTCTCGGATCATTGTCCTTTATTATTAAACACTCAAGCCGCTAATCGCTCACATGATTTTATGCACCACTTTCGGTTTGAGGCAGCATGGCTTACTGAAGATTCATGCGAAGAAACGGTTAGAAAGCTATGGGAATCATCAAGTGGCTCGGTTCCAGACAGACTTAAACTTATGGGACGTGGCCTTGATCAATGGTTCCAGGATATTAAGAAATCGAAAAAGATATCCTCTAGTACCCTTAAAGCGCGATTACAAGAACTTAATGATTTGCAGCCTACTGATGATGTCTTAGAGGAAATCTTAGAGGCCAAAGTTGCGCTTAACCTCGAGGCTGATCGAGAAGAGCTGTATTGGGAACAACGGGCACAAGCTAATTGGCTCCGTAATGGAGACCGTAACACAAAGTTCTTTCACAGTTTTGCTACGGCCAGGAGGAGGAAAAATAAAATCTTTCGTCTGAGAGATGATAACGATTCTCTAGTGGACTCGGATGATGATATTCGAGAAGTGGCTACAACTTTTTTTAAGAAGCTTTTTTCCTCCCAAGGAAGCAGTAATCCAGACCAGATTCTTGAGGGAATCGAGCCGAGTATTTCTGATACAATGAATGAGGAGCTTCTAGCGGATTATAGTAAAGATGAGGTTCTTGTGGCTGTTCGTTCAATGGGGCCTCTGAAGGCAGCAGGAGAAGATGGTCTTGGGGCCATTTTTTATCAACGATTCTGGAATATAGTGGGGGAGGATGTGGCTGAATTTTGCATCAGTGCTGTTGAGGGTAAACAAGACTTGGCTGCTATTAATAAGACTCATGTTGTCCTCATCCCTAAGGTATCTGACCCTCTATACATGTCTCAATTCCGCCCCATCAGTCTTTGTAACGTCCTCTTTAAGATAATCTCCAAAATGATGGCAAATCGTTTACAGAAGGTCATTCATTTATGTATTGATGAAGCACAGTGTGCTTTCGTACCAGGAAGACTTATCTCCGATAATATTATTGTTGCCTACGAAGTTCTTCATGCCATGAAATTGAAGAGATTGGGAAAGAAAGTGAGTTTTGCATTAAAGTTAGACATGAGCAAAGCCTACGACAGGGTCGAATGGGCTTTTCTAGAAGCAACCCTAAAAAAGATGGGTTTTGCAGACTGTTGGACCTCCCGACTTATGCAGTGTGTTAAAACAGTTTCTTATTCAATTGTCACGAATGGCCAGATTGGAGAATCTTTCTTACCGACTCGAGGTATTCGACAAGGAGACCCACTAAGTCCCTTTCTTTTTGTCATTTGTAGTGAAGGCCTATCGACCTTATTAAGAAAGGGGTCACAGAATGGCTTGGTTAGTGGTATTCGAGTTTCGAGAAGTGCCCCCTTAATATCTCATCTGCTCTTTGCAGATGATAGCTATATTTTTGGGGATGCTACATCTTTGGGGGCTGCAAATTTGAAAGAAATTCTCAGTATATATTCTCAAAGTTCGGGTCAACTGGTGAACTATGAGAAATCAAGTGTTTATTTCAGCTCCAATACGACTGACACCAATCGCAATGCAGTTTGTAATATCCTTGGTGTCACAAGCCAGTCATGCCCGGATACTTATCTTGGTCTTCCTTCAATGGTCGGAAAAAGAAAGAAGGCTTCGTTGGAATTTATCAAAGATAAAGTGATTCGGAATCTATCGGCTTGGTCTACAAGGTGTTTATCAGCAGGAGGGAAAGAGGTCTTCATCAAATCGATTCTACAAGCACTCTCTCCCTATGCTATGGGGTGCTTTCTCCTTCCTAGAACTGTTTGCTCTGAATTGGAGTCTCTATTTGCGTGTTTCTAGTGGCAAAAATCATCTAACAAAAGAGGAATGCACTGGTGCAGTTGGCAGTCTTTGTGTCTCCCTAAGGAAAAAGGAGGAATGGGATTCAGAGATTTAGGATTTTTTAATACAGCTCTGTTAGCTAAACAGAGCTGGCGCATCTTATCCGATCCATCTTCTTTGGTTTCTCGTATTCTGAAGGCAAGGTACTTCCCTTCTTCGACTTTTCTCCATTCAACTCTAGGCTCTCGACCGTCGTACATTTGGAGGAGCATCTGGTCCAGTAGGAAAACTCTTGAATTGGGGCTTCTATGGAGAATAGGCAGGGGGACTTCAGTGTCTATTTGGGATTCTAACTGGATTCCTACTTATCCCCCAAGACGTGTTTTAACGCAAAGAATTCCTTCTCTTAATTGGGTTTCAGATCTAATTATTCCTGAAACAAATTCTTGGGATGAGCAGCTGATCAGAACTTATTTTAATTCAGAAGATGCCAAGGCTATATTATCTATAAAGCTCTCCTATGTATCACAGCCATATATTCTGGTATGGGGAGGTGAACCTACGGGTATCTTCTCTGTTCGAAGTGCTTACAATCTCCTAATCCGTGACATTGAGCCAAACAATATTTCAGGTCAGTTTTTCAACTCAATCTGAAGAATAAAACGTCCCTCGAAAATCAAAATTTGCCTTTGGAAAATGTCGAGAAATTACATCCCTGTTATGAACAATCTTTACCAAAGAAGAATCTCTAATCATAACATCTGCCCTAGGTGTCGCAATGAGTCAGAAACAATCTCCCATATGAGTTATCAGTGTCAATTTGCAAAATCAGTATGGATTAGTTTGAATATTAATTGGCCTAACCATATACATCATGTTAATTTCTGTGAATGGTTAGCATGGATGTTTGATAATCACAGTAGCAATCAGCATACAGATATTGCTATTACTCTATGGGCAATCTGGTTTAACCGAAACAAATTGCTACATGAAGGAAGTAATCAGTCATCTGTAGAGGTTACCAGATTTATCAGAAGTTACCTTCAAGAGCTGGGTATCCTTTCCTCCAAGCTTTCCCATTCTCATACTCATTCGTCGGTTCACTGGCGCACTCCGCAACCTCCAATGGTGAAAGTTAACTTTGATGCCAGCTTCATCTTGCAATCAAACAATTCCTGGTCAGGTATCATAATAAGAAATAGTAATGGACTGGTTTTGGGCTCAGCTTACCGTTTCAATCAGGGGGTATCTACAGCCTTCGAAGCTGAAGCCATTGCAGCTATATAAGGAATGATGTTTGCTTTAGATCTGGGTTTTTCCCAGGTGGTGGTTGAAGGAGACTATCGTACGGTTGTCAACAAGCTTTCCTTTCAAGGTGAGGACCGGTCAGTGCTCCGGCCGCTTATCGCGGAGGCAAAAGAGATTTCGAAGAACTTCCGTTCGTGCCGTTTCAGTTTCATCGGCCGTGAAGGTAATCGAGCGGCCCATGCAATGGCATCACTTGGTAGGAGAGGAAACGAAGACCGATTCTGGGTTGATGAAACACCACCGGAAGCCTCCGTTGCCGTGGATCAGGATCTCGAAGGTCTGGGTTCTGTCTAGGAAGATGTGTGCCGCTTGTTCCTCTGGGTCCCTCTATTTAGACCCGCACCGGTTGCCGGATATCGTCGCTCTACTGTTCAGATCTATAAGGTGTCCGCCGGATTTGGATCGTCTGATGTTTTTCATTTTGTTTGGTTTTTTGCTCTTCTACCCTTTTTCATTTGGGGAAACGATTCTTTTTCCTCGTTTTGTGTCTGAGCTTCCATAAAAGCTCAGTTATTAGAGCCTTTATTTTTCGGTTTTTTTTTCTTTAATAAAATCAGACGGTACCGTTTCAAAAAAAAAAGATAGGAAATGATGAGCTAGTGCATTTGACATGTTGGTCAAGCTACTTATCTTTGTTCTCTCGTATTTTTTTAAGTCACGGGTTCTAGACCCACTAAGAACACTTTTCTTCCCTCCCCTAGAGTCCATCTTCCCATCCCTTTAAGATAGGAAATAATCTTAATCTTAAGAAATTCGAGTTCAAATCGTTTTGTCTGTAAGGTGTGTGCATTGTCAAAAGGTTAAGAATATTTATGAACAAAGAGTAATCACACTATTAAAAAATAAAATAAAACTTGTCAAAAGATTAAGAATATTTATGAACAGATAGTAATCACACTATTAAAAAATAAAATAGAAAATGAGAACTTGAGGGTCTCCAACGATGTTCCACTCATTATGGCTAAAACATACCGGAATCCTTTTTTAGGACTTTATTTATCAAAGATTTTTTTAGTTCAATATTATACTTTTCAAAACATGTGTAATTAGAGGTGAGTATCGAGAAAAATTTAATTCGATTCGACTTGATGTGAATGAACTTGATTTGGCTTGATTTGAATTATAATTTTAAAAATTTAGAATAAAAAAAATTCAAATAAAGTTTGAGTTATAAAATAAAAATTTGAATAACTGGAATATTTTAATAACTAGTAAATCAATTTTCAATTTTCAAGTTCGAGTCGAGTCCTTCGACTCAACATGATATATACCACATATGAAAAAAATGAATATATATATATATATATATATATATATATATATAACGTCATTTAAATTGGAACTAATCAGTACCATAAGACTATAAAAGGTTACAATTAAACTTGAACAAAAACTCGACTTGAATAAAAAAATTCAAATAAATTTTAAGTTATAAAATAGGACTCGCTCACTCGGCTAACTCGAAATTCTCCATAGAGTGCTCACCCCTGTGTGTAATTAGCATTCTTTTAATTCAGTAATTTACATTTTAAGTCCCTTAATTCAATATTGTTTTTTATTAGTTCATCAAATTTTATATCTTATTTTTTAGGCTTAATACAACTTTCCCCCTTAAAGTATACCTGATTTCTCAACTTGCCCCCTAAACTTCATTTTACCCACTTTTTCCCCTTAAACAATTCGCCGTTACCCATTTTGCCCCATTGCGTTAAAAAAAATTCGGCCAATAATATCCTGCCACGTCATCAACGGGTTGACTAAGTCAATCCGTCTGGTTTTACTTAAAGGGTAAATGACATGTCAAGTCTGTCAGGTTTGTTTTTTTGTTCAATTTAGTCACCGAAAAGTCTATTTTTACCTTAAATTGACCCCTATTTGTTTCTAATTTTTATAATTTAGTCCATTATTTGTTATTATTAATAATATTATTTTATTAAAATGTTAATATTTAATAAAAATAAATAAAAAACAAATATTTTAATACTAAACTAGTAATTTTTTAGATTCGAATTCCAATTAAATTTTAATTATTAATTCTAATTTCACTATATTTGAATTATAGTTTTTGAGTAAAATTCAAACTATATTCGAATCATGTTCGTATTATATTTGAATCATATTCAAATTATATTTGAATCATCTTCTAATTATATTCGAATTTTGCTATATTCGAAATATATTTTTTGAGCAAAATTCAAATTATATTAGAATTATATTTGAACCATGTCTATATTATATTCGAATCATATTAAAATTATTTTCGAAATATAATTTGAATATGATATTTCGAATGTAATTTGAATATGATTCGAATATAATATGAACATGATTCGAATATAATTCTAATATAATTACATGTTTTTTCAACTATTATATTCGAATCATATTCAAATTATATTCGAATCATGTTTAACATGTAATTATATTCGTATCATGTTCGTATTATATTCAAATCATGCTCGTATTATATTCGAATCATATTTAGAATATAATTTGAATATGATTCGAATATAATATGAACATGATAATAATATAATTACCTGTTAAACATGATACGAATATAATTACCTGTCAAACATGATTCGAATATAATTACCTGTTAAACATGATTCGAATATAATAGTTCAAAAAACATGTAATTATATTAGAATTATATTCGAATCATGTTCATATTATATTCGAATCATATTCAAATTATATTCGAAATATCATATTCAAATTATATTTCAAAAATAATTTTAATATGATTCGAATATAATATGAACATAATACGAATATAATTACCTGTTAAACATGATTCGAATATAATTACATGTTAAACATGATTCGAATATAATTACATGTTAAACATGATTCGAATATACTATGAACATGATTCGAATATAATAGTTGAAAAACATGTAATTATATTAGAATTATATTCGAATCATGTTCATATTATATTCGAATCATATTCGAATTACATTCGAAATATCATATTCAAATTACATTTCGAAAAATAATTTGAATATGATTTGAATATAATATAGACATGATTCAAATATAATTCTAATATAATTTGAATTTTGCTCAAAAAATATATTTCGAATATAGCAAAATTCGAATTAATAATTCGAATATAATTAGAAGATGATTCAAATATAATTTGAATATGATTCGAATATAATACGAACATGATTCGAATATAATTTAAATTTTACTCAAAAACTATAATTCAAATATAGTGAAATTAGAATTAATAATTAGAATTTAATTGGAATTCGAATCTAAAAAATTACTAATTTTATTATTAAAATATTTGTTTTTATTTATTTTTATTAAATATTAACATTTTAATAAAATAATATTATTAATAATAAGAAATAATGGACTAAATTATAAAAATTAAAAATAAATAGGGGTCAATTTAAGGTAAAAATAGACTTTTCAGTGACTAAATTGAACAAAAAAACAAACCTGACAGACTTGGCATGTAATTTATCCTTTAAATAAAACCAGACGGATTGACTTAGTCAATCCGTTGATGACGTGGCAGGATGTTATTGGCCGAATTTTTTTTAACGGAATGGGGAAAAATGGGTAACGGCAAATTGTTTAAGGAAAAAAGTGGGCAAAATGAAGTTTAGGGGGCAAGTTGGGAAATCGAGTATACTTTAGGGGGGAAAAGTTGTATTAAGCCTATTTTTTATCATTAAACTTGTTAAGTAATCATATGTTAATTTCTTTAAGCAATTCTCATGAAATAAAGTTAGCATAAATGATTTGATTTGTCAATAATAAAAGTTGAATAATATAATTTGATGAAATTAGAACATTAAAACTTACACAACTGTTATACCTAAGAATACAAAACCTCTTTCTAACACCAAAATATGGGCAATACGCCACCCCTAAGATGACATGTCTAAATTGTAACATCTCTTGTCTGGCTCGAACTTCTACTTCTCATTCAAACAACATAAAAATTTCGGGTCTAACCAAATTAAAAAACATAGCGATACTTAAAAATGGTGGTATATTAAAATAAAGATAATTAAGCAAAACAACAAACAACATGCACCAATTAGCTACTGGAATTACATTTTATGATGAAGATATCGGTACTTGAGAATAGGGTATGATATCAATACTGAATTAAGGTGTTAATATCATTTTCACATTCAATGTTTTTAAAATCCTTTCGAATAATCATTGCGATACTTAAAAATGGTGGTATATTAAAATAAAGACTTAAATCTCAAATAAGTATCTAAAGTATATTATTATTTTTTATTTAGGTATCTAAAGTATTTTTTGGTCAAAGTATATTATTTGGTCAAATTAAGTATTTAAAATATATTTTTGGTCAAAATAGGTACCTAAAATATCTTTTTGATCAAAGTAGATACCTAAAGTATATTTTTTTTTGTCAAAATAGGTACCTAATGTATTTTTTAATTAATGTCACATGATAACTTTTCTTATCAATGTTTTTCGAGTTAATAACTCGATTCCCGGAGAAGGTGTCACTTTCCTGATTGCTTCCGACACTGCCCTTCCTCCTAGCAGTTCCGGACAGTATCTAGGACTAACGAACTCATCCACCGATGGTCTTTCCTCCAACAACCTTGTGGCCATTGAACTTGATACTTTTAAACAGGATTTTGATCCGGATGACAACCATATTGGTCTAAACATAATATAGGAGTGGGAGATGAGATGGATTGCAAATGTCCTAGATTACATATAAAACATAATATATTCAAGATAGGAGTGGGAGATGAGATGATTGTTATAGTGGAGCTTCGGTGACTGGGTTCGCAATGAGCGTTGGAGGGTGAGTTCGTCCAAGCTATTGTGGTTGATGTGATAGCGATGAATTGCTCGGTGAAGGAGGAAGAGCTAGGTGGACCTCTGTTGCGTGGTCCGACGAAGGCAGTGGTAATTTGGTGGAGGAAGAAATCTTTTATGTTTAATCAATAGTCACTATTAAGAGTGTTGACGTGGAAATACACATGGAATTAACTATAATTATTATAAGAGCCATGTCAGCTACCCGTTAAAAGTTAACGGGTTTAAACGGTAAAGCGACCAACTCTTTACACCCCGAAAACATTTGGGACTTTACTGATCATTTCTCAAATTTGGGGACTAACTTTGTACTTAGTATAAACATAGGTGACTTCTGCAGTAGTTTACCCTAGAAAAATAAATGTTTTTGCAACAGAATGGGGTGTCAAAAGGGGATCAACTTTACAATATAAATACCAAGAAACATATACCAGAAAATACCTCATGAGTTCATCACCTCATTAAACTTTTCTGTTTCATAAGTTATTATTACAAGAAAACCCAATCCAGACTGACCTCAAAAATGGAGAACCAACAACATGTTTCATCATCAGGCAAGTATAAGCTATTTGTAGCTGCAGTTTTCTTGCAAGTTGGGTATGCAGGGATGGACATCTTGGCTAAGGCCGCATTAAACCAGGGCATGAGCAATTACGCACTCGTCGTTTACCGCCACGCCATTGCCACCGTCGTCATGGCTCCGTTCGCAGCTTTTTTCGACAAGTACTTTTTTCGTCTTTTGATAAAAAAAAAACATTGATGCAAGACATTTTTTTTAACTGACATGAAAGTTGGTACCTTTTTGCTTGATAGGAAAGTGAGGCCTAAGATGACACTATCAATCTTCATCAAAATAATTCTGTTAGGCTTACTGGAGTAAGTATCCGAATTTCGAAATTACTGCATATTCTGTTTTTGGTATCATATGATAACCTCTAATGTTTACATTTGTACTTTGGCAGGCCAGTAATTGACCAAAACTTGTATTATCTTGGGATGAAATATACGACTGCAACGTTTGCAACCGCCATGTACAATATTCTTCCGGCCATTACTTTCGTCATCGCTTGGATTTTAAGGTAAAACAAGAAGAAAAAAAATCCGTAAATCAATGGTTTCGTTCATACAAGATGTGTAAACGTTTAATCATGTGGTTTTAGGCTTGAGGAGGTGAACTTCAGATCGATCCGTAGCCATGGAAAGGTTATAGGAACACTTGCGACGGTTGCAGGAGCGATGGTGATGACACTGATGAAAGGGCCTGTGCTCGAGTTGTTTTGGACGACAGGAAGAATCAACCATGAAGCAGCGGAAAAAAACGGGACGGATCTCCACGATTCGATCAAAGGTGGTGTGATGATCACAATTGGATGCTTCAGCTATGCTTGTTTCGTGATTCTCCAAGTAAGAAACACATATATAGAAAATTCTGCAGTCATATTTGTTCATCAGTTTGTTTACTTATGATACAAGTAATGTGTGTTTTTTTTCATAGGCAATCACTCTGGAAACATATCCTGCAGACCTTTCTCTTACAGTTTGGATATGTCTGGTGGGCACTCTTGAAGGTACCATTGCAGCTTTGGTAATGGAAAAGCAAAATGTTGCCATTTGGGCTATTAAATGGGACACCAAGTTGCTCACTGCTGCATACAGTGTAAGACTAGTTTCGGATCGTTCACCACGACCCGAACCAGTAACTTAGTCCGATAAGTTCTTGCAATTTCAGACCGGAGCAACAACTCGAATATTGATCATTTATCTATATCCGCAGGGTATTGTATGTTCAGGACTTAGTTATTACATCCAAGGGATGATAATGAAACAGAGAGGTCCAGTGTTTGTGACAGCTTTTAGTCCCCTATGCATGGTTATTGTAGCCATCATGTCCTCATTCATTCTGGCTGAACAAATGTTTCTTGGAAGGTAATCTCTAAAATCTAAATTCATATCAAACTGTCACGACCCTCGGCAAGTACTCTCATTTCCCCGCATCGCATCATGTCAACGACATCTTCATAAGTCGGTACTGTCACGACACAAGTACTATTTGGTCTCGGTGGACACCTAAAGAAACCAATACCGACTTATGGGCACGATGTCGTAAGACGTAGGGCGAGGAAATGATAGTACCCAATCGGCCTGTGAGTCGGGACACATTGTAAAAAGAAAAAAGAACAGATGACAAAATGTTGTACAGGGTGATTGGAGCAACCATTATAATTGGAGGTCTATATCTGGTGCTGTGGGGTAAAAGCAAGGATTACAAGTCGCCGCCGTCGCCATTAATCGACGGGCAAACGATAGAAGCAGTCGATAACAAGGACGAGGACATGTTTGATGTGTAATCACTAATTTTGTCCGGGGTGTTAAACCCGTTTTCTTTTCCTTTTTTTAAATAATGGGCTTTATATATCGTGATTAGAAATAAGAAAGAGGAAAAAAAATTAATTAATTACTAACCTTATTATCTATTCTTGTCATTAACTTTATTACCATCTATTATTATTATTACTATTATTTCTACCTACTTATTAATACTATCATTATATTATTACCATTTGTCATTACCATTATTATCACCTACTATTACTAGTATTATATTATATTATATTATGTTATTATCATCACTATTTTTATATATTATTATTATCGTAACTATCTAGTTATTATTGCTATCATTCAGTATGCTATTACCATTATATTATATTATTATCTATTATCATCCTTTTATTATTATTATTGTATTTAGTATTATCTTATTATTATTATATTTATTATATTTATTATTATCATTAAACTTAAAAATCTGAAAACAAAATATTAAATAAATAAAGACCCAATTAAATAAATAAAGTCCAGAATGTTTATTTATTTACAGTCCATTTTACATTATCAAAACCCAAAAATAATATACAAGGCATGTTTGGGCCCAAATAATTAATGGCCATAATCTGAGAAAGAACCCTAACCCCCTCTTTGTGATCAGCCGCCACAAGCCACAACCGTCGGATCTGGCACGAGATCAACGGCCCAGATCGACCAAAGACGGAGAAACCCTAGAGGCCCTCTACTGTAGCCCTAGCGCCGCACTAGATCCACCGTCAGATCTGGATCGAGATCAACGGCCAGGATCGAAGCTCGGAAGCTTCCAGAGCCCCACGCGCGGCTCCCCAGTTCATTCATGCGCGTCGCTTTAGCTCTCCACGCGCGCGTGCGGTACACCGACGACCTCTTCGAGTTCCCCGAGCACGTCCGAATCCCATCAACGGCATGCAACCGGCCACGTCTTTCCGAGTTCCTCGAGCCCTCTGGTCCCCCCCTCCTCACGGGCAGTGCATGCAGACAACAGACCACAACCGAAATGTCAGGAAGAACGCAACCAAACAAAATGCAAAATACAAAGGCAACCAAAACAGAATCACAGAGCGGCAAACGGAAATTGCAGACAAATCGTACAAATCAACAGCAATTACCAGCAGAATTTCCAGCATTTTATGTATTTAGAAAAAAACGAAAAATGGAATTTCCGGGCTATATAAACCCGAATTGAGAGAAATGTAAAGAGGATTTTCTTAGAGAGAAAAAGAGATTCGAAAAAATATTCAGAGAGAGAGAAAGAGATTGTAATCGAAATTTCATATCAATACAAGCAAGTTCACAGAGGTATTTCATTAAGCTTTTCGAATCATAAATAAAACACAGAAAAAGGAAAGTTTTTTACTATTGTTTCGGGCCTTCTCCTCCTCGCCCTTCGATCTTCTTCACTGGCGATAAGCCATCAGGCCCCTTTCGGGGCCATGCACGGTGAGCCGGTGAAAGGAAATCGTTGGTAAAAAGGTTTTTGTTTTTTTGGGGTTTCGATCGAAAGAAAAAGGGGAGAAAGTAGGGTTTTGAGGTTCGGTTTTCACCAAAATAAAGGGGTTTTAAGCTTTTTTGGGTACGGAAGAGAATCGGAAAAGAGTTTCTTTGGGTTTCTGGCACCGGCAACGGCGACCGGAGAGGGTGACGGCTAGGTTTTTGGGCGAGAAGAGAAGGGCTCTTGGGTTCCCAGTTTAGGGTTAACAAATGGGCGAAAGGGAGGAAATTGTTTTAAGGAACCATTTTATAGCGTTTTTGAGTTTTTAAAAAGGTTTAATCGCCCTTTAAGCCCCTCCGCGTCACTTTAATTGCGCGGGGAGGGCTTTCGCGTTTTCAAATCCCGTCCCAGGCCCCTCCATTGTTTTGGTTTTTTTCAATCTCGTCCCGATCTCGTTATGTTAAATTTCGAATGGGAAAATCGCTTTTTAGGTCCTTGCTGGTTTCCGTTTCTTTTCAATTGAGTCCCCATTTTGCACTAAATCAGCTTTTTAAATGGGAAATTTATAGTTTTGATCCCTGACTTGGTGCATTTTATTTTTCCTGCCTTGCATTTTATTTTAGTTACATTGTATGATGCATTTGCCTTTTTGTTGATATCGAATATTATTTTGCATTTTGGTTATAGTTTTAATGTGCAATGCATGATTTAATTGCTTTTATGCCATTCGAATATGTGTTTCATGGCATGCATTTTAATTGTCATTGCATGTGACATTTAGCATTTTAATTTGTATGTTAATTAATTTTAATTCTAAAACGGAGATACTTATTAATTCGCGTATTCGGGTCGACTAGCCTAGCTTATTGGATGTCCCCCGAATATTCGGATTAATTCGAATCGTCTAAAGGTAAACCCGTAATTAAAACGGACAAGACCATAACATCATCCTTTAATTGCTTGCATCATGCATAAAGGTGACGTACGAGATCCGAACTCTAAACTAACACGGCAGTCAGTCTTATATGACGTCGGTTTAGTCTTTGGTCCGGTGTACCGTCATCCTTTTTAATTAAACGTTTAATTAATTCGATACCACCAATTTGCAAAGCTCGTATAATTAAAGTGATTTTCAATTAAGAACCACTAATTAAAGTCTTTTTAAATTCAGATAATTTCCATCAATTAAAGGCAACAATTGTTTTGGTACCGATTTCCAGGCGTGATGGGGGTGCTAACCCTTCCCCACACGTAACCAACTCCCGAACCCTTTCAAAAGAATCTCTGGTTTTGTTTTTTACGGTGTCTGGCCTACCATAGTGGCCGGTGGCGACTCCAACCGAGAAAAAAAGAATTTTTAAAAGGGATTTTTCCGAACCGAATTAATTTTTAAATTCCCCCTTTTTTTAAATCAAATTGAATATTTTCCAAAAGTAGCGGGACAAGAAAAAACCCCGTTACAGTTTTGGCGACTCTGCTGGGGAGAAATTTTGTTTTTCAAAACAAAAAGAGAGTTAGGCCAAGAAAATAATTGTTGCCTTTAATGATGGAAATTTTTGAAATTTAATTTGAATTTAGCGAGATGGTTCTTCTTTGAAAATAAGACTTTAATTTCAAAGGAATCACCGACATGTGTTGCATCACGCATTAGGCTCTATGCCCGAGCTTCGTCCCTTAAGTGGGAGTGAAACGCCCATACCCACGTGAGTCTCCCTCCACGGGTCGGTAATTCACTTCCGGTATCCACGCCTTTGACATGTGAGCAGCCCTCCACGTCACTAGGTTGTGCTTTCCCCCGAATCGAAACCAATTCGCAAGCTTGTAATGGGCCAGAATTGGGGCTTTTGTCACCTTAGTAGGTGATAAGATAGGTTCGGGTACCCTTGTTAGAACCGAACCACATGAGTGAGAATTTAAGAAGCCTAACCCAGTTAGAGCCATGCGGATAACCGTAGAATTAGAATTCATGCTATTAGGTCTTGCATCGTTAATTTGATTTGATGTGTTTCCTTATGATTTGTTTCATTCAAGTATTCATTATTGTTGATACTAACCCAATTGCCTTCTTGTCTTGTTTTGCTTATTTTTGCATATTCATCGCATTTTCATACGAAGTGTTGATTCGAGAACAGTCTAAAGTTGAAAACTTTCACAATGGGAGAAAGAGTCCATAGCAACGGAGTTTTCGGGACCCTAATTTGAAGGAAAGAGACGAGGAAAAAAGAAAAATCGTAACATGTGTATCTATTTTCTTACCTCATTGTAACAAGATTTGATCTCCGTTATGGAAAGTTGTTTAATGAGGATGTTCGTCGAATCAACATTTCATTGGATTCGACTTTGTGTTTTTTAATTTGTTGCCTTCAATCATTTGTTTCTGTTTTGCATTCGACATATCATGCATTACATCATTAATTCATGAGATTAATTGTTCGGGGTCATGGCAGCATTCGTGACTATCGAAGATTCCACACCCCCACTTTACTCGCCACCAAAGGAGGCAAATGGAGGAAAGTTTTGCTAAGTTAGAAGCCGATTTGAGAATGGTCTGAATGGGGCACATGACGCCCATGAGTTATTTTGTGAGTACCATCAGACTGTGGGGCACGAGATTTAGAGTTGTCCCGAATTCAAGCAGTTGATCCAGGATTTGATGGACAATAAGGAGGTTGAGTTCCTCGAAGAAGTTTGAAGGGTGGAATGGATGGTCAGCTCAGCAGTGTTTAAGAGCTTTAGTGTATCCAAGACCGCTTGTCTTTATTTCATTGCATTTTAATCTTTTCTTTGAAGTGATGTGTGAAATCAACCTTTGCTACCCTTTGCCCGAATGTAGCAAATTTTTTTTTGGAAGGGCCTCAGACTGCATGATTTTAAAATTCAATGAAAGGATGCATTATGTTTCAATCGCCTTTTCATTTTTTGTATATATTTGTCTATTGAGTCCTCGTATATCAATTGCACAAGGGACATTGACTTTGACCCCAAAGGTTGACTTCGAGCCGCCTTTGTCTAGTGGAAATCGAAAGCTTTGAAGATGATGAGTATGTGGCTTACACTCCGAGTTAATTTGGTCACCTAATCAAACACACATGGAATTATGACCTTCGGAAGAATAACCGGAAGTCTTTCGTGCTAAAAAAAATCGAGAATACTAAGCCTAACAATGTTCGAAGCCTGGTAATAGGCATTTTCGGATACAAATGTGGAATTTTTGGGGCACTCCGCTGTAGCAAAAGACCAATAAGGTTGCTATGCACCATCCACTTTAGCTACATGAGTGATGGTAAAATCGTGACAATACCGAGTAACTCGGGGTATCGTTGTATGCTCCATCTTTATTCTCGAGCCAAAGGAATGTGATGAGTTGACTTCCCCACAATTATAAAGAATTGATAAAGGTGAAGCCTATTGAAGATAAATCTAATTTTTTGGGCACTCCGCTGTAGCAAAAAACCAATAAGGTTGCTATGCACCATCCACTTTAGCTACATGAGTGATGATAATATTCTCAAATCGTGACAATGCCGAGTAACTCGGGGTATCGTTGTATGCTCCATCTTTATTCTCGAGCCAAAGGAATGTGATGAGTTGACTTCCCCGCAATTATAAAGAATTGATAAAGGCGAAGCCTATTAAAGATAAATCTAATTGATTAAAAAGCCGAAATAACTTGGAGAGTATGTCATATTTTCAGACATCAGCTCAGCCTTCGAGGTCTCCTAGACACATGATGCTTGAGGCAACCATTGGTAAGCCATAACAGTGTCATTCGTGCGCTTAATATTCAGGGTATTTAATCCAGCTTGATATACCCATGATTTGAAAGAGAAAATTTTGTTTTAAAAAATGCATCTCATGTTGAGATTAGAAGATGCAATCTGAATCTTTTTTGAACACAAAAATATTCCCATTGCTTTGGGGATAAAGTTTAGAATGCAATGTCATGAATACAAATGACAGCTTGTCAGTGACTATGGTGAGGATTGTAACAAGTTCCTACATGCTATAGTTCAGGGACTTGAAGAAAATTTTTGTCAATTACTTCAGAAGATGAGAAGTGGACCTTATTGAACTTAGGAGAAAAGTTCAGGAACTTGGGGGCATGTGCTTCCCCTATTGTTGAGAGAAGAGAAGAAGTCGTCATGTTGAGTTAAGACGAAGAGAATAATTTAGCACCCAGTTTAAGGAGGGGGCAATGTTTTGAGAACAAGCACTACGAAAAGTGTTATAACCAGTCTGACCAGTGGAAGTCAGTAGTCGTCTTCGAGAAAAGACCCAAAGATGGAGATTTGGCGAAGATGAGAAAGCCAGAAGAGATTAAGAAGAAGAAGAAGGTCAAGATGGACCAGTCCCAAGAGTGAAGGCATTTGAGCACTTCAGAAAATGAACTCCAGAAAAAGTTCAGGGACTTGGGGGCACATGCTTCCCCTATTGTTGAAAGAAGAGAATAAATCGTCGCATCGGGTAAAGACGAAGAGAATAGTTGAGCACCCATGGGGCAATGCTTTGAGAACGTGCACTACGAGAAGTGCTATATTTAGTCTGACCAGTAGAAGTCAGCAGTCGTCTTTTGAGAAGAGACCAAAAGATTGATATCTGGCAAAGATGAGAAAGCCCGAAGAAATTGAAGAAAAAAAAAGAAGAAAAGAAGAAGAAGGTCGAGATTGACCAATCTGAAAAGTGGAGGCATTCGAGCATTTTGATGCCATAATTCATACATCATTTGTAGTTAGACATCCCTAGGATTAGGGGGCATGCTAACTCACATCATCATATCATTTTTACCTACTTTCGACAGGTATTTTAAAGCTTTCCCCGTAAAAGGAAACTCGCCTATCTATTCGGGCTTTTGGAGAATGGAATCCGCCTATCCGTTCGGGCTTTTGGAGAATGGAACTGGCCTATCTATTCAGGCTCTTGGAGAATAGAACCCGCCTATCCGATCAGGCCCTTGGAGAATGGAACCCGCCTATCCGATCAGGCTCTTAGAGAATGAAACCGGCCTATCTATTCAGGCTCTTGGAGAATAGAACCCACCTATCCGATCAGGCCCTTAGAGAATGAAACCCGCCTATCCGATCAGGCTCTTAGAGAATGAAACCGGCCTATCTATTCAGGCTCTTGGAGAATAGAACCTGCCTATCCGATCAGGCCCTTGGAGAATGGAACCCGCCTATCCGATCAGGCTCTTAGAGAATGAAACTGGCCTATCTATTCAGGCTCTTGGAGAATAGAACCCGCCTATCTGATCAGGCCCTTGGAGAATGGAACCCGCCTATCCGATCAGGCTCTTAGAGAATGAAACCGGCTTATCTATTCAAGCTCTTGGAGAATGGAACCCGCCTATCCGATCAGGCTTTTAGAGAATGGAACCAGCCTATCTATTCAGGCTCTTGGAGAATAGAACCAGCCTATCTATTCAGGCTCTCGGAGAATAGAACCGGCCTATCCGTTCAGGCTCTTGGAGAATGGAACCCGCCTATCCGTTCAGGCTCTTGGAGAATGGAACCTGCCTATCTGTTCGGGCTTTCGGAGAATAGAATCTGCCTATCCGTTCGGGCTTTCGGAGAATGGAATCTGCCTATCTGTTCGGGCTTTCGGAGAATAGAACCCGCCTATCCGTTCGGGCACTTGGAGAATGGAGCTTCTGCTAATTATCTGTTTGATCGGACCTCGAAGGGTTGAAGAGTGTTGAAATGAGAAAAACAGCTTCAGGCCTCCGCGACCGTTGCATTTTCCCGTACCGACTTCCGAACCGCCAGTAGTTCAAGTGCATGGTGACTCGGAATCCAAACAGGGAAGTCAGACAAAATTTGTGCTTATGGTCTTTGCTTTATCCTTGTGCTACAAGTATAAGCAAATGGGGGCAACTGTAATCACTAATTTTGTCCGGGGTGATAAACCCGTTTTCTTTTTCTTTTTTTTTAAATAATGGGCTTTATATATCGTGGTTAGAAATAAGAAAGAGGAAAAAAGATTAATTAATTACTAACCTTATTATCTATTCTTCTCATTAACTTTATTACCATCTATTATTATTATTACTATTATTTCTACCTACTTATTAATACTATCATTATATTATTACCATTTGTCATTACCATTATTATCACCTACTATTACTAGTATTATATTATATTATGTTATTATCATCACTATTTTTATATATTATTATTATCGTAACTATCTAGTTATTATTGCTATCATTCAGTATGCTATTACCATTATATTATATTATTATCTATTATCATCCTTTTATTATTATTATTGTATTTAGTATTATCTTATTATTATTATTATTATTATATTTATTATATTTATTATTATCATTAAACTTGAAAATCTGAAAACAAAATATTAAATAAATAAAGACCCAATTAAATAAATAAAGTCCAGAATGTTTATTTATTTACAGTCCATTTTACATTATCAAAACCCAAAAATAATATACAAGGCCTGTTTGGGCCCAAATAATTAATGGCCCTAATCTGAGAAAGAACCCTAACCCTCTCTTTATGATGCAGCCGCCACAAGCCACAACCGTCGGATCTGGCACGAGATCAACGGCCCAGATCGACCAAAGACGGAGAAACCCTAGAGGCCCTCTACTGTAGCCCTAGCGCCGCACCAGATCCACCGTCAGATCTAAATCGAGATCAATGGCCAGGATCGAAGCTCGGAAGCTTCCAGAGCCCCACGTGCCGCACGCGCGGCTCCCCAGTTCATTCACGCGCGTCGTTTCAGCTCTCCACGCGCGCGTGCGGTACACCGACGGCCTCTTCGAGTTCCCCGAGCACGTCCGAATCCCATCAACGGCATGCAACCGGCCACGTCTTTCCGAGTTCCTCGAGCCCTCTGGTCCCCCCTCCTCACGGGCAGTGCATGCAGACAACAGACCACAACCGAAATGTCAGGAAGAACGCAACCAAACAAAATGCAAAATACAGAGGCAACCAAAACAGTATCACAGAGTGGCAAACAGAAATTGCAGACAAATCGTACAAATCAACAGCAATTACCAGCAGAATTTCCAGCATTTTATGTATTTAGAAAAAAACGAAAAAATGGAATTTCCGGGCTATATAAACCCGAATTGAGAGAAATGTAAAGAGGATTTTCTTAGAGAGAAAAAGAGATTCGAAAAAATATTCAGAGAGAGGGAAAGAGATTGTAATCGAAATTTCATATCAATACAAGCAAGTTCACAGAGGTATTTCATTAAGCTTTTCGAATCATAAATAAAACACAGAAAAGGGAAAGTTTTTTACCATTGTTTCGGGCCTTCTCCTCCTCGCCCTTCGATCTTCTTCACTGGCGATAAGCCATCAGGCCCCTTTCGGGGCCATGCACGGTGAGCCGGTGAAAGAAAATCGTTGGTAAAAAGGTTTTTGTTTTTTTGGGTTTCGATCGAAAGAAAAAGGGGAGAAAGTAGGGTTTTGAGGTTCGGTTTTCACCAAAATAAAGGGGTTTTAAGCTTTTTTGGGTACGGAAGAGAATCGGAAAAGAGTTTCTTTGGGTTTCTGGCGCCGGCAACGGCGACCGGAGAGGGTGACGGCTAGGTTTTTGGGCGAGAAGAGAAGGGCTCTCGGGTTCCCGGTTTAAGGTTAACAGATGGGCGAAAGGGAGGAAATTGTTTTAAGGAACCATTTTATAGCGTTTTTGAGTTTTTAAAAAGGTTTAATCGCCCTTTAAGCCCCTCCGCGTCACTTTAATTGAGCGGGGAGGGCTTCCGCGTTTTCAAATCCCGTCCCAGGCCCCTCCATTGTTTTGGTTTTTTTCAATCTCGTCCCGATCTCGTTATGTTAAATTTCGAATGGGAAAATCGCTTTTTAGGTCCTTGCTGGTTTTCGTATCTTTTCAATTGAGTCCCCATTTTGCACTAAATCAGCTTTTTAAATGGGAAATTTATAGTTTTGATCCCTGACTTGGTGCATTTTATTTTTCCTGCCTTGCATTTTATTTTAGTTACATTGTATGATGCATTTGTCTTTTTGTTGATATCGAATATTATTTTGCATTTTGGTTATAGTTTTAATGTGCAATGCATGATTTAATTGCTTTTATTCCATTCGAATATGTGTTTCATGGCATGCATTTTAATTGTCATTGCACGTGACATTTAGCATTTTAATTTGTATGTTAATTAATTTTAATTCTAAATCGGAGATTGTAAAACCTATGTTTGATTTTGATATAACTAGATCTTTAAGGATCAAATTGAAGAACTTAAAATTGTTTGTACAAATCCCTTAATAAGTTTTTGAAACCCCAAAGACTTTAAACTGATTTATTAGAACTCAAACTCAAATATTTTCTAAGTGTTCCAAGGCAAAAATATTGAAAAACGTCAACCAGTATCGATACCCATCAAGGAGTATCGATACCGTTTTAGCAAAGTTTGCCACTGTCGGAACAAGTATCGATACGACAAACCCTAGTATCGAAACACCATAAAATCAGTATCGATACGGATAAACCAGTATCGATACCATTTTATAATTATTAATTTCAAAGTCGGTTTAAAAATATAACCGTTGAGATTTTTAAACGGTCACTAAACCAGTATCGATACCCCTAAACCTAGTATCGATACCACTTTTGACAGTGAGCTATGTCGAGAAAAAGGTATCGATACAGCCTGTGCTGTTTCGATACCCAGTACCGATACGCCAAGAATGCGTATCGATACCCCTTTATTATTTGTACACAACGGCTATTTTCTTGTGAGACAGGTATCGATACCCCACTATAGAGTACCGATACTCATAGCTGGAAAAGTGCAAGAAAGTGGAGAAAAAGCTTTCCAACGGCTATAATCTTAAAGTCAACACTCACAACGGTTGGAAATCATCAAGAGGCTATAAAAAGACCCCAAGAAGCTCCAGCAACATATGATTGAACCTCAAGAAGATATAAAAACATCAAATCCAAGCATTTGTGCAAAAATCCTACTTTGTCTAGAAACCCCAATTGTATCCTTCATTTCTATTTTGTTCAATTGGGTTGAGTGCTTGATATTGGGCTATCATTTGTATTGAGAGATACCTTATTAGCCACCAAATTTCTTTGTTCTTTTGTGTGAGGATTGGGTTAATTTTTGGGTAGAAAAATTAACCGAAATTGTAAAGGTTGCCTCCTTGTCCTGGAAAAAGGGGACGAACAATTTAGTGGAAATTGTTGGAAATCCTTGGTGAGACTAAGGTAGTGGATGTAGAGTTCGGTTGGTGAACTTGAACCACTCTAAATTCCCGTGTCAATATTTTTAAGTTGCAATTTCCGTTACAACATCGTTAAAATTCCAATTCACCCCCCCTCTTGGTTATTATCATTCGTGTGATCCACTCAACAATTGGTATCAGAGCTTAACTCTTTGAGGATTAACAACCGCAAGAGGAGATCCTTGGAAGAAGTGTGATCATCATCAAAATATCAAGAGATGGCATCAACCTCCGCTCCCGGCATGTACGACTCACAATCCACCACAAAGCCTCCTTTCTTCAATGGTGAGAACTACTCATTTTGGAAGAATAAAATGCGTCTATTTATTAAATCAAGTGACTACCTTGTGTGGGATGTCATTGAGGATGGACCATATATCCCATTGAAGCAAGATGTTGATGGCAAGATGGTGCTTAAAAGAAGAACGGAAATGAGTGAAGAGGAGAGGAAAAAGATCCAAGTAAATGATAAAGCTCTTCACATGCTATTTTGTGCTTTCGGTCCGGACATCTACTCAAAGGTCTCATCAATTGAAAGTGCCAAAGAAGTGTGGGACACTCTTGAAACCACCTATGAAGGCACCAACGATGTCAAAGAAACTAAGATTGGAAATTTCAAAATGGAATTCGATGAGACGGTGTCAAAGATGTTTGATCGATTCTCCACAATTGTAAATGGTCTAAAGGGCTATGGAGAAGTTATACCGGAAGACAAACTTGTCCGAAAGCTACTCTATTCACTTCCCGAATCTTGGGATGGGAAGAGAACCGCAATCATCGAAGCAAAGAATTTAAAAACTCTAAAGCTTGATGAACTTGTAGGCTCTCTCCTTACTCACGAAATCATGAAGCAAGGAAGAGAAGATGAAAGAAAGAAAGAAGAAAAAAGAATGGAGAAGCTTGAAGGGGAGAAAAAGAAGAAAATGGGAATAGCTCTCAAGGCTAAAACTTCCCAACTTGATGAAAGTTCATCTAGTGATGAGGATGAGCTTGAAGAATTGGCTATGATAGCCAAACGATTCTCACGCCTTATGAGGTCCAACCGAGGAAGAAAAATCCAAAGGAAAATGGACTTTAAAAACAAGAACAAAGAAGAAGGAAGGGATCCAATCACTTGCTTCGAGTGCGGACAACCCGGCCACATACGTTCGGAGTGCCCTCAACTCAAGAAGAAGGGCTTTGAGAAGAAGAAAAAGCTCAAAGCCAAGCTTGCTACTTGGAGTGATGAGGAGTCATCGGAGGATGACGAACAAGAAGTGGCGAACCTCTGCCTCATGGCACTTGAGGAAGATTCCTCCTTGGTAACCTCTAACTCATCTACTTTAGATTTTTCATATGAAGAATTAAATGATGCTTATGATGAGTTACAAGAGGTATATGATGAATTAGTTGAGAAGTATAGGGAGTCGGTCATTAGAAATAGAAAAATTATTATAGAATTAAAAGAGAAAAATGACTCACTTACTCAAACTAATTCTAAAATTGAGAAAAAGATATTAGGATTAGAAGATGAACTTAAATTCTTTCAAAAAGAAAACATTGATCTTAATAATCTTTTATCTCAAAATAATTGTGAACACCAAAAGGTGTTAAGTGAGCTAAATGAGCTCAAAAAGTCTTTAAAAATTAATGGTAGTGTTAAACATGACATAGGAGAATCCTCTAGAACACACCAATATAAGAAAAAGACTAACTACTACAAACAAAATAACTATCCTAGACATAGTAAAGTTAAAAGAATTAGAAATGTATGGGTTCCTAAGGAACTTGTTAAATCTAATGATATTATTGCTATGTCACCTTGGATTCCTAAGGGAACCAAAGTTTTAGGAACTAACACACATGGACCCAAAATGATTTGGGTACCAAAAACAAAAGTTTAAATATCTTTGTTTGTAGGGGGAGCATTGCTACAAGGCCAAAGCACAAAGTCAAAACTCATGGTACCTTGATAGTGGATGCTCGAGACACATGACCGGAGACAAGAGTCGACTCATGGATCTAAAGCCAAAAAGTGGAGGAGTAGTAACATTTGGTGACAACTCCAAAGGCCACATTGAAGGTATTGGCTCCATTGGTAATCACTCTACTACTTTCATTGAAAATGTTTTATATGTCAATGGTCTTAAACATAATTTATTGAGCATAAGTCAACTATGTGATAAAGGTTTTAATGTTATATTTGATAAAACCGGTTGTAAAATTGTAGACATTAAAACTAATAATATTATGCTCATAGGTCATCGCATAGGGAATATATACATGGTGCATCTAGATGACATACATACATCTCATGCATGCTTAGTTGCTCAAAACGAAAATGATGCATGGTTATGGCATAGGAAGCTAGGACATGCTAGCACAAGTGTTTTAGAAAAACTAGTCTCTCTAAACCTAGTTAAAGGTTTACCCAAGATAAAATTTTCAAACGATAAAATTTGTGATGCATGCTCAAAGGGTAAACAACATAGATCTTCCTTTAAATCCATTAATGATATTTCTACTAGTAGATGTTTACAACTAATCCATATGGATTTATTTGGGCCAATTAGGACTATGAGCTTGGGTGGAAAATTATATGCTTTTGTATTAGTTGATGATTTTTCTAGATTCACTTGGGTTTTCTTTTTAAGTACTAAGGATGAGGCTTTGGAAAAATTCATCACATTTTCAAAATTAATTCAAAATGATCTTGAACTTAAAATTTCACATATTAGAAGTGATCATGGAACCGAATTTCAAAATTTAGGATTTGAAGATTTTTCAAATGAAAATGGTATTAGCCATAATTTTTCAGCTCCTCGAACTCCTCAACAAAATGGGGTAGTTGAAAGGAAAAATAGAACTTTACAAGAAATGGCTAGAACTATGCTTTGCGAAAATAATTTACCAAAATATTTTTGGGCGGAAGCAACAAACACGGCTTGTTATATTATAAATCGTGTAACCATTAGGCCGATTTTAAAGAAAACACCTTATGAGATTTTAAAATCTAAAAAGCCTAATATTAGCTACTTCCACCCTTTTGGATGTAAATGCTTTGTTTTAAATAATGGAAAAGATAATTTAGGTAAATTTGATGCAAAAAGTGATGAAGCTATTTTTATAGGTTACTCTTTAACCTCTAAAGCCTATCGAGTATTTAACAAAAGAACTTTAGTTGTAGAAGAATCTATTCATGTTGTATTCGATGATAATCCCCTTCCTAGGAAGGATTCTTGTGATGATGATAATGTAGGAATCATAAATACCTTTGATGGAGGTCAAACTTCAAAGAAGGATGAGATTCAACCAAAAGAAGAAGACACACAAGATCCACCTCTTGAAGCCTTGAAGGACTTGGCTATTGAGGAAAAGGAAGTTAGCTATCCAAGGGAGTTGAACTATGTCAAAGATGGTGAAATCTTGGGTGATCCATCCAAGGGGGTAACCACTCGTTCTTCTCTTAGATTAATGAATCATATTGCATTTATCTCATGCATAGAGCCTAAAAATATCAAAGAAGCATTGAAAGATGATTTTTGGATTATGGCTATGCAAGAAGAGTTAAATCAATTTGAGAGAAGTAATGTTTGGACATTAGTTGATAGGCCTAGTAATCAATCTACAATAGGAACTAAATGGGTATTTAGGAACAAACTAGATGAGAGTAGTAACATTGTGAGAAATAAAGCTAGACTTGTAGCACAAGGTTACACTCAAGAGGAGGGAATAGATTTTGATGAAACCTATGCACCCGTAGCTAGAATGGAAGCCATTAGGATGTTGCTTGCATATGCATGTTATCATAATTTCAAGCTTTTTCAAATGGACGTTAAAAGCGCATTTTTAAATGGTTTTATAAATGAAGAAGTGTATGTAGAACAACCACCGGGTTTTGAAGACTCAAAATTTCCAAATCATGTTTTCAAACTTACAAAAGCACTTTATGGTTTAAAACAAGCTCCTAGAGCTTGGTATGAAAGGCTTTCAAATTTTTTGATTGAAAAAGGATTTGAAAAAGGTAAGGTGGACACTACACTCTTTATAAAAATGTATAAAAATGACATTTTAGTAGTTCAAATTTATGTTGATGATATTATATTTGGATCTACTAATGAATGTTATTGTCAAGAGTTTGCTAAGTTAATGCAAGGTGAATTTGAGATGAGCATGATGGGGGAGCTCTCATTCTTTTTGGGACTCCAAATCAAACAAATGAAGGATGGCACCTTCATAAATCAAGCAAAATACATAAAGGATATGCTCAACAAGTTTGGCTTGGAGAACACAAAGCCTCAAGCCACTCCTATGAGCTCATCTACAAAGCTTGACAAAGATGAAAGAGGTAAGTGTGTTGACTCTAAGCTTTATCGCTCTATGATTGGATCTTTGCTTTACCTTACCGCAAGTAGACCGGATATACTGTTTAGTGTTTGCTTGTGTGCTAGGTTTCAAGCTAGTCCTAAAGAGTCTCACCTTATAGCCGTTAAGAGAATCTTTAGATACCTTAGAGACACTCCTTGTTTAGGCCTTTGGTATCCTAGAGTCTCAACCTTCAACCTTCATGCTTACTCGGATGCGGATTATGGGGGTTGCAAAATCGATAGGAAAAGTACTTCGGGAACTTGTCAATTCTTAGGTAGTATGCTCATATCTTGGTTCTCTAAGAAACAAAATAGTGTAGCCTTATCTACCACAGAAGCCGAGTACATATCCTTAGGGAGTTGTTGTGCTCAAGTCCTTTGGATGAAGCAACAACTCTTAGATTATGGTGTAAAAATAGAAACCATACCCCTTAAATGTGATAATACAAGTGCAATATGTTTAACGAAAAATCCCATCCAACACTCTAGAACCAAACATATAGAAATAAGGCATCATTTCATTAGAGATCATGTCCTTAAGAAAGATGTGACTATAGAGTATGTAGACACCTTAAATCAATTAGCGGACATTTTCACAAAACCATTAGATAAAGAGCGTTTTTGGTCCCTTAGGAGAGAGTTGGGTCTAACTAGCCTATCTTGACCCTTAGGACCTCCTTTTAAAATTAAATGTGCTTGATTTTGTGAAATTACCATGTTTATGTGTTTAGTCTCCCAATTTCTTCCATGCATATAGTTAGGGGGAGTATGTTTCTGTTAAAATATGCTTAGATCTGTTCATTCATCATTTGCATACTTTTAAGAGATGTTAAATTCATGTCTTTGGTTATTTTTAACCAAATAGGCAAAATTCTGGGCATAAGGTATCGATACTTCCCAATGGGTATCGATACTTGTTCTTCATTTCAATTTCCCAGAATTTCTCATCGCTTCACGCGTATCGATACCGCCTCACGCGTATCGATACCCTCTTCCAACGGTCAGAATTGAGAAAAAGACAATTCTATCCCTGTATCGATACCATCTAATGAGTATCGATACCTCCTTCAACGGTCAAATTTGTGGAAAGACAATTCTATCCCCGTATCGATACCCACTAAGGAGTATCGATACTCTTTCGCGCTGATGGCATTAAATAGGCTTTTAATGAGATCTAATTTTACCAAAATTAAAACTCTTTAATATCCTATTAACCCTAAACGTTTTTGGCTATATAAAGGTCTCTTCTCCTTCATATTCTTCACCAAAAATCAAAAGAAACCATTGAATCAAAGCCTTTTGCTCTCTCTCAAAATTCTCTCTTCAAAGTTTCTATTATGGCACCAAAAGAGCATTCAAGGAAACGTCAAAGAGTTCTTCTTGCCGGAGACTCTTCAACTCCCGGATCGGTTGCTCGTCCGGATTATGCTACTATCTACAACCAATCCTTTGAAGATTCCGAGGGCCTTCCTTATTTCCGCCAATTTGAAAATTACAAAATTCGTGCAGAGAGGATCGTATCCATCCCCTTCCTCGACTCCGAGCGCTTCAAGTTTGAATATCTTCCGCTTCTTCGTCTTTGGAATTTCATGCATTTTCTCACTATTCCGGGTATTTATTATCGGCTTTTGGTTTTGATTTTCTTCTCTAATGCTAAATGCATTTATCGTAATGGAGAAATCGTTGCCATTCGATCTTATCTTATGGGGAAACAAATAGTTCTTGATGTCAAGTCTATTTGTGAGGTTTTTAAATTGGAGGATGAAGGTGAAGATAATGAGAATGCCTTAGGGCATGTTCTTAGCGGTTCCGTAACCGTCCTCAATGCTCATGATCGAATCCTACATTTGATGGTATCATGGTGGCTTCGTCCCTCCGGAGGCAAATATTCCACCATCCGTCTATTGGATGATTTTTGGATTCGAAGTTTCCGTCAACGAAAACGCCCAAATCTTGCTCGCATCATGTTCAATGAGATTGCTTATCATGTTCAACAACGTGAAACTCCTCTCATCACATCCTTTATCTATGGTACGGCCTTAAGCTATTACTTTGTTCAAAAGGATATTGATTGTTCGTTTGATCTTGCTTCTACTCTTACCGATCCTATCGACGAACATTCTCTTGCTCGAAGCAAATTTCATTATTTTAATGGAAATTGGCTACGTCTTACCGAGCTTCCACCCGAGGCCGCCGCCGCCTTAGAACAACAAGCTCCTCAAGCTCCTCAAGCTCCTCAAGTCCCACAACCCAATATGGATAGTCTCATGACATATCTAAATGAACAATTCACCGGGTTGAATACTCGTCTTACCTCTATAGAAACTACTTTTGATACGAGGATGACGGGTATGGAGAATCGCCTTACATCCCTCGAAAGCAAGCAAAATTCCTCGAATATTTCCATTGCCGCTTTCCACGATGAATGGCGTAATAGCATGAGGAACAATGACCCTTTAGGAGATGAAGATGACGATGATGAAGACGATGAAGATAATGCCTAGACTTCTATCCTTGCATATCATATCATTTAGGATTTTTATTTTTTTTGCACCTATGTTTTATGTTCTTAGGATTAAGATTATTACCTATGCTTTGATTATTTAGGATTTAGGTTTGCTTATGTTTTGGATTTCTCGTTTTATGATATAATAAGATTATGTTGCTTATCTTTATACTCTTGATATTTGATGCACATTATGCTCTCACGATTTTTTTTATCTAACAAAAAGGGGGAGAAGAATAGCTCACAAACAAACTTCAAATTTTTTTTTGGTTTTGATTTTATCAAGCTTACATCAAGGGGGAATTAAGAATTTTGAATTTAAGAAATATTTTTTTGATCTTAACTAAATCGAAATATTAAGCTTATATTAAGGGGGAGTTAATTTTCAAAAGTTGTCAAAAATTTTAAGTTTTGGTTTTGTTATATCAAAAAGGGGGAGATTGTAAAACCTATGTTTGATTTTGATATAACTAGATCTTTAAGGATCAAATTGAAGAACTTAAAATTGTTTGTACAAATCCCTTAATAAGTTTTTGAAACCCCAAAGACTTTAAACTGATTTATTAGAACTCAAACTCAAATATTTTCTAAGTGTTCCAAGGCAAAAATATTGAAAAACGTCAACCAGTATCGATACCCATCAAGGAGTATCGATACCTTTTTAGCAAAGTTTGCCACTGTCGGAACAAGTATCGATACGACAAACCCTAGTATCGAAACACCATAAAATCAGTATCGATACGGATAAACCAGTATCGATACCATTTTATAATTATTAATTTCAAAGTCGGTTTAAAAATATAACCGTTGAGATTTTTAAACGGTCACTAAACCAGTATCGATACCCCTAAACCTAGTATCGATACCACTTTTGACAGTGAGCTATGTCGAGAAAAAGGTATCGATACAGCCTGTGCTGTTTCGATACCCAGTACCGATACGCCAAGAACGCGTATCGATACCCCTTTATTATTTGTACACAACGGCTATTTTCTTGTGAGACAGGTATCGATACCCCACTATAGAGTACCGATACTCATAGCTGGAAAAGTGCAAGAAAGTGGAGAAAAAGCTTTCCAACGGCTATAATCTTAAAGTCAACACTCACAACGGTTGGAAATCATCAAGAGGCTATAAAAAGACCCCAAGAAGCTCCAGCAACATATGATTGAACCTCAAGAAGATATAAAAACATCAAATCCAAGCATTTGTGCAAAAATCCTACTTTGTCTAGAAACCCCAATTGTATCCTTCATTTCTATTTTTTTCAATTGGGTTGAGTGCTTGATATTGGGCTATCATTTGTATTGAGAGATACCTTATTAGCCACCAAATTTCTTTGTTCTTTTGTGTGAGGATTGGGTTAATTTTTGGGTAGAAAAATTAACCGAAATTGTAAAGGTTGCCTCCTTGTCCTGGAAAAAGGGGACGAACAATTTAGTGGAAATTGTTGGAAATCCTTGGTGAGACTAAGGTAGTGGATGTAGAGTTCGGTTGGTGAACTTGAACCACTCTAAATTCCCGTGTCAATATTTTTAAGTTGCAATTTCCGTTACAACATCGTTAAAATTCCAATTCACCCCCCTCTTGGTTATTATCATTCGTGTGATCCACTCAACAGAGATGCTTATTAATTCGCGTATTCGGGTCGACTAGCCTAGCTTATTAGATGTCCCCCGAATATTCGGATTAATTCGAATCGTCTAAAGGTAAACCCGTAATTAAAACGGACAAGACCATAGCATCATCCTTTAATTGCTTGCATCATGCATAAAGGTGGCGTACGGGATCCGAACCCTAAACTAACACGGCAGTCAGTCTTATATGACGTCGGTTTAGTCTTTGGTCCGATGTACCGTCATCCTTTTTAATTAAACGTTTAATTAATTCGATACCACCAATTTGCAAAGCTCGTATAATTAAAGTCCGATTTTCAATTAAGAACCACTAATTAAAGTCTTTTTAAATTCAGATGATTTCCATCAATTAAATGCAACAATTGTTTTGGTACCGATTTTCGGGCGTGATGGGGGTGCTAACCCTTCCTCACACGTAACCAACTCCCGAACCCTTTCAAAAGAATCTCTGGTTTTGTTTTTTACGGTGTCTGGCCTACCATAGTGGCCGGTGGCGACTCCAACCGAGAAAAAAAGAATTTTTAAAAAGGATTTTTCCGAACCGAATTAATTTTTAAATTCCCCTTTTTTAAATCAAATTGAATATTTTTCAAAAGTAGCGGGACAAGAAAAAACCCCGTTACATGATGATGAGGCCATCACAGTTGGTGAAAATCCACAAGAGAGAATCCATTCGATCATTGTCTAGATTTGTCCAGAATGGATATGATTTTGAGTCATTTCCACTACTCTAAAACAATGGGAATTAATGGTAGTGGTTTCTGATTCAAGTGTAACTATGCTCCGATGATATGATTTTGCAGATTAAAATATTTCGAGTAAGATCATGAATCTGGATGTTATCCCAACCGGATACATAAAAGGACCACTTTTTCACATATATATATATATATATATATATGGATGAGATCAAGTTACATGGTGTAAAACTCATTTAGTTTTACACTAATCTAGGACCATTGGATGAGTGAAATGGATGGATGAGATTAACAGTAAAAAATGTGAAGATTATCACTTGGGAAAAAAAGATAAGGAAATAATCTGAGCCATTAATTATCATCATCCAACGGTCCAAAAACTGTGTAAAAGTAATTGAGTTTTACACAGTGTAAGTTGATCCTAACCCTATATATATATATATATATATATATATATATATCCACTATATCAATGTTAATAACTTCATATAATAATACTTGAGTTAAAGTGAAAATGTAGATGAAAAAAGAGTGGGGAAGAATAGTAACAAATTTACTTTGAAAAAGCCTCTCTCTCGTTTTGTACTCCGTAGGTAGTTCTCTTTCGACGGTCTCGGTTTTATCGGGAGCCGTCTGATTATATATTTTTTTTTTATTTTTCACGAGCTTCCTTCATGTATCTTTCTTTTCGTTTCGTTTTGTTTGGTGGCTTTTCGGATTTTTCTCTTTGGTCGGTCGTTGGGGTTTTGTCTCCCCTAACGTCCTTGGTTTGAGATCGATCTTTTTACTGAGCGGAGGAAGACCGACCCATCGTTGAGTGAGTCGTGGATGAAAATGAAGCTTGGTGCTTCCAGTTTTGTGCTTAGTTTTTGTATGTTTCATCTTTGGTTTCGTCGTCAGTTCGGTGGCTCTGTCCCCCTTCCTACTCGCTTGACGGTTCTCTGCTTGGTTAGCAACTTATCGACGAGCTGGGTGAAGGTTTTTCTAGCCTTTATGGCTAGTCTCTTGTTGGTTACGTCTTTCCAGCCCTTTGGATCACCCGTCGGTTCGCCCGGCTGCCAAGGACTTCTCGTTTGGATTAGACGTCCGACGCTCTCTCTCTTCCACCGAAACTGTTTAATGACTGCCTTCTTCTTCCTTCAGTTTGTTTTCTGGCCTGTCTGTTTGACCTTGCTTTGCTGTGTATTTTGGGTTTATAATGAATTCATTGTGTTTGGAACTAAGTTGCCCATCGTGTTTGGGGACTAAATTGCTCATTGTTTTCTTGTTCTTATATACCTTGGTTTGAATGAAATTTGCACTACTTAAAAAAGAAGAAGATGAAATTGTAGATGGAAAAAAAGGAAAAGTGTTTGCAGGGAAAGTTCCAATGTTGCTGGTCATTGGTGAATCAAGTATTATTCCATTGATTGTTTTAGGCATTTCTAGCCCCCAAATGGACAATATTTAGGATGAGTCTACTATGCTCGACGAGTATTGATAAACACCATTAATTTAATTTATAAAGATTAAAAATTTAAAGGACTCACCATATAATTATAAATTATTCAAATCAAAAGGTAAATTAATTAAAATATATTATTTTATTTTTAATTTTCTTTTAAACATAATTCAAAATACTTATCTACCCCTAAATTACAAAACCCTAATTTTTGTTCATTTGAAATTCAAGCTGCCGCTGCTCTACCGCCCCCTGCGTGGCCGCCGCTGCTCTGTCGCCCCTTGCGTGTCTGCCGCCGCCGCCGTTTCAAATGAACAACACAATTTCGAATACTATTTCAAAATTAGTAATTTAATGAATATATATCTCATGCCTATACAAAACTTATTTAATATAAATATTTGTTATGAATATTTATCTATGTGGATGTCTATCATGATTAGAACTTTATCTAAGGAGATTGATTTACTTTATCATTAGGAATATTATCTCATTTAATTAGAGTTCAATGTAATGTATACTTCTTATGCCTATAAATAGATGACTTGATGAAGACATTGTACACAAGTCTATATTTGAGAATAATACAAATCGCTCTCTTTCTCTCATCTCTTTGTTCTTCTATTCTTGTTCTTTGTTCTTATTATTGTTCTTTGTTATTTGATTTACAACACGTTATCAACACGACTCTAATCAACTGAGTTCTTCATTGTTAGAATCCAAAATAAGTTATTGGAAAGAATTCGATTCTAGGATAAACCAAAAATAAGTTTTTTTTTCTCTCTCTTCATTCTTTTAAATTACCGATTGTCTTTTTCTTTATATTTTAACTTAAATTTATTTTTTTTTGAAAAGTTTGGAAGTATGTTTGATTTTATTCAAACATTGGAAAGAGATAAATTTGTGGCTTCTCACAAACCAAAAGACGAATCGACAGAGACGAAGAGGTTGCGTTTGGTGTAAATTACGTGTGTTTTCTCTTGTTCCTAAAAGGGTTAATTAGCGGTATGCTTATTCATACTTTTACTTATATGATTACATTTGATATTTTTCATATTGTTATTTATGTTATTTTATTTGGTAAAAGTTAGTATTTTAATCGTGTTTTGAGTTTTACATGATATGCTTAAATGGCTTGGAAAGAGATGTGATATAAAGGGACTATGAGAAGCTATCTCGGTCATATGCTATGTCTCCATTGTCCACGAGAGAAAAATCAATATCGGTAAATTTTGGTTTTATTTTTATTCTTTATATTATTATTTTAAAGTGCGATAAATTATGATGATTTTGAATTTTCAAGAAGATTATTATAAAGTCTATATTTGCTCGAAAGCAATATTTCTTCTTCGTCGAAAAACTCGACCATAGACTTCTCCCAATTTCAAGTTACAAAAATTCGTCTTGATCCAAAAAGTTTTATGGGAGGCATTCCCTGAAGTGAAAGCAAAGCATGATGTTTATTCCATGCGATTACCAAAGATGGGGCATTCCCTGAAGTGAATGCAAGCATGATGTTTATTCCATGCGATTACCAAAGATGGGGCATTCCCTGAAGTGAATGCAAGCATGATGTTTATTCCATGCGATTATTGGAACTGTTTCATTCCTTGAAGTGAATGCAAACATGGTAAAACATTATTCAATTAGAGACATAATTTTGATATAATCCAAGGAAGTTTTTAAAGGACCTTGTGGACTGGTTTAACAATGCGGCGTACGAGGATTAAATCTTTGTTCTCTGTGATAAGGATATGTGAAAAAGGTTTCAAAGGCCCACTGGCTCTACTCCATTCCCTGAAGTGAATGTGAGATTATATTATGGAAAGAATTAAAGTCACATTAGAAGTTGTGGTCGTGATCGAGGCTATTAATATAGACATGAAAAATATGGTCATTTTAAGAATACTTCTTCCCATCGGTAGTGAGGTTATAAGGATGACAAGAGTGATAAAGATCATTCTATTAAAGTAAAACTCTTCTTATTACCAATGCGATGTTATAAACCATTGGTCTCGTACGTGTTGTACGTTGAAAAATCAAGAATGATTGAATGATAAAGGAAAAAAAATAAAAGCAAATTCTGTTTGCGAAAAATGACAAAGATGATATTGGTCCAACTTATTTGGACATTGTTAGTCCAACTCATTTGGACGTTGTTCATTTCCTTATAACCCTCGAATGTAATAAATCATCTTCTAATTATTCTCATAACTTTAAAGAGAATTAATTATCTTTTTATTTATTTTGCTTTATGTTTATTTACTTTATACATTTTATATTTATATTCATGTTAATATTTATATTTACATATTATCATATTATTTATTTTGTTTAACATGATTACTTATCAAATATAATTTATGGTGACGATTTATGCTTAGCAGAAGCATAAGATATATTTTTCCATTTAAATGCAAGGGAAAATGTGAGTACTATATCTCAAAGTACTAAAAGTATTGATGCTCAAGAAGATCAATAAGTTCTTGAGAGAAAGCACATTATGAAAAGTGCATAATTGCGAATATTGCAATAATTACCGCTAATAGTAATAATATCGTCACCACTAGAAGTGGAAATTTTAAGAGAGCAATATGAGTTCGCAAAATATTCTTTTTGGAATTATAGATAACATATGTTATCAATTGACATTTGAAATAAGCCAATATGGATATAAGTTCTGGTAGCCAAAAAGTCAGTTGAAAACTCTAAAAGAGCTATATATTGCTACCAAAAGATAATTTCAATTGAAAGCTCTGAAAGAGCTAAATATATTCCTATTTAAAGGAATAATTTTGATGGCCGTACTAGACATGTACGAGTGAGATTGAATTACATGTTATGGTAAACAAGAAGTTTACAAATTCAGAGATATATACACACATATATATATATAGTTGGCATGACCGGTTAGACCATCCTGATCAATAATGGTGCAGAAATTATTGAGATTTACATGCACGTGTATTAAAAGAACCTGTAGTTCTTGTGGTGCTTATTCTCAAAGGAATTGATTAAATTCCACTTATTAAAGAACATGAAGTTCTTGTGTTGCTTAATGGAATTGATTAAATTCCACTTACTAAAAGAACTTGAAGTTCTTGTTGTTTGTTCTCAAAGGATATAGTTAATCCCACTTACCAAAAGAAATAGAACTTGAAGTTCTTGTGTTGAAGTTGAGACTGCATGTCTTGCATATCTGAACGAAATATGGGCCCATATATCCACAAATGTGGAAAGTTTTATATGATTTTAGTAGATGCATCTACATTGTTTTATCAACTTACAACTAGAAGTTTGTGAGTTGATTCTAAAAGGATTCAGATTATGCAATTAGACTATTCGTTTTGCAAAAGCTTGTGGGTTTATATTTAGGCTATATCGGTTGTTACAAAGCCTATTGATTATGAAAAATAAGGTTTAACAAATTTTTAATTGAATGCCTCCTATTTAATAGCTAAGCTGTGAGAACAAAACATTTATTATTTATATGGTATTTTCATATAGTAACACTTATACGCATCAAGCCAACGAGTTATAATAAACTCCCCATTATGATTTGACTTTTGGTCAGAAGTCATATTTTCCATTTTTTGAATTTTTGAATGTGCGATATATAGTTGAATTGCTCCACTATAACGCACAAAATGGGCAAGTAAAAAGGGTTGAGAATATATATTGAGTACGAGTCTTCTTTTATGTTTAAATTCTAAACATTAATTGGAGAATCATTTATTAGATGCTTTTTTCTCAACATCAGGGGGAGAGAATAATGGGCTGGATAAAGAAGGAAATGAATTATCATTATCTAGATCCTCGAATATGAACTAAAAGTTCATAAGATAATTCATGTTATTTCATGTCAACTGCCAGACATATTTACTAACCCAATGAGAGTAATTAAGTCTCATATACCAGCTGAAATGCTCTAAGTTTAAATTACATGTTAGAGCAAGTGAATGTAAATCATGCTTGAAGCATGATAGTTGAAATGGTTCCAATGATCAAAATTCTCGTAAATGAAAAGTATTATGAGATGGTTATATATTGGAGGCGGGTGCTCCTAAAGAGACCCAAGACATAACTAATAATAAAACTCTTGAAGAGTTTTGGGTACCTGGAATAAAGATTGAAATCTTGAAGAGATCTCGATGAGTTATGTCATTACGAGAATGGAACCAGAAAATTGGAAAGTTGTCGACAACGATTTTACAAACAATTTTACATAAAATACTTCTATAGAAGTAAACAAAGAAATCGAGGATTTTGTATAAAATCTATCCAGAAGTATAGATATTGAATTGGCCGATGTTGAAAGACGCTTTGAACTTCTAAAATAGAAGTATTTGGACCAGCAGTCCAAACACCTAAAGGTGTAATGCAAGTGAGGCACAAATAAGTAGTTGTAAATACGACTTGAACTATGATTTATGAAAAGTTTTAATTACTTCATGGTGGATGCAATTACTTTGGCAGTTATGAAAAATTTTGCATGCGTCTAATTATTTGTGGATCCATATTTATCCTTGAAGGATTTAAAATGCTAGAAGCATTTGAAAATTTCCGAGGAAACTTATTTAGACATGTCTCATGAATATTTTGGCGCATTTGGTATAATCGCCTTAGTGAATACTAATTGAGAAAATACTATAAGAATGATCATATTTCCTTATGTATTTTATAAAGGAGTTTGGATCAAGATCCATTATGTTAATTTTAGAACTCCTAAAGAGCTTCAAATTGAAAACTCATGAAGTACTTTCAATACAAGTATTTGAATCTTGACATTAAATTTATCTCGACCTGAAGATCGAGCATTTTTATATATTTCTTTTTGTCTATGAATAGACATATGCTGAAAGAATCTTAAAGAGGATTCAATATGAATAGAGCATATCTATTGAGTATCCCAATAGTTGTAAGATTGGTTGATGTGAATAAAGATAATTATATCTTTTCTTGGTCTTGAAGCATTATATATTAGTTGGTCAAGAAATATCTATGAATATACAAAGATCATTACATTTAGATCTTCAAACATTCGTCGATGCCTCCTCAAATCTTGTAAAATAATTGTTATGCACAAGACAAGCCAAAAATGTGTTTGACTAAGACCATTGACCCAACATATCCAGAAGATATGTGATTTACTTTCACAAGATATGATACAAATGTTATCTTGTGTAGAGATAATGGAAGATGGATACATCATGGAAAATATTACTCCAAAGTTTCATCATCCGCTATCTTTAGAAAATAGTATTCAAGGTTGAATTATGAAGATTCAAAGATCTTTAGTAGTGTTTTTATGAGGGGGAGTAAATACGCGTTGCACTCTTTTTCTGTTGACCGAGGTTTTGTCCCAATGGGTTTTCCTGGTAAGGTTTTTAATAAGGCAACATGTTATGCGTATCAAAGATGTGTGTACTCTTTTTCCTTCACTAAAGAATTTTTTTTCCCACCGGATTTTTATCTTAGTAAGGTTTTAACGAGACACATTATCTACATAGACATCCAAGGGAGAGTGTTATAAATATTTATCTATGTGGATGTCTATCATGATTAGAACTTTATCTAAGGAGATTGATTTACTTTATCATTAGGAATATTATCTCATTTAATTAGAGTTCAATGTAATGTGTACTTCTTATGCCTATAAATAGATGACTTGATGAAGACATTGTACACAAGTCTATATTTGAGAATAATACAAATCTCCCTCTTTCTCTCATCTCTTTGTTCTTCCATTCTTGTTCTTTGTTCTTATTATTGTTCTTTGTTATTTTATTCACAACAATATTAATTTAAACCAATATATAAAAATTTTAATTTTAAAATAAAAAAGTTTTACATCAAACGCAATTTAAATTAAATATAGTTTTGTAAAGTATAAATTAATATCTGGTTTGGTTACGTACATATTCGCTTAGATCTTTGGTTTAAGTCCCCTCTTTGTTTTCTTAGTGGTTAAGCACAACCATCCAGAATTTAAGACTTAAGCTTAAGCCCCTTATTTTTCATATTTTTTTCATGATTTTTCATTAATAAGATGTCGAGTCTTATTGAAGGATTAAATTTATTAAATTATTTTTAGTTAATATTAAGACTAAATTAATAGTATGTATAAATACTAAATATGTATTATACAAATTTGTTTATTTGTCACGTTAGTAATTTCGTTAACAACTATCAGTCAACGGCTTGATTGAAATCAAATTGACAGTGTATTGACCTAGTTGATAAAAAAATTCAATTCAGTTGTCAAAATTGAATCGAGTCAATAGTTTAGTAACATAATCATAATTTACCCTTTTTTTACAAACCGAATCCATGTTTAAATCATAAAATAATGTCGAGTCTTGTTGAAGGATTAAACTTACTAAACATTGACCTAATTTATGATTTAGTCACGTTGTCTACCTTGTAAAGTTATTCTATTGTAATTACTCTCTATAGATGGTATATTTATATGTACCTTCTTCTTTTTTTTGAAACAAACTGGATTATATTAAAAGTGATAGATTACAAAGGATCACACCCAAACATTGAAAATTCAATGTATAAAGATAAATACAATAAAACTTAAGGGTATAAAAGATATTAAAGAACAAACCTATCACTTTCAGCTAAGAAGGACTTGAAGCAACTTTTGAAAGAAATTCAGGAAACTATAGCTTTAACCAGAGTGCTCTATGAAGACAGCAAATTCTTTCGCTACTTGTTCTTGGCATATTGGTACAACCACAACAGGGAATCATAAGCATTTATAGATCGGCCTCCTTCGCTGAAAAACGCTCAATGAAATTTCGTCACTCGAACGATATACTATCAAAAGACAGACTAAAACTGCCATAAAGGCAGACGAAGGAACTGCCATAAAAGCAGACAAAAGAACTGCCATGAAAGTAGATTTGATATAAAACTGGCAAAGCAAGGAAAAACAAGAAAAACATAAAAATAAAGCATTCATCACCAAAGATGAAGGTTATTTATATACAAAATCAACAAAACGGCCAAAGGCCGTTGTCAATGAAGAAGAAGATCAACGAAGAAGATGAAAAACTTGCAAACTTTTTGTAACCGCTGCAGAGAAAATGAGAGGAGTTGTTTTTTTATACCAATATAAAAGTTATTTATATGTACATGTTGTGAATAAAATAAAGAAGAACAAGAATAAGAACAAGAAGAACAAAGAGATGAGAGAAAGAGGGATATTTGTATTATTCCAAATATAGAATTATATCCAATGCCTTCAATGAACCATCTATTTATAGGCATAAGAAGTACATAATACATTAAACTCTAATTAATAGAGATAATATTCCTAATAATAAATAAATTAAACTCCTTAGATAAAGTTCTAATCATGATAGACATCAACATAGATAATTATTCATAACACTCCCCCTTGGATGTCTATGAAGATAATGTGCCTCGTTAAAACCTTACTAAGATAAAAACCCAGTGGGAAAAAATTTTCATTAGTGAAGGAAAAAGAGTACACACATCTTTAATACGCATAACATGTTGCCTCATTAAAAACCTTACCAGGAAAACCCATTGGGACAAAACCTCGGTTAAGGGAAAAAGAGTGCAACGCGTATTTACTCCCCCTCATAAAAATATCACATAAGATCTTTGAATCTTCATAATTCAATCTTGAATATAATCTTCAAATGTTGAAATAGAGTATGCACTAGTGGATAAATCTTTCAAATTATTGCTTGAAATGATCCATCAAATGTTATTCTTCTAAAGATCATGAGGGACGAAACTTTAAAGAGATATGTTTCGTTTTATCACATTTTATGTATCCACCTTGAGATATAAATTCTGCATTATCTCTACATAAGATAGCTTGCATATTATCCTGTGAAAGCAATTCACATATCTTCTGGATATGTTTAGCCAAACACATATTTCGGCTTTGCCTCATGTATAGCAATTATTTAAAGGCAATGGTTTCGTAGCACTTAGATATCATTTCTGGACCAGCTAAGATACGATGCTTCCAGATCAATTAATGTATATATGGTGCTTTTATACCAAGAATATCATCACCTTTTTCTTGAGGGCGGAATGGATCTTTGTTTACATTAAAAGACCTAACAACCAAATAGCGATCAACGAATATGCATTATGCATGTAAAGTCTCTTTAAACATTTTTCTGTGTATGTCGATTGCTGCACAAGAATTTCATTGTTAAGGAGATCTCTTCACGAGTCTCAATGAATCGCCAACATACAGAATGAAAACAAAGATAAATCCAGAGCAAAACCTCTTAATAAAATGCTTTAATCCATAAAAGATATATTCAATATAATTGAATAATGTTCTCGAGAACTTGAATTAACTACTTCTGGCAGTCTAAATCCTTCCAGAAGCTTCATGTAAATATTGTTATCAAGAGGCTTATACAAATAAGATGTAACAACATCCATTAGGCGGAAAACTGAGTTATTTCATTTATTGTCAGACTATCTAAAAGTAACTGCATCCACCATCGAAAAATATATTTTCCTCATAATCAATTTCATGTCTTTGTGAGAATCTTTGCAACCAAACGAGCTTATATCTCGTGATTTCTCCTTTTGATTCCTCTTTCTCACAAAGGCTCATTAATATCCACGAGCTTTACACATTTCAATATACGGGCTATAGGCCCAAATACTTCTCTTTTTGAAAGAGATATTAGTTTCGCCTCAATTGCCTCTTTCCATATTGGCCAATCATTTCTTTGTTTACATTGTCCAAATGACAATGATTCATGATCCACGTCATCAAATAAAATCTTTAGTGCTATATTGCATGCAAATGTATTATCGACGTCGATTTGATTTTAGTTCCATTTATTACCAGACATGACATAATCTATTGAGATCTCTTTATTATCAGGTACCTGAGTCATGTTAATGCCTCTATTGGAGACCTTTTAATCTCTTCTTGAGATTTTCATAATTCATTGATTCCTCGATCAGACCATCATAACTATAGCTCCATTCCTTTTTTTTCGAGGATTTTTATCTTTGGAACCTACTTGTCTACCACGCTACAGGCGTAAGTTAGACTCATTAGCAACTAGAATTTGTCCTTCTAGGACATCAAATTTAAACGGAGCATTCATAGCTGGTATATATGACTTAGTCACTCTATTAGGGTCAGCAAAATCATCTGACAATTGATTTTCTAAATGAATTATCCTTTGAACTTACAGTTCACATTGTTGAGTACGTGGATCAAACTAAGATAATGATAATTCATTCCAATTTATTTCTTTTCCCAGCTATTTTATTTTCTCCCCCTAACGTTGGGAAAACTGACACATTAAAATGATAGTCAGTAAATCGAGTTGTAAATAAATTCCCTATGAGAAGCTCAAGATATTTAATTATCAAGGGAAATTTGAATCTGACATATATTCCCAACCTCCTTTAAGAACTCATCTTTGTGCGTTGTGGTGGAGCAATCAGAACATATACCGCATACTAAAAAAAAATCTAAGATGAGAAATATTTGGTTCCTGACCAAAAACCATTTAAAATGGGGAGAACTTATTATAATTTGTTGGCTTGATGCGAATTAGTGATAATACATATAAAAAGACATGTCATCAGCATTATCAAGACTAATTGTCTTTATAAGGTAATCTGAAAATGTGCTCATAGTTTTATCAACTGAGCAAGTAGCCTCGCAAATACCAAGTTGCGGATTAGTAACAAGGATACATATGACCATCTAGTCGATGCATCAATTAAAATCGTAAAATATCTAGATGGACTGTAAGAAAGGTGTATGGGCCCACATATATCACCTTTGTATTCGTTCCAGAAAAAAATAGATTCGCAATTTATCATAGCTGATGATGATTGAATAATCGGTTTGCTTTGATAGCAAGTATCACATGAAAACATTACTTTGAAGAAAATTTCAACTCTTCAATAAATTACCACATGAAAGTGTCAACAAATTTTCGCATCATAATTGAACCGGGATGGTCTAACCGGTCATTGCCAAATAATAAAGTTATCAGTAAACTTCTGATTCACAATAGCATGAGCTTCAATTTGTACTAATTCTATTGTAGTACACCATGGATGACAGTGCATATAACTTTTTCAAGTTTTTATTATTGCCTGGATTTATACTCATAATATTGAGATAGTCAACATCACATCGACTAATGGTCTAAATATGATATCCATTACCGTGAATATCTTTAAAATTAAATAAGTCTCTTTATGACTTTGACGAGTATAACGCACTGTGAATATGGAATAAAGTTCCATTTGACAATAACATATTTGCTCAACTAGAGCCTTTTGTGATATTAGTACTTCCGGATATAGTACTCACATTATGTACCTTTTGTGATATTAGTACTTACATTTTAATCGAGAAATGCATAATTATGCACCTTTCAAAATGTGCTTTGTTTCATTTACTTCGGGTAATGAAAATATGTACTTTGTATCATTCACTTCGAGGAATGAAAAATATAAAATATAGCACATCATATCAAGTCGATTATCTATCAGAGATAAACTTTCAAGTGCTCTTCCGAAGCATTGATATTTTAGTACTTTGAGAAATATTACTCATATTTCCCCTTGTATTTAAATGGGAAAAATATTTCTTATGCTTAAGTACAATATGAGTACTTGCATTATCTGCTAGGCATAAATAACCACAATTCTAGGCATAAATAGCGACAATTCATTGTATATTTTATTCAGGAAGTAATCATATTCTTCAAATAATAAATTAACATAAAGCGTAAATAAATAATATGTGAAATAAATAAACATAAAGCAAACTAACATAAATAAGTAATAAATAAAACGAATTAACATAAAAAAATCAATTATTCCTTTTAGAGATTATAAGGGAAATAAAATAAATGGTAAATTATTCCCTTCAAGGGTTATGAGAAAATTAACAATATCCAATTGAGTTGGACCAATAACGCCATAATTATTTTCGCCGTAAACAAATTTTGTTTATATTTTATTTCATTTATCATTCATGATTATGGATAAAGTCCATAATACTTTGGCGTTTGACAAGTACGAAACCAATGGTTTATAACATCACATTGGTAAAAGGAATTCACTTCCTTAGAATGATCTTTATCACTCTTGTCATCCTTATAACTTCGCTACCAGCGAGTAGAAGTATTCTTAAAACGACTATATTTTTTCATGTGTATATTCATAGCTTCGACCACGACCACAACTTTTAATGTGGTTTTTTATTCCTTCCATAATATAATCTCACATTCACTTCAGGGAATGGAGTAGAGCCAGTGGGCCTTTGAAACCTTTTTCACATATCCTTATCACAGAGAACAAAGATTTAATCCTCGTACGCGGCATTGTTAAACCTGTCCACAAGGTCCTTTAAAAACCACCTTTGAGACCAGTAGCCTCGCAGAACGGGATTGTTGGGTTTTTCGGGGCTCGATTCGATCAACCGTTCTTGCTCGCCAAGTGGTGGAGAGGTGGATTTTTGGGTGGAAGGGTTTAGGAAGCTAGAAAGAATAAAGACACGATGATTTATAGTGGTTCAACCTTCTAACCAAGGTCTACATCCACTACCTTAGCTCCCCACTAAGGATTTCACAATCAATCCACTAATTGATTCGTCCCCTTTTCTAGGCTTAGGAGGAAACCCTTTACAACCCTCGAAGCTTTCTACCCAAAGCTTGAAGGAAAACCCTCTTTTACAAAGAGATAAACAAAGAAGCAAACTTGAACCCTCTAATAGGTGTTTTGTTTGCACAATGAAGCACTCACCCAAAACCTAAGCACTTGAGCAAATTTAACAATGTAAGCTCACAAGTGTTGTCTAAGCAAGAAATGAACGATTTAAGCTCTAGACAAGTTTTTCACTCATAATGTTGTAACAATTGAAGCTCTTGTTAATCTTGATGCTTGGAGGTCCCTTTTATACTCCCAATTGAGTTTCTAGCCGTTTATGGCCGTTGGGGATGAGTTATAGCCGTTGGGGATACAAAATAGCCGTTTATTTCCCACAAAATGCAGTTCAGCAGCTTAGTGTATCGATACACTCTCCCCTGTATCGATACGGTCTTGAAATCAATATAGCCGTTGAGCTCTTCAGCTGTTGCGTATCGATACGCTTGCCTGGCGTATCGGTACGGTCCTGCAAATTCAAATGACCGTTGGGAATGACCGTTGGGCGTATCGGTACGCGATACCACCGTATCGGTACGCGACTAGCCGTTGGGCTATTTAAAACATACCGTATCGATACGGGTAAGCGTATCGGTACGGGTTTTAGACACCGTATCGATACGCGTAGCCGTATCGATACGGGTTTTAGCTACTGGAATTCTAGTTGCCTGAAAACCTCAAGGCGTATCGATACACTTAGATACAGTATCGATACGGTCACTTGGAATACATGGTTTTGACCACTTTAAATGTACTTTAAGTCCATTCCAGAGCTTTAAAAACCCTTAAACATGTTTTCAAGTTGTTTTTGACTAAAAACACATTTTAAAATCTTTTCATTTTAGTCCAAAACATTTTTCAAATATTATATCAAAACCTTAGTTCTACAGGGATGTCCAGCCAATATACTTGGATTATATCGAAATTATGTCTCTAATTGAATAATGATTTACCATGTTTGCATTCACTTCAGGGAATGAAACTGTTCTAATAATCGCATGGAATAAACATCATGCTTGCATTCACTTCAGGGAATGCCCCATCATTGATAATCGCATGGAATAAACATCATGCTTGCATTCACTTCAGGGAATGCCCCATCATTGATAATCGCATGGAATAAACATCACGCTTTGCATTCACTTCAGGGAATGCCTCCCATAAAACTTTTTGGATCAAGACGAATTTTCGTAACTTGAAATTGGGAGAAGTCTATGGTCGAGTTTTTCGACGAAAAAGAAATATTACTTTCGAGTAAATATAGACTTTATAATAATCTTCTTGTAAATTCAAAATCATCATGGTTTATCGCACTTTAAAATAATAATATAAAGAATAAAAATAAAATTAAAATTTACCGATATTGATTTTTCTCTCGCGGACAATGGAGACATAGCATATGACCGAGATAGCTTCTCATAGTCCCTTTATATCACATCTCTTTCCAAGTCATTTAAGCATATCATGTAAAACTCAAAACACGGTTAAAAATAGTAACTTTTACCAAATAAAATAACATAAATAATAATATGAAAAATATCAAATATAATCATATAAGTAAAAGTATGAATAAGCATACCGCTAATTAACCCTTTTAGGAACAAGAGAAAACACACGTAATTTACACCAAACGCAACCTCTTCGTCTCTTTCGATCCATCTTTTGGTTTGTGAGAAGCCACAAATTTGTCTCTTTCCAATGTTCGAATAAAATCAAACATACTTCCAAACTTTTTCAAAAAAAAAGTTAAAATATAAAGAAAAAGACAATCGGTAATTTAAAAAAAATGAAGAGAGAAAAAAAAACTTATATTTGGTTTATCCTAGAATCGAATTCTTTCCAATAACTTCTTTTGGATTCAAACAATGAAGACCTCAGTTGATTAGAGTCGTGCTGATAACGTGTTGTGAATAAAATAAAGAAGAACAAGAATAAGAACAAGAAGAACAAAGAGATGAGAGAAAGAGGGATATTTGTATTATTCCAAATATAGAATTGTATCCAATGCCTTCAATGAACCATCTATTTATAGGCATAAGAAGTACATAATACATTAAACTCTAATTAATAGAGATAATATTCCTAATAATAAATAAACCAAACTCCTTAGATAAAGTTCTAATCATGATAGACATCCACATAGATAATTATTCATAACAGTACCTTCTTTTTTATTGTATTCAACCACAGATTTGTTAAAACTATGATGATCTTTTAACACGTGGAATGTTTTGAAAAAATGAATGTAATAATATTATTAAAGTTTTATATTACAACCATAGTAAATGAAGAAGAAAAAATCAAAGAATACAAATCAAAAGAAGAGAAAATAAAAACATTCACATGTTGCATCAAATGCAAAGATCAACCTTGGGAGCCTTGTTCCCAAATAAAACTTGCAAATCATTCTCCAATGGAGTCAAATTCAAGTCCAAACAAACAACCCTCCGACTACTATTCGACCTCTTCAACACCGGCACCGTCGACACGAGCGGAAACGGCGAGAAGCTTTCGTCCATGGAAACTCGATGCCTCCTCATATGTCCACCCAAAGCTTGTCCCGTGGAAAACTCTTGGCCGCAAATGGAGCACTCATGAGTCTTGGGCTTGGTCGATGGTAAGCCAAGGAAATGTGTGGTTCCATTTGGTTTCTCCCCTATCAATTTGGGTCTCTTGTGGCTTGCCCGGTGACCCCCTAGTGCTTGGAACGACGGGAAGCAACGGTGACAAGTTTTGCACTCGAAAACCTCGCCCGCCGATTGCTCTTTAGGCTTGGTTTGTAGGCCTTGAGATAGCAGCATTAGACATTTTGCAATGTCCAAGCCCTGAATCTCTACAGTTTCTCTTTCTCTTTTCATGGCTTGGCTGATATGGAAAACTCACAAATTTTGGATATAAAATCTGGGGGTTTTTTTTGGAATTTTTTGATGTTTATGAGAGAAATAAAAGAATATGAGAAAAGGGTAGGGGTGTTTGAGGTTTATATAGAGAAGGGAAGTCTCGACTCTGAATTATACTCTGAATAGGTGGAGAGGTTTGACTGCTAAATTGACTATTCCAAAACCATGTTTGTCTGCGGAGTCATGAAAGCTGAAGGGTAAACTACAATAGAGGTCACTTAATTATGGGCAAGGTTACAATTGTGTCACCTAATTATTAAAATTTACAATTGAGTAACTCAATTATGGGTAAGGTTACATTTGGGTTACCCTTCATATTTTAAAAAATATATATCAATTTTTGTATTAGATTAATTAATAATTTCAAATAAAGTACTCTAGTATTAATAGGTAGGGGTGTTTATTTCCGGGTACCCGGACCTTTAGGTATCACTTTTTTCGGCCCGTTCCCAACCCACTTTAATCGGGTACCCGAGAAATCAAGTAACGTGTATCCGAATGTTTTTCTTTATTTATTTATTTTTTACAATTTCTCTTTTTTAAATCACTTAATTATATAAAATAAATCCACACCTAATAAAAGTTCGAATTATATAATCCAAGTATAGAGTTTAAATTTCAAATTATCAAACCCAAATAATTTTAACATAATCCTAAAAAAACCTTTAAAGTAGGAACAATTTTTCAAAACAGAAACAACATTTTCTACTTTTCCAGTTTCCACTCCAAGTTCGATTGCAAATCCCTTGATCATCAATAAACATGGGTTCCTTTCTTCCCGTGAAAGAAGTGGTTTGTCACCTGAAAATAGGGTAATAATTTCAGTAGAGAGCAGGCCAATAAGATAATTCGAACTCTAATAATAATTTCTTACAGGTTAATAATTTGATATTGAAACATACATGAAACAAATTAAAGCTTTTAATCTCTAATAATAATAATGCATCAATTCAAATCTTAAATAATGTCTTAAATTTTTAATAATTTTATATATATATTAAATATATATTTAATAAAAATATAATATATTTTAAAATTTTAATCGGTCATCGGGTACCCGATAAGGGGCATTCTTTCGGCCCAGGACCGACCCGAGAAAATGTAATTTTTAGCGGGCCGGGTACCCGACCTGAGAGAAAAAAATTCGGGTAATTACCCGGTTATTTATGTTCGGGTAGTCAGGTCAGGTCACTCGGGTAAGGTATTTTTTAACACCCCTATTAACAGGGGTATATAAATGATTTGGAAGAAAAAATAACTAAATTGATATATATTTTAAATATGAAGGGTGACCAAATGTAACCTTACCTATAATTGAGTGACCCAAATGTAACCTTGCCGTTAATTAAGTGACCCAATTATAACTTTTAATAATTGGGTGACCTAAATATAACCTTATCCATAATTGAGTGACCAATGTTGTAGTTTACCCAAAGCTGAATCACGAGCTTAAATGAAACCCGTTTACTTTTTTTGGGGCCAAAAAATGAAACCCGTTTACTGCTCCTTGGACGTGTGTTGTCTTTTAATAATCAAATAAGAACCCCTGGGTTTGGTCAAATGTAAGGAAAATGTGGTCGAGACAAGGTCACCAGTGGCGAGCTTGTAATGGGCACAATAATGACTGTCGCTGAAGCTTCGGCTACTTTCTGTTCTCCGCCATGTAATGTTGTATTATTGTTTTTTTTGTTCGGTAACAATTGATATTCGATTTATTGATTGAATAATCTAGATCGAATAGTGCAAAATTTTATTATAGGGACATTTCGGTCCAGTTTGTTCCATTCACATGTATATACCTTTTACTTTCACATGTATCTGCCTTTTACCTAAGATGATACATTCGTGTATTTTTAATGTATAATAATTACAGATGTGATGAACCCAACAAGTGATTCCAGCAAAAAAGATAATGTTGTACATCTAAGATTTGAGCGACTTTGTTTGCATGGTGTATTATTAAAGGGTTAAAAAATGTTTGAACAAATACTACAGCTTAAAGACTATTAAAAAAATAATTGCAGATGTGATGATGTAACCTAGAATACTTAAGCACGAGGCAAAGAATGTGAAGAAATTGAGAACGGAAATGAAAGCAGCTCTTCTAATTTGGTCAAAACGTAAGAAAATTTCAATGTTCAAAGCCTTGTTATTTGTTGATAAATAAGCAGATAAAGCAGGCAGGCCAAGTAAGATTGTCAACTTTTATTTTCAAGCAATACGGGCAGCAGGCATTGGTTTGTTGCTCACTGTGGGCTGTTTCCGCCTTGCAAACTTTTGCACTCCTTTTAATTAACCATAATTGACAAAAATAAAATATTATTATACTTCATTTAGTGCAGTCTGAAATGTAGAAAAAAGAACTTTTTCTTTACAGGGTGTTTAAGTCAATTTTGCATTTCTATTAATTTCTATTAATTGGGGCAGGTGAAGTACGAACCATAGTTATCAAAAACGCGGAACGGCTCACTGTTAGGCGGCTTGAGAACAACAACTAAAATGTTTAATGAGACGGCGTAAAATGCGACACGAGACGCGGCCCCGAACGATTATTATGGCTTTGGAAGAAAGTGATAAGAGAGAAATAAAAAAAAAATGGAAAAAATAAAACGAGAAAAATTTAAAATGACGTAAACCCTTGCTGTTAAATGAATTTTTTTTAATATGCTGATGTAATGATGATATAATATCTATTCAATTTTTTAACCTTTTAACAGCGCACACATTTTTAGGAGAAAAATAGTACAAACTATATGGACCACTTTTTTAGGCTTAAATCAAAGGAGAAAAATAGGTGTTCAACCCTTGAGCACTCTAGAGTTTATAGAAATTGCCCATAACTTTTAAAATTTATGAATTAACCGTAAAATTTTACAAATTTTCAATTTAATCCAAAGATTTAATAACTTCAGTTTGATTCTAAAATTGAATTTTTTGTTATATTATTATTATTATTATTATTATTATTATTATATTTAATAGAACAATTAATTATGTACCACATGTCGTCGTATCGGATTAGGTAAGGTAACATTTCGCGTTCTCATTTTGTATCATATGGCATTCCAGGTTACTATGGTAGAACAAAAATTTTGTGTTCTTGTTTTTTATTAAGTAGATGTAACTACATTTTAAGGTAAACGTTAAGATTCGAATTCATACAAGAAAAAATAATATGAACATTTTTGACCACTCAACCAATTAATAGATCTCGTTGTCCCTGTTTTATGCTACTTTGCGTGTCCCTCCAATTATCTATTGCCACGCGAATTAAATTATTTTCACACTATATTTTCTTTCTTTTTTTCGTTAACGTTTCCACCTCCTAGCGTTAAACCAATAAAAGAAAGAAATATCTATTAAGCCATGTTTTTTGTTTTGTTTAATACCGGTGTGCAATTCATTGATCGATCAATTCGAATCAAATTTACAGAAGTTTAATACGAGACGACCCTCCCAACCTACTTTTACCCATACTCTTCAACTGCCTTGTGACTGTGCAATGTTTTCAAGGATTTGGAGAAATTCCTCTCGAAAGCTCCTTCCCCAACAATGGTAGCCTTGTTATTTATATTTCTAGGTTCTTAGACAAAGCTACCATTGTTGAAGGTGATTTTGAAAGGAATTTCTTCAAATCTTTGGAAACATTGCTCACTCACAAGGCGATTGAGAAATTTGAGCAAAGATACGTGGCAATAGATAATTGGAGGGACTCGTCACAAGGGACATAAAATAGGACAAATGATTTTTACTTAAAAGTTAATCTTCATATGGTGGGACTCGTCACAAGCGTGAATCAGTTTTGGAAGAGTGTTGGCGAATGGAAGCTGATTTGAGAATGGTCGGGACAGGGATTAATAGGTCTTCAAGATCGGGGAGGCATGATCCGATGAGTACAGCGCGGCGGGTTCAACCTGCACATGGTTGGGTGAAAGCCAACGCCGATTGAGCGGTTCGAATAAGTGATGGTGAAGCGGCATGTGCCGGGACAGTGGCGGATTCATAAATTATTTTTAAGGTGGGCACAAGTTAAAAAATTAAAGATTAATTCATAAAAATTAAAAAAAAAACTGAAGCTAAATGTGTAAACTTTAAAAAAATTAGGGTGGTCACATGCTCATCCTAACTTCAACATAGATCCACCACTGTGCTGGGGTAATCCGTGATGAAAATGGTAACTGGTGCATTGGTTTCTCAAGAAGTTCAGGATGTTTCTCCGTGATTATTGCTGAATTTTGGACAGTCCATGACATTCTTGTTCATGTATGACGATACGGATTTCGGCGAGTGAAATTGAAAATAGATAATTAGAAAGTTCACAAGATTGTCACGAGTAATTCTACGGTACTAAAAAATTATATTGTTGCGTACTATTGTTGGGAGTGGCAGCCTCGCATTCCGAACATAGACTGTAAGATGTGATAGAATCAAATCATAAATTAATATGAAATCGAATACTCATTATCTATCATGTCAAGTCATCAAGAACAATAAATCAAATAAACTGAATGCGGAAGCGTACCTGAATTAATAGATAGATTGAAAACCTTGAATATTCATGTTGAAATCTCAAATCTTTGGTATTGATCTTACAAAAAGATAGGTTAGCCCTTGACGTAAAAACTCTCTAATGGGACAAGAGTAATACAAGTTAATCTATTTCTTAGGGACCACTATCTCCTTATATAGTTGATTATTAAATCAACTATTAAGTATTTATAACTCTGCCCCTTGTTGAATTATAAATACATCTTATGATATCTACACTTTTATTTTCACGATACTTTAATACCCATGACACACCTAACATAATTGGTCACTTAATTTTGTGTCATACATTATAATAGTATCGTACATTTTACATATGTGTGAATATACCCACAATTACGAATTTTAATCTAATAAGACGGACATACATATTACTAAAAAAAAATGTTTGGGAAGAGATTGGCAAGTGCAACCTTGACATATTAGTAGAACGCAAACTAAAGTGGCTGATGCATTGGCTGCTTTTAGCAGAGGTCAACCCGTTGGAGAGGTTTCTTTCTCGGATCCTCCAGCTGTTGTTGTTGATCTGTTAATTGAAGATATCTAGTTTATTAGATTAGGTCTTTCTTTATTAAAAAAAAAAAAAACCAACAAGAAACCTTTGGGTTATGGTTTCTAGCTGTAATTGCACCAACAATATATTTTTTAATGTGTAATGCTTTAGGTAAATTAATATTTTAAGAACAAATCAAGGGAACGTAATAATTATTCCAAACTTTTTAAATTAATATTTTAATATTGAACAAACATCAATGGGATAAAATTGATGTTGTTCGGCCCTGTTTGCTAAAAATGTTAATCCGAACGAAACGAATTTATTGAATATGCATAAATGTTTGGGTATGATGGGAAGACATGGTGGGTAGGGAAAATTTTATTATGTGAAAATTAAAAAAAATAGTGTAAAATTAGATTATAATTTTTTAAATTATATAAGAATTTGACATTTTCAGAAATATGGTCACTCCTTAATTCCTCTAAGCCCATAAGATGACAGGATTTAGAATATGGTGATCGTCCCTACTGTTAATAGAACTAAATACAATTAGAGGACAAAACTAATAATAATATGCATAATGCTAAAAAATGTTCTTAACGTTGGACGGAATAGTTATTTTGGCACATATTTTTTTTAATCAATTTAACCTCAATGTTTTATTTTGGGTCAAAATGACTCTTCTACAGATGAAAACTGTTAGTCAACTGACGATAAATAACTTGAAATGACGTGAAAAATCTACATGGCAGTGCACGCCGCGATAACAATGTTGTATAAACAAATATGCTGACTTTACACAATGACACATTAGTTAGAAGATTTTATTTTGGATTTATGCCATAATAATATTACCATTAAGAGTTTTTTATGCCAATGTATAGAATTGCTTATGAAAGTGGAAGGGTGAGTGGGTCCAAGGGTCACGTGGAGAGTGGCATAATGTCCACGTAAGAGACAAACGAAGATTGCTTATGAAAATCGCAGCTCCACCAATCAAAGACGTCGTCCCACGTGGGACTTTAGACCCCACCAAACAGCCTATTAGGCTATTACATCATTCATAGAATCAAAACAATAACAACAAAATTTTATTATTAATTTATTTTCCAAATTCAAAACTTGTTCAATTCCCATTATCATCACCATCTTTTAATATTACATATTATACTACATGTTTGTCATTCTCTTGAATTTCGAACTCTTGCCTTATAATTCCTTCTCTACCCTCTTACTTTCTCTTTTCCTATCTACTTTTGCCCTTCATTTTCTAGCTTCTTCTTCATCTTCCTTTTTAATCTATAAACTTTTCCAGTTTTCCCGACCTTCTAATTCTAACCATAATCCTAACTACAGTTCAAGAACTTCTCTCTTCTAATACTAATATTAGTTTTTGTATTATTATGGGCGACTCTTCTTCTTCTTCTTCGTATATTCACATGGTAAGTCATAGTCTAATTCTTTTTATTTTATTTCCGTTTTTGTTGGTTAATTTAATTGTTGATAAGGAAGATGATCAAATATAATTCTACAAATCACCAAGTGTTTGGATCAATTGGTTATGAATTGTTTTAGCTTATCTAAGATCGAGTTTGAAACTTTTAGAGTACATCAACGTTGAATATCATGTAAGATTTTTTTGTTTCTATAGTCATATATGGCTCGACGAGATTAATCATGGGTGGAAATATATATGATTCTATAAATAATATATTGATGAACATGTATGTGTGTATATATATATATAAACGCAGGTGCACCGTCTTATAGAAGAGTGTTTGATTTTTAACATGAGCAAAGAAGAGTGCATGGAAACTTTGTCTAAGCATGCAAATATAAAACCAGTTATTACTTCCACAGGTAATTATACATATATATATATATATATATGGAGTCGTGGAAAGTAATTAAGGGTGTTAAGTTTTGCAGTTTGGAATGAGCTGGAGAAAGAGAACAATGAGTTCTTCGAGACTTACACGAAGGGAAGCCATGAAAGAGCTACAGAGATACAGAAAAGACAAAGGATTCAGACAAGTCTTAATAATGGCAAGGACTGATTATCTGCACCTTGAATCAAGACTTTGGATTGTTACACCTATTCACACGGATTTAAATTGCGGTCGTTGTGTTTTATCGCAGTTGCGGACATAAGTCATAACAAATGATATTACGGTCATTGTAGACCATTATTTTCCGCAATAAAAATTTCGAACAGTATTACTACCGCTATTTGAATCACAGCGTATTCAGCATCATTTCTTCTTCCTTGCGTATAGTAAATAAAGTTTTTTTTATTATAAAACTTTGTTTATTTTGTGTGTGTTGGAACCGTGTAAAAGTAGTAAAAGAGTTGAGGCAAGGCAATATCCATTGCATGGAACAAGGGTTGAGTGAAAAGTGGGGGAAACGGAAGTGAAACTTGCTATGTAAAAATTCAGATGAAAATCGTTTTTATTCTTTGAAAATTTGCAATCTTGTTTTCTTATAATATATATATATATACACGTGTATGTATGTTCTATTCTTGTTGTTGGCGAAAAAAGGTTTATACATACAAGCCCATAATATATATATATATATATATATATATATATATATGAGACATGATCCGTTTACACAGTGTATACTCTTTAAGTTTGACATGTTTTTTGGACCGTTAGATGAGTGAAACGAATGTATGAGATTAACAGTAAATATGTGAAGATTATCACTTGAAAAAAAAGAGAGTAAGGAGTTAATTTGAGCCATTCATTCTCCCCATCTAACGATCCAAAAAACGTTTAAAACTTAAAAAGTTTTACATTAGGTAAGTTGATCATAACTATATATGTGTGTGTGATAAGGTTAATTTTAACATAATATGATAAGGTTAAATGGAAAGAAAGAATGATGATATGAGTTAATAGAATTTTTTTGTGTTTTTTTTATTTGTGTCTTCACACTAAAATATTTAATGTAGAGTTTGTAGTTAAGGTTTAAGGTATAGGGAATTAGTAGTATGATGTATTTTTAGGATTTAAGATTTAGAATTTAGAGTTAGAGTTTAAAATGACTTAATACCAAAATAAGTGCCTAAACTATCTCATTTTTCTCTTTTACGTGCCTAAACTATTTTTTATCCCCTTTAGGTGCCTAAACTATCTTATTTTTTCTTTTTAGGTGCCTAAACTATTTTTTGCTCGTTTTAAGTGCCCAAACTATTATTTTTTGTCAAAGTATGTGCCTCTGTTTGACCTTAAAAGGGACAAAAAAATATAGTTTGGGCACCTAAAAGGAGCAAAAATAGTTTGGGCACCTAAAAGGGAAAAACAAAATAGTTTGGGCACCTAAAAGGGGTAAAAAAATAGTTTAGGCACTTAAAAGGAAAAAACACGATAGTTTGGACACTTATTTTGACATTAAGCCTTTAAAATTTAATCTTTAGTGTTGAGACATAAAAATGGACATCAAATAGGGAAAATTTTGTTCGATATGAGAGAGACGATAAAACTAAATTATGAAGTACTATATTATAATATTCATGTGATAAATTAACACATAAGAAAGTATAAAATTAACTTTCGACTTTGAATGTTTGGAGTTAAAGTTTAATTCGTATTTTAAATGGTCTCTTTTTCAAATTTGACATTTTTATAAATTCTCTCCAACATTTGACCATTTGACGTGTATTTCAATTTTTTAATAAAATGATTTGACCCACGAATATAATAAAGCACATATAATTTGTTAAGTTAGCGATTTCAAACACGAGTAGGAAAAAATATAAATGAAATAAAAAAGAGGTAAACCGTGTTTTTGACGACTCAACTTTGTCCGTGTTTTCGTGCTGGCCACTCTCTTTTAAAAGAATTTAATCTCGTCACTCAATTTTTAAAATCCACTCATTTAATGACCATTAAGACATTAACGTCTACACCAAAGCGTTGCGTCCTAGACTTTTTATTTATGAAATTGACCTAAACTTTTGAACCTATTCTTCCGCATGGACAACATATTTTTCCATCTCCTTTCAACTGTCATCGACCATTGTTTGCGACGTAACTGGTATCAAAATATTCTTTTTTAATTTTTTTCAAAATCGACAACATTTAAATTAAAGCTTCGATTTTATCTTGGCTCGCTATGCAATTCCACCGTTTAATCAACATGGAATGGAGATATATTGTTTGTCTCCTCCTTTTCGACCTTCCCACCATTCAGATTTTAAAAAAATACTTTGGAACCGATGAATCAAAGAGAGTCCAAAAATCTGAGTTTGATAGGAAAGTTTCAGGGTTTTTTTGCATAAATTTATCAAAAAAAAATTAAACTGCGTTAAAGACTTAACAATGAAGTGACCGGAAAGAGAGAATTGAAAAGTGAGTGATGAAAATGAAAATTTATAAAGTGACAAAAACAAAAAGATGGGAAAAGTTGAGTGAAAAAAAACGTATTTGACCCAAAAATATTGATAATTATTTGCTACTTTGGTGTGGCGATGGGTGTTGAATCCAACAAATAAATCAAATTCCTACTCAAATAATAATTTTATAGATAACAGTGAGTAGGATCGTATTTGTTGGGATTGTTTGTAAACTGTAATCCTATTTCCTAACCAAAAACGTACAAAAAAAAAGAAAAAAAAAAAGCAAGGGGTTATGAAAGTAAAAACTAAAATTAATAGTATGACCTAGGAATAGAAATCTTCTGAATCTTTTCGGTTTATTTATGCCCCACACTAAAAAAAATAGGTTTAAGGCTATGATTTATTATTAAAATTTTAAAAATGTAGGGTAAAAAATTTATTTTTTAAGGTTTAAAATTTAAAATTTAGTACTTAAATTTTAGGGTTAAGGCATAGAAGATAGTTAATTCCTTTTAAGTATCTTTAGAAAAATAACACCATTTAAACAAATTCATAGCGGATGTTCTAGCACGCTAATATTGTTGGAGCATCACAAAGGTTAAATAAAATTTGACAAGAACAAATCAAGCTTCAAGACATGTTCACTTTTTACACCAACTTGGTCTATCGTCCATACGCCGGCTACAAACAGGCTTTACCGCAGCAATTCTTATCAGAACATCATACGGAAGGAGAGATTCAAACACTTGCCAACGCCAATTACCCCACTCATCAACCATATCCGCCATTGTCGCTTGAGGAAAGACAACATCACAATCGGCACTTACCTTACCCAGCAAAGGACCGGTCTTGCGTAACCAATTATCCGACCAGAACTTAACCGCTCGACCATCGCCCAAAGTTCACACAATATTCTCCCTGATATCCTTCCAAACTATGCAGATACCCTCGCCAAACCCGCGAGCAACAAGGACCTGCCTGGAGAGACGTCCATTTGTACTTTGCACGCAAGAGTTACACCCAGAGATGGTCGTTCTTAGATAATAGAAAGAAAGTTAATTTCATTAAAAATGCCTCATTTTGCACTCGTAAGTCTTTAAAACCCATCCCCCTCTAGCAACAGGTTGACACATATCTAACCAATTCACAAGATTGACACCACCCCTCGCCTTCATATATCCCCAAATAAAACCGCGAATGATACGCTCAATTTCATCACAAACTTCTTTTAGTAAATAAGTCGTCTACATAGTGTAGGATGGAATCATAGCAAGGACCGCCTTCGCAAGCATAATACGACCAGCAAAAGATTAGCCTTCCAAGCAGACAATTTATTCTGCACCTTCTGAATAAGGTAAGGATACGTTTCTTTTGTCACCCTTTTATGCAACACTGAAACTCCTAAATACTTACCCAACTCAAGCACCTCAGTAAACCCAAATATTTGACTGATTTGTTCTCGTAAACTAGGATCAATATTGGAGGAGAAATAGATAGTAGTCTTGGCAATACTGACCTTAAAACCCGATGCAGTACAAAACTCATTCAAAATCGTATGAATAACATCCAACTGATTCAAAGAAGCTTCCGCAAAAAGCATCATGTTATCCGTGAAGAACAAATGAGACATTGCAGGGCCATCATGGGAGACAGTAAACAGTTTCCACAACCCGCTCTGCACAGCTACATTTATCGCCTAACTAAGTTGTTCTATACACAATACGAATAGGTACGGAGACAGAGGGTCTCCCTGCCAAATTCCTCTAGTAGGTGTAAAACATTGCGTCACCGACCCATTCCATGCTATCTGAGAAGTGACAGACGAAACACATGTCATAATAAGCCTATGGAGAGAATAATTCCAACATCATGTAATGTATCATTAATAAAAGGCCACTCCAAGCGGTCATATGTTTTCTCTAAATTGACTTTTTTCGAATTAAAAAGAACTGTAAAAATTACAGAGAGTTCAAAGCATCAAAATCAACAAGGTGAAAAAGGGAATCTGGAGGTACATCGAAAGTAGTCAAAGAGTAACAAGGAAGATTGACAAACTTGTCTAGGCCATCTGCAAGCTTATTCACAGAACGCGGAATCCATTGGGTTTTCGTAACCCAGCATCAACTTCTCAGCTTCACAATGGCACGTACTAGCGAGCAAGGGTTGGAATGAGCGTTTGCATTGTTCAAGCGAGTGAGAGCTTCTTTACAATCAGATTGGATTAAAAGTCTTTCAAAACCATTTTCCCAAGCGAGTTGTAGCCCGATAAGGATGCCCCAAAGTTTTGATTGGAGAGGATGAGATATGCATATTGTCTTATTATAACCAAGAATCCACGTACCATCATTTGATCGAAATACACCACCGACTGAGCCGGTTCTAGTTCGTTGTGCAACCGCACCATCCGTATTTAAGCAAACCCAACCAACATCTGGTTTCGGCCAATGTATCAAAGACGGGGTAGACAAGGACGAAGGCAACGCCACAACAGATTCAGAATAGTAGCGAGCCCAAGTCACACTCCGCTGAAGAACTTGCGAGGCACAGCAGTGGGAACCAGTGAAGACTCTCTCGTTCCTATTTTTTCGGATTTGCCAAGCTGTGGACGCGAAGAGGATTGGCCAATCTACTCCCCACGTCGTAGGAATCGACGCATCAGATAGATTCTTTAGGAGCCACGATTGTGGATCCGCACAGGAAAATGAAGTATAAAGCTGTGGTGGGAGTAAATTCCTTCAAACCTCCTTAACAAAGGAGCAGTCACGAAGCATGTGGATAATTGTTTCATCTGCAGTGTTGCAGCATGGACAGTAGGGACTGTTGCTTAAGGCGCGATGGCAGCGTTCAACATTTGTCAACAGTTTGCCATGCAAAACTAGCCAAAGGAAAAATCGAACACGTTGTGGCACACCCAATGACCATAATCTTTTCCAGTTTGCTGATTTTGGGTTCCAGTTTCCACTAGTCCGGAGCGAGTAAGCTGACTTAACTTCGAAGGAAAGACTTTCTGTTAAGCCCCATGTCGGCTTGTTAGGAATATCAGAGCTATCGGGATAATGGATGTTTAAGATGTGGTGAACAACCTCCGTATTGAAAAGCGCAGATAACTTGGTAATGTCCCACTCACCATGCATATCGACCAGATCCTTTATGCTCAGGATTTGCAGTGCAGTAGCCGGTTGTCTGATATATGGTCGCAAAGGGCCAAGAGATGGAACCCAGTTATCATCGAAAGGAAGGACCGAATCCCCCGTTCCCAAAGACCATGCGAGACTGGTTTTCAAATCGCTCCACGCAGCAGACACAGCTTTCCACAGAGGTGTACTGTTTTGACGATACACTGTGCATGGGCAAACTTCCAGTAACTTGTATTTTTCACGTAAGATGCGGACCCAAAAAGAATCCAATGCAGTAACCAGCGCGAAACCAATTTTAAGGACAAACGCCATGTTGAAATCAAAAACCTTTCTAATACCCAGGCCACCATTTTCTACAGGTTAGCAGATGGAGTCCCAGTTAACCAAAGAAACTTTGCGTGCTGCTTCACTTGATCCCCAGATGAATTGGCGCATGATCTTCTCAATCTCTGAGCAGACTCTTTTGGGTAAACTACATGTCTGCATGAAATAAACTGGTATTGCTACAAGGACCGATTTCGCCAGCGTCACTCGTCCCGCCAAAGAGAGCGTACGACTAGCCCATCCATTCAACTTGGCTTTGATTTTGTCTAAGATGAAATTAAAGTCAGCACACTTCGCACGGGCATGGAGCACTGGCACACCAAGGTACTTTACGAACGTTTCCACACGTTGATACTCGAGTAAGGCACTGATCTCAGATTGGAGCCAAGGTGCAGTATTAGGCGAGAAATAAATTTCAGTTTTCCTTTTATTGACCCGATGTCCGGAATACATACCAATGATGGATAGAACACGTTGGATGATTACAGCTTGTCCTTGTACTGCTTTGGCATAGAGAATAAGGTCATCCGCAAAGAACAAGTGGGACACCGGAATTCCATTTCGAACAAAACGGAACGGCTGCCATTCACCAGAAGAGACTGCTTCATTAATCATGTGACCCAAACGCTCCATCACAAGGACAAACATGTAGGGCGATAGTGGGTCTCTTTGACGGATGCCCCGCTGTGGCCAAAAAGGTCTCGATAGGCCTCCATTCCACTGGATTTGGAAGCTAGAAGAGGTGACTGAACTCATGATGATACGTCAGATATTGGACGGGAAGCCAACATCTATTAGAGAATCCGAGATAAAATCCCATCGTACTCGATCAAATGTTTTTTCAAGATCGACCTTTATTGCCATCCACCCATCCTTGTGCTTAGACAATCTCATAGAATGAATCACTTCTTGGTTTATTATCACATTCTTAGTGATGTTACGCCCTGAGATGAAACTAGTTTGGTTGTGTCCGATGAGTAACGAGAATATGGGCTTGAGCCGGCAGACTACCACCTTCGATAGTAATTTATAAAGAACTGTGCATAAGCTTATAGGGCGAAAATCCGCAAAAGTTGTCGGGCTAGCATTCTTGGGGAGAAGGACGAGGATGGTTCGGTTTAACTCAGGTTCTATTGATTTACCTCGAAAGATGTCTTGGACCATGGCCACGATCAAGGGACCTATCGTGTGCCATTGCCTCTGAAAGAAATCCGCATGCAATCCATCCCACCCGGGAGATTTTAAGGGAGCCATATCGGTTAGAGCTGCATGAACCTCTTCCATAGTTGGAGTGTCTTCTAGGTGCTGTAATAACTCACTTGGAATAGGTGGGAAACTACCATGTATAGGGAAAGGTCCCCTGTTAGGCTCATTATCGGCAAATAAGCTTTGGTAATAGAGGATTGCCTCCTCCTTAAGGGCTCAATCATCATCACTCCATGTCCCATCCCTGAGCTGAAGAAGGGTAATTTTTTTATGTTGTCGGCGCGAAATAGCTCTTCAGTGGAAGTATCGTGTGTTACGGTCACCATGCACTATCCAATCCGAACGTGATTTTTGCTTCCAAAGGGTTTCTTCTTGATCGATGAGATACTCAAGCTCAATTAGCAACTCAACCTCCAAATTTGACAAGAAGCGAGATGAGCGAGAACTGAGTGCCTTTTGAATGCCCCGTAGACGAGCCATGAGGGTCCGCTTCTTAGTTCCCAAGTAACCAAAGACAGTTTTGTTCCATGTATCGGCTGCTGTAATGAAAGTGCGGATGGTATCGGACATCGATGTGCCTTGAATCCAGTTATCCGCGACCATCCGAGGGAAGTCATCGTGAGATAGCCATCAAGAGAAATAACGGAAGGGACTAGAAGAAGCACTACGGCTCATGGCGCCAATCTGAAGAAGTATTGGTCGGTGGTCAGAACGCATGCGGAGGAGATGTTGCACCATAGAGATCGGATACGTTTCATCAAAATAGGAATTGCATATAAAACGATCTAACCGGACCGCTGCAAGCCCTCTAGACCACGTGTAACACGGTCCACTATAACCCATATCTCTTAAGCCATTATCAAAGAGAAGCCGTTGGAAAGCAGAGCACGACTTCGAAGATGGAGAGCAGCCCTTGCGATCTGTTGGGCTAAGAGTGGCGTTAAAGTCGCCAAAGATGATCCAAGGGCTTCGTATGGATGAAGCAAGGTGATCAAGGTGAGGCCAAAGATGACGGCGGTTCGAAGCTGAGGGAGAGGCGTATACCCCCGTTGCAAGGAGAGATGAATTGCCTCTTATGCTTGTAATCCGGAAGTGGATGAACTGGAAGTGTGTGCTCAGGACAGTGACTGTGACAGAGTCATACCATGCAACCCAGATACCCCATGAGAAGCCAGTTGCTTCGACCCGATGGGTATGCGGGAAGCCTAAGGATACAATGACAGAAGCTGCTCGTTTCCCACTAATGCGAGGTTCAACAAATAACACAACATCGGGCCTGTTATCCCTTAAAAATTGCCTGGCTGCGGGTAAAAAACGCGAGTCGCCGCAACCCTGCACGTTCCAACTGAATATTTTTATATCCATAAAAATAACATAAAAGCTGTAGATAGATCCAAACCAAGGTCATTCTAGCATAGCCACTGCCTGGCTGCTACTCGATGTCTGTTCTATGTTCTCAATGTTGAGAGATTCCTTTGTTATTAACTCTATTCCCTGTGCACGATCATGTTCAGTAGTGAGAGTCTTGGAACTGTCAGGTGGGTCCTTCATGAGAGATGTGTCATCAATGTTACCAGGTTGGTTCCCTATTTCTGTTAAGGTTTCAGTGAGGCCATGAGAAATGGGCATCACATTAGGGTCAGCGTTTTCCTTCATCACTGTGACTGAGTGCCTCGAACTATCTAGGGTTGGTTCTTGGTTAGGTGGCAATGTCGAACGGGAGCTAGAGGCTTTCGCACTGAACTTAGACAGAATCGAAAAATCAGAGAAGTTGATTTCGGATGGGAGTTGATTTGGATGTGGTGGCGTCTGCCAACTTCTTTTTATTCTTAGCTTTTAAGGATGGTTTCATAGGTGGTTTGCGGGTATGCGGGGGTTGTGGCGGGTGTGGGCTAGGGTTCACAGCAGGCGGGACTGGGTTATCATCTTCCTCAGCAGCAAAAATCGGATTAAAACGTGGGCCTTGCACCGGCATGGAAGCTGGAGGCTTTGAGGTGTTCTGGGCAGTTTTAGAACGGCGAGGCCGTCACTCAACCATCATCCAGGGACCAAATGAGTCTTCATCATCCGTGTTATTACCACACGGGGCATTTTGAGCTGTGCTGGGCGTAGGGTTAGTTGTAACAGGCGTTTGAAACGGCAGTTGGACTGAAGTAGTGTCTGCTTGCTTCTTGACGCGCGGGCATGATTCCTTTGAGTGGCCATAAATGCCACATTGAAAGCAGATTACAGGCAATGATTCATATTCAATTAATTGCACATCCCCGTTTACTATAATCTTCGAAACCAACGGCTTGGACAAGTCAATCGAAATTACCATTCGTGCGAAATGTCCGCGTCTACCCCATTCTGTTTGATAGTCAAGTTTAATCACAGGACCAATGGTTTCGCCAATTTCTTCTATCAGACTCTTTTTATATAGCGTGACCGGCAAGCCAGGGAGGCGTATCCATGCCATTACACCAGTCGGGAACGGAGTGGTTATTGTGAAATCAGATGACCATTTTTGCACTGTAAGATAATGGCCGAAAATAGTCCAGGGGCCATCCGTAAGAGCTTTTAGATAATCCGATTTCAGTCGGAACGTCACCAGAAAGTAGTCGTTTTCAATGTCCATTAGACGACTTGCCTGTTTTGGTTTCTAGATTTTGGAGTGCAGGGTGTTGTAACCAATCCTCCGACCCAAGAGCTTCACAATTAACGTCTGATCGAGGCTCTTTTCAGCCAGGGATTGAACACGCGGGGAGAAATCAATAGAGAGGATACCATCGACCATAGATTGGATAACGTCGCCTTCTTGGATCTCTATATCATCATCTTCAAAGATTTCTTCATCTCCTGTCATATTACCCGATGTGTCTTTCATGAGAGAGTCTTTGTAAGAAGGACTGTTGTTTGCAGCATCTGTAGTATCTCGAGCGATACCGTCGCCGTCCGGGGGATCGTTGTCCAGGCGCCTATGTTTTCTAGGGTTTCGTGGGAGATTAGGGTTTAGATCAGAGGTTTCCATCATAATGAGTCTTTTTTCTCTAAATTGACTTTGATCGCCATCCAGCCACTCTCACCCTTTTTACACTATATAGAATGAATGATCTCCTACACAATAAGGATGTTGTCAGTAATTGATCGACCTGGAATAAAACTCATCTAGTTACAAGGCACCCAACCAGCAAGGTACGGTTTCAAACGACTAACTATTATCTTTGTAATTGTATTATACAGAACAAAACATAGACTAATCAGCCTGAACTGAGTAATAGATGTCGGACGAGAGATCTTCAGAATCAACACAATTAAAGTACGATTAATTTCCTCCAACACCACACCACTCTAAAAAATAGTTGTAACAAGCCGACAAAAACTGTCACCAACAAGGCCCCAATTTTTCTAGTAGAAAAAAGCATGCAATCCGTCAAGACCCTGCGCCTTGAGAGGACTCATCCCGAAGATGGCCCATTTAATTTCCTCAGCTGAAACCCGACCACCTAACTTATCAATTACGGCCCGTGAGATGGACGAAAACAAACCACGGTGCGTGTAAACTCCTTCCACGACTCCAGAAGCAATAAAAAGAGTCTTAAAATAAGCAATCGTCGTATCTGCATATCAGATTGGTCATCACACCAAATGCCATCCTCCCTTTGTAATCGTAAAATGGTATTATCCCTCATACGAGCTATTGTTGAAGCATGAAAGTACCGGGTATTTCTATCCCCCGAAATTACCCAATTTGTTCTAGACTTTTGAGCCCATAAACTCTCCTCTTGCTCTAATACCGTTTCCAACTCGGACTTCAACTGACTCTCCAAATAACCAAAAAATCCGAGTAAGTATGCTGCAGAGCCCTGTCAATCCCCCTCAAGCAACCAAGCAGCTCTCGCTTCCTCCTACCTATATGGCCAAAAACATCCCAATTTCATTCAATAATCTTCGGCTTCATTTTTTTCTAAGTTCACAGTCAGCTCCTTACCCTCTCACCAAATAGAAGATAAATAGTCACGAAACTCAGGACGATCTTGCCAGGCGGCATGAATTTAAAAGACTTCGCAAACTCCTGGTCGAAACCAACATCTGGTCGAAAAACAATGAGGCAATGGTCCGAACCCACTCTGTCTAGATGAACGACATGAGACATGGGATATTTGAGGCTCCAATCAAAGTTCATCAAACAATAGTCGAGACGTCGATACAAATAGCCATGCCGCCAGATAAAATTATTCCCCACATACCCAACAAAGAAACTATATTATTTGAGGCTATCTTATCATGAATTAATTTAAATTAATATGAGATAAATAATTAATAGAATTGATTAATATTGAGGATCACTCATATGAATAAGTTATAAAAAAATTCTCTTTTTCTTGACTAACTGGCACTATAAAAACGAATCACATCTAAACGGATAAAGATAAGAATTTAAATAATTGAAGCTGTCTCCTTAAAAAACGAAGAATTCAAAGAAATTCTAAAGAATGACTCAAAATTGTTTTCCGATCTTGTTCAACCGAAAAAAAATAGTTCAAAGCCATGTTCGAGATAATATATAGACTCAAAATTTATGTGTACAAAGTGAGTGTTTTACATGACAACATTTGCATTGTTGAAATTGAACCAAACATAAAATATAATTGAATCTAATCTTATTTCATTCAGATCGATATTAAACTATTTCAAAAAATAAAATAATTTTTGTGTACCATTGAGGCTATTTCATTAATTATATAATAAACTTGTACATTTATAATATATATTCACAAAATAAAAATAAAAATAAATTTCAGTTTAGTTTATAAGGGACACGTTAAATAAGACAAATGAAGTATATAAATAAAATAAAAATAAATTTAATTTAATTTCTTATCATATGAATCGAGGATTAAATTAAATTTATTTAAAGTAATAAACAAACCAAAATCTATCAGTTTTAAATTCGGTTGATTTTTTTATTCTTTACCCCGAATTGCACCCAATACGAGCTGCTTGGAAATTTGCAAGGCCCGCAGTACCCGGGTTCATTTCAATTTCAGACATGATTTTCTCTGGGCGTGATAGCCGATAGGCAAGGGGATTCCTTTTCTTGGGGTTCTCGTACTCTACAGCCGATTCAAATTTAGTCAATGATCTAGCTCGTGACACCAGATTGAGTTATGAGAAACCCTACTTTTTTTAATGGCAATGATTCCGATCAATTCTTTTTTCATAATATTTTTTAATTTTGTTGATGGTCAACGTTGAAGTGATGATGGTTGTTGGCGTTTAGACGATTCACTTCTTCTGATATGAGTAGAGAGTCATAGTCTATAATAATTATAATGCTAATTTAAAGGGAGAGAAAAAGAGAAAAATGAGGTATGATGGACCCTTGTATGTGGAGTTCACCATTCCTTTGTTCTTATATTTTCTCACGGTTTCTTTTATTTTTTAGTTTTAAATAAATAATTGTTCTTTTGTGATACGTTTTACTCTATTTTTTGGTACACTTTATTTTTCTTTATTGGTCGTTTGATCATTTTTTTCATTTGATTTTCTATCAGTATTGGATTTGATGTCATCACGACTGATTAAGGTGTCACGTTTTTGGTTATCCTGTATATCTCACCGTTTTAGACCCTTAGACTGTATTTGAATATGTGCTCACAATTATTATTTTTGTTCGCAATTGAGTTGTAGTAATAATTATATTGTCAACATGTCTTATTAATATGCATTTTATGTTGTTTATTGATCGTTTTATCTTTTTATGTTTGTATCTATCATTTGTTTCGATTCTTTAGGTTGAGTTTTTATCTTTTTCTTCTATAGTTCTGTTGTGATCTCGAGACGCTAGTTTCTTGTTTCAATGATTATAAGACTATGTCTAAATTACGTGTTTTTATTTACAAGGTTATAAATTTTTATTATAATTTTAAATATAAACTCGTTCAATAAAACTAGGGGATTTTAATTTAAAAATATAATAAGTTATGAAGCGAAAGATTAACTTGAGTGAAGCGATGAAAACTGACGTATGTTTCAGCTTGATTAGCTTTTGTGTTAATTTGTGGGCCATTTTCTCTTCTTAATTAAGCTAATCTGTCTGTTGAAAGGTAACAGACAATTATAGAGATTCATTCAAAAAGCCATAATTATAGTTGGTTTCGGCCTCCAATGCCAACTTTAGTCAAACATGTTTAGCTTTAGCTTTTTCTTTTTTTCCCTTTTATTCTTATTTTACCAGGCAACAAAATAATAATAATAATAATAATAATAATAATATAGTTATATTTTGATACACACGTTATATAATTTTTTTACACAACCTTTATATCTAAGTTTTAAAATTAAGTTAACAATATCTTTAACAAGTAGTTAAAGCTCTCATATGACACCCTCTCTTTTCTCTTAGATTGTGGGTTCGAAACTTATTAGAGCAAATTTCTCTTCCCTACATAGAAATTGTTCAAAAATAGTTCATCTTCGTTCACATATTGAACATACCTGATTTAATATTTGGGAACTTCTTTCTTCTGCAAATCAACCTTTGGATTAAGGGTGAGCGTTCGATCGAGTCGAGTAAAAAATTTTTAAGTTATTCGAGTTGATGTGTCATATTTTACAACTCAAACTTTATTTGAATTTTTTGATTCGAGTCAAGTTTATGAAATTTGATTCGAGTCGGCTTTTCTAGTTCCTATACAAATTTAATTATAATTATTTATCATGTTATAGTACATATTGATTCTAATTGGAACGACTTTCTCTAATCATATAAGATATGCATATATATATCATATTTTTCATATGTGGCATATATTTCTTCACGTTTTTTTATATTCTAAGAAAAATTGAAGAACTTGACTTGAACTTAAAAATCAATCCACTAATTACTAAAAATTTCGAGTTATTCAAATTCTTATTTTATAATTCAAACTTTATTTTAAAAAAAATTGAGTCCGAGTCAGAACGAATCAATTTTTTTTCTCGAGTCAAATTAAAATTTTCAGTTTCTTCGAATCGGATTTTGTTCACCACCCCTACGAAGAAAAAAAGGTGTGTAGAAGGAAAAGAAATAAAAATCAAAGGGGGAAAAAGCACTCCCCATTCTCCAATGTCTATAATTGTGATGGAATGGAAGAGCGGAACTTAGCTTTAATCAACTTTTATCGTATAGACCGAAGAGACAGACAAGACAACCATGATTTTTCCCCTTTTTCTTGTTCTTTTAACACTGAAACAAAGGTTTTTTGGAGCTAATCATATGCCTTGATGGAGTATACAGTGAGGGTTGGTGAAACATGTTGTTTTTGGGACACAAAAACTGGTATTGGTTCATTCTGCATTTGCTGGATTGAAATAGATCTCCAATTATTATATTTGGCGACATTGCTTCGTTTACAAACTTGGAATTGATTTTGTTTTGACATGCGCTAAAAAGGTTTCTTCTCATCCAAAAATCAAGCCACAATCGGAGCTTAATTAGTCATCTACGTCTTTTTGTTATTAAGGGAAATAAAATTTGACTCGAAAAAATAAAAAAAATATTCTGAATTATTTGAGCCAACTTGAATAACTCTTAAGAATTTTGAGTTTAATTTTGTCAACTCAAATAATTCGAATTTTACTATTTTACGATTTAGCATCTGATTTTCTTATTTTTTTAATTTTTCATTCATTTTAACTTTATTTTTTACTAAATTTGAACCATGTATTTAGGGTTGTAAACGAGTCGAGTCGAGCTCGAGTAGTGCTGAGCTCGACTCAGCTCGTTAAGAATTTGAGTCGAGTTCGAGCTTGACTAGTTTTTAACGAGCTTGAATAATCTAAGTTCGACTCGGCTCGTTAAGAACTCATGTCGAGTTCGAGCTTGAGTCGTATTCAATCGAGTCGAGTGTTGACTGAGTCAGACTCGAGTAGCTCGTGATATGTCTCGTCTCATTAAAAGCCCTATTAGGAAAAACTTTGATACACAAGTTGCGTAAACTAAAGTTTACATAAGTTTGTTACTTTTAGGGTTTATGGTGTTAGTTTAGGGGTTAGAGGTTTAGATTTTTTTACAAAGGGGTTAGAGGTTTAAGTTGTTGGATTTCGAATTTAGAATTTAGATTTTAAGGTTATGTTTAGTTAGGGTTTATGCTTTATGGTTTTAGGTTTAGAAATTTAGATTTTAAATATAAAATTTTAAAAAAAATTAGTATATTATATTTTCGAGTAGCTCGCGAGCTTTTCGAGTCGGGTATCGAGTAGCTCGATTCGGCTCGTTAAGAACTCGAATCGAGTTCGAGCTCGAGTCCAATCGAGTCGAGTGTTGACCAAGTTTTAACCGAATCGAACTCGAGTAGCTCGCGACTTGTCTCGTCTCATTTACAGCCCTACATGTGTTCCTAAAACATTGTGGAATGCTACTTATCTTCAATTCTTATTTTTTAAAACAAATTTCCTCTTTTTTCAAATTAGCCCTTCACCCTTATATAATTTCCTCATTCCTTCAATTCATTCTTCGTTACAATTTCATTTTTGACCAGATTTGAGCCACATGCTCCACTACCACTATACAATATCTATGTAATTTCAATTCATATTATTAACAATAAATTTATTTTTTTACAATTTAATCCTTTAACTTTACATTTTATTCAATTTAGTTCTTCAACTGTAATTTTTTATTCTTTCTTCATCAATTCTTTGACCCCTTTATACTTTCATAAATTTTTTTTCCTCGAAAATTCATTCTTTATAATAACATTAACAAATATATTTTATAATTTTAGATTATATTTGTTTTATTAAATAACATTACAAATCTTACTTGCACATATGAAAAAATATGAATATATATATATATTATGACAAGAGAAAGTCATTTAAATTGGAACCAATATGTATTATAACATTATAAATAATTATAATTAAATTTTTATAGAAACTCGACAACTAGAATTTCATAAACTTGACTCGAACCGAAAAAATTTTAAATAAAATATAAGTTATAAAATAAGATTCGTCAACTCTATCAACTCGATTTTCGACTCAGCTCGACCGAATGCTCACCATAACTGTTACCACATTTGAAAGCCAAATATTTTCAATTGGAATTCATCTTGCATTTCTTATCCTTCTTAAGATTCAATTTCTTAACACTCTTAAATCTGTCCATAATAATAGTATACGCTATGTTTTTAACATTTGTAAGATCAAAATCTTAAATACTTTTAAAAAACAATTTAATAATAATAGTTTTAAAAAATAGGGCTTTAAAAAAGCTACAGAAATCTGGGTCCTTTTGTTGAATTCTTGTATCAAGGACACAAATCCCATTGCCGTTGTTTTGTTGTCATCCCAAAAGAAAATAAAGAAAGGCTCCGGTCAACTGCTACCCAAACATTTCACCAACAGCTAGAGTACCAATTTTTAATAATTTGAATAATTGAGTGACTTCTTATGTGGTTTATCCATAATTTTTTCAAGGAAAAGACTTTTTTTCCCCAAATCAAACCAATAAGGATTCAAAGCGTGACAACACAGGAAACTGACAGGTGGACAATACAGTTCGGGGCTTTGTTCCTCATCCGCCCCCCCTCCAGGTATTTTTGAATGTTCAAAAATTTTAACTTTGGTTTCTCTTTCTTCACTCACACATTCTCTTCCCCGTTTTCGACGGTTCTAACGGACAACCTCCGCCACTCCCGTCTTTATTGCCGCCGCCATTGTCACGATCTCCGTTTTAACTACCTCAGCTAACAAATTTCTTTTCTTTTCTTTCTTCTTCGTCTCCCCCAAGGAAAGAAACTAAACTTTCTGAGAGTCTGTTTTCTTTGTTCAAAGATCTGGATTTGTATTGGCTTATGAGTTCTTTTGGGGGTATTTACGATATAGATTTCTTCGAAATGCCCGTTTCTTTCTTATTTTGTTAGTTTAAATGAGTGAAAATGGAGACATTTGGGCATCGGAGGCCTAAGATTTCGAGCTTCTCATCTGATCAGACCTTAATTGGCTTGCTTCCTCCAATTCCCCCTTCTTCGTTCAGAGGTTCGATTTTCTAGTCCATTTTCTTTTTAACGTATTTTTGAGTGATTTTTTTTGAATTTTTGTTTCGTTTTTTATATAAAGATTCCATATTTGCTTTTCCATTTTGAAAATGACTCATGAAAATGAGTGAGTTACGTTGCTAAATTTATCTTGCAAAAAGAAGTTCAAAGAACTCATGATTATAAGCTTCTTTCCTTTTTCCCGTTAAAGTTGATTGTGTTTTCCTACATTTTCTTAGTTACCAAACGCAGCAGCATTCTCCCCTGGTCCCCCTTTTTTCTTACTTTCTTTAGTTTATTGCCGTTAAATGTACAATTTTAGCTTGCATTTTCCTTTTGTTTGTTTTAATTTTGCGCTATCCCCTGCCTCTACTCTCTGCTTTTGCATTCATTAAAGTAAGTTTTAGTTTTCCATTTCTATGATTTTATTTTTCTTCTGCCTGTCAATCGTTTAAACATTTTCCCAAGGTTGAACTTTGTGTCTGGGTTTCCATGCTGTGTTGATTTTTTTTATTAGAATAATTCGTATGATTTTTTTCCCACGTTGTGTTGATTTGATGAGTTTTTAAGCGTATGTTCTAAGGTACTTTTATAAGAATTTATTTCCAGGAAACAGGAATCTTCAAAAGCAGAGAAATTTTCCTAAATTGGCATCTGATTCTAGTTCTTGCAGTAGTGATACCACAAACGAAGATCAGGTGTGCTACTTCTTCTTGTTTCCATTATTGTTTCATATGAATGACTTATGAGACAATAAATTGTTTCTGGTTGTTGCAGTTAATGTTTGAGTTAACTTCTACATCTTCAAAACAATCAACTGTGGCACCAATGAAGAAGTTGTTAGATCAAGAGATGTCCAAAGAAAGCGTATCTAGAAGACGATCACCGAGTGTTATTGCAAGATTGATGGGACTTGATGGACTGCCGCCTCAGCAGCCTGGCCGCAAGCAGCAAAAAGGAATTGAGAGTAGCCGTGAGAAAGTTTACGAGGGCAGTGCATTCCACAGCCGGCAATCTTCTAGGAAAAGTTCTAAGGATGAGCAGGAATTTAAAGATGTTTTTGAAGTTTTAGATGCATTAAAAATGGAGAGTGCTGGTTTCTCTCCACAAGGAACTGCAAATTCAAACCTTTCTGATGCTGAGGTAGCCTTTATTCGGCAGAAGTTTATGGAGGCCAAACGTCTTTCAACTGACGAAAAGCTTCAAGATTCTGAGGAATTCAATGATACCCTTGAGGTGTTAGACTCCAACAGTGATCTTCTGCTGAAATTATTTCAACAGCCAGATTCATTATTCACAAAGCATTTGATTGATTTGCGAGGAGTGCCACCCCAGTCCCATCGTGGCCGAGTATCAGCTATGAAGTCATCACACACACTGAATAATGAGCATGGTAGCTTAGCACACAAAAATGGGAGAGAAACTCGAACGAAGCGCCACTCTAGATCTCCTCAGGGCCATCAAGAAGATTGTCTGAGTCACACTCATGGGAGATGTGCTGCTCGCAATCACCCCAAGTCACCTTCGTTTCAATTAGAAGAGAAAAACGGTCAAACTATTGTACCCACTAGAATTGTTGTCTTGAAACCAAATATTGGGAAGTTGCAGAACTCTTCCAGAACTGCTTCATCACCTCATTCTTCTCATCGTTTTCCATCCAAGTGCACAAGACACTCAGAAATTTTGGGTGTCCAAAATAAGGAGGCAGAAATGTGGGGAAAGAATAAGGTTCATCAAGATACTGGGTTTTCAAGGCATAATCCTAGAGACTCTAGGGAAACAGGCAAGGAGATTACTAGGAAAATGAAAAATTCCTTTAACAATAGCACAATGACAATTTCGACCTCCACATTGAGAGGATATGCAGGGGATGAGAGTTCATGTGATGTTTCTGGATCTGAATCAGCAAATGATTCAGATGTAACTACAGTGTCCTACAGAGATAACATTGGCTGGAATAAGCGACATAGGAGGTCATCATCCCGTTCTAGTGAATCATCAGTCAATAGAGAGGCCAAGAAGAGATTGTCTGAGAGGTGGAAATTAACACACAAGTCTCAAGAAGTGCACATGGTTAGCAGGGGCAGTACACTGGGTGAAATGCTTGCCACTTCAGATAGGGAAGTGATTCCTGGAAATTCTAGTGGCCTGGTTGGTGTGGAAGGATGCAGTGAGGTCGGTCTTCGTGTTAGGCCTGCAGTTTGGAATGAACCTTTAGGTATTAGCAGTAGGGATGGTTGGAAGGATGGTTGTCTTGGTAACCTTTCTAGATCACGATCTGTTCCTGCTTCATATACCGACTTCGGAAGTCCTAGAATAAGCACACGCCATGAAAGTCTTCTTAGAGACAAGTATGTGATTCCAAAAGAGGGTTTCAAGTGGGACAGAAAAAAAGCAGTAAAAGGCAATTTTTATCAAAAGGAAGCTCCATTACCTAGCAGCCAAAGATCCCGTGTTAAGAAATCTCAATTTCTGAACAGTAGTTGCAGCAATAAGGAATATAGTGACACTTCACAAGATTCCGACATCACCCCATATCAAGTAAAGCAAAATAAGCTATCTGAACAATTTCTTATGGTCTCGGGGGCTTGTGCTGGTACTGCTGTGGATTTAAGTTCAGTTCTTGAAAATGCAGAGGATGTCAATGATCTGAATATGTCTGTGCTTTCTGAACCTTCTAACATTGAATTGTCGGCTCCTGCTTCATTGAATGCCGGTGTTGCTTCTACCGGTGACCTAGATAATTTGGACTCCCAGGTATTTCTTTTGTTCAAACTATGGTTTAGTTTGTAAGTATCCAATTTTGTGCATGTATTTCTTTTGTTCAAAAATGTTATCCAAGTTTGTAAATATCCAATTATAGATTATAATAATTGTTAAGGAGATGATCTCTACTCAGGTTATCATAAGCATCTCTCTTGTCATAATCTCCAGGAACCATCCGAGGGACCATCTAAGCAAACCACACCACGTTGCCCTGGTCCGGAACTAGAATCTCAAGCATGCTCTAAGGAGGCAGAGCAACCTAGTCCAGTCTCAGTTATAGAAGCCCCTTTTGCAGACGATGTATCATCTGGTTCTGAATGCTTTGAGAGTATTGGTGCTGATCTTCATGGTAAATGGTGGTTTTAGTTTTGTTACTATTATATTTAGCTTCCATTCCTTTTTACTAGTGTTTATGCTTTCAGAGCTTCGGATGCAACTTCGTCAATTAAAACTAGAATCTGAGGCATACGAAGAAGGAACTATGCTTCTTTCAAGCGATGATGATTGCAATGAAGTTTCTATTGGGTTTGCTGAGGACAATGGGAGACCAAAGCCCGAAGAGAATTGGGAATCTGTGTACATAGTTGATGTTTTGATCGATTCTGGAATTAGTCGAGCCGAACCGGATACCTTCTTAGCAGCATGGCATTCTCCAGAATGTCCAGTGAATCCGCTAGTGTTCCAAGAACTCGAGAAAAAATATTGCAACGTAAATTCATGTTCAAGGGCTGATAGGAGGTTGATGTTTGATAGGATTAATTCAAAGATACTGGAGATATATCAACAATATAGAGACCAATCCTGGATGATATCTGGAAGGAAAACTATTCCGAAATGCAACATCAGCGAACTCGAAGATAGCCTGCGCAAGTCACTAGTAAGCCAAAACAAGAAACCTCACATGGATGAAGGAGAGATGGTGTTTGCAGGGGAATTTCAATGGTTAGACTTGAGATCGGATATCGATAAAATAGGTCGGGGAATCGTGAGATTGTTGGTAGATGAACTACTATCCGAGGTATTGGCAGGTTAGTAAAAGATACTTTTGGTTTAGTAGGAAATTTATACAAAAATGATATATATGATCATTTCATGACTGTATTAATAAGTTCTAAATTTTCACCATATTTGAGAGTTTCTGTGGGAGGGTGCACTTATTCACTGGGATGAAACATGCTGGACATAACATTCTCAGTCATCAACCCTGCATGTGTAAAAATATCTGATATGTTCGATCTGATCCGATTATCTGTTGACCATGAATCACGCGCGGTAGGTCGAGGCTATATAATAATTTTTCATTTATGGAGTCATCATATATTGTGGTCGGTAAATATAATAAATTAAAAAGTCTTCTTCGTCCGTGAGCAGGTATGGTAACGCACTTTTTTTTTTTTTTTTGATTAATGGGGAAAATAATACTATGGCGAGCCTCATTAAAAACCTCCCTAGCCTAAATAGAGGAAAAGAGTACTCACCATAGCATTACATCGAGAAACACATATCAGAGAACATACTCCTAACCCAACTCGGGTAACTCATTATGTAGTAAATCTAAAACCTCATCCGGTGGAGAAACCAAATACATCACCTCATAGCCGGACCAATGTCCCAATTTAGCCAGAGCATCCGCAACACCATTAGCCTCTCGAGGAATATGAAAGAAATCGCATCGTCGAAACTGACAAATCAATGCGCGTATCGCACTCACCATGGAAGGCTCGCCTCGCCTATCGTTACCATTGCGCAACATCCGGATAACCTCTAAGCAATCCGATTCCACAATGATATCCTCAATATGACAATAGAGGGCATACAACAACCCCTCGTGTATCGCCCAATATTCCGCTTCAATAGCACTACATCGTCCAATAAATTTCGTAAAGCCTCCACCCCAAGTACCTGCATTATGTATCCCTCCCCATTAAGATGGCCGTAAAATTAACAGTTCAGACGAAAGTGGAGACTGCACTATGACCTATCAATCAATTCTTTATTCTTTTTTAGCAAATATCAATAAATTCTTTATTCGAGATCATAATTCATTTTATTTTGATAATTTTATAAAATAATAAGATGAGCTTCTAAATGTGATTTGATTCGAATAAACAAAAATCAAGAATTTTGGGATGCACCCAAAAGTACCTTTACGGCTTTACCTAGGCCCAACAAACTTGATTTGATATTCGAATTGATTTGCTCGACTTGAGATTTGATACCGACCCGAATTTGATCCGAAATAAATATAATTGAAATCGACCCGAATTTTAGTTGAACCAAAATGGATCTGAATTAGTTTTCAACCGAACCGAATAGACTTGAACTGAAGATAACTTAAAATAAAGAAAATATATTAAAAGAAATAAAGAAAGATGAGATGAGATGCGATGCGAATTGCCGCACAACTCACCAAAAAGTCAAATATATTGGCTTTATGAAACGATATATAGCATGTAAAAAACTAAATCGACCTAAAAACCCGATTAAAACTGATTGATCTCTCATTGACCAAAACTGAAAAAAAAACAACCTGATATGATCCGAGTCACTATAGACTCAAACTAAAATTGAACCGAACTAATATAAATTTGAACTGAAATGACCCGAACCGAAATTATACTCGATGACCCATTCTCAGTGCTCTTTAGTCTTCACTACATTAGAGGTAGTGCGTGTCAATCGGCCGTGGTACTAAAAGAGGGGGATAACTTCATCTGGGCCCACTCTTTTTTAATGTGGTGGTCCCTTGACTTGTGTTTACCTTTTTTTCCCCGGTCAACTGCGGGCCTCCTCCTCCTTTCCCCCTATTTTTATTAAAATTACAAAATAATAAAACGGGACGCTCAATTTTGACTTTTCAATACATAAGTTTTTGCATTAATTAATTAATTTTGGTACTCTATATTTATTTAATTAGAGATGTCAATTTGTTTTAAAAAATTTAGAGATGACAACCGGCGACTTAAACAAAAATTTTGACAATCAAGGGTATATCCAATTAAAAATAATAATTTTTTATTCAAAATTGACAAAAAAGTCAATTTGTCTTAGCCCTATCTATTTTTTTAACAAAAACATTCAAATATATTATATAAAATAATTATAAATGACATTTTAATAAATATACCATGATGTAGTGAGTTTAACCTAAATTCAACTCTAAAAATTTTAACAAAAACTCACCTCACCAGACACAAAAATTTAAGTTCATCTAAGTAGAGTTGAAATAGTGTTATGCATTTTTTAATTGTATTTTTTTTGATTAAATAGAATTGTATTAATATTTTTATATCGACATTCGAATTCATACAATATGAGTATTTTAGCCCCTAAGCAATTAATGAATCTCTTTTAACTGTCTTTTATTGAAGGGTTTAATAATTTATTTACTACAAAAATATCTTAGGACAAAGTGTTTAAAATTGGCACGTGGGATCTTTATGTCTGAACCTGAACAAGGAACGGCACGTGTAAGATTCCTACCATGTTTTATGATAACTATTTGCTATGCTCCACACGGCTACAACGTACGAAAGGCCAAAAATCACCCGCGGGGATGTTTCGACTTTATTTAGTTGGTGGTGGGTCCAAGTCGTTCATTTGGACTGATGACGTGGAAGAAAATGATTGGTCCTTTCTTTACACGTAGGACCCAAGTTTCATGTCAATGGTGTTTGATATAGTTTGCTTACAAGCTTTTTATTTCCAGTAAACCATCACTGTGTTTTCTTCTTCGTTTTCTTTTGTTCTAAACTGGGGAAATTTGTTTCTCTTTTTTTTCCCCCAGAAAACATTAAAGATCATTTCTTTATTTTCTTTGTTTTGTTTTTTTCCACTTGGAGCCTTTGACTTCATAGTTGGAAATTGGCATTAATTTTTAACTACCAATTTGGTCTCTTTGATTCATTGAATGAAGATAAAGATTCAAGCTTGAAGCTTGAAGCTTGAAGCAAAGTTTCCAGATTTCACCCTGCTTATCCAGTAGTTTTCTTTCCTTTTTTTTTCTGTCTTTTTCATACATTGTTGCATGTTTTGTGGTAATAAACATATGGTTTCCCACGTGTCTTCTGAATCATCTTATCTTTCTATATTGATTTTCAGGGTTTCTTTCATGCTTAAGATGGAGTTTTTGATCTGCCTCTATGGTGGATAATTGAAGTTATTGGGGTTTTTTATATCAAAATTCAAAGCCATCAAAAGAAGAAAAAAACAAACTTCATTATTGTTTTGGAAGTTTGCATCAAAGGAAGGAAAAACAGCAAGAAACCATGGGAAAAGATCAGAATTTTCAGAAAAAGAAGATGGCAAAGCAGTTGACAGGTAAAAGAGACGATACGCCGCTTCACTTGGCGGTGAGAGCAGGGGATCTGGAACAGGTTTTGGAAATGATTAGGGGAGCTGAAGGTGGAGAATTGAGGGATTTGTTGTGTAAGCAGAATCAATCTGGTGAAACTGCCTTATATGTTGCTGCTGAGTGTGGTAATGCTGATTTGGTGAAGGAGTTGATCAAGTATTGTGATGTTGTTTTGGCTGGTATTAAAGCAAGGAATGGCTTGGATGCTTTTCATATTGCTGCCAAGCAAGGTGATTTAGGTGAGTTCTTCGGTTTTCTTTTCGCTCGAATCGATTATCATTATGAGTGTCCAGCCCTGCAATTTCTATAGCAAATCATGTATGAAATCAAGTTTTGTAGTAAAGGTGAACAACTGAACATCCTTTGTCTGTGTACCATCTCAGAGGTATTGAAGATTCTCATGGAGGCCAATGTTGATCTTTCGATGACTTTCGATTCGTATAACACCACGGCGCTGCACACTGCTGCATCACAAGGCCATGCTGAAGTGGTGAGTTTCCTTTTGGAAGAAGGCAGCAACGTGGCAGCGATAGCGAGGAGCAACGGGAAGACTTCCTTGCATTCAGCAGCAAGGAATGGACATCTAGAGATAGTAAAGGCCCTTCTAACTAAAGAGCCTGGAATCGCAACGAGAACGGACAAGAAGGGGCAGACAGCTCTGCATATGGCGGTTAAAGGGCATAATGTTGAAGTGGTAGATGAGCTGATAAATTCGGATCCTGGTTTAATAAATATGGTTGATACTAAGGGTAACACTGCTTTGCATATCGGGACTCGAAAGGGTCGGATTCAGGTAGTTAGGAATAGGATTGAAATTTTTGCTAATAGAACTTCTAGTCCCTCTTAGATTGTTGGAAAGACTGACTAATTCACTCTTTCAGATTGTTCAAAAGCTGCTAAATCAAAGTGGAGCTCAGAAATCAGTCATCAACAGGTCCGGGGAAACGGCTCTTGACATTGCAGAAAATCACAAGCTATTAGATATTGCAGGCATCTTAAAAGAGCATGGAGTCCAATGTGCCAAATTCATGAAGACACAACCTACAAATTCGGCTCGAGAACTAAAACAAACTGTAAGTGATATTAAGCATGGGGTTCATCATCAGCTTGAGCACACACGCCAAACAAGAAAGCGGATGCAAGGTATAGCTCAACGGATCAACAAAATCCAAGCTGAAAGTCTGAATAATGCAATCAACTCCACTACAGTGGTGGCTGTTCTCATTGCCACTATTGCGTTTGCTGCCATATTCAATGTCCCAGGCCAATATGCTGACAGTCCTGAAGATATTTCACCAGGAGTCTCTCCTGGACAAGCGAAAATCGCTCCGAAACTGCCGTTTATGATTTTTATTGTCTTCGACGCTATTTCCCTCTTCATATCATTGGCTGTTGTGGTAGTGCAAACCTCAGTTGTAGTTATACAGAGAAAAGCAAAAAAGCAGATGATGGCTATTATTAATAAGCTCATGTGGTTGGCTTGTGTACTGATCTCCGTCGCATTTCTTGCCCTTTCGTATATTGTGGTTGGAGAAGATGAGAGGTGGTTAGCTAATTTAGTTACTGTGATAGGAACTGTTATCATGGCCTCAACATTGGGGACACTGTGTTATTGGGTGATTGTGAACCGTATTGAGGCTTCAAAATTACGGAGCATCCGGAGGTCTTCGATGAATAGCAGATCTCAATCCATGTCAATGTCATATATGTCTGACACAGAGATTCTGAGCAATGAACACAAGAAACTCTATGCAGTTTGAGCTCGAATGCGTGTTATATCCTTCGCTTCATTCTTCACTCGCGCATCTTTTTACTCATGTACATGAATCCGACAAACCGTAGCAAAATGTTAGCCTAATGTTTCTTGCAGAAGCAAAATTGCAAGATTGAGCTGATACAGATTGTATAATAACATATATGTAGACACTCCTTTTGTAGTTCAATGGATCAAGGAAAACAATTAGTCAATAATCAGGCTTCATTGTCTAGATTATTTGTTACATTCGTAATGCATCTGATTGCTTTTATGTCCTAGCGTGCCACTGGACAATCACTCTAATCTCAGAACTTGCTGAATGCTTTCTTCCAAAGATGATCCAAAAACACATAACTACAGAAACTAAACATCTTTCAAATGAGTATAATAATAATAATAATATATTCCCTACATTATACTGTGCTTTTCCCAGGTCACATGTATAAGATTCCTGGAGTAACAGTGCTCCTTTTGTTCTTCTTTCAAGACAACAAAGGCACCGGTGACCGGTGAGTATTGCAGTGATTCTCCTGCGCAGTTCCCTTCTGAACTGATGCCATCATAGAATAATTTTCATTGCAAATAGAAATATCTTATGCTTCGTTTCGGTCGCTAAAGAGAGAGTAACCAGATTATTAAAGTTTAATTTCAATGAGATGAGAGAACAGTTAGATTACTTTATACATGGCAACATTGTGCTGAAGCCTGAAGGTGCATTGTGCTTCAGAACAAAGTTTAAGAAATATGACAAGTTAGTTACAGATTTATTTATTTATTTCGATATCGTTTTCTATAGGATATAATATTGATGCCTTGAATCTATCCTGACATTTTCTCACATGCTTCACTTGCTGAAAATGGTCCCAAAGCAAAACTTTCAAAGAGTTCATTACTGAAACTTAATTGTAGAGGATGTTATGATTCAATGCAATGGTAAGATATCGGTCGATCTGATCTGTTTCGTCCACTTACACGATATTTCGAAAAGAAGGGCAAATCTCACCTGTTTTCCTATATTGTAAGTAAGCTTACAAAGTGTTTGAGCTTTGCACTTCCTTTGTCTAACCAAAAGGAAAAAAAAAAAACTTTGACCATACAGGTAGGGAAAAGGAATTGCTTTCTTGAGTCTTGTCTGTGCTCAACATCTGTCAAATTCAATGCTATGTAATTTCATTATTTCCTTTCCCATCTTGTCAAAAATCTAGCAGGCATGTTTTGTGTTAGTTTAATGGTTGGTCGAAATCATGAGAAAATAACAATAAGATAGAAAGGAAGTCTTTGCATTGTTTTGTTTTAAGACACAACTAAAGTTCGGGTCATTTCGTATTCGGTTTTCGTAGTGATCAAAATCATTTCATAAAGAGTATATAATTCCAATTGGTATAGTTTAGCCTTAATCTGCAGTAAGCAAGTGGGGTGATTATGCTTGTCCTGAATAAAGCATATATCTGTTTGTTCCTTTAATCAAAGGTATCAAAATGTAATTTTAAACCCACTTTTTTAAATTAAGTCCACTTATTCTTATTGGTTTGTTTGCATCAACAAGCCTCATTTTCTGAACTTATAGAAATCTCCTCCACTTCCTGAATGTTGAAAACTGGGAAATTTCAGTTTTTGTATAATAAAATAAAGGCTGAAACAGTAGTAAAAAAAAGTCTATTTCTGGGAAAAAGCTTCATGTAAAAAAAGCAACTTTTGTAAAGTTCACAGTTTTTACAGAATCTACAGATTTGAAGTTCTGGTGCTCTTACTGGAAAAAGAAAAGTTTTTATTTTTATTTTTAAATTCTGGGGATTAACTTAGCATCATCTGTGTAAAACTTAGTTAAGTGGTAAAAGTTCATTTTCAATTGTCTAAAGGATGCTCTATGGAAACCGGCAGGTCCTTGTAAAAGATAATGTTTTGTCCCGGTCCAAGGGGGGAAGAAAATTCAAGCAAACAGTTACCGGATTCAATCGACTCGAATCATGCAATATCTTGAGCAAGTACAAAAAGGAAAGCCATATAATGACCATTGATTTTGAATGATAAAACTTCCTTGGGTTTCAATATGTTCTTCCACGGGAACATTAACAAATTCATATGAATCTTAGACTGGATTGAAAGTGACACTCACTTTGGAAGAATGTAACAGGAATTGGCTACAATTTTTCATATTCATATGCTGCAAACTCCTAGTTTTTCTTGGTCCCCACTAACTGAAATCTTTGAAGCAGAAAGTGAACAAACCCCAAGTTCAGTTGCAGTCTTTCTTGAACTAGACAACTGCTGAGACTGCTTGCAGTGAGCAATTGCTCCTTCGATCGAATTCTCGATCTCCGAATTCGCGCTGTTGCTTCTTTTCAGAAACTGTAAATCATGGAATCCACTTGAACTGAATGAAGACGATGAAGAGGAATTCGATGAAGATGTTGATGTAGATGAAGATTTTATTGTAGAATGCCTTTGAATTACTCCTGAGAAAGACTTCCTATGGCTATTTGCAGCATCCTCAGCCAGCTCCTTATCAATGCTCTTCATAATAATACTTGATATCTTATATCTGTCATTATAAATCTTCCCAAATGGATTCTTCTTTTCCATTTTCATGTACTTGTTTACACAATCTTTGTTCTTCGAAACGTTACCTGCTTCCACATTGCATGCTGCTTTGGCACAAGATTCATCCGAACAGCCAGACTTGCTAAACAAAGACTTGAGATAAGCCCGGGACGCCTTGAGCTTTTGGCTTATTGAGGATTGCTTGATCTGCTTGAGCTTCCGAGACCAAGACGTCTTCGAAACCAAATCGTTGCCAATGAAACCATTCAATTCGGTCGAATATTCGAAGAAATAGTCATCGGCATTCAGTTCACTACTCACCCTACAGGATTCTGATGGTGAGATGCTTGAGTTTTCTTCCAAGGGTGCTTGAGTTTTGCACTCGAAGGCAGCATCACCGGAACTTTGTGTTAGATTCTGAACCATTTGCAGCCGAGGAGGGAGGTGGAGGGGAAGGAGCTTGCCCTTGTAGAACAGTTCATCTGCTGGATTAGTTGAAGTAAATTCTCCATCAGGAGAAACTGAGCACATTTGGAACTCAAACTCTCCACTTTGAGGTGGAGAGCTTATGGAATAACACAAATAGTTGGAGGGTGAACTTACCTCCATATCAATATAATCCTCATCTGCATTGTTACTTGAAGAAGAAGCTTGGCTTATGGCCATAATTTGAACTCCAAAAATCCTCACTTTTCTCACTTGTTTTTGAGCTTATGGGAAGATGAGCTTGGTGATAAAAAAGAGAGGGGTATCCTTTAAAGTGAAGATGGAGCCAAGTTAGATAAAAAGAAAATCATAAGGTAAGGATTTGTCAGATTTTTTCCATTTTGTTTCTACTTTGTAGTAATATCTTGAATGCTTCCAAACAATAAAATGGCAGAAAAAAAAAAGTATGGATTTTTCCCCCACTCAGCTTCTGACTGGTCCATTTATGTTATCCCTTCAATTCTCCATCAAAATGACCTTGGTTTTACTTTTTACTTCATTTACCAACTCTGAAACTGAAGAAAGCAAAGAATCTTCTGATTACCATAGTTCTTAAAATCATTAGCCAATGGATTTCTAACACTTGCAAAGTAGTAAAACTTGAAGTGGATGAGTTTGGAACCATATGATCAAATCCCATGTTTATGTACTTTTGAACTTGAAAAATGTGGCACAGAATGTGTAAGAATCTTCCAATATACCACCAGAAAGAAAAAAGGTGACAGTGTTGAAGAAAATAGATCAAAAGAGCTCATATGGAGGAGTCTTTAATTTGAAATTATATGATACTGATGTTTTAACCTATGTCACTCGGACTCTTCATTTTTGTTTTCAAGTATATACATTTTCGACACGTATTCGAATACAGGTATTCGTGTATTCGAGTTGTTTTAGCTGTATAGGTGGATTAAAGCCTTTTTAAAGATAGAAACAGGCAAACAGCATTATTTACTGAATAGAAAACAAGATGCCAATTATAAAATGGGTTTGTTGTTTTCTGCACATCCACAAACTTCATTCACTGCAACATAATTTAAATTTGAAAAAGGGGAAAACCAGGCAGGCAGCCCTGTTTCCGAAACATGTTTTTTAGGCACTGTCAAGTTTTACAATTCAATATACAGATAAATTATAGCCTAAGAGAGAGAGATATATATATTATCATATTGAAAGTTTCAAAACCTTTAAGCTAAGCTAAGCTTAAGCTAGGGTAATATTAAATGTATTCTCCAAGCACTGCTGTGTGATAATGATGTATAAGACTATGTAATATATGAATAGAAATCTTCGTCTTTTTTCGGTGTCGTTATTTATGTCACCACACTAAAAATTAGGTTTATGGTTTAGGGTATAGAATGTAGTGTTTAAGATTTAAAAGTTAAGGTTAGCACCGAAAACGCGCAGATGATTTTTATCCGTAATATATGCCAACCGGTACTTGACTTGGTCAAAGCATGGGATATTTTTAGATTTGAATCTATATATCTATATCTATATATATAATATATATAGTAGGAAGGTATTATATGAATAACTGAGTAACAAGTGGGAAACAATACCATTTTATTTTTCTTGAATTTTCTTCCATTCTTAGAAAATTCCATGCACCTCACTAGAAAGTAGAAACAAACACAAGCTCCATTCACCCCTAAGAACCTATGTTTAGGTGGGCTTAGTTGTCTCCTCTTGTACTAACTGTTTACTTTTGGTAAACAAAACCTTCAATACTTCGGTCCAAATTCAGTAACCACGTTCAACCTTGGATACAGAGATGAACCGAGAGATGCTGAAGGGCCAATAGTAACCCCTGAAAATTTCAAACTCTAATATAATTCTTGCTGCTAATATTAGTCATCTATTTTCATTCATCAAGCGATCCTAAAAACGTGTATAACTATTAGTTTTACATTGTGTCAACGGATCTTATCTCTTATAAAAAATTATTAAATATGGATTTTTAGGATTAGGACCAAACTGAAAGACTTTGTAAATGTGAAGTGTTAAAATTGTTGATGTATTTAGAATTACGATAAAAAAAATGATAGGATGCATAAGCGTCGAATGCTAATATGCTATATGTTTTATTGATTTATTATCCCAATTAAAAAGAGGTCATCATTTTCGTTAACCATTTAACGGACAATGACTATATTGATGCTAATTTGTAACGTTAGTGACTAAACCGACAAGATTTCTAATATAGTGACCAAAATAGAACGAGTCTCATAATTTGGTCACTAATGGGATAATTTACCCTTTTAAAAGATGCAATTTCCTTTGAAAATAATCTAATTTAATTTTTAAGAAAAAATCTTTAGTAGCCAAACAACTAAAATTCGCTTGCCCTTTATATGTCTTACTAATGATTTTATGCCACGTACGTTATGTCTGAGCTGAAATAAAGGGTGAGCCAATTTTACTGCAACAAATGGAGCAGGTGATCACGTGATGCTGGTCTGAGCTGAGCACACGACACTTATGTCTGCATTATTTGCTTTCAAAACACTAATGTCTGCATTATTTGCCTGAATGGCTCATGCAAGTCACTCTCAGAAACTTCCCTTCTGCAAGTGAGTTTCTCATTTCTGGTTCAGACACCTCTTATTGATTGCATTATTTTCGGGTTATTAGGTTTTCAAAGCCGATGAAAGCATCGAATATAACATCATTAACGACCTCATTATGCCATGTTGCCATATCTTTCCTTAGGTGTTCTACATCTTGTTTTCTGCATGGATGATGGTCTTTCGCAATCGTCGACTGTAAATTCTTCAATGTTAAATTGCACTTTATATAATCATAGAAATCAACAATGGTTTTATCTCTATGGTACATACAGCAATGGGAGGCAATGGCTTCGATTTCGAATGTCACAGATGAATACATGTGTGTGTGAAAAACATGATGAATGTCACAACAATCTAGCTCACTCTGGGGCCACTTACCCAGCTCATCATCATCATCTCATTAACTGGTTGGCAGAAGTAGACTGTATCCTTTAAGCCACCAACTTTCTCACTTGATATCCGGTAACGGCACTTTCCAAAAGTTCCACGAGTTAAAATCTTCCTGCAAAAGGTATTGGGATATCAGGGATACCATTGAATCATTGATTGCCTCGGAGAGATCCAGAGACGGTTGCGGAGAATTTTTTTCCGCAGTATAAGTAGAGAGGAGAGAAACGATACGCCTTACCTGCTCAACCAATGAGGCCGGTGGAAACATGTCATCGACAAGAGTATGCAACGATGTGTAAGACCTTGCATCGTTACAATGACTAATAGCCACCTCTCCCTGCCGGTTTAAAATAAAGATTTAGAAAGTTGATAGTAACCACACGACAGGGTTTGGTTAATTTTTCTCTTGTACCTTAGGGTTAATTATAAATATTTTCCCCTTTGGGATCCCGATTTTTCGGTAACTGAGTTCATCCGTGTCTCTGTTTCCAAAGCCAGCATAAAACGGGTTGTGATCGGAAGGGAAAAGTTTCTTGATATCCTGCAATGCACATGTAGGAAAGAAATCAAGGGTGAAAAACTAATCCTCTCATATTAATAGTTTCAATCCATACTGAGAAACAGGGTTTATTATTTCAGAATTTACCTCTAAACAAGATATTTTGAATTCATGAGGTGCTCTTCGTATCACTGCCATGAATAAGGAGGAAATTGTTGAATGAATCAAAATGAGACTCGTAGATTATTGCAACTAAGATGAAACTGGAGAAAAGGGGTGAAGTGGAAAGGAGAGATAATGGATGCAAGTACGTAACTACACGATAGAGGCTAAAGATTCCGATATAAATAAGATCAAAACTACGTCGACACTTGTTAATGAAGCCACAAAGTTGTGATGCAAAGTTGAGACAACAAGCTGGATAGCTTCAATAAACAATGTAATTAAAACACAAAGGGAAAAAGGCTAACCTTACCTTCACGGTACAATGAAGGAAACAAACCATCGGGGGAAATAACAACAGGTCCACTCGGTAACGCTTTTCCGTCCTGCATGAACAAAGCAATGAGTTAAAAAACGATTACAAACTCATAATTTCCAATCAAAGGATGGCTTCAGGATGTGTTAGCTTATCCATTCAGTTGTTACTTTTTCTATTGAAATAAGAGGTTAAGTGCGCGAAATCCTGGGCTATGTCACTACCTGTTTCAGGTTGAGTAAAAAGTTTCTGGTTATATATGCCTGAACAATTGCACGTGCACTGAGAAATAGCAGTTGATATCCATTCTCCTGTTGTGAACACAGTTCAGTATTGGACGTAAAGATACCAACGAAATCACTTTGCTAATATGCATGTAAGAATAAGTTAGTTAATGGAGGAAGCAAATTAAGTCGAGTTGAACAATGAAACATATGTGAAGCACACCTTAATAGCAGAGAAAAGTTTAGCTACACCATATTGTGTCCAATCCCTTCCAACTAAAGGCATAAACTGGCCTAAAACATCAGACCTGAAAGAAATGTGTCAAGGTTATCGAAAGGCACGTCTTCTTTTAAACCTAGACATGATTGTCAAAACAAGGATTTCGCCAAAATTAATTAGAGAATGACAACTTCTAGAAATGCTCATTGTTGCTTTAATACTAAAGGTCATAAGGGAAGATCTTATCTTGGCTTCAAAAATAAGTGGATGGCTTATTTATCTCCTCTTCTTTTATAATCCGGTTTAACTTGTTGGTTCCCTTATCATTCTCATCATAATGATGTCTAGTAAGGAAACCATCTACCATTTCCAGAATATACATACCATAATAAAAACTATAGGTGAGTTTAGACAGGTTGCTAAATGAGTGAAACAAGAACACATTAAATAATGCAGAGAGATAGAATCAAAAGATAAAAATCCCTACTTGGTAATAGTTCCGTCAACATCTGAGATTACAATCTTATCGTTCCACTTCCACAAGTAAAGATGAGCATCAACCTGTTAAAGATGCATAGGTTTTAGAGGCTGACACTTGAGCATAACACAAACCTTGCAAACCTGCAAGAAGAATTGAGTAGTAGAGAACTGAAACCTGTTGGTTTCCGAAAACCCTGGTGGAGAAACTGAAAATAACCATATTTTGACCATCTTTCAGATTCAAGGAAGCTATCTGCTCAGTAGTGGGAACATTTGTCCTAGTAAATTGCTCGTGCGGAGAATCAAGAGTTGAACCTGCTGGTGAATTTTGTAGATCGGGTTCAGTATCAACAAATACCTTCTCATTTGATGATTTGTTATCAGGGTGCTCAAGTGTTTTGCCCTTTATAAAGGGAATAGGCCAAAGCTTCCATCTACTGCTAGAGGATGTGGAAGTGACTGTAGAATCATCACTCTTTGGGTTTGATGGCTCAGCCCGTTCAACAGGGACTGCATCTTGGGGCTCAACGATTGACTCTGAACCAAATGAAGCCGTTCCAAGAACAACTGAAGGAGAATTTTCCCTTGGCAAACACCTCTCTCCAAACTGGACATTAAGGTCTGCATTCTTAATGATTGAACTTGCTTTATTTTTATATTCCTCATTTGACATGTGGTGTTCTTCAAAGACTGCTGTTGCAGCCTCAAATCCCATACCTGCATGAAGTTTATTTCCACAAAGAGACATCTCAAATCCTGGAAAGTCAAGTTGAGCAAGGGAAACCAAGTATTCCATGAGAACCAAAACAAGAGAAAAGAGAGGAAAAGGACCATAGTTCCTTACCCGGATTAGCACAATCTTCTGTCTCTTTACCGGAAGTACATTCAGTTTCGACATTCTCACTTTTGCTACTCGTATTCTCAGGTTCAGAACGTTGTAGACTGCTATTTATCCCTTCAGTTGATGCTGATGTGACAAGCTGTTCAACTTCCCCTTGAGACTCATTACCAACAGAACCAACGGACACATTGTTAGAACCCAAATAATCTGAATCCAACACTTCGTTTTCAGCTTGTAAGTCAGGAGACCCGTTATTGTTGGAGGAAGACGGCACATCTTCGCTTCCGGAGTCATCATTAGCTTCATCTTCACTTTCATTAAAGTTTGGAGGTATGCAGGTAGGTATATCTCCAGGATCAGTGTTTTCACTATGTCTGTCCAATTCAGATAGTTTGAGGCAGCTCTTAAAAACCTCCTCCGTTTTTTTAATTACAAAGGCATCTCGGACCTCACTTGGCCCGTCAAATTCACTTTGATGGTTTGGAACCTTCGGAGATTCTTCGGTTTGAAAAGCATGTTCCCTCCCATCTTGACTAACTTCGTGATCCTGTCTCAACGCGGTTGAGTCACTATCCGCACCGCAACTGTCATGAGAGAAACCCTTATCCACTGCTGAACTGAGCTTATTAGTACAGTCAGCAGCACACGCATTATCACTCAAAATAATCTCCTCATTACTATTGCAACACTCGGGTCCTTCATCTGGTCCTATAAGGAACCTGGGTGTGCTTAATTGCACATCTTCAACATTTTGTTCCAAATCTGATACAGGGGCTGTAAGTACATGACCATCCACACTGAACAACACAACTTCTGAACCTATATCTTGTGCTTCACCAAGACACGCACCATCCGAACCCTCATAATGGTCAGCCCCCATTTCGGATAAATTAATCGAATCCTCTAGAGTGAACTGCTCATCTTGAAACTCATAGAACCTAGTATCAGATTCCGTCCTTTCGAGCCGTTTCGGACTAATGGCATCCAATTCGTCCCTCAACAGAGCCACCCTGGACTCTGAGACACTATGTTCAAATCTACAAAATTTAGCAATGTGCTTATTACCATCATCCTGTGTCATTTCAGACTCGGAATCTTTTATCCCTCCATTCGGATCAAATCCTTCACCGGCATCAACCTCCCTTGCGAAATATGCTTCCCCGGAGTTATCAAGACACATATGAAAATTCGCTTCGACGCCATTAACAGTTATATGAACAACCTTCTCAGCCCCTTTTAGAACACCCTGAAATTTCCCGAACCGAACATACCACGGCGTGCTTCGGAATGTCCCATCTTGTTGCCGGACAACAATCACATCAACAGCCCCGCCGAAAGGATGGAAAGGGGTAGCAACAGAATATACACCTTGTGAAATTAGACTACCAAATTTGCCAACCACATTCATTTGTCAAAAGGTAATCCTTTTTTTATCAAATTAAAGGAAATTCAAGGAAAAATAACAATAACCCTTTCTCGGATTCTTCCCAATGATATTCACTCTTTATCTTCAGGTATCTGCATTCAATTCAAAATTAAACCAAAACCCAATGTTCCCAGCAAGAAAAGGAAGAGAAAAATGAAAGCAAAGCCCGGGAATCTATCAGCTACAAGTTTCATTCATAGAAAAAAGGAAGAAGTTAACCTTTTTGAAACGTGAAAAACTGGAATTACTTATTCCTCGGCAACGAAACAGAAAATAAACGTTGGTTGTAGAATTAAGGCAGCCAAAGGAATTGAAAGAGACACAACAATACACCTAAAATCTATTTATGCTAATTGCAGGACATCAAACTCAATGATCAAAACTAAAATGGGCACACTAGAAACGTGGGTGGAAGCGAGAAAAATAATCATGTGTGCCTTTTGTTATATTTATTCTTTGGGTAAACTATCTGTTTGACCACCAAACTATTGTAAAAGTTTTAAAATGACCACCATAGAAAAAAACGCGCCATTTCACTACCCAAACTATTAAAATGGGATCATTTTGGCCACCTGCCGTTAATGGGCTAACGGAAGGTGACGTGGCAGTTAAAAAATTAAAGGTATAATCACACATTTGGTCCTTATTATTTACACATTCTTTCAATTTAATCCCTCTAAAAAAAAATCACCCAAATCTTACATAAAAAGACTCTCACATTCATCTTCTTCCCCACAACACCCAAAGCTTCATTTCTTTCCCTCTTCTTCCCGCCTCGTCTACTGTGCGCAGCAACATTATTTTTTACAAGAACCAATTATTGACATATAGATACATGAACTAGTAGATTGAGGAGGGGAAGCAAAGGGAGAAAGCAGAGGCAGAGACAGAGACAATGGCGACATGCATGATGAGTGGGGAATGCTGGAAATGGGCAAAAGTTTACTTAAACGACTGTATTTGCAGCAGGAGAGACGAGGTTTCGTTTGGTTTGGGGTTGGTGAGTGTCCTAAGTTGGGGCGTGGCTGAAATCCCTCAGATTATCACCAACTATAAGGAGAAATCCGTTGAAGGCCTCTCTCTCGGTTTCTTGATTACTTGGATCATTGGGTGCCTCTTCCTTACCCCCCACTTTGTGTTTTCTTCTATTTCCCCATTTTACCAAATGTAATTTGTTCAAGTTTCTGACTTGTTGGGCTTTGTCTCTCCAGTGATGTTTTCAATCTTTTCGATTGTATTCTTGAGCCGGCTACTGTGAGTTTTTCTTTTCTTTTCTTTTTTTTTCTGTGTCGTGTGTATATATTGATTCCTATGGGTTCCACCTCTTTTATTACCTTGTTGTTGTGCTCCTCAAACAAACCAACTTTCATCTCTAATCTACTTCTAGTTTTTGTTACTTGACTTTCATTGCATTACCATTCTGACTTCGAGGTTGACTGAATCTGACAGTGTCTTCTTTCTTCACATAACAGAATATGCTCGATTATTACTTTTATTACTCACTTTTGCTTTCTAAATTGTTACTTAATTAGATTCTAATGCCTCATGTTTATTTAAAACAGACCAATTGCTTGTTTTTCTTCAGATTTGTTTCTAGTTTTTCTTTCTATTCATTATTTTACTCAAAAAATAAAGAGCATAGCACATGTATTCATTGCCAAAAGACATTTCAGAACAAGAACAATACTTTTTATTTGAAATACGTTCTCCCATTAAATTACAGTTAAGAATGAATTCTCATGAGTTTATTTTGTTTTTCTGTTGGGGATTTTGTTACAACCAGTTTGCTAAAGATTATTGTTTCTCTTTGCAGCTTCCAACACAATACTATATGGCAGTTGTAAGACCATTTTCTACATCCAGGATGTTAGTTTATCATATTGTTCTAATGTTTTCAACAGTGGACTTACATGACCTTGCTTTGGGTGTTGTGGGGAAGAAGATGAATGGGAGAGTCTTTTTTATGTAGGATTTGGGTGATTTTTCTTCAGAGGGACTAAATTGAAAGAATGTGTAAATAATAAGGACCAAATGTGTGATTATACCTTTAATTTTTTAACTGCCAAGTCACCTTCCGTTAGCCCATTAACGGCAGGTGGCCAAAATGATCCCATTTTAATAGTTTGGGTAGTGAAATGGCGCGTTTTTTTCTATGGTGGTCATTTTAAAACTTTCACAATAGTTTAGTGGTCAAACAGATAGTTTACCCTTATTCTTTTTAATTAAAATGAGGAATTTCTATTGTTAACCACAATTTCAATAAAAAATATAATACGAACCCAACGAGTGATTTAAACTCCTAGTAAACAAAGTAATATGTTAGTTCTCACGAATCGTGGCTTGTGCTTGCGAGGAGATTTAGAGGTGGAAGTCGAGCAACCCTTAGGCAATGGTGCTGAGGCTCGGTGGCATGTTGATTTCGGTGGGCGGTGATTAAGGGGTTGCTTGTGTCGCTTGTTCCATGGTGTTTAGAGTTATGACTATGGTAGTTTTGTCATTAGGCTTATGTAGTCGAGGTTTTGCTCGCACTGTCCTTTGTATTAGTATTCCAATAGGTACTTTTTTCCCCAGTTAGGTTTAGGGGGTTTTAACGAGGCCTATAGGTATACCCAACTTCTTCCTATAAAAAAGAAAGGAATATATTTATTTTATGAGATTTAAATTCAAATAATTTTATCTATAAAATATGTATGCGTTATCACTAAATTACAAAAATATAAATATATATTATCTTGTAATCACTTTGTTAAGAAAATAAAAATTTGTGCTTATATTTTATTTTTAATATTATACATATCGTTATTGTTTCTACATTATTCACATTAGGATTGGAATAATAAATTTCAAAAATATAAATTAATTTTAATCAAATTAAAATATAAAAAAATAAAATTCACAAATTATACTATCATAGAATTTTACCAAAAAGAAAACTAACATGTTTCAACTTCCACGTGTGCATTGCAATCTTTAGAGTAAATAAAAGGAAAAAGTGTCCAGCTCTTACTGGTTGCTGAACCTTCATAGTTCGACAAGATACAAATTAGATGTAGATTTATAAGTAGATTTTTCTTACCATACTTTACAGATCATTATCCATAATATATACATATATACTACAAAGTTAATAATTTTAATATGTTATATTAATTATGACTTGTTGATTTTTTTCTTGTACTTTAATTTATTTTTCAGTTTGACTTCTGTACTATTTTTCTAAATTTTATATTTAAATAATTATTATAAGAATTAATCATTATAAGATGTTATCGGGTTACTATTCAAAATATATGAAAGGGAAGAAAAAAAATTTTAAGGAAAAGAAGTGGAGTGCTCTTAGAGTAGGTCTAGAACTCACGGCCTAAGAAAATATGAGGGGATAAACATAAGTAACTTGGCCAACCGACCAAATATACTTGCTCGGTAAAATTTAAATTTAAAACTCACACGTGATGTGAGAGATGCTAAGGTAAAACACCTTAGAGTGCGACTAAAATGCGGCCCTACACAAATTTTTACCATTTTGGGAAGAATTTACGAAGGGCAAAGTAATAATTTAGGTAGAACTAAAATTTTTAGTAATTGAGTAAGAATGTGTGTAGTTATACAAATTCTTATATCATATCCTAAATTTTTACTATTTAAATAAAAATTTGTATAAATTATACTAACCGAATAAAAAAATTTGTATAAGACAACCTCATTTTAACTGCACCTCTCCCAAAAACTATAATACAAATGGGTTGGACCGTTTAAGGCAACTAATTATTTTGTGACCCCATTAAAATGGACTGACCCAAAGTCACCAATGTCCATAAAAATGGAGGCCTATTTTTGGTTCCGCAACCGACGTCGTCTAGAATGTCATTGACCCTTGACTTTGACGAGTTGAGATCTACGATCTCAGTTTCTCTGATTAAAACATCACAACAACCAAACTAAATCCAGATCCCAATCCCCCATTGTCCTTACCCTTTTAAAAAGCCAATCACTTCCTCCATTTCCCTTCCCCCCACCACGCCCACCGTCGCAACCACCGCCTCAGATCCTCCCAAAATGACGAAACTACCCTTCCAAATCCTCCTCTTCCTCCTCCTCTCCCTCATTTCCTCCACCACCGCCGAGATCAAAACCCTAACCATCACCTCCGACTCCCGCCCCATGATCCTCTTCGAGAAATTCGGCTTCACCCACAGGGGCTACGTCTCCGTCTCCGTCTCCTCCGTCTCCGTCATGTCCTCCGCCAATGCCCCCAACCCCGACGCTTCCCGCCTCGGCTTCTTCCTCCTATCCGAAGAAGCTCTCCTCCAAGTCCTCCTCGAGATTCAACAGAATCCTCACTTTTGCGTCCTCGATTCTCGCTACATCCTAAATCTCTTCACCTTCGCCGACCTCTCCCCGCCTCCGCTCTCGCGTTTCAACCACACCTACCCCGTTTCTTCCCCCAACGAATACTCCCTCTTTTTCTCCAATTGCGCCCCCGAAACCCGCGTTTCGATGAACGTCAAGACCGAAATCTACAATCTCGAACGCGACGATTCTAAAGATTACCTCTCCGCCGGTCTAACCCAGCTCCCTTCCCTTTACACATTCTTCTCAATCCTCTACTTAGTCTTCCTTGGTTATTGGATCTACGTTTGTTATACCAACAAACGGTCCGTACATCGGATCCATTTATTAATGTCCGGGTTGCTTTTATTCAAAGCATTGAATCTGATCTGCGCCGCCGAAGACAAGCATTACGTGAAGGTGACCGGAACTCCTCACGGTTGGGATGTTCTGTTCTACATTTTTCAATTTATTCGTGTCGTTTTGCTTTTCACCGTCATCATTTTGATCGGCACCGGTTGGTCGTTTTTGAAACCATTTCTACAAGAAAGGGAAAAGAAGGTTCTGATGATCGTGATTCCGCTCCAAGTTTTGGCTAATATTGCTTCGATTGTGATCGGGGAAACTGGGCCGTTCATTAAAGATTGGGTGACATGGAATCAGTTGTTTTTGCTGGTTGATATCGTCTGCTGTTGCGCCATTATCTTCCCGATTGTTTGGTCGATTCGTTCATTGAGAGAAACCTCGAAAACCGACGGCAAGGCTGCGAGGAATTTGGCGAAATTGACACTGTTTAGACAGTTTTACATTGTGGTGATTGGGTATTTGTATTTCACAAGAATTGTGGTGTTTGCTTTGAGGACGATCGCTGCTTACAAGTACCAATGGGTTAGTAATGCCGCTGAGGAGACTGCGAGTTTGGCGTTTTATTTGGTTATGTTTTACATGTTTAGGCCTGTGGAGAAAAACGAGTACTTTATTCTTGACGAGGAAGACGAAGAAGCTGCCGAAATCGCTCTCAGAGACGAAGAATTCGAGCTTTGAGAAAACAGGGAATCACACGAGGCTACTTTTGGTGAGAATTGGGATTAGTTTGAGGTTTGTTCTTAGTTAATTTTACGGATACAAAGCTGCTGCTTTCTCTTTACTTGGTTCTTACTATGTTTGCGAAAATTTGAATATGTTTTGATTAGTTACTGTATTTCTCCTTACTATTATTATTATGTTTAATTTGTTACTGAAATCTGAAGATGCTTCTGCATTTATTTTTACTGCTTACTGAGTTTTTCTTAGCTGGTTGAATTATAAAAAAAAAAACAAGAGTTTAAGTTTCTTCTCTGGTGCAATTCCAGAGATCTTTGTGAATTATACTAAGATTTTAGATGCATGGAATGAAATGTTGGTTTCAAGGTGGATGATTGATAATAGCTTGAGAGTTTAAGTTTTCTGGAGCATGGATTTAAATAGCAGCTGTTATATAGCGGTTTTGGCTGCGATACTTGCAACCGTTCTTTATGTCTACAATAACATTTGTTATTAAAAAAATATTTACGACTACAATACCTGCTGTAGCATCAACCGCAATAAATGCGACCGAAAACACATCTCCAACCACAATTTAAATCCCTGTTCTGGAATAAGGTCTTTGAATGGTTTTTATTATTATTATTATTGTCTTTCAATGTTTGGAGTATGTTTTGGTGGATATATGCAAGTCAATTGACTCAACATTTTGCTGTTTCAGCTTTTGTCCGTTTCATTTGTGTATTTCCTATTGGCCTTCTCAGCAATTTGAATGGTAATGCCTTGTGTTTGTTTGTAGGGTTCAGCGTTGTATCGAGTCGAATCGAGTCAAATTTTTTTGAGTTATTCAAGTTGACGCGTCATATTTTATAACTCAAATTTTATTTGAATTTTTTTCGAATCGATTTGAGTTTATGAAATTCGAGTTTGAGTCGAGTCGTATTTTTGAGTTCTTATATAAATTTAATTGTAATTATTTATCATAATATAGTACAATTCTATTTCAATTTAAACGATTTTCTTTAATCATATAAGATATATATATATATATTTATACTTTTTCATATGTGGTATATATATTTTTATACTAATATATATATACTAGAAAAAGTGAGGGACTTGACTTAAACTTAAAAATTAATTTACTAATTACAAAAATTTTGAGTTATTCGAATTTTCATTTTACAATTTAAATTGTATTTGAATTTTTTTCGAGTCAAGTCAAAATGAGTTAAATTTTTTTGCCTCGAGTTAAAAATTTTGGTTTTTTTTAGTCGAGCTGAGATTTACTCACCTTTGTTTTCTTACTTGGTAAAGCAAGCTTTAAAGAATTGCCCAACTGCGTTCAACTAATTAGCAATGAAGTAGGAGAAAGTATGGTCAAAATGCAATGCTTGTTGTCGGCTTTTGTGGGATGAAATTCCTTCCATTTTCCATGTATCTTTCCGTGCTCGTTTTTATAATGGAACAATGGTTGCAAATTTGACTAAATGTCTCTTTATCTGTTTCTTTTGTATAATAATCAAGTAAACTTGATAAGTATGGCAGTGGGCGGGTTTTTGCCGCCCGACACTAAATTTAACAAAAAATCAGACTAAATCCGGCCCGCCTATTAAACATCATATATAAAAATATAATATATATATATATAAATCGAGTTGGATCAGATAATTTCTTCCCTAACTCTAAACCCGACTTGATCTAAAAAAAATTCAAAAAAAAATGATCATACCGAATTAGGTCAAGTTGAAGCACGTCAAATTTGGATTTTTTTTGTCATTCTTAAAACCTATCGGTTTAGACCTGAGTCAACAAATTCGATCAAAAGGGACGGAACTATGTTGAGGGTGGGAGGGACAATTGCCCCAACTTTGATAATTTAATTACATTTTAGGTTATTGATAGTTTTAAAACTTTTTTAATTAAGTCTTCTTCCCTCCCCAAACTGATTGGTATAATTTATTTTTAGTTCTAGTTTTAAAATTAGATAAATTAAGTGATGTCCCCAAATCCTTTGGTTTAAGTTAAGACCTTTTAATTTTAAAATTAGTAAAATTAAATCCTATATCCTTTAAGTTTTCATGGTATTATTACTTTTGACTCGATCATTCTAAAGTTAAACATCTTGCCTCCCTCATAATTCAATTCTGGATTCGTCCCTGCGATGAAATGACCCAAACATGTTTTCTTTGTATGGTAATTAACAATTTTTTTGATCAGATGGTAATTAACAAATTTAACCCGGATCTAAAAAATGATTTGAATTCAAACTTAGTTCAATTATGATAGATAGCAATTTGAATCTGAAATTATTCAAACTGAAATCCATATAGACCTAGAAACATGGAACAATTTTAACTAGAAGCAACTCGAACTTGACCTAATCTAGAATGATAGATTTGAAAAATCTAAACGAATGATTCGAACTAAAAACAATTCAGACTTGAAATAATTCGAATTGATCTATTATAAAATGACCCAAAATTTAAATTGCTTTGATTCAAAACCAATCTCATTTGCTTTGAATGTAATTTGAACACTTACTTTAAGCTGAACGAAAGCTGATATATAAAGCAATACGAATTATAAGATACCAGAGAAAATTTCTAAAACAAAGATACTACATTACTTGATCAAACCAATACGAATCTGATCTATTACAAGTCCGTTGCGCTAATGTATGCGTTAGCTTGATAGTTAAAAAGGTGCCCAACTTATATTATTTGTTTCATTTTAGCGTCTAACGTTTTTTTAAGTCATTTTGGTGCCTTACGTTTTATTTCGTAATTTAGATTGAATTTTTCTGTCAACGGCCGTTAAAATTTTTTCATTAACCAATTATAACATGACACGTGGCCTATTTTATATATTTATTTAATTTATGAATTACTTAAAAATTATATACTTCTTTAAAAAATTTAAAGATTTAATTTTTTTCAAACAAACCCTCAAATCACATCTCTATCAACGTTCGGCATCCCCCACATGTTGACGGTTCACCGTTTACTACCCAAGCGTCGGGTACCTCACCGTTCAACATCCCCCACCCTCTAGCCGTCGATTAGAAGCCCAACCGGTCTCTTTTTTCTTTATTTTTGGATGTTCGTTGACGAAGCAATCAACGATTTATTCGCCGGTTTTGGACGACGAAATCACGGGGCTTTCGGTCGTGGGGGGCCGACGAAGGCAACGCTGGTAGGTGGTAGTTGAATCGGTGGTGGGAGGGGAAGAATTTTGGGTTTTTAAAGAAATTAAAGATTTTTTGATTTTTAGAAAAATAAAAATTAAAAAAAATGCTAGAATATGCCACATGTCGTGTTTTTTTGGATAACAGAAAAATTTAACGCCCGTCACAGAAAAATTCAATCTGAGCTACGGAGTGAAACATTAGGCACCAAAGTGGCCCAAAAAAACCTTAAACACTAAACTAGAACAAATGGTATAGGTTGGACAACTTTTTGACTATTAAGCCTATGCGTTATTACACTACTCGATTGGTGCACACAAGACGATTAATTAAATACGACAGCCGGATATATAAAGCATGGCTCATCTATACGTCTCGCCTTCATTCAAAGCCACCATCCCTATTTTAGCCTAGAGATTAGCATAGACAACTCTAGCGGATGGTCGACCACCATGGCTAGACCCCGATGAGCTTCTCGGCGTCCGAATCCGGCCACTTGTAAAAAGATTCACATACATTGCCCTAACAGGCACCCGGGGTCTCTAGCATCATTCAAACAACGAGAAATGCGAATAGAACTCATTTCCTTCAAAGTTTGATCAAAGCTATGAAGTATGAAGTGTTTTGTTTTGGAGTAATACTACTAATAAAGTTGGAAAAAGATTGGATTGGAAGCAAAGATTAACAACAATGAAATGAAAGATGAGAGGAAAGAAGAGGGAGATGATGGTTCTAAGTGGGATGTATTCATTGCTTATATTCTCATGACCAGACGACAAGTCTAAAGTGCGGCTAAAAAACGGTAAGTTTCAAAAATTGTTTAAGTTAGACCTTTTTTATAACATTTTAGGTTGATATTTTATGATTTTTGACAAGTTTTGATACTTACAAAAATAAGTTTTCATACTTATTTTTATATAACATTTTAAGTTCTCGGAGTTGGTTGGTTTTGGGCAGTGGTGCGGTCAGCGGTGGGTATGCTAATGCTGTTTATTTTATTGACCAAAGAACCGGCCGCCTACATAGACGGATACGGAGAGAGGATATGAACGAAAAATAATAATTTTTAAAATTGCAGGGTACAAATACGGTAAAGAATGAAAAAACAAAACGTCTTCAAACTTTTGTGGTAATTTTTGTTGGTGCTTAAGGTGGTGGTTTTCTAGTTGTGTGTCAGTGTGTTCATGTTTGTTATGAGGGATGGATCAATTTGGCTGCATAGGAAACTTTTGGTACAAAGAAGGTGGAGTTATATTGTTATTGCTGGTTTATGTGAAAGTAGTTTTGTTTTTGTTGAGATGATTTTTTACCGAGGTGTCGGGTTCTTCAGGCGATTGTTTGTAGGATGGTGATTTTAGGCCGACTTGATGTTTTATGTGTTATGTTTCAGTCCTCGCTGTATTGTAGTCTTTTCCTCACTTGAAACTAAGGAAGTTTTTAACAAGGCATACGGTGCAGGTTTAAGGCTAGGGATGGGCATGGGTCGGGTTTTTGCCCCACCCGGACCGACCCGAAAATAAACACCCTAAACCCGACCCGATCCGATAATATTTTTTTAAAAGTCCGACCCGACTCGAAAATAAATATACTAAATCCGACCCCGACCTATATAAAAAAATTAATTTTAGGGACCTAATTGTAAAAAAATAATTTTAAGGGACTTAATTGTAACTAATTATAATTTAAAAGACTAAATTATAAATAAAAATTCAATTTTAAGGACTTAATTATAATATATATATATAGGGGTATTATTATAAATAGGGAAAACTACACCACTGGCCACCAAACAAATTGGGGATACTTATTTGAACCACCGAACTATAAAAAACGTCAATCACACCACCGAACTTATAAAATCAACCTATTTTGACCACCGCCGTTAAAAATCTAACGGTGTAGTGACAGAACTGCCACGTGGCAATTGATGGGTATATTTAAAAATTACACATTTGGTCCTTGTTATTTACACATTCTTTCAATTTAGTCATAATTTTCAATTAATAAAATAATAAATTATTTAATTAAGTGGTGACACGTGTCAAGACCTTATTGGAGGATTTTAATTATTTATATTTAATTTTATTAATTTATTTTCCCCCTCCAATCAGGTGGTGACACGTGTCACCACAAATTTAGAGGAGAAAAATAAAATTTCCCTCACATGCACTAGGGTGGATTCAAACCCAAGTCTCCCAGGTGTAAAGGGGACAACAATGCCACTACACCAAGCACAACTTTGTATTATAATTCTCCAGATATAATATATATCTCTTATCAGTTTCTACATTTATAAGCCAAAAGCTCAAACCCTAAACACTAATTTCACATATATAAATCCTAAACCCTAAACTCTAACCCTAAATATTTCAAATTAATTTCACGCTAAATATTTCAAATTAAACCTCAAACCCTAAAATTTTTAAATTAATTACACACTAAATATTTTAAATCAAACCCTAAACCACAAACCCTAAAAATTTCAAATTAATTCCACGCTAAATATTTCAAATTAAGCCTTAAACCCTAAACCCTAAATATTTCAAATTATTTTCACGCTAAATATTTCAAATTAAACCCCAAACCTTAAACCCTAAAAATTTCAAATTAATTACACGCTAACTATTTTAATTTAAACCCTAAATAATTCAAATTAATTTCACGCTAAATATTTCAAATTAAACCCTAAATATTTAACATGTAATTAATTTGAAATTTAGGGTTTAAGGTTAGGGTTTGGGGTTTAATTTGAAATATTTAGCGTGAAAATAATTTGAAATATTTAGAGTTTAGGGTTTAAGGCTTAATTTGAAATACTTAGTGTGGAATTAATTTGAAATTTTTAGGGTTTAGGGTTTAGGGTTTAATTTAAAATATTTAGCGTGGAATTAATTTGAAATTTTTAGGGTTTGAGGTTTAATTTGAAATATTTAGCGTGAAATTAATTTGAAATTTTTAGGGTTAGAGTTTAGGGTTTAGGATTCATATAAGTGAAATTAGTGTTTAGGGTTTGAGCTTTTGGCTTATAAATGTAGAAACTGAGAAGAGATATATATTATATCTGGAGAATTATAGCACAAAGTTGTGTTTGGTGCAGTGGCAAAGTTGTTGCCTTTACACTTGGGAGACCTAGGTTCGAATCTACCCCAGCGCATGTGATTGACGTGTTTTATAGTTCGGTGGTTCAAATAGGTATCCCCAATTTGTTTGGTGGCCAGTGGTGTAGTTTTCCCTTATAAATATCCCTAAAAAATTTAGGGAAAAATTACACTATTAGTCCCGGGTCGGATATTTTCCACCCGAACCCGACCCGAGTCTACCCTTAACAAAAACCCGACCCGAACCCAATTTTTTCATTAAAAATCTGACCCGGTCGGGCCGGATCGAAATCCGTCGTGTCTGAGTAAAATGCCCATCCCTATTTAAGGCGTATATGATTTAATCTTTAATAAAACCCTATTTACCGAGAAAAAATAATAATAAGAGTTTTCAACTTTCATATGTTTTTTTTTTAACAGCATGTATGATTTTATTAGCCAAGAAATCATACAATATCACATAACACATCGGCCTCATTAAAAACCTCTCTAATCCTAAATAGAGGAAAAGAGTACCGATGTGTATGTGCCAAGGGACAAAAACACACTTTACTTGCTATACAACCATACCCATTCACACCTCACAATACCACTCTTGGCCAAAGAATCCGCCAACCCATTTGCTTCTCGATAGATATGGTTGAAGCACACGCAAGGCAACCCCGAAATGTCCTCATCAATCTGCTGAAACCATTGCCAAAGCTTCCACGGACGATTCTCTGTACGATGCATCCATGATATCGCCACCATAGAATCCGATTCCACCACAATTGAGGACACCGTACCCAACTGCATCTCGCATAACAAACGCAACGCATAAACGATCGCTTGAATCTCAGCCACATTAGAATCCGCAATTCCTATCGAACCTGAAAACATTGCCATAATACGGCTATTGCAGTCCCGTAGTACACCTCCGCAACCTGCCCTACCCGGTTTTCCCCTTGCAGCTCCATCAACTTTCATATGTTGATTGTCGAAATCCACCTAATTTCAAACTTACTCTATGTTCCATTTTCATGAATTCAACCATACTGCTTGGTCAGAGTCGAATAGAAATTTTCTAGTTATTTCGATGCCTTTATTTATGCTTTTACACTAAAAATTTAAACTTATGATTTAAAGTTGGAGTTTAGGGTTAGAGTTCAAAGAATTAGGGATATAATGTATTTTTGAGAGTTTACGGTTTATGATTTAGAGCCAGTTTGACATTGTTTTTGAAAAATACTTTTAAAAGTGCGGTTAGAAAGTAATTTTAAAAATGATTTTGAAAAGTTAATTATAAGATTATAATGTTTTGTATTGTTGTCAAAAAAATGTTTTTTAAAAGATAAAATGTTCATTTTAGACATGATATTATAAAGTAAAAATAAATGAACGTAAATAATGTTTAAATTCGTTATCATAAAATTTATTAATAATTTTTATATTTAATATATTTTAATAATTATTTTATTTAATATTAAAATATTAGTTTAATATACTAATTATTATTTTTAATATTATTTTAATATACTACTAGTTAATATTAGTGGTAATAATTAAGGATAAAAAAGTAACTTCACACCTAAAAGTGATTTTTCAAACAAAAGCTAGAAATCTTAGCTTTTGAGGTTTGTGGAAAATGACTATTTTAAGTTATTTTTCACTCTAATCTGGAAGTGTTTGGCATTGCTTATGTGTGAAAAGTAACTTTTTTTAATAAAAACTATTTTTTAAGGCATGCTAAAAGGGTCCTCAGAATTTAAGATTAGAGCCTAGAATTTTTTTTAGTGTTGTGGCATAAAAATGAGCATTGAAAAAAAGCAAATATTGCTTGTATGTCAAGAATTTCTTTTCGGTGTCCCTTTAAATGCCCCCACACTAAAAATTAGCTTTATGATTTAAGATTAGAATTTAAGATTTGGGGTTAGATTAGAATTTGGAAGGGCTAAGATGATTATTTGAACCAGTTTAGTCTCCGCAATCTATGAAAGAAGCTCATATTATATCGATTGTTATGAAATTATACAGGATCATTTTCTTTTCCTCAAAACGCAAATTCCAAAATTACTAACAAAAACAATGCACGAACTAACTTGACTCAGTGGTTAAGGGAACGGTTGTTGTTCCTAGAGGTTACGGGTTCGAGCACCAGCAGCTGCACCAGGGTGATTGAGCGTTCATTGTGTAACACCCGGGTTTAGGGGTCGGGTGAAAATAATATTTTAATATTATTTGGGCTCGGGTTTATAATTAAAATGATCTTTTAAAATTTCGGGTTTCAAAATGAATATTTGAAATAGGACCAAAATGATTTAATTGCAAGTTGAAGGGCTTTTTGAAGAACAAGGGGATAGCCATTCATTAATGGCCTTTTGGTAATTTACCCATTTTTCAATTTAAATCCCCCCTTATACAAAATAAACACTATTCACTCTCTTCCTCACCCATTTTCAACGTGAAAAGAGCTCCCCTCTTCAAGTTACTATTCCATCCAAAAAGCTCCTCCATTTCAACTCCTTTTTGAAAGGTAACAACGTTTTTGACTTCCCCTCAACTCCCTCTCTTTGAAAGTACCATTTATTTTCATTTTCATTGAAGTTTTGAAAATGGGATTTTCAAAGGATTTGATTAAAAATGGTGTCTTTGTGTAGCTAAACCTAATATTTTGATTTATTATGGTTAGTTATGGAATGTAGGAGTCAAATGGTGCAACATATGTGAATTTTGAATGATTTTGAGCAATTCCCGAAATTGGGTAAAAATGGGGTTTTTGGAGGGTTTTGGGTGAGTTTTGGGGGTTGTTTTAGGTGGGAATTGATAGCCCAATGGTAGTACTATGGTTAGGGGTTGATTTGGGATCATTTGTGGGTGTAAAAGGTGTTGGAAACATGGATTTTGGAAGGGGTATTGGGGCTGTCCGAGATTGCAAAGTATGGGGTTTGGTCATGGCTTGCAACATTTTAAATTGTGATTGAATTGTATTCCGGGTTGGTATTTTGATGTTGGGCTGATTTGGGATTGTTTGAAATGTGTTTGAGGTTGCCTTGAAGCGGGGATTTGCATTGGAGAAGCTTCGGGAAGAAATCCGGAAATTTGAGGGAGGTTGCTTGCTTGGCTTGGAGCTTGGAAGCTTAGGTGAGTGGTTAATGTTTCTAAAATGGTTTTAAGTGATTGGTTCAAGCATGTGAACTAGGTTGGGCTTGGTAGACCCACCTAGAGTTAGGATTAGGGTGGTAGCCTAATCCTAAACTTTAGTTAGAGACTTTGGTTGCACTCTTTAATGGTTGTATATGCCTCGTGTTAAATTGTGATGGTATCGATTGTGTATATGATGTATACATGTATGTTGAGGCATGTGGGATGCTTTGTTATATGCATGTTGATGATAGATATGATATGGTTATACACATGTGCAAAATATGATGTGATATGGTTGTTAATGATGTACATGTGGTGTTGTCATGTGAAATGAGATTATGAGGTGATTGCTTGATCCGAGGATCATGGCGAGTACATGCTAGGCATGGAAATGTGGTTTGTGCATGACGGTAAGTCATGGTGAGTACGTGCTAAGCACGGAAGTGTTATGAAATGATATTGTGAATGATTAATGAAATGTGTAGTATTGGCACTAGTATGCTTGGGTACAAATGATCGATCATTAGGATGTTTAGTGTGCACACGTGAGTCAAAATGCGCGCGTGGTCTTGATGATGGTAGTCATCAAGATGGAGTACGGGTTCGCCCGGAAATCTTCTTGTATATATTAGTCGGTGATGAGTGGAATCCCATCGACGGACGTGAGGATGAGTGGAATCCCCTCCGCGTGAAATGGGCTTGAGGATGAGTGGAATCCCCTCCGCGGGAAACGGTGATGAGTGTAATCCCACCGTCAGGTATTGTTGTGTTGGATGTGAGTTCCAACGGTTATCCGCGTATTCGAGTCATAGCTAGGTGCCAATACGGATTGTAGTTTATGTTGCCATTGTGTGATTAATTGTGAGCCAATGTGATTTGGGATGTGTTGCTAACATGGGTTAATATGTGTGATTTCATATGTTGTGGATTTAAACATGTTGAGCATGACATGATATTGAATATATGTTCACGCATCATCTATAATTATGGCTCGTGTGGATCGGAGGTAAGATCATGCATTTTATCTTGGTTGTAGCTCGTGCTTGGACCCTGCATTGTCGAAGGTTTGTTTTACGAGCTTACCCTCACTAAGCTTTTACGCTTACGCTCTCTTTTGTTCGACAATGCAGATCAATAGCTTGTGGGTGGCAAGGGCAAGGAAAGGCCTCCAAGTGTTGCTTACGGTTAGATCAAGTATGATAGTTAAATTTAAAGATTGTAATAGTAAAGCAATGGGATAGGAGTCGTGTTATGATGCCTTTGGAATGTTGTTGTTGTTGTTGTTTAGGAGCATGTTAGACTCCTCGTAGGTGTTGTTAATTTGGCTTTGGGATGTATGTTATGCTTGAAACCATGTTAGTATTTTGCTATCTAGATTTGCCTAAGTGTTGGATATGTTAAAGCTTAATATCTCTAATGGCATGTATGAATGTGTGGCTTGTGATGTTGTGCCTTGGTGTTTAGTCTTGTTATGATGATGCTCAAGCATGCTTGTATGTTGGTTGCCTTTAAAATTGTTGTTAGTGTGTTGTTAGAGGTTTTGGTGGGGTTTAGGGGCACCCTTGTGCCTTAAACCAGCAAAAACCAGTCTGCAGACAGGGGGCGTTTCGGAACGGGCCACCCTGTTTCGGAACGGTTCCTTTGCATTTGGCCTGCCGTTTCGAAACGGATGGAGGTCGTTTCGGAACATTTTTGCTACTGGAATTTTGAGAAATTGACGAGATAAAGGCGTTCCGAAACGGGCCTTTGATGTTTCGAAACAGTCAAATATCGTTGACCACGAGAAGTTGACCGTTAGGGTCGTTTCGATACGGGTCACCCCCGTTTCGAAACGGTCACCCTATGGTTGACCCTGGCCTGTTGACTAAGTCAAGGCGTTTCGGAACACCCTAAGGGCGTTTCGAAACGGCCTGCTGTAAAGGACTAAAATGAGCTGTTTAATGTTTTGGTTGGTCGGAGTATGTTACATTGTTTGTATTTTCCGCTGTTGTGCTTCACATAGGTTTAATTATGCCTATAGACAAGATAAAATAAAAAGAAAATTTTTAGGGTCGTTAACCGGGGGGAAACCTTAACGGGTTTCGCTTCGGTTTTCCCTGTGTGGCCCACTCGGATCGGTCATCCGACCAGACCGAGACGAGGGGGTTACACATTGTCAAATGGTTGAGAGTATATTTAGAACAGATACTACTTGTAATCACTTCCTTTTATTCTTGCTTCCAAACAACAAAGTCAAGTAAAACAAGACCCTGAAGAAAAATCCCCATGCAATAATAACCCACAGGCAGTTCTATTTGCTCAATTCAGTGATCCCTTGTAGCTTCGTCTTCAATGCGTATGTCCCGGTTGTTATACAAGTTGAATCCGTGAAATTTGGTTCCCAAAATATTTCCCATGCTACCCAACATGGCACCTTGCACCGATCGGGGGAGACTTCCGATCGGTGTATTATCGAACATCTGGTGGCCTCGGGTAAAGCATTTGGATGGACGGAAATGTAATGACATGAGTCACATGACAAAGGCCAGGAAGAAATCTGGGAAAAGCCCAGAAATGAATGCCACTATTGAAGTCCCCGCCCAGAAAGTTCTGAATGCCACCGGTGAGGCCGATAGCCAGAAAGGCTATCAAAGAAAAGGATAGGGAAAGGACGATCAATTCCGGGATCGTGATTAAAGAGCGAGCGAGTACATATGAAGAACGTCGACAAGCATTGTATGCAGCAGTTTCTCTTATGAAAATGAATCTCTCTTTGATGAACTTCGGGGCTTCGGTTGTGCAGGTAAAGAAAATGGTGCTTACGGATATAGCTAAGCATCCTATTCGTTCTTGGATTCCTCTCAGAGAATTATCAACCTGCCAGAACATGGTGCCTAGGATAATCGCGGTCATGGCTATTGGTAGTATTAAATTACAGTTGCAACGCAGGCCGCATCGTAACAGTTTTAGCGGGAATTAGAGGTCCCCGCGACACCGTAAACCGCAACCGTATCTAAAATTATAGTTATATTTTAGAGAAAAATCACGCCGCAATGGCCGCAATCGCGACGTTACAACCGCAACCGCAATTTAATACTATTACCCCGAATCGGAGTCCGAACACCTCCAACATTCTTCTCGTGTTTAGTGCTAGCCTTCTGAGTAACACCGCCATTTCGTACCACAACGGATTGGAAAATGACAAACTAAAGATATTAGATTCTGGTGATCGTCACTTGTATCTGAGGCATCAAATATCTCATGCAAAACGGATTCTGGTGAATCGTGATAACGAGGTCTCCAATAAGCTGAGTTTTTCACTTGAAGATGCAAAACGGAAAAGCATTTCACAAGGAAAACTAGTCACCGGGGAGTATGCCTAAAATTATGCTAAAAATAGACAGAGGGGTATACCGACACAATGTTTCACAATATCTACCCATATTTTTACATAAATTAGTAGGAAATTGTGTAATTACCTAAAATCTTAAAGGATTACTCTATATGCTACAAAACGCATGAGATATTCGATACCTACACAATATTTTATAATACCTACCTAAATCTTTACGTAAGTTATAAGAATAAACGTAACTACACAAAATATTACCTCATATCTCCTAATCTTAAACCAATCAAACTTATGATAGGGAACTGTGTAACTACCTAAAATCTTAAATAATTACTCTATATGCTACAAAACGCATGAGATATTTGATGCCTACACAATATTTCACAATACATAATTTTCCCACGCGATAGGAAAATCATTGTATCGAGTAGGCCAACAATCGTGGAACTTGGTTGGTGAACCGACATTATAACAATGCTCCCACTTCGTGCAATTCCTTGTAGGATCTTTACGACACTGCACTGGTTAGGATTTCTCAACCTTTATCGCCGATCACGTTCTTGGCCGCATTTCTCAACCCGAGTTGATCAATCAAAGTTTGAACTCTCGCTTTCTTCTTTTCCTTGGCCGCAAACATCAGCGTCTCTTCCACCGTCAGCATAGGGAACAACATATCATATTGCATAACATATGCAGAGATCACCTTCAACAGCCCTGACGGTAAGGGTTCGCCATTCATAGTGATAGACCCAGGGGCGGAACTAGAAATTTATAAAGGGGGGGACCAAAATGAAATTTTGAAAAACTGAAAATTTATGAAGGGGGCTGAAGTGAAATTAAAAATTTTGAGGGGGGCCAAACTAAAATTTTTCAAATTTTAAAGGGATTATAAAGGTAATTTTACCTTTTTTCTAAAAAAATTCTATCATCTTCCTAATGAAAAAAAAAATTTGGGGGGGACCATACCCCCTTAAACCCCCCCAATGTTCCGCCACTGGATAGACCCTTTCAGACTACGTTCACCTTCCTTTGCTTCACCCGTTGAGCACTTGAGCTAGCTCTTGGTGTTACCCTTTCAGACTTAACTTACGTTGTTCGTTGCCGGAAACGGGACCCTCAACTTGTTCGGAGTTTGACATCGTAAGTTAAGTTGAAGGAAAGAACAAATGGATCTTTGATTGGAACATTGGAGCTGCTGGCAACTGTCGGAATCTCTAGGACCATATCACCGTTTTTTCCTTGTTCTTCCATTGGGATAATGAAACCTCTATAAGTTGCAGAGTCTGGGTATTCGGTTTCCGAAGGCAACTCTTGAAGCTCCATTGATGTCAATGCGATTTGATCTTTTCAGTATAAGCTAATGCTTCTATTACTTGGATAAAAACCGTCCGACACTTTTCGGTGTCCCTGCTTATACCCAACATTAAAAACACTATAAAATTAAATTCTAAGTCTTAACCCTAAATTTTAAATCCTAAACCCTACACACTATACCCTAAGAATACACCTTACCCTAAATTCTCTAAACCCTAACCACAATCCCTAACCTAAAACCTTAAACTTAATTTTGAGTGTGGAGCCATAAATAGGGACACCGAAAAGAGGCAGAGGATTTCCATCCCTATTATTGATATCAAAAAAAATTTAGGTAAAGTTCACAAATGGTAACTAAATTCTAGTTAATTATTCAATTTGATAACTAAACTTTTAATTGTTTTAATGTTACCAGTGACGAAGCTTAGTAGCTCCTGGGAGGGGCTGTGCCGCCCGTAGGGGAAATTTTTTTTACCCTTTAATTTTTTTATATTTTTTTAGAAAAAAATGGGATAATTGTGAATTTGCCCCCATCTTTTAAAATTTATGTTTTGCCCCCCAATTCCAAATCCTGGCTCCGTCCCTGAATGTTATATTTAAATTTTGTGTTTTGGTTCAATTTGGTCACTGAGGTTTTAACGGACGTTAAGTAAGTGGCGTGGACGTTAACAAATTTTGTATAATAACACATTTAGTCTTCCATATTTATATATTTAAATAATTTACTCCTAATTTAAAAAATAATAATAAATTTAACCCTCAATATTTCACATCATTTCAATTTGGTCTTATTTTCAACTAAAATAATTTAATACTAAACCCTAAATCTAAAATTCTAAACTCTAAATACTAAGCCTAAAATCTCAAATCCATAAACCCCAAATAAAAATATTGACCCATAAACCAAAATCCCAAACACAAAGCTTTAAACCCATAAACTCAAAATACATATGTGCTATATCATCATTAATAAATTTTTAATGGTCTAGTCTCATGTTAGTTAAAAATGAGGAATTTGAAAAAAAATATATAAATTGAAGGTCAAATTTATTCTTAAAAAATGAGGGACAAATTAACAGAACTAGTAAACGTTAAGGGCCAAATTTATCCTTATGCCTAAATAAAATAAGTTGACAAACGTTTGGCAACATTATTTGCGGAAGTTATTGCATGAGTTCGACACAAATCCTTAATTATTACATGTTAAAACTAGTAAACAAAAGCAAACCTTTGTCAATGAAACACTTGTATAATGCTACTATTATTTGATTGATTTGATAGTTAGCCAAACTTTTTCATTGGCTTTGAAGTTTAAACCACAATAAATCAGATAATTATTAACCTTAAATTGTTTATGCATTTGGAGACCTGCTCTGCTCATTAGGTTTTTTTGAAATTCATGCATTTAAAATCTTGGCAAATCCAATTTTTCATACATGCTAAGAGTTTTATCGTCTTTATAATCATAGGGAGACATGATCTCTAATTAGACCATTAAATAAATAGGTAGAAACACCCGTGGTTAATACTTCGTTAGCCGATCCACCACTACCAATATAGCTTCTTTTCATTCGACTTTGGCGAGCCTGGAATGAAATCAATTGAAATATCATCGAACACTTTTTCTGGAATGAGCAATGGTTGCTGTAGACCCGCCGGTAATAAGAATTTGTGAGTGTAAAGGACGACAATCGAGTACCGACTGTAACGCCCCGATTTGGGCCTAGATGGTTTAGAGTTCGAATCGGACCGGTTGGGAACGGTTCGAATCTTTAAGGAAGATTTAGGGAGCACCTAGTTCGGGATGTTTTAAAAATATGAAAAAATGTCTAAAAATCCTCATTTAATATGTGAATAATTATGGTGAAATCAATTTTATAAAATAAGGTTTAGAAATACTACATTTCGGTGTAGTGACCAAATCGTAGTTTTTGCAAAAGTGAAATAGTGACTGTTTTGTAAAGGATTGAAACTTTGAATCTTTAAGGAGCTAATTTTACCTAAATTTTTTTTATCAGATTTTTTCCTTAATTTGGGTGATTTTAATAATGTTTTATTAAAAGGAATTAAAGGTTAATTAAAAAAAACTACTTTGACTTTTCATAACTACTTTTCACAAATTCCCTCTCATTTCATTTTCTCTCAAATTCTTTCTAGCCAAACACTTTTCCTCCAGCAAATAACCTTTGATTTCCTTTCCTAATGATGAGATTTCAATAGTCTTTTGATCCTTAATCAATTCCTCATCAAATCCTCTCAATTTTCACATTGAATTTTCAAGAAAACTTGCCCAAATCAAGGAGAATTCATTCATTAGAGGTAAGCTTCGACCTTCTCCTCTAATGATCAGTTCTTTACTAAAATTCCCAAGTTATCAATCCTTTCTTAATGATTTTTGAGTGGTTTTAATGTTAGAAACAAGAAATGGTGTTGAAACTCAAGATTTTGAAAGAGATCTTGATGATTTTCGTGGTTTGTCTTTAGGCTCTGTTTTGAGGTTGATTTTTAATGTATTTTGGATGTTATTTGATGTTACAAATGAGGTTTTATCAATCAAATCCCGAATAGGTTTGGATTCCGAAGTTTTGTATGCTAGAATGATGGTTTTTGGGGTGATTTTGGTGTTCTGTCATAGCTGGAGGTATAAGGACGAATTTGTGGTGGTTTTTGATGTTGATTGATGTTTATAAATGGTTAGAAATGATAGATCTTGGCTGGGCTTTGATTTGGGAGAGTTTGGAGATGATTTCGGTTGTGTTTGGTAGCCGAAATGTACATTTTGGGTAGAGCAGCGAGATTAGATGTGTGGCTGATGATTTTAATGCATGATGATGCATTAATCCTCTGATCTTATGTGTTATAAACAGGGGAGACATCTTCGGACACATTTGATGTTGATCCGAAAGTGCCGGAAGCATAGTTAGTGTTTCGGCGAGCAAGGCGAAACATTATCGGTGAGTGAAAATGTGATTTCCTGCTTTGTAACGCCTTAAGCGTGCTCTTGAGAGTTTAGTGTAAGTTTGATACACTTAACTAAGCTCAAGTGTAAGTATTTCGGTAATCCTTCTCTTGAAAATGTGTTTTGTTGGATGAGAATGCATTTTATATAAGTGCGGGTTTGTTTACTGTTTTTAAGCATGTTTAAGCATGGTTTAATGCTGGATTTTAATGTCATTATGTTAAGGACGCACAAGGTAAGCGGTCCTTGGTTTTCATGTGGAAATGCATATGTTGTTAAGCATGTGTGCTTGTGTAACGGACATTGTGGTTATGCTTGAGAAACAGTGGATAAATGATTATATTGGCAAGTGATGAAATGGTTTTTGGTTACTTTAATCGGATCTAGTTAGCCGACTATAGGATTGGGTGCACCGTAAGTAAAGTCGCCTTGGATGTCGAGGGGTTGTGATCGTACCGTAAACTCCATCCAAGTACCCTAACGATTGAGGTAAGATCACAATGGTGGTTGTAAATTCCGTTTGTGGATCTTGTGTCATGTGTCCCTTACTCTCGTTAGTGGAATTATACAACTATCGATGAGTGGTGTTGAGGGGTTGAGATTGTACCGTTATACTCCACCACGGGTGTCACAACAATGGAGGGATTGCTCTTGTGTGTGAGCCTTGTGTAGTCCGGTAGTGTGTATGAAGCGTGTGGGACAACGCTTGTAATCTGTGTATCCAATTGTGTCTTGTGTTGAAATGGTTTGTGGACTATCACTTGAAAGCCAATATAATGTACTTGAATATAATGAAGCATGAGATGCTTGTAAATGATGCAAGGTAGCATGAGAAATATGTATATGATGCAAGAATGCATGTGATGCTTGTTAAGTATGAGCAAAAGTATATTTGTTGTTGTAATTGATGCATGTGTGCATGGAATTTCAAATGTGCATTGAAGTCATGAGAAGGCTTATTTTAGAAAAGGCATGTAATGTAACATGTTGCTTTTGCGAATCATGAGTTGAGCATTGATGAATGTTGTTTAGCGGTCCTCACTAAGCTTTGTGCTTATGCTCTTTTGTTTCATCAATGCAAAGAATTGATCATTTGAAGGCAGCTCACGAGCAAAAGACATCCAAGAGTTTTGTTAAATAAATGTATGTGGTTCATCCCTAGTGTAATAAAAGGCAATGGGTGGAAATTTACACTTTGGAAGGTTTAAGGGTGTTCTTTACTTTGAGCATGTTTGGTTGGATTATTCTTGACTTGTAATGGCATTTGGAGTATGAATTTTGGAGTAATTTGAAGTTTTGACTTGCTAAGGTTTTGCTAATTAGGAAGCATGCCTATAGTGCCTTAGCTTTCATATATGTTGTTATGTTTGGGCTATGGCTTTGGTATGTTGATGGTTGATATGTATCTTTGATGTATGCATGTTGTAGCAAGTCTCGGGATTGGTTCGAGTATGAAAAAGCATGCTAAACCAACAAATTCTGCTGTCACTGGGCAGGGCGTATCGGAACACCTGCTACAGTTTCGAAATGAGGTCCTGTATTGGTCATACCGTTTCGGAACGGGTTGGAGTGTTTCGAAACACTTTGGCTATTGGAGTGACCTGTTCCGGTACTGGTCTCGGAACATACCCGCGTACCAAAACGGTCAACACCGTTTCGATACGGACGTTTTGGTACGGTGGGTGAGTGTTCCGATACAGTCGACCGTTGGATGCAGTTTGAATTGTTCTAAGTTTGTATGCTTTACGTTTTAGTCCTGAAAGTTGTAGATGCAATTGCATGAGCTTGGCATGTCTTTTTAAGCTGAAAATTTACAGAAGAGCATGTAATATTATTAATTGAATGTTGGTAAACTTAAAACCCATCAAGCCCTTATACTTTCTAAAAATTACAATTTAGTCCCTAAAAGTATTATTCTTGCGATTGAGTCCCCAAATGACTTCTGTTTGCTGCGTCGTTTCTGCTGCTATGTTTTGATAATCATCTAGGTTAGTAATGTGCATCTAGACAAGATTAAAATAAAAAAGGGTCGTTAATCAAGGTTGACTTTCGGGTTGACTTTGGTTTTCCCGTGTAATCTTCGTAGTTTGGGTCTAGCGTCTAGGCCGGGCTAAGGGGGTTACACCGACCGTACTGAGCGCACGAGCTTGGTGCTTACCTAGTTTTCTCTGGTTATAATTTGAACTTGTTTTGCTTGTTAATGGAGAAAGTAATTGGTTTGGCTTAATTTCTTTTAACTAGGACCAAATTGAAAAAAATATGTAAATAATAAGGGCTAAATTTATTAAATTTTTTTGAAGTATGACTAAATTGATTGAATGTGTAAATGTAAATGACTAAATGTGTTATTATACAAAGTTTCATAACAGTCACGTTAAGTATTTAACGGCCGAGTTACCATTTTGTTACAAAACATAAAGTTTAATCGCTATTTTGTAACATTTGAAAATTAGTTACCATTTTATCTTTTTAACAAAGTTTAGTGACCGTTTGAGAACTTTACTTATATCTCTAAGGGCCTATTTTACCAGTTTATAAAGAAAGTGGTCCACTTCTTGACAATGAGTTTGCTTGAAGCTGCACCAGTTGGCTATTTATCTTCATAAATTTTCTTTTGAGTGAGGTGAAAGACAATTTTCCCATACTCTAGAATCATGTAATTATGTCTCACTTCTAAATTAAAAGAGAATTTTAAAGATGAGTTTCTAAATTGCTAACTGCAAGTGCAAGGAATAAAGTATGAAGATGTAAAACAAAATCAAATAATTAAATACAATGAAGAATTATGTGGAAGAATGAACATGCAAAACATCATGATTTAGTTTTGTTATAATGATGTTTTTTTATGGGAAAAAGCTAAGATGAATAAATGTAAGTTTTACTGTTACCTGGTTATAATGTCCTTAACTGGCTACTACAATAATTGGGTGGATGTCAAAAAGGAGTTCCCTTTGACTGATACATGTCAAAATCTCAGCAACTGAAAGGATAAACACTTGATTCTTTTGCTCTCATTCTCAAAATCCTTTTTTTGTGTTAACCCCAATTTGCAGAATGATAAAAGAAGTGTCATAAAGATTGTGGCACTGAAAAAGGCTAGGGTGAGGAGATAAAGAGGCCAAAGCCTTTGCCATTTGCAACATTGTTCACTGTGCTGCCATTTTGGTACAAAGTGGGTTCAAGGTGAGTGAGTTTCATGGAAAACAAACACCAAATGGAAGTGGGTTCCTCTTTTTTTCTCAATTAGTGAGTGTCACAGCTTCATGATATAACTTGGGTTGCTTTTGTTTTCTCCTTTCAGTGAAAAGAAGATGGAAAATGATGAAGGATTGAAGACTGTGGAGTGCTTGAGGGGAAGGCTTCTTGCAGAGAGACAAGCTTCACAGACTGCAAAACAAGATGCTGAACTTATGGGAAATAAGGTTAGATTATTGTAGCCTTTGTTTCAAAAGGCTAAAGAAAAAAGATCTGAACTTTACTTTTTGCTTCTCCAACTGCAGCTAATGGAGCTTGAGAAAGAACTGAAAGAAGAGAACAAACTAAGGAACAAAGCTGAGAGAAGGCTCAAATTGCTGATGAAGAAGCTTGAATCCCTCAAATTATTGCCTACTTTGGAAGAAAATGCATCAGAAACCACTAAATCTGATACTTCACATGAGAAGTCCAGTGTTGTGTCAAGTTCAGGCCATCAAGTTCCAAAGGTTGATGACACAAGGTATTTATTTCCCCACATTTATCCTACTGACTTTTGCTCCAAGTAAATATTTAATTTGATCACTTTATACCATTCAATTTCAGTTCTTCAAGCTTGAAAGCTCCGAGAGCGGAGATCGATAACGGACGAAATCAGAATTATGAGGATGGTGATGATGATTATGTTGATAACTCATTGGCATTGGTTCCACTCTTCCTACCAGAAACCAAGCTGGCCCCTGAGATAAAGATGGTCAGCAAAAGTGTAGGTGAAGTTCTTGAAACTCTAAGGCATGCCAGGGAAAGAATTCAGAGCTCAATGGAAAGAAGGCAAATGATTAGAGTAGGGCCATCTTGAATTCAAACAAAGTAAAGAGTAATAATTGTAGCATTTAGATAAAATAAAACACAAAGTGACAGATGTTCTTCTTGCATTGAAACATAAATGGGGAGCATAATGTGGCTTGCTCTTATATTTGCCTTAATCAAATCGTTTGGCTGGTGATAAGTTTTCCTATAGCATTGAGTCCATTGGCTTGGACCCCAAAGCCTAGCCATATGCACTTGTCTGAGTTTGAACAGCAAACCAGGGTCTTGTCTGAGTTTGGGTTTATTTCATATAGTTGATATTAGTTTTACTGATATATGATTCAATCTTGGAATTCTTGACCAGCAGTATAAGCAAATTCAACAAAGCTGTGTTGATTGTAGAGCTTGAAAAGAAAATTCTATGTTAAAAAGCTGCAACACCAATGCTCTGCTAGCTTTTTGACCGGTGTAAATGTTGCTGCTGATTAAGCTTGCTTTCGTGTTGTTGTTGAGTGTTGGGACCATTAATCCAACCCCGGGGGCTTATTTTTCTTGGGATTTTGAAACTGATTCATAGCTTTGTTGGAATTTCAGTAATGGCAAAAAAGCCCATTTTATTCAAGGGTTTTATTTTGATGCACAAGCTGTGTAAATTTTTTTTACACAATCCTTTTATAAAATTTAAAATCTAAATCACAAACCCTAGCAACGTAAGCCCTAAACCCTAAGCCCTAAACCCTAAACTCTAAATTCTAACCATAAACCTTAAATTATATACCCTACATACTAAACCCCTAAACCCTAACATAAAACCCTAAACCCTAAAATTAAAGGGCTTGTGTAAACTAAAGTTTACACAGATTGTGCATCAAAGTATTTTCCTTTATTCAATTGCAGCCTTAAATTTTTCTTTGGCAATGTGGGTGAAAAATGTTATATATAAAATATATTTATAAAAGATTTATTCAACGAAGGATCACAAGTAGAGTGATAAAAGCTCACCTTTTGTTGTCGCAGTGGTAAAAGATGATGTAATTCATCTAGGTGACCTGGGTTCGAGCACTAGTTTTGCACGGTGTATATGTCTTATTAAAAAAAACTAAGGAAGTTGAACATATGCTACTCTTGTGAGCAAAAAACTACTACCCAATATTTTTTTTGTATTTCAATTATCTCCTTAATGTTCTATGTCAGAAAAATGTTATGAACTTATTTGAAAAAAAAAACATACATTTAAATCATAAAAAAAAACTTTTGAGGGTACAATTGGAAAAAAAAAGTTAAAAGGCTTTGTTACCACTTACCATTATGCTTTTTTATAAAAACTGAAAAGGATTCCGACAGACTGATCCATTTGTCATAAAATAGCCCATTGGAATGCGGACCACGTACGGTTAAACCCAAAGATCCCAGGCCCAAGAAGGCAAGAGCCTAGCTTTCAGCCTTTACAAATTACAATAGTAATAAAAAAATATTTTGATACACAATTCATATAAAGTTTAAACGTATTTGCCAAATTTAAGGGTTAAGGGTTTAATTTATGGTTTATAGTTTAGGGTTTTAGTTTGGAAGGTTTAGAATTTAAGATTTAATGTTAGAGTTTAGAATTTAGAATTTATAGTTCAAAGTTTAGAATTTAAGGTGTTAGTGTTAGGGTTTAAAATTTTAGATATTAAGGAAAAGTTGTGTAATTTTTTTGACTTGGGCTGTGTAAATATTATAAATATTATAAATTTTATTATGGTAATAATGTTTTATATATGTTTTGACAAGGTTTTTTTAATATAATGTCTATGTTATTTAGATCTCATCTCACCCTTTAATCGGAGGATAATAAACACTTAAAAACGCTGGAATTTATGTCATTCTGGAACTTGAAATAAAAACATGCCAATTGAATTGAGACCCAATTATTGTTTTGATAAAATAACTATTCATGCAATGTTTATATTTCAATTATTTTAATCATGTTGCTTCTCAGCTAATTTATTGTTTTTGTTCAATTTTAAATTTTATATATGACTGAATCAAAATTTTATGCGTACAATTGAACCAAAATTAAAATTTCATGTGTATAATTATACAAAATCAAAGTTTATGTATTGTGTTTCACATTTGACCAAAATTTATATGTACTTTTGATACTTATCTCATTTTATATATATTTTAAAATTCTTAATTTACAAATATTTTGAACTGTTTACATTTTTTTAACTTTTTATAAAATTTTAATTTAACTTTTTGAATTTTTCTGTCACATGACACTTTTTGGTAGTAATACATGATGTTTTCTAACTGTGTTATGTCATCTTAAGGGGTGAACTAAACGACTAGACTAAAAGTGATTATAAAATACTCCCTCTGTCCCATTAAAACTGTCACATATTGATAATTTTTGGGTCAAATTTTTTTTAACTTTAACCTCTTATAATTTAAAATTTATTATTGATAAAATTTTTAAAAAATATACTTTAAAAACCTTGAATCAACTAGTTTTTAAATATATTTTTTATAAATTTTAATTAATTAAAACTTTTAAATAAATTATAGTCAAAGTTGAAAAAATTTGACCAAAAAAAAGTCAACATGTGACAGTTTTAGTGGGACGGATGGAGTATAGTTTAAGTAAATATTTCAATAAAAAAAATAATTTAATTATCTAACTTAAACTCGTGACACATCGAGAAATTAACGGGTCATTCTAATACCATTTGTTATGGGGTCATTATCCTCTTCCCAAAAAATATGTTTGAAAGTATGTGCAGCGCCACCGTTTATATATCTCAAGACCTTTCTTTTCTTTTTCGATGTGGGATTAATGACCTCGTCTCTTCTCAGACGTGACAGATATCTAAACCCAAAGACCTAAATTCTAATAAAACTACTATTTCTAAACCTAAACTCTTATATCCTAAATAAAACCTCTAAACCTTAAAACTAAGACGCTTTTAAAAACTTTTAATTTCAACAGCAGTATACGAAATAATTGCCCTACATTTAATAGTGGATAATCCTAATTGCCAATTACTTTCACACTTTACCCTCCTACCTACTCTAACAAAAAAGGTAGTATAATAATGTGACATTATTGTATCTCCAGACTACAAGATTGAAAAATACAGGATATGGCAAAAAAAAAAAGAAGAAAAATACAGAAGACTGATTGTAAGTTTTATTTTTGTAGGCATTCAGCCATTAATGCTGTTGTACAGTGAGATGATAGTGTTCCATGGTTGGAAATGGTCCTAGAGGTCAGGTGGGCGGTGAGCCAAAATTGAACTATTTTGCTGTCCATCCATGTAGCTGAAAATGGAAGAGCTGGAATGTGCATGTATCACTCAATCCATAACCAGGCTAATGGACCCCCCTTTTCCCGGCTGTTTCAACCCTTTTTTAACTCTAAAACACTGTAATTTTCTTCAGATTCCTCTAAACAAAGTGATAAAATAATATATATAATGGAGGAGAAACTGAAGTACTGATAGACAAATTGTAGAGCGCATAGCGGAGTGTTTAGTGTATTGGTAAGGTATTTGTACTCGAACAGCAATGAGATTGTGTTATTACAGAATATCAAGCATGGAACAGTGTTGGGTTATTGCAAGTGAAAAAAGGAAGAAGAAAAAAAACTTAAAACCTCAGCCATGCAATAATAATAAATTAGCTTTAGGACAAGCAATGAACATGGAAATGGACTAAAAAACAAGAGAGGGAACAAAGAGCAATAAGAAAAACAAATGTCAGACGTCAGTGATTTAGAATCTCTTTTTATTTCTCATCTTGGATCTCATCTGACAACAAAACCCAAGATCTTCTGACATAAAGCTCCAAACTCTTTTTTTTTTCTTTCTCTTATCCATTGATCTCAGACCAAACTCTGTCTCCTCCAAATCCCAAGGTGCTTTTCCAGCAAAGCCTGTTGCTGAAACACGCCACACAGTGAAGCTGAAGCTGCCAGAAAAACAATTTAAACCCATATTCAAGGTACACAGCACCCAGCAGCACACCTCCATTTTCTCTCAACTCACATAAAACTATTGCTTCCTTGTCTCAATTACACGCTTAGCAGTTGAGGTTGCCCATACCCAACTTTTGTTCTTGTCTGAGATTTGTCAGACACATAGATTAATGGTGTCTGTTTGTATAACTCTTTGGTTATATAGTTCCACCTACTGGGATTCTCTAGTATATTGTAGAACGAAGCCAAAAGCTTAACCCCAGATTGAAAATGGTTAAATCCTGTTGGAATCCATCGGCTGAAGTTGATTCTTGCAGCCGTGTTGACGGTTTATTGTGGTATAAAGATTTGGGGCAGCATGCATATGGAGAATTCTCCATGGCCGTGATTCAGGCCAATAGTTTGTTGGAAGATCAAAGCCAACTCGAATCGGGACCGTTGAATTCGAGTGATTACGGACCTTACGGGACGTTCATCGGTGTGTATGATGGACATGGTGGAACTGAGGCTTCCCGCTACATCAATGACAACCTTTTCTACAATCTTAAGTGTACGTTTTCACTTGAAAACTTTGCTGATCTTTAGTATTGCTAAAATGCTTATTTTGCTTCTCGTTCATGTGCAGCGATTGCAACCGAGCATCAAGAAATATCAGAAAATGTTCTTAGAAAAGCTTTCTCGGTAACAGAAGAGAATTTCCTTTCCCTTGTGAGGAAACAATGGCACCGTAAGCCACATATGGCGTCGGTGGGATCGTGCTGTTTGACTGGAGTGATCTGCAATGGACTGTTATACATTGCCAATGCTGGTGATTCAAGGGTGGTTTTAGGCAGAACAGGAAGAGGAACAAAGGGAGTTAAAGCCCTGCAATTATCCACAGAACATAATGCAAGTATAGATTCTGTAAGAGAAGAGCTTCGGTCATTGCATCCCGATGATCCACACATTGTTGTGATGAAACACAAGGTTTGGCGTGTCAAGGGCTTGATACAGGTTTGTATTCTGTTCTGTTTCCCCCCCCCCCCCCCCCCTTGAAATGTTAAGAAAGCTGAATTTTAAGTTGTGGGTATCTTTTGTAGATTTCAAGATCCATTGGTGATGCATATTTAAAGAAGGCAGAGTTCAACAAAGAGCCCCTCCTGCCTAAATTTAGACTGCCTGAACCTTTGCGAAAGCCGGTCCTTAGTGCGGAGCCATCGGTGTTAGTACACAAACTACACCCTGATGATCAGTTTCTTATATTTGCTTCTGATGGTCTGTGGGAGCACCTTAGCAACCAGGAGGCTGTTAAAATTGTGCAGACAAGCCCACGCTATGTAAGTTTAGAGACTGCAGGGAATTGCTGATGTTGGTTGGAGCATGTTTTGACTCTCCCCTTTTTAATGCAGGGAATTGCTAGGAGACTTGTGAAAGCTGCACTCAAGGAAGCAGCAAAGAAGAGAGAAATCCGATACTCAGACCTGACAAAGATTGATAGAGGGGTGAGGAGGCATTTTCATGATGATATCACAGTCATAGTTGTGTTTATAGACTCCCATTTGATCAATGGGAGCTCGTCCTCCTACCCGTTATCGATAAAAGGTCCCTAAACATTATCGATAAAAGGTGGAGGAGGACCGGCTGTTGGTAGCGGTGTCTCGTAGCCAGCAAAGATTGGAGCTAAAGTTGACAAAACTTGTCCACCATAGCCACTGGTATTTGGGATGAGACTGCAAGATAATCTGTAGATATGATTTGCATGTAATGGAAGAGTTGATTGTTTTCTTTCCTTGAGAATGTTGGTAACATCCCTCATTCAGTGTCTGAATCTATGTTTATTAAACCTTGACCTTGACAGCAATGTAAGGAAATGAAGGAGCAGCTTAGCATTTCATCCTCTCATTCAATTAAAAATTTGTTTAAATGAAGCAATAACTTGAAATCCAGCAAATGCATTGTTAGAAGTTATATTTATATTCTATAGAGTTCAATGGCATGAGAATGGAGACATCAATTTTGGGTAAACAGAGATAACTACATTTTTAGTACCCCACCTATTTTCGCATTCCTATTTTAGTATCCGGCAAAATGGTACCTAAAACAAACGGAGATGATGACGTGGCTTATTTTTAATTGGGATAATCACAGTTTTAGTTCCCAAAACTTATACATTTCTATCAATTTAATAATCCTCTTAAATATGTGGGTTAAAACTGTAAATCCCCCTTTATTTCTTCTTCCCCGAGCTATCATCCTTCTGACAATCCGCATACAGCTATTTCAGTGCTACAATTTTCTGAACTGGAGCTTCTACTCGGGGAATGTTTCCTATTCCCATTCATTCTCCAAAAAATAACCTATTGTTGATTGAAATTTGAATGTAATGAAATTCAGGGCCTTATGGTAGGTAACCAAGGAGCTATGGCGTTTCCGGCAAACTGGCTAAACCATTTAAGAAACTAGACCCTATTTGATTGGGTTGTAAGAAACATGAGTCCTGAAAAAGTGTAATTTTCCATCAACCCTCCGCCCCCACGACCACGAGAAAGAAATCATTTGAAGAAATTCTAGTCATCAACTGCGCGCAAAGCGACAGCACACGCCCGGGCCGGGACTAACTAAATTCTCAACCAGTCAATTTATATATCTATGTATTTCAGCCATTTCTTTTCAGATCAGTTCGGGTAGGTTCCATTTTGTAAAAGCGAAGTGATTAAGATTTTGCTTTCAGATTTCTTTCGTAACATGTAAATTTCATTATCTTGATTCAAGCATCGAGATAGATAAATGAAGTATCAAAGTTTGGTGAAGGATAGTTAAGTTTGAGCTGTAACAAACAACATTCCCCTCAAGTTTCAATTTGAAACACCCATTAATGAAACAACAGATTGATGATTGAGAATGAATAAGAATAGGAAAGATTCAAGTTTAAATTGACAGAGTTTAAACTAAATTGTAGCACTGAAATAGCTGAATGTCTGCAACTAGATTGTCTAGAGAAGGATGATAGCTCGGGGAAGAAGAAATAGAGTTTAGACCAAATTGATAGAACTGTATAAATTTTGAAAACTAAAACTGTAATTATCCCTATTAAAAATAAAGGTACCATTTTGCAAAAAAAATAAATGGATACTAAAATAGAAATGCGGGGATAGGTGAGTACTAAATCTGTAGTTATCCCTTATAAATATTCCTTTGCATGCCAAATGCAGTGAACATAACTTTTTCCGTTGTCTCACTTTTATACCATTTCCTATCCTTGTGTTTTTTTTTTGGCAAAATGACAAAAGATGCCCCTAACGTTTGCATGTTTTGTCATTTGGCCCCCTATTCTTTTTTTGGTCCAAATATGCCCCCAACGTTTGCTTGTTTTGTCATTTGGCCCCCTATTCTTTCTTTTGGTCCAAATATGCCCCCAACGTTTCATTCGTAGTCCAAATATGCCCCCAACGTTTCAATTTGGTCCAAATATGCCCCCGTTAGATGGAAACTGTCAGTCAACTGACGTTCAACAGTTGATGTTGACTGGACTTGCCACGTATTAAGATCGGCTGATGCCACGTATTAAGATCGGCTGATGCCACGTCAAAAATTTTTTATAAGCCGTTGACTGTCAGTTGATTGACAATTTACATCCAACATGGACATATTTGGACTATGAATGAAACGTTGGGGGCATATTTGGACTAAAAGAAAAAATAGGGGGCCAAATGACAAAACCATCAAACGTTGGGGGCATATTTGGACCAAAAAAAGAATAGGGGGCCAAATGACAAAACATGCAAACGTTGGGGGCATCTTTTGTCATTTTGCCTTTTTTTTTAACCTTCACCTACCAAGAAATACTAAAAATCTTCCTTAAAAAGATTGTATATCAGCTAAACTAAAAAAATATGAAGGAAAAAAACAATAAAAAAGACAAAGTTTTCGTGGAGGTTTAAACAAAGGAAAATACTTTGATGCACAAGCTTGTATAAACTTTAGTTTACACAAGCCCTTTAATTTTAGGGTTTAGGGTTTAAGATTTTAGGTTAGGGTTTAGGGGTTTAGTATGTAGGGTATATAATTTAAAGTTTATGGTTAGAATTTATAGTTTAGGGTTTAGGGCTTAGGGTTTAAGTTTTAGGTTGTTAGGGTTTGTGATTTAAATTTTAAATTTTATAAAAGGGTTGTGTAAAAAAAATTTACACAGCTTGTGCATCAAAATAAAACCCTTAAACAAATATATCCAACCAAAATTCAAATTCAAAAGAAGCTAGGTAACGTTAATTTGTAGTGAAAACTTGAAATTTAGTTCAAAAGAGAAACAAAATACTATTACATGACTTACAAATAACTGGGAAACCATTAGACAGTCTTCATTCCCGGCATATATTTACCTTGCAGATCAGCAAATTCACGAGGTGAGACCAAGGGAAGCTAGCAACCACCTAAAACCGATTTACTTATCTCAAACACAAACCAGAAGACAAAATCAGAAATTCTGAAGTAGTAGGCTGACCAAAAGTTTTAGCTTTTGGATTAAACAATCTCATCATCCATTGAATACATTCTCAGCAAGCAATCTTCGAATTATAAAACCAGTCCCAATTTTCAACATTTATCTCATAATCAAATGCTGAACAGCAGTAGTAACATATGGATGATTACATCACACAGCAGATATATGCATACAAACATGAAAACAAATGCATGCAAGCCCACAAACAAGCAAATATGCCATGTCTATTTAAAACGAGCAAAAGTAACAAGAATGAAATTCAAATTAAAAGAACAAAACAATCTAAACAAGAGCAAACTCTTTTTTTAATCCTCAATACATAAAATGGAGTTATCAACATTTGCTCAGATCAAAAGCATCTAAAAACCGTTCTTACCATTTATCCTATAGCCAAAGACCCCAACCCCCCAACATAAAACAGGCAAAACAAGAATAGAAATTATTCCTGCATTTCTAGCTAGACAACCCAAGAATTCCTAAAAAGCATATAAATTTGCCACTATAACCCAGGGAGATAGATGCCAGACTCAATATGAATTACTACTGCTGTCTCACACATGATAATGCAAACTTAGAAGAGTATAAGCTGCCACCATAATTTTACCTTTAAAAAGGAACAAATCAATGAACTTTTTAATAGGAAACTACTTACCACTCAATACTTTTTCGATTATATTATCAAAAGGGATAGGTTGAAAAAAAAATAGACACTACTTCAGAATTTCTAATGCTATTTGTAAGATATGAGACAAGTTAACACTACAAGTGGTTGCTGATTCCTCTAGGCCTCACCAAATGAATAGAAACCATAGCTGTGCCCGAAATGAGAAGAAAAAGAACACCTACAAAACTGCAGAAAGAATTCACTACTTTGGAATTGATCTGGGGATGAAACATTACTGCATCTAAGAATTCTGAGGTTGGAAAGAAAGCATTGTAAAGAAGATACTGAGGGAGTCACAAGCTGTTTGAACATTAGACCTGACAAGAAAAAGAAAGTGATAATGTAAAATATAAGTAATTGATAATATATTAATAATATAAATGAGACATTTAAACAGGGATATTTGAGTATATAGCTGTATATATACAAGATTAAAGCAATGCATATATCCAACAATACCAGCTAACTATGTAGGCAATTTCAGTTTAGATTTCTCCACCAGCCTTTCCAGCAATAGGAGCCTCCTGAAGGGAAAAAGGGGGGTAAACAGAAATCAGCATCCCAGACAGCACCTTTAAAATACTTGTCAGAAAAACAACAAGGCCTTACTGGTTCAACGTTTCCCTTGCCATTCACCTGTGATAAAGAACTAGAAGAAGGATTCGAAAACCTGGAAAGACCAGAAATATTAAATTTCAAGTTCAAGCATAAACCTTTTAGATAAAGATTTCTAAAGGCAATTATATCTCTCTAAAAATGTAGGAAACAGTTACTTAGCAGTGGAATATACCTGATTGCCCTTGCTTTTCTTTTTTCTTCTTCTACTGAATCCGGTTTGGAATATGGTGCAAATCTGGCAAGACGATCTTTCTTCTTTTCGTCCTCATCAGTAGGTGTAGAGGGTGCAGCAATCCCAAACCTGAGAAACCACAAGATATAATAAAACAAAATTACAAATAAAATTGCGAGCTACAGTATCACTAGGTAAAGGTAGTATGGAATAAACACCTCTCTGCTCTAGCCTTCCTCTTCAACTCCTCTGATTGCTTAGATGCTTCAGATCCATTTGAGCTAGGTGCAGTGCCAAACCTACAAAATCATTGGCCCACAATCAACAAATTACAAAGTACAAACATGCGGAGAAGTCAAGAAATTGTGTTCAACATCGACAACTGCATTTATACCATCAAGATGTCTCTTCCAGTGCAATAGAATAAGGAGTCATAAGATTTCTCTTTAATTAAATACAGGTATATATCTAAGGTAATATTTACTTTTTCCTGCCAACTTTCCCAGGCATGCAGGCATGTTGAGTAAGGCAACTAGGTGAGATTATGATGGGTTAAACTCATCTCTTGAGTAAAAATGGATGAATTGGTAAAATTTGAGACAATAATTTTGAAAATTATGAGCTGCTAAGGGATCCTAAATAGAATAGATCAAGAGCTTAAATTGGATAACAAATTTAAGAGCATAAACCTAAGCTTATCAAGAATCAAAAATTGCATTTAAAGAAATTATCAAGATAGTCGTTTTCAGAAATAAATCAATACAGAATAAACAATTTCTTCTATTCTCTTCTCTTCAGATATTCTCATCAACCAAAAAGAATGAAAAACCATTAACACAAAGAAAATGGGTGAAAATTAATGAAGTTACCTTTCAGCCCTAGAATTACGCTTCTCTTGCTCAGATAACTGTACGGGTACGCCGAATCGCTCAGCTCGTTGAATCTTCTTCTGGATAACGTTCACGGGACCGCCGCTTTCCCCTGCGACCAAGCCCGCATCAGTCCCGGTGGTCTTCGAACCCTCGCTCTCATTTACAAATACATCAGCGTCGAGATGAGTGAAATCGCTAGGAGGATCCGACTTGTCCGTGGAAGGAGAGGAGGCGTCAACGGTCTTCGTAGGGTTTGCTTCTGCGGAGGAATCGGCGGCGGTGGAGGCGCCGGGTTTGTCGGTGGTGGATGCCATAGGAGTGGTAGGTAAGGTCGCGTGAAGAATACGAGCTGGAAACCTAAGAGCGTGAGGCGGTGATATCTTTTTCTGTATACAAGTGGTCGGATATTAGTAAATTTCTTTGAAAACAGATGCTCCAGCTGCCAAGTCAAAATGATTTTACTTAATTAATCACGAGAATCTTTGTTTTATTAATCAAAACGCTAATTTCCCGGTCCTGTTTTTGGAAAAATAATAAATATGAATCCTCAAGTCAAGTCGATTACCCAACTTTATACGTTATCTAATTAAAATTAAGCTTAATATTTTAATGTGTCTAAATTATATTTTATTTTGATTTTAGGTGTTTAAATTATTTTTTAGTCAAAATATATGTAATTGTTATGAATATTTATCTATGTGGATGTCTATCATGATTAGAACTTTATCTAAGGAGTTTGATTTATTTATTATTAGGAATATTATCTCTATTAATTAGAGTTTAATGTATTATGTACTTCTTATGCCTATAAATAGATGATTCATTGAAGGCATTGTATACGATTCTATTTTTGAGAATAATACAAATCTCCCTCTTTCTCTCATCTCTTTGTTCTTCTTGTTCTTGTTCGTTGTTCTTCGTTATTTTATTTACAACACGTTATCAGCATGAGACTCTAATCAACCGAGGTCTTCATCGTTCGAATTCAAAAGAAGTTACCGGGAAGAATTCGATTATAGAATGAACCAAAGATAAGTTTTTTTTTCTCCATATTTTTTGTAGTTACCGATTGTCTTTCTCTTTATATTTTAACTTGGTTTTAATTTTTGAAAAGTTTGGAAGTATGTTTAATTTTATTCGAACATTGAAAAGAGATAAATTTGTGGTTTCTCACAAACCAAAAGACGAATCGACAGAGACGAAGAGGTTGCGTTTGGTGTAAATTACGTGTGTTTTCTCTTGTTCCTAAAAGGGTTAATTAGCGGTATGCTTATTCATACTTTTACTTATATGATTATATTTGATATTTTTCATATTATTATTTATGTCATTTTATTTGGTAAAAGTTAATATTTTTAATCGTGTTTTGAGTTTTACATGATATGCTTAAATGGCTTGGAAAGAGATGTGATATAAAGGGACTATAAGAAGCTATCTCGGTCATATGCTATGTCTCCATTGTCCACGAGAGAAAAATCAATATCGGTAAATTTTGATTTTATTTTTATTCTTTATATTATTATTTTAAAGTGCGATAAATCATAGTGATTTTGAATTTACAAGAAGATTATTATAAAGTCTATATTTGCTCGAAAGCAATATTTCTTCTTCGTTGAAAAACTTGACCATAGACTTCTCCCAATTTCAAGTTACGAAAATTCTTCTTGATCCAAAAAGTTTTATGGGAGACATTCCTTGAAGTGAATGCAAAGCATGATGTTTATTCCATGCGATTATCAATAATGGGGCATTCCCTGAAGTGAATGCAAGCATGATGTTTATTCCATGCAATTATCAATGATGGGGCATTCCCTGAAGTGAATGCAAGCATGATGTTTATTCCATGCGATTATTGGATCTGTTTCATTCCCTGAAGTGAATGCAAACATGGTAAATCATTATTCAATTAGAGACATAATTTCGATATAATCCAAGTATAATTGGCTGGACATCCCGTTCTGCGAGGCTACTGGTCTCAAAGGAGGTTTTTAAAGGACCTTGTGGACAGGTTTAACAATGCCGCGTACAAGGATTAAATCTTTGTTTTCTGTGATAAGGATATGTGAAAAAGGTTTTAAAGGCCCACTGGCTCTACTCCATTCCTTGAAGTGAATGTGAGATTATATTATGGAAGGAATAAAAAATCACATTAAAAGTTGTGGTCGTGGTCGAGGCTATGAATATACACATGAAAAATATAGTCGTTTTAAGAATACTTCTACCCGCTGGTAGCGAAGTTATAAGGATGACAAGAGTGATAAAGATCATTCTAAGGAAGTGAAATCATTTTACCAATGTGATGTTATAAACCATTGGTTTCGTACTTGTCAAACGCCAAAGTACTATAGACTTTATCCATAATCATGAATGATAAATGAAATAAAATATAAACAAAATTTGTTTATGGCGAAAATAATTATGGCGTTATTGGTCCAACTCAATTGGATATTGTTAATTTTCTCATAACAAGAATAATTGTTTTTTTATTTTATTTTTTTTATGTTAATTCGTTTTATTTATTATTTATTTATGTTAGTTTGCTTTATGTTTATTTATTTCACATATTATTTATTTACGTTTTATGTTTATTTATTATTTGAAGAATATGATTACTTCCGGAATAAAATATACAATGAATTGTGGCTATTTATGCCTAGAGTTGTGGCTATTTATGCCTAGCAGATAATGCAAGTACTCATATTGTACTTAAGCATAAGAAATATTTTTCCCATTTAAATGCAAGGGGAAATATGAGTAGTATTTCTCAAAGTACTAAAATATCAATACTTCGGAAGAGCACTTGAAAGTTTATCTCTGATAGATAATCGACTTGATATGATGTGCTATATTTTATATTTTTCATTCCTCGAAGTGAATGATACAAAGTACATATTTTCATTACCTGAAGTAAATGAAACAAAGCACGTTTTGAAAGGTGCACAATTATGCATTTCTCGATTAAAATGCAAGGGAATAATGTGAGTACTATATTCGGAAGTACTAATATCACAAAAGGCTCTGGTTGAGCAAATATGTTATTGTCAAATGGAACTTTATTCCATATTCACAGTGCGTTATACTCGTCAAAGTCATAAAGAGAGCAATATGAGTTCGCAAACTATCCCTTTGGGAATTATAGATAACATATGTTATCAATTGGCATTTGAAATAAGTCAATATGGATATAAGTTCTGGTAGCCAAAAAGTCACTTGAAAGCTCTAGGAGAGCTATATATTGCTACCAAAAGATAATTTCAATTGAAAGCTCCGAAAGAGCTAAATATATTCCTATTTAAAGGAACAATTTTGATGGTCGTACTAGACATGTACGAGTAAGATTGAATTATATGTTATGGTAAATAAGAAGTTTACAAATTTAGAGATATATACACACATATATATAGTTGGCATGATCGGTTAGACCATCCTGATCAATAATGGTGCAGAAATTATTGAGATTTACATGCACATGTATTAAAAGAACCTGTAGTTCTTGTGGTGCTTATTCTCAAAGGAATGGATTAAATTTCACTTATTAAAGAACGTGAAGTTCTTGTGTTGCTTAAAGGAATTGATTAAATTCCACTTACTAAAAGAACATGAAGTTCTTGTGTTGTTTGTTCTCAAATGATATAGATGATCCCACTTACCAAAAGAATTAGAACTTAAAGTTCTTGTACTGAAGTTAAGACTGTATGTCTTGCATATCTGAACGAAATATGAGCCCATATATCCACAAATGTGGAAAGTTTTATATGATTTTAGTAGATGTATCTACATTGTTTTATCGACTTACAACCAGAAGTTTGTGAGATTGATTCTAAAAAGATTCAGATTATGCAGTTAGACTATTCGTCTTGAAAAGCTAGTGGGTTTATATTTTAGGCTATATCAGTTGTTACAAAGCCTATTGATTATGAAAAATATAGTTTAGCAAAATTTCAATTGGATGCCTCCTATTTAATAGCTAAACTATGAGAACAAAAGAGTTATTATTTATATGGTGTTTCCATATAGCAACACTTATACGCATCAAGCCAACGAGTTATAATAAACTCCCCGTTATGATTGATTTTTGGTCAGAAACCATACATTTCCCATTTTATGATTTTTGAATGTGCGATATGAATTGCTCCACCACAACGCACAAAATGGGTAAATAAAAAAGGTTGAGAATATATATTGAGTACGAGTCTCCTTTTATGTTTAAATTCTTAAACATTAATTGGAGAATCATTTATGACATGATTTTTCTCAACATCAGGGGGATATAATTATCAGCTGGATAGAGGAAAATGAATTATCATTATCTAGATCCTCGTATATGAACTAGAAGTTCATAAGATAATTCATGTTATTACATGTCAACTGCCAGACATATTTACTGACCCAATGAGAGTAATTAAGTCTCATATACCAGCTGAAACGCTCTAAGTTTAAATTACATGTTAGAGCGAGAGAATGTAAATCATGCCTGAAGCATGATAGTTGAAATGGTTCCAATGATCAAAATTCTCGTAAATAGAAAGTAATATGAGATGGTCATATATTGGAGGCGGGTGCTCCTGAAGAGACCCAAGACATAACTAATAATAAAACTCTTGAAGAGTTTCAGGTACCTGAAATAAAGATTGAAATCTTGAAGAGATCTCGATGAGTTATGTCATTACGAGAATGGAACCAGAAAATTGAAAAGTTGTCGACAACGATTTTACAAACAATTTTACATAAAATACTTCTACAGAAGTAAAGAAAGAAATCGAGGATCTTGTATAAAATCTATCCAGAAGTATAGATATTGAATTGGTCTATGTTGAAAGACGCTTTGAACTTCTAAAATAGAAGTATTTGGACCAGCAGTCCAAACACCTAAAGGTGTAATGCAAGTGAGGCACAAATAAGTAGTCGTAAATACGACTTGAACTATGATTTATGAAAAGTTTTAATTACTTCATAGTGGATGCAATTACTTTGGCAGTTATGAAAAATTTTGCATGCGTCTAATTATTTGTGGATCCATTTTTATCCTTGAAGGATTTAAAATGCTAGAAGCATTTGAAAATTTCCGAGGAAATTTATTTAGACATGTCTCATGAATATTTTGGCGCATTTGGTATAATCGCCTTAGTGAATACTAATTGAGCAAATACTATAAGAATGATCAGATTTCTTGATGTATTTTATAAAGGAGTTTGGATCAAGATCCATTATGATAATTTTAGAACTCCTAAAGAGCTTCAAATTGGAAACTCGTGAAGTACTTTCAATACAAGTACTTGAATCTTGACATCAAGTTTATCTCGACCTGAAGATCGAGCATTTTTATATATTTCCTTTTGTCTATGAATAGACATAAGCTGAAAGAATCTTAAAGAAGATTCAATATGAATAGAGCATATCTATTGAGTATCCCAATAGTTGTAAGATTGTTGGATGTGAATAAAGATAATTATATCTTTTCTTGGTTTTGAAGCACTATATATTAGTTGGTCAAGCAATATCCATGAATATACAAAGATCATTACATTTAGATCTTCAAACATTCATCGATGCCTCCTCAAATTTTGTAGAAATAATTGTTATGCACAAGGCAAGCCAAAAATGTGTTTGGCTAAAATCATTGACCCAACATATCCAGAAGATATGTAGATTTACTTTCACAAGATATGATATGAAGCTATTTTGTGTAGAGATAATGCAAGATGTATATCTCAATTGAAAGGCGGATACATCGTGAAACATATTACTCTAATGTTTCATTCCTCAAGATCTTTAGAAAAATAATATTCAAGATTGAATTATGAAGATTCAAAGATCTTCTGTGATGTTTTCATGAGGGGGAGGAAATACGCGTTGCACTCTTTTTCCCTTAACCGAGGTTTTGTCCCAATGGGTTTTCCTGGTAAGGTTTTTAATGAGGCAACATGTTATGCGTATTAAAGATGTGTGTACTCTTTTTCCTTCACTAATGAAATTTTTTCCCACTGGGTTTTTATCTTAGTAAGGTTTTAACGAGGCACATTATCTTCATAGACATCCAAGGGGGAGTGTTATGAATATTTATCTATGTGGATGTCTATCATGATTAGAACTTTATCTAAGGAGTTTGATTTATTTATTATTAGGAATATTATCTCTATTAATTAGAGTTTAATGTATTATGTACTTCTTATGCCTATAAATAGATGATTCATTGAAGGCATTGTATACGATTCTATTTTTGATAATAATACAAATCTCCCTCTTTCTCTCATCTCTTTGTTCTTCTTGTTCTTGTTCGTTGTTCTTCGTTATTTTATTCACAACAGTAATGTTTTTTTCGTTATTATTTTAGGTGCTTTAAATTTTTTTTGTCAAAAATGTGTTTAACGTTTTCTCCGTTATTATTTTAGATGTCTAAAATTTCATTTTGTTACCGTATTAAGGTTTGTTTGCTAAAAAATCATCGGTCAATTAATGCTTGACACGTGACACTAATTTTATTTATTTTTATTTTTTAAAACATCACACCTTTTATCGTCGAAGTTAATTGACCATTTTTATATTAAATCTCCAAATCGTCGTCAGTCGTGTTAAATTTTGGTTTGAGAGATTGAACGATTGTAGAAGAAGATGATGAAGTATCGCAGAAAGAGAATAGAGATTTGGAGAGAATGACATCGAGAAAAAAAAAAGAATTTTATTTTATTATTATTATTAGAGTTAATTAAAAAAGTAAACACACGTAGTGTTTTATATAACTAAATAAAAGACTTTTTTGACCTCCTAAATAATAGCTAACCAATTTCTAACTAATATACAACTAATATATTCTAATAGCCCCTCAAGTTGGAGCATACAAATTTTGTATGCCCAACTTGAAAATAACATCCTGAAAGGCAGCACTGGTGAAGCAATCAACTAATTGATTATGAGAAGCAACATGCAATAACTTGATCAGTCCTTGTTGAACTTTTTCTCGAATCAGGTGGCAATCGATTTCGATATGTTTTGTTCGTTCATGATGGACTGAGTTCTCTGCAAGTTTAACAACAGACAAACTATCACAAAATAAATTGGTAGAAGGAATTTTTAATTTCAAGTCAGAGAGCAGAAATCGTAGCCATTGAATTTCACAAGTAACAGTGCAAAAAGCTCGATATTCAACCTCGCTAGAAGACCGAGAAATAGTTTGTTGCTTCTTTGATTTTCAGAAAATCAGAGTTGAACCTAAAAAATACAAAATTCAGTAGTAGATTTTCTTGTATCAAGGCAAGAGGCCCAATCAAAATCAAAAAAAGCATTTAGTTTTAATTGATTATCAGCAGGGAAGAAGAGACCTTGACCAGGGGTACCTTTAAGATACCTAAGAATTTTATGTGCATCAGTCATATGTTCAGTAGTGGGAGCATATAAAAATTGAGATAATTGTTGCACAGCAAAGGCTATGTCAGGCCGAGTGCTAGTAAGGTATAAACAATTTTCTATGAGTCTTCTATAACAAGTAATATCAGTCAAAAAGTCACCATCAGATTGAGATATTCTTTTCTTGGAACCAGAGGTGTGAAAGCAGGTTTAGAACCTAAAAAATCAGTATTTTTTAACAATTCTAAGGTGTATTTCCTTTGACAAAGATTAATTTCTTTACTTGACCTTGCAACCTCGAGCCTTAGGAAGTATTTTAAATTACTTAAAAAAAATTATCTTGAATGTAGTATGAAGAAAATTCTTAATAGAATTTATTTTATTTCAATTTGGACCAGCAAGAATAATGTCATCCACATAAATAGCTAATGCAAAAAATGTAGAACCTTCACCCCTAGTGAACAAACTAGAATCAGAAATTGCTTGTTTTAAACCTTGACTACACAAAAATTACTGCAAGCCTTTCATTCTATTGTCTACTAGCCTGCTTAAGACCATATAAATTTTTGTTAAGTTTACAAACTAAGCCAGACTGTGCATGAAATTCATGTGGCATATCCATGTAGACCTCTTCATGTAAAAAGCCATGAAAAAAAAGTATTATTAATGTCTAGTTGATGTAAGATCCAGTTTTGAGAAGCTGTTATAGCCACTAAGGTTCTAATGGTAGTGATTTTGACTACTGGACTAAATGTACTAAGGAAGTCAACACCATATTGTTGAGTATAACCTTTAGCTACTAATCTAGCTTTGTATCTATCAAGAGTACTATCATATTTAAGTTTAGTTCGAAAAATTCACTTACAACCAATAGTCGTTTTACCAGGAGAAAGAGGAACTAAATTCTAAGTATGATTTGTTTATAAAGCTAGAATTTATTCATTCATAGTAGTTTTCCAACAATCATACAATATAATTTTTTTATGTGTCTTTGGTTCTGCTAAAGAGTCAACAGAAGCAATATAAGACTGATGTGAAGAAAAAAGATTTTGATAAGATAACACCTGAGCAATTATGTGAGGTGTTGTTCTTGATTTGGGCAAAGTAATTTGGTAATCATTGAGCTTCTGAGGTAATTTGACAGTTCTGGATGGCCTTGCTGTAGAAGGAATCAAGCTAGAATGCTGAACATTATTAGGAACCAAGCTAGCAGGTGAAACATTATTATGCATAGGTGAAGAATGAATACCCTTAGAAGATTCATTACTGATTTTATCATTTGAACTATCAGTTTCAATCTGATTACCTAAATAAGCTAGAGAATTATATATAACAAATTTTGCTGGAACTATATTATCTAAAGCAGAATTATTAGCATGAGTAGGCAAAATGATATATTTTAAAAATTGAACCAGAATTTTAAAAAGAAAATATAGTTTCAGAAAAAGTTACATCTCTAGAAATAAAAATATTTTTAGAATCTAAGTCAAAGAATTTATATCTTTTGGTATGCTTAGGATATCCAAGAAAAATATATTTTGTTGCTCTCGAATGCATTTTGGTCTTTGCTTTAGGTAATACTGATGCATATGAAAGGCAACCAAATATCTTTAAGTTTTCTAAAACAATTTTACTTTGAAACAAGATTTCAAAAAGAGTTTTATTGTTTAATATAGGAGTAGGTGTGATGTTAATCAAAAAGGCATAATGCAGGATGCAATCAATCCAGAAAAAAAAGAGGTAAATTACCCTGAAATCTTAAGGCTCTTGCAACAGTGAGCAAATGTTGATGTTTTCGTTCAACTATGCTATTCTGCTGAGGAGTGTGAGTACAAGATGTTTGATGAATGATTCCTTTAGAACTAAACAAATTAGTCAAATTAAACTCTTTTGCATTATCTGAACGTATGCACTTTATTTGTCTTGAAAACTGGGTTTGAACAAGATTAAAAAAAATTATAATGAGATCCCTAACGTCATATTTGTACTTCATAGGAAAAATTCAAACAAATCTACTTCTATCATCCACAATAGTAAGAAAGTATGTATGTCCATAAATGCTTTCAATTGGGAAAGGTCTCCATACATTAATGTGAACAAGATCGAAAATAGATTCAGAAATAGAAACACTAAAAGGAAAATGTAATCTTTTATGTTTAGCTAGGCTACAAATGTCACAAGAAGAATTAGAAGCAGAAGCTAAAGGAATTTTATTATATAACTCGGCAAATTATTTCATTCTGGGACCTGAAGAGTGCCCTAACCTAGAAGAAGAAGTGTCAACATTACAAACAATAGAAGCAAAATTGTTGTTCAAATTTGAGTCTTCAAGCTGATACAAACCATGATTTTTTAGCTATACTTGTAACACCCGGGTTTGGGGGTTGGGTGAACTAAAATAATAAAATAATATTTTGGGCCTCGTGTTTTAAAACAAATAAATTTTATGTTGGGCTTGTTTTGATTTAAAACCCAAATTCCATGGTATTTAGAAATTGGGGGTAAAATGTTCAAACCATCTATCGAAAAACCTCCCACTCTTGAATTAAAAGCTTTACCTGCACAACTTAAGAATGGTTACTTGGGACCTAATGAAACACTACTAGTAATAATTTAATCCAAGTTGCATCCTAGACGGGAATAGAAATTGATAGCACTTGTGTGGCAACACAAGAAGGCAATAGGCTGGACAATTGCATATATAAAAGGAATAAGCCCGACCATTTGCATGCACAAAATCCAGCTCGAGCAGGACCAAAAACCAACTGTGGATGCCAGAGGAGATTAAACGATGCTATGAGAGAAGTTGTCATAAAGGAGATCATCAAATGGTTAGACGTTGTTATCATATATGCAATATTTAACAGCAAATGGGTAAGTGTATAGTGTCCACGAGTTCTATATTTTGTACACATTCATGCCCGTATTATTGCTGTTCTTAAGCTCATTTAGGCATAATTAGGTGCATTACATGCATTATAACAGTATTTTCTCTTTTATCATGCTTCTATTGAATATTTTGTGTTTGGTTGGGAAAAGTTATTGTTTAAGTTTAGTTTATATTTTCAAGTGCTAGAGCTAGGAGAAGAGAGGAGAGTACATGAAAGAAAGCTGGAACCAAAGGAGTTGTACTGAAGCAGCTCAAGATGCCGCCAAGGACGCTGCCGAAGTAGCATTGCGCCGAGTGCCGCCCGGGCAGGAGTTACACCAACTTATCCAAGATGGGTATCGATTTAAAGAGAGAAATTTCCTAAGCCCAATGAGCCCAGTCTTGCAATTTTCTGAAGCCTGTAGCGGCCAGTAGAGCTGATCCAAGATCGATAAGTAGGAGCACTTATCCTTACTTGCAGAGGAAGGCAACGTCCAAATAGTCTATATTTAAAGTATAAAGGAGTCTGTATTTAATGTAACTTACTTTTAGAACTCCTACATCAACGAGGACTCAAACTTCAGCTATGAGCTGTATATAAACCCAATGTATGTAAGGGTATAGGGGCATCTCGGATAGCACTTCGCATATATGAGGACGAGAGGATAGATGGGGGGATAATTAGATAGGTTGGCGTCATTGGGGGTCGTGGCCCAACTCTCCTAGGGTTTCGACGCGTGTTTGTAAAGTACTTTGAGGGAAATAGTTGTAATAGTTTTGAGTGGTTTTCAATAAAATTGCAAAGTTTGCTTAATCTATGCTCTTTGTTCATTCAATTAGTCTACATCAATCAATTGAAGAGAAAATCCATTTGTCGGACACAAAACTGCAAGGCTCACGAAAGTGTTAAGCATGGTCACAACATGCAAATGCGTGACTAACTTGGTTTCACACTAGTCCACAAGTTTCAGCGGCTAAAAGGGATTACCAACCGAGTTAACTAATTTGGTTCCACACTAGTCCACAAGTTAGCTCTCGAGCATCCTAACCTAGAAATAGGAGGGATCACTGTCGACCATCCCGCCGAACTTTGGAATGTCTGTCATACTTGCCGCTAGGACTTTTTTCTGTTCCACCTGCCGAGATAGTACACTCCTGCAGTGGCAGTGACCCAATGCGGCCACGTGACAGGGTCGTAGTTTGCTGCCCGCCATACCCGCCGAGGTAGCAATTCATGGAAGCGCAAAACAGACTCAGACTTTACAATACAGTCCTCATACTACTAAGATGCACTTGTCTTACCCAACCTATCGCCAAATTTGTACCCCCTTAGACTGACCTAGATTACACGGGGAAAACCAAAGTCAACTCGTGAAAGTCAACCTCGATTAAGGACCCATTTTTTCTTTTTAACTTTTCTAGATGAACATTATTAACCTATGTGAATAGCAAATCATTTTAGTAGAAGCGACACAACAAACGGAGCTCATTTAGGGGTTCAATTGCATACAATTGTCTTTTAGGGACTAGAATGTAAATTTCCAAAATTTTGAGGACTAAACAAGTTTTAAAGTTACCAATCCAAAATTAAACATATAATATACCAATATGTTAAATTTCATTTTAAACGGATCATCCCAACTCTTTTAATTAAGCATTCAAGACTCAAGGATTAAAACATAAGAATCATAAACCTAAAACAATTCAAATTCAACACCAACGGTCGGGTGTTTCGAAACACAAGGCCCTGTATCAGAACGGTCGTTTCAAAACTAGGTTCACCGTTTCGATACTCGGGTGCGTTCCGAAACCCGTATCGAAACACCCCTTTTCTAGTAGCAAATCGTTCCGAAACGTTCCTACCTGTTCCAGAACCTCATGGCCATTTCAGGCCTCTGTTCCGAAACAAGTAAAGGCTTTCCAATACGCCTTGCCCTGCAACAGCAGATTTTGCTGATTTTCACTCATAAACACCCCCGAAAACATTCCAATTCATGCCACAACATACATACAACATATATAAGCATCAAAGATCAACTATACAAAGCGTAATCTAAAACATGGCATCAATCACGCAAGCATTGGAAACTATAGGCATGCTCCCTAGTCTTCCGAAAACTATACAAGCTATAATCAACATTCAAACATAAATCCAACCTCAAAGGCCATTTACAAACCAAAGTTAAGTAACCAAACATGCTCGAGGTAATTAACAACACCTTCAAACATCCAAAAGTAGAAATCCCACTCATTGTCTCTTATTACACCTAGTTAAAACCACATACTTTACTAGACAAAGGTGCTTGGATTCCCCTTGCTTACTTGCTGCCTCAAAGCGTAATTTTCTGCATTGATGAAACAAATGAGAGTAAGCACAAAGCTTAGTGGGGTTCACTAAAACAACATTCATCAATGCATTTCACATAACCGACAAAACATCATTTATCAACACATGCCTTTACTTAAAACTTGCCCTCTCATGGCATCAATGCACTTTTTAAAACACATGCTCATGTGCATCACTTAAAAACATCAAATAAACCTTTGCTCATGCTTTATCAAGCATCACATGCATTCTAGCATAAATCACAAGCACCTCATGCTTAAACCATTAATCATCATCATTATATTGGCTTACAAGTGATCATTTCTCAACCATACCAAAACCAACTCAAATGACACAATCGAATACGCGGATTACAAGGGTTGTCCCACACGCTTCATACATACTACCAGACTACACAAGATGGAGTTACATGGCACAATCACAACCTCTCAACACCCATGATGGAGATTAATGGCACAATCACAACCCCTCAACATCACTCATCGGTAATTGTATAATTCCACTAACGAGAGTATGAGACACATACCTCAAGATTAACTCACGAGATTAAACAATTCACCGTTGTGATCTTAGCCTCAATCTTTAGGGTACTTGGATGGAGATTACAGCAGAATCACAACCCCTCGACATCCAAGGCGACTTTATTCACGGTGCACCCAATCCTATAGCCTGCTAACTATATCCGATTACAAGAACCAAAAACCACTTTCGTCACTTGCCAATATAATCATTTAACATCAATAATCCACTGTTTTACAAGAATAAATACAATGCAATTACCACAAGCATAACCATGCTTAACATCATATGCATTTATCACATTAAACCAAGGATCACTTACCTACTGCATCCTTAACACAATGGCATTAAAATCCAGCATTATTCATACTTCGAACATTCTTTAAAACAATAATCAAAACCATAATTAACTCAAGTTCATTTCCATCAAAACATAGCAAATTTATGAGGGAGACTTTCGAATCACTTATTCATGCTTTGTAAATATTTGGTCTTGAAAAATAAAAACCCCATTTATTTTAAAACACCCATTTTATCATCTTCTTCCCCATTCTCTTCCAAGTTTCCAACGACAACTTCTTCTCTACCATTGGAGTTACTATTCCATCACCATACTCTCTCATCTTTGGTGATTTTTGAAAGGTAAACACATATTTGACTTGTCCTCACTCTCCTCTACATGTTTTTACCCTTAGATTTCATTAAAACCCATGGTTTTACATTTTGGAGTTTTGAGGGTTTGGATTAAAAATGTTAACTATGTTAGCTTTTAGTTAAGCTTTTGATTCCTTATCATTATTTATGTATTTGGTAGCCCAAATGGTCCAACATACTTGATTTTTACTTGGTTTTATAATGATCTACGAATTTGGGTTTTGTTGGGGGGTTTTAGAAGGGTTTAAGGCTGGTTTTGGGGCTGTTTTGGGTGAGAACTTGTTGGCTGATGGTTGGTTGATAGTTAGGGGTTGTTTTGGAAGCTTTATGAGTGTTAAAAGTGTTGGAATCGATGGGTTTTGGCTGTGCTATAGGGCTGCTCGAAAATGAGAGTTTTGTGGGTGTTCTTAGCTTGATTTGATGCTTAATTGGTGTTATAAGTTACAACAGTGGTTTGTGGTTGTTTTGGTGATTAATAGAGTGTATTTGATTGTTTAGAGACAATGAATTGTGTTGGTGAAGCCTCGGGATCGAATCCGGAACCGTTGGGAGCTTGATCGGCTAGAGTTGTTAAGCTTGGAATAGTCGGTGAGTTGTTAATGATTTCAACTTGGTTTAAATTGGTTTTCAAATGTTGGTTCAAGCATGTGGACCTAGGTTGGGCTTGGTAAACCCACATAGAGTTGGGATTAGAGTGGTAGTCTAATCTCAAGCTTAGTATAGGAGACCTTTGGTTGAACTTCTAAATGCTTGTTATGCCTCTTGCTTCATATTAATTGTGATTAATGTGGTTATGTATATTGTGATATACATGTGTATTGAGGCATGATATTTGATGCATTGTTATATGCATGTGGTTGTGGAATGTGGTTTGTGCATGATGATAAATCATGGTGAGTACGTGCTAAGCACGGAATTGGTAAGAAAGTCGTGAGGTTGATTAATGAAATGTGTTAGTATTGGCACTAGTATGCTTGGGTACAATATCAATCATTAGGATGTTTAGTGTGCACACGAGAGTCGAAAATGCGCGCGTGGTCTTGGTGATGGTAGTCATTAAGATGGAGTACGGGTACGCCCATAAATCTTCTTTTATATGTTAGTCGGTGATGAGTGGAATCCCATCGACGGGGCGTGAGGATGAGTGGAATCCCCTCCACGTGAAACGGTGATGAGTTTACTCCCACCGTAAGGTAATGGTTGTGTTGTTGGATGTGAATTCCAACGGTTATCCGCGTATTCGGGTCATAGCTAGGTGCCAATACGGATTGTTGAATGCGTTGGGGTGCTCCCGTGTTGTTTGTGAAGAAGAAGGATGGCAGTATGAGAATGTGTATCGACTACAAGCAGTTGAACCAGTTGACAGTGAAGAACAAGTATTCGTTGCCTTGTATAGATGACTTGTTTGATCAGTTGAGGCGTGCCTCAGTGTTTTCGAAGATAGATTTGAGATCAGGGTACTACCAGTTGAAGGTAAAAGAGTGTGAAGTACCGAAGACGAATTTTAGGACTAGATACGGTCATTATGAGTTCCTTGTGATGTTGTTTGGGCTCACGAATGCACCAGCAGCTTTCATGGACATGATGAACAGAGTTTTCAAAGACTATCTAGACCGGTTTGTAGTTGTTTTCATAGATGACATCCTTGTGTACTCGAAATCAGAAGGAGAACATGATGAGCATTTAAGACTTGTTTTACAGAGGTTGATGAGTAATCAGTTGTATGCTAAGCTTAGTAAATGTGAGTTCTGGATTTGAGAGGTTGTGTTTCTTGGCCATGTTGTGTCAGCTGAAGGTATCTGTATTGATCCGACGAAGATTGAAGCTATTGTTGAGTGGAAACAACCTAAGTCAGTGACTGAGATTAGGAGTTTCCTAGGACTAGCCGGTTACTATAGGAGGTTTGTTGATGGTTTCTCTAGAGTAGCTGCTCCGTTGACTAAATTGTTGCAAAAAAGAGTTAAGTTTGAGTGGTCAGATGCGAGACAGAAGGCTTTTGAGAAATTGAAAGAAGCTTTGACGAATGCTCCAATGTTAGTACAACCAGTTTTAGGGAAAGAGTTCGTGATCTATAGTGATGCTTCCTACGTAGGTTTAGGTTGTGTTCTGATGCAAGAAAGGAGAGTTGTTGCTTATGCTTCGAGACAGTTGAAGGTGCACGAGAAGAACTACCCTACGCACTACATTGAGTTAGCAGCAGTTGTGCTTGCATTGAAGATTTGGCGTCACTACTTGTATGGTGAGAAGTGCACAGTTTACACTGATCATAAGAGCTTGAGGTATTTGATGACTCAGAGAGAGTTGAACTTGAGACAGAGAAGATGGCTTGAACTGTTGAAAGACTATGATTTGACTATTGAGTACCACCTGGGTAAGGCAAATGTGGTAGCCGATGCGTTGAGCATAAAAGTTGCAGTTGAGTTGCGAGCTATGTTTGCTAGACTGAGTGTATCAGGGGATGGTGGTTTGATTATAGAGTTGCAAGTGAAGCCTTCGTTGATTCAGATGATCAGAGAGAAACAATTGCAAGATGTATCTTTAGTTTCTCATGTTCAGGACATTACATAAGGTAGACCGACATAGTATAGTTTCAGTGATGAGAATGTGTTGTGTTTCAGAGACAGAGTTGTAGTACATGAAGATGTTGAGTTGAGTATTTCTGGGTAGTACTAAGATGTACCGAGATCTGAAGAATGATTATTTCTGGGTTGGTTTGAAGAAGGATGTAGTTGAGTATGTGAGCCGTTGCATGGTTTGTCAGAGAGTAAAGGCAGAACATCAGGTTCCTTCAAGTTTGTTACAGCCTTTGAAGATTCCGGAATGGAAATGGGAGAGAATCACTATGGACTTTGTGTCGGGGTTGTCGTTGTCTCCTTCGAAGAAGAATTCTGTTTGGGTGATAGTTGATAGATTCACTAAGTGTGTTCATTTCTTAGCGGTGAACATCACAGATTCTTTAGACAAGTTGACGGATTTGTACATCCGCGAGATTGTGAGACTTCATGGAGTTTCGAAGTCTATTGTATCAGACAGAGATCCGAGATTCACAGCAAGGTTCTGGAGTTGTTTGCATAGTGCCCTAGGTAGCCTTTTGCATTTCAGTACTTCATATCACCCGCAGTCAGATGGTCAGCCAGAGCGAGTGATACAGATTTTAGGGGATATGCTCCGTTGTTGTGTGATTGACTTTCAGGGTTCTTGGGAGAAGCATTTACCCTTAGTCGAGTTTGCTTACAACAATAGTTACCAGGCTAGTATACAGATGGCTCCTTATGAGGCTTTGTATGGTAGATGATGTAGGACTCCGATCTGTTGGGCCGAAATGAGTCAGAAATTGTTACCTATGCCAGATTTGCTTAAGGGGACTACTGATAGAGTGAAGTTGATTTGTGACCGTTTGAAAGCAGCTTCCGATCGTCAGAAGTCTTACGCATATTTGAAGAGAAGAGAGATTGAGTTTTCAGTGGGTGAGAAAGTGTTTCTGAAAGTATCTCCGTGGAAGAAGGTAACACGATTTGGCCGGAAAGGCAAGTTGAGTCCGAGGTTTATCGGTCCGTATGAGATAGTTGAGCGGATTGGACCAGTAGTTTACCGTTTGAGATTGCCTTCAGAGTTAGAGAAGATCCATGATGTTTTTTATGTGTCGATGCTTAGGAGATATAGATCAGATCCATCTCATGTTATGCCCGTTGAGGAGATAGAACTGAATTCGAATTTGTCGTACAATGAAGAACCAGTGAAGATACTTGCTTCTGATAGCAAGGTGTTGCGTGGCAAGACCATAGAGTTGGTCAAGGTGTTGTGGAGACATAGAGGTGTGGAAGAGGCCACGTGGGAAAGGAAAGCTGATATGCTTGAGCAGTTCTTGTATTTGTTTCCGTCAGGTAATTTCGGGGACAAAATTCCTTAAGTGGGGGAGAGTTGTAACACCCGGGTTTGGGGGTTGGGTGAATTAAAATAATAAAATAATATTTTGGGCATCGTGTTTTCAAAACAAATAAATTTTATGTTGGGTTTGTTTTGATTTAAAACCCAAATTCCATGGGATTTAGAAATTGGAAGATGGCCATTCTCATTAATGGCAGTTTTGTAAATATTTGGTCTTGAAAAATAAAAACCCCATTTATTTTAAAACACCCATTTTATCATCTTCTTCCCCCTTCTCTTCCAAGTTTCCAACAACAACTTCTTCTCTACCATTGGAGTTACTATTCCATCACCATACTCTCTCATCTTTGGTGATTTTTGAAAGGTAAACACATATTTGACTTGTCCTCACTTTCCTCTACATGTTTGTACCCTTAGATTTCATTAAAACCCATAGTTTTGCATTTTGGAGTTTTGAGGTTTTAGATTAAGAATGTTAACTTTGTTAGCTTTTAGTTAAGCTTTTGATTCCTTATCATTATTTATGTATTTGGTAGCCCAAATGGTCCAACATACTTGATTTTTACTTGGTTTTATAATGATTCACGAATTTGGGTTTTGTTGGGGGTTTCAGAAGAGTTTAAGGTTGGTTTTGGGGCTGTTTTGGGTGAGAACTTGTTGGCTGATGGTTGGTTGATAGTTAGGGGTTGTTTTGGAAGCTTTTATGAGTGTTAAAAGTGTTGGAATCGATGGGTTTTGGCCGTGCTATAGGGCTGCTCGAAAATGGGAGTGTTGTGGGTGTTCTTTGCTTGATTTGATGCTTAATTGGTGTTATAAGTTACATCAGTGGTTTGTGGTTGTTTTGGTGATTAATAGAGTGTGTTTGATTGTTTAGAGACAAGGAATTGTGTTGGTGAAGCCTCATGATCAAATCCGGAACCGTTGGGAGCTTGATCGGCTAGAGTTGTTGAGCTTGGAATAGTCGATGAGTGGTTAATGATTTCAACTTGGTTTAAATTGGTTTTCAAATGTTGGTTCAAGCATGTGGACCTAGGTTGGGCTTGGTAAACCCACCTAGAGTGGTAGTCTAATCTCAAGCTTAGTATAGGAAACCTTTGGTTGAACTTCTAAATGCTTGTTATGCCTCTTGCTTCATATTAATTGTGATTAATGTGGTTATGTATATTGTGATATACATATGTGTTGAGGCATGATATTTGATGCATTGTTATATGCACGTGGTTCTGGAATGTGGTTTGTGCATGATGGTAAATCATGGTGAGTACGTGCTAAGCACGGAAACTGGTAAGAAAGTCGTGAGGTTGATTAATGAAATGTGTTAGTATTGGCACTAGTATGCTTGGGTACAATGATCGATCATTAGGATGTTTAGTGTGCACACGAGAGTCGAAATGCGCGCGTGGTCTTGGTGATGGTATTCATCAAGATGGAGTACGGGTACGCTCGGAAATCTTCTTTTATATGTTAGTCGGTGATAAGTGGAATCCCATCGACGGGGCCAGAGGATGAGTGGAATCCCCTCCGCGTGAAACGGTGATGAGTGTAATCCCATCGTAAGGTAATGGTTGTGTTGTTGGATGTGAGTTCCAACGGTTATCCGCGTATTCGGGTCATAGCTAGGTGCCAATACGGATTGTTGAATGCGTTGCCATTACGTTTGATATATGTGTTTCCATATGTTGTGTTTATGGACTTGTTGAGCATGGCATGACATTGATATTATGTTCATGCATCATATATATATTTGACTCTTGTGGCTTCGAAGGTAAGAACTCATGCATTCTTCCTTGGTTGTGTGGTTTGTGCTTGGACCCTACATTGTCGAGGTTTGTTTTATGAGCTTACCCTCACTAAGCTTTATGCTTATGCTCTCTTTTGTTCGACAATGCAGATCCGTAGTTCGTGGGTTGCTTGTGCAAGGAGAGGACCTCCAAGTGTGCTAGTTGAGCTTTTGATATCCTCAAGTATGAATTTTTAAGTTAAAGATGTAATAGTTAAGCAATGGGGATCTAGGTTGTTGTTGGTGTAGGAGCTTGTTTAGACTCCTTAAAATGTTGATGTTGGTGTGGCTTGTTGATGCCATGTTTTGGATTGTAAACCATGTTTATGTTGCTTACCTTGAATGTTTATGTGTTGTTGGCTCTAAGGCATGAAACCTTAAAATGCTATGTATGACTCTTTTATGGTGAATGCATGATCTTTTAAATGGATGCCCTTATTATGTATCTTTATGTGTTTAGATCGAGTTTGGACTAGGGTGTGTGCCTCTAGAGTTTATGTGTGCATGTTGTGTTTGATTCTTGAAGTCGTTAAGGGCGTTTGGGATCGTTTAGAGATGTTTGAATCTGATTTTGAAACTCAAAGACTGCAGGTGTTTCGGAACGGGTTGGACTATTTCGGAACGAGTGTGGTTCCAGGGTCACCCGTATCGGAACGCGTTCCGGTACGGTTTAGCTACTGTGAGCCCTTGTTCCGATACGAGTCTCGAAACACTTTGGCTACTGTGAATGCATGTTCCGGAACAAGTTTCGGAACGCCTAGGCGAAATGGGAACCTGTTCCGTAACAGGGTGGATAAGTTTCGGTACGGGTGTCTGGCTTTTTAAACTGGAGCCCGTGTTTCGAAACAGGAAAAACCTGTTTCGAAACACATGCCTGAAAATAGGCTTTTGACATATCTAAAGGGTCTCAAGGGTTAGGCTTAGGCCCTGTTTGCTGTTGGTCTTCTCGTGAGTCTTGTTTCTGCTGTCGCTTCACACATAGGTTTAATTAACGCACCTAGACAAGATAATAATAAATGAAAAAGTTTTCTCGGGTTGTTAACCGAAGTGGAGCCTTAACGGGTTTCGCCTCGGTTATCCCCGTGTAACCCACTCGGACCGGTCAGTCGCCCAGACCGGGACGAGGGGGTTACACTTGTTGGTATTAGAGCCTCAGGTTTCCGAGACCTCGGGCATGTAAGTAAGGTAAGTTAATTTCTTGTATTGCAATTGCACGGTGTTTGTTTGCCATGTAAGTATGTTTGCTTGTTTAACAAGTATGCCTTGGTGTTTGCTTATTTGATCGTATATGTATGTTGTTTGAAGCATGTTGAGTAGAGTCTCATTGCTTCTGTTACATCGGAAAAATGGTTTTTAAGTGAGGGAAACATACTTGAGCCACAAGGACCCTTGCCCTTTCTAACCCTATGTTTGTGTGTTGTTGTTGTGGTTGTAGTTGTTATCTGTGAGCGGGTATGTCGAGGCCTAGAGGTAGACCGAGGTTGGTTCGCCTAGAACCTCGTGTTGCGGCTCCTGTTAATGAGCCGGTGGCTGGAGTAGAGGCTCATGTGGAAGAGCCTGCTGTTGGAGTCGGAGCTCCTCCACCACCACTACCTCCTCAGCCTAAAGTGGGAGGCGAGGCTGGAGCTGAGGGAGCGGGACCTCAGGTTGGCCAAGGTGTTGGGTTGTGCGGGGCTCGATTCGATCAACCAATGTTGCTCACCAAGTGGTGGAGAGGTGGATAATTGGGTGGAAGGGTTAAGGAAGCTAAAAAGAAATGTGACACAATGATTGATAGTGGTTCAACCTTCTAACCAAGGTCTACATCCACTACCTTAGCTTCCCCACTAAGGATTTCACAATCAATCCACTATTGATTCGTCCCCTTTTCTAGGATTAGGAGGAAACCCTTACAACCGATCAAGCTTCTACCCAAAGCCTTGATCAAAACCCTCTTTTACAAAGAGATAAACAAAGCAAACTTAAACCCTCTAATATGTGTTTGTTTGCATAATTAAGCTCTCACCCAAAACCTAAAACACTTGAGCAAATTTAACAATTTTGGCTCACTAGTGTTTGTCTATACAAGAATTGACAAATAAAGCACTAAGACAATTTCTTGATCATTTGATGTTTGACAATATGAGCATTAGTCTTCTCTTGATGCTTGGAGGTCCCTTTTATACTTCCAATTGAGTTTGTGGCCGTTACTAGCCGTTGGGGATGAATTGGAGCCGTTGAGGACTTTATTTCCCTTCATAAATGATGTTCTGCAGCTAACGGTATCGATACACATGGAACGGTATCAATACGGCCTTCATAGGAACTAGCCGTTGGGCTCTTGCCTGCATGGGCGTATCGATACGCTTGAGGGAGTATCGGTACCCTTTGACATTTAAATGGCCGTTGGGAAAATAGCCGTTGGGGTAGTTAAACTGGGATCGGTACGCTGACGTGGCGTATCGAAACGACCCCCTCCGTATCGATACACTAAACCCTCGTATCGATACGGGTTTTGACAGTGGCCAAACTGGGGCAAAAAGGTATCGATACTGGTACAACGGTATCGATACTGGTACTTTGAAATCACGAGTTTGGCTATTAAAAACATGAAAATTCTTTGTCAAAAACCTCTTAAAATACCTCAAACATAATTTCAAGTTGTTTGGACTTAAAAACAAGTTTTAAATTCTTTTCAAATTAGTCTAAAACATTTTTCAATTATTATATCAAAACATTAGTTCTACAATCTCCCCCTTTTTGATATAATAAAACTAACTTGAAAAATTGTTTGGAATTCTCCCCCTTTAACTTTAAAAATGTGAATAAGAGATTAAGGATATGAAATCAAATAAAGCTCCCCCTTATTCATTTGAAAATTCAATTTTTCAAAACCATTTCTCCCCCTTTTTGATATAATAAAACTAACTTGAAAAATTGTTTGGGATTCTCCCCCTTTAACTTTAAAAATGTGAATAAGAGATTAAGGATATGAAATCAAATAAAGCTCCCCCTTATTCATTTGAAAATTCAATTTTTCAAAACCATTTCTCCCCCTTTTTGTTATATCAAAAAGAATTTAAAAGACATTTAAGTTCAAGATAACATAGGAGGTAAAAACATTTTGACACACTTAAAAATTTTGGTTTAAAAATTGGCTCCCCCTTACTCAAAGCATCATCAAAATTGTTAGTCCATAAATGATCATCTAGTTGAATGAAATAAAAATAAAACAAATAAATGCTAAAACAACTAGATTTTACCAACACTTGAACCCAAGGGAGGATGTGAAGCCTTCCTTCTTCAAGTGTTCTTCCTTGTGTGCATGGAGCTCCCCCTCAATGTTTGACTTGTTGAACATCTCCATCATACCTAACAATAGACAATCAAGTAATTTTTGGTATCCAAATTGCTTTGGATCCATGAACGTTAGTAGCACAAATTTTTGACCCCTTAGGAATCCATTTTTCAATGTCATCCTTTTTAATTGAAGTGGTTAGTCCTTTTGGGACCCAAACACTTCTAAAACATTTACCATTTTTAAATCTAGGGGCACTAGATTGTCTCACATAAAAGTTTGATTTTCCAAAACTATTTTTCTTTTCAAGTTCATTGAAAATCAAATCTTTTTTCTTTTTGAACCTTAAAAAGCAAATTTTGTAAATCAAAACATTTTTGTTCAAAATCTTTCAACTTTGCTTCAAGTTCACGATTTGTTTTGGAAAGCAAATCATTTTCAATTTTTATTTTTGAAATCAACTTTTTGTTTTTAGAAAATGATGCCTTGAATTCCAAAAGCAAATCATCATAGGCATCTTGTAACTCATCAAATGTATAAGAATTTGAAATAGATGAGTTAGAAGTTACCTCCCCCTCATTGAGGGCCATCAAGCATAGGTGGGCTACTTCATCATTGGTGGAGTCTTCATCACTCCAAGTGGCCACATATGCTTGCTTTGAAGATGATCCCTTCTTTTTGGACTTGTGGAAATCCTTCATCTTTTTCACCGATTCAAGCTTGGATTTTTCCATTTTGCTCTTCATGAACCGGGCGAACTTGTTGAAGAGATAGGCCATCTCTTCATCTTCACTATCCTCCTCACTAGAATCTACGTGATGGCAAGTGGAGGACTTGAGAGCCATGACACTTGCATTGATGCCAAGCCCTTTGATCTTCTTCTCTCCCATAGCTCTAATTTCTCCCCTCTTCTTCTCATCTTCTTTGTTCTTCTTCATGATTTGATGAGTGAGAAGAGACCCCATAAGTTCATCAAGCTTCAAAGTCTTCAAATTTTTGGCTTCGATGATGGCGGTTCTCTTTGAGTCCCAAGACTCGGGAAGTGAGTAGATGAGCTTTCGAACAAGCTTTTCTTCCAGAATGGGTTCTCCATACCCTTTGAGACCATTGGTGATGGTGGAGAATCTATCGAACATTTTCTCAATGTTCTCTTCCGGATCCATTTTGAAGTTCTCATACTCCAAGGTTAGGAGCCCAATCTTGGTCTCCTTGACTTCATCGGTTCCTTCGTATGTGACTTCAAGCTTGTCCCATACCTCCTTGGCACTCTCACAAGAAGACATCTTCTCATAGATGGTTGGGCCAAAAGCACAAAAGAGCATGTGCAAGGCTTTGCAATTTAGCTCCATCTTCTTGCGATCGTCGGCACTCCATTCCGCTTTGCTTCCTTGAGGCACGAACGGACCATCTTCAACTATGTCCCATAGCTTGTAATCTCTTGACTTCAAGAAGAATTTCATCTTTATCTTCCAATGGGCATAGAATGTTCCGTCGAAGAAAGGCGGTTTGTCTATGGATTGCGCCATTTTGAGCCGGTTGATGAACTAGTGATCGAGCTTGCCGGATCTTCTCAATAGGATGTTAATCCTCTTCAATTGAGCCAAGCTCTGATACCAATTGTTGGGTTGTGCGGTGCTCGATTCGATCAACCAATGTTGCTCACCAAGTGGTGGAGAGGTGGATAATTGGGTGGAAGGGTTAAGGAAGCTAAAAAGAAATGTGACACAATGATTGATAGTGGTTCAACCTTCTAACCAAGGTCTACATCCACTACCTTAGCTTCCCCACTAAGGATTTCACAATCAATCCACTATTGATTCGTCCCCTTTTCTAGGATTAGGAGGAAACCCTTACAACCGATCAAGCTTCTACCCAAAGCCTTGATCAAAACCCTCTTTTACAAAGAGATAAACAAAGCAAACTTAAACCCTCTAATAGGTGTTTGTTTGCATAATTAAGCTCTCACCCAAAACCTAAAACACTTGAGCAAATTTAACAATTTTGGCTCACTAGTGTTTGTCTATACAAGAATTGACAAATAAAGCACTAAGACAATTTCTTGATCATTTGATGTTTGACAATATGAGCATTAGTATTCTCTTGATGCTTGGAGGTCCCTTTTATACTTCCAATTGAGTTTGTGGCCGTTACTAGCCGTTGGGGATGAATTGGAGCCGTTGAGGACTTTATTTCCCTTCATAAATGCTGTTCTACAGCTAACGGTATCGATACACGTGGAACGGTATCGATACGGCCTTCATAGGAACTAGCCGTTGGGCTCTTGCCTGCATGGGCGTATCGATACGCTTGAGGGCGTATCGGTACCCTTTGACATTTAAATGGCCGTTGGGAAAATAGCCGTTGGGGTAGTTAAACTGGGATCGGTACGCTGACGTGGCGTATCGAAACGACCCCCTCCATATCGATACACTAAACCCTCGTATCGATACAGGTTTTGACAGTGGCCAAACTGGGGCAAAAAGGTATCGATACTGGTACAACGGTATCGATACTGGTACTTTGAAATCACGAGTTTGGCTATTAAAAACATGAAAATTCTTTGTCAAAAACCTCTTAAAATACCTCAAACATAATTTCAAGTTGTTTGGACTTAAAAACAAGTTTTAAATTCTTTTCAAATTAGTCCAAAACATTTTTCAATTATTATATCAAAACATTAGTTCTACACAAGGTCCTGCTGGGATAGACATGGCTCCGCTAGTTCAAGCTATAGCGGGAGCGTTTCAGGCTGCAGTTGCCGGAGCTCAGGCTGCAGCTCAGTCGAGAGGGGATGATGCTAGCTTACCGTTAGAGAGGCTCCGTAGCCTCGGAGTTGATAAGTTCAGAGGATCTACGCCTGAGAGATCAGAGTTGTGGTTGGAGAAGACAGTCCGTATCCTAGCTCTGATGGGATGTGTTGGAGCTCGTAAGTTGGGCTGTGTAGTTTCGTTGCTTTAGGGTGATGCCTACACCTGGTGGGTCACCATTACTACCGGCGTACCTAAGGCCGAGATCAGTTGGAATCTCTTTGAGACTGCTTTCAGGAAGAGGTATTTGGGCCCTAGATATCTAGATGAGAAGAAGCGGGAGTTCATGGCTCTTGTTCAGGGAGATGCATCAGTGACATATTATGAGATTTGTTTTGTCCGACTGAGTCAATATGCTCCGGAGTTGGTTCCTACTGGGAGGGACCGTTGTGATCGGTTCAGGTATGGGCTTCATGAGGAAGTCAGGAGGTACACCTTGGCTTCAGATTATTCTGATTTTAATGTCTTGGTCGCTAGGGCCAAGGACATCGAGCATAGCTTGGGGCTGACCAAGCGTTCAGGAGGATCCAGTTCAGGGAAGAGGCACAACAACTTTGATCGTAGTGATGCCAAGAGGCATCGGGGCAGTGGACATTAGTTTGACCATAGGCGTGGCAGTGGCCACCATGGTAGGGGCCATCAGGGCCATAGAGCTGGAGGGCGTTTGCCCGAGTGTGCTCGTTTTGGGAGACAACATTCGGGTGAGTGCTGGGGGAACTATCATGCTTGCTAGAACTGTGGATCGAGAGACCACTTCAGGAGAGAGTGTCCGCATCAGGCGGCATATGCACCGAATCTGGCACAAGCTCCTGTGAGAGCGACTGACTATCAGAGAGGCCGTAGGCGTGGTTACTTCCAGCCGAGGGCTGATGCACCTAGGATAGAGGCACCGAGGAATCTTGCTCATGTTGTGGCAGTTCAGCCAGAGGCCAGTGGACCAGCTAGAGTCTACGCACAGAGAGAGGCAGGGAATGACACATATGTGATAGCAGGTAATTTTGAGTTACAGTCCATATCTTTTCTTTCCTTAGTTGATTCGGGTTCTACGCATTCTTACATTTTGAGTGAGCATGCAAAGAAGTTAGACATACCTGTTGAGATTTTAGACATAGGGATGCATGTGACTAGTTCCTTCGGTGAGACAGTTGTAGTTAGACAGATGTATATGAGGTGTCCGCTAAAGATTCAGGGTCATGTGTTTCCGGTTGATATGATGGAGCTTCCGTTTTACGGTTTTGAAATTATTTTGGGTATGGATTGGTTGGTTGAGCACAGAGCTAGTGTAGATTTTGAGACAAAGAGAATTTCGTTGAAGCTTTCCGATAACTACGAGGTAGTGGTAGTAGGCTAGAACGTTAAGTTCTTGTCGAATGTTGTGTCAGCTTTAGAGGCTCATAGGTTGATGGACTCCGTTTGTGGGGCTTATTTAGCGTATGTGATGAATCCGAATATGAGCGAGGTTAGACCGAAAGATATCAGGACAGTTTGTGATTATCTGGATGTGTTTCCAGAAGAGTTACCAGGTTTTCCTCCTGACAGAGATGTAGAGTTTGTGATTGAGACTGTTTCAGGGTCTACTCCAGTTTCTATTGCTCTGTACCGTATGACTCCGAAAGAGTTGAAAGAATTGAAGAGACAGCTTCAGGAGTTGTTAGACCGAGGTTTTATTAGGCCTAGTAGTTCGCCTTGGGGTGCTCTCGTGTTGTTTGTGAAGAAGAAGGATGGCAGTATGAGAATGTGTATCGACTACAAGCAGTTGAACCAGTTGACAGTGAAGAACAAGTATTCGTTGCCTCGTATAGATGACTTGTTTGATCAGTTGAGGGGTGCCTCAGTGTTTTCGAAGATAGATTTGAGATCAGGGTACTACTAGTTGAAGGTAAAAGAGTGTGAAGTACCGACGACGACTTTTAGGACTAGATACAGTCATAATGAGTTCCTTGTGATGTCGTTTGGGCTCACAAATGCACCAGCATCTTTCATGGACATGACGAACAGAGTTTTTAAAGACTATCTAGACCAGTTTGTAGTTGTTTTCATAGATGACATCCTTGTATACTCGAAATCAGAAGGAGAACATGATGAGCATTTAAGACTTGTTTTACAGAGGTTGATGAGTAATCAGTTGTATGCTAAGCTTAGTAAATGTGAGTTCTGGATTCGAGAGGTTGTGTTTCTTGGCCATGTTGTGTCAGCTGAAGGTATCCGTGTTGATCCGACGAAGATTGAAGCTATTGTTGAGTGGAAACAACCTAAGTCAGTGACTGAGATTAGGAGTTTCCTAGGACTAGCCAGTTACTATAGGAGGTTCGTTGATGGTTTCTCTAGAGTAGCTGCTCCGTTGACTAAATTGTTGCAAAAAGGAGTTAAGTTTGAGTGGTCAGATACGAGACAGAAGGCTTTTGAGAAATTGAAAGAAGCTTTGACGAATGCTCCAGTGTTAGTACAACCAGTTTCAGGGAAAGAGTTTGTGATCTATAGTCATGCTTCCTACGTAGGTTTAGGTTGTGTTCTGATGCAAGAAAGGAGAGTTGTTGCTTATGCTTCGAGACAGTTGAAAGTGCACGAGAAGAACTACCCTACGCACTACATTGAGTTAGCAGCAGTTGTGTTTGCATTGAAGATTTGGCGTCACTACTTGTATGGTGAGAAGTGCACGGTTTACACTGATCATAAGAGCTTGAAGTATTTGATGACTCAGAGAGAGTTGAACTTGAGACAGAGAAGATGGCTTGAACTGTTGAAAGACTATGATTTGACTATTGAGTACCATCCGGGTAAGGCAAATGTGGTAGCCGATGCGTTGAGCATAAAAGTTGCAGTTGAGTTGCGAACTATGTTTGCTAGACTGGGTGTATTAGGGGATGGTGGTTTGATTACAGAATTGCAAGTGAAGCCTTCGTTGATTCAGATGATCAGAGAGAAACAATTGCAAGATGTATCTTTAGTTTCTCATGTTCAGGACATTGCAGAAGGTAGACCAACAGAGTATAGTTTCAGTGATGAGAATGTGTTGTGTTTTAGAGACAGAGTTGTAATACCTGAAGATGTTGAGTTGAGACGTATGATTCTGGGTGAAGCACATTCGAGTCCTTTTTCTATGCATCTGGGTAGTACTAAGATGTACCGAGATCTGAAGAATGATTATTTCTGGGTTGGTTTGAAGAAGGATGTAGTTGAGTATGTGAGCCGTTGCATGGTTTGTCAGAGAGTAAAGGCAGAACATCAGGTTCCTTCAGGTTTGTTACAGCCTTTGAAGATTCCGGAATGGAAATGGGAGAGAATCACTATGGACTTTGTGTCGGGGTAGTCGTTGTCTCCTTCGAAGAAGAATTCTCTTTGGGTGATAGTTCATAGATTCACTAAGTGTGCCCATTTCTTAGCGGTGAACACCACATATTCTTTAGACAAGCTGGCGGATTTGTACATCTGCGAGATTGTGAGACTTCATGGAGTTTCGAAGTCTATTGTATCAGACAGAGATCCGAGATTCACAACAAGGTTCTAGAGTTGTTTGCATAGTGCCCTAGGTAGCCGTTTGCATTTCAGTACTTCATATCACCCGCAGTCAGATGGTCAACCAGAGCGAGTGATACAGATTTTAGGGGATATGCTCCGTTGTTGTGTGATTGACTTTCAGGGTTCTTGGGAGAAGCATTTACCCTTAGTCGAGTTTGCTTACAACAATGGTTACCAGGCTAGTATACAAATGGCTCCTTATGAGGCTTTGTATGGTAGACGATGTAGGACTCCGATCTGTTGGCCGAAATGGGTCAGAAATTGTTACCTATGCCATATTTGCTTAAGGGGACTACTGATAGAGTGAAGTTGATTTGTGACCGTTTGAAAGCAGCTTCCGATCGTCAGAAGTCTTACGCAGATTTGAAGAGAAGAGAGATTGAGTTTTCAGTGGGTGAGAAAGTGTTTCTGAAAGTATCTCCGTGGAAGAAGGTAACGCGATTTGGCCGGAAAGGCAAGTTGAGTCCGAGGTTTATCGGTCCGTATGAGATAGTTGAGCGGATTGGACCAGTAGTTTACCGTTTGAGATTGCCTTCAGAGTTAGAGAAGATCCATGATGTTTTTTATGTGTCGATGCTTAGGAGATATAGATCAGATCTGTCTCATGTTATGCCCGTTGAGGAGATAGAACTGAATCCGGATTTTTCGTACAATGAAGAACCGGTGAAGATACTTGCTTCTGATAGCAAGGTGTTGCGTGGAAAGACCATAGAGTTGGTCAAGGTGTTGTGGAGACATAGAGGTGTGGAAGAGGCCACGTGGGAAAGGAAAGCTGATATGCTTGAGCAGTTCCAGTATTTGTTTCCGTCAGGTAATTTCGGGGACAAAATTCCTTAAGTGGGGGAGAGTTGTAACACCCGGGTTTAGGGGTCGGGTGAATTAAAATAATATTTTGGGCATCGTGTTTTCAAAACAAATAAATTTTATGTTGGGCTTGTTTTGATTTAAAACCCAAATTCCATGGGATTTAGAAATTGGAAGATGGCCATTCTCATTAATGGCAGTTTTGTAAATATTTGGTCTTGAAAAATAAAAGCCCCATTTATTTTAAAACACCCATTTTATCATCTTCTTCCCCCGTCTCTTCCAAGTTTCCAACGACAACTTCTTCTCTACCATTGGAGTTATTATTCCATCACCATACTCTCTCATCTTTGGTGATTTTTGAAAGGTAAACACATATTTGACTTGTCCTCACTTTCCTCTACATGTTTGTACCCTTAGATTTCATTAAAACCCATAGTTTTACATTTTGGAGTTTCGAGGTTTTGGATTAAAAATGTTAACTTTGTTAGCTTTTAGTTAAGCTTTTGATTCCTTATCATTATTTATGTATTTGGTAGCCAAAATGGTCCAACATACTTGATTTTTACTTGGTTTTATAATGATTCACGAATTTGGGTTTTGTTGGGGGTTTTAGAAGGGTTTAAGGTTGGTTTTGGGGCTGTTTTGGGTGAGAACTTGTTGGCTGATGGTTGGTTGATAGTTAGGGGTTGTTTTGGAAGCTTTTAGAAGTGTTAAAAGTGTTGGAATCGATGGGTTTTGGCCGTGCTATAGGTGTAACGGGGTTTTTTTTCGCAAATCAAATTCCCCGCTATTTTTGAAACAAGCATTTAATTTAAAACGAGGGGAGAATTTAAAAATTAATTCGGTTCGGAAAAACCCCTTTTAAAAAATCTTTTTCTCTCGGTTGGAGTCGCCACCGGCCACTGAGGTAGGTCGGACACCATAAAAAATCAAAACCAGAAATTCTTTTGAAAGGGTTCGGGAGTTGGTTACGTGTGGGGAAGGGTTAGCACCCCATCACGCCCGGAAATCGGTACCGAAACAATTGTTGCTTTTAAATGATGGAAATTATCTGAAATTTAAAATGAATTTAATTAGGGGTTCTTAATCGAAAATTAGACTTTAATCGTACGAGCTTTCTTCAAATTAGTGGTTTTGAATTAATTAAACATTTAATTAAAAAGGATGACGGTACACCGGACCAAAGACTAAACCGACATCATATAAGACTGACTGTCGTGTTAGTTTAGGGTTCGGATCCCGTACGTCACCTTTATGCATGATGCAAGCAAATAAAGTATGATGCTATGGTCTTGTCTATTTTAATTACGAATTTACCTTTAGACGATTCGAATTAATCCGAATATTCGCGGGACATCCAATAAGCTAGGCTAGTCGACCCGAATACACGGATTAATAAGTACCTCCGTTTTATAATTAAAATTCATTAGTATGCTTATTAAAAATCACATGATTGACATTTAGAATGCATGTCACAAAACACATATATTCGAACCACGTAAGACAAGCATACGTCAAACATAATAAAACCACATTGAAAAAACAAGGCTAATAAACATGTCGTCATATTATACCTTAACAAAATGTACATGTCACAAATCGTAATCCATATGTTATACATGCACATTAGACGAACATAATATCATGCAAAACATATATTCGATACAAGCATATATTAAAGAAGATAAAATGCATGAATAAAAACAACATAGTAAAATGCTGAATAAATAAAAAAGGCGATCTGGCAGGGATCAAAATAGAAATAAACCATTCACAGAATTAATTAAAATGCGAAAAGGGGACCAAATTAAATAAACGCGGAAGACTGCAGGGACCAAAATGGTGATTCGACCACCCAAAAAACGATTTGGACGAACATCAGGACGAAATTGAAAACGATCAAAAACATGGAGGGACTGCGGAAGGGGTTTTGAAAAGCGGAAGCCCTCCCCGCGTGATTACAGAGACACGGAAGGATTTAAAACAGAATTAAACTAATTTTAAAATAAAAAAACCCTATATAAACTAAGTTTAAAACCTTTTAACCCATTTTTTTATTTGTAAACCCTATCTAAAGCTTCATTTTCCTCTCTCGTTTCTCCGGCGCCGTCACCGGTCCGGTCGCCGGTGTCGGCGTCGGAACCCTAAAAGAAAAACCCTTTTCGCCCCATTTTCTTTGTTTTCTGAAATCCCAAAAACAGAGAGCCTCTTTCGTCCACAAAGTCGAAACCCAGAAAACCCTTTTTCGTGTTTTGAAATTCCAGATCTAAAAAAAACCTTTTTTTTGGTGCTGTCTTCACCGACTCACCTTGCATGGCCCCGAAAGGGGCTAGAAAGCTTGTCGCCGGCGAAGGAGGGCAAGAGACAAGGGAAGACAGACCGACACAGGTAACAAACTAACCCTTTTGCTCCTTTTTTATTTCTTATTTCGAAATGAGATGAGAAAAAGACGAAGAAGATGATAATACCTCGGAAACTTTTCTTTGCTGATATTGATTTCTCTGAAGTTTTTTGTTACAAATTTTCGAATGCAAAAGCTCTATAAATATCCTCTCTCCGAAAAACTCTCCTCTTTTACATTTCGTGCTCGGGTTTATATAGTGTAACACCCCCTTCCCGGCCTGGTAGAGAACCGGGTCGGAGAGCGCTACCGGAAAATATAACGGAGATCGGAGACATAAATCCAAAGTTCAAAAATCATTTCGGCATATTTTATTAATCTCTTTTAAGACTTAACACTTAACTTATTAACAACTTATTTGAATTGGGGTCAATTTTAAACTTTTTCAAACTCAGGGACTAATTTGTAATTTTTACAAATTAGGGGTCCTTATCTGAAATTCGTGATATTATACTGAAATTAAACTTACTAGTTATTAACCTGTAAAATCTCATTACTAACAGAGGTCATTTACCTATCTGATTAGACTAGGTAATGTTCAGTGACTATTTTGTAAAGTATTCAAATCTATTTCTTTTTGAATTATCTTACTAAAATTCTTTACATATTTAAATGAGCCTAACAACTCACAAAAATCATAGAGTCCTTTAATCAATGTTTTACTACTAATTATGTCAATTTTATTACTAACTCAATAGTCTATATAGCTTTAAAACCTTATATAAAACATAGGCAAAATTTCACAATAGTAGGCCCACAAGACTAGTATAATTACTTTAACTACTTTGCCACCATACTAGGAGTTCATAAGGACAAAACACATTACTCTTTAATTGTAGTGACTTGCCAATCTTCCAACTAATCTCGATCTCGATCTGTTACTTTCCTTAACCTGAAATGTTATGCAATGAATGCATTAGACTTACATAGTCTAAGTGAGGTAGCCAATGACAATGAATGAACATGTTATGTCATGTAGCATGCTTCCAAAAATGATCATAATGCAATAACATGTCATACTTTATATTCATAACAAAGCATAATATCATATCATGAGAATAACATAGCATACGTATCAAACACATAATATATTGGTACCATTGGATATGCGGATTCCCTGTACACCATATCATGAATCATAAATGAGCCGTAGTTCTGAGCCGTAGCTCCATATCATGTAGCATTTCATAGTCATATTTGAACATATCAAAGTAATACAAGGCACTTACCAAATTTGTCATTCGAGCATAGTTACTCTACATGAGCCCTTAACAAATGCAACATAAACATCATAATTTTATGTTCATACAACAAGTATCGATCAAAACATTATCATATACAACAACAAGCATCAATTAAAAGCATTAGCATATACAAAACAAGTAAGCATATCAATTTCATTTCATTGGTACTTATCATTTAAGTACTTATCTTTCAAATCATATAACTTTTAAATATTTTGCCTTGGATGATTAATGAACAAGGTAATCGAGTCTTCATGTAACATGTAACATTAGATACTCAAAGTATCCATTTCTCATTTCAACATATAACAGGGGATGCATAGGCATCAATGGTGACTTACCACCATTCAATTATCAAGGTGACTAACCACCTTATCAGGTTTATAGGTGACTAACCACCATCCTGTAACAAAGATCAGGGGAGCTCAACGACTCTAAGGCATGCCCTTCTACCTATAGACACTAATCATACCAAGGACTTTACTTATCTTTCTTTATTTAACAAGATCATTCACTTGCCAATCATTCATAATTTCAAAGGCATTTAACCATTTCAATAGGCATATACGTATAATCAATCAAGCATCATGGTAACATAAAATTCCAGCAAGAACATGAGATCATTTTCATTTTATGATCATCAAAAACCAGTAGCAAAACTTATCATTTAGTCACATTTCACATAGCTCATCATAGCAACTAATCATTTTTATGCTAAGCATGCTTATCTAACAAGCAATACACATTCAGGTCAATATTCTTGCCTTTAATCCTTCTTCCTTATCATTTTAAATTTTACCAATCATTATTAAATTCATTACATGTTCCATGATTTTCAGATCATATCATATTAAATAACAAGATGAGCCGTAGCTCCATATTAGGTAGCATTTCATATTATTTTCACATACATGTAGCATATCATAGTCATATTCAAACATATTAAAGTAATGCAAGGCACTTACAAAATTTGCCATTCGAACATAGTTGCTCTACGTGAGCCCTTAACAAATGCAATTATAATCATAAATAATGCAATGGAACGGCACCGAGCCTATCCCTTGACACAACTACACTCACATATCATAACATAAAACAAATATCGGAATGACACCGTGTCACCCGAGACAAATGCATCTACACTCACATATCAGAACATAAAAACAAATATCGGAATGACACCGCGTCACCCGAGACAAATGCATCCACACTCACCTCAATCCAAGCTTAGAGACATTTTCCTTATTCTCCAACTTTGTGGTTTCCTTCATTTCTACATCTTTTCTAACCAAACATTAAAGAAACATATCATTTATTACATTAGGCAGCTTGCATTGTCCTTAAAGAAATATTTATATAAAATGTTCTATAACTCAAAATCTGATTTCGTTTGTTTCAAACGAAACTAGACTGAATAACCTTTTAAACCATATAAATTATAGCTTTTAATTCCTCTTATACAATTTATAATGAATTTTTAAAGTCAATGTTGATGCAGATTTAGGGGTAAACTGTTACCCTATTTTCATGACCTTTACTTACTCAAAAATTCATATCTTTTTACTCACAACTCCAAATAAGGAGTTCTTTACCATTATAGAAAGCTTATAAACACACCTTTACAACCATGTATGGCACATAATTTTATCATTTCTCTATCAATACAGTTTATTACTTGATCATAGGGCATTTTTAGAAACCTAATCTGCCTATTCTAAATTTATGACTTTAGTGTATTTATAACCTATGTTTCACTACACCATTAATCTTGAGATTTTAACCACATTTACCTTCACATATTAACATAATAATTATGCTCCAGAAACCATGAAAACAGGGCATATAAGTCCTCAAATTATCAATTCTTACAAACTAGTCCATTTTGATCTTCTATGTGTTCTAATGATATTTAAACTATCAATTGATATATAATTCAAACTAAATTATTTATTTTTCATTCCTACAATACCTCTATTTCATGTAAAATTTTGTCCTCTACAACTTTGTAGAAGAACACGTTTTCCAGAAATGACTCTAACATGCTCAAAAATGTAGTTTTCTACAGGACAGTTTATAAATCCGAATTTCTTTATTCTTTCTACCCTTATCTTTTACCAACCTTTAATTAATCCAATTTCATGCTTAATAAAAATACTAACATCAAATTAAAGGTAGTTGAGACTCTAATCTCAACTTTTAATTTATTTCACTCACCTTGATAGACCGATACTTTATTTTTACTTCTTGGGCTTGACGGTTGTTCCGAATCTACCTCGTGTACCATGATAATTAATAAAAATCGATAAGACAGTATCGAATATATAAAAATATTAATCAAACTTGATACCGAAACTTAAACTAACTAGAGATTTGAGCTTACCCCGACGTCGATAAATATTCGATATTATTATATCGAATTTATCGGACAACCAATCAACCACTAAACCGATTGTTAGCTTGTTTTCTTTCTTCTTCTTCTTTTCTTTTGCCGTGTAATACAATGAAATCCTCTCCCTATTTATACTACTTGGTCTTCTCCCTTTAATTATTTTTTTATTTTATTTTCAATTTAGTGGTGTATCCATTACCATTTAAAAACTTAGGTAAGTGGTAAATTTTAGGTATTAGTCTCCCACTTTCTTTTTTTATAATAATAATAATAATAATAATAATAATAAACTAACCATTTAATCTATTTTGGGTACCAAATCGAACCAACCCTTAATCGAAATGAAAATATTCGTTTGCTGAAACTTGACCTTGATTCATAAATTATCTCGAATAATCTAAATAAGATCGAATAAATTATATATCTCCCTATTATACTAAATTAACGTCCACTATTCCCCCACTACACATTTTTTTTATTCAATTATTTCCAATAGTGGTTTAGTTGACCAATTATTCTTTATATAAAACTAAGCAAGTGGCCATTACCACATCTTCTTTCAAATGGCCTTATCATTTCTACGTGGGGTTTTCTATAGGTATATCCACTCATTAGTGGTATTTGTGGTTGTAGTGGGTGTAGTGGGTTTATTATTATTATTATTATAATAATAATAAACTATCATAAATTAATTCGAATACTCAAAATAAGATCGAATAAATTATACAATCGATTTAAAATACTCGGTCACCGGAATCTAATTCTGACTATACCGGTTTTTGGGATGTGACATATAGCCCTAGAAAAATTGCATTTTTTCTTTTTCTAAATACATATAATGCTGAAATACATTGTTGGTTGCTCTGATTTGCTTGCATTCGGCTGCTGATTTTGGCTCTGTGCTTTTCTGATTTTTGTTGCGCTTCGCATTTCTGACATTTGGTTGTCGTTGTTTGCATGCACTGCCCGTGAGGAGGGAGGGGACCAGAAGACAACAGATCGGCACCGTGGAGTGATCCAGATCGTCGGCGAAATCTGGACGGTTGAGGGATTCGAAGAGGCGTGCGGTGTACTACACGCGCGCGTCTGGAGATTGAAGCGTCGCGTGTGGATCACACGCGCCTAGGAGGCTCGATCCTGACCGTTCGATGTCCCAAGCTTGATCCGACGGTTGAGAGGCGTGCGGCGCTAGGGCTAAAGCAGATGGCCTCTAGGGTTTCTTCATCTCGTGTGATCTGGACCGTTCGATCAGCCGCCCTTGATCTGACGGTCCAGATGCAGCTGCGCAAAAGATTAGGAATTATGTCTTTTTTTTCAGATCAGATTAGGGCTTATTAATTTGGGCCAACGGGCCGTGTATAATTTATTTTTTTGGGTTTTTAGATATGTAAAATGGACTGTAAATAAACATTATGGGCTTTATTTATTTAATATATAATGGGCTTTATTTATATCAGATTCATTAATAATAATAATAATAATTATAATAATAATAATAATAATAATAATAATAATAATAATAATAATGGATATGTGATAATAATAGTATAATGGATAGTAATAATAAATAATTATAATAATACTTATAGTAATTATAATACATGGTAATAATAATAAGTACATGTTAATAACATTATAAATGATAGAATAAAAATATTAATGATAATAATAATAATATATGGTATGTGATAATGATTAATAATATAGTAATAATATATATATATATATATTCTGTTTTTTATTTCCCTTTTTCCTTTGTTTAGTTCTTATTATTAATCACCATATAATTAAAGTCCATTATTTAAAAGAAGAAAAACGGGTTAAACACCCCGGACAAAATGGGTGATTACAATAGGGCTGCTCGAAAATGAGAGTTTTGTGGGTGTTATTGGCTTGATTTGATGCTTAATTGGTGTTATAAGTTACATCAGTGGTTTGTGGTTGTTTTGGTGATTAATAGAGTGTGTTTGATTGTTTAGAGACAAGGAATTGTGTTGGTGAAGCCTCGGGATCAAATCCGGAATCGTTGGGAGCTTGATCGGCTAGAGTTGTTGAGCTTGGAATAGTCGATGAGTGGTTAATGATTTCAACTTGGTTTAAATTGGTTTTCAAATGTTGGTTCAACCATGTGGACCTAGGTTGGGCTTGGTAAACCCACCTAGTGTGGTAGTCTAATCTCAAGCTTAGTATAGGAGACCTTTGGTTGAACTTCTAAATGCTTGTTATGCCTTTTGCTTCATATTAATTGTGATTAATGTGGCTATGTATATTGTGATATACATGTGTGTTGAGGCATGATGCATTGTTATATGCATGTGGTTGTGGAATGTGGTTTGTGCATGATGGTAAATCATGGTGAGTACGTGCTAAGCACGGAAACTGGTAAGAAAGTCGTGAGGTTGATTAATGAAATGTGTTAGTATTGGCACTAGTATGCTTGGGTACAATGATCGATCATTAGGATGTTTAGTGTGCACACGAGAGTCGAAATGCGCGCGTGGTCTTGGTGATGGTAGTCATCAAGATGGAGTACGGGTACGCCCGGAAATCTTCTTTTATATGTTAGACGGTGATGAGTGGAATCCCATCGACGGGGCGTGAGGATGAGTGAAATCCCCTCTGCGTAAAACGGTGATGAGTGTAATCCCACCGTAAGGTAATGGTTGTGTTGTTGGATGTGAGTTCCAACGGTTATCCGCGTATTCGGGTCATAGCTAGGTGCCAATACGGATTGTTGAATGCGTTGCCATTACGTTTGATATATGTGTTTCCATATGTTGTGTTTATGGACTTGTTGAGCATGGCATGACATTGATATTATGTTCATGCATCATATATATATATTTGACTCTTGTGGCTTCGAAGGTAAGAACTTATGCATTCTTCCTTGGTTGTGTGGTTTGTGCTTGGACTCTGCATTGTCGAGGTTTGTTTTATGAGCTTACCCTCACTAAGCTTTATGCTTACGCTCTCTTTTGTTCGACAATGCAGATCTGTAGTTCGTGGGTTGCTTGTGCAAGGAGAGGACCTCCAAGTGTGCTAGTTGAGCTTTTGATATCCTCAAGTATGAATTTTTAAGTTAAGGATGTAATAGTTAAGCAATGGGGATCTAGGTTGTTGTTGGTGTAGGAGCTTGTTTAGACTCCTTAAAATGTTGATGTTGGTGTAGCTTGTTGATGCCATGTTTTGGATTGTAAACCATGTTTATGTTGCTTACCTTGAATGCTTATGTGTTGTTGGCTCTAAGGCATGAAACCTTAAAATGCTACGTATGACTCTTTTGTGGTGAATGCATGATCTTTTAAATGGATGCCCTTATTATGTATCTTTATGTGTTTAGATCGAGTTTGGACTAGGGTGTGTGACTCTAGAGTTTATGTGTGCATGTTGTGTTTGATTCTTGAAGTCGTTAATGGCGTTTAGGATCGTTTAGAGATGTTTGAATCTGATTTTGGAAACTCACAGACTGCAGGTGTTTCGGAACGGGTTGGACTGTTTCGGAACGAGTGTGGTTCCAGGGTCACTCGTATCAGAACGCGTTTCGGTACGGTTTGGCTACTGTGAGCCCTTGTTCCGATACTAGGCGAAATGGGACCCTGTTCCGAAACGGGGTGGATGTGTTTCGGTATGGGTGTCTGGCTTTTTAAACTGGAGCCCGTGTTTCGAAACGGGCAAAACTAGTTTCGAAACACAGGCCTAAAAATGGGCTTTTGACATCTCTAAAGGGTCTCAAGGGTTGGGCTTAGGCCCTGTTTGCTGTTGGTCTTCTCGTGAGTCTTGTTTCCGCTGTCGCTTCACATATAGGTTTAATTAACGCACCTAGACAAGATAATAATAAATGAAAAAGTTTTCTCGGGTTGTTAACCGAAGTGGAGCCTTAACGAGTTTCGCCTCTGTTATCCCCGTGTAACCCACTCGGACCGGTCAGTCGCCCGGACCGGGACAAGGGGGTTACAATACCAATCGTCCTCCAATGATTAATATCATATATGTAACATCAATCATTAGAAAAAATTAGAGAAATAGTATTATCTTGAGTTAAAAGAGATATAGAAATCAAATTGAAACCAAAAATGGAATGTGAAGAACATTGTTCAATGTTAAACCATTCGAAAGTTGCACAGTACCTATGTGTAAAACTTTAACCAATTGTCCATTAGGAAGCTTGACACATTTATTAGCAACAACAAAATATTCTTTAAAAAGATGTAAATAATTCATAATGTGACCAATAGCACCAGAGTCAATTATTTAAATAGTATGATTAGAATCAAAAGTAGAACAAGAAAGAATGATATCTTGTTTTTCATTTGGTGCAGAGGCAAAATTAGAGGAAAAAGCATTGACAGTTAAAATAAGATTATGTGTAGAAATATCTTTTAGAGCAGATAAAAAATTCTTTTCTTGCAAAAGATTCAAAAGACCAATATATTGCTCATTGGTAAAAGTAACAGAAGTAATTTTTTCTTTGGAACCAGAATGTTCACCAAAACTAGGATTCCCAACCAGATTAAACTTGGATTGAGACCTATACTTATAATCAGGGGATAACCATGCTTTTTTTGTAGCATTTTTCAATGAAATGCTCAAATAATCCACAGTAAGTATACAAGGGCCGTCGATTGACATTAATCCCATTAAATTTTTCAGATACCCTATTGTCAGACTTATTGGAACTACGTTCTTCCTTCTTAACACTATGTCTATCAACTAGCAATATATTGGAGTCGCTAAGAACATCAGTGGAATTAACAGTACGCTCATGTTGAACAACGATAGAAAAAATTTCATTAATAGACGGCAGGGTTTTGTCATAAGTATCTGAGACTTTGGAATAAATTTTTTTCATTCAGGCCTTTAAGAAATCGTAAAATGAATTCTTGTTTACGTTACTGAACAGCAAGACACGAACAAGAAGACAAAGGTCGAAGATTACATATCTCGTCCCAAATCACTTTCAGCTGGGTATGAAAAGTGGTCACGGAAAGATTACCTTGTTGAAGATTATAAAAATCTTGAAGCAAATCGGAGACGCGTAACAAATCACCTTGTTTGAATCTATTGAAGAGATCAGCCCAAAGCTCCTAAGTTGTATCTATCCAGATTACTCCTTGCGCAATTTTTGGATCAATAGCCAGCTGCAACCAAGACAACACTAAGTTGTTACACTTCACCTAAGCTTGATAACGCACATGATCTTCTTTAATTTCTTTGATTGTTCCGTCAACAAACTAGAATTTGTTCTTTAAAATTAACGATATTCGCATCGATCGTGCCCAAGCATGGTAGTTGCTGCCATTAAGAAGGGCAAAGGTGAGGACGAGCGATAAATTTTCATTCGAATGGATGTAATAAGGATCGGAAGTGTCATCATTGAGGAATATACGACGAGAAGGAAGAGATTTAGAGGAGTGGGAATCTGTTGAGTCAACTGATACCATGTTAGATTTTAGTTTGGGAGATTGATTGTAGAAGAAGAAGATGAAGTATAGTAGAAGGAGAATTAGAGATTTGGAGAGAATGAGATCGAGAAGAAAAGAGAAATTTTGTTTTATTATTATTATCATAGTTAATTAAAAAAGTAAACACATGTGGTGTTTTATACAACTAAAGAAAATACTTCTTTAACCTCCTAAATAATAGCTAACCAATTTCTAATTAATATACAACTAATATATTCTAATAAGTCGTCTCTCTTGAACCTACTCCTTCGGTCGTCGAAGTCAGTTGACCATTTTTATACTATCGTCAAAAATCGACGAACGTCGTGCCAGACGAATGATAATTTCACATTCGTCATTCGATGTTTGGTTTATAACGACGCATGTTGGGAAAAGTGGTTGGTTGGGTCTGATAATCGGTAGTAACAATGGTGACGGTTTGAGGATTTTAGGGATTTGAATACTATTTTGATAATTTCAAAATTTTTTTTTGAAGAATTGAGATTGTTAAGTTTCTTTTAGATAGAAGAAAATAAAAAACATGACATGTATCACGTTTTGATTGGATAACAAATTTTTTTAATAGATGTTAGCGGTGAGTCACCTAAAAAAATATTTGAAAAAACATTAGACAATCACTTTAACTAAAATATATTTTAGGCAATTATGTGACAATTATTTTTTTTTATAATTATACCTAAAAATTAATAAAATCATTAAAAAATAAAATAAAACGATGACTTACTCCGAAGTAATCTCCATAAAAACATTATAATGAAAATTAATTAGACCAAGTCAAATTCTGACATTTTTTAATTGAAAAGTCAAATTCTGACTTAATTATTTTTATAATTTAATTTTTATATTATTAATATTATCTTTGATTTAAATTATTAACACCCTTAAGAAGAATTTGTTTATTTACTATTATGAAATCTCATATTTCGAATTTTGGACAAATTTAGGAAATTCCACCTCAACGGATAAATGAATTTCTTTTAACAATGTTAACTAAAACTCATATGTGGAATGGATTATAATCACAGCTCAATAAGATAATTAGGGGAAAAAGCTAATAAAATTTGAGAAAATATCTTAGTGCGCGGCAGAACATTTTGTTTGTGAAACTTGAAAGGTTAGAAATTTAGTTTAGGGTTTAGGGTATATTAGTTTAGGAGTAAGTGTTTAGAATATAGGGATTGTGGTTAGAATTTAGGATTTAGAGTTTAGGGGTTATGATTTATGTTTTAGGATAATATGTTAAGGATTTAGGTTTAACCTATAAACGCTAAATTTTAATCATAAACCCCAAAAATCTAACCATGGTCCATAAATTATAAGCACATAAACCTAAACCCCTAAAATACAAACCATAAATTAGATCTTTAATCCCTAAAATTAGGGCGCTTGTGGAAACAAAAAGTTTTCATTGCCAGTACATGGTATTTTTTATACTGTCTTTTTTAGGTTTTCAATCTAAAGTTTATTTTCTTTTTTCTAATTTTAGGAATGTGTATCTTTGGATTATACTGCATCTGGAATAGTGTTGATGCATGTTTCCGCTCGAACTTAATCAATTCTCTACAATTCTTTTAGTTCTTTTAAATTGAATGGAGAATTTTTACACGTATATCTTGATTTCTCTTTATTGCACTGTTCAACTTAGTGTTCTCATTCTTGATTGCTTCGGCCTTCTGGTAAGTATTTTTTTAACTTGATTTGGTTGTCTCATTGAGCATAAATTTTTCTTCAACAGTTTTGTTGAGCTCGATGGTCACAACTGAGATGCTTGCCAAGTGTGGAGAATAGTGGATTTATGGGTGTTTTTGTAGAAGCTAAAAATGTAAGATTTGAACACTAAAATTTAGAGTGGTTCTGCTTCCTAACCCAAAGCATACATCCACTACCTTAGTTTCCTACTAAAGATTTCAACCAAATACACTAAGGATTTAGTCCCCTTTTCTCGGATTAGGAGGAAACTGTTACAACGATCAAGCTTTCTACCCAAAGCTTGATCGAACACTCTCTTACAAGAGAAATTCAAAGCAAACTAGAAATCCCTCTAATAGTTATATGTTTACAATTCTAAGCACTCACCCCAAACCTATGCACTTGAGCAAATTTGACAATTAAGCTCACAAGTGTTGTCTATACAAGAAATATACAAATTAACTTTAAAGACAATTTGACATCATAATGTTGTTACAATTGAAGCATTAACCATCTCTTGATGCTTGAAGGTCCCTTTTATATTCCTAATTGAGTTTGTAGCCGTTGAGGACCGTTGGGGTTGAATTAGAGCCGTTGGAGCCTTTATTTCCCACCATAAATGCAGTTCTGCAGCAATGAACTTTAAAAATTGATAGTATTATTTTAACACTAAACTTTAGTATCAATTATATAACTGAATTACAAATTGATAGTATTATTTTAACACTAAACTTTAGTTTATGATTCAATTATGTCACTGGACTATTTAAATTAATGACAAGGACAAAACTTAACGGTCCGCATATAATGTCGTTGAGGGATTTTAACGGTGCAACGGAAAACATAATGATATTACAATGGCAAATTGAGAAAAATAGTGCATGGATCAAGCTGAAAATTAATCTAAAGTTTAGAGAGAAATTAGTTATTAAGCCCAAATAAAACAACATCAAATAATCTATGTTTGAGATTCCTGGCTTTCTCTCTAAACAATGTTGTCACCAAAAATTAAATTATGATTTTCTCCTTGAGAGAACAATGTGACTTATCATTGCATCCAACCTTTGTCGTAGCAAAATAAGATTTTGATATCATTTATAATACATAAATAGAGTTTTCATGTGTGAAAATGAATACAATAATAATTAAAATTCTTGAAGAAAATACAGAAATATTCAACATTTTAAATTATTTTTTAGAGTTCAAACCATCCCTTTTCATATTATATGTCTCCAGAAGAACTGAGCAGGGGAGGATCGTATATGAACACTTTAGCGTGTGGCTTAGATTATCATAAAAAAATGGTTATTGCCCGATGCCGCCGTTGATGAAGACTTTCAGAACTCTCCATCTTAGTCGTTGGATTTGGTCAAAGTAAAACAAGTAAATACGTAAAGAAAATTTGTGGGAAAAACTGGGCAAAGTTTCTTGACAATAAGAATTATGAGAGTAATATTATTTTTAACAGTTCCCAGGGCCGGCTGTGAGGGGAGCACCCGAGCGACCGCTCAGGGCCCCCAACCAGCCTAGGGCCCCTAAATTTTAATTTTTTTATATTTTTAATTGATCAAATAATTAATTTAATGGCAAAAATTAATTTTTTTCCTAGATAAATAAATTAATTAATCTAACAATAAAAATAATGTGTTTGATAAAAAATTAATCATGTTTTTATAATTTATTAAAGAAAGGCTTAACTACAAAATAAGTGTACAAACTATACTTTTTTTTTAATTTTTAGACACTAAAATGTTTTTTGGGTCAAAATAAGTGTCTGAAGTTTACTCTGTCGCCATTTCTAGATAACGACCGTTAAAAAATTAAAAACAAGTGCTCAAATTATGCTGCTTTTTGTTTTAGGTGTCTATTTTTTTTAAAAAAATAGTGCTCAAATTATGTCGTTTTTTTAGATGTCTAAAGTTTCATTTTTTATATAAAAAATAATAATCGATACCTCAAAATGATAATAAAATAAACTTTAGGCACCTAAATAAAAAAAAAACGTGTATAGTTTGGACACTTATTTTGTAATTAAGGCTTAAAAAATATTAATTTAATTGTTCAAACTAATAAGATATGCTTTTGTTATATAGAGGTCAATTTTCTAATTTTCGCATATTTCCCCGAAAATCTCCGAGACGGCCCTGACAGTTCCTACACTACACTTATATAAAGGCCAAGAAATATTTCCTGATTCTGTACTACACCAACAAAAACACAAGTTTTGAATTCCTCGACGACAATGGCTGCTGAGTATTTGCCCCCTCCATTGGATGCTACGGCAGAGGAGCCGGCTCTCTTGATGGAACTACCAGGTTCTACATGACTTATACTTGCCCTTTCGCACAGCGTGTGTGGATCACCAGGAATTATAAGGTTTTCTATTTCCCTTCATTTTATTTCCTTCTTTTTCCCCAGTTTTTTTCATGTGAAATGTGTTGAGTTGCAGGGTTTGCAAGACAAGATTAAGTTGGTTCCTTTGAACCTTCAAAATAGGCCTGCTTGGTACAAGGAGAAAGTTTACTCTGTAAACAAAGTGCCTTCCTTGGAACATAATGGCAAAGTGATGGGGGAGAGTATTGATTTGATCAAATATGTTGATGCCAACTTTGAAGGCCCTTCTCTTTTACCTGATGTAAGTTGTAACATCTCTTGAACTCGATTGTTTAGCGCTCTCCGTCTCGAGGTTTCTCGCTTTTTATCCATGTTAATTGTTAACCAAGTCATCTTGTTGAATGTGTGTTAGGATCCTGAGAAAAAGAAGTTGTTTGAGGAGCTGTTATCACACATAGACCGATTTGCAGGGATGGTGTTTACTACCTTTAAAGGAGATTCCACAACTGAAGCAGCTGCTGCCTTTGATCACTTGGAACATGCTCTTACAAAATATGATGGCCCGTTCCTCCTCGGCGACGACTTTAGTCTGGTATGTTGCTGTTCTGGCTGCTGTAATTTCGCTTGAGTTTTTCTGCAAAGATATATGAATGATTTTGTGAATTGCAGGCGGACGTTGCCTTCATTCCTCTGGTTGAAAGGTTCCAGATCTACTTATCGGAGGTGTTTAAGTACGACATCACCGAAGGCAGGCCTAAACTGGCAGCATGGATCGAGGTATAATCCGTCGACCGACATTTCTTTCGATATAGCCAACACATTACTCATCTATTTCTTGTTGAGTAATACCAATTTCTGTCATAACGCAGGCTGTTAACAAGATCGAAGCCTATAAGCAGACAAAGAAAGCAGATCCAAAAGAAATAGTGGCACTTTACAAGATGATGTTCTCGGTATTCTTCTGTTTCTAACCTTAAACTTAGATTATGAGTATTTCGCCATTAATTAGCATACCAAAAGTTGCTAACTAGTGAAATGAATTGTTGTTGTTGCAGGCCAAGAAATGATGAAATTGCCACCACCATATGATTATGATTTATGCATGTGTGTGTGTGACTGTTAAGTGTTAATAACCTCTGCTTGGATCAGAGTGATTTGTTTTCTGTGTTAAGAATCAATGTTTTACTAGTGTTTGTCACCTATATGAATAAACTTGAAGCTTCTATATTCGAATAAAAGTTGTTTTTATATTAATAGAAAACATTTTTTATATTCTGGTGTGATTACATAGTAGTATATATTTTTTATTTTTTGTCATTTACAAATGTATGTACACCGTGTAGATAAACTGCTTGAACCCGAATTTTCTAGAGATAATAATGTTCTCTTTTTCACCGAGACCACTCAATGGGTTCTTAGAGTATCACATGTCATATTCTTAGAATATTGCATGAATTCTTTTGTAACCGGAAAAATTGATCGAATCCACATAATTATCACTCTCGACATCTCGAGGGCCTCCAAAACCGTTTTTTATCAAATCATTTTGAATTTGAGGTCAACAACTTATTTTTATGATTATATTTAGAGATGGGCACGGGTCGGGTCGGGGTTTTGGCTCACCCGAACCCGACCCGAAAATATATACTTCAAATTCGGACCCGACTCGACCTCATACTTGAAAAAAATTTGACCTGACTCGAAAATTATATACTCAAACCCGACCCGAACTATTAAAAATAATAAATTTTAGGGACTTAATTGTAAAAAAATAAATTTTAGGGACCTAATTGTAAAAAAGTTAAATTTTAGGGACCTAATAATAAAAAAATAATTTTAATGACCTTGTTGTAAAAAATATATATAGAGAGTGAGCATTATTGTGAATATCCCTAAAAAATTTAAAGAAAAATTACACTATTAGTCCCGGGTCGGATTTTTTTTCACTCAAACCCGAACACGAATTTTCTATAAAAATCTCGACCCGATCAGGCCGAGTTGGGTCAGAACCCGACCAGGTCGGGTAAAATACCCATCCCTAATTAGATTAGATCGGATCGAATTTAGACTTGATTGATCGGATCAAGATCTCAAACTTACATAACTGATCTACATTAAATATTGTATTTTTGTATATTAAATATCAATTTATAATACCATTATCTCTTTAAAATTGAAGTTGAATTTATCCGAATTGAAATTCAATTATTTCATAGATTGAACATTTGAACAAAAATTGGATTTAAAATTTTAAATGTATTTTTAACTTAAAATCTAATTTTTCAAACAAAGCATCCAAAAAATAAATAATATATTAGAAAGAAAAAAACATAGAAATATTCAAACATATACGCACAAATTATATTATTTTCAAAAAACAATTAAATCCATACTTTTCAAATTATGCTTTTCCCGTCACGCGGTCGCTTAGAATATCATTAAAAAATATTTAGAACAAAAAACAAAAAAGAGTATCATAAAAAACAATTATTGGCCGATGCTGTCGTTGATGAAGACATTCATAACTCTCCATTGGATTTGGTCCAACTAAGATAAGGAGATATATAAGAAAATTGTGTGAAAAAAAAATTAATATTTAGTTTTGGAAAAATATCTCATGCACCGGTGGTAGAAATAAAAATTTTCCACAAGCTCCTTGGATTTAGGATTTAGAAACTTGATTTAGGATTTATGGGTTTAATTATATGTGTTTATAATTTAGTGTTTATGATTACTGGTTAGAATCTAGAGTTTAAGGTTTTAAGTGTACGAGTTTAGAATTCAGAGGTTTGAATGCATGTGTCTAGAATTTAGGGTTTATGTTTAGGGTAATATGGTTATGAATTTAGTTTTTAAGCTATAAACCCTAAAATTTAACACTAAAACCTAATTTCTAACAACACCCCATAAAATTCAAAAATGCATACACTTAAACTCATAAACACTAAACCCTAAACAAAATCCTTAAACCTTAAAACTAAGACACTTGTTGAAACTGAAAATTATTGAAACTTCCACAACCGTATGTGCATGAAATAATTATCCTTTAATTTTTTACTTTATTATAAAAAAATTCACATCAACAATTTTATTCTTTTGCGGTTACTTTATATCGTTTATCATTTTAGTCGCTCGGTGTTAATTATTTTAAAATTTTGATATATTTCAATCACAATATCACGAGCCAAAACATTTATGAAACATTAAAATTTATTAAAAATAAAAATATATTTTAAAATATTCTAAAATTATAAAAGAAATCGATATTTGTTTTTAGAAACCATATTTGTGTCCTTTCATTATGTTGTCTGAATTTATTTCACAAATTTTATACTTTTTAATATATTTTTTAATTTTATTATAAAAAAATATTTCACAAAATATATCAAATTTTATTTCACAAAATGTTCTGAAAACTAAGTGATCATTTGGGTAGTTTAACCAAATATATCGAATTGTAAGCCAATTCCTTAATTCATTGACAGGTTATTCAAAGTCAATTAAAGGTTTTCTAATCATAATTAAAGGTTATCTTCTTTTGCCAATTAAAAAGTATTGAAATAAACAAATGTTTTATAACAGAGTGGGTGTATTTTGCAAAATTTAAAATTCGAATCCGAATCTTGAAATTTATTAATGTTTTATAGCCGCCTGGCACCGCGGCTGCTGACTGCTGAGTCTGATTTCAAATCACCGTGTATGCTTGCTTAATTTTCTTTATCCAATATTATATATTTTAAAATGATTAGGTGGGTTTAATATTATATTTTTTTACGAATTAGAAAAATTTAACAATGTGCGTCGAACATCGTTGAACACTAGTAGTATTAAACGTCGCTGAACACTATTAGATTAATTAATAAAAATTAAAAATTTTAAAGACTCAACATGTAATTAATAATTATTTAAAATAAAATTTTAATTAAATTATTATATAAATATATATTATGTCTGAATGTACCGAGTGGAGCATACGGGTTTTACTCCGATTGCGCCATCAACGGTAGAAAACTTAAAAACCCATCATAAATATATGTCTTGTTTCAGTGTTTTAGATCAAATATTATTTGCGAATTTCGTTTTAAGTTTAAAGAAAGAACTATGTTATTGTTTTTTTACCGACAAAATCGATGAAAGTAGATTGGGTAAGTAAACTTATGATGTTATGAATATCTCTCTCGTTTTAGTGTTTCTTTTACTGTGGCTAATTACGGCAACGACTGAAATGATAAAAGAAAAAAGCAAAGTTTTTAATTTAGAGGTTGAAATTTAATCTAATTATTTAAAAATAAAAATTAAAAATAATATATATATATATGTGAAAATTAATTTAATTAAAATTTTATTTTAAAATAATTATTAATTCTATGTTGAGTCCTTGAAATTTTTAATCTTCATTAATTAATTTAATGGTGTTCAGCGTTGTTCAGCGTTAGTGGTGTTCAGCAGTGTTCGACGCACGTGCTAGACTCTTCCATAATCTAAATGTAATTATAAGGTAATATTTGTTCATATATATTTTTAACTCATTGACAATGCACACCTACATTGTAGACAGGACGTTTAAACTTGAGACTGCTTTTTAGGTTCTTTAATTTTATACTTTTCTTTTTTAAAAATGATTGTAATAAAAATATACAATATATAAAAAAGTGATTAATTAGTTGTCATAAAATTGAACCACTAACATTTTAAATTATGTTTTCATTGGATTGGAACAACTTTAATAATAATAACTTATTATTATTATTGACAATTTCGTCATTGCTGATTATCCCTTTTAACAGTTCCAAAAATTATATAAAGGCAAAGAACTCCTTCCTAAATGTGTACAAAACTGTGTTATATCATCAACAAAAGCAAAAAAGGCAAACTTTTGAAGCTGATAATCTCAGGAATTTCCCAGCAAGCAATGGCTACTGAGTATTTGTCCCCTCCATTGGATGCTACTGCAGAGGAACCTGCTCTCTTTGATGGAACTACCAGGTTTCTGGGTTCTCTTACAATACTTTTCCTCTGTTTTTTCCAACACCCATCTTTTTTTGCTTGTGTTTAAAGCTGACCCTTTTCTTCTTTAAGGTTGTATATGGCTTACACTTGCCCCTTTGCACAGCGCGTGTGGATCACAAGGAATTCTAAGGTTGTCTGATTCCCTTTAATTTTTTTTATCACTTTTTCATTTCCCAAGTTTTGAAAGTAAATTGTTGTGAATTTGGTTGAGTTGCAGGGTTTGCAAGACAAGATAAAGTTGGTCCCTTTGAACCTTCAGAATAGACCTGCTTGGTACAAGGAAAAAGTTTACCCTGAGAACAAGGTGAGGAGCTCTGTTGTGAATTTGGTCTTGTTTAGGCTTGCATTCTGCAAGTTCCTTGGAGAAATTTGTCAAGAAAATGCCGATTCGATGTCGTTTTCAGGTGCCGGCATTGGAACATGATGGCAAAGTCATTGGGGACAGTCTTGATTTGATTAAATATGTTGATACCAACTTTGAAGGGCCTTCTCTTCTACCTAATGTAAGATCTCTTGAATTATTCAGTGTTCTCAGACTCAGTTGAGGTTTCTCTCTATTTATTACATTCCAAGTAATTTCTTGAAATTGTCTCAGGATTCTGACAAAAAGAAGTTGTTTGAGGAGTTGTTATCACACATGGACAAATTTGTAGGGATGGTATTTGCTACAATTAAAGGGGACTCAACAACTGAAGCTGGTTAGTCTGAATGCAAGATACTTTTGTTTTTACCATTTGTATATGATATGATATGAAGCAGCTAAAACTTAGGACTTGCATCAGGTAATGCTTTTGATCACTTGGAACATGCTCTTACCAAATACGATGGCCCGTTCCTCCTCGGTGACGAGTTTTCTCTGGTAAGTTGGCTCTCCGGTGATGCTAAATTGCTCTCTCGGCGTCTGTTTCTTAAAAAGATACATGAATGATTGTCATTTGCAGGCAGACATTGCCTTCATTCCTTTTGTTGAAAGATTCCAGATCTACCTGTCGGAGGTGTTTAAGTACGACGTAACCGAAGGCAGGCCTAAACTGACAGCATGGATTGAGGTATAATTTAAAGCATATGTATATGTTATAGACATACATATATGTTTTGTCTGCATCCACTAGTGAAATTTAACTGATATGATCTAATTTGCAATGAATATAGACATACATTTATGCTTCCATGTGAACCAGCAATGTTGGCATCAGTTGCTTCAAACAATGCAGCTGAAGATGCTTTAGATATTAGCCAATGTATGACTTGAGCAACATTTCTTGATCTATTTCATTCTTGAATAATACTTTTTATTGTCGGAACTTCCTGATACAGGCGGTGAACAAGATCGATGCCTATACGCAGACGAAGAAAACCGAACCAAAGGAATTAGTGGAACTTTATAAGAAGATATTCTCAGTACTGTTCTGTTTATACCCTCAACATAGATTACTAGTATTTCATCATTGATTATTATACCAGAAGTTGCTAAGTACTGAAACAAATTCTTATTGTTGCAGGTCCAGAAGTGATGAAATCGCCGACATCGTATGATTATGTATTTATGCGAGTGTATGTGCGCGCGTGTGAATGACAATAACCTCTGCTTGGACTAGTGATTTGTTCTCGGTTGAGAATCTATGTTGTACCAGTATTTGCCACTATATGAATAAATTTGAAGCGTCTGATATCATGGTGTTAAATTTGGTAGTTATAACATGTATGTGTACTCTGGCACACGAGGCAGGAATAAAAGAATGAATACAAACAAATTGTTTCTACAGTTCGGATTTAACCCGGCAATGCAATGGCCACATCGTAACGGTTTTGAAGGTCACCGCAAACCGCAACCGTAATTTAATACTATAATCCTAACCCTCGTATAATTGCAGCCTTGTCCAAATATATTTTTTATGAACTCTCCCAAACAAACAACTCAATCTCTTGATCTAGCACACTTCAAAAGGTCAAAACAAGCCTCCTTCTTGATCCGGGTCTCCCAAAAACGCGCTGCATATTATCTTTGCTGATCTAAGACTTTTCTAAGTATATCTTGATCTTCTAAACTCAATCTCTTTATCTTTGCTATTATATTATATTATATATATAAGAAAATTCTACAACGTGCAACGAATACCGCTGAACACCACTAATGATGAACACTGCTGAACACCATTAAATTAATTAATAAAGATTTAAAATTTCAAGGACCCATCAAATAATTAATAATTATTTTTAAAAATTTAATTAAATTATTTTTATATATATTAAAATTTTATTTTTTAATAAGGGTAAACTATATATTTAGTACCTCACCTATTTCCGTATTTTTATTGAACTCTCATTATTTAAATATTATTTCAATTTAACCTTGTTTTTTATAAAAAAAATAATTTAACCCTTAACCCTCAACCTAAAACCCTAAACTATTAAACCTTAAACCCTTAAACTCTTAAACTTATAACCTCAACAAATTTAGAGAAGATATAACTTTGAGAGTTAAATGAAAATGTAACTTTGAACCAAACTGAAAATGTAACTTTGAACCAAACTGAAAATGTAAGACAAAGGTACACATGGATCTTAGAAATTAAAACTTCAAAGCTTGCAATCATGCCAACTGACTTTCATGATCGATGGGGACTTTTTAGTCCAAATGAAAACTGATTATAGTAAGTTTTTGACTTTTCAATATTTCACAATATCTGGGTCAAAATTGTTCGAAAGATGTCAAAGGTAGTTAATGGCAATATTAGTATATTATCATGTCTCGTTTGCAGTGCTAGTGGTTATTACTACTTTCTGTTCTGATCCTTTATGTCTCTCTGCTCAATAACTATTGTATTATGTGTTATTTTTTTAATCAAAAATGATTTTAATAAAAGTTAATGTTCTCCTTATTATAAAAAAAATTGTCACTAAACACCACAACCAAAAATGTCATGACTGCAGCAAAACTGTAAAGAAGAAGAAGAAATTGATTAAGAAAAATTTTGAAGATTAAAGAAAAAGACAAAGCACAAGAAATATTTGGTAATATTTTTTTCTTTTTTTTAAAAATCAAAGGCATTAAAATGGATGATTTGGACAGTGCTTATGTGTGAGTATGATATGGAAAAAATATATATATGATGTGTATTAATTTAATTGGTTGGTACCATATCCTAGGTGGTGAGAAGGGTCTATGTAATAATTTCTCCTATTGAACAGGTTTAAGAAAAATTAAGCCGGGTTTTTTTGGAAAGAATAGAAAGAATTAAACCGATTTTGTTTTGGAGAGAAAAAAAAACACGGGTAATTGATTTGGGATGGGGTAGGTAAGTGTGTGATTATACTGATAGGTCCCGACTCAAATGAATGATCATCCAAGTTTTTCATTTCATTTAACTCTCAAAGTTATATCTTCTCTAAATTTGTTTAGGATATAGGTTTAAGAGTTTAAGGGTTTAAGGTTTAATAGTTTAGGATTTTAGGTTGAGGGTTAAGGGTTAAATTATTTTTTATAAAGAACAGAGTCAAATTGAAATAATATTTAAATAATGAGGGTTCAATAGAAATACGGAAATAGGTGAGGTACTAAATATATAGTTTACCCTTATTAAAAAAATAAAATTTTAATATATATATATAAAATAATTTAATTGAATTTTTTAAAATAATTATTAATTATTTGATGGGTCCTTGAAATTTTAAATCTTTATTAATTAATTTAATGGTGTTCAGCAATGTTCATCATTAGTGATGTTCAGCGGTGTTCGTCGCACGTGGTAGACTCATCCATATATATATTATGTATATGGATAAAAACAAAGTAAAAAAGAAACTGCCAATAATAATCCAGTGCACAAACTATTGTCTCTATGTAGGGGTGAGCGTTCATCGAGTTGAGTCGAGTCAAAAAATTTCGAGTTATTCGAGTTGACGAGTCATATTTTACAACTCAAACTTTATTTAAAAATGTTTCGATTCGAGTCGAGTTTAAGAAATTCGAGTCGAGTCAAATTTTCGAGTTCCTATAAAATTTTAATTGTAATTATTTATCATGTTATAGTACGTTTTGATTCTAATTTAAACGGCTTTCTCTAATCATATAAGATATGCATATATATATATATATATATATATATATATATCTTCATATTTTTTTTATATGTGACAATATTTCTTCATATTTTTATATATCGGTATGTATATATCATTAAAAATTGAGGGACTCATCTTGAGCTTAAAAATAAATTTACTAATTACTAAAAATTTCGAGTTATTCGAATTTCCATTTTACAACTCAAACTTTATTTGAATTTTTACGAGTTAAGTCGAGTCTATGAAATTTCGAGTCGGGTCAAGACGAGTCGAGTATTTTCGCCTTGAGTCGAGTTATTTGGTTTTTTCGAGTTGAGTCGAATTTTGCTCACCTCTATCTCTACGTAGTATCTTAGGTTGTAACATAGTGAATTCCATTCTTTGCAAGTATCTGCAATTTGATTAGGTGTGTGCAAAATAAACCGTATCCGTTAACTGGTATAACCGTTCATTTTATAGGTTAATTAACCTAACCGTTAAGGTTAAACGGCTTCGGTTAACCAAACCGCTAAAAAAGACGGTTAATGGTTAACCTATAGGTACTTTATTTTAACTAAGTATAAAGTTTGTGTTTAAAATTTCTCTATTTAAGTTAATTTTTTTTAAATTTTAATACAATATTTATCGGAGAGATATATTTATTATTCTAAAAAAAATAATGAACATTTGAAAAGAAAATCGTAATAGGTTAAATGTTAGCTTGTAACCAATCAATTCGTTAATGGTTACCCACTATAATGGTTAACCATTTAAAAAATTACCAATTAACCATTTCTTAACGGTTAGTAACGGTTAAGTTACGAATAATAACCGCTATAACGGTTAACCAACCGTTTAAGCTAAACGGTACGGTTAACCTACCATGAACACCCCTAAATTTGATTATGATTCACAACTAGAAGTGAACATTCGATCGAGTCTGAGTCAAAAAAATTTGAGTTAGTCGAGTTTATAAGTCCTATTTTACTACTCAAACTTTATTTGAATTTTTTTCCGATTCAAGTCGAGTTTATGAAATTCGAGTTTTTGTACAAATTTAATTGTAATTATTTATAATATTATAGTGCATATTAAATCTAATTTAAACAGTTTTCTATATCCATATAAAATAGGCATACATATTTCTTCATTTTTTCATATGTGCATATTCGATTTAGGAATGTTCTCCTATTCATAGATTTTGCATAAGTAGCTTTTAAATGATGATTGAAAGCTTCAAATTTGAATTAGTGGAAAGATTGAGTTGTTTTCAATGATATTGTTTTTAGTCAAATTGATTGTGATTGGACAAAGAAGTCAAGGGTCCGAGAAATCAAAGATTTATGTAACCCAAGTTTTTTAAATGTTTGTAACATATTATTTTAATAAATTAAATAAGAAGTTTATTTTAAGAATAAATATGCAACTTGTTTTTTGTCTTTTTGTTTTAATTCATAATAAAAATGCAACTTGTTTATGGTTAAGTTGGAAAGGAATTATGAGGTTTATTTATTTATTTTACTTTGACAAAGTCAAGAAATTTCATTTTACTATGAATTATCATCTAGAACAAATTGAATGAACTTGAATCATAAAATAATTTATTTTATACTTTATATAACTTATGCAAACATATATAGATTAAGGGTCATTTAAGAGCTTGCATTAAATACAAAATTTCATCTAATAAAATCTCTATCATTCAACGTAATCTTAAAAGATTTTATTTAAAAAAATTTCATTTAATATATTAAGGTTTAGGATTTAGGGTTTTGTCATTTAGAGAGGGAGAAAAGAAGAAAATGGGAGGAGAGAGAAAATAGAGCATAGAAAGTGATCATATTGTAAGTTTTAAAATTTAGTGATCGTATTACAAGCGCACAGTCCATGAGTTTCTCATACAAAATTATTTTGGGGCGTTTTCCGAGATCCTTTAACAATGGTGGATTGCGAGTAGGGATGACAACGGGGCGGGACGGGTTTTTGGCCGCCCCAAACTCGCCCCGATCTATAAGGTATTAAACCCAACCCGCCTCGCCCCGAATTAAAATATTAATTTACCCGCCCGCCCCGCCCCGATACAATAACCCTTAAACCCGACCCCGTCCCGAAAAATTTAAAATTTTTTAATCTTCGTCGACGATAAATGTTAGATTCGATCAATCTTCCACCACAATCACAAATTATGGTTTCAAGTGACTTCAAACTTATATAAAAAATAAATTAAAACCAATTTTAAATTATCCACATATTAAATTACATATTTAAAAGAATAAGCTTGAATCATTGACCGTTATAATCGAATATATTAAAACTTGAACAACATCTAACAAAATTTTACAATAAGCACGAACCAAAACAAAAATAAAAAAAATAGCTTAAAACTCATAAAAGTGTTTATATATAGTGATATTTTTTTTATAAATATAATAAATATAAATATAAAAATGTACCGGGGCGGGGCGGGGAATTTCTAGCAAATACTTGAACCCTCCCTGATCCCCGAAATTTTAGCAAAAATACTCGGTCGGGGCACCCCGGGTTGGGTCGGGGCCGGATATTTTTGTCATCCCTAATTGCGAGTTGTGCTTCAGTATTGTGGACGATGTGGCTAGCGCGTAATGAGTTGATTTTTAATGGGAAGCATTTGACCGTGGGGAAATTTTCTTTCTAATTAAGCTTCGGGCGCTATATTGGTTGAAAGCCACGAAGGATGATCTTTATATTTCCAAAGCTGAGTGGTGGACTTGTCCGAGGCATTGTTTCCCTCATGTAGGGGCTGGTGTGGTGCGTCGGGGTGTTGCTTGGGTGCCTCCGATTGAGGGAACGGTGAAATTTAACGTGGATGGCTCCGCGAGGGGTAAGTCTGGACCGACAGGTTGTGGTGGTGTTTTGCCTAATGCATGGAGTTGAATCTTGGCTTTATTCTCAGGACCATTGGGTGTTGTTAGAAGTTACCGACTTCTCTCATCTTCTATAGATCTCCAAGATACCCAACATATATATTATAATAATATTAATAAAGTAATAGGGAAATCTAATGTTCTAGAGCCAACTAAATTACAATAATATAATAGTAAAAATATCTAAGCTTCACCGACATAGTGAAGTCTATATATAGGCCAAGCACTTATGTAAAGTGAGTGCAAGTAAGGAGTGGTGTGTGTGTGTGAGCAAGTGAGGGTGTGTGAGAAAAGTGTGAGTGACGTATGAAGTGAAGAGTGGGTGCAAAAGTGAGATTGAGTGACGTAGCAAGAGTGTGGGGGAGAATTAATAAGGTATGTATTTTGTATACTATTTGGTGTATTAATAAAAGTGTTATTTCTCTTTGTAATTAAAACTTTCTCGGTTGAGCCTTGGTTTATGTACTTCTTAGTGCACTTGAATTGGTTATTATATGGCCGGCTCTGCCGCCTGAATAGTGTATGGTTGGTTCTACCGTCTAATTGGTGTATGGTCGACACTACCGCCTAAGTTGTGCACTAAGAAATTAAAGATAGAAAGGCTAACCGACTCAGGGAGTTGGTGTAGCACTAGTGGTCAGTCTTAGGTCCTCCATAGTGGGTGTGTTGGGTCCATCAGGTTTCCAACAATTGGTATCAGAGCGGGCGGTCTGGGACCGTTACCAATGGAGCAAGCTTCGGTAAGCGTTGGACGCTTACATTGGTTGGTGCATCAGTTCGTTGAGGGAAGACTCCGTCGAAACACAGTCAGGGACTGTAAAGTTTCGGTAAGCGTTGGACGCTTACATTGGTCGGTGTTGCATCAAAGTGCTAAGGGGAGACTCTGCCAGAATACAGTCGGGGACTGTAAAGTTTTTGGTTCGGAACCAAGTTCAGTGGACGCCGGGCGTCAGACAGCATGGCAGACTTTGGAAGCACAAGCAACGGGATTAGGAAGCTCAATAACCACAACTACGGTTATTGGGAGACATGCATAGAGTCCTACCTACAAGGTCAGGATTTGTGGGAAATAGTTGCAGGCACCGAAACAACTCCTCCACCGGGGGAGAATGCTGAAGCCTTGAGAAAATGAAAGATCGAGGCTGGGAGAGCTTTATATATATTGAAGACCACAATCGAGGAGGACCTATTGGAGCATATTCGTGATGAGAAGACACCAAAAGCAGCCTGAGAAACTTTGGCGAAGTTATTTTCAAAGAAGAATGAAGCATGCCTCCAACTCTTGGAAAATGAGCTCGCGGGCATCTCACAAGGAAGCTTATCTATTGCTCAGTATTTCACCAAGGTGAAATCTATCTACCGTGAGATATCTCAACTTGCACCAGTGGAGAAGGTTAGCGAGGCAAGGATGAAAAGAATTATCATCCATGGCCTAAGACCCGAGTACAATGGGTTTATCGCCGCTGTGAGGGGATGACCTACTCAACCATCGTTAGTGGAGTTGGAGAACCTGTTGGCTAACCAAGAGGAATTAGCCAAACAAATGAGTGGCGTAACCATAACAGACGAAGAGGAGGCACTCTTCACCAACATGAGAAAAGTTACGTCAAGAAGACAAGGCGTGTCAAATGAAATAAGGACGCAAGAAGTCAAGTTTCACTCGAGAGATAAAAGAAACATTTCAGGGGGAACTCGACATGGGAAAAAAGACTATCACCAACATTACATGGAGAACGATAGAAGAAAAAGTGGTGAATGCTTCAATTGTGGAAGAAAGGGTCACTTTGCTCGAGATTGTAGATTACCCATGAGGCAGAGTTGTGAATGCTTCAATTGTGGCAAGAAGGGCCACTTTGCTCAAGATTGCAAATTGCCCAGGAGACAGACTTTTCATGGAAACATGACCACCACAAAAGAAAAAGAGAGTGAGATCATGTTGAATGCTTCCATCAGCGAGGAAGAGTGGGAAGTAGACGATGCACTTTTTGTTGAAGAAGATTTAATAAAAAACATGAAGGAATCATCTCTGATAGTAGTCACAAACTCAAATATAGACTACAAGGATGAAGAAGAGTTCGACATGGAGGAACCAACTCTTGCAACAATCATGGAGTTAAAAATTGATTACGAGGAGGATTGGATCATCGACTCTGAGTACTCCAATGATGAGAGATGTTGTGATCCAACCAATTACGAGTGCTACACTTCAAGAAATATGGTGTTTGATGAAGCTTTTTCTTGGAGGTCGCCTCAAAAGATCGAGCTTCCAGAATCTCATGATCTAGAAATACTTTCAGAAGATAATAAAGAAAGTAAAGAGCAAGCATCGGATCTAAGTGAAGAGCAATCGTGGAAGCATTAGCGTCGTTTTAGACGTATCGATGCGACATGTAGGATTCTTCCCATTATTTGTTTTCATAATATTTATCGTAAAGCGAATGAAGAACGGATGCGCTCGCGAAAGAAGGTGGGATCGCTCAACGTGGTTCCACGCCGTAATGTAGCTGGATGCAACTGCTGTGTGATGTGCTTGGCGTCTGGCCAAATATGGTTCTGCGCATGGGTTGGGCGTGAGGTTGAGGTGTGGGGGGCTTGGCTTTTACCTGTGTTGGGATTGTTTTGCTTTTGTTGGTTTTACTTTTTGGGTGTTGTTTTTACTTTAGCTTTGATGATTGTTTCGTTTAATTATTGGGTTGTACTTTTTTCTTCTATTTAAGCTTAGGAAGATTTTTAACGAGATATTCGATAATTTTATATAATTTTTGCTATAAATAAAATCATACTTGATCAAAAAAAATTACAAGCGCACTTAGTGTTTAGAGAACAATGACCGTAATGCAAGTGAATTAAAACTCAATGATTGTAATATAAATTTTAAACAAATTTTAAAAGTTCAATGATCATATCGCAAATATCTTGAAAGCGAATTAAAGTTAACAGTTTAGCCTAATTATTATTTATCTCTAACTTAAGTAAATTAACTAATTGACAGATAAATTAATTAATTAAAGGGAAAATATCAACATACCATTTAATTAAGAAGTAAAACTATTCCGGTCAACGAGTTCAATTTAAAATTTATGTTTAGCTCATAAACAATTAATCATTCCAATTATATATTTATATATAAGAAGGCCACCCTATGGAACCTATTCACTAGTCAAGTGGGAATGAATCTTAAGGTTTAACCATCGATTTTTTTTTAAAAAAAACGTTTTAATCTTTAATCTTTAATAATTATATGTATATTTTTACACATTTTCACAATTTTTTAATATTTTATAGTTAATTTTTTTTAAAATATTTTTGAATTTTTTATTTTGTGTACAAAAGGATTTTTTTTCCAATTGATTCAATTTGACAAAAGAATGTAAATTCGAGGGCCGAAAGAAAAAAAAAATTTAAAGGATTAAAATGTTTTTTGACCTATTTTTTAATTGGTCACAGTCCATCTTGAAAATTCATTTTGAATGATAATTCAAATCAACTTCAATTATAAATTGTCTACTTTGCTAAGAAAAGAATCAACTGAAATTATAAAAATAATTTGTTGAATGAACTTGAGTTATAAAATAATTTATCTAGAGTTTGACTCATTCTAAATTTTCTGTTACCAAAAAATATAATAGACAGTGATTTTTTTTAAATATGCTGATGTAATATAAAAATAATATTTGCTAAATTTTTTTGGTTTTTTTAATAAGATATACACACCATGCAGAATTGGTGCTCAAACTCGGGTCTTTTAAATGAATTACATCATCCTTTACCACTGGTACAACAAGGGATGAGCAAAAAATTAATTGTATATTACTATTTTATGTAATTAAATTTAAATAAAAACAATGAATGATAAACTGAACCAAGCAAGTGTCTAAATGAAAAAAAGTTGATGATATTCATTTTGGGAGATACAAATTCAAATTACTTTGTCTACAAGAAGAATGAAAAACTTACCTCTGATTTTGAGCTTTAGCTTTCTGCATGCAAAAGTCTAGACTATGGTGATCTTGTCTAATGAGAAATTTCAGAACTTTCCATCTAGTTGGATTTGGTCAAAGTAAAACCGGATATTATATAAGAAATTTTGGTGGAAAAAAGGAGCAAACTTTTTATACAAATATTTCTTCTTTTATCAGTTTCGTCATTGCTGACTATGCCTTATCAGTTTCTATACTTATATAAACGCAAAGAATTTCCTCCCGAATGTGTGCACAACTGTTAAGCAAATCAGATAACACCAAAAAGGCTTACTTTTGAAGCTGATATCTCAGGAATTCCCCGGAAAGCAATGGCTGCTGAGTATTTGCCCCCTCCATTGGATGCTACTGCACAAGAACCCGCTCTCTTTGATGGAACTACCAGGTTCTACATGACTTATACTTGCCCTTTCGCACAGCGTGTGTGGATCGCCAGGAATTACAAGGTTTTCTATTTCCCTTCATTTCATTTCCTTCTTTTTCCCCAGTTTTTTTCATGTGAAATGTGTTGAGTTGCAGGGTTTGCAAGACAAGATTAAGTTGGTTCCTTTGAACCTTCAAAATAGGCCTGCTTGGTACAAGGAGAAGGTTTACTCTGTAAACAAAGTGCCTTCCTTGGAACATAATGGCAAAGTGATGGGGGAGAGTATTGATTTGATCAAATATGTTGATGCCAACTTTGAAGGCCCTTCTCTTTTACCTGATGTAAGTTGTAACATCTCTTGAATTCGATTGTTTAGCGCTCTCCGTCTCGAGGTTTCTCGCCTTTTATCCATGTTACTTGTTAACCAAGTCATCTTGTTGAATGTGTGTTAGGATCCTGAGAAAAAGAAGTTATTTGAGGAGCTGTTATCACACATAGACCGATTTGCAGGGATGGTGTTTACTACCTTTAAAGGAGATTCCACATCTGAAGCAGCTGCTGCCTTTGATCACTTGGAACATGCTCATACAAAATATGATGGCCCGTTCCTCCTCGGTGACGAGTTTAGTCTGGTATGTTGCTGTTCTGGCTGCTGTAATTTCGCTTGAGTTTTTCTGCAAAGATATATGAATGATTTTGTGAATTGCAGGCGGACATTGCCTTCATTCCTCTAGTTGAAAGATTCCAGATCTACTTATCGGAGGTGTTTAAGTACGACATCACCGAAGGCAGGCCTAAACTGGCAGTATGGATTGAGGTATAATCCGTCGACCGACATTTCTTTCGATATAGCCAACACATTTTTTTATCTATTTCAATTCTTGTCGTAACGCAGGCGGTGAACAAGATCGATGCCTATAAGCAGACAAAGAAAGCAGATCCAAAAGAAATAGTGGCACTTTATAAGATGATGTTCGGGGTACTCTTCTGTTTATACTCTTTTAACTTAGATTATGAGTATTTCAGCAGTAACTATTTATCATACCAGAAGTTGCTAACCGGTGAACGGAATTCTTGTCGTTGCAGGCCAAGAAGTGATGAAATCGCCACCATCATATGGTTATGTGTTTATCTGTGTGTGACTGTCAATAAGCTCTGCTTGGATCAGAGTAATGTGTTTTGTGTGTTAAGAATCAATGTTGTACTAGCTAGTTAGTGTTTGCTACCTGTATGAATAAACTTGAAGTGTGGGATGTGATTTTGTTAAATTTGGTAGTTATACATGTGGCTATGAGTATTTGGTCCCAATCCTTGTCTATGTGGCTCCCAATTTGCCGTTTTCTTCGCTAGAAAAAAAATGATATATTCATCCTACAAGACTCGGATTCGAGCGTTTGAATAGGCTATACCTGAAGCCATTCCGAAGACAATGCCAATTCTTTTCATAAATCATCATGTCCATCTCCTGCTATAATTATTGAAACTGATTTGTTCTTGATGATTTATTCAAGAATGGAAGAAATTGGGGAAAGGAAGAAATCGAAAGAAGAAGAAGAGAAGTCGGATTGACTTTCGATATAGAGAGAATAAAACTGAATGAATGGTTTTATTAAAATTGGCTTAATTAGAATAACGTCCATAACAATTAATTTATACTACATAATCAATCCAAGATTCAATCTTTACAATCTTGCCACCTCAGCTAACAAATCCTAACTAACCTACTAACTAATTACTATTCTATTAGCCCCCCTCAAGATGGAGCATACAAATCTTGTATGCCCAGCTTGGAAATGGAAGATAAAAAAACAGGTGTAGAAAGAGATTTGGTAAAACAGTCTGCCAACTGATTTGAGCTTGACACAGGCAGTAGATTAACAAGCTTGCTTTGAATCTTCTCCCTGATAAGGTGGCAGTCAATCTCTATGTGCTTCGTTCGTTCATGATGCACGGGATTTTCTGCAAGTTTAATCGCAGAAAGATTATCACAGTATAAATTGGAAGTAGACAAAGAAATATGCAAATCATTTAAAAGGTAAGTCAGCCATTGTAATTCACAAGTAACTGAAGCAATGGCCCTATACTCTGCTTCACTGGAAGACCTAGAAACAGTTTGTTGTTTCTTTGACTTCCAAGAAATCAAAGAATGACCAAGAAATACACAAAATCCAGTTGTAGAACGTCTCGAATCTGGACAGCTTGCCCAGTCTGAGTCAGAGAAAGCATGAAGTTTAAAAGTATTAACAGCAGGGAAAAAGAGACCTTGACCAGGAGAACTTTTTAAATGACGCAAAACCCTATGAGCAGCTGTTAAATGCAAGGATGTGGGTGCAGAAATGAATTGAGATAACTGCTGAACAGCAAATGAAATGTCAGGCCTTGTATTTGTTAAGTAAAGCAATCTGCCAACTAGTCTTCTAAAAGAAAAAATATCAGTTAAAGGTTCTCCTTCACTTTTAGAAAGCCTAGTTGTAGTAGCAATTGGTGTAGATACAGGTTTAGAACCTAAGAAACCAGTATCTTTAAGAAGATCAAGAGTATACTTTCTTTGACTAAGGTTAATACCCTTATCAGATCTAGCAATTTCTAGTCCTAGAAAGTATTTCAAATTATCAAGATCCTTAATTTTGAATGTATCATGAAGAAAAGTTTTAATGGCATTAATAGCATTCATATCAGGACTAGCTATAATGATGTCATCAACATACACAGCCAATGTTATAAAATTTTCATTTGACCCTTTAACAAACAAAGAAGAATCTGAATTTGACCTTTTAAAACCTTGTAATAAAAGAGCAGAGGTCAAGCGTGCATTCCACTGTCTGCTTGCTTGTTTTAGGCCATAAAGACTTTTATTTAACTTACAAACTAATCCTTGACTATTAAAACCAGAAGGTGGTTCCATAAAAACTTCTTCATCTAAATTACCATGAAGGAAGGCATTGTTTACATCTAATTGGTGTAAAAACCAACCCTTAGCAGCAGCAATTGCAATCAACACCCTAACAGTAGTAATTTTAGTAACTGGACTAAAGGTATGCAAAAAATCTATTCCAGCTTGCTGTGTATATCCTTTAGCAACTAGTCTTGCTTTATATCGTTCCAAAGACCCATCAGACTTTAATTTTGTTTTAAAAACCCACTTGCAACCTATGGTAGTTTTGTCTTTAGGTAATGGAACTAACTCCCAAGTATTATTCCTTTCTAAAGCTGCTATTTCTTCACTCATAGCATCCTTCCAACAAGAATGTAAAACTGCCTCTTTATAATTCTTAGGCTCTTTTAAAATTTCTATAGCATTAATAAAACTATGATGAACAGGGGAGATATGATGGAAAGACATCACCTAAGATATAGAATGTGGAGTTGATCTTGAGCCAGGAAGATCCACTTGAAAGTCTTTAAATTTCTGAGGCAAATGCCTTGTTCTGGAATGCCTTGTTCTGGAAGGCCTACTCAAAAACTGAGAATTAGTCTTATTGGAAATATCAGAAACATAAATGTTATTAGAATCAGAATGTGGACTTACAGCAGAGGCAGGCTGAGCACCATTATTGTCTTCATCATTAACAGAATCAAGCAATTCATTACCAACAGTAGGATTATTATCAGATTTAGACAATTCAGCACCATTAGAACCATTATCAGTTATAAAACTTGAAGATTTATCAAAAAAATCTTCAAGAACAGCAGAACCATTATGAGTTGGAAAAATAAAATCATTTTCCTTTTTAAAAAATTTCTGTTGAAAAGGATATACATTTTCAGAAAACATTACATCCCTGGATACAAAAATAGAACCCGTTTCTAGATCATACAAACGAAAACCTTTAATGTTTTTAGGAAAACCCAAGAAAACACATTTCTTAGCCCTAAGATCCATTTTTGTAGAAGGTTTTGGTAAAACAGAGGCATAGGCCAAACAACCAAAAGCTTTTAACATATCAAACTTAGGCATTTTATTAAACAAGACTTCATATGGTGTTTGATTATCTAAAACAGGTGTAGGGGTGATGTTAATTAAATGAGCAGCATGAAGAATACAATCTATCCAAAACTTCAAAGGTAAAGCAGAATCAACCCTTAAAGCTCTAGCAACATATAACAGATGTTGGTGTTTGCGTTCTACTAAACTATTTTGTTGAGGCATATAAACACAAGAATTCTGATGTATAATGCCCTTAGACTTATAAAAATCATTCATTTCAAACTCTTTTGCATTGTCTGTCCTTATACACTTAATGTTCTTTGAAAACTTAGTTTGAACAAATTGACAAAAGTCAATTATTAACTGTCTTACTTCAGACTTAGAATGCATTGGGAAAACCCAGAGAAAACGACTCTTATCATCAACCACTGTTAAAAAATACAGATGCCCATATACATTTTTAACAGAAAAAGGACCCCACACATCTATATGCACCAAATCAAATATACAATCAGATTTAGAAACACTTATAGGAAATGCAAGCCTCTTTTGTTTTGCCAAATGACATGTATCACATTCAAAATTATTCAAGGAAGAAACATTAGGTATAAGATACACAAAAGGCTAAAATACTTCATCCTTTGTCTAGAAGGATGCCCTAGCCTTAAATGCCAAAGCTGAAAATTAGCAGTCTTAGAACAAGAACCTAAACTAGAAGAATTACAAACAGAATTACAAGGTAAAGGGTGAGTAGGAGCATACTCACTAACAGCAGAATTACAAAAATGTGCAGAAGCAAGAGGAAGTTGAAGCTGATACAGACCATTGCTCTCTTTAGCTAAACCAATCATTTTGTTCATCTTTACATTCTGTATATAACAAAAACCAGAAGAGAAAAAAACAGAAATAGACAAGTTAGATGTCAGCTTGGAAACAGAAACCAAATTAAAATCAAATAAAGGAATATAGAGAACATCTAAAAGAACTAAATCAGAATTGATCCTGATATTACCTATATGAGTTACTTTAACTAGTTGTCCATTAGGCAATTTTACAGCTTTATTATAAACAACTCTATACTCATAGAAAAAATTTAAAGAATTAACTATATGATCTGTAGCTCCACTATCAACAACCCAAGAAACAAACTCAGAACAACTAACCTTAGAACTACTAAGCATATTAACACTAGCATTAACACTACTATCATTAGAATAAAAAGAACAATTTAGAAGAATACCTGTCCCTTCAGCACATGGAACATCAAATGCAGAAGTAAGCAAATTGATCCTACTAGAAGGCTGAGCAGAACCAGCATTACGCTCTTGTAACATGCTCAGAATTTCATTATACTGTTCTTGAGAAAAAGAAACATTCTGACCAGATTGACAGGATTGACCATTTGGATTAACTTGACCAGACAGTTTAGGTATAGGACCAAGAACAGAATCATGGGAAATGGCAGAAAGAACAGTACGCTCATGTTGAACAACCATGACAAAAATTTGATTAATCTTAGGAAAGGGTTTTGTCATCAAGATTTGTGACTTAAGAACAGCAAAATTCTCATTCAAACCTCTAAGAAAACGCAAAGAGAAATCTTGATTTTTATATTTTTGAGCATCGCAGACACAAGAAGACAAAGGCTGCAAGTTCGATATCTCATCCCAAAGAGTTTTAAGCTGGGTATGATAATTGGTAACGGAAAGATTACCTTGCTGAAGACTGTAGAACTCATGAAGCAAATCCGAAAGGCGAACCAAATCCCCTTGGTTGAAACGGTCGAAAAGATCGACCCAAAGCTCTCTCGCAGTGTCGATCCAAATGACACTCTGCACTATGTCCGGATGAATCGCCCTCTGAAGCCAGGAGAGGACCAAATTGTTGCATTTGACCCAGGCTTGAAACTTAGGGTTTTCTTCTGAAACCTCCCTAATCGACCCATCAACAAATGAATATTTGTTCTTCGAAATCAGGGCCATTCTCATGGACCTAGACCACGCATGATAGTTCGAGCCGGTGAGAAGAGACGACGTGAGCACCAGCGCCGGATTTTCGTTCGGATGGATGTAAAACTCGTCGGAAGGATCGTCGGGTTTGTAAGTACGATCAGAATCAGTAGATCGTGCCGCGGAAGAATCAACTGATACCATATTGAAACTGATTTGTTCTTGATGATTTATTCAAGAATGGAAGAAATTGGGGAAAGGAAGAAATCGGAAGAAGAAGAAGAGAAGTCGGATTGACTTTCGATATAGAGAGAATAAAACTGAATGAATGGTTTTATTAAAATTGGCTTAATTAGAATAACGTCCATAACAATTAATTTATACTACATAATCAATCCAAGATTGAATCTTTACAATCTTGCCACCTCAGCTAACAAATCCTAACTAACCTACTAACTAATTACTATTCTATTAATAATTTAGTTAAAATATCGAAATCGTTACAGATGCTATCTGGGTCATATATGATTATATGATTGAAATTTCATGTATCTAGGACCATAAAAAAGCATGTAACTGAACCCGTCCAGCTTGAAACCAAAGTTAGCATGAACTGAAATTGATTCAAACTCCAAACTACTCATGATCTGAATTTGGAATAATTGCCTAATTGGTACTTTGATCCATTTCTATAAGTCCTTCCTCTAACATGCTTCCTTTTTAGTTAAATTTAGACATGGAAAATGGAAACTAATGCTACTTTGAATTCCCTTTGATGAAATCATGAAAATCACAAGTTATATATCACAACTACATGTGATACTTAAAATTTAAGTATTAGCGGTGGAAACTAAGAGTTTCCACAAGTGTCTTAATTTTAGTGTTTAAGCCTTAGGATGTAGGGTTTAAGTGTAGCGGTTTAGAATTAAGGATAGTGGTTAGAATTTAGAGTTTAGGGTTATACTTTAGGTTTTATAAGTTAAAACCTAAATCCTAACCATATTACCCTAAAACAAAACTACAACCTCTAAACCCTAAATTCTAACCACTATCCCTAAATTCTAAACCCATAAACTCTACTCCTAAATTAAAACCCTAAACCCTAAAACTAATACACTTGTAAAAACTTTCAATTTTCACCGCCAGTGTATAGGATAATAATCCAAAATTTAAGTGATTTTATAATGGGTTAATATTTTATGAGCAGGTAGTGGAAACTTTCTCCACGAGCATGCAAAATTAAGTTTTAAACCCTAAAATCTAAAACCATAATCCTAAACTCTTAAATCATAAACCCTAAACACTAAAATCTAATCGTAAATCCTAAATTCAATACCTTTAAACATACATCCCTAACCTTTAAACCCTAAACTAAACCCCTAAAATAAACTTGCATTGTAAACTAAAGTTTACACTGGCGATGCATCAAATATTTTTTCTTATGTGATTCCTTGAAATATAGGTTATACTCCAATCAAATGGGGTCTTATTATAGAAGTCTTCTATCTTCTCCAATCTCCAGTCCCCCTAATGTACAATTTAAGTCCACAACAACAACATATACAAAAAGAAACGAAAAGAAGAAGAAGAAGAAGAGAGGAAGGTCTATAGCAATAAAACACATTTCATCAAGTCTAGACCAGTCACTTTGTGGTATCAGCAAGAGGATTTGATTTATCTCTTGTTCTGCTTGTTTTCTTCTTTCACTATTCGTCACACGAATTTCCTTCGGATGCTGGGTCATTGTTGTTCGGTGTTTGTCGTACAAACTGCCCTTTGATGCGAGGTCGTTGTTCTGCTAGTCGTTTCCTGCTTTGGTACCGAACCTGTAAAAAGCCAAAGTATTGATAAAAAAAATTACTCTCGTCTCTGAAATTAATCAGCTCCAAGTGTTGAAAGAAAAAAAAAACTCGCATCCTACTATTGATCTTTAACAAACTGAATAGATGAGCTTATGCTTCTGTAAATCACAAGGGGAGCAAGCAGTTTTTCCTTGGTCAAAATGAAAATTGGAAACATAATCTAGTGTTTACATAATTCTCAAGCGTGTAATATGTGCAAATGTGCATGTCAGAAATAAATGGCATAACATAAGCTAGTGGCTTGAGGATTTTTCAGGTAGATTTTGACTGCCTCGCGTATATATTACCTTTTTCTGGAAGCATCTCTCTTTCCTTTTCTGACGAAATTTGGTCAATGCAGCTTCCCTATGAGCAGACTTGCTCTGGTCTGCTTTGCTGCCACTGCCGCTCCCGGAGCCACTCACATCTCCACTTCCACTTTTCCCGGCTATTCTGTTATCACTCTCCATGTTCATCCTAACAGTATTGACTGCATTGCTACTTCCATTTGGCCCATTGCTTCCATGGTTACTGCCTGAGGCACTTCCATTGATACTGTAGTTGCCGGCATTTCCTTCAACAAGCCTGCCCAACATATTCGATGACCCACAATGAGGAGCATCTGCAGCTAATTTTTTCAAAGATAAATCATCATGTTCTGGTGGCTGCTGCTGCATACCATGAGTAAGATGGCGGTGTTGATCAAAATGGTTTGAGTGGTGTAGCATTTGTAGTTCTTGGCTAGTCCTTCTAGATTGAGCTGGCCCTGCTGTAGTAGTTGCATCATCGCCCTTGTCTAATACAACTTTCTGAGAAGCACTTAAAAGGTCATTTTTCATAGGTTGAAAAACAGCTGAAGGATGTGAAGATCTGACAGTGGATGATACAGCTGACTTATTCTTCACAACTTCCGCCTTGGCAGAAGCATTGTTATTCGTGGAGCCCATATCAATGTTATTGCTACCGACATTTGAGCTTTGATTGCGAAGATCATTAACCAAATGAGAACAATTATGACATACTGATCCTTTTCTAGTCAGTTCTAAATTATTATCAAGTGCGGACGAGCTTCCAGTGTTGACAACGGGAACCTTATTTGCATTTGCTGCAGTATTATACCTGCAGGTAATAAGAATAATGGTCAAAACTAATCAGAATTCGACAAATCTTTGTAGAATACTTTTCTGGGATTCAATTACGTTGAATGTTCCTATGCAGTAGTCTCTACTTTATACCTTGAGAAGGCAGAAGAGTCTGAATGTCTCAAAACATTTCGCTCATCCCTAACTACAGTACCAGCATCTTTAACTACTCTAAATCTCTTCAACCCGAGTTCAATAGATGGTAGTTCCTTAGAACCATTGATGGTTTTATCATTGCCATCTGAGATTTTGGAATGCCTGTTTGAAGCCTCGTACTCGGCAATTTCCTTCTTAAGATCAATGGTCATAGACGTAATGCCAGTTTGATTAGCAGCTTCAGACTTTTGTTTGCTGGGCAGGCCTTCACTATTGAGGTCCAGCTGCCTTTTATCAATCTGTTCATTGAATTTGCTGGAGCTCATCTCAAGCAGGTTAATCTGTTTTGTTCCAACTGTTCTGATTGGGACCTCAACTGGACACTCTAGTAGTAAATCTAAATCCCTAGGCTTGTTTACACCCAGGTCTTTTCTCAATGCAACGTTGTCTGCAATAGAAAGGATCAAAAAGGCTAAAAGAAGAGAAGAGAGACATGGCAATTTAACCATTAGAGGAAAGAAAAGTAAAACGGGACTAAAAGATTAACGATGTTGACCACCAGCATGATATGCTTCAAGCTAAGGGTCTAAATAAGAAACTGTGCTTGTAAGCTACTTGCGTTCAAGTCACAAAAACTTAAATTCAGTTTGGTCATTGTCAAGTAGAACTCAAGCTTGAACGGCTAAAGCTATTGGAGGAGCCAAGTTTGAGTGACTTAAAGCTCAACTCGAGTAGTTCACTTGCCTAATAAAACCTTTCTCTTTATTTTTAGTATAAATTTGTTGTTTTTATTTACTATCAGAAAAATCTCGATTCAAACTCATGGTTTGAAGTTTGAATACAAACAATCAAGTTTGAAGTTATGGAAAATGAAGCCAAGTTTGAGCGACTTTAAAGCTCAACTCAAGTAGTCGTCTTTACTAGATAAATGAGCCTAATCAAGCAAGCTCAAGTAGTTCAATTTTTATCTAACATCGAGCTTGAACCAAGTATTGAACCTTGAGTTTCAGATTGAGTCAAGCTTCTTACTGCTTGAGCTCGATTGACTCAATTCAAACCTACTTCAAGCTACACAATTGAAATTCATGTTTACCAAGCTGTTCATCTCGTTCTTGGCACCCCCTTGCAGCAGCCACTGCCACCCCTTTGTTCCCATATACTTCTCCATTTGAATGGACAACTTGCGCACACGTACTATCAGGGCACTCAGCAACTTTATCCGAGGGTGAGACTAGACGGGGGCTATCAACTTCTACAGCTTGTTTTGTCCAAGAATTCTGCAAAAAGAAAATGCACGTATAGTTTTCCACTACATATACTTGCATGTTTCTTACAACTTTATGAGCTTTTCATCCAAGTTTCGAGAGCGATGAAGTTCAACCACTGAGGATGAGAAGTTAGAGGATAAATCCCAAATACCAAAAGTGATTAGAAGTTAGTGGAATTTGTACATAACTAGCACTAAATTTGGAATGAATAAAATAAATCGTGCAGACTACCGTAAAATTTTAGGATAAAGGATGAAGTTTTTAAATAGATATCAAAATTGCGTTTTGTCACTAAATCTTATTTATGGATCTAAGACTAAAATAGAGCCAGCTAGGGAAAACCTGTCAAGAATGGAAGAGCTAGAGAGAGGAGAAGGAGAAGTAAAAAGTCTGCTATAGATAATCCAGAATACCTATACTTATGCATGTATCTGTACGAAATTGTTGCCAAACAATAATTATGCTGTTGGAGTCTGGGAGATCATAACCTACTAGTTTTTCTTTCATATAAACCTTCTAAGCAGTGGTATGAGCTACTCAAATATTTTGATCCGAAAATAAACAGCTCTCGTTTCTTGAGAATATGTACATCATTTCCTAAGCAGAGGTCAGCACAAGCAGATCGCAATCACTGTAATCCATTACTTATAAAACTCATCTCATGCTTTTGTGGTTTCAGTGAAACATTGTCTTAAATTTTAATGAAAGTTCATTACAATTAATATATATATAACTATTATAAATTTATATAAACAGAATAAAAAACTACACTCTCTGTTTTATGACATAAATCAATGATAGAATGGGAGTTCAGAAATCAAGTTGCAAACTATAGTTCAGGGCAACCTAAGGCCTAAATTTCACTACTGGCTATTAACCTCATAAAAAGAATACTCTGCAACTGAAGGACAGATTTATAATACCTGAGTGCCACTCCCGTCATCACTACCATCTCCAACATTTAGACCAAAACTCCCATTATTGTCCTCATCATTGCTACCGCTGTTGTTGTCAGACTTCTCGACGCTTTTTGATCTCACAGATTTTTGAGTTTGTGTTCCACTCTCACTTCCACTTCCACTACCACTAGACTGAGGAAGCAGAAAATTAATCACTTGGCAAAGAAAACTAAGAAAACATAAAATGTAATCAAAGTCTCTCTCTCTCTGCTTTCTTTCTTTCTTTTTTTCGCTTTTAACGAACTAGTACAAGTAGAAGTTCTCCTAATAAATGCTGGTCTTAGATGTTACCTTCTTCATACAATTGAAAAATAGAGTAATGGAACATGCCTTTTCAGTTTCAAATATTTTATCTATTTTCTTGGAAATAAAACAGGAAACAAAAGAAAAACTTGCTAGTACAGCGTTTGTAATCTCTACTTATAATAGGGAATCTAAATCTGAAGTAGGAGGTTAATGACTCACACTATGGCATCTCCTCCAAACATGCTGCCAAAGGTTCTTTAGCTCATTCTTTCGAATAGGCTTCACTAAAAAGTCAACTGCACCTTTTGACAAACACTTAAAGACTAGATTCATTGAATCCTGAGATGACATCACTGCATGAAGATATCATCAAAAATAGCAGTTAAAAGTATCTACTTGAAAGACCTCAAAGTGAACGCAATAGTGAAAGTGCTAGAACAATAAACAAAATGCAGGAAAGACTGGAGACTTACTGATCACAGGAACATTTTTACGTGTTTTGTGGCTCATAATCTTGCTCAAAAGAACAAGGCCAGATAAGGAAGGCATTCCCACCTCAGCCAATATAAGATCGATATGATTGGTCAAATCTTCTAGTATCCTCCATGCTTGTAATACATTTGCAGCTTCAATAACTGGGAAATGAAGTGAATATTTAGGTTAGCATAGGCTACACCAGCCCCTATATTTCACCAGATAATTGATTAGTTGAGTGTACCAGAATGGAAGAGCTTGTCGCAGGCATTAATAAAGATATCTCTTATAGAAAGAAAAGAAGAGGAGATGAATCGGACATAAAAAAACTGGTAAGACATAAATGGATATCAAAAAATCTCATCATTAAAATATAACCAAATACAAAGTCTATTGGTACTTGAATAGACAAGAGCTGTACTAGGCTTAGCTTAATTTGGCTCTCAACAAGCAATATGTGTGTGAGAGAGAGAAGCTAATTATCAAATCAGTCTGGTTGAGAAATCAGTTCTCCTTCCATGTGGCATGAAATACTACTAAGTTGCATTATGAGAAATTTAATAATTTATAGAATAATGTGAATAACCTCCTAACTATGACAACAATATCCAAGATATTCTGAGGCAACATCCTTGAAAGACTTGAGTCACTCACCATCATAACAGCAATTGCGCAGAAGTGCAGTGACAACATGGCGAGTACAATCATCTTTTTCTATAAGCAGAACCGTAACCGTTGTTAGATGAAGAAACCTCTGCCAGTGGCACATTGCATTTTGTGGCTGTTGCTGTGCCATTTGCCGCATGGCAGGAGCCTGAACAGCTCCATCATGACCATCTTTCACATTTTGTGCAATCTTGTTAACTTTCAGACCATCTTGTTCCAGCATCACATGTTCCTCAGGGAAGACACTATTTATAGTTCTCTTATCACCATCATAGAGCCGATGATTTAGTTCCCGTAAACCTTTGTCACCATCACTAGCAACATTCATCTAGACACTTACCTGTAAATCAGATTACAAAAGACTGGTAACGATATGGACAGTCCAAGGATGGAACAGTAAAATCTCCTTCAATTCAAAAAACAAATAGTACATAGCTTCGTCTTCGTAAAGGCAAACTTCTGCAAATACAGACAGTTCAACCTAAAACACAAACGGAGACCCATAACTAAATTTTTTAAAAAACACCACAACAAAAATGTTTACTCCTTTTAATCTTCAGAAACCAACTCCATACACCCTAAGCTGCTTATTCCCTGTAGAAAACAACAGAGTATCCCATCAAACTAATCAACCAGAATCCAACCATTAAGTTCAACCAAGTAAAACTCCCACAATTTTCCTCGTTTTAAGGAACAAACCCATAATACTACAAAAACAAGCTTAATCTTACACATAAACATGTAAGCACAAGTTAATTTTAAATTATTAAAATAAATAAGTACAAGTTTTAAAGACTTCTATGCCAAAACCCTAAAATCTGCTCCTAAAATTAAAAGCAAAGTTTTTCTAATACTAACCAAAACCTAATCAAAAGGTATAAACATTTATAAGTAAACTACTGAAATAATATTTTTGAATACTCTACGGCTAAAAATTTCTTTGCAGCTCAAAAAATGAAATCTATAACAAAAGGTAATGGAATTCAATAACAGGAAACTATTCAAATCTGGCATAAAGTTAAAGAACTTACAGGTATTGCAAATGAAGATAATCCTCAGCAAATCTTCAACTAACCACCGTTATTTAGCTGGATCGAAAACATGTTTGAATTTAACAATAACATTGAGCAAAATTTAAGCAAAATAATAATAATTTCAAAACGTAATTTTTACATTAAAATGAAAATCTTCAGTCTAATACCAAAAAAATCTGAAAATTTATTGCAGATTGGAATTTATTTTTTAAGAAAATAATTTGACTGCCTGAGAAATAGAGCGACTCGGAAGGAACAGATACAAGCGACTTTTGTTTGGGCGAGGCGAGAGCGAAGAAGATATTGTTTAGACGAGCCCAGCCATGCTGACGTGGATAAAATGGAGGTATGGAACGTTCCAGAAATTCCACGTTGGACGGCGATATTTCCACGTGGCCCGAAAATTGGGGCCGATGGGATTGCTGAGCTGGACAAAATCAAAAGCCGGGAGCTCGATTGTCTCTAACTCTCTATAGCATCTCTAAAGATCTTGGGAATCTCGTGTGGGACACGTGGCATGTGAAGTGTGGGGAATATCGAGACGGGGGGATAACGTCGTTTTCACAGACGTCAAAGGCTGCATTGCTCATTCATATCTGTTGGGCTTATGCCGTTATTGTTTAAAGTGTGGCCGTGACGACGTTGAATTTGTTGCGTTAAATGACGGGAGTAGCCTTGTTTACAAAATGACAAAATTATCCGCAAATTTTAGCCTGAACTTTAACTATGTGAAAATATCTAGGTAGGCATGTAAACAAAGTAACGAAGACGAATGTGGAGGTGTACATATTTGCTCGTTTAACTTTAATTGAATAAATGAGCGAATATATAATTTTTTGTTCGTGTTTATTCGTTAAGGAATGTAGCTTGTCCGTATTCGTTCGTTAAAATGATAAATGAACACAAACAAATATAAATAACATATATAAATATATAATATGTTAAATATTTAACATTTTGGGTTAGTTCGATTAATTAAGTTAATTAATTAATTTTAAACTGAATTAATCGATAATTAAAATTTGAAAAAACTCTTAATCATTAACCGATACCTAAAATTATTTAATAGATTAACCAATTTTAATTTGGTTCGGTCGGTTAGTTCGGTTTTAACTGAACAATGAACACCCTAGCCGATAAGAAGGAAGTTTTTAACGAGTCATAAAATAAGACTTTTCAGCTCGAATAACTCGAATTTTTTTGACTCGACTTGATCTAATGCTCACCCCTATACATATGTGAATAAATTTAAACGAACATAAACGAATATAAACGAACGGATTACCGAACGTTCACAAATATAAATGAACGAACGAGCCCTTTTGTTCGTGTTTGTTCATTTAATTAAACGTACAAAAAAATGTGTTCATGTTCGTTCATTTAATAAATAAACAACTTCCCACCGAACGGTTCACGGACGGTTCGCTGAACGTTTGGTTCGTTTACACTTACAACCCTATATCAAGGTGAGGAGAAATTATTAGATTGAGTCGGCTCAGTGCTCACCACGTTATCTGTGGTCGCAGTTAATAAGGTCCCTCTATCTAATTTTAACTTTTAAATAATGACTTATTTTTTTTTGACGTGTAAGAAAAGGGTGAATTCACCTTGAGAAAAAAACTAGATTGATGAACTTTATTAATTGAAATAATAAATAATGTAGTGAATGAGTCCATTTAATAATTTTTCGTAGGTGAATGTTTGATAGAGCGTGAGCACGAGTCTTTTCATAATTAAGTTGGACAAAGAAAATAATTTGGATTTATGTAGTGGTGTTTTTGTACAATGTTTCCCATACATAAATTTCTAAACACTTTTGCAATCCTTCTTTGAAGTTGCGAGTTCCATGGCACCAATGAGGAACAGACACGCCTTTCCCACACACAAATTGCAATATTAAAGCTTTTGAAGAAGAATACAACTAATAGTAAGGAACAAGTGGGATGATTTTTCAATTTTAAAATTTTGTATGATTTAGTATATCTAAAAACTTTTATTTTTTTATGAAAATGAAAACGTCAAACTTAGAGATGCAATTCGATCCGTAGATTTGATGTTTGAGAATATTAGACTATTTTACGGAGTTAGAACGAACATATATATATATAAATCCGACTTTAGATTATCAAATGAAGAATATATTTATTTCTAAAGGAATCTCGATGATCTAACTTTTTTTTAATAAAGATGAGGATACTATCATGTGCCTCATTATGTAACTTTTAACAGATTTGAATATTTGATACACTTTATATTAGGGGTGTGAAAAACTGACCCGACCTGGTAACCTGCCTGAAACCCGATCGAGTCAGAACCTGGTTTAACCCGAGAATTCAATGACCGAACCCGACCTGTACCCGACCGAAATGAACCCGAACCCGAATTTGACCTGTAACTGTAGAAACCGAACCCGAACTGCACCCGACCGAAGTGAACCCGAACCCGAATTTGACATGTTACTGTAGTAACCGAACCCGACCTGCACCCGATCGAAACGAACCCGAACCCGAGACTGACCTGCCAGATAACCGATTTAACCCGACTTATTTGGACCCGACCTGTTTTGAAACCGACCTGTTTTGAACCCGACCTGTTTTGAACCCGACCTGATATTGACCTGAACTGTTATTGACCTGAACTGTTATTAACCTGAACTGTTCTTGACCTGAACTGATATTGACCTGAACTGATATTGACCTGAACTAATACTATTATTTGATTTGCTGATAATGATAATTATCTGACATTTGAAGAAGTTATATTTAATGAATATAAAATAATGTCAAGTATTAATAAATTTTAAAATTAATAATAATGTCAAGTATTAATAAATTAACTAACTTAACTTTAATTAAAAGATAAATTGAATGAATAAATATCAAATGGTAATAAATTAGCATTAATTAAAAGATAACTTTATTTAAAAATAATAAAAATAATCTTTTAAGTTAACAATAACTTTAATTAACTTGCATTCATTTTATAAATAATATGAATAAATTAATGCTAAATTAACTTAACTTAAGAATAAAAATAACTTTAATTAACTTGCATTCATTTTAAGTTGAATGATTAAACATTATTAAATCAAATTGTCTTTCTAATTAACTTAAATTTTATTTTAAAATAACTTCAAAGATAAATTATTATACTTAATTAACTTAAGTTGAATGAATAACCATTATTAAATTAAATTTTTATACTTAATTAAATTAAGATAAATGAATAAAGATTATTAATTAAATATGTATTCTTAATTAAGATAAATTATTATACTTGCTTTAGGGTTTAATGCTTAGGGTTCATAAGTTATGCCCTAAACCCTAAAACCTAAACCCTAAACCATAAACCATAAACTCTAACCCCTAAACCATCAATATATATATAATACATGTACGTACGTATGTATCAATTTATGAACAATAAACCTTAAACCCTAAACCCTACACACTAAACCCTACACCCTAAACCCTAAAAACCCTAATCCATCAATATATATATATATTACATGTACGTATGTATGTATCAATTTAAAATCACTAAACCCTGAACCCTAAACCCTAAACCCTAAACACTAAACCCTAAAAATAAAAACTCTAATCCATCAACATATATATAATATATGTACGTATGTATGTACCAATTTATGAATAATAAACCCTAAACCCGAAACCCTAATCCATAAACCTTAAACCCTAAAAATAAAAACTTTAATCCATCAATATATATAACACATGTACGTATGTACGCGTCAATTTATGAACAGTAACCCATAATCCCTAAACCATAAATCATAAACCCTGAAAATAAAAACCCTAATCCATCAATATATATATAAAACATGTACGTATGTATGTATGTATCAATTTATGAACAGTAAACCCTAGACCCAACACCCTAAACCATAATCCCTAAACCCTAAACCTTTAACCATAAAAATAAAAACCTTAATCCATCAATATATATATAATACTTGTACGTATGTATGTATCAATTTATGAACAGTAAACCCGAAACCCGAAACCCTAAACCCGAAACCCAAAAAATAAAAACCTTAATCCATCAATATATATATAATACATGTACGTATGTATGTATCAATTTATTAACAGTAAACCCTAATCCCTAATCCCTAATCCCTAAAAAACTATAATCCATCAATATATATATACAATGCATGTAAGCATGTATGTATCAATTTATAAACCCTAAACATTAATCCCCAATCCATAAACCTTAGACCATACCGCCTAGTCACCCACCCCTAAACCCTAATCCCCAAACTACTAAAGCACTAAACCATAATCCTTATATGTATGTACGTATAATGTACTAATATTATATATGTTAAATCCTAATCCCTACTCCCTAGTCCCTACACTACACATAACACAATAAACCCTAAACCCGAAGGAACCCGACCTGAAATGAACCCGACCTGAAACGAAACCGACCTGAAATGAACCCGGCCTGAAACGAAATCTGTAACACCCCTCACCCGGTTACGAGGGAGCGATGTTACTATTCGGATGATAGACAGATTCATACATATCAAGCTTGATTAACTTCAAACATAGTTCATTCATTTTATCATATCCAAATTTACATAAACATTTATTAAGTCATTACGTAATATAACATGTCTTAGTTTTATACATACCACACTTAAGAATTACATGATTCATAATGCATGACAAACTAATTTAGACTATGCCATCAACTAGGAGTCTAAGCAAGTTTATATCATACTTGTTCTTGGCTTGCGAAGCTCTCGAATCAGAACGGATGACTTTCGGATATCAAAGAACCTGTTATTTTGGAAGAAGGAAACAAAGAGAGTGATAAGTACACAGAATGTACTTAGTGAGGCAGTCCTAACTTTACTAGTTTCAATCTTTTAAAGTCTTATTCAATCTTTGAGGTTACTTAGCTAGGCTTAGCACACATTGAAATACCTAGCTAGTTCCATCAAAAACCAAGTTAACTTAGCTAGTCTCATGTACTAACCAATAGGGCAGCAAACTTTTACAATTCAAGCTAACATGGACAACAAACAACATGTAATCTCATTGTCATCTTGGAAGCAACATTTCATAGTTTCACATCACAACATAGTTCATTTCGAATCTCAACCAAGTACACATATTCATTTCATATCATAAGGGCTAATACCCAACTTGTTCATTTAAACATATATCATTGTTCTAATAAATGTTTTGCCTTGGATGATTAATGAAATAGGTAATCAAGTCTTCATGTAACATGTAACATTAGATACTCAAAGTATCCATTTTTCATTTTAACATATAACAGGGGATTCATAGGCATCAATGGTGACTTACCACCATTCAATTATCAAGGTGACTAACCACCTTATCAGGTTTATAGGTGACTAACCACCATCCTGTAACAAAGATCAGGGGAGCTCAACGACTCTAAGGCATGCCCTTCTACCTATAGACACTAATCAAACCAAGGACTTTACTTATCTTTCTTTATTAACAAGATCATTCACTTGCCAATCATTCATAATTTCAAAGGCATTTAACCATTTCAATTGGCATATACATATAATCAATCAAGCATCTTGGTAACATAAAATTCCAGCAAGCACATGAGATCATATTCATTTTATGATCATCAAAAACCAGTAGCAAAGCTTATCATTTAGTCACATATCACATAGCTCAAGCAATCAACACATCATAGTAACTAATCATATTTATACTAAGCATGCTTATCTAACAAGCAATATACACTTAGATCAATATTTTTGCCTTTAATCCTTCTTCCTTATCATTTTAAATTTTACCAATCATTATTAAATTCATTTCATGCTTTCTTCATGTTATCTAAAAAAAATAACAAGGTTAGGATACTAATCCCAACACTTTAAACAAAACTACACTCACAATACTCCAAGCTAGTTTGTCTCCTTAATGGTGATGCCTCTCCCTTTCTTCTTGGTTTGATCACCCCTTGATTCCTCTAATATCTCTTCACCAATATGCTCTTGATACATAAAATATCATATACAATACCCATTAGTAATTAATTCAAACATATAAATTCTTTTACTTAAACATAATCACTTAGAAAAGTGAATCTGCCCCCTAAACTGGCAGTTTGAGTAACCTCTACTAAACTGGTCATATCTTTTTACTCACAACTCCAAATAAGGAGTTCTTTACCATTCTGGAAAGCTTATAAACACACCTTTACAACCATGTATGGAACATAATTTTATCATTTCTCTATCAATACAGTTTATTACTTGAACATAGGGTATCTTTAGAAAACTAATCTGCCTATTTGTGACTTTAGTGTATTTATAACCTATGTTTTACTACACCATAAATCTTGAGATTTTAACCATATTTACCTTCACATATTAACATAATAATTATGTTCCAGAAACCATGAAAACAGAGCATATAAGTCCTCAACTTATCAATTCTTACAAACTAGTCCATTTTAATCTCTTATGTGTTCTAATGATATTTAAACTTATCAATTGATATATAATTCAAACTAAATTATTTATTTTTCATTCCTACAATACCTCTCCTGTTTATAATAAATTTTCCAGAATTTATTGGCATCAATTAAACCCCTAAACATTTCGAATTTCATAATTTAGTCCAGCAGATTCCAAATTCATTCAGTTTCAGTCCCGTCATCTTTTAACAACAATTCCGAGACCTATACTTAACATTTTTGAACAAATAATACCTCTATTCCATGTAAAATTTTGTCCTCTACAACTTTGTAGAAGAACCCGTTTTCCAGAAATGACTCTAACATGCTCAAAAATGCAGTTTTTCTACAGGACAGTTTATAAATCCGAATTTATTTATCCTTTCTACCCTTATCTTTTACCATCCTTTAATTAATCCAATTTCATGCTTAATATAAATACTAACATCAAATTAAAGGTAGTTGAGACTCTAATCTCAACTCTAATTTATTTCACTCACCTTGATAGATCGGTAATTTATTTTTATTTCTTGAGCTTGATGGTTGTTCTGAATCGACCTCGTGTACTATGATAAAAATTAATTAAAATCGATAAGACAGTATCGAATAAATATAAAAATATTACGAAGATTCAATACCGAAACTTAGACCAACTAAGGATTTGAGCTTACCCCGACGTCGGCAGAGATTCGATATTACTATATCGAATTTATCGAATCACCAATCGAACATTGGATTGAATCCTTTGTTTCTTCCCTAATTTTTTTCTCATACTCAATCGAAACTCTCCTAATTTACTCATATAACATTTGAATCTTTCTAAATTTCCTTATATTCAATCAAACTCCCCCCTATTTATAGTTGCAGTAGCCGGCACCCCCACTCTCCATCTCCAATCCAATTCCAATTCTCTTTAAATTATGGCCACAATTAGTGGAAATTGAATTGGCTAATACCAACCCCATTGTTTTCCTATTTTGTGGAGTGGTTAGCCGACCACTATACTTTGTCTTTCCCTTTTCTCTTTTTTTTTTCTTTTTTTTAATACTAATAATAATAAAATATTATAAATTACCCCGAATAATATTTATTGGTTCAGATAAGATCGAATTTAAAAAAATACTCGGTCACCGGAATTTAATTCCGATTAGACCGGTTTTTGGGATGTGACAACTCTCCCCCCCTAAAAAAAAAAATTCGTCCTCGAATTTTACCTGAATCGAACAGGTGAGGATATTGCTTTTTCATCGTGTCCTCAGGTTCCCACGTTGCTTCCTCGACGTTGTGATTTCTCCAAAGAACTTTGACAAGAGGAACACTTTTATTTCGAAGTCTTTTGACTTCTCGATCAAGGATTTGAACAGGCTCTTCTTCGTATAAAAGATCAGGATTGAGCTCAACTTCTTCAGGCTCAAGGACGTGAGACGGATCAGATCGATATCTTCTGAGCATTGAGACATTGAAGACATTGTGTATCTTATCAAACTCGGGAGGAAGAGCGAGTCGATAAGCTACAGGACCAATTCTTTCAACTACTTCAAATGGTCCGATAAACCGAGGACTTAGCTTACCTCTTTTGCCGAATCGGAATACTTTCTTCCATGGGGAGACTTTAAGAAACACTTTATCTCCGATTTGATGTTGAATGTCTCTACGTTTCAGATCGGCGTAGGACTTTTGGCGATCAAAAGCTTGCTTCAATCGAGAATGAATGATTTGGACCTGTTCTTCGGTTTCCCGAAGCAATTGTGGTCCCAAAACTTTATTATCACCGAGTTCAGACCAACACAGAGGTGTTCGACATTTTCTACCATACAACGCTTCAAAAGGAGCCATTTGAATCGAAGATTGGAAGCTATTGTTGTAAGCGAACTCTACCAAAGGTAGCGATTTCTCCCAGTTCTTTCCGAAGTCAATGATACAAGCTCTGAGCATGTCTTCGAGAATTTGAATTACTCGTTCAGATTGACCATCGCTTTGCGGATGGAAAGCTGTGCTAAGATTCAGTCTGGTTCCGAGAGCTTTATGTAATGATTTCCAAAATCGAGCTGTGAATCGGGGATCTCGATCGGAGACTATTGAGATCGGAACTCCATGTAAACGAATTACTTCTCGGATGTATAATTCAGCTAAGGCTTCAAGACTGAGATTCATTCTCACCGGAATAAAGTGTGCTGACTTGGTGAAACGATCAACGATCACCCAGATAGCATCGCACTTTCTTGGCGAACAGGGAAGGCCGGTTACGAAATCCATTGTGATCTGTTCCCATTTCCATTGCGAAAATTTGAGAGGTTGGAGTAAACCAGTAGGGACTTGGTGCTCGGCTTTAACCCTTTGGCAGTTCAAACATTTTGCTACATAGTCATTGATAGCCGTTTTCATTCCTGGCCACCAATACAAGAGCTTGAGATCCTTGTACATCTTAACTGATCCAGGGTGGATCGAAAAAGAACTTTGGTGTGCTTCTTGTAGGATTTCATCTTGTAATTCTTTGTTATTAGGGACACATATACGATCTTTAAAGTATAGAAGACCGTTCAACTTAACAGAGAAGTCAGAATTAGACTCAAGCTTAGAATTGATTTTCTGAAGTTCCGGATCAATTTGTTGAAGTTCTTTGATCCTGGTGATCAGAGTAGATTGAACTTGAAGTTCATTCAGATAATTCCGAGCTTTGCATAGCCGGAAATGAGCGTTGATAGCCAAAGAAGAGAGGTTCGGTTTTCGACTCAGAGCGTCGGCAACAACATTGGCTTTTCCAGGATGATAATCGATAGTCAGATCGTAGTCTTTGAGCAACTCTAACCATCTTCTTTGTCTAAGGTTTAGATCTTTTTGAGTGAGTAAATATTTTAGGCTTTTGTGATCAGTGAACAGCTTGCATCTTTCACCGTACAAATAGTGTCGCCAAATTTTGAGTGCGAACACAATGGCTGCAAGCTCGAGATCGTGAGTAGGATAATTCAATTCGTGTTGCTTCAGTTGCCGGGAGGCGTATGCAATCACATTGCCTTCTTGCATCAGAACACATCCTAGGCCCGAGTGTGAGGCATCGCTGTATACTATGAATTCTTTACCCGATTCGGGTTGAATAAGGACTGGGGCATGTGTTAGAGCTTGTTTGAGTTGGTCGAAGCTTCGTTGCTGCTTTTCCGACCACTCAAAGATTACATCCTTTCGAAGGAGTTTAGTTAACGGTGCGGCAATAGTGGAAAATCCTTTCACAAATCTTCGGTAATAGCCAGCTAATCCGAGGAAACTTCGGACTTCGCTCACATTTCTCGGAGGTCTCCAATCAAGAATAGCTTGAATTTTCTTAGAGTCAACTTTGATTCCTTCGGCAGAAATGATGTGTCCGAGGAATGAAACTTCGGATAACCAAAACTCACACTTAGTGAATTTGGCAAACAATTGGTGATTTCGGAGCGTTTGAAGTACAATCCGAAGATGATCAGCATGTTCTTCCTTGTTCCGGGAGTAGACAAGGATGTCGTCGATAAATACGACAACGAACTTGTCAAGATAGGGCTTGAATACTCGATTCATCAGATCCATGAATGCAGCAGGGGCATTTGTTAAACCGAATGGCATTACTAAGAATTCGTAATGTCCATATCGAGTTCGGAAAGCTGTTTTGGGTACATCTTCTTCTCTTACCCTCATTTGATAGTAACCAGACCGAAGATCAATCTTAGAGAACACGGCTGCGTGTTTGAGTTGATCGAACAAATCTTCGATTCTCGATAGCGGATACTTATTCTTGATGGTTACTTTATTAAGTTGCCGGTAATCGATACAAAGCCGCATCGTACCATCCTTCTTTTTCACGAATAGGACAGGAGCACCCCAGGGAGATATGCTAGGTCGGATGAATCCTTTATCCTCGAGTTCTTGAATTTGCTTCTTTAGTTCTTTGAGTTCAATAGGTGCCATCCGATAAGGTGTAATGGACACCGGATTAGTTCCGGGTTGAACTTCGATTTTGAATTCAACTTCCCGAGTTGGAGGAAGGCCAGGGAGTTCCTCAGGAAAAACATCGGAAAATTCAGATACGACAGGCATTTCAGGTAAACTGAAATCAAGCTTGTCTTGCAATGCCATAGCGGCAAAAATAGAGGTCGGTTTCTTGTCTATCAATAGGATGGATTCTTTTCCTAAACCCCGTAAATATAACCTACGGTTTTGACAGTCTATCCAGGCTTCATGTTTTCCCAACCAATCTAGTCCTAAAACTAGATTAAATTCACATTTGGGTAATACATATAGATTACAAGGAAGGGGTATATTTTGAATTGTTATCTGACAATCTTTACAGATCAAATTTATTGGCATACTACCTCCTATAGGGTTCGAAACAATTAGCCCAGTTTGTACAGTTTCAGGTTTCAATTTAAGTTCATCTAACAAGTATGAGCATATAAATGAATGGGTTGATCCCGAATCTATCAATGCGTAAACAGGTTTAAGGTTAAGTTCAACCGTACCCGCGATGACATCAGGAGACTCTTCTTCTTCCTTGCCACGAATGTGATAGACACGAGCTGGGGCTCGGGACTCCTGATAAGTGGTGGCTTTTGACTGGGCAGCCTTGCCTTTCCCGGGATTGTTCGACTGAACTTGTCTCGGATGTTTGCCTCGGCTAGATGGTACAGAACTTTGGTTAGCCGGTCGAACAAAAGATTGATCATTTCGTTTTGGACAGTCTCGGATGTAATGATCGTCAGCGCCACAAGCATAACAGAGGTTCGCTTGAGTTCGGCATTGGCCAAAATGATTCTTCTGACAGAATTTGCAAACAGGAGGTCTGTCGACATTTCCAGTACTGTTGATGGAAACAACCGGAGTAGCCATCTTGTTGGAGTGTTGGGGTTGGAAATTATTCCGAGTAAATGGTATATAGGTGGAGGATGATTCCTTCTGATGTTTCGGCTTCTTAGACCACTGAGACTTGTCGTCACTCTTCCGCTTCTTATCAGTTCGGAATCCACTCTTTCGTTTCTCGGCATTCTGCATCTTAGATTCAGTGGCGATGACCCGATTCACAAGGATTTGAAAATCCGTAATGTCAAGTGCTGTGAACATCGGACTCAATTCATCACTTAGCCCGTCGATGAACATTCTGCATTTATCTTTCTCGGTCTTGATGTACTCCGAGCCATACTTGCAGTATTTGCAGAAATCGGCAACATATTGTTCAATCGGCCGATTGGCCTGTTTCAGATGTAAGAATTTCTTCCTCCGATCAGCAAGGTATTGTTCGTTAATATATTTCTTTTTGAATTCATCAACGAAGAATTTCCATGTAACTGACTCGGCAGGGGCAGTTAGAGTCGTGGTTTCCCACCAACTTAGAGCTTCATCGGCTAGAAGTGCAATCGCACATTCAAGTTTATGTTCATCCGAACATTGGAGTTGGCGAGTTAAGATTTGAGTGGTTCTTTCTAGCCAATTCTCAGCTTCTTCCGGCTTTTCCTCGTTTTCACCGGTGAATGTAGTTGCTCGATGTTGTGCGAGCTTGTCGATAGGGGCTCGACTCGGGGTAGCAACCACCGGATTCGGTTGTTCTCGTCGGATGTTCATTACTAATTGATCGAACATCTCCTTCATACTTAGGAGACATTCCCGCTGAGCACTTTGAACAGTTGGAATTGTCAGAGTTGTTTGATTAGGTTCAGGGGGTGGAGTCGGTTCTCGCGGTTCCGATCTTCTCGGAGGGTCCGGTTGCTCGAGAGGATTAGATTGTCCCGGAGCGTTGGTTTTCATTCTAACGCTACCATCCTCGTTAGATGATTCCCGAGGACTTTCATTATCACGAGCCAAAAGTGATTCGGACATTCTAATAAGACTTCAGAACAGATCGAAGTTAGAGAGCGCAATCGCAAGCAGTTCGATATAAAACTCCTAGGTGGCATAGTTTAACCTATATGATGCAATAGACCCGATTTAGTCCGAGAATCGACTAAACCGAAGCTCTGATACCAATTTATGTAACACCCCTCACCCGGTTACGAGGGAGCGATGTTACTATTCGGATGATAGACAGATTCATACATATCAAGCTTGATTAACTTCAAACATAGTTCATTCATTTTATCATATCCAAATTTACATAAACATTTATTAAGTCATTACGTAATATAACATGTCTTAGTTTTATACATACCACACTTAAGAATTACATGATTCATAATGCATGACAAACTAATTTAGACTATGCCATCAACTAGGAGTCTAAGCAAGTTTATATCATACTTGTTCTTGGCTTGCGAAGCTCTCGAATCAGAACGGATGACTTTCGGATATCAAAGAACCTGTTATTTTGGAAGAAGGAAACAAAGAGAGTGATAAGTACACAGAATGTACTTAGTGAGGCAGTCCTAACTTTACTAGTTTCAATCTTTTAAAGTCTTATTCAATCTTTGAGGTTACTTAGCTAGGCTTAGCACACATTGAAATACCTAGCTAGTTCCATCAAAAACCAAGTTAACTTAGCTAGTCTCATGTACTAACCAATAGGGCAGCAAACTTTTACAATTCAAGCTAACATGGACAACAAACAACATGTAATCTCATTGTCATCTTGGAAGCAACATTTCATAGTTTCACATCACAACATAGTTCATTTTGAATCTCAACCAAGTACACATATTCATTTCATATCATAAGGGCTAATACCCAACTTGTTCATTTAAACATATATCATTGTTCTAATAAATGTTTTGCCTTGGATGATTAATGAAATAGGTAATCAAGTCTTCATGTAACATGTAACATTAGATACTCAAAGTATTCATTTTTCATTTTAACATATAACAGGGGATGCATAGGCATCAATGGTGACTTACCACCATTCAATTATCAAGGTGACTAACCACCTTATCAGGTTTATAGGTGACTAACCACCATCCTGTAACAAAGATCAGGGGAGCTCAACGACTCTAAGGCATGCCCTTCTACCTATAGACACTAATCAAACCAAGGACTTTACTTATCTTTCTTTATTAACAAGATCATTCACTTACCAATCATTCATAATTTCAAAGGCATTTAACCATTTCAATAGGCATATACATATAATCAATCAAGCATCTTGGTAACATAAAATTCCAGCAAGCACATGAGATCATATTCATTTTATGATCATCAAAAACCAGTAGCAAAGCTTATCATTTAGTCACATATCACATAGCTCAAGCAATCAACACATCATAGTAACTAATCATATTTATACTAAGCATGCTTATCTAACAAGCAATATACACTTAGATCAATATTTTTGCCTTTAATCCTTCTTCCTTATCATTTTAAATTTTACCAATCATTATTAAATTCATTTCATGCTTTCTTCATGTTATCTAAAAAAAATAACAAGGTTAGGATACTAATCCCAACACTTTAAACAAAACTACACTCACAATACTCCAAGCTAGTTTGTCTCCTTAATGGTGATGCCTCTCCCTTTCTTCTTGGTTTGATCACCCCTTGATTCCTCTAATATCTCTTCACCAATATGCTCTTGATACATAAAATATCATATACAATACCCATTAGTAATTAATTCAAACATATAAATTCTTTTACTTAAACATAATCACTTAGAAAAGTGAATCTGCCCCCTAAACTGGCAGTTTGAGTAACCTCTACTAAACTGGTCATATCTTTTTACTCACAACTCCAAATAAGGAGTTCTTTACCATTCTGGAAAGCTTATAAACACACCTTTACAACCATGTATGGAACATAATTTTATCATTTCTCTATCAATACAGTTTATTACTTGAACATAGGGTATCTTTAGAAAACTAATCTGCCTATTTGTGACTTTAGTGTATTTATAACCTATGTTTTACTACACCATAAATCTTGAGATTTTAACCATATTTACCTTCACATATTAACATAATAATTATGTTCCAGAAACCATGAAAACAGAGCATATAAGTCCTCAACTTATCAATTCTTACAAACTAGTCCATTTTAATCTCTTATGTGTTCTAATGATATTTAAACTTATCAATTGATATATAATTCAAACTAAATTATTTATTTTTCATTCCTACAATACCTCTCCTGTTTATAATAAATTTTCCAGAATTTATTGGCATCAATTAAACCCCTAAACATTTCGAATTTCATAATTTAGTCCAGCAGATTCCAAATTCATTCAGTTTCAGTCCCGTCATCTTTTAACAACAATTCCGAGACCTATACTTAACATTTTTGAACAAATAATACCTCTATTCCATGTAAAATTTTGTCCTCTACAACTTTGTAGAAGAACCCGTTTTCCAGAAATGACTCTAACATGCTCAAAAATGCAGTTTTTCTACAGGACAGTTTATAAATCCGAATTTATTTATCCTTTCTACCCTTATCTTTTACCATCCTTTAATTAATCCAATTTCATGCTTAATATAAATACTAACATCAAATTAAAGGTAGTTGAGACTCTAATCTCAACTCTAATTTATTTCACTCACCTTGATAGATCGGTAATTTATTTTTATTTCTTGAGCTTGATGGTTGTTCTGAATCGACCTCGTGTACTATGATAAAAATTAATTAAAATCGATAAGACAGTATCGAATAAATATAAAAATATTACGAAGATTCAATACCGAAACTTAGACCAACTAAGGATTTGAGCTTACCCCGACGTCGGCAGAGATTCGATATTACTATATCGAATTTATCGAATCACCAATCGAACATTGGATTGAATCCTTTGTTTCTTCCCTAATTTTTTTCTCATACTCAATCGAAACTCTCCTAATTTACTCATATAACATTTGAATCTTTCTAAATTTCCTTATATTCAATCAAACTCCCCCCCTATTTATAGTTGCAGTAGCCGGCACCCCCACTCTCCATCTCCAATCCAATTCCAATTCTCTTTAAATTATGGCCACAATTAGTGGAAATTGAATTGGCTAATACCAACCCCATTGTTTTCCTATTTTGTGGAGTGGTTAGCCGACCACTATACTTTGTCTTTCCCTTTTCTCTTTTTTTTTTTTTTAATACTAATAATAATAAAATATTATAAATTACCCCGAATAATATTTATTGGTTCAGATAAGATCGAATTTAAAAAAATACTCGGTCACCGGAATTTAATTCCGATTAGACCGGTTTTTGGGATGTGACAAAATCGACCTGAAATGAACCCGACCTGAAACGAAACCGACCTGAAAAGAACCCGACCTGAAACGAAACCGACCTGAAACGAACCCGACCTGAAACGAAACTGACCTGAAACGAACCCGACCTGAAACGAAACCGACCTGAAATGAACCCGACCTGAAACGAAACCGACCTGAAATCAACCTGTCAATTAACCGTTTTGGCCCGACCTGAAATGAACCGACCTGAAATGAACCCGGCCTGAAATGAACCCGACCCGAAATGAACCCGACCTGAATTGAAATCGACCTGAAATGAACCCGACCCAAAATGAACCCGAACCCGAACCGAATCGAGTCAAAACAAAAAATGGCCTGAAATGACCTGTAACCGATTTGACCCGACCTGACAGAGTCCGACCTGAAACTCAACTGTTGACCTGTTTTTACATCCCTAAACTTTATATGTATGGTTCTCCCTCGTCCAGTCACGTGACGCTTTCCCAGCACATTCCATGGTCATAACTCATATGAAAACTCACCTTTTGGTTTAGGATCCGATCGGACGGTGATAAGGTCTGGATCAAACTAATTTCTTTTCGAAGTTTTAGGTTCCAAGTATCGCGATTTTCCTATTCATTTTTGTTGAAGTCCACGACGTTAAACAAAGGGAAACGAGGTGGACTTAATTTTGGCATCATTGCTATAGGCTTCGGGTTTTTTTTTTTTTTTTGTTCCGTTTTGCAACCCCAAATCCATTACAACTGTGATTTTAGTACCAATCAGCTTCAGGTTTAGTCTGAACGGGGCTGGATTTAACGCCTGAACGCTTGTTTTTCTATAATCGAAATTTTCAACTTTTGCCCAAACGGACGTTGCGAAGCCATAGTTATTTTTTTAGACTAAAATTTTTAAGTCAAACAAGTAAAAGAATTAATTTTTAGGTTTAATATACAAATTGGCCCATGCACATAGTAACCTTTATCAAATTAGACTTTAAATATTTTGGGTCAAATGTCCTAAACTTAACTTTTGTTAATTAACCCGAAAAATTTATAACTTTTGTCAAAGTTCCTTAAACTTTTGATTTAATTTTTAATTATAATTAAATTAAATATGAATTTATTAAAAACAATTGACATGATTAGTTAAATGCATTTTATTTAATAAAAACTCCTCCCATTAAAATTAATGAAAATAAATAATATTAAATGGTTTTTTTTTTTAATATGCTGGTGCGATGCAAGGGTAGCATCTGTTCAACTTTCTTAGTCTTTTCAAAGACGGCACACACAGCATGACATTACTGGTGCTCGAACCCGGGTCTTAAGGGATGATAAACATCTACCTTTGCCACCAGGACACAAGGGGATGAGTAATATTAAATGGTTTCAAAATAATAATAATTAAATTTTAAAATAAACCAGTAGTTTAAATTAATTAGTGATCCATGTCAAACAAATTTTTAATTTAAAATTTAACGACTGTAGTCCACAAGTGTCACACGGACTATTAAGCTTATGAAAGATATCATACTAATTATTCATATTATTTTTTAGCGAGTAAAATATATAAAACAAATTATAATATTATTTTTTATTAAATACATATTAAATTTAATTATAAATTCATGCGCCAATTTGGCAAAACCGCAAAACCCGTCTTCACTCTTCAGGGGCTAATTTGACCCAAATATCCAAGGACCAATTTGATAAAAAAAATGATTATGTTTAGGAGGCAATTAGACAACAATTTGCAAATTTAGGGGGAAACTTTGCCAATTTAACAAAAGTTGACCAATTTAGAAGCCAACTTTTGTATTAAGCATATTTCTCACAAACATTAAATTTCAAACTTCATTCCAGTATACATTAAACCTTTAAACTTGACCTTTTATATATATATATATATATATATATATATATATATATATAACTTGTTGCTTTTATCTTCACTTTTTTAAAGCCAACCAAATATTTATTATTATGTTAATCTTAAAGTAGTGACATACATGAAAAGGAACATTTGATTTGCATAAAGAACACTTGCCATAGTGGAATCCTACTCTGTAAAACCAGTGTCAAAGACTGAATGATTAGAGTCATTCTTAACACATCAAAAAGTATAGTTTTTTTCTCCTTTCAGCAGATTGGATTAGCTTCCATCCAATCCAACCCCGAGTTTAAGCACTCATCGCCGCCGCCATTGCCATACAGTGGAAGAAACTTTCGAGTAAAAGAAAACAAAATCTACTAACAGGTAGCCGGCGTAGTTTGGCATTCGAACATAACTCTCACGAGAGACGGTGATGGATGTAAGTGACTGAGGTTGGTGAAAATCAGGACAACTTCAGCAAAATTCTTGAAATTCAAGATCAGCCAAACCGCAAATAAGATTTCAGATGAAACTAGCACCATTTATAGCATATTCAATAGGAGTTAACAGTTACTACTCCGGGGTTCTAAAGTTCTAAATGCTGGATTAGGTCTCTCGTGTCATTTATATGTATGGGACGGTCTATCTTGGACTGCCGAAACTCAGCCAGTCAAGAGCTGGTTATGGTTCCCACAGTTTCATTATTGCAGCTGTGATAACTTACTGCCTGGCTATACTAGAGCCAACCAGCTCGGCCAGCTGCAAGGATGTTAAAGTATCATGTAAATACAGCAACATATTAACTACAAATCTGCAGAGTCGCAAACAGGGACTACTAAACAGTCTTTTGTCAGATCCAACATGCTAATCATAAGAGATCACGAGATAACGATTTATCAATTGAAGTTGCATTCTGATCACAACTATAACTTGCAGCAAGAAAATACTGCTAACTATAATACCAACAGTGCCGCGCAATGATTTTGCCAGTATTTAAGCATTGAAAGCTAAAACATATAGTAATACCTTATGCTGCAAGGGACCGCCTTTCCTTTAAATCATCAACTTTGGCCATATGATTTAGGGATACCTCCCGGAAAATCGAATTCCATCAATTTTCCTTTGTTGCGGTAGTAGTCCTCCAAAGGACGACTCTGTGACCACAATCAAATAGCAAACCATGATCATAGGTGAAAGAAGAAATCAAATTAGCAGTAAAGAGGACCTGTAAATGCATATTTTCATTATTTCAACCCAATACCAAAACTAATGTTAATTTCAGAATCAAAACCTTCACAATGTAATTAAAGAATTGCTAAAAATTTACCAGAAAAGTATATGCAATGCAACTTCGCTACTGTTAAGGAATGATGATAAGTAAATAAAGCAAATTTACAGGATGCTAAGAGAAGAATAACATTCTAATATTAGGGTTCAACAAATTTCTTCGCCGTTCAATTAACATTTCCACGAAACACAGTACAAAGAATGAATAGATTTGAGCACAAAAATCGAAAATGGGAAGAAATGGTAAAATTCAAATTCTCACCGCTGGATTGATAGTTCGAGGAAAACAATCTAGAATAAATCCTTATTCACCTTTAGCTTCCCCAGCTTCAAGTCTTTTTGACAATAAACTTATTATATTTTCATCCGAAACCAATTTTCCTTGGTTTACAATCTCCGTTAGCTGCATCCAAGCAATAAATCAACAACTTTGCATCAGAAAACAGATATATAAAAATTACTATTAATTTCATAAGGAACTAACTTGTTTGCAGAGGGATGAGGCGAGTTCTTCACGGACATGATCGCCCGTAGCACTGGAGAGGCGGTTGGCGTAGGTTCATTTGCCTACGCCTTGAGATCCAGGAAACAACCATTGCACGTTCCTTTCGCTCGGATCTCGGCGCGTGATCTTGTAGCTTCCGATGGGAGAGGCCACGTATGGATTGGATTCACGGCAGCCGAAGAAGAATATAAGTATGTCCTTACGTGAGAAATAGCTGAGGGTTTCGAAAAGCGGGTGATGGCCGCCATGGAATGGAACAGATAGGTTCACCGAAGTGAGTTTTAAAGTATTCTTTTCCTTTCCTGCGTTAAAACCCTAATTTTCGATTAGATAAATTACACATTTCATCATTTTACTTCTAATTACGTTAATTTTAGTTATTTAAATTTAATAATTTTTAAATTAATCATTAAATTTTCGATTTTCTCTTAAATTAGTTACTTGAGTGTTAAATTAAAAATAGAAAGATAATATGGCAACCTCGTGTATTAATGTAGACTGTTTTTTATTGACATAACAACTATATATCATCCACATCGTTTTTTATCTTCTTACTCTAAAGATAAATTTTTAGACTTTTATTTTTATGTCATGCCAATATTAAAATAACTATTTTCTGGTATATTTTTTAACCAGTCAAAACACCAATAAACTCGTTGCATCATCTTTTACTACCCTATCAATTTAAATTTTCTCAAAATGACTTTAAAACTCAATCCAAACTTAAAATACACAAAATCTCAAACTAATCGGTTTTTAAATTAATCGAATTGTGTTATAAATTTTAGATTTTGTTTTTTTTCTTCAGTTAGATTATATTAATTTGAATATTTATTTCATTTTAGGTTAAAATTAGTTGGTTCTTGACATCATAATAAGTTTGAGTTAAAAATAGTTGAGCCTCTTAACATATTAATGAATTTGGACTTAATATATATAATACATTAAATAATTAATATTTTTTGTTAATATAGTTAATTCAGTTAATTAATCGATTTAAAAACGAATTAAACGATAATCGAACTTTGAATATTTATTTTTAACCGTTACCCGACCAAGCACCTAATTAGCTGAACTAAATTTTAGTTCGTTCGGTTAATTCAGTTTTAACCAAACAATGAACACTCATGCACTTACCTTCACACTAAGAGAAAGGAGCTTTTTATAGGTTAGGTTTGTTATTCTTGACATGGAAGTACGGATGGATCAAGCTAGTGTTGGGGCGGTCATATTCTTAAAAAATTTAAATTTTTATATTGATTTAATTTTGTGTCCCTAAATTTATAATATAACCTTTTATAAACTCACTTCCAATGGCAGATCTATAGTAGAGAGGGGTGAGCCCGTGCCCACCTTGAACTTTTCAAAGTTCAAACATTTACCTTCAATTTTTTTTAAATTTTTATGAATTAATTTTTAACTTTTTATAATATTTATGATTTGTGCTCACCTTAAAATATATTTATGAATTCACCACTACTTACATCCCTAACATAAAATCATATGTTTATTTCTGCATGAAAAATAAGTGTCATGTTAAATAATAGACGAAAGATAGAGTTTACTTTTGTTGTTGAAAATAATGATATAAGTTTTATTCGTTAATATAGTATCAGTCTATCATGCATATAAGTGTTATTTGTTACTATTACATTTCATTTGTAAATCTCTGAAAACATTGATAAATTACAATGGAGGTCATTTAATTATGGATAAAGTTATATTTGGGTCACCCAACTATTAAAAGTTATATTTGGATCACTCAATTATGGGTAATGCTACATTCGAGTCACCCAATTATTAAAAGTTACACTTGGTTCACTCAATTATGGGTACAATTACATTTGGATCACCCTTCATATTTAAAAAATACATATAAATTTATGTATTAGATTAATTAATAATTTTCAAATGAAGTACTCTTACGTTAACAAGAGTATACAAGTGATTTGGAAGAAAAATGATGAAATTGATGTATATTTTTAAATATGAAGGGTGAGTCATAGGTAAACTTACTCATAATTGAGTGACCCAAATATAACCTTTAATAATTGAGTGACCTAAATGTAACCTTACCCATACCCAAGTGTAACTTTTAATAATTAAGTGACCTAAATGTAACCTTACTCATAATTGAGTGACCACCGTTGTAGTTTACTCTTGAAACATTATAAGTAGTTTTCAAATGTTCTAACACAATGGAAAGCTCGTGCGGGTGAATTTTGTTACATTTTGAGCTGTATTCTACTTGGTTTACTGTCATCTCCCCTCCTTCAGGGTAAAAATCTCCATTTTATGTCTCACACTAAAAATTAGCTAAAAATTAAATTTTAAATCTTAACCCTAATTTTTATATCCTAAACTTTAAACCTCACACCCTAAAAAATATATCCTATCCTTAATTCCCTAAACCTTAATCACAACCCCTAACTTTAAACCCTAAACTCATTATTTTAAAATAAGGCATAAAAGAAGCATGATAAGGAGTCAGACGATTTCCATCCCTTCTTTGTAGTACCTTATATTTATGGTTAAACCTTGGAAATATGAAACGCTGGTGCTCAACCAATTTTAGTGAATAGAATTGGCAATCTGTAACGCTTTTTCGACACTAATATTTCCTTGTTTATGCTGATTGTTTCATCTTCAGACCAGTGATCTTACTGCTGATAGGTCGAGCACCTCAGCTACACCTGCTGCTAATGCGGAAGCTCATGCCGACGACGGCAACCACGGATTCGACATAGATGAGTTTCAGGTGCATATTGCCAGCCCTCCTTACGACAAGCTTAAGGTTCAGCAGTAGACTAGCCTAGGAAAAGTTGGAAACAAACAAGACTGTAGTTTACGACACTCAACTCAATAATGCAAAACCGACAAAAATCCCTATGGTCAATTCAACAAGAAAACGAGTTCCATTTCCACTAAGAAAGAGCAGCCCCAACAGAACTGTGCTCAATGTCTCAATGTTGTTGTGTACGAACCAAGTCATGTCCCCCCACCTCACGATTTAGTAATTGTTTATACATATTTTTAATTCTTTAATAGTGTACATATACCTTATAAATAGAACGACTAAACTCGAGTCTTTTAAAACGAACATCATTCAATTTTTCACTAGTAACTCTTATTGGGTTCTTTAAAATTCTAATTGTGTATCGAAGGAATTAGTCAAGGACAGATACATTTCACTAGGACTTGTCGGGTCAATCAAAAAGTTTGTTTACCTTCAATGGTGACAGATGCTGTTGAAATTTGAAAAATCATGCTAGTTTCTTAATACAATTTCTATTTAAAATTCTTTTTATTTAAATTATAAAACTTAAAATATAAATCGTGTTCTAAATCTTTAAACTCTAAACATAAGTTCATAAATCCTAAATTAAACCTTATAAATTTTAAAATGTACATGTTTGTATTTAGTTTATACATAATGTGTATCAAATAATTTTTCATATTGAGTTGTTTTTTATGCACAAACTGTGTATAAAAATTACATAACACTTCCAATTTAAAACTAAAAAATTTAAATTTCTAACCCTAAAATCTTAAATTCTAAACCCTAACTTCTAAATATAAACTCTAAAACTTTAAACTAAACACTTAAATCCTAAAATGGACAAGCCTGTGTTTAGTTTACATAATCTATGTATCAAACAATTTTCATGGAGTTATGTTTTTATACACAAGTTGTGTATTTTTTTTACACAATCCTTCCTATTTAAACTGTGAAATATAACATCTAAATACTTCTCCAAAACCATAAAATCATAGATCATATACTCTAAACCTTAAACCTAAATGTAATTAAGTTTAATAGATTAATTTAATAAGTATATTATATTTTTAATTGTGATTTTCTTAGGAGTGGTTTTGACTAGAAATGGAATAATTAAATTATACATTATTTACATGCTTATTTTTTGTAATCAACATAGAATAGTCAAAAACATTAGTTTATATGTTTAAAATTATATAAGGTTTGGTGAAGAAATGTCGTATTATTTGAATATTCACACGAGAAGAGTTAAGGTTATTGGTGCTCATAGGTGTTCGTCGATCGTTGACAAACTCATCCAAACTATCACTACAAAAAGATATAAAAGGATGGCTTTGAATATTATAAGATAATGACTTGATAATTATACAAAAGATGTCCTTAATAGTATTTTAATAATTTAATGAAATAATCGAACTTAACAGGTGATTTCAGTAAAAAAAAAATATTCATATTAGGAGACACGAATTCGAACAATTTTATTTTTAAAATGTGTTTTATCTAAGAATTAAGAAAAAGTATGAACAATCTGTCTGTAAAATAATTTTCTACTCTTTTCCTTATCCAAAATTTCTCCCATGCAAACTCTTTTCGAAGTACTTAAAGAAAGATCAGAAAACAAATTCAGTAAAAAATAATATCTGTTATTGGAACATATAATATGTGACAATTGCACTTTGATTCCTGTCCCCCACATGCTCCCTAGTTGTCTCTAAAATAATATTTTAATTGGAGAAAAAGAAAAACAGAACACCAATTATTTGAGGATCCACTTGTCCGTACAGCTAAAGCTTATGTTTCATGCAGAAACACCAGAGATTATGGTTGATTCTATATTCACTGCTGCTCATTTCAGAACTAGCTGAAGCATTAACCATTCACAGAAGGACCATGTTTGAGACCAAATTTTGGCTGATAAAGAAGAAAGGTACAGCAAAAAAAAAAATGTAAGAAAAAGGGGAGAGTGGGGCAATTGGTGTTTTAGTTGATAACTACAACAAAGATGCAATTACATGAGAATTCTCATGGAAGCGTGAAAATCAAGCTTAAAACCAGCATATTTCTAGGCAAGTTTTATCTGGTTTTTTTGAAGCTGCATTTCTTCTGAACCTGCTGCCATTGCCACCACCTTCTTCTTCTTTCTTTGCAATCCTCTACCTGCTTTTGATGCTACTCTTAAAACAGACTCCATTATAATGGACATGATTCTGACCTTGATTTGCCCTCTTTTTGGAGGTACCCTTTTTTGCCTTGCCTCACCTTTTGCCTTTTCCATAGCCATTGACAGCAAGTTAAAGACTTGAACAAGTTTCAGAGCAATGAAGGCCAAGCTCAGAAAAATAATGCTATAAGTTGTGAGATTGAGGGTGTTTTTATATACTCAAGGGGGGCATTTGCTTGTTTCCCTTCCTTTTTCCTTTTTCTCCGTTGGGAAAGAGGGTTGACTGGAGGAGGACAGGTGACTTAGCTTTCCTGGACAAGGTACAACAGTCTAATTTAAGGCTAAAAAACGGTAAATTTCGAAACTTGTTTTATTATCATATAAAAAAAGGCAAAGTCCACACGCTCACAATGTCTCTTGAATCCTATTAGTTTGGGACATCTTGTCTACCTTGAAAATGACTTATGAAATGACCTGTTGGTTGGCAGGATGCCAAACCTGATTATATGTGTCGTCCAAAGACAATAATAGGTGGAAGCTACATAGGATTGAAAACCAGATTTGGGTCTTGGTTCCACTTCCTTACAATGGCAGGAAAACTCATGGAACAGACTAAGAAATTCACATGATAAAGCCTTCATCTTGCCAGTTTTAGTGCTAGTTGTCGGAATTTTCTTGCATTATATTCCGAGCTCGACCTCGGACATAATCATCGATAGGACGAGAGTCATGCCGAGTAGTTGGCTAACATGTGTTCTTCCTCGGGGCATCGGCTGCCTCATATATCATCCTGTTTGATATCCCCTGCAACTTTTGTTTGTCAACCTGTAGCAGGTCCATGAACCGAACAGTAAACCATTGAAAGAAGACATCTTTCACTGTGGAGATAGACATGGTCACTCTGGAAGACAAACCAGGTTTGTGTCTGGTGCAACTTGCAAGCATAATTGCTTGAAGGAAGAAGAAAGATTATGTTTGATTCCATCTATATGCTAATGTGTTGATGCATACACATCATAGCCGCATGGGCGGAGCCACATTGACAATTGGAGTGTCTGTTACACTTAAATTTTTTCAGATATTGTATTTTTCTATATAATTTAATTTGTATATAAAAAGTTAAAAATATATAATTAACACTCCTGACGCATCATTATAAATAATTAACTCCTCTTAAATACTGTTCAGAAAATAACACTCTTCCATTTCAAAAAGAAGAAGAAAGATAATGACACGTAAAATAAATTCCTGATTTCATCCCTGCATACCAATGAGCCGGTGAAAAGAATTGATAAAGCATAAGAACAATTTACAATCGAACAACTTTTAACAGAAGCGGAAGAGTCTCGAATGAAGGGCGGTTAGCATATATAACATTTCGTCTCCATAGGTGAGAAACAATTTCTTAATGCATAATGCCAAAAAATGCCCCTGACGTTTGACTGAATAGTCACTTTAGCCCATATTTTTTAAGTTATTTAACCATCAACGTTTCATTTTAAGTCAAAATGGCCCCTCCGTAAATAAAAATGTTAGCCAACTAAGATAAACAACTTGAAATGACTTGACAGAATGACACGTCAGAAGAAAATTTATTTTATATTTTATACAATTTTATAAAATTATTTTTTAATTGGCGTGTCATTCTGTAAAGTCAGCATATTTGTCTATATGACACTGCTATCGTGGCATGCATTGCCATGTAAGTTTTCACGTCATTTACCGTTAGTTGACTAACAGTTTCATCCGCATAGTGATCATTTTGACCCAAAATAAAACATTGAGGGTTAAATTGTTTCAAAAAAAATAAAAGCCAAAATGATTATTCAGTCAAACATTATGAAATTTTTAAGTATTATGCATTTCTTAATTCTACAAGCTAATCGTTTAGGCATAGCCACAAATCTTAATGTACCGATTTTTTTCTCTAATATATCTATTAGGACGAACCCAATAATCACATTATTTGATATAAATTGCATGTTAAAGTTCAGTAAAAGTTTCTGTACTATATTTAGATGTTAGTTTTAATCTTTTTATAATGAGAATAAATACTTTAGTCTATGTATTATAGTTAAAAGTACATTTTAGTCCCTTTATTATAAAAATGAACATTTTAATCTTTACATGTTTGAAAAATCAACATTTTAGTCCAAAAACATTAAAGTTGTAGTTAGTTGATTTAAATATATTAGTTTAAAGACTCTTTAAATACTTTCCGTTTTAAACTCGAGCAAATTAATTTATCTCAAAGCATTTTTTTAAGAACTTTTACATATATTTTTAATACTTATAAAATTTAAATGCAAAATTAATTCATAGTATAACTTCAAACTATATTATCTTCACTTACAAAGTTACAATGATACTACAATTACAAGCTAAAACATGAAAGAAATATTTAATTGAAAAAAATATACATCAAATTTTCTTAAAATTGTTATATTCGAATTAGACTAATAGTTTAACTAAAAAGGTGATACAAAAATCATTAAAAATATTTAAAACTTTTCATTAAAATATTTAATTATTTTTTTATTTAAAAATATCTAATCACAATTGAACATGTGGCATGTACAGAAGGAGAAGGTCAACACCATTATAGATTGTTCTTATCTATTCACTTTTAAAATGTACATTGAAAAAATTACTCTCATCTCAAGAGAGATTATTTTGTTCAATTTTAAAATTGACAAAAACTTAATGTATTTTAAACCTAAAATTTTAAACTCAAACTAGTTATAACTTTAAAATTTTGGAGCAAAATGTTCATTTTGAAAGGAGATGCTTATTATATTTTCACTCTGATCATGATTTGTATGGATTAATTTTTGCATTTGTTTTAAATCAAATTGTGTTTCCTCATGTATTTAATTATGCTATGGTAATTGGCCATATAGAGTGTCGTTCTTATCATTCTAGGTATGCACTTGGATCGATAAAAATAATTCCATCATTGTTTGTTTTAATTTATAATTCTACCGACAATAATTTGTTAAATAATTTTTAATTTATATATATATATATATATATATATATATATATATATATGGAAAATACTTTGATGCACAAGCTGTGTAAACTTTAGTTTACACAAGCCCTTTAATTTTAGGGTTTAGGGTTTAGGGCTTTATGTTAGGGTTTAGGGGTTTAGTATGTAGGGTATATAATTTAAGGTTTATAGTTAGAATTTAGAGTTTAGGTGTAACACCCAGTTAAAATAATAATAATATTTTGAAACAAAAGAAAATGAAGGTGAGGGTGTGGAGGCTCGAACCAGAAACCTCAGCCCTCACCACCCTATATGCTAACCATTTGAGCCAAGTGCTCTCTTCTGTCAAATATTACCAAAGATAATATTTGTATGTTAATCAAGGAGTTAGCTTTATTTTAACTATGACTTTTCACCTACCCAAAATTATATGCTCATCTATTTTTCCCCGTTTCGAGAGCCTTTTTTCTCCCAACTCCCTCCCTAAAACCAGATTCGGCCACCGCCCTAGTTCCCTCACCGTCGCTCCGTGGCGTTCACCGCCACCACCGGTGTGTGCATCGTGTCACTCCGAACCCCAAGCCGCCAGTCACGCGCGCAACCGCGCCACCGCTCGCCGTGAAGTGTGGGTTGAAGGTTCGGCGAGAACATCCCTTTTTCCACCTTCCGTTTTCTGCATTTTCCGGCCGGTAGAGAGCTCTGTTCGGAACGTGGGTGTGGCCGTTGAACTCCCCTCGTTGTGCCGTGCAAAACCCCTATAATCTTGTGTCCAACCGACGTCGGCGAGGCCTCCATCGGAGCTACGCATTTTTCCGGCCGTTGTGGGTCTTTTTAGGTAAAATCCGGCGATATTCCGACTTGTTTTTAGTATATTTATGATGGGTTAAGACTATGGGCTTATGATCTAACTTTTCTCGGTAGAATCACGGCTAAACGTGTCGTCGACGATTTTTCCGGCAACTTCCGGCGACCATTTCCGGCGACCAGAAAATTTTGGTAAGTGAACCGGGTCCAAATCGGTCTAACCCGGTCAGAACCGGCTGGACCGGTTGAACCGGTCAAGCTCGTCTGACCTGACCCGTCCGACCCGTCCGACCCGACCCGACCCATTCGACCCGACCCGTCAACCTGAGTCCGACCCGACCCGTCAGCCGAGTCAACTCGTCCGAGTCAGCCGAGTCAACTCGTCCGAGTCAGCTCGAGTCAACTCAGTTGACCCATGTTGACTGCTGACGTCAGCATTGAATTTGACCAGTTGACTCTGACCTCGTTGACCGTTGACCTGCTGACGTCAGCGTTGACCTGATGACGTCAGCGTTGACTTTGACCGTTGACCAAAAAGTCAAATTTTCCGAAAACTCATATTTTATGTTTTTCGACATCCTGAGTTCGTTTTTGAAGCCCGTTTTGCAAAATTCTGACCAGAAGGCCTCCGAATCTGACCTTGAACCCGAAAGTGTTTGTGTGTCTAATTTCGTTAAGAGCTCTTTGGATAAGGACTGAAATGTGAATTTATGTTGTTGAAGGTATCAAAGTATCCTTGAAATTGAGATGTTGAGAGCCGTCAAATCTTGGGATCGAGTGCGATCGAATGAGGTGTCATGAATCAACCGTTGTAGCTCGGAACTAAGGTAATACACTACTACCCCTTGTATGCTTTATGTACATGTTGATATCTGGTTAAAGCATGCATGCTTATGATGAGTGTTTTGTGAACTCTGCTTAAGCTGAATTCGATACGAAAAATAAGTATGAGAGTCAGTAAGATCAAAATACTCGAATAAGAATATTAATACACCAGGAGTGTCGAAAGTGCTAATAATAATACAGTTAAATCTAAAACTCTATCAATGGTGTCTAAGAACTAATGTTCAGAATGCGGAGTATGAGATGTTGGATATGAAATTACGAAAATGCCCTTGGAGCATAAGTATGACTAAACTACCCCTCTGATAAAGGAAATGACCTAAAATCTGCATTCGACCTGATTATGCAATTTACACTACCCAAGATGTATGTTTTAATAGAAAGACTTCAACATCATTATGCAATACGTGTGATACAAACTTGGATAATCCCTCTAACTCTGTATAACACATGAATGAGAATTCTCTGGAAGTATTGTTGAAATCCTAAGTCGATCCTTATGACAGTAATGCGTGAATTAAATGAGAATGTTCGTAATGACCAAAAAGACGGGAATGCCCTCGAGCACCGAAATGTCTGATTAATTTGAATGACGTTATACCCTCAAGTTCTGTAATGAATGAATCGTCTGTAAAGGGCCGGAGAGTTAGGATGACTTAATCTCGTTTGAATACGTGAATAATGGAGGTACCAAATGGTAATTCGGAAAGAAATGGTAAGTATTGTCAAGTTGGGTTATGCCGAATTAAACAATTTCTGGAGGTATGATAAATTGTTAGAGCCCCTGAGAATTATAATTTTCGTTCTGATATGATTGTGCCATAGTATAAAATTTGTTATGACAGTCAAATAACTAAAAGACCATGATAGCCTAAATAATCGGAACATTACTAAAAATATCTGATAACTTAAAAGACTTTAATTTAAAAATTCTTTTTTTTTTTTGATGAAAGGATGGCCTCGTTAAAAACCCCCCTCGTATCGACCAATCCTTTCGAATCGATCCAAAGAGGAAGGGGGAAAAGAGTGCCATTGAGTTTATTAATTAATATTATGAGATTACAAAGTCCGACAATCAGCAAAAATGACCAACAGTAACATTACATCAATGATCCCATAACCATTTGCCTAGAATGGCTGCGATCCCTACCTGTGGTCACCACAGCCAAGTTCCATTACCCAATGCCTGTCTTTGCTAAGGCATCTGCGTCAATATTGCGAACTCGGGGAATTATCGAAAAAATGCAGCCCCTACTCTTCCCCACTTCAGCGATATCATTAACCAACCTTGAAAAAACTACTGGACAATCATCGTTTTTGTTTATCCAGTTAATTGCCAAAGAGCTATCGCTCTCAATAATAGGCCTTCCTCTATTGCAGGACAGTTCGGATAGCAAAAGTTCCAGCCCTCGCTTGATTGCTAACAGCTCGGCCAGCACTGGAGGTCCTGGCCCACACCCCTCCGAAAATTGGAACAATATTCTCTTCATGTGATCTCGCGCCAGCCCCCCTATTCCCCCTGCACCTCTATCGGCCAACATCGCACCGTCGACATTCACCTTGATGAAGCCTTCTTCCGGCGGCCGCCAACGGTTAGAGTCAGCACCCTTACTGGTTGAGCAGAAACGTCCATCCGCATATCTCAGATTGTTTACTATGTCATTCATCGAGACCTGAAACGAGGGAAATCTAGCACAATACCAAGTAGCTATTCTTGTTTTTACCACAAAAAACAGTGAATTCACATCAGGCTTTATTTTCCGGAATACCACTTCATTTCTATGAAGCCACAATGACCAGAGGACAGCGGATGGGATGAGAAACCAGACTGACTTATCGTTCTCATTCAAAGGGTTGGCAAACCAAAGAGTAAGCAAGGTCCTGACATCTCCCGGAATGACGAAATTCAGATTCCACTCGGCAATAATCAACATCCATAGTTTCCATGAGGCCTCGCAGGCGAGAAAAAGATGGGTTACCGATTCATTGGCAGTGTTACAGAGCGGGCAACCTGAGGAATCGACAGCCCCTATACCACGCTTGAGCAGCTCGCTTTTAACCGCCAACCTATTGCAGATTACTTGCCAGAGGAAGAACTCGACTCGAGGCGGTGCCAATCCATTCCACACACTTATCTTCCAAAAGTTGTCCGTGGGGTTTTCATTTTCAATTAGTTTGTAAAAAGATCCGACCGAGAATTGTCCATCACCCGTCCCCTTCCATATTAAACAATCATTTTCATAGCCATCCGAGTTAAGACTGTTAATGGTTGCAAGGAACTCATCCCATTGTGCGATCTCCCATCCAAACAGAGGCCTTCTTAATTTGATTTCCCAACGCCAAGACGATACAACTTTCCTACCAAATTCCGCAACCGTGCCTAACTTGTTGCAAGCAAGGGCGTAAATTCTCGGAAACCTATCACGAAGTGTTATGTTCCTTATCCAACAGTCCGACCAGAATAGTATATTTACGCCATCCCCCACTTGCAGGCGCGAGTTTGCCCGAAATACTTCACCTACCCTGTCCGTAGCTCCCGTTGAATTAATAATATCGCGCCATTGCCAAGATGCTAGCCGATGCCTATTGTTCCCAATGGTCAAGGAACGTGGATTCAGATCATATTTGCTGCACATTACCGCTTTCCACAGTCCCTCTTTGTCGCAGGCGAATTTCCACGACCATTTGCCAAGCATCGCTTTATTGTGAATAGCGATGTTTCGCACGTTGAGGCCTCCCGAGTCCAAAGTTCTGCAAACCAACTCCCACCTTGCCCAATGAGTCTTTCTAGTATCCGCGGTGTCCCCCCATAAGAATCTGGCCATGATGCCATTTAACTTCTTTACTACAGCAGCCGGCATCTTGAAGAGCGACATAAAGTAGACAGGTAGAGCCGATAGGACAGAACGGATTAAAACTAATCTGCCGCTGAAGGATAGTTGCTGCGATTTCCACTTGGATAGGTGGCCGCGGAATTTCTCAACAATTGGATCCCACAAGGCCATGGAATTTGATTTAGAACCCAATGGTAAGCCTAAGTATACAGTGGGGAATTTTCCAGCAACGCACTTTAATTGTTTCGCCCAAGTCTCCACTATGGTTGCGTCTAAATTAACCCCAAAAAGGCTGCTCTTCTTAATATTTAGTTTTAGCCCCGCTGCAACCTCAAAAATCCGCAGAATCCTACGGACATTTACCGCCTCCCTCAACGAATTTCCACAGAAAATAGTCAAATCGTCCGCAAACTGAAGATGACTTAATTCAAGAGCTTGGTTCCCTCGCCCGATCCGCCAACCCGAAAAAAGGCCCTTTTCGACCCCTTTGTCAAGAAAGAGGTGCAAAGCCTCGCCTACGATGTTAAATAAGAGAGGTGACAGTGAACAACCCTGACGAAGGCCCTTCACCATAGAAAACTCCTTGGTGGGAGACCCGTTAATTAAGATTGATATAGTAGCCGTCGAAACACACTTGAAGACCCACTTGCACCATTTCTCTCCGAATCCCATTTCTTGCATGACCCTGATAAGAAAAGACCAATCTACCGAGTCAAAAGCCCGCTGGAAATCAATTTTGAACATTGCCCCTTGCAAGCCACTTTTTCTCAAGAAATCTATCGCTTCATTAGCGATAAATGAACAATCCGTAATGTGTCGGCCAGGTATGAAGGCGAACTGAGACTTGCTAATGATAGTGTCCATAGTGCCACGCAATCTATTGGATAAGACCTTCGAAAGGATTTTGTAGATGCCCCCCACGAGACTGATCGGTCTAAAATCTTCGATAGATTCTGGATTGGGTTTTTTGGGAATTAGGGCGATATATGAGTGATTAACCTCTTTTTCCCAATCAAGACCCTCATAGAAACTGTGAAAAAATCGCATGACTTCATCTTTCAACACGTGCCAGAATTTCTTGTAAAATCCCATGTTAAATCCATCCGGACCAGGTGCCCTCGAGCAGTCAAAGGACGCAACTGCGCTCCAAACCTCATTCTCAGTGAATTCTTTTTCTACCACTGCAGCTTGATCCTTGGAAATGCACTTGAAAGGCAAGTCTAAGTTTTCTACCTTTAGAGTGTTGCTTTTATTGAACAAACCAGCAAAGTGATCGAAAATAAGCTTATTTAGCACCTTTGGGTTGGAAATCAGCATACCATTCTGCTTCAACTGAATTATCGAGTTAGATTTTCTTCGCAAAGATGCTATTGAATGGAAGTACCTAGAGTTTCGGTCGCCTTCCAGGAACCAGCGCACTCTCGAGTGCTGTAGCCAGATACTCTCCTCCCGCCTTAAATGTTTCCACAGTTCCTGTTTCAGCCGTATTAACTCTGATAGGTCCGAAGCCACAGCCCTCCCCTCTTGTATTTTCTCTTCTAGCGTGGCAATTTGTTTTTCCACAACCGCAGATTGAAATTCCTTATGTTTCTTCCAAACTGAGGACCACGACTTTACTGACCCCTTGATCCCCTTCATAAGATTACAGAAACCCAGATTCCTTTGTTTCAGCTTACCGATGCAGTCCGTCATCACATCTTCGAAACCCTCTTCCTCTAGCAGATAGTTGTAGAAACGAAAAGGCCGCCTACCCCGAAAGGCAGAGATGTTCTTTAACGCAATCGCGTTGTGATCTGAAATCGATTTTGACAAAAGGAGTTGATTCAGATTCGGGAAAAGCTCCAGAAAACTCATGTTGGCTAAGAATCGGTCAAGGCGCACTAATGTTGGCGGATCTCGATTATTTGACCATGTGAAGGATCCTCCCAGCAGTGGAAGGTTCACAAGCTCGACTGAGTCAATGAAGCATCTTAATTTGTCAAGAGTTCAATATGTCCCATTCCGTAAATGCCAAGCATCTCCAAGAAATGATCTGTCCCACCTAGTGTGTTCCATGTGTGATATATTCTGTTGAATGGATTGTATAATTATTTAATCATGAATAACATTATGTTTGATGAACATTTCAATTGTTATTGAGATTGCATCACTATGTTAGAAAATGAGATAAAGTGATGAACTTGATATATGATGACATTCTCTGCCTACCTGATATATGTCTGATCAATCTGTATACTTGGTATGTGATCGTTTGATCTGTGATGGTATTGTCTGACTGTTTGATGAATTTGTTAGCATGATCTGTTAGTTTGACCTAGGATGAGATAATCTGTTGCATGATGAATGCTGAAAATGTCTGCTCTGCTCAATAGTATGCCCATTTATCTGTCAAAAGCATGAACTTCTGTTTCTGATACCCTGAATAGAATATGTCTGTTACATGTATTATGTTACTCATGTCTGGAATCTGAACACCGATTACTGTCTGGGGTATACTGTTGGGTTATGTTATGAAGTGTCTGCAGGTACAGCCTTGATCCAGCTAGTAAACCCTTCTGTTAATCTCCTACGCCCACGGGCCTAGGGTAAGTCTTTCTGGACCTAAGGCATTCCCTTAGGTAGGCTCCTACGCCTCAGGCCTAGGGTAAGACCTTCTGCATGCAGTTCTGGGGGATTGCATTTTGGTGTAAGGTCGGAGGGTAGTTCTTGTAAACTTCTGTATGAACATTTAATGTTTGCATTTAATCTGTTATGCGCTCATATGATATGATGTTAAGTACTTATGTATGTTGATTTGCAACTTATTAAAACACACTAGGCTTCGTGGTTTAACTTCTCCAACCTGCCACTTTGTTGATTCTCTAAACAATAAGCTCTCTTTTAATACTCAGTAACTTAGAAAGAACAAACCTTGCAGTCTTCAAGAATAGTGCTTCACTAAATTAGCGAAACATAAATGGAGACAAGTATTGCTTGGAACATCATAAAAATGTTATGCCTACCATATGTCTGCATGAGCTTATAGCATCTTTTGGTAGTTCTGTATTACTGAGCTTTTCCAAGCTCACGTTATTTTTATCACCGCAGGTTAAAAGATTATAGCATGGTATAATGGTTGACATCAGTGTTCGGAGTTCCCTCGGCGTTGCCTCTGGAGTACGGTACTGTATAGTTAGTGGGCATGTATGTCATGTATTGTTTCATGTCAGTGTCTGTAAAATGCTTTCTGAAATTTTTGTTATGTGTTTAAATGATTTCTGAAAATTTTTATTCTAAACAGAAGTTGATTTTACAGTTTAATAAGTGTTTCGAGAAAAAAAATGTTTTCATGTGTATTTTTCACTGTAGGTCGCTCTTGTGACCCAAATGTGACTTCCTAGGACCCGTTGTAACGCATAGGCGGGTCTAGGGGTTTACATTTAGTGGTATCAGAGCTTAGAGTTGCGTCATTCTGGGTAGATCGGCCGATCGTCTGTCATAAGGTGTTTGGTATGTGTATGCCCCTAGATTCTGACCGTACTCCACCAAGCTGGGACTCTGATGTCGAATCCTTTTTCTGAAATATTTGAATCTAAGCTTTCTGTCCGCTGTATCTTAAATCGTAATGACAAGGAATGTCTGTAACATTCGACTGTGAATTGGATTATCTTAATGGATTTGAATCTGAGATAGTTCATACAGGTGAAATTGAAGAATCAAAAACAGATTAAGAGTAAATGTTGATCATGTGAGGTAACATATATAAGATTTCACGTAATGCTATTCGGTGATGATGATTATATTTGAAAATATTCTGATGGAAACTTGATAGAAGTATTATGAATTTGTAAGAAATGTGCCAGTGAGCGTGAAGGAAGTGTAAATCCTGTTGTGATTCTATTATACACGAAAGAAATAGTTGTCTGAATATTACGATGAAGGTAAGTGATACCCATTAAAGACCTTAGTCATGTTCGATCAGTACGAAGAAACACATCCCCTGGAAGATGTGGTTTGGTGTAACGTTATATATCATCTCTGACTGAAATTTGATGTTTACATCCTGATTCTGGGAATCGTTGTTAGAGTCTCAGAGTGCTTGTTCGAACTGTAGTTGCAGTTTTTCATCTGAAAGTTGATGGTCAACCTAGAAGAGTAACTCAGACTCTGGAAGATATACCTTTGTGTGGTATGATTAACTTCTGTGGTAGATCAGAATGCCTCTTATCCTTGTCTGAGACCGTTTTTAATAAAAGTTATGAGACAAATGTTTGTTTTGTATTATATGAAGTTCGGTATGGATTTAAATGTTATATTCTGATTAACTGGTCTGAAATGTATGATGGGATGATTGTTGGTCCAAAGTCAATTTGAGTTACTGAGGACACGACCAAATTGATTTGTGACAAAAAAAAATCATGAGAAGCAAGTATACTCTAAAGGATGAGTTTCAGTACAAGTATGGATGAAAGAGTAGTTTCTGCATTTTTCCCTCAACTCTGATAAATTTCGAGGACGAAATTTCTTTTAAGAGGGGGAGAATTGTAACACCCAGTTAAAATAATAATAATATTTTGAAACAAAAGAAAATGAAGGTGAGGGTGTGGAGGCTCGAACCAGAGACCTCAGCCCTCACCACCCTGTATGCTAACCATTTGAGCCAAGTGCTCTCTTCTGTCAAATATTACCAAAGATAATATTTGTATGTTAATCAAGGAGTTAGCTTTATTTTAACTATGACTTTTCACCTACCCAAAATTATATGCTCATCTATTTTTCCCCGTTTCGAGAGCCTTTTTTCTCCCAACTCCCTCCCTAAAACCAGATCCGGCCACCGCCCTAGTTCCCTCACCGCCGCTCCGTGGCGTTCACCGCCACCACCGGTGTGTGCATCGTGTCACTCCGAACCCCAAGCCGCCAGTCACGCGCGCCACCGCTCGCCGTAAAGTGTGGGTTGAAGGTTCGGCGAGAACACCCATTTTTCCACCTTCCGTTTTCTGCATTTTCCGGCCGGTAGAGAGCTCTGTTCGGAGCGTGGGTGTGGCCGTTGAACTCCCCTCGTTGTGCCGTGCAAAACCCCTATAATCTTGTGTCCAACCGACGTCGGCGAGGCCTCCATCGGAGCTACGCGTTTTTCCGGCCGTTGTGGGTCTTTTTAGGTAAAATCCGGCGATATTCCGACTTGTTTTTAGTATATTTATGATGGGTTAAGACTCTGGGCTTATGATCTAACTTTTCTCGGCAGAATCACGGCTAAACGTGTCGTCGACGATTTTTCCGGCAGCTTCCGGCGACCATTTCCGGCGACCAGAAAATTTTGGTAAGTGAACCGGGTCCAAATCGGTCTAACCCGGTCAGAACCGGCTGGACCGGTTGAACCGGTCAAGCTCGTCTGACCTGACCCGTCCGACCCGACCCGACCCGTCAACCTGAGTCCGACCCGACCCGTCAACCCGAGTCAACTCGTCCGAGTCAGCCGAGTCAACTCGTCCGAGTCAGCCGAGTCAACTCGTCCGAGTCAGCCCGAGTCAACTCAGTTGACCCATGTTGACTGTTGACGTCAGCATTGAATTTGACCAGTTGACTCTGACCTCGTTGACCGTTGACCTGCTGACGTCAGCGTTGACTTTGACCGTTGACCAAAAAGTCAATTTTTCCGAAAACTCATATTTTATGTTTTTCGACATCCTGAGTTCGTTTTTGAAGCCCGTTTTGCAAAATTCTGACCAGAAGGCCTCCGAATCTGACCTTGAACCCGAAAGTGTTTGTGTGTCTAATTTCGTTAAGAGCTCTTTGGATAAGGACTGAAATGTGAATTTATGTTGTTGAAGGTATCAAAGTATCCTTGAAATTGAGATGTTGAGAGCCGTCAAATCTTGGGATCGAGTGCGATCGAATGAGGTGTCATGAATCAACCGTTGTAGCTCGGAACTAAGGTAATACACTACTACCCCTTGTATGCTTTATGTACATGTTGATATCTGGTTAAAGCATGCATGCTTATGATGAGTGTTTTGTGAACTCTGCTTAAGCTGAATTCGATACGAAAAATAAGTATGAGATTCAGTAAGATCAAAATACTCGAATAATAATTGTAACCCCCTCGTCCCGGTCTGGCCGGATGACCGGTCCGAAAGAGCCACACGGGGAAAACCGAAGCGAAACCCAAAGGATTCCCCCTCGGTTAGCAACCCTTTTTTTTTCTTTTTATATTAATCTTGCCTAGATGAATATTAAGTCCTATGTGATTCACAACAGCGGAAAACATTCAAAGGAAAAACACATTCGAGCCACGACCACGCATAAACAGTCAATTTTAAGCTTATAAGGCATGCAGTATCGATACCCTTGACAGGGGTATCGATACCCCATTTCTAGGTCAACCCAAGAAGTCAACACGAGAAGACCGTATCGATACCCTTACCAGGGGTATCGATACCCTCTTCCTCGGTCAACCTTCCTTGGTCAACAGAATAGATCCGTATCGATACTCGGGAACCCCGTATCGATACGCTCTACTCTCACTCAGAATTCCAAATTCCAGTAACTTTGGAGGGTATCGATACCCTTAGGGTATCGATACCCCAGGCAAAATCTGAGGCCTTTGGGCAAGAGAGTATCGATACCCTAGCTAGGGGTATCGATACCCCCTGCACTGCAATTCCTCAAATTCAACCTAAACGACCCCAAAACGACTCTAAATGCATTTCTCGACTCACCTAAGCATATACAACCATGTAAGCACACATATTTAAGCCAAAGGAATCAACCATACATGAATTAAGGCATTCATACATAACATTCAAATGAGAGAGCAATTTAGGCAATATTGGACATACATAAGGACTCAAAAGGTCATAAAAGGCTCAAGTCAAACACAAGAGGTTTGCACTCAGCATAAGGCAACCTAAAACATCCTACAGCATGCCATCACACACCAAAACATTCATCATAGTAATACGTGCTTACAATCCATAATCAAATTCAAAACATCATCATATGAAATGAGTCATACAAGCTCATACAAACACACCTTTTTGCCACATTGCTTAACTACTACAAAATTAACCATACTTGAGCAACAACTTGGAAAGCCCTTCTTGCCTTGCCTCGAGCTAACACCACGCTAATGATCTGCATTGTTGAACATAGAGAGCGTAAGCTATAAGCTTAGTGAGGGTGCTCTAAAACGAAAAACATCAACAATGCAGGGTTCAAGCATGTTAATCCTAGTCTTACATACATCAAGCATTTGCATAAAGTCAAAAAGACCTAGCTAGTCTTTCAAGTGGCATATATGGTCTCTCAATCCTAACAAGCTTAAACATCATTATCAATTATCATGTAGCAACACCATATATCACAACCATATATCACCATCATATACCACAATACATAAACAAGTTTAATTGGCCACTTTAATTACCCCGATTGTGCGGATTTAAACCTCAACAACACTTTACCTCGGTGGGATTACACTCATCACCGGACCTTGCATGTGTGGGATTCCACTCATCGCCACATGCCCTACGGATGAGATTCCACTCATCATCCCGTATAAATATATAAAAAGCTTCCGGTGGAATGTTACATCACCGTACTCCTCCTTGATGACTTAACGCCATCAAGGCCACGTACGTTTTGACTCAATTTGTGTGCACACTATCCTAATGATCGATCATTTACAACCGGTAATTATTTTAGTTCCAATTATCATCATCAATCACATATCATCAATCACACTCATACTCATCACATATATCCACATCATGATATATACACATGCATCATATAGTCACAAGTACAAGAGCATAGTCATTAAGCACATAGCATTTAAGGATATCAAAAGCTAAGCTATCAACTTGAATTAAATGAAAGTGGCCTACCAAGCACACTTTACACACACACACTACTCATGCTCGAACCAAACTTTAAAACAAGTTAAGACCACTCACCGCCCTTCCTTAGCAAATCGAACAATCCTCCTATGCACTCGGATTCGGTCCCAAAGCCTCTTCCACGCTTCCACTTGCTTCTAGCCAAACAAAACATACACATTACTTCCCAATTCAATGCTAAACTTAACCATCAACATACTTTGCTAACACAACCCAAATTCCACAATTTCTCAAATCTCCTAATCTCCTAAAATCCCAATTTTCGTACTCCAACAACCCTTGGCTGAAAACTCAATTTCCAAACATCCAAATGACTTCCAAGACATCCCAAATCACCCTCCTAACATAGGTAGACCATCAGCCCTTCAATTTCAACATAAAACCCACCAAAAACTCAAGTTTTAATACTTTAAAATCTACCTCAAGAGCAAGCTACGAATTTTCACCCAAATTCAACCAACTTGATATATGTTACTCATTATAGCATGATTAACTAAAACCCCAATTCAATTTATCAAAACCAATTAGAAAACCCCTTAAAAATTCAAACTTTAATATAAACCCTAATTTTCAAAACCCCATATTTTTGAAATCTAAGACAAAGGATAGATAGAGATTGAAGAGGAGATTAATAAAATGTAATTACCTCTTGAAAAGCACCTTGGATTGAAGAAGAAAATGAATGGAATAGTGCTTTAGGTTTGAAAGGGTTTTTGAAGAGAGGTTTGGGGTTTTAACGTGGGAAATAGATTTTGGGAGAAAGATGACAACTTTTGATTTAAAGTTGTCTAGCTTTTAAAGACTTCAGGGTCAAATTACAACATAAGTCCTCCCCTTTTTACCAAAGCTCAATTAGGTCACTATTTAAGTTGAATTGATTTAAATTAAGTTTTATTGACTCGATTTATAAACCCGGTTAACTCCTAGGCCCGAAACACGGGTGTTACAAGAATATTAATACACCAGGAGTGTCGAAAGTGCTAATAATAATACAGTTAAATCTAAAACTCTATCAATGGTGTCTAAGAACTAATGTTCAGAATGCGGAGTATGAGATGTTGGATATGAAATTACGAAAATGCCCTTGGAGCATAAGTATGACTAAACTACCCCTCTGATAAAGGAAATGACCTAAAATCTGCATTCGACCTGATTATGCAATTTACACTACCCAAGATGTATGTTTTAATAGAAAGACTTCGACATCATTATGCAATACGTGTGATACAAACTTGGATAATCCCTCTAACTCTGTATAACACATGAATGAGAATTCTCTAGAAGTATTGTTTAAATCCTAAGTCGATCCTTATGACAGTAATGCGTGAATTAAATGAGAATGTTCGTAATGACCAAAAAGACGGGAATGCCCTCGAGCACCGAAATGTCTGATTAATTTGAATGACGTTATACCCTCAAGTTCTGTAATGAATGAATCGTCTGTAAAGGGCCGGAGAGTTAGGATGACTTAATCTCGTTTGAATACGTGAATGATGGAGGTACCAAATGGTAATTCGGAAAGAAATGGTAAGTATTGTCAAGTTGGGTTATGCCGAATTAAACAATTTCTGGAGGTATGATAAATTGTTAGAGCCCCTGAGAATTATAATTTTCGTTCCGATATGATTGTGCCATAGTATAAAATTTGTTATGACAATCAAATAACTAAAAGACCATGATAGCCTAAATAATCGGAACATTACTAAAAATATTTGATAACTTAAAAGACTTTAATTTAAAAATTCTTGATTGTCCGGTTAGAAAACTAATGAGCAAATAGGATACCCGAGTTCTGTGAATCATTGTTTTCAATGTTGGTATAATTACCAGAATGTCTATGAACGTTGAAATGACCATAATGCCCTCATATGCTTAAAAGACTAAAGTACCCATAATATATCTGAACTTTCTAAGATCTTGATGTATCACCTCCTGAATATCTGGGTTAAACCGTTAGTATGAACCCCTTTTTATTAGGGGCCACGTTTCAGAAATCCGTTCAAGTTGTCAAGAGTTCAATATGTCCCATTCCGTAAATGCCAAGCATCTCCAAGAAATGATCTGTCCCACCTAGTGTGTTCCATGTGTGATAATATTCTGTTGAATGGATTGTATAATTATTTAATCATGAATAACATTATGTTTGATGAACATTTCAATTGTTATTGAGATTGCATCACTATGTTAGAAAATGAGATAAAGTGATGAACTTGATATATGATGACATTCTCTGCCTACCTGATATATGTCTGATCAATCTGTATACTTGGTATGTGATCGTTTGATCTGTGATGGTATTGTCTGACTGTTTGATGAATTTGTTAGCATGATCTGTTAGTTTGACCTAGGATGAGATAATCTGTTGCATGATGAATGCTGAAAATGTCTGCTCTACTCAATAGTATGCCCATTTATCTGTCAAAAGCATGAACTTTTGTTTCTGATACCCTGAATAGAATATGTCTGTTACATGTATTATGTTACTCATGTCTGGAATCTGAACACCGATTACTGTCTGGGGTATACTGTTGGGTTATGTTATGAAGTGTCTGCAGGTACAGCCCTGATCCAGCTAGTAAACCCTTCTGTTAAGCTCCTACGCCCACGGGCCTAGGGTAAGTCTTTCTGGACCTAAGGCATTCCCTTAGGTTGGCTCCTACGCCTCAGGCCTAGGGTAAGACCTTCTGCATGCAGTTCTGGGGGACTGCATTTTGGTGTAAGGTCGGAGGGTAGTTCTTGTAAACTTCTGTATGAACATTTAATGTTTGCATTTAATCTGTTATGCGCTCATATGATATGATGTTAAGTACTTATGTATGTTGATTTGCAACTTATTAAAACACACTAGGCTTCGTGGTTTAACTTCTCCAACCCGCCACTCTATTGATTCTCTGAACAATAAGCTCTCTTTTAATACTCAGTAACTTAGAAAGAACAAACCTTGCAGTCTTCAAGAATAGTGCTTCACTAAATTAGCGAAACATAAATGGAGACAAGTATTGCTTGGAACATCATAAAAATGTTATACCTACCATATGTCTGCATGAGCTTATAGCATCTTTTGGTAGTTCTGTATTACTGAGCTTTTCCAAGCTCACGTTATTTTTATCACCGCAGGTTAAAAGATTATAGCATGGTATAATGGTTGACATCAGTGTTCGGAGTTCCCTCGGCGTTGTCTCTGGAGTACGGTACTGTATAGTTAGTGGGCATGTATGTCATGTATTGTTTCATGTCAGTGTCTGTAAAATGCTTTCTGAAATTTTTGTTATGTGTTTAAATGATTTCCGAAAATTTTTATTCTAAACAGAAGTTGATTTTACAGTTTAATAAGTGTTTCGAGAAAAAAAAATGTTTTCATGTGTATTTTTCACTGTGGGTCGCTCTTGTGACCCAAATGTGACTTCCTAGGACCCGTTGTAACGCATACGCGGGTCTAGGGGGTTACATTAGGGTTTAGGGCTTAGGGTTTAGGTTTTAGGTTGCTAAGGTTTGTGATTTAGATTTTAAATTTTATAAAAGGATTGTGTAAAAAAAATTTACACAGCTTGTGCATCAAAATAAAACCCTATATATATATTACACGGGGTTTTTTTACTCGCATTGTTGGTGTAATAAAATTTTTAAAATAACTATTTTTTAAAATTATATTATATTTTAAAGAGAAAGTGATAGTATTTTATGTAAAAAAATTAATAAATTATTGTAAGTAAAATAATAAAAATAATTTATATAAAATTTTCAATTTAATAGTCGATTCTTAAGTTTAAAAATTTAAGTTACTTTTCGTAAGTTTAAAATAAGGGAATATATTATATTAGGATGAGTCTACCACGTGCGACGAACATTGATAAACACCACTAACGATGAACACTGATGAACACCATTAATTTTTTTTTAAATTTAAAAATCTAAAGGACTAAAATTATAATTAAAATTATCTCTTAAAAAATAAAAATCAAATTTAATAGTTACTTTATAATAATTTTTTAATAGGTTAGAATCAAATATACTCAATTCTCCTAAACCCTAACAAAATCAATCTCTTAAAAAATATTATAAAGTAACTATTAAAAAAATATTATAAAGTAACTATTAAATTTGATTTTTATTTTTTAAGAGATAATTTTAATTACAATTTTAGTCCTTTAGATTTTTAAAATTTAAAAAAATTAATAGTGTTCATCGGTGTTCATCAATGTTCGTCGCTCGTTGTAGAATTTTAAAAATCTTCTGTTTTCCAGCCGTAATAATGGGCGATTATTTGCTCAAAACAAATAATGGGCGATTATTATAGGCTTAATTATAAATAAGTGTCCAGATTATCTCTCTTTTTATAATGAGTGTTTAAAATATTTTTTTAGCTGAAATATGCGCCTAAAATTTTATTTTTGGCTGAAATAAATGCCTAAAGTATTTTTTGGCTGAAATAGGTACCTAAATTTTTTTTTTTTGGTTAAAATATGTGCCTTAATTGACTTTAAAACAAGTCAAAATAAAATTTTATGTGCCTATTTCAGTCAAAAAAATATTTCAAACGTCTATTTCAGCAAAAAGTAAAATTTTAAGCATCTATTTTAACAAAAAAAAAAAAATTGGCCACCTATTATAAAAAATATAGTTTAAAAACTTATTTTGTAGTTTAACCATTATCAAACGGTACTATGAGATTAAGAAGGCAAGTGAAGCCAAGTAAATTGTGAGCCACTCCACGATCTTCCTTCACAAAGCCTTTGTGACTGTGTGTGTCCTCATTTATATGTTCGCCAAAATAATCTGTAACAAGGATGAATATAAGATTTTATATAAATTGTATACATTTTTACGAAGTAAAAATGAAAACAATAGAAAACAAAATTAGAAAATTTTAAGAAGTATAAAATCAAATCATTAATAAAATTTTTAAAAATATTTCATCTATTTTACTTAATATGTCTAGTATTAACTTTTTAAAAGTGATTTTTTTAACTTTGACCATAATTATTTTAAATAATTAAAATTTATGAAATATATATTTTTAAACTACCAGATTGAAAGTTTTTAAAACATATATTTTTTTTTATTTTTTATTAATAATAAATTTAAAATAATAATAAATTAAAGTTTAAAAAATCAATCCAAAATTTTAATATTGAATAAGACGAAAGGGGTATTAATTTATAGGGTAAATTACGTATACTAACGACCATGTCACTCCTTCCGTTAGTTTCTAACGGCTGGTGGTCACATTACAACCAATTAAATAGTTTAGTGGTTTAATTGCTTAAAAAAAAGTAAGGTAGTCAAATCGCGACTTTACCAATAATATAATGGTCATTTATGTAGTTTACCCTAATTTAGAAGATAATTTAAAATTTATAAGGAATACAACTATTTTCTCCAACACGTAATCTAACACAACACATGGATGGACTTCCCCGTTTGTTGAACCCCCTCGCATCACTGGATCATCATTCTTCCACGTGTCATAACATCTTTTGCCTCATAAATCCATGTGGATTATGCTCGTTCCCATTAACAAGAAAAAATATATTATGGGTGATTTCCACCACGTCATTTATGGGACCAACCAATGAAAACCACCCACTACACCATGATTTTTTAATGTCATTTTTTCAACCAATGAATCTTCACTAAAGTTTTTCCATGTCATTTTAAAAACTATTTTTTAGAAATTATTCTATTATTAGATTAATGACATGGAAAATAATAATTAAGTAGGTGATTTTTATTGGTTGGTCTCATGGATGACGCGGTGAAAATCACCCATAATATAATTTCACCATTAACAAACTCTCTCGTACAAAGATATAGATGTGTTTAGTATCTAAACTATTTTTAAATAAAATAAACTCTTAAAATATATTTTTTATCAAATTAAGTACCTAGAGTATGTATTTTGGTCAAAATATGTACTTAAAATATTTGTTTGTCAAAATATGTACTTAAATTATATTTTTTTGTTATGAAGATAGATATTTAATGTATTTTTTAATCATTGTCACATAACAATTTTTAGGAACTTAGATGAAATATATATATATATTGACAAAAAATATTTTAGGTACATATTTTGACTAAAAAGTATACTCTAAGTACTTATTTTGGTCAAAAAATACATTATCTACACAATTATATTTTATTTAATTTACAAAATTTATATTTTTATAATATTTGTTTGTAATGATTTAATATTAAGTTTATGAAGATATACAAATGTTTATGAAAATATAAATATTTGTCAAAATATAATAAGTATTGTTTGTTGCCTTGATGGTTTAACATCTATATTTATTTTTAAAGGGCATGTGATCAAATCCCCGCAAGCCTTGTTTTTTAATTTGTTATGGGTTTAGGGTATAAGTTAAATATATAATTTAGTGATGAGTATATAAGTGGAGCTAGTTGGCTTGGTAGTTTAGTGCTAGTCTTTGTTTTCAAAAGGGCTTGGGATTAAATCCCCCTGCTTGCAAGCAGAGTTTTTTAAGCTTTATGTTGAGTTGTGAGGAGCTCGATTCGTTCAACCGTTCTTGCTCACCAAGTGGTGGAGAGATGAATTTTTGGGTAGAAGAGTTTAGGAAGCTAAAAAGATAATTGACACAATGATTTATAGTGGTTCAACCTTTTAACCATGGTCTACATCCACTACCTTAGCTCCCCACTAAAGATTTTCAATCAATCCACTATTGATTCGTCCCCTTTTCTAGGCTTAGGAGGAAACCCTTTACACCGATCAAGCTTTCTAGCCAAAGCCTTGATCAAACCCTCTTTTACAAAGAGATAAATAAAGCAAACACAAATCCCTCTAATAAGTGTTTGTTTGCACAATTAAAGCACTCACCCAAAACATAAAACACTTGAGCAAATTTGACAATTTTGGCTCACTAGTGTTTGTCTATACAATAAATGACAATTTAAGCTCTAAGACAATTATTGATAATTTGTTGATTGACAATTGAAGCATTAGCATTTACTTGATGCTTGGAGGTCCCTTTTATACCCCTTGATGAGTTTATAGCCGTTACTAGCCGTTGGGGATAATTTGGAGCCGTTGAGGACTTTATTTCCCTTCATTAATGTTGTTCTGCAGCCTTCCGTATCGATACGCTTGGACCCGTATCGGTACGACCTTCATCAGAAACTAGCCGTTGGGCTCTTGCCAGCCTAGGCGTATCGATACGCTTGGACCCGTATCGGTACGGTTTCACTTTTAAATGACCGTTGGGAAATAGCCGTTGGGGTTGTTGGAAAGGGGATCGGTATGCTTACCAGGCGTATCAAAACGATCCCGATCCGTATCGAAACGATCCCGATCCGTATCGAAACGTCCAAGCATGTTTCGATACGAGTTTTGGAAGTGACCAAACTGGGCAAAAAGGTATCGATACGGGTTGGACCGTATCGGTACGGGTAGCTTGAAAACTTAAGTTTGGCTATTTAAAATCAATAAAAACATTGCCAAAAACCTTTTAAGATCCCTCAAACATAAATTCAAGTTGTTTGGACTTAAAACCAAGTTTTAAATTCTTTTTAAATTAGTCCAAAACATTTTTCAATTATTATATCAAAACACTAGTTCTACAATCTCCCCCTTTTTGATATAATAAAACCAACTTGAAAAATTGTTTGGGATTCTCCCTCTTTAACTTTAAAAAAGTGAATAAGAGACTAAAGATATGAAATCAAATAAAACCCCCCTTATTCATTTGAAAATGCAATTTTCAAACCATTTCTCCCCCTTTTGTTATATCAAAAAGAATTTAAAACATTAAGTTCAAAATAACAATAGAGGTAAAAATTTGACAAAAATAAAAATTTGGTTTTAAAATGGCTCCCCCTTTGCTCAAAGCATCATCAAAGATGTTAGTCCAACATATATGATCATCTAGTTGAATTAAATAAAAAATAAAACACATAAATGCAAAAACAACTAGATATTACCACACTTGAACTCAAGGTAGGATGTGAAGCCTTCATTCTTCAAGTGTTCTTCCTTGTGTGCATGGAGCTCCCCCTCAATGTTTGACTTGTTGAACATCTCCATCACACCTAGCAAAAGACAATCAAGTAATTTTTGGTATCCAAATTGCTTTGGATCCATAGACGTTAGTAGCACACATTTTAGTCCCCTTAGGAATTCATTTTTCAATGTCATCCTTTTTAATTGAAGTGGTTAGTCCTTTTGGGACCCAAACACTTCTAAAATACTTTCCTTTTACAAATCTAGGGGCACTAGATTGTCTTACATAGAAATTTGATTTTCCAAAATTGTTTTTCTTTTCAAGCTCTTTGGAAATCAAATCTTTTTCTTCTTGAACTTTTTGAAGTAAGTTTTGTAAATCAAAACATTTTAATTCAAACTCTTTGAGTTTTACTTCAAGTTCAAGTTTGGTTTTAGAAATCAAATCATTTTGAATTTTTAACTTTGAAATCAATTTATTGTTTTTCAAAATGTGATTTTTAAACTCTAAAACCAAATCATCATAGACATCTTGTAATTCATCAAAAGAGTAAGAACATGAAGTAGATGAATTAGAAGTTACCCTTGAATCTTCTTCGATGGCCATAAGGCAAAGGTTGGCTTGTTCATCGTCGGTGGAGTCCTCATCACTCCAAGTAGTCACACATGCCTTCTTTTTATGGCTTGAAGTGCTTGCCCTCTTCTTTTTCTTGGAATCTCGTTCAAGTTCTCTCAAAGATTTCTTCATGAATGGGGCACACTTCTTGAAGAGATGAACTATCTCTTCTTCTTCATCCTCCTCTTCACTTGAGTAGACATGATGACAAGTGGAGGATTTGAAAGCCATGACACTTGCATTGATGCCTAGCCCTTTGATTTTCTTCTCTCTCATAGCTCTAATTTCTTCCCTCTTCTTCTTTGTTCTTCTTCATGATTTGATGAGTAAGGAGTGACCCCATGAGTTCATCAAGCTTCAAAGTCTTCAAATTCTTTGCTTCAATGATGGCGGTCCTCTTTGAGTCCCATGACTCGGGAAGTGAGTAGATGAGCTTTCGAACAAGCTTTTCTTCCGGGATGGCTTCTCCATAGCCTTTGAGACCATTGGTGATAGTGGAGAACCTATCAAACATCTTCTCGATGTTCTCTTCCGGATCCATTTTGAAGCTCTCATACTCTAAGGTTAGGAGCCCAATCTTGGTCTCCTTGACTTCATCGGTCCCCTCGTATGTGACTTCAAGCTTGTCTCATACCTCATTGGCACTCTCACAAGAAGACATCTTCTCATAGATGGTTGGGCCAAAAGCACAAAACAAGATGCGCAAGGCTTTGCAATTAAGCTCCATCTTCTTGCGATCGTCGGCACTCCACTCCGCTTTGCTTCTTTGAGGCACAAACGGACCATCTTCAACTATATCACATAGCTTGTAATCTCTAGATTTGATGAAGAACTTCATCTTTGTCTTCCAATGGGCATAGTGGGTTCCGTCAAAGAAAGGCGGCTTGTCGATTGATTGTGTCATTTGAGCCGGTTGATGAAATAGTGATCGAGCTTGTCGAATCTTCTCAATATGATGTGAATCTTCCTCAATTGAGTCAAGCTCTGATACCAATTGTTGAGTTGTGGGGAGCTCGATTCGTTCAACCGTTCTTGCTCACCAAGTGGTGGAGAGGTGGATTTTTGGGTGGAAGAGTTTAGGAAGCTAAAAAGATAATTGACACAATGATATATAGTGGTTCAACCTTCTAACCAAGGTCTACATCCACTACCTTAGCTCCCAACTAAGGATTTCCAATCAATCCACTATTGATTCGTCCCCTTTTCTAGGCTTAGGAGGAAACCCTTTACACCGATCAAGCTTTCTACCCAAAGTCTTGATCAAACCCTCTTTTACAAAGAGATAAATAAAGCAAACACAAATCCCTCTAATAGGTGTTTGTTTGCACAATTAAAGCACTCACCCAAAACCTAAAACATTTGAGCAAATTTGACAATTTTGGCTCACTAGTGTTTGTCTATACAATAAATGACAATTTAAGCTCTAAGACAATTCTTGATCATTTGTTGATTGACAATTGAAGCATTAGCCTTTACTTGATGCTTGGAGGTCCCTTTTATACTCCTTGATGAGTTTATAGCCGTTACTAGTCGTTGGGGATGATTTGGAGCCGTTGAGGACTTTATTTCCCTTCATTAATGCTGTTCTGCAGCCTTCCATATCGATACGCTTGGACCCGTATCGGTACGGCCTTCATCAGAAACTAGCCGTTGGGCTCTTGCCAGCCTAGGCGTATCGATACGCTTGGACCCGTATCGGTAAAATGACCGTTGGGAAATAGCCGTTAGGGTTGTTGGAAAGGGGATCAGTACGCTTACCAGGCGTATCGAAACGATCTCGATCCGTATCGAAACGGCCAAGCCTGTTTCGATACGGGTTTTGGCAGTGACCAAACTGGGCAAAAAGGTATCGATACAGGTTGGACCGTATCGGTACGGGTAGCTTGAAAACTTAAGTTTGGCTATTTAAAATCAATAAAAACATTGCCAAAAACCTTTTAAGATCCCTCAAACATAAATTCAAGTTGTTTGGACTTAAAACCAAGTTTTAAATTCTTTTCAAATTAGTCCAAAACATTTTTCAATTATTATATCAAAAAACTAGTTCTACACTTTATTTTTAAGGTAAACTACATTGGTAGTCACTAAACTTTTAGGGCGCTTTCAATAAGGTCACTAAACTTTTAAAACTTTCATTATAGTCACCTAATTTTTAATTCGCTTTCAATAAGGTCACTGCCGTCAACCACCGTTAAAAAAGCTGACGTGGCATGTTAAATTTAAGGGTAAAATACACTGTTAGTCACTGAACTTTTAAGAGGCTTTAAATATGGTCACCGAACTTTTAAAACTTTCATTACTATCACTCAACTTTTAATTCACTTTCATTACCATTAAAAAAAGTTAACGTGACATGTTAAGTTTAAAAATAAACGTTTTCCCACCATATTTTCTCCCCTCTTATTTTCTTCCATCCAAACATGTCTATTTCTTCTATATGAATCAAATTGTAATTTTTTGGTGAAAGTCGTTACTTCTTTAGTAACACATCAAGGAAAATATTAATGTATCTAGACATGAAGAAAAATATTGGGAGACATTCGATGATGGAATCATGAAGAAATAACTAAAATTTTGCTCATAAAAATCCTCTTTATGCTTCAGGCCCGGCATTTACTAAGTCATGCACTGGATAATGAGAAGTTCAAAGGAAAATATTAATGTATCTAAAAGATAGACATGTTTGGATGGAAGAAAATAAGACATAGAGATAAAATAGGGTGTGAAAAAGTTTATTTTTAAACTTAACGTGTCACATCAACTTTTTTAACGGTAATGAAAGCGAATTAAAAGTTGAGTGATGGTAATGAAAGTTTTAATAGTTCGGTGACCATATTGAAAGCCTCTTAAAAGTTTAGTGACTAACAGTGTATTTTACCCTTAAATTTAACATGTCACGTCAGCTTTTTTAACAGTGGTTGACGGCAGTGACCTTATTGAAAGCGAATTAAAAGTTGGGTGGCTGTAATGAAAGTTTTAAAAGTTCGGTGACCTTATTGAAAGCGCCCTAAAAGTTCGGTGACTACCAGTGTAGTTTACCCTTATTTTTATCCGTTTAATGGTGGTGGTGACATGTGTCACTGCCTCATTGGTTGAAAAAAATATAAAAATATCACATGGACCGCTGACTAGGAGAGAGAAAAGAATAATAATAATAATAAATGCCACACTAGTTTTCTTGTTAGTTTTAAACGGCAGAGGTATCAATTTGAAAACGAAACTTAACGTTAGGTACCATTTTGCCAAAAAAAATAGGTGAGGTACTAAAATAGGAAATCTGGAATAGGTAGGGTACTAAATATGTAGTTATCCCATATATATGACTCACACACACAACTAAACCCGAATTAATCTAAATGTTATTTCGAATTGTCTCGAAGTTCCAAAGGTTGACCTAAATCGACTTGAATATCCAAAGATTTACTGAAACTAAAAATCGACCGATCTAACATTGACATGACGCAAAAATCAATCGATTCAATATTAACTTGACTCGAAAGTCAACTGATTAAATATTAACCGCAGTCATGACCCTAAAACCAACCGATCTTATATTGATTCAATCCAAAAGTCGATCAGTCAATTATTAACACGGCTCGATACTTGACTCGACTTACTACATACCCAATTTATTTGACCAGATCTAACTCAAATCAAACATAAACTGAATACAATTCAAACCCCAACTAAAATAACTATGCGCCACTGTTTTTCCAATTGTTTTTCTTCAGTTTTAAAACGGCATTTTTATCTAAAAACTTATTTTGAATAGTTATTTAAAAAAATAATCTCCAGCTAAAATTATTTTAAAAAATAACCTCAAATCGTCCACGTTAAACGAACTCACGTTCTACAGAAAACGAGTTTCGAACCTCGTTTTCTACAAAACATGAGTTTCATGTTGAATAAGTCGGTAAAAAAGAAAAAAAATAATTTTCCGCATTTTTTAACATGGAACTCGCATTCTATAGAAAGCAGGAAGCGAGGTTCGAAACTCGTTTTTAATAAAACGCGAGTTCATCTTACTCAGACGATTTAGGGTCATTTTTATAAATAACTTTGGCTGATGGTATTTTTTCTAAATAGCTATTTAAAATGAGTTTAGATAAAAAAATCCGTTTTAAAACAATTAAAAAATCAAATAAACAGGGAAAAATATTTGGGGGTTGTTATTTAGTGGAGGAGAAAGATTGGGCGGTAGCTTTCAGAAATGTACAGTGGGTAGGACCCACCTACTTTTCAAACATCGGCGGCGCGCCTGCCAATTGAACCTATTCCTCTACTTCTTTCCCCATGGGAACTACGGTGTTGGCCAATTTTAGATGCAAAATAGAATACTCGACTCATTAGAATAAACTATTAAAAGATGCATTAGATCTATTAATCGGTCGAATAATTAAAAATATTTATATTATTTTATTTTATATATCTTCGAATTTTGACATTTAATTTAGGATGTAAATATTTTTTATTTAATAGAAAAATTATTTAAAGGTGCATTTGCATTATATTTTGGGTATGGATGATTTTACAATAAACGTTATGTACTATTAATAATGTGTATCGCTATATACCATTAATTATTTTAATTACTTTTGAAATCATGGGACCAAAAGTGTTATTATCTCTTTTTTAAATGAAATATAAAAAAATATATTATTTTTCATATATTTTGGGTAAAATACACAATGGTAACTAAACTTTGATAAACTATTCAATTTGGTTACCAAACTTTCAACTGCTTCAATGTTACCGTTAAACTTTTGATCCAAATTGGCCACTAACCCGTTAGGAACAGTTAAAAGGGTGATGCGGCAGTTAAAATATTTTGTATAATAATATATTTAGTCCTCAATGTTTGCACATTAACACAATTTTGTCATAATTCGTGTCACAAAATTGTTTTCTTTTTCTTCAAATTATGACAAAATTATTTTAATTAAAATATGGTGAAATTGAAATGATGTGTAAATGACGAGGGTTAAATTTATTGTTTTTTTCAAATTATGACAAAATTGGTTTAATGTGCAAACGTAGAGCACTAAATGTGTTATTATACAAAATATTTTAACTGCCAGGTCACCCTTTAACGATTGTTAATGGATCAGTGATCAATTTGGAGCAAAATTAAAAATTTAATGGTAACATTTAAGCAATTGAAAGTTTAGTTACTAAATTGAATAATTTACCAAAATTTAGTTACCATTTGTGTACTTTACCCAAAAAATAAAAAAATAATATAAAATTATTTTTTTGGATTTTATTCTAAAAACGATAATAACGTTTTTTTGGTCCCCTTAATTTTAAAAATAATTAAAATAGTTAATGATAAATAGCAGTACAAATAGTTAGTGGTAAATAACGATACACTATGTTTATCGTAGAATCATCCAATTGTGTATTAATGAATCTATGTTGTTTCAGTCAATTAAAATTAAGTATTGAATGTATGATGGTATTGTAAAAATCAAGTTTGGAACTGTAGTGATCATCCAATCAGAGTATTGAATTAGACGGTAGCACGGTGCATATAATGAATGTGACCCACACACGAAAAAAACCTCTCAAATCTCATTGAGGATAAGAACCATAAACTAAACTCGCGGGGACGAGGAATTGATACCAGCCGATTAATTCAACGGTTCTTAACGTATTCCGCTGCTCGACTCTCTCTCAAAGTCCGACACACTCATATTATTGTCTATTTTGTTAGGTAGCTAAAATCAAAGACGAGCCGAGGAAACCGAGGAAAAGCCATGAACTCATCGCCCAATCCTCCACAACCGCCTCCGCCTCCGCCGCAGTCCTCCACGTCCACCGCCGCCTCTTCAGATGGCTCCGGCAAGAAAGTTAGGAAACCTTACACCATTACCAAGTCACGTGAGAGCTGGACTGAAGAAGAACACGACAAGTTCCTTGAAGCTCTTCAACTGTAAGTTCTTTCTCCAAAGATTGAAACTTTTGTTCCATTTTTTTTCCTTCAAAAAAAAAAAACCCTGATTTACAAGTACCAAGTACTTTGATTTCTCCTCTTTTTAGGGAACTTGCCTTTCTTTTTGTTGGTTCTTAGTTTCAATTCTTCTGATTTAGCTAGTGGAGAACTAAGGAAACATTGATCGAGTTTTTCCTTTGTTTCAACTGTGAAGTGGATGTTTTGTTCGGAGAAATTGATGATGTAAACTTGGTCTTCAATTCAATTTGGTTGAATTTGGGTACAAGAATTTAACTAACCATAATTTTTAAACATTCCTTCTCAGCTTGTGTTGTATTGAATGTCGTCTGAGGATGTGCCAATACATTTACTCCCCATAGTATTAAATTGCGGCCGCAACGTCTGCAGCTTTTGCCTTGTTCCTCTTTGTGTCTATTAGCAATATGAGCTATAAGGATTAATATTGTTCTATGACAGAACAAAAAAGAATTAATATTGTTATAAGGATTAATATTGTTCTATGACAGAACAAAAAAGAATTAATATTGTTCTATGACCGCAATTTAATACTATGCCCCCCCTCCCTTCTTCTAGTTTAGGATACCATTAGCAGCTTTTGCCTTGTTCCTCTTTGTGTCTATTAGCAATATGAGCTATAAGGATTAATATTGTTCTATGACAGAACAAAAAAGAATTCATGTTAGCCTGTTAAATATAGCTTTCTATCTTTCTTGCTGACTTAGGTTTGATCGTGACTGGAAAAAAATTGAAGATTTTGTCGGTTCAAAGACAGTTATCCAGGTTTAAAGACAAGGATTTGATGTTCTGTCATTGAGCTCAGGTTTTCAATCTTTAATACCATTTTGCTTAAACTTTTTTAAATGGATATTTGCTGTCTTTACAGATTCGAAGTCATGCCCAGAAATACTTTTTGAAGGTTCAAAAGAATGGGACAATTGCACATGTGCCGCCTCCTCGTCCCAAGCGCAAAGCTGCTCACCCTTACCCTCAAAAGGCCTCTAAAAATGGTTTGATTTTTAAACTGGATTGTGATGATATTTTTTATTGAATTCTCGGGGTATAATTACATGTTGACATGCTCTTATAATACCAGTTTTGGTGCCATTACAAGCATCCATGGGTTTTCCTTCTTCGATAAATACCGTTCCACCTGGATATGGTCCCTGGGATGAAGCTTCCATGCTAGTAAACACTGCCTCAAGCAAAGCCATGCCACCACAAGATGAATTTACAAGCCTTCGAGGAGCGGAAGGCATGAATTCTTCTCTATGTCGGTTCCTTTGTTGTAATAGTTGTAGACTAGATTTCCTAAAGGAAACTTTCCAACATTTCTTATACATATAGCATTACTGATTCAGCTGATATTGGATCAAAAGGCGTAGCAAGGATTAGTAACAGTGGTGTTAGTTGCATTGGAAGCTCTAGCCAGACAATACCTAATTCCGATATGCCAAAGCAAGGGAAACAAGCATCCGTGCTTCACGGTAATTGTATTGACTATAATCAATTGTTCTCCCCAGTTACTTTGTACTTGGTGATATTTGGCCAACTCTGTCTTCGTTTTGCAGTTACACCTGATTTTGCTGAAGTTTATAGCTTCATTGGAAGTGTCTTTGATCCTGACACCGACGACCACGTGCAAAAACTCAAAGAGATGGATCCCATAAATTTTGAAACTGTAAGTCAAAGTGGCACTTTTTTTTTGGTTTCAACATTTCATAATTATAGCAAACAAACAAACAAATGGTCTCTGCTCTTTAGTTCATTGCAACATAACTTGCATTGAGAGTCATCAACAACTTGCCCTCTTCGAATCAACCTATCTTTCGTTGGTAACTTATCCAAAATAGTCATCCAAGCTCTTAGAATATGCAAAGGAAACTAAATGAGTCCATATGATTTAGAAATTTTCTATGTATTTCCTATTGAAAATTTATTTTCGCCCCCCCCCCCCCCTGAAATTTTATAAGTTCACCCCTCTAGAATTTTATAGGTTCGTCCCCCTAACATAAAATTCTGCGTCTGTCCCTGATCTTATTCCGGGCCAAATTTTAGTGATTGAGATCTTTCTATGCCTCGGTATAAGCAAATAAGGAATATTAATGACCGCCTCTCCTAATTTCAACTTTTTCCTCAAGATCCAGCTCATATTTGCTTGGGGTAGCATATGCCAAAATCAGATTCTTTGAAGATGTAAGCTTGCAGACAAGCAATCCAGATCGAACCTTCCCCTTCTAGAATACTTATTACTAATTTCAGGATGCACGCCTTGTTCTAGCCCTCCAAATCTTTCATCCCCGATCCACCTTCAGCCTTCAACAAATAGATTTGAGACCAGCTGACTCTTGAACCAGCAGCTGCTATATCCTGACCTCCCAAAAAATATCTCTTACACAGCTGATTGATCCTCTTGAGAACTGGTTTAGGCAAAATGAAGCGCCTGCATCAGTAATTTTGACTAAAGATAACCAACTGTATTGATTGCATTCTCCCAGCAGAACTGAGCTACCTTGCTACTCGGCTATTTATTTTCCCTTTTACTTTCTCCAAAAGAGGTGTATAATCTGTTTAAGACAGTTTCCTTGCGACTAGGGGCACCCCCAAGTATTTCACATGAACTTTCCCTCCTTAAATTATGTAATTCTCCTAATTTCACCCTTCACCTCACTTGACATCCCAGAACAAAAGATCTCACTTTTATTAGCATTCAGCAACAATCTATGTTGCTCGGACTTTTCATTTTTAACGAAGTACCTGTGTCCAACACTCGTGTCCGATACTTGGATATGGGGATATGACCTCCAAGGATCCTCCAAATATATGGAAAATCTTTGAAAAATGTAACCATACCTGTGTTGGATACCCATGTCCGCGACTTGCACCTGCGTCCAAGTATCAAAGGTGAGACAGCTTAACTTTGTAACATTAGGATGAAATTTGAAGATTCCATTAGCTGCAGCTGCTTCCAATAGTCGAGATAAGACATTCATTGCTAACACAAACAGGTAAGTGGACAAAGGGTCCCCCTGCCACCCTTGTAATAGCCGTCAAGTGCCTTCAAAATAAATTCCCACCCAGCTAATGGAATCGAAGGCCTTTCGCAAATCTATCTTAACAGCACATCTAGGAGACAAACAACCTCTTCCATACCTTTTCATCAATACTTGAGCCATAAGGATATTGTCAGAAATACTCATCTTTAATGAAAGCACTTTGACCACTTGAGATTTTTCTAGGAAGATACTTTGTTAATCTTTTCGCCATGATTTTAGTGCTGCATTTGTACACCACAGAGCAGCAGGAAATCAGATTATTTGTAAACCACGATACTTTGACTACTTGAGATTATTCAGACTATTTGTTTTTGGAACCAACACCACAATAACATAGGCATCGACTAATTTCTGACTTTTGAAAGAAATATTGCACAGCTTTTACAAGATCCTCCCCTACCACATCCCAAACTGCCTTGAAGAAACAAGCAGTATTCCCATTAGGGCCTGGGGCTCTACCACTCCTTTGCCCCCTAAAATTTGTCTTGTTCTAAATCGTTGAAGTTACTATATGTAATACGTTTTCTTACGCCATGCAGGTTTTGTTACTGATGAGAAATCTCACTGTCAACTTGTGTAGTCCAGATTTTGAGCCAATTGTAAGTATTATGTTTATGTTTATACTTCACACATTATTTCCGTTTTGAATTTATTGGCTTGGGGAACTATGTGCTTTTGAATTTTAATTTTCTTCCCATCGATGTAAAAATATCTCGAGTATGCTGCTACTTCATATGCATATTCAACTATAATGCTTGAGTACTCTTATATTTCATTTCCTTCCTGATTATTTGAACAAGAGAAAACAAAACATATAGATATATTAATATTATCAAAGAACGTTGTTAAACGTTTTGACTTGTTGATCTCCTTGGTTGTTGCAGAGGAAGGTCCTGTCGTCATACGATGTCAACAAAAACACGGTGGGAGTTACCAAAGGAATTATTCCCCCAAACCAAATGAATGATGTATTGTGTTAAGCTGTTTATTATGTAGGATTTGCTGGCATGTACGCGACTTTAATACTTTACTTCCGCCTGCTGCAACCGGAATCGAATTTATGTTTTCTTTTGACGGCTATGTAACGGGAATTGGGGCAGCATGCATTTGAGGTTTACTAGGTGAAGGAATTGCAGCCAGCAGCCTATTGAAAACGTTGGCAATGATGAGTGGAAGAAAATGTGCCTACCACAGACCTTCAAGCTCATCGACTTCCAGCGAGATCAAACGAATGGTTGTCACCTTGTTTTTACTTATCAGCCAGATAAGTTGTGTACATTCTTGTCAGGTTGGTTTATTAGCAGTTATTTTTACGTAGTTGCGCGAAGTATGGCCTTACTATAGAAATGAAAGTAGGAGAATTCGAAGATATGTGTAATAAGGATCTTGATTCTGCCATTTGAATGTAGCTAGAAAGATTTCCATGACAAAACATATAGATTTCTTATGTATTCTCATATTGGTTTATTAACACTTGAATCTTAGTTTGATTCTGTCATTTAGCAGGTTGCTTGGCGGTATATACTGGAGCAGACCAAGGCCCATTCTCACCTACTTGTTAAGACTTTTGTTATCCCATTTTTAGAGTTCGAATCTTGACGTTGTGAATGAAAAAAATTAGGTTGAGAGGGTCGCTCCAATAATGGGCTTCTGCAAAACTCGATCTGAATTAGTCGGCCAATGAATCGGAAACTAGTGGTTAAACAAAAAATAAATACATAAATTGGTTCATAAACTTAACAACTTTTGTCAAATTGGTCCTTGAACTTTTTGTTTTTGTTAAATTGGCCTCCAAGGTTGGAAAAAAAAAGTGACATTAGTTAATTCTTGTGAGCGACGTCCTTAAATTTTGAAGCTTTAATACTCAAACTGGCTCTCAACCTTGGAAACTTTTATAATTTTGATGTAAACAAGTTTAGTCCCATTTTATTCTAGTTTCGTCCTTGATTGTGGGATATTTCATAATTTGGGTTTAAGTCTCCTCACGAGTGTTTATTAATGGAATGATAGAAAGCCTGTATCAGTCGCAGAGGGAATGAAATGGGTTGCAGAGGTCAAAAGCTCATATATTAGATAATTCTTCACTGGGTTTTTAAGGTGCTTAAAGCATTTTTTTGGCTGAAATAAGTGACTAAAGTTTCATATTTGGATAAAATAAGTGCCTAAACTATTTTTTGTTGTTGAAATAAGTGCCTAAACTTTCATTTTTGGTTGAAATAAGTGCTCAAGTAGTCGCCAAAATTGACTTTAAAATAAGTTAAAAATGAAATATTAGGTACCTATTTCAGCCAAAATGAAAGTTTAAGCACCTATTTCAACAAAAAAAAATACTCATGTGTTTTTCTGGGACAAAATGAGCCACTTCAAATAGCTTCATTGCTCCGGCCCAGAATACGATTAATCCAGCATGGGCTACATGAGCCCCCAATAGTTTACCGGACTTAGACAAATCTTTTTTGTCGATAACCTCAGACCAATCAATCGAATATTGATTAATACGTAATCGAACACTACTTGAAAACGACTCTTCTGCTCAGAAACGAAATGTTCCAAATGCTCCTGAAAATTCTTGCTCCTATTTGACCATTTGTATCTATATGCATTAGGAAAAAAACATAATTTGAGCACTTATTTTATAATTTATCCATTTAACTTTGATCCACCAGCTTATAAGTTATAAAGGTAGTGAAATCAAAACATGCATGTTTATATATTGATAGTCTAAATTTTAAAAAATGAAAAGATTACTACTAATGGGAATCCTATCCTAATCAACAAGAAAAGCAAATTGCTTGATCAGAATAAGTTTGTCCAAATTTGTATACCTTATCTTTGCATTTAATGGGGATATTTATCAACATCAACATGATCATAAAATGCATATACATCTCTTTGATCCTATCCTAATACCGTGGGGGCATTGTCCTACATGAATAAGGTAAAAAACAAGTAAAGATTAGTTCTTTTTTTGTGATTTCTCTCTCCAAACAACAACGTACAAAACAAAGGCTCAATCTTGACGTGTCTTTTCTTTTCTTTAACCCATCCTTTGCTTTCATTTCTTGTTCTTTCCATGTTCTATCCTTTTTCTCTCTCTTGAAGGTGCTTTCTTTATCTCTCTCTATATATACGTGTCTCATTTTGTTGGAGGCTAAACAAAGATTATCAGTAGGCTTATACGATTGATTAAGAGAGAAAGCATAAGAAAGTGTAATCTGTTGAGAACAAGAGAATGGAGGGAAGGAAAAAAGTGGGGTCCTCTTCTTCTTCTTTTACTTCAGAACTCTTTGGTTCAAAAGACTCACCTTCACCCTCCTCTGGGTATTTCGCCTCTATATTTCCTCCTCCCTCTAAGGTATCCATCATTTCTTTGGTATTCCATGTTCTTGGTAATGGGGTTTTAAGTTTTCATTGTATTATGTTCTGTGGAGTTTCAAAGATTGAATCTTTTTTTTTTCAATTGGGTAATTTGATACGGTTTAAGAAACTATTGTTCTAAAGTTGTTTGTTTTAATGACAAGAGCTTTACTGAGGGTAGTGAATTTGAAGTTCTTTTACAAATTACAAACTTGAAATTGTGTTGGTTTAGGTGCAAGGAAGGGAATCTCTACGTCCTGCTGGGGCCAAAAGCCAGCATTCTCCAAATGAGCCCTGGAACACTAAGCCTGGAGCCTCTGGTTTGTGCATCGTCCTTAGCTTTTACATGACTATGGGAATTGAACTGACACGATTTTGTTAAATCATATCTTGGTTGTTTTTTGTTGAACATTAGACCCAAACAAGACCACCCTTTGTTTTTTTATGTTTTTAATTGTGTAGATATAATCAGAAGTCTGCTATCTTTGCTTGTTTTTATGAATTAGTTCTTTTTTCTCCAATGATTCTGAAACACCAAGTAGTCTCGAATTCTGAGTTTTGTATCTGAGACACTGTGAATCATCAGGTAATTCTTCCATAGGACATGAAGGTGGAAATGAGAATATACGAGACGAGAATTACTTGGATCAGGAGCAGAGAGTACAACCGTGTCATTTAAGTTCATCGATCTACTACGGTGGGCAAGATGTATTCTCTAGTCCCCAGAGTAGGCAGGGCTCTGAGTTGAACTCTGTGGTGAGTGCACCTACTTATCCTATAGCCATCTAATATCTAGCGCTTGAAGGACATTCTTCTTTAGTTTGATGAGTCTTTCGATTTAGGAATCTGCTAAACATGTTTGCATATCATTCTAGTACAAGAAAGATGGCGGGGAAGATGATTCAGGGAGCGCATCAAGAGGAAACTGGTGGAAAGGTAGGAAATTATCTAATGTGATATACTGATCAAAGTGGAGAGCATTTTAACCGTAAGGTTGACATCTTTGTTTTTTTGGCTATATTTTCTTTCTGCAGGGTCTCTATATTACTAAGAATTGTTTGCCGGTGGCGGTCAACATACTTCTATCAAGGTACACCACTTGAGTTCTATATCGATCATATCATGCGATCATATGGTTTTTCATAAAGTTTGATCAATCAATTATTATCTTATCCCACTAGCCTCCTCCTTTTTGTCCTATGATGAAGCCAAGGTACACTGTCTACAGACGGAAAGCAAGCAGTAAACTGAAGGAATCATATGCATGATACTTAAAATGACTCGCACATATTCCCTTTTTCTTCTGATAATATTGCTCTTTGTTTGTTGAATTTATCCTTAGCAGGTACATAGGAATATGTAGATAGCAGATTAAATCATCGCTGGTTATATACGTGGGAGGTGGATTATAGTAATCAAACGTCGCAGCCAGCTTGCCGGTATTACTTTCTCAAGCCGAATAAATATAGCTTATTTGGTCACCCTTGTTCACTGTCAAGGATAATGGAACTTGCTCTTCGTTTTGGTTCTGTAAAGAATATGTTCTCAACTGACATGATATAATATCATATGTAATGAAGTACTGCTTTTTCTTAGAGTAATCTGGTATCCATGGATGAATTCTTCACTGCCCTTTTATATCTCCATTTTGCTTTTAACCTTTAATCAATATGAGATTTTGGTTTTCATTTTCGATAGGAATAATCTTTGTCTTGTCATGATTTTCTTAGCTTCTTTAGACCCTTCATTTACAATCCAAAGGACATGTAATAAACCCAGTTTTAGCTTTGCCTTAAGCAAAATCTAACATAACACAGTTTTAGCTTTGAAATGGCCTTTAAAGAAAGCTCTGGGTCGTTAACCACACTTTTTTTACTTATTTTGATAACTTATATTATTCAAGATTGGATATATAATATCAACGAGGCTTTAAGCTTTTTATTCATACAAAGGGTAAGCTTAAGCTACATATTCAGAAGTAAGCACCAGCATTTTTGTAGCAGTTGTGTCCCCAAATTTTCACTTCAAGGAAGTGTATAAGCTGCAAAAACAAGCAATTATAATATAAGAAAAAACTTTCAAAGGAAGGAGCAAAAATGGAGCAATGAGAAAGCAGGACTCACGTCCACATTTGTAACCGACGGGGCGGTTGGCTAAGTTGCAGCGTTTAGGGATGGTTATGGCGATCTCAGGCTTAACCCCAAATGCTTTAGCAGTGTTCGAGAGCAACACGGCGCAGAGACAGCTGGGATTTTGGCCTATTTTCTTCACCTGCGTGCAGCAACCGGCTGAAACTGGAGCTTTATCGTCTTGTGTGGCTTCGGCACATGGGGCTAGCTTCATTGCCTCATTATCAGGAGATGATTTCCCACACTCCCCTGCTGCATCAATCTTTCCAATCTCCACAATGCCAACAAGCACAATCAATCCCATAACACACATAAGTTTCAATGCAGCTGCCATTTTTCTCTTATCTGAACAAATCCCAGAACCCTCAGCTGAACCTGACCCTGAAATCTGAATGCAGATTGCCCGTTCTGAATAGGGGTATTTATACTGAAACTTGAGCATGAAATGGAATTGCTGCCCCAGGCACTAATGGTGTAAATGGAGGTGGCACTATAAGAAGTGACAATTTTATAATAGTAGCACTTTGATTGTTTTAGGCCTATCATATATCAAAGTATGCCTCCATTTGTAATCATCTCAACGGTTGTGTAAAACCCACAAAACCTTGCCATCTAGCCACTTCAGCCAATATTCTGGAACTCTGCCAACAACAACCCAATAGAGTGCTTGTTCCAATAACTTCCTTTTTTGTGGCAACGTGTAATCAACTACTCCCATCTTTATAGACACTCTCATTAGGCCATTACCGGACTTGCATTTAACTTTGGCTTTAATCTTGCATAAAGTTTATTATGTTGTGAATTTTGAAATGTTTAGTATAAAATGGACTTAAACATTGTCGCGAGATGTAACATGAACCTTAAACATGGACCGTAAAACAGACACGAGTTTATATAGACAAGTGGCAGATAGTTTGGCATTTTCTATTCTAAATTTGATCCATAAAATGCTCAGCCATGATCAACTTTGAGACCTGAGAAAGCATGAATCACTCAACTTATTTATCATTTACAATAACAGGGTGAATGTTTGGCATCCTCAAGCATCTCCCTATTCCAACCAAATATAAAACTAACAAAAATAAAATAAAATTGGTTCATGGTGTCCAGCATCAGGGCTCTTGCTCTGGGACTGGCTCCAATTTCGGTAAGCTCACTGCCTCTTTTAGAAGTTCAAAAGATACTGATGTTTCTTGAGCTGCGGTTGAACCGGATTCAGTTCCTTTATTTAGATTGCTACTGTATTCTTTCGGTTTTAAATCGATACTAAGGTAATCTGTCAAGACCTTTGTCACACTCATCCCACACTGAGGAACTTTGCTGCTCGAGAGAAATGGTGATCTATCACCCTTGGCAGGGGTAGCTAGCGGTGCTGGTGAAAAGTTTGGGGTCGAAAAAGCTGTTCTATAAGGAGTGCTGGAGAAGGGCACAGAGTATGGAACCGAAAGACTCTTCTGACCAATAATGCCGATACTGGACAGCAAGGAGAACTGATCTGAATGCTTGGTCAAGTCATCCACATAGAGCACATCATCGATACGTGCGACAATGTTGAATGCAAGGCTCTCCAAAACTCTCGAGTAGCTCTCCAAAATGGATTTCCCAACATCCTAATAAACACCGTAATGTTAATTCATCAGCATGAAAATTGTAATAAAAAGCATTCATAAGAACATAACTAAAGTTGCAACTATTGACACAAACCTTGTTGTACTGAATTTTGCTCATATCTAAAGTAGTCTGGGGAAGACCAGGGAATCGTTGCTTCAAGCAAAGCAGAAGGCTCTCTGCTCGATCAGCAAGCATCTCTCTCTTGTCAGCATCGATCATTAGGTCCTTGACCAAATCCCATGACGACTTTGAACTAGACCGGTTTGTTCCGACAGGTCTGGAGTTCGATTTTTTCCGCCATAAATATATCGAGGCCTCCACTCGATTGGCAATCTCTATAGCTTGATGCTCAGATGTCAAGTCAAGGCAATCAAGAAGGCATTCAGGCGTGAACATATCCGATGAAATATAGCGATAAATGAGATCTCCTAAGCTCACTCGACTATTCTGAAACAAGTATGTAACAAAATTTTAACAAGAACTTCCCGGAATGAATAATGCCTGGTATTTATTTTCTGTTTTACCTTTGGAAGAGATTCCAAATATGACTCAGGGACTTCCATGTCAGCTAGAGTAATACTGTTGATTGCCATGGCAGCTTTTAGGATCTGGTTCGTACAGTCACGTTTATGCTGCAACTGCTTCCTTGAATTTTCATGGAGACCCCCTGGAGGCACTCGAGACACGGGGAGCCACCATTTTTCCTCTTGTCGTTGAAGGGCTTTTCGGAAAGAGGTTGATCCATCAGACTCGGGGGCTAGAATCCCTTGGTCAAGGTACCAGAACTCGGTATTGGTAAAACTATCTAATATCTCCTGCAAAAATGATGTTATATTAAAAAAAAAACTCTCCAACCAGAATGGGATGCACATTGTCACTAAAGTCAGTGGATCTCACAAGAAGCATGTTGTCCAATTTTCTTAAAGCCGGGAGATTAATGTAAAGATCCGAACGAGGCCTGCAAGTCATGACCTGAAATCACAACAAGAACCATCCATGCAAAATAGTGCAAATAAGATACTAGCATATTTAGATTAGACTATCCATTATACAATTATAAAGCATTTTTAGCAGCTTTTCTTCTTTGATTATATAAGTTTCTTAGGGCACATTTCATCACCAATGGCATTTGGCATTTTAAACTACAAATCTTCCATTGGAGAGAACTTGTTCCCTAGAACTCAAACACTGGCCTAATGCCACATTTTCAAATCCTAGGAGATGTTTTAGGGAAAATTTTCAATTGTTTTACCTCGAGCTTGCTCCCGTCCGGGAACGTTTGCCATGACGGTATCAACTCAACAATGTGATCACTAACAGAAAGCAGCCATTCCATCTCTCGTCTCCACATTGCTTTCTTCTCGGGTGGAACTGGTTCTAACCTCCATATTTGCCCAAATAAGGTAGCTTCAAAATGGCCACATAGACAGATAGTTAAATAGAATTGATGAAACATATCTTTAGCACAAGAAATTGGCAGCATACCACAAAGATTGGTGATGGCATTTGAAATAGCCAAGGCTGTGCAAACACCATTTCCACACCCAGACATATCTTCTCCAAGCAACAATTTTGCAAATCTTTCCTTCATCAACTCAATCTCTATAACCCCATTAACCAAAGAAATCAAAAACATGGTTCAAGCAAGCAAATGGAGAAACATGATCATATGATAATCAATACCAATACCTGAAATTGTGGAGCCTTGTTTCTCTAATTTCCTATCATCCAATGGGGTTTTCTTTCCATCCTCACTACAATTAGTACTGGTGCAGTCTTCTGCCCCATCATTTTCCTTTACAGGCCAACCTAATGAAGGTGACCCTTCCTCTGAACTACTGTGACTGTGTTCTTCCTCATGAACTGTTGTTTCAGATGTCAAAAAATCAGAACTTGAACTACTTCCGCGACCCTTGTCTAGAAGCAACTCGGCAAATGTCCCCATTTGACCCCCATTCTCGGTAAAGCTTTCATCTTTCTCTTCAAAGCTTCCAATATTCTCAACCAAACGCTCCATTTCAGCTTGCTGTTCTTCAAAAGGACCAGGTGAGGGATAATAGACAGAGTTGTTAACTATCATACCGTGTGAGCAACACACATTGGAGTCTATAACTTTGTAACACAAGCTTCTAAAGGATTTCGAAACCAAAAAGATCTTAGCTTTTAGCTTTGAAACAGGCATACGAAACTTGAACTGGTAATGTTGTTGTTGTTGTTATTGTTGCTGCTGTTTGGTAGACCCTATTTGCTCTTGGTTGGTGAAAGCTCCACCCATAAGGTTGCAAACATGTCTGCTTCAATGGGGTAAAATGGAAGTAACAAAAAATAAAAATAAACAAAGCTGAGAAATTTGGTGTGGGTTTTCTCTTTTTTTCTTTTTTATGTGACAGAAAAAGGCAGAAGCTTTGTGTTCTTATCGTGGGGAGTAAGTATTTGCCATTTTTTTCTACTTTCAGATTTTAAACTACTCTAACTAAATTCTCCTGTTATTTCAATTTTTTTTACCGAATCAAAACAAACAAAATCTTAAAATTCCTCCAGGGTTTGTTTGAAAATTAATGATAAAGTTCATGTTAACGTAGAGCCGTGTAAGCGACGGATTTATCATTTATCCGTCATATCTTAAGCTTTTTAAAGTTCTAAACTTTCAATTATGTTTTTTTTAAGTGTTCCAATGCCGGTTCCCATGAAATAAAAATGTAATATTGAATTTAGTGAATAGTGATGCTTAGAGCTCCAGTTTTTGTTTGTTGTTCATGGTATTGGTATCTATATACTTGGAAAGTATAGAAAAGAAATTTTGTTAGCTGAAAATTCCTAGAAGAAACGGTTGGTTCTTGGCAACCAGAGATGGACAGAAGGGCTGTCACCTCAAAATTTTAAAATTTTTATACGATTTAAATTTTATTTAAAAATTTTTATATATTTTTTATTAAAAATTTATTTTCGCTTATAAATTTACCTTCATAAAAATTTATCGGTTCGTCCTCCTAATCTAAAGTCGTTCGTCCCAGTTGGCAACCACATTGTGAGGAACACTATGGAATACGGAAAAGGATGCCTTTGTCTCTTGGGCAACTTCTAAATGGAATACCATGGACGGCAGGCCAGTTCAGTAACTCCAATGGGGAACCAGGGATCGACTGGTAATTTCAGTAGGATCTCCATCTCCTATGATTTGTTTAAATAATGAAATATTAGAACATGTGGAGTGGTTCCGGTGATAGTAATGCTGTGTTCACTTCAAGTGATTTGAGTTCGAGTATTATATATATATAACATGTGTATATTATAAAAGGGTTAAAAAAACTAAACATATATTATTATGTAATCATATGTATTAAAAAAATGAAACATTTCCCTCTCATAATTGATAACTAACGTTGAGAATGAAATGAGAAAAAAGACATTGGAGTTAAAGGGAAGATGTCATAATCCTTAATATCATTCTTTCCCTTTGTTTAACACACAAACACAACTTCCCCCCACCATGGCCTTTTCTTTTTCCATCCCCCCTAACTTTGCTTGGAAGGCTTTGGGTTGGTTGCTCCAACTTTAAGAGGGAGGATAAAGTACTTTGTGAGTTTGGTTGGTTGTTTTAACGTTGTAAATCGAGAAAATCAGGTTAAAAAGATCATCTTATAATAAGCTGTTATAATACACAGTTGATTAATTAATAAATTAAATATCAGTAGTTATATAAAGAAAATAAAACAATTACATTAGGTTGAAAGAGTCGACTAAACTATTTTTGTCTGTTGGGGGTTGCAAAGTAAAGGCAACCCATAACCATCGCAAATTGCTTATTTTTTTAACTTAAAATCAAACAACGTTATTAATAAACAAAGAAAAATTGAGAGCATAATGTTTCAAAGGTTTCAAACATCCAAAAAATAATAAAATGATATATCCAAAAAAAACTGAAGGGCTGCTCCGCCAAATTAGACGCTTCCTCCTTGTATTACAACAAATCTCTGAAGTTCATTATAGAAAGAGTCTTCTGAGGAGTTGTCAAAACATGAACTAAATGAAATCCCCAATAGAAAATTGTAAATAGCTTTTATGTCGGTTCCATTGGCCCTGATCCACTACACAATTCTGATTACATCGACAAACAACCACAAAGGGGATCAAGCTATCTAAGACCACCGACAAGAACAAACGTTGTGAGGAAACACTACACGAGCATAAGTGGCCGCAAAGGTATCTAAAAAACATGTCACAAGACAGATACGTGCTATAAAGACAGAGAAAAGACGTACCACATAAGTTAAAAAAACAACGCAATAAGATTTGCGAGAATAAGATAAACAAAACACATAAAATTTTAATAAAAATTAAAAAAATTTAAAACGAAATATAAGAAAACATCGAAAACATTAAACACCAGCGATCGATGACTAACACTAAAATTAATATCGTCGATAATCGGCTAAAACAAAATAAAAAAAATTGGAGAAAAAAAGACAAGTGGCTAGGGTTTATGAACTTGAGTTTACCCATTCACTTTAAATTACCTCTAAATTTGTTTGAAAAATAAGAAAACAGAGAAGCATTTGATACAAGGTGAATTTTCTTGGTCTCAACCCAAACACTTCCCAACAACCCTGTTTGTCTGTCCAGAAATGGGACCTGAAAAGCCCAACAAAAATGAGGCTTTAAAGGCCCAATTCAATTTCTAGTCAACACATTAAAAATACCACAACACGATGTGAATAAACAAATTTGTTAATAACACAAGTTATGAATATAAGATTTTGTGAGACACGTCGTGGTTGAAATAAAAAAATTATATAAAAGTTATTTTTTAAAAAAAAAAAACTTATTTGATAGTGATCATAAATGGGGTGGTGTATATATAAATTAATTAATAAAGACGAGTTTGATAATTTAGTTGTGTGTTTTTATTTTAATGTTTTTATTTTAATATATTAGTGTGATACAATGGTAGCATTTGTTCAATTTTTTTAATCTTTTTTAATAAGGCATACAACCCGTGCAGAACTGGTGCTCAAACTCGGGTCACCTGAATGAATTACACCATCTTTTACTACTGGGACAACAAAGAGTGAGTAGTTATGTGGTTTTCTTACTAAATGAAAATATATTAATTTTTAAAATAAATATTGAGATTCGAATCGATAGGACAACAAAAATATCATTAATTCTCGTTATGCACACAACTTACCATCTTTATTCGGGGTTTTTTTTTTGACTCGGCTGCATTTATAGGAGAAGTGCATATATATATATATATATTTGAATTTGGTTTTAAATTACACTTTTAAATTGTTTGGTTGAATAGGTACATCAATTCAATTTGACTTTAAGATTTAATTCAATACTTAATTCTTTTGGTCTAACTAATATTTTGACTTGATTTTTAGATTCAAATTGACCGTTAAAACTTTGTTTTATAATTTAAGTTCATTTAAATAAATCATTTAGCGTAAGTGCCAATTTAAATCAAAATAAAACTTTAAGTATTTAATTAAACATAAAAAAACATACAAATTATATCTTAAAGTCAAGTTGAGATATCAATATATATTTTGATTTGAGTTTATCAGTGGTTATAGAAAGTTTAGTCTTCTTTGATGGTTGTTTGTCGATGTAATCATAACTGTATAACGGAACAATCTACCTGATAGTTTGGTTCGCTCAGCACTTTTTTCACCTCGTAAAATGTTTCGTTGAGATAAAAACAATGAGATTCATGAAAGTTTCTGGATTTTTTTACAATGTATGTCAATCTCAACAGAAGAGTTTAATTTGCTTTGCACTTTTGAACTTCATGTTTTATTTTTGTATAATTTTTTTAATAGACATAGTATCTATTTTTCTTTTCTTTTTTTTTACATTATATTTAGGATACCTTTAATTTTTTTAATAAAATTCAGTTGTCATTATTAAAAAATATTAATTTACATATAATTATATTAATTTAATCAACTATTGTCACAATGTAGTTTCCTCCATCTCAATTCTCAATGTTCATTGCTCAGTCCTTGTTAGGGATGGCAAATGAGCGGGCAAGTATGAATATCGTTTTTCTAATTCTAACCTCATACTCATATTTATTTAAAATTTTTATATATATCAAACCATTACCTACCCACTACTCATGGTGAGTGTTATTTTTTAAATTTACACCCGACCAAACGGGTACATTCTCAAATCCATCCTCACACCCACTATTTAATTGGATGGCTATCGCTCGTACCCATTTGACAAGCAACCACTAATATCGAAATATGTAAAAATAAACAAATCATAAACTTGTATAAAGAAGAGTAAAACTTCGCATATTTTACTGATTGATCAAGTGCATATATGTAATACATTTACACATGTATAAATTTAACTACAATTAACTAACTAATAGCTAACTTAATTAAAGTACATTTGCACCGGTATAAATTTTACTTAACTACATCTAACTAACTAACTAATGGTGGTTGACAATTGTAAAGAAATTTTATACCTTAAGATTTGGTTAAATTATAAGGTACGTCCTTTAAAATCTTAGGGCTTACAAAATAGGTTGTGAACTTATTTATAAATTCATAATGGTCCAAAATGCATATGGTGGGTAGTTAGTGAGCGGGACAGGCAGATGCAGGACGAGGAGGGTGGATGCAGGCAAATACAGTGCGGGTGAGATCCTAAATCCATCACCTACCCATCAACAATGGCGGTTATGACTTTTTACATCCACATCCGTCCACTACCTACTAAACTCATACCCATTCCTGCGTTAACTGGAGTGAGTGCGATACAAAATCCGTCATCCCTATTCATAAGTCATAACATTCAAAGATTCTAGCCATTTCGCTCTCACATTTCGGGATGAAAATCATCTGCCCCTTAAATATGCACTCATTTGTGCCTCCACTTTAAAATAGCGGGTTTAGAGTTTAGGGTTTGAGGTTTAAGGTTGGGGTTTAGGGTTAGGGTGTAGAGAATTATGGGTATGGTGTATTTTTTAGGGTTTAAGATATTAAAATTAGAGTTATGGGGCAAGATTTAATTTTTAACTATTTTTTAGGCAAGAAGCGTAGAAGGAGCATAGTTAGGGGCAGAATATTTTTACCCCACATTTCGTCGCAGGTTAATAATTGAGAACAAACTGTCGCTAATTAAATACTGAATGACGAATTGACTATAGCCGTCGCCAATAAAATATAGCAGTCGCTAATTGAATACAATAAATACAAGTCGTATTTCTTTATCCCAGAAGTAACCCTCCCTCTATAAGTAGCACGAAGCCAAAGGCACCATTCAAGTGTGGAAGAAGAAATCAGGCAATATGAGTGAAGAAGTTAAGGTTTTCGGATTCTGGTCAAGCCCTTTCGCTCATAGGGTAGTGCTAGCGTTGCGGTTGAAAGGCGTTCCCTATGAATACGTAGAAGAGAATATCTTCGGAAACAAGAGCCCTTTGCTTCTGCAATACAATCCGGTTCATAAGAAAGTCCCCGTTTTCCTCCACAACGGGAAACCAATTGCAGAATCGCTTGTTATACTTGAATACATCGACGAGGTTTGGAAATCCAACCCCATTTTGCCGAATGATCCTCATGAAAAAGCCACGGCCCGATTCTGGGCCAAGTTCTTCGACGACAAGGTAGGGTCTTTGTTTGTTTGTTTTTGGTTTTGAGTTTTTTTTTCTGTTTGTTTGATGTTTTTGTGGTGTGTACATATAGTGTATGCCTGCAATTTGGAAAGCTTTCTGGTGCCCTGACGATGAACGGGAAAAGGCGGTGGAAGAAGCTTGCGGGTGTTTGAAAACGCTGGAGAGTGCGCTGAATGGGAAGCGATTCTTCGGCGGGGAAGAGATTGGATTTGTGGACATTGCTGCAAATTTCGTTGGGTTTTGGCTTAGGACGATTCAAGAAGTGACGGGGTTGGAGTTGGTGTCGGCAGAAAAATTCCCCGACTTGTTGAAATGGAGTGATGAGTTCGTGAAGCATAGTGTTGTGAAGGAAAGTTTGCCTCCCAGAGACAAACAGTTGGAATTTAACAGAGTTATCGTTGCTAAATATGAAGCGGGTGAAATTAAGGCATAGTGATTCGCACCTCTTTTATTTTGTTTGGTTTTGTGCAATCTTCATGTCTGTTTAGATGTGTTACTTGCTCTTGTTTCCGGGTGAAATAAATTTGCACTTTGTTGTCTTCAATAAAATTTGGTATTAATCGAGTATTGTTGAGTTACACATAGGGACGGCGATGGGTCGAATTTTTGGCCGATCTGCATTCGATTTAAAAATTTAATACATCCATTCAAATCCGACCCGACCCAATGTTTTATGATGTTATATTCGACTTGAATCTGAACTCGAATTCTAGAGTAAAAACTCGAATCCAATCTGACTCAACATAAATAGAAATGGTTATTTTTTATTATTATTCGATAAAATAGAGAAGTAATTGAAAAAATACAAATAAAAAGAAATCATTATAATAATAATAATTTTATTTTTATTAGATAAAATAGGGAGATTATTAAAATATATATATATATAAAGAGAGGAGTATTATAGTAATTATACCTAAATATTTAGAATAAAATTAAACTATTATTTTGAGTCGGGTAAAATATTTTTCACCTTAAACCTAAACCCAAATTCACCCCGACCTTACCCTAAAAAAACTAGACCCAATCCATTCCCAACCTAAATCTATTTTTTTTAAAAAAAAAACTTGACTATATAAAATCAAATCGGGTTAGAATCTATAGATATGAGTCAAATGACTAACTCTGATTACACCACAATTCTTTTGACTATGTAGATCTTTTGACGGTATTAAAAAAATGGTTTGAAATCTGACAATTACTAGATTAAGAGAGAGTATATATATATAAGTATATAACCGTAATAAATAAAGGCAAATAAATGAGATAAAAGAACGACCATGACTATTTGTCTAAGTTCGAAAAGTTTGTCTTATATTTGAGAAGACTTGGACCAAAATACTAGCCTTGGAAATATACTATTAAATTCGTTTAAAAATTGAGTCATGCATGGGCTCTAGAACTCCTTTTCTAATTTATTAATATTTATAGCTTATACTCTATATATATTGTTTAACTTATATCATATGAAAATGAAAATATAACACTATACTAAAAATACTAAAAAGTTGTTAAATTGTATATGTTTAATTTTTTTTTGTTGCTCTTTCGGTTCTTAAGGTCTTGTTCTGATTAATCCAGATTGATTCGCATTGTACATTTAATTTTAGTGGATGAGTTTTTCAACAAAAATTTTATACATATACAAAAACTTAAACTTGAGACCTGCCTAAACAATATCAAATTGATTATCACTTTTAAATTAAAAATATTCAGAGAAAATATTTTTAAAATCTATAGTTTGGGTTGGACCAAGCTTGAGAAAGTAATCCAAAACATCTTTGAAACCCAGGAAACTTCAACATAAAATCCAACGATTTAACGATTTTGGGGCTTGCTGGATTTGAGAGATTTGGGAAATTCGGCCATAAATGCCATTTACGAGAAGTAGATGTGAGCAAAACTTAATTTGACTCCATATTCAAGTAGACTCAAATTAGTAGATTAATTTTCGTTTTTAAGTTGAGTTTAGATTTTACTAATTTAAAAATTAAATTTCTCAATTTAATTTTTAGCTAAGTAATTTGATTGTTTTGTAATTTATTCTTTCATTATCTTCTTTTTTTCAATTTATCTCTGTTTTAAGTCCGTTTTAACTTAATTTAAACCACGTGTTACTCCACCTCTGTAGAATTACAATGTAACTTCGATCTCTATTTGAGACAATAAATTTTCTCCGTTTGCAATTTATTTGCTTAATTTTGTATGATTTTAATGTTTATTTCATTCCTCCTTAGTTCTAAATACATTTGTCCAAATTTGAACCACATACTCCTCAATCGCTTTAAAATATGTGTAGCTTCAATTACTTTTTTTAAAAACAAATTTCCTCTTTTTAGAATTTAGTCATCAACCTTTTATTTTATTTTATTTGGAACTACGGTTCTTTACACATTATTTCTTCTCATTAATTTAGTATATCAATCAATAAAAACATTATATGATCTTTTTCAAACCCTGTATTTCTCTAAATGAAACTGAAACTGAAACAATCAACAAAACTTCCTAAAGTACATTACTCGAATAAAATTATTAATATTATAATTTATAAGTCAAATTATGATTTATGTCTCATTATTATTTTCGACTTATAACTATTAGTTTTAATATTATTCTTTATTACAAATTACTGACACAGTTGAATCATACATTTATAATCTAGTGAATCGCCTGTATTTGTTTAACAAAATTACAACAAGAACAAAAATAAAAATGAAATAAAATGGCATGCCCAGCTGCTGAGCAATTCAAATCCATGGACGTCTTAGACCAAGCGTTGAGATAATAATAATAATAATAATAATAATAATAATAATAATAAAAGCCTTTTGTCAAGATTGTTATCAACATCCTAGTCAAGTCTATTAACCGGCAATCAAACTTATTCTTATCAATCTATTAATAACAATTAATATTAAACCTGACACCAGCCGTTAATACTGAGAGTTAAACAAACACACACATATACCCACGTGGGAACAAGGAAAAGAGATAGTTCATCATCTTCTTAAGTTTAATTTTTTTCTATCAAATTTGATCATCGTCTGTAATATCTAATACATTCGTGTCTAAAATATTGACAATCATCTCACTTTTACCATCAATAAAATATATTATCTATAATTATATTTGTAACTCCTAAAAATAATTAATTAAATCTACCAGCAAACGATGTCCACATAAATAATTCACTAACATTATACCCGACTCCTCCCGATCAATATTATCTAAAAATCCAAGTTAGATCATATTGAGGCACCAAATAGTCAAACAAAAGGACTGAATTGAGTGATTGAAAAATAAGCTTTTGGAGATCCAAACGGCACTCATCTCACTTGTAAAAGGTCCAGGAAGTTTCAGAAGCCCGTTGGGCCTACTTTAATGCCTTAGCCGTCAGCCTTCAACCTTCAACGGAACTCATGACTACTAAAATCAATATTGATGTAAGACACATGATTAGGATTTAAATTATAATTACGGCCGTGCGACAGCGAAAACCAAGAGACTCTCGGTCTGAGATCATAATAAATAATGTTTTCTATTAGTTACTTATTTCTAATGATTTCACCTTTGGCCCCATTTTGCATCATTTGGAATGTACCCCCACCATTAAGATTCGACATCTTTATGTTCTGTTATTAAAATGGTTAAAGCATGGATAGCGTCGGCAATTACTCATGGATGGAGACCTACTCGACCCATTCAATCTAATTAAATGGACGAAAACTTAATAAAATGTGAGTTTGATTCGTTTGAAGTGAATGGCAGATGGAGCGGAGAATGGATTCGGGTGAAAAATTTTCAACCCACCATTCGATCCGTCACCCGCCCCATCCATCAGTATAATATTAATTTTAGAAAAATATTTTAAACCTTAGACTTTTTAAGCTTTTGTTTATTATTGGAAAATGAGAATTTTGTTTATGTAGGTTCTGTTGTAGGTAAGATTATTTAGAAATTTAGAACTTTAATAATAGTTGACTTTAATATATTAAATATTAATTTTTTAGTAAGATTTTACATGATTTTTAACTATAATTTTCTATTAATATAACTCATTTATGATCCGATCCACCCGCCTCATCCACAACTGATGGGTGGGGCGAATTTGGGTCAATGATCAAACGAGTAGTGGGTGAGTTGGGTGACGATTAGGGATACGAATGATAGGGCGAGTGAAGTTTCAACCCACTTAAATCTGACCCGTTACCAGCCCTAAGCAGGGAAATAGCTAGTTTTTTATTAGTGTTAATTTCGTAATTAAAATAAACACAGTGCGAATGAAAATACAACTGCATGTACCCTGTTTTCCACTTTAATCAGCAGATTTGGTCAAGTGTCACATATCTGTGCGTGCTTTTGGATGATGGGTTAGTCAAAGTTTTGTGACACTCTCACCATAACAAGAAATTAAAAAAAAAAAAGGGAGACAAGTTTCAGACACAAAAACCCATGTTCTTTGGGGCGCAAATCAAGGTGACATGTTCCTCGATTTCCCCTTTTCTTTCATACCTTGGAAAACCCTTTTTTTATGTTTTGCTGCTAAATGCTTTTTTAATGATTGATTAGCAGTAATCAGACATGTTTAAGGTTATGGTTTTACAGCTGGTCTCCCATAACTCGCCAGTCATTGCACTTAAACCGGCCCTTTTTGGTTTGATGGGGTGGTGCTTTGTTGCTTAACATTATTCCTCATAATCTGCCAAAACCTATGTGCTCAACCTCAACAACTTCTGCTTCAATACCTAGTGGATTGGTCATGATAGGGATGGCAAAAGGGCGAAGCGGGTGTATGGCAGCCCTGAACCCTCGATCTATAGATAACTAAATCAGCTCTGCTTCGATTTATCAATTTATAAATTTGATTCTGATCCGTTCTGAAAATTTAAAAGATATTAATTTTTGTCGACGATAAATGTTAGATCGGGCCAAATCACCATCACAGTCACAAAATATAGGTTTTAAGGGACTTTAAATTTATATATATAATAAAATAAATTAAATTAAATTACCCACATGAAAATACATATTTAAAAGAATAAACTCGAACTATTGACTGTCAGAATCAAATACGTTAAAACTCGAACAACATCTAACAAAAAATTACGATATGCACAAACTAAAAAATAGCTTTAAGCCCCTAAAAATATTTTATATATAGTGATATTTTCATAAATATAATTAAAAATATACCGAGACGGGGCATGGTGGGCAATTTCTATCTTATACCCGAACCTGCCCCAACTCATGCTTTTCAAAACCCGCCTGCCCCGATCTCCGAAATACAAGAAGAAAAATCTGGTCGGGTCTGGGTCGGGTAATTTTGTGTCGTCCCTAATTGGATACCATATTTTTTCCTTTTTCTTAGATGTGTTTAATTAAAAATTAAGTAAATTGAACCTAGCAAGCGGTTATAATGAAAATAAAATGTTCATCTTAAAAGATTTAGGTAAATAATTAAAAAAATGTCTATCTACAAGATGTGTGTACGATATCAAATTGTTAATAAAATTTATGAACATATACTATCTTGTACTCATATTAACATTATTAAAAAAATATAAGCAAATTGTATTGTATTCTTTTTCTTTTGTTCTTTTCATGGTAAACTACCCTATTGCTCACCAAACTATTACTCCATTATTTCTATTTCGGTCAATAAACTTCAATTTAGGAACTTTGATCATTCAAGTCATTTGTCGAAGAAAATTATACTACTTTATAAATCACTTTTAAACTATTAAGAAAAAGGAAAATTCTACAACGTGCGACAAACACTGATGAACACCACTAATGATGAACACTGATGAACACCATTAAATTAATTAATAAAGATTTAAAATTTCAAGGACTCATCATACAATTAATAATTATTTTAAAATTTTAATTAAATTATTTTTTATATATATTAAAATTTTATTTTTTAATAAGGGTAAACTATATATTTAGTACCTCACCTATTTCCGTATTTCTATTGAACCCTTATTATTTAAATATTATTTCAATTTGACCATATTCTTTATACAAAATAATTTAACCCTAACCTTCAACCTAAAACCCTAAACTATTAAACCTTAAACCCTTAAACTCTTAAACCTATACCTTAAACCATATACCATTAAAAATAATTTCACCATCATCGATTCAATTCAATTCAATGAATTGTTGAATTCTCCTAAAAAAATCTATAACCAACAATAATTTGAAGAAAAAAAAGTGATGATCAAAGTCGGTACAAGTTCTTCATTATGTGATATCACAAAGATTAAAAAAACATGGACTTGAGCTCTTTAAATATGACTCGCTGTAAACGTCGGTGATACAGGTGGTTCAAAGGCTTTCAGCTTCTCGAAAATTCGATAAACGAATGCAAAAGCCAAAAACTGCAATAGTTTATATTCGATATTGCGCTTGATTAAAATCCAAGCTGTCTGCAAAGAAACAAGAAAAATACCAAATTGATGCGCATATCTTGAACAGGGCCTGGAACACATCGAAATTCCACACGAGTGTATATATGATTACCAGACTATGAAATACCATTAAAGGAATCATAACATAGGCTTTAACTTCGTGGGGATTTAAATTTACATTTTCTTATCACGATCGATAACCGATAATGGGGATTTAAATTTACATTTTCAGCCGAGAGCCTTGGGTTACCCTATCTAAGTGCATTTCTTGACTCCGTGGGGACCAACTTCAGTCATGGGGCTAACTTTGCCACTGCTGCATCCACCATTAGACCTCAAAACATAACTTTGAACCGAGGCGGATTCAGCCCCATCTCCCTAAACGTTCATTTTTACGAGTTCAATGACTTTCATAAAAGGTCACAAGTTGTACGTTCAATTCCGATGTGTTTCAGGCCCTCAAAGTCTAGTGTTCAAGATATGCGCATCAACTTGGTATTTTTCTTGTTTTTTTTGCAGACAGCTTGGATTTTAATCAAGCGCAATGTCGAATATAAACCATTGCAGTTTTTGGCTTTTGCATTCGTTTATCGAATTTTCGAGAAGCTGAAAGCCTTTGAACCACCTGTATCACCGACGTTTGCAGTGAGTCATATTTAAATAGCTCAAGTCCATGTTTTTTTTAATCTTTGTGATATCACATAATGAAGAACTTGTACCGACTTTGATCATCACTTTTTTTTCTTCAAATTGTTGATTATTGATTTTTTTAGGAGAATTAAACAATTCATTGAATTGAATTGAATCGATGATGGTGAAATTATTTTTAATGGTATATGGTTTAGGGTATAGGTTTAAGAGTTTAAGGGTTCAAGGTTTAATAGTTTAGGGTTTTAGGTTGAGGGTTAAATTATTTTTTATAAAGAATATGGTCAAATTGAAATAATATTTAAATAATGAGGGTTCAATAGAAATACGGAAATAGGTGAGGTACTAAATATATAGTTTACCCTTATTAAAAATAAAATTTTAATATATATAAAAAATAATTTAATTAAATTTTTTAAAGTAATTATTAATTATTTGATGAGTCCTTGAAATTTTAAATCTTTATTAATTAATTTAATGGTGTTCATCGGTGTTCATCATTAGTGGTGTTCATCGATGTTCGTCGCACGTAGTAGACTCATCTTTAAGAAAATTGTACTTTCAAAAATAATCATTTATGAGCTTGAAAACATAATTCATTTATTATCAAACACGTAACTAAACGATATATGCAGGGAGTGATGAGATATTAAGAACAAAAAAAGGATACCAGTTTTTATTAATAATAGAAGATCCCCGTGTGCAATCTCTGCCCACCCCAATTTTATCCATCTAGTGGGGATGTTCAAACTTCAATTTTAAGTGAATTAATTGATTGAACTGAATTTTTTCAGTTAATTGGTCAGTTAATTGTAGATTTAATCGGTTAATTATTATTTTAAACTTTGATTATCAGTTAATTCGGTTTAAAATTAGTTAATTAATTGAATTTTTAAATATTATATATTATATACATTATATATATATTTATTTTGATCATTGAATTTTTTAAAATTATAAAATTATTATTAAAATTTTTAATATACTATAAAATGCTCATTAAACTTTAATAAATTAGCACAAAATGATCATTAAATTTATTAAATTATTAAAAAATGATCCTTAAAGTTTTCAATATTTATCAATAATTTATAACATGCAATGAATCAATTAGGGATGGGCACAAGTCAGGTTTTTGGCCCACCCAGACCCGACCAAAAAATATTTCCTAAAAAAACTGACCCGACCCGAAAATAAATATACTAAATCCGACTCCGACTCGACTTATATAAAATAAATTAATTTTAGGGACCTAATTGCAAAAAAATAATTTTAAGGGACTTAATTGTAAAAAATTATAATTTAAAGGACTAAATTATAAATAAAAATTCAATTTTAAGGACTTAATTATAAAAATATATATATAAAGAAGGGGTATTATTTGAAATATCCCTAAAAAATTTAAGGCAAAATTACACTATTAGTCCCGGGTCGGGTCGGGTTGGATATTTTCCACCACAAACCCGACCCGAACCCGATCGGGTCAGGTCGGAACCCGCCGGGTCTGGGTAAAATGCTCATCCCTAGAATCAATGACCATTTTGTAATAGTTTGATAAGTTTAATGGTTGTTTTATAATTTTTGAAAGTCCAATGGCTAAAAAGATTATTTTAACATAGTTTAGTGACTATTTTTGTAATTTACCCAATATCTTATAACAAATTTCGGTTAATTTGAACCTCGACCGAATTAACCGAAGTATTTTCGGTCGTTTAAAAATTTTCAAAAAAAAAATGGTTCAATTAACCGTTAACATAAAAAAAAAATCAATTAATAAATTTTTAGTAATTTGGTTTGGTCGATTAACCGAGCCGACTAATTGAACACCTGAAAGACCATGGCTACACGATTCAATTCTAACGCAAAAGGGAAATGAGAAAATTGGAAACAAAATTATTTTCCACGAAACAAACTCATATAGTAAAATCTTTCTGGGAATATGGGAAAGATTGCAGAGATTTTAGCTTAGAATTATTGGATATTTAAAGCAAGAATATCGGCTGATTATATTAAATTTTGGATTCAAATCTTTCTTTTGTTTAATACCATATGAACTTAGATGGATAAAAAAGCAAAAGCTATAAAGATCCTGCCACCACAAAGAATTTCGATGGGATAAAAGCTGAAACAAAACGTAAGCAGGATGTATACACACACCTTTAACTTTATATTTAATCAAGTTAAAAATATGATAATGGGGTCTTTATTTTTTTTTTCTCACTTAGTAGGAGGAATTTTTATGGGATAATGTTGTAAGGATTTTTATTAAATGGGGTGATTGATTTTTTATTTTACGAAATATGGATTTTTGAATAGTGTTTGTGAAAGTTATTTTGACTTCAAATCTACTTCTAAAACTCGTAAAAAAATTTGACGACTTTAATACCATATACGTCATCTACATGCGTACGATGATACGTTATATACAAAATGAATTTAAATAAAGACCCTAAACATTATTCTAACATCCCTATTTCATGAAATAAAAATCAATCATCTCATTTCATACAATAAAAATCCCTACAACATTATCCCAAAATTATTCTCGTGTCGGTAGGGTCTTTATTTTTTATTTGATTGACTAATTTATTAGAAAATATTTGATTTATTGACTATTTTATTTGTGAATCATACGATGATACGCTATACAAATGAATTTAAATTAATTTAATTTTAAAATTTTATGATAATGTATGTATATATAATTCAATAGGGTCTTTGTATAACCATTACTATCCTGGTTCACAATATCATAGTTTGAACTCGTAATCTTATTCAATTTTTTTAATAAAACTATCTACTAGATCAATGTGTTGGTTTTATTAGGATTTTCTTTTGTTCTCTTGAAAAAAAAAATTGTTGTTTTGACTCAAAGGGCAACCTTCCTTTCCCACCCTTCAAAGAAAAGCTAACTTGATCTTATCCTATCATATATCTTTCTTTTTTTTTAAATTGATGCATACACTCTTATTGTTACTAATTTTTTTTTCTAAACTATGCATACATGCATAGGTTAAGGGTCAATTAATAGCTTATGTTAAATAAAAGATTTTATTTGAAAAAATAACAACCATTTAATGTATTACAAAACCCTAAAAGATTCTATTGAAAAAATTCTCATCTAATGTATTAGGGTTTAGGGTTGTATGGTTTTATGGTTAGGGTTTTATGTTTTTAGGGTTTAGGGTTTAGGGGTATGATTAGTGTTTATGATTTAGAGTTTAGTGTTTAGTGTTTAGGGTTATAGTTATAGGTTTATGGTTTAGGTTATATGTTTTATGGTTAGGGTTTAGGGTTTATGGGCGTGCTTAGTGTTTAGGGTTTAATGTCTATTGTTATAGTTTTAGGTTTAGGGTTTAGGTTGTATGATTTTACAGTTAGGGTTTTAGAGTTTTAGGATTTGTGCTTAGGGTTTTAAGGGTATGGTTAGGGTTAGGGTTTAAAGTTTGTGTTTATAGTTTACTATTTCGGATTTTAGGGTTTAAATTTTATTTTTAGGGTTTAGGGTTTAGGGTTTGAGTTTTAATGTTAGTGTTTAAGGGTTATGTTTTATGGTTTAGGGTTTAGGATTTAAGGTTTTGTGTTTAGATTTTTTAATAGAATCTTTTGAAGTTTTGTAATACATTAAATTATTGTTATTTTTTTAAATAAAATCTTATATTAAATATAAATTATTAAATGATCCTTAACCTATGTATGTATGCATAGGTTAGAGAAACCCTTGTCATTATTCTAAAACTTTCCTAGGTTTTGTTTGATCCAATCTACATGTTCATGGTGTTTGTTGAAATTGATCATACATAGTTAAAAGACCAGCTCATGATTTTACCAGCATGGTCAAAGGTAAAACTTCTATGTGTGACCAGAGTCTGTTGACAATCAATTGTTTTGCTTCATATGCTGAAATTGCATTAACTCCTTTCCAAACATGTGAAGAATGGAAGAAAAAAAAATATTAGATAGAACTTGTTCACCACGTCATCTGTAGTCCTAATTAATAAAGTCTATCAATACCAATTTTTCAAGGTGATTCTTCACCTCTTTCTTACGTGTCAGAAAAAGTTGATGATAATTTAAAAGTTAAAATGACATAGATGAACTTTATTGGCTGAAACCACGAATAACGTGATGAGCCGGCTCCATTTAATAATTTCTCGTTAAGAATGGGATCCTACACGAACATATATACATAATTTTTTTAATGGGTTGGGATCAACTTACACAGTGTAAAACTCTTTAAGTTTTACATATTTTTTGGATCGTTGGATGAGGGAAATGGATGGTTAAGATTAACTCCTTATTTTTTTCCCAAATGATAATCTTCACATATTCTACTGTTAATCTCATCCATCCGTTTCACTCATCCAACGATCTAAAAAACGTGTAAAACTTAAAGAGTTTTACATTGTGTAACTGGATCCTATCCTTTTTTAATACATAATTATCCGTAAAATGGAATAAAATAACTCTACAAACTATTTAGGGTAATGTCATACATCCTTTTATTATTTTTTTTATAACGACGTATCAAAGGCGTCTCTAATATTTTTGAGGTCCTGAGTAAAAATTTAAAAATTTTCTTATAAAATATAAATGTGTTTGATTACTTTGAACGATTAATTTAATAGTATTTTATTAATAAATCATGGGAACATAATTAAAATTTACCAAAATATTATTTTCATTGTTTGTTAAGAACACACTATAAATATAACTAAAAAATAAGGGGCAACCACTAACTTACTAGATTATTACTTGAAAAATATGTAATTTTTTTTTTGAAAATTAGGACTTTATTGGTATGGAAGAACACTCATGGATTCTCGCCTCATTAAAAAACCTTTCTATCCTAATTGGAGTAAAAAAAAGTGCGAAGAAACCATGTTCAACAATCACAAGCCATCACTCACATAAAATATGTAAAATTATAAAAGTAGAAGATGGGGCTCTAAGTGGTTGCTTACACTACTCCCCTGCCAGACGCGACTACGACACATGATAGTATCCTAAATCATTTGTGAAGATTTTTTTAACATTTTTAATGTAGTCTCATAGTATTTTTTTGTCTTAAATAAAATTTAAGTACACTTTATGTAGACAATATTACTCGAATTTAAATCATAAAAAAAACATAAAACCTTTTGTCACAATAATCACTCTTGAATTCACTTATAAATATTTTTTTTTATTTCACTCATAACATATAGCATAACTATATATAGTGGAACACAAATATTGGAAATAAATATATTTAAAAAACGTAGAATGGTAACTTAGGAATAGGAATAGAAATTCTTTATCCCTTTTAAGTGATTTTATGTATGTCTCATCATTAAAAAAATAAAATCTGAAATTTAGGACTATGTTTAAGGTTTAGTGTTATCGTTTAAAATTTAATTTAAGAATTAAATTTAAAGTTATAATATAATTTTTTTTAATAAATTATAGTACAAAATTTATTTTTTAGTATTAGAATATACGGAGAAACGCTTAAAAAGTACATACGGTCTTTGTTCCTACCATTGTAGGTGTCCCTCCAAAAAAATATTAGTGTAGGAAGAGCAAGAGGAAATGATGCAGGCAAGCTTAAGGATCACTCAAACTCAAAAAAATGTTCATAAATAATTAGATGATAATATTTATCTAATTATTATCCGCACCGCCTTTTTTTCTCTCCTTTAAGGCAAAGTAGGCAGGAACGGAGCTATTAAGCTCTTGGGAGGGGTAGCACCCCTCCCCCTACTGAGGGTATTTTTTTATCTTTTAATTTTTTATTTTTTTAAATGATATAATTGTGAATTTACTCTGCTTTAACTGTTAAAATTTATGTTTTGTCTTTCACTTTTAAATCTTAGCTTCGTCTCTGAAAGTAGGCCCGTCCTTTGATTGAAAACCCAAAATATCCCATCTGCGACGGCCACCGCCCTACATGCACTCCACTCACGGCTTCAATCATATTATTGTAACACAACAAGTTTGACGATTTATTAGTGTGTCACTATACGAAATTAGACTGATCAAAGAAAATGACACTTTTTTTTGGATAATTGTTGTATTTATTTATCCAAGACAAGAAAGACATACATCATACTAGACTTAGGACTTAGGCATCCATCCCATAGGGAATTCCCCAAGCCTCAAGTAAGTTCCTATTTACATCATCAATATGAACACATCTATGTTGAATCTTTACACTCAAAATCAACTGTACACAAGAAATTAAAGAATCTATCTCCCTATTTACTCCTTTGAAACGCCTTCGATTATGTTCCTCCCAAACACAATACACAAACGAGCCCCAGGCTAATTTCAACATGTAAACGAGTAAAGACTTTCCTTTCAAATGAGAACACAACCAGGCAAGTTCCTCCTCCCAGTCCACCATCCTATGCTGTATACCACACCTCTCAAGAACAGCATTCCAGACTCCACGCGAAAAAGAACATTCAGCAAACAAATGGTTTCTTGTTTCACAAGCCTCCCAACACAGCACACAGGACTCGTTCTGATCAGAAGGCAGAATCCCTATCCTCTTAAATCTATCCAGGGTTGGTAGCCTATCCAGTATGACCATTCAAGCTCGAATCGAGTGCTTTGGGACATGGCCTCCAAACCAAATCAATCTGTGCCACATTACTGCAGGTCGAACCTCACGAATCAAATCCCAGATAGCTTTGATCTTAGCAACTGATCCTGCAGCTAGGGAAGCAGAAAGAACAGGCTTAAGCTTCAACATCTTCCTCAAGTACCAGCTATGGTGAGGCTTTCCCTCAACATCCCACACCTCATTTCCTTTGAAAACATATTCCTTAACCCAGGCAACCCATAGGGAGCCCTCATCAGCTAGCATTTGTCTCAGCACCACCACAAAACAAGCTGTATTCCATTCATGCAGGTCCCGCATTCCCAAACCACCTTCACGTTTAGGTTTACAAATAGAACCCCAACTTATCCTGGCACCAGCAGCAGCAACATCTTTGCCTTTCCAGAAAAACCTCATGCAAAGAGACTCAATCTTCTTAATAACACCCTTAGGGAGTACCACTTGTCTACACCAATAGTTTACAACACTGAAAAGAACACTTCTAATCAATTGCATCCTACCAGCAAAGCTCAACAATCTACTTGACCAATGCCCCAATCTTGCTTTTATGCTCTCCAACAGACTATTACAGTCCTTTTCAGTAAGTTTCCTGGTAACTAAAGGGATGCCTAAGTACCTTACAGGTAAATGGCCTACCTTGAATCCAGTCAAACTACCCATTTCATTTTGTTGGTCAAGGGATATACCTGCAGTGAAAAGTTCAGACTTTGCAGCATTCAACCTAAGCCCAGAGTAGTCATAAAACTTCTCTAAAACACACTGAATACCAATTAGAGAGTCCAAATTCTCCTTACAGAATATAAGGAGATCATCTGCAAAACAGAGATGAGTAAGTCCAATTCTCTTGCATTTTGGATGGTACTGAAAAATCTTATTTGCTGCAGCAATGTCCAATAAATGTGAAAGCACATTCATAGATAAGACAAAAAGGTAAGGGGACAATGGGTCCCCTTGCCTCACTCCTCTTTTCCCTTCAAAGAACCCAACAAGACTCCCATTCAGAGTAATGGAGAACCTGCTACCAGTGTAACAAGCAAGAATCCACTTCCTAAACCTCTCAGGCAGATTAATAGCTTCCAGAATTGTAGCCAAGAATTTCCAATTCAAAGAATCAAATGCCTTCTCAAGTCAACCTTGAGGGCACACCTAGGTGAAATAATCTTCCTACCATACCCCTTCACCAGCTCTTGTGCAAGGAGAGTATTATCAGTAATACTTCTATCCTTGATAAAAGCAGATTGGCTCTTAGTAATCAAAGGAGGCAATACAGATGTTAATCTGCCTACCAAAATCTTAGTAATGGCTTTATATATGACTGAGCAACAAGAGATTGGCCTAAACTCCCTTGCCTTGCAAGCACCAGGTGACTTAGGTACTAAGGTGATTGCAGTAGCATTAAACGCAGAGATAAGAGAAGAGGTAGCAAAAAAGTACCTAAGAGCAGCAGCACAGTCATTCCCCACAATGGACCAAGCAAACTGAAAGAACCAGGGAGTGTAACCATCAGGCCCAGGGGCCTTGTTCTTCCCCTGGGAGAAAAAAGCTTGCTTAATTTCCTCATCAGACACATCACGAATCAAGCCATCATGATCCTCATCCGGAATATTTACTTGTAGAATGCTCCTGAGATCATCAACAGAACAACCACCAACCCCCTGATCCACTTGACCAATTTGTCCAGTGAAAAATTGCTCAAATTCAGCAGCTATGCTCTCAAAAGTCTCCAATCTATTTCCCACCTCATCGTACAAGAAACTAATTGTACTCTTCTTTCTCTTCACAGCCACCATGTCATGAAAAAATTTAGTCCCTTGGTCCCCTTCAGTAAGCCACTGAACTTTAGCCTTCTGTTGATAAAAAAGCCTCTCAGCCTTCTTCAAATTATGAAGCTCCTCTTGAACTAACTTTTCCTGTATCACATTTCCTTGATGCACAGGCCCTCGCAAATTCAGATCTTGAATGGCCTCCAATTGAGCTCTTTTATCCTTAACCCTCTTAGATATTTCAGAAAACTGACTCTGATTCATAGCCTTCAGATGCAGCTTAAGCCTTTTCAGTTTTGTAAAGAGAACTCTCATTGGATTGCCCTCTGCAGGCTCTCTCCATGAACCTTCCACCACCCTCCTAAAATCTGGATGTTCAGTCCAGAAGTTAAAGAATTTAAAAGGCTTTGGTCTCTGCACAGTGTCCTTAGCACATAGCCTAACCACAGCAAGACAATGATCTGAAACCCCTGGAGGGAGAAACTCAACTCCAGAGTTTGGAATCTCAACACACCAGTGATGGTTGACAAGGACTCTGTCAAGTTTCCTTGCAAGGAAGCCTTCCTCATGCTTGTTAGTCCAAGTAAAGATTGGGCCAGCAAAAGGGTGGTCCAACAACCCTACATTACTTAAGTACTCCTGAAACTCAATCATATCAGCAGAAGCATGAGGGCTTAACAATTCAAAATCTGAACTATCCTCTGTAGTGAGAGTGACATTAAAGTCACCTCCAACCATCCATGGCAAACTACCAGTGAAAGAAGCAACAACATTAAGTTGATCCCACAACCTACGCCTCTGTACAACATTATTACTACCATACACAGCAGAAATGAAAACAACCCTTCCATCCAGATGACCCTTCACAGTAAGGACTTGATCATCAGCATGAATCACAGTGAAGTCAGATCCTTTTTTACATAAAATCCAAATTCTTCCCAGCTCCACATGTTGGTAATTATGAAAACATCGCCACTCAGAGCTATACTTACTGAACAACTGAAGAAAGTTCACCTCACGTACTCTAGTTTCAACCAAACAGACAACAGAGGCCTGCACACTACTCAATCTTTTGAAAATATTAATCTGCTTCAAAGGGTTATTGAAGCCCCTAACATTCCAAAAAGCTACAGTCATTTAATGAGTTTTAGATCCCCCTTGTGACCCCCTCAACTTCAGCTTGTCACCTTTCTTAGCTTTCATCTCATTAAGTAAGTTAGCTACTCCCATCGCAGCAAGTCTAGGTTTCCTAGGCTCATCCTCATTAGATATATCATTCAAAGCCTCAAATTTATTCTTCGAGCAACTAAGAGCAGATTTGTCCTTAGTTTTGGAAACAGGGCTCACCAGAGGAGGGAATTCATCATTTGTTATCACCACCCCCTCACTAACGGCAGTCATAGTGGCACAAGGAACCCCAACCCCAACAGCTAGCTCAACACTACCCCTAGACGCATCAGTGGCCACTGCCGAAGCAAGCTCAACACTAACTTGTCCAGTAGTAGTGGCCTCAGCCGAAGAAGAAGGTTCAGCACTAGACTCCGCACTAGCTCCAGCAATATTCTCATTGCTAATATCAGAAGTTTTAACCAGACTTGCATTTGTATCAACATTAGCTAACACATCTACTTGCCTAACTCTCCATTCTTGGTTAGGAGCAGCATTAGCAGTGTGATCCAGTTTATCACAGGCAGTTGTAGCATGACTAAAAGTATGACAATTATTGCAGCATGCCGGCATCCAAGGAAAACGTACCTTGACATAGGCCAGTGACTTATCTGGAAGAACAACCGGGATAGTGCGCGGCAACTTAGATCCAGCAGTGACCTCAACGCAGACCTTTGCGAATTCCAGTCGTTCACGCCCCGCCGTTATATTGTCCATGTACAGCGGCACACCCAGCGCACTCGCAATGTAACTCAATCCGCGACGAGAAAAGAGCTCCAGCGGCATATTGTACAGATGAGCCCATATCGGCATTTTGGTGAGATCAAAATCCAACCGCGTGAGATTCGGCTCCCATCGACGGAGGAGTAATGGCTTATGCTGAACATGCCATGGTCCTCCCTCAAGCACCCAGTCCCTTGCCGCAGAAGAAGCAAAGGAGAAGACGTACAAATTCGGCCCCGCGAGGCTCACCTTCATTAGGGTAAATTTCCCCCAAATTGACTCCAAGATCGAACGCATTGCCCTGAAATTGGGAGCCGGCCCAAGAAATTGACCGACGAGAGAGTTCTTCCAATCAGCAATTCCTTCCTCAAATAACTCCGACGGCGGAGCAATTGCAAACGAACCCTCCGGAGTCACCGGCGGAGGAAAATATTCTAACGCCAAATCCCCACCCGTTCCAAAGAGCTTGCGCCAATCAGTTGTAGCCATAGCACAGCGTCCACACAGCAAGATCAAGCGAAATTCCTCAACACACGAGAAGAAATCAGCAAGAGAAAGCAAGGAAAACGATGAAGAAATGAGGATTTTCGCAGGCGGTTAGACCCGCTAACGTGCACCTGGAGAGAAAAATCTCATTTCTAGATTGAAAATGACACTTGTATTATGCACTATATATGATTAATAATGATTGAATTATTTCTTATTTTATGTTGAAGTTTAAATTAAGCATCCATCAACGTGAAAATCAACTAAATGTGTGATATAAGTTGAGACTTCGATATTGAAGTTGAAACTGATTGAAAAGGACTATATGGACTGTAGAATTAGTTCATTTTGAAAGTAAAAACTCCCTTCCATCAAAACTTGATCTTCGTGGAAAGAATATAAAGGCTTAATATTACTTTCCCCCGCTTTGTTTTTTTATCTAAAATATTCACCGTCGATAGTAATAAATAATCATTTTGTCGCGAGTATTCTCACCGAGAGATGAACGACTTACTATAAAATGTACTCTATTTTCATGGGGTAGAGATTAAGCTGCTCATCTTTGTTACTTCGTATTGCCTTAGATCATGGGTTCTAGACCCACTAAGAGTGTCCCTTTTATTCCTCTAGAATTCTCCTTTTCCTTCCCTCTACGTAAGATTAGAATTAGAATCATGATTTGTTAAAAATAAGTTACGAGCCAATTAGAACACTACATGTATAATAAAAATTTAAAAATCTTAAAAATTATAAAATTAAAAATTAAAAAAAATAAAAATCTTAAAAATCTTTAACTTTTAGAATTTATGTTTTGAATTTATATTTTTTTCAAAATTCTAATTATGATAAAAAAATTTTATAAAATTAAAATCAATGAAATTATTAAAAATGTAAAAATCATAATGAAAAAACAATAAAAACCTTTGAAAAAGATATGAGTTTTTAACGGAATTTTTGCATTTTGCAGGATTTTTTCCTTTTTAAAATAAATTTTAATGTTTTTTATATTTTTCATTATATCTGTCAATCTCTGATAAAGTCGTACACTTTTTTTAACAATAACAATAATTGAATAAAGTGTTAGCCAAAATAACATTAAAGGAACCAAACTGAGAGGTGGGGGTGTGGAATAATACATAGATAAAACTAAGAATTAAAGCACGGGGAAGTGACATTAAGCCTTTAATAAATAAAAGTTTCATTACAAGCTATAAAAATGTTAGTGATTTACCAATTTCAATTATCAATTGGGATTCTTCAAAAAAAAAAAAATACCAATCGGGATTGGAATAGAATCAATTCATTATTATCAATTTCAATTGCTTGGAAAATTGCGGCCGTCAAATCTCAAAATCAAATATTAGGTGGAAATTTACCAATATAACACTGGGAAAATAACCATCAATTTACTGTTAAATCAGCTTATAAGGCGTTAGGTGACATGGATAATGAAACGACCAACGATGTTTGTGAGCTTGCTTGGTCCTTAAAGGTTCCACATCGGATTCGGATTTTTATTTGGCTTGTCTTACAAGTTCTTTGTTAACAAATTGTGAGCGCAAGCGACGTCATCTGTCTGTAAGGAATGAATGTGCTATATGTTATTCTGGGTCAGAGACAATTTCTCACGTTTTGCGCGAATTTACTATGGCAAAACAGGTGTGGGATAGTTTGATTCAACCATGTAAACGACAAAGTTTTGACTCGTTACCATTACAGGAATGGTTGTCGCATAATTTATCTGGAAAGGGTAATTTTGCTACTCAACCAAAGGAGTGGATTAGGTTATACGTGGTGATTCTTTGAATGTTGTGGAAGTATCGATGTAGTACGGTGATGGATTCGAACTATTCTTTCCGGAGAGATTTTCTACGCTGTTGTCGCAACCTTACGGCTGAGTTTGCTGGAGATACTAGGATTCAAGCAAATGTTGCAGCCGGCGCTCAAATGCAGGTGATAAAGTGGAAGAAACCGCTGACGGGCTGGGTGAAGGTTAATTCGGACGAGGCTGTTCGACCAGCTGACGGAGTAGCCGCTACTGGAGGTGTTTTGCGAGATGAAAATGAAAATTGGATCTATGGCTTCTCTCGAAGCATTAGTATTTGTTCAGTTCTTATGGCCGAGTTATGGGCGGCTCATGATGTATTGCAAATGGCTTGGCATTTAGGCTATAGATTGGTTATCTTAGAACTTGATAGCATGAAGGTTGTTCGTATTATGAACGATCAATCGAAGGCTTTACCTGGGTGCTCCCTCGTGGCAGCGATAAGGTCTTTGCTGTAGCGAGATTGGTATGTGACGGTGGGGCATATTTCAAGAGTGAGTAACTTGGTTGCGGATAAGTTAGCCGCGATAGGAAGAATGCAGCTGTGGACGACAGACTACTGAACCGCACATGCTGTTGTTGTGAAAATCTTAGAGAGTGATGCGGCAAATGATTGACAACTTTTGTGGTTATTTGGTTGACAACCTTTGTGGCTTTTTTATTTGTATTTGTGTCGATTTGGTGGGGTGTAGGTATTTGTCTATGGCTTTCAGGGCTTGTGTGGCTTGTGATTTTTGGGCATGGCTTTTATGGCTTGTTTGTATATAACTATCCTCATTTGCACTCTTTTTCCTCCATTTAGGTTAGAGAGGTTTTTTAATGAGGCAAATGGAGATAGTTAGGTCGTTTTCACCTTCAATAAAAAAAAATATTAGTGATTTGTTAGTTTCATTACAAGCACGGGGAAGTCAAACACCTAGAGGTGTCCATGCTTTCTTCAAGGACAACGATAAAAATCTTAAAAACCCAACAAATGTCCCAGTGAAAAACGGATGATGTTCATCCTAAAAAATATAGGTTCAGATCGCTTTGTCTACAAGGTATGCGCGTATTGTCAAAAAATCAGAATATGTATAAACATATATTACCTTATAATTACTTTTACACTATTAAAAAAAACTTGTCAACAAAAATACTTATAGATATTTTAAATAAAATTTATATCATCAACTAAATTATCTCTATATTAATTATTTAAATAACGACAAAGTTGAAAAATTACTTGATTAAGGATGCAAATAAAAACAAGTTCAAACATGAATAAGACATAAAAAGGGACAGATGTGTTCATGAAATGCATGGATCTGATCTGTCCAAATCTACTCCCGTCGTCATTTCATTCATCTCCGAATTGTATTATTCATTTGAAATTAAACTAAACAAAACAATTAATCTAATTAAAACTATTGTATTTGTATATTTAATCTGATAATAGAATTTTAACGGAATTTTTACCTAAATATTACTTTGGCATTTTTATTCTCAAAATAGGGAACTTGAGATTTTATTTCTCAATCTAGTAAGTTTTACTGTTCACTTTTTGAAGATCAGTAGACCACAACTCGAGTTTGAACAGTATTTTTCGCATGTCAGTATTGTTCAAAGACGGGAGAAGGACAACCCGACTTTGAATAGTGCCAAACAGCCCCATCTTTCGCCACGTGGCAGCGTAGTGTCTTTGAAAAGGGAGATTTATAATCCGACTTTGAATAATACCTTGTTTATTACCAATCAAACTTAAAAAAATGAACCATAATTTCATCTGATCCCACATCGATGCAATGTTCAAAGACGAGGGAGGGCAGCCCGACTTTGAACAGTGCCAAACAACCTCATCTTTTGTCACGTGGCAGTGTAGTGTCTTTGAAAAGGGAGAGTTTATAATCCGACTTTGAACAATACCTTGTATGGGAAAAAACACTGTTTAAACTTGAATTGTGGCCTATTAGTCTTCAAAAAGTGAACAGTAAAGTTCACTAGATTGAAAAGTAGTATTTGGGTAAAAAAATTTAAAGATCAAACCTTTTAATAAAAAATAAAAGATTAACTTGATTGATTGATTACTTTTGTCTGTTGCACAGTTCACTTCGTTTCCATTAATAAAATATTTTATGATTTACATCAGACCGAATCGGTTAATGATTTTCAATTGAACCGACAGGCCGAAATGGGAAGCATGAATAATTAACGAACGAAGCCACTAGTGTCAAAAGAAAATGCTGACACTGCTCTTGCTAATGTGAAAACCACGGATTATCTTTCCTTTCGGCGCCCAAGTTCAAATTATATTTATTATTAAAGCTTCACTTTAATTAATTCGAATTCACTTACGTCACACGCTTTATTTTAGTGAGTGAATCTTTTAACGAAGATTTTTTTACATACATAACGTCTTAAATTCAAAATCTGCTTAAACGATATCAAGTTATGTGTCACTTGGAGTATTATTTTTTCAAACACTACAGGATACAAACGGTTGATCTGATATGAATCTTTTGTTGTGAGGAAAGGGACGGCTGCGATGGCGAGTACGTTTTGAGGTCCAAATGGATGGTTATTCGGAATGTACGGCCTCTGTTTTAAAGTTTTTAACAGCATAGTAGTAGTCCTTATGAGCTGTGACCTGTCATGGATTTGAAAAATAATATGAAATGGAGTTGATAAAAATGGGTGTTGGGTCCACGAGGGAGGCGCCGGCAAATGGGTGAAGTGTCAAGGACACGCCGAAATGATGTGTACAATTCACGACCCACGTTAAAACAAACGGTGAGGTGGAAAAAAGGAAAAGGCCAAAAAAGAAAAAGGGAAAAAAGTTTGACCAACGACAGATCCGACAGTTATAACTGCCGAATCACATGATCTGATGCATCTCCGCCACGGTCCACGCCATCTTCTTTTGCCTAATTGGCAATTGCCTTTGCTTTACTCTTTTTTTTTTGAAATTATCCTTAGTTTTTTTGGTATAATTCTGAATTTAATCTTTAATGTTTAAATTTTTATTTAATTTTTTATTTGATGTAATTTAATCTTATTTCTTAAAAGAGTTATGTTGTTATTTTTAAATAAAAGTATTTATTGAAATGTTAAAATTTTCGTTGATAATGTAATATAATTCATGTATTTTTAGTATTTTTATAATTTTAAATTGTTTATTGATACAACATATAAGATAATTTATATTGTATCATCCTCGTGTACATGTAGTTTGTAACCTTAAAACCATTGAAATTTAATATATTCGTTAAAAAATATGTTAACACTTTTTAACAAAATTAAGATAAATTTAATTAAAAATTAATCATAAGATGTGGTGCGGTGGTTGCTCACCTCATCCCTTAACCATGAGATTAGGAGTTCGATTTCTACCAATAAGAATGGAGCACAATTCATGGCCAGCCATTTACCTATTAATAAGAGTACCCGCGGTGAGGGGATTAGTCATTATTATCGGCAGTGAATACCTTGACTTAAAAAAATAAAAAACTGAATTTATCAGTTCGTCTTTTTATTAAAAGGCCACAAAATTGCACTGTAATTAGTGTTTATATTAATGAAATTGTTAAGATCCAATTGATAAAGTTTTGAACCACGATTAGAATGTCAGTCATTATATATTGATACTATAGGTCAGTATTCAAGCTTTGTAAAACTCATTTACTCAAAAAAAAAAATTTGTAGAACTCAACAAGTGTCTCAGTGAAAAAGCGGATGATATTCATTTTAGGAGACATAGATTTAATTCGCTCTACCTACAAGGTATATGAACATTGTTAAAGAGTTAAAAATATCTATGAACAAATACTACATTATAATCACCTTTAGACTATTTTTTTTTTGTAAAACTCATCCCTACTATAAAATTAAACAATTTTAAAGTAATTTGTACTGTTATCCGCTAAATTTTAAGCATTTTCTCATTCAATCATTAAATTAAAAAGTTTTGATTACAATACTAAACTTATTGAATTATTTTTTAACAAACGAACCGTTAACTTTTCTTAACGTTAGACGAATTATCTTTGATATTTTTTTTTTCTGAAAACCCTAACGTACCCTGATCGTCGTCACCGTTTCATTGACACTGCAACAAGTGGCCGTATACAAGACAATAGAGAAATTATATTATAAGCCCGACTCACTACGTCATCCGTGGTCATAACCAATAAAAATCATCCATTTCATTAATTTTTTTCATGTCATCTTTTTATCAAGTGAATCTTCACTCAGATTTACTGTAAATTAAATTAAATAACATTTTTATCAAGTGTAGATTTACTTGGTAAAAAAATAACATGAAAAAAAATTAATGAAATGAATTTTTTTATTGGTTGTGACCATGGATGACGTGACAAACCAGACCTATGATATAATTTCTCCAAGACAATATTGGTACCCAAAATGTTTGCATTTATATCATCTTTATTCTCATTATATTGATTTCTCTCTCTCTCAAAACTCACTAAAAAATAAAGGAAACTCATCCAAAGCTTTGACATTCTAAGTTCTAATGCTCAGATCACCGGTAGTGATCATCCAATGATACTAATTTCAAGATATATTATTTGTTTTCTTAAAATAAAGCTTCTTACTGTTCGAATGGATACTTAAACCTCTCAAATCTAACAAAATCTCCAAACTAAAAAAAAATATGTTTAAAAGAGGCTTCGAGAAAATCTAAATCATTAATGTGATAAATGATGATGAGACGAGTTTATCGATATCTAGGGTGGCCGCAAGAGATGCTAAAGAATAATATTTCTCAACAAATGGTTGAAAATTAAGAAAAACTCTAAGTTTGAGGAAGAAAATTAGAAGTATGAAAAAAAAAAATCACATTATATAAAAATGACTTTTTTTGCTCCACATAGGAAAAAATGTCACGTCATCGATAAAACACAAACTAATTATAATTTTTTTCTTCATAGTGAAATGTTTTTATCATTTGTCCATCCAAAAAAAATTGTCTAATAAAACGCGCATTTTAGAAAAATCTACATAGCATAAACGCAAATCACCTATTAAGTATTATTTTTCTTTTATAGTGAAAGTACTCATCGTCTGTCCATTAAGTAAAACATGTCTAATAAAACTCACATTTTAAAAAAAACATATGTATAACACAAGGCGTTTTTATTTTAAGTGACTAAAATGAATGTTATTTCAAAATTTAATCCTTAAAAGATACTAATCGTATAAATATTTGATTTCGATATATTTGAATAAAAGTTCATATTACAGGAGTTTTCAGCATTTGGATGTAAATTACATTGTTTGTAACATGAAGAGGTAAATACCAATGATTATTAATAGAAAAGAAATAAAGAAAGTGTGGAAGAATTAAATCGAATACCTTGTGTGTAAAGAATAGAGTCCCCTAAATTGTTAAGTGGACAACACATACAGAGACGGACGTAAAATTTTATGTTAGAAAAAGTCAAATTTATAAATTTTACGAAGATAGACTTATAAAATTGTAAGGGTAAAAATTTTCAGCAAAAAATATATATAAAAACTTTTGAAAATATACTAAATTATATTAAAATTTTAAATTTTTAAAGGCGACCGCCGCTTTCAACCCGCTAAGTCTATCCATGAACACATCCACGATAAATGTCTGCTATGCCGGTGAAATCTTAGCCCCACGCCGTGTCCCTAAGGCCATCAAGAGAAACTCGTGAGTTTTGGGATTTCCCCGTTTATTTATTTTTATAATTATTTGTATCGGAATATTTAATATACGGATACAAGATGATTTTATAATAAACGTCGTATATTGTTATGTACCACCAGACCCGTTTTTGAAATTTTGGTGGTCCATGGGCGAACTTAAAAAATAGGCCCCTAATTAAGGGTGAACGTTCGATCGAGTTAAATTGAGTAAAAAAATTTCAAGTTATGCGAGTTTACGAGTCCTTGCGACTCAAAATTAAAAATTTATCTACTAAATACTAAAATTTTGAGTTATTAATTTTTTTTCTTGAAAAAATCAATTTTTTCGAGTCGAGTGGAGTTTTGCTCACTCTTTCCCCTAATAACGAGTATTGGAAAAAAATAAATTTGAAATTAGACCCTTAGTAACAAGTGATATATAAAAAAATGGGCCCCTATTAACAAATTTTGAAAAAAAATGAATTTTAAGAGTATTATTGTAATAACAAATATAGGGGAAAATGGAAACCTAATAACAAGTATTGAAAAATTAAAATTTAAGAGTATGCATGTAATAACAAATATTAGGGAAAATAGACCATAAATAACAAGTATTGAAAAAATTGGATTCGTAATAACAAGTATCGGAAAAAATAAAATTTAAGAGTAGGGCCCTAATAACAAATATTAGAAAAAGATAGGCCCCTAGTAACAAGTATTGAAAAATTGGCCTCATAATAACAAGTATTAAAAAATTTGTACCCTAATAACAAGTATTGAAATAACAATAAATAATAAAAAATGGGCCCCTAATTACAAGTATTCAAAAAAATGAGCATGTAATAACAAGTATTGAAAGAAAAATTATACCCCTAATAAAAAAATATCGGAAAAAATAAAATTTAAGAATAGAACTCTAATAACAATTATTAAAAAATTAAATTTTAAATAATAAATATTAAAAAATTAAATTTTAAATACTAATTATTAAAAAATATTAAACTTTAACTATAAATATTCGAAAAAAATAGGCCCTGGGCGGGCGCCCCTATTGCCCATGCCCAGGGACGGCTCTGTGTACCACTAATCATGTGTACCGCTAATATTATTAATTATTTTTAAAATTATAAAGACTGAAAGTGTTATTATCCTTTTTTAGAATAAAATCTTAAAAAATAATTTTATATTACTTTACAGTTTATTTATTTATTTTTGAGTAAAGTACTCAAATGGTAACTGAATTTTGATAAACTATTCAATTTGATAACTAAACTTTCAATTGCTTCAATGTTACCATTAAACTTTTAGTTTTGTTCCGAATTGGTCATTGACCCGTCAATAACCGTTAAAAGGATGATGTGACAATTAAAATATTTTGTATAATAAAATATTTACTCATCCACGTTTGCACATTCAAACAACTTTGTCCTAATTTTTTAAAAAATAACCCTCATTATTTACACATTATTTCAAATTGACAGTATTTTAATTAAAAATAATTTAACCTTAAAATCAAAATCCTAATAATCAAACACTAAAAATAAAACCCTAAACTCTAAACACTTAAACCTTAAGTCATAAAAATAAAACCCTAAACTCTAAACAATTTGTAAATAGGGAAATCGTAGCCTAACAAAGAAGCCGATTTGCTACTGTTTACGGTACGATCCAAGCGTACTTGAAAAATGCAATAGAGAGGTTGTTTATGGCTACGAAAGCTGCAGAAAGTCTGGGGATTCCGACGGGGTTCAAACTAGTGAAAGGTGCTTATATGTGTAAATAATGAGAGTTAAATTATTTTTAATTAAAATAGTCCCAAATTAAAATTATGTATAAATAATGAGAGTTAAATGTAAGTTTTTATTCGAATTAGGACAAAATTGTTTGAATGTGCAAATGTGGATGACTAAATGTTTTATTATACATAATATTTTAACTGGCACATCACCTTTTTAACGGTTGTTAACGGGTTAGTGACCAATTTAGAACAAAATTAAAAGTTTAATGGTAACATTAAAGTAATTGAAAATTTGGTTACCAAATTGAATAATTTATCAAACTTCAATTACCATTTCTGTACTTTACTCAAAAAGAAAAAAATTTGAAAAGGTAATATAAAATTGTTTTTAGATTTTATTCTAAAAAAAGATAATAACGCTCTCAATCCCTATAATTTTAAAAATAATTAATAATACATAACAATACACATAATTAGTGGTATATAAAGTTACATGATGTTTATTGTAAAATTATCTTATGAATACCATTAGAATCAAATATTGAAAAGAGTTAAGAATTAATAAAATATTTGAATTTAAAAATTAATATAGACAAATGTCTTGTTCAAGACTAAACATTTGTGCTACACCCCTCTCAATTTAAGTGTTTAAAATAATCAATTAATCGATATGAATATTATTAATATTACTTTCGAGAAATTTTTTAAGCTAACTTTGCCCATTTACAATTCTAAAATTAAAATATTACACATTATTTTTAAAAAAATTCTAACCTATCATCTCACTAAATTAGTTAATAATTACTTCTTTTATTTTTATTTTAATCTCCCGTATATAATATAAAATACTTAAATCTGAAACTCGAAAGAAAAGGAAAGAAAACGGCGGCCCTCTCATATACTACAAATGGTTTACCCCTGCACATGTGCGCGTGTTGTCCACCTTCCACCTCTGCGCCTGGTATAGTCATCTCCACTTTCTTTATTTCCTTCTACTCAAAACACTACAAATACAAATCTCCGTTCCCTAACTTTCTCTCAAATTTCCCGTATTTCTTTACATCTCAATTGTTGACAGTTACTACTCTCTTTAGCACTCGCTGAGGTATTTTGGTTTCATATCTTCGGCTGGGCCACCGCCACCGCTACCGGGCCACCGGCTGCTTATATTAATATTAACTCTCCACCGAGCGCCGACCTCTCATCAAATGCTCTTTCCCTTCTTCTAAACCCTGTTTTTGCTTCTTTTTTAATCTTTGTTATGGCCGAGGTTTTAGACGACGGTGAGTTTTGGCTTCCGCCCCAGTTTTTAACCGACGATGACTTCTTCGTCGACGGAGTTAAAGCTACGGCCACTACCAAGAATCTTAAAGGCGGTGAGTCTTTGTTTCCCTTCGAGTTCACCGGCGGGTTTGGGTCTTCCGGGTTTTCTTCGGATCTGAGTTCTCCCGTTGAGTCCGTTATGGGCTCTACCGAAACAGAGAGTGATGAGGAAGATTACCTCGCTGGGTTAACTCGCCAAATGGCTCACTCCACTCTCAAGGACGATTCTCTCCGGATGGACCCTGCGTTTGCCTCTGAAAATCCCAAGGTCTGTTGAATTAGTTTACATGAATCATGTTTGAGTGAGTTTATTGGGTTAAGGAGTGTTCGTTGTTCTGATTTATTTATTTTTTGCTTTAACTTTTAGGGACGGGTCTTGTCCAGTTCACCGCAATCGACCCTTTGTTCGTTGCCGAGCGGTTGTGGTTGCAAGCAAGGGTCTAGCCGTGGGAGCCCAAACTGTCAATCTGGGGTTTCGTCACCGCCGGCAACCTGGGACTTGCTGTATGCGGCGGCCGGGGAAGTAGAAAGATTGCGAATGAACGAAGAAACATATGTAGGATTTAGCAGCGGAGGCCTTTTCGGTCCACCGGCTATAAAATCCTCTCCGAATCTCAATGCTTCTGGCTTTTACCCTCAACATTCACTTTCTCACAAGAAGCTGCGGAACAATCAAGTAAGATCCTCAAAAACAGAGTATTCGGATTTTTTATTCTCTGCATGCTACTAATTTCTTCGGATTTTGTTTTTATTTCAGTTTCAGCAACTGAAACAAGAGAAGATAATGAAACAACAAAACGCGTTGGTCTGGGGAGGGTTGAAGCAGCAGCAGCAGAACCATGTGGTCCAAAACAGAGGAAGGTATGGTAATAGGACATTGGGTCTGTCCCCATCTGCATGGCCCCCTCTGCAGCTGCAACAACAGCAACCCCGGCAACCAAACTGGTCGGGTATGCGTGCTGTTTTCTTGGGCAATCCAAATGGTAAAAGGGAAAGTGTTGGAACTGGTGTTTTCCTTCCTCGGCGTGTTGGTAACTCGTCTGAACCCCGCAAGAAGCCCGGTTTGTCACCATCAATTAACTTAGCGTTTTAATAAAGTATTGTTTTCTTGAATGTTCACTGATTTTGGATTTTTTTTTATATATATTGGCAGCTTGTTCTACTGTTTTGGTTCCAGCTAGAGTGGCTCAGGCTTTGAACTTGAATCTAGATGAGGTTGGAGCTCGGCCCCAGCCTCACCATCCTCGGTTTAACTCAAGTTTCACTTCTGGTAGTAGTTTCTTACTATCTCCCTTAAATCTTGTTCATTTAAAAAAAATAACTCAAGTTATTTGGTTTGAACTTCTGAAATGTATTTGTAGATGCTGATGCATTGAGGCTTCGAGGTGGCGGGAATCAAAGGCAGCGGAATCTCAGGCCGCCGCAAGAAACCAGCCATGAACTCCGGTTACCCCAGGAGTGGACTTATTGATGACTCATCTTGCATGCAGTGGTTTTACTAATTGATCTGTTGGTTTTTCTTTGAAAGTCTTTTTGGGTAGAAAATCTAAGGTTAGGAAAAGGGAAAAGAGGGAAGAAAGTTTGATACTTTGCTATAGGGTAGTGGTGTATAGGTTTTAAGAAGGTAAAAATGTTGGTTTTTGAAGAAGATGAAAGTGAAGGGCAGGTTATGGGGTTAGGGTGAAGAATAAAGAATTTTTCTTTAGTTTCAGTGATGGGTACAGCATAACCAACAGCTTTTGTTCGGTTTGGTTGGGTCTAGTAGGGGAAGAACAATGAGTTCTGGGTTTACTTTTTTACTGTAATTATGGTGTTTTGGTCAATAAGTTTGAATGTTGCTAGAAAAAAAATGAAATGAAATGGAAGGTTTTCTTTACTCTGGCATAGCACATGGGTGATGGGTGTTCTTTCGTTTTGCTGTAGAATTGTCAACTTTCCAACCTGTCCACCCCATCTCCTTTGCTGTTTAAAGTTGTCCTTTTTAGTAATCGTTTTATTTTATGAAAGATCAAGAGGTCGAGCAACATTGGAACATTGTCATTGGAACTTGGAAGTTTGAGTATTTTTTGATTAAATAAAAGGTATTACATTTAGTAATCATGGGCGAAGCCACTAAGGACATTGGGGTGTCTTTAAAAATCGAATTTCATTTATAAATAAAATGACATTTCTTTATAAATAATTAACTCTTCTTAAATATCTTTAAAAAATAACGGCCATGTTTGGCAATTAGCGGATAGCTGATAGCGGATTACATTAGCTGCATTAGCTGATTTGACTAGCGGATTGTATTAGCTGATTATATAAAAGTATTTGGTAAAATTAACTGATAGCTGATAGCTGTTTGATTATTTAAACAAATAAAATGACATATAAGGACATGATTATATTTAATATTTGTTTGAATAATTTATTAGTTATTAATATTTTGTATCTAATAAATATTAATTAGATTTGTAAAAATTATTTTTTAATATAAATTTCCTAAACATATTTAAAAGATTTATATATTAATTTATTATTTATATAATTATTAAAAATTTTATATGCACATATAAATATGTGATAATAAAAAAATAGAATTAACTTACAAATGTCACTATATAAATTAGTAGTAACAACAAATAAGTCCAATATTTAATATGTTATTGTTTATATTAAAAATATTATTATTTAATTTAGGTTATTTGGATATTTTTGGTAATTGTTAAGGGTAAAAGAGTCATTACAACTCTAATATCAAACCTCTAATCTCAAAAAGCTCATATTAGGAGCTTTTTTAAAATTAGCTTTTTCACTCCAATCCGCTCTTTCAATCCGCTATTTACCAAACATCAATATTAGCGGATTTGACTAGTCAAACCTCTAATTATACTTCAAACCTCTAATTTTTGCCCAAACCGCTATTTACCAAACAGGGCCAACACCCCTTAAAATAAAATTTATGGCTCCGCCCTGTATAAGATGGAACAACATTAGAACATTGTCTCAAGAAGTTTGAGTTTTATCTATTAGTAATTAATGTTAATTATAATTATAAGGGTCTTTTGCTTCCCCCAAGGTCCGGCTGTTCAAGTTTTTTTTTTTAAAGAAATCCACTCTGCTTCAGCTTCAGTTCAGTTCTTAAACAAGAGTTTTATTTAATGAAAGTGGACCAAGTTCCCAAACATTAAGGTTACCTTGTCTCTTTTGTGATCTTGGTTTCTCTTTTATTGAAGGCAGAGGTTCTTGGCAGTCGGGCGTTGAAATTCTTATATAACTTAAAAAATTTTAATAATTTTTTATATATTTACTATTGAAAATTTAATTTTATCTCTTTTAATAAGTTTGTACCTCAAACATAAAGTTGTGTTTTTACACTTTGTTTACATTAATTTCTACCGCTTCATTTAAAATCTGAATCAGTCTCTATCCAATTTGGCGCCCTTCTAAACTGGGTTAATGGAAAAGGGTTGTAGCAATCAATGGCACCTCATTGCCACCACGCACCAGCCAGCCAGCTGCTGGAGACCCACGTCCCGACTCCCGAGTCACATTCACATGCACATGCTGCCCACTACTTGTTTACGCGTGAGCGTGACGGTTTATTTTCACGCACCCACGTCCCGTATATTTGTATTGGTCGGTTGTAATGGTGCCTACTACATTAGTGCTGTGTTTGTGATTACCATGTACTGGGTCTTTTATTCCACTTCATCCACAAGCTTCTAAGTTCTAACTCCCCCTTCCCACTTTAAGAACTTTAACGTTTTTGTCCATATTTTTCACGTCTTCGTTTCCCCTCTTCTCTCTTGATTTTTGGCTCGGTTAGTGTTTGTTGAAAATCCCAACAGAAGAAAGAAAATCTTTTTTTGTTTTGTTGGTACTTTTCTTCATGGCCTAAAACCCAATTTAAACAAATCTTGGTGGGATTTTTCGCTTTCACATCAAACTCTGCCCATTCTTGGGTTAATAGCCACACATAAATAACAGTGGGAAGCATTAATTGGGCAAGCATTTCAAGGACTCTTCTCAGTTGGTAGTCCCTGCTTTGAAATTCAAAGTATTATCAACCATATCTACCTTATAAAAAGCTACTCTGCATTACCCTATCCTATGAACCGAGAGCTGAATCGGCTGATGGAACATAAACCAACCGCACATGTATAGGTTATAAATTGTGCCTGCCCACACAATGACTACAATATTTATTTAGTTTTCTAAGACAGAATTTACGACCTAATTTTTGGTTTCCTTGACTAAATAATGATTTTGAAATAAATAATAAGTGAAATAGAGTGCGTCAAAAATTATTTGTTGAACTAGGAGAATTATTACAGTACCAAAAGAAGTCGACAACATTACATGCCGACTATTGTAGGCCGGCTTCAAATATAAAAACATTCTCTAGACCAATTCAACAATTCCATTGTTTATTTTAAATATTTTTCACTTTAAATTCGAATTATTTTACAATCAGATAATAGGATATAGTTATATGTTTTTAAAAATTAAATATAGGAATTTGCACGCATTATAGGATATTTTGTAGGATTATTGTTTGAAAAAAATGTCGTGATTAATATCGTTTAATCTATAGTTTAGGTATTTAAAAACGTAATCATATTGGATAATATATTTATTAACAATATTATGTAATAAAAATATATAAATGATTAATTTTAATATCATGTGATAATTGCACATGTGTATGGCTATCATATAATTTAAAAAGTATAATAATTATTCCTGTTTTTTTTCCAATAATTATTCGTATAAGCAAATGCATAATTATTCATATAATTAAAAGTGTATAATTATTAGTATTTTTCGATAATCATAAATTCGTTGAATTTTTCAGTAATATCTCCATCTCGTGCATAAGTTATAAACTACGCAAGAAAATATGATTTATATGTATGATATTAATATATTAATTTATTATTAAGTAATACTTGATGTGATAAATATAATTAAAAAATGATAATCTTGGTTATTTTTGGCCTACGCCCTTTCAATTAAAATGATAATATTTAATTTAAATTATACGATTGACTATAATTTTTAAATGATAATTTTTAATTTGTAATCCTAAAACCTAATCATTATTCATAAAATATGATAATTAAATTCTTTTTAATTAGTTTATAATTAGAGTAATTCAATTTTGATAATTTTTAGTTTATAGTTATATTAATTGAATTAAAATTAGTTCACTTGACCAACGGGGTTGGTTCAAGTGGTAAGCAACTTGATATCGCTTAAACAAGTCTTGAGTTTGAAGTGATCTGTATGCAGAAAACCTCCGCTAGAAGACTCACCTACCAAAGCCAGCAGCCAAGTGTGCAATGCGAGGTCGGTCCGAATTAATCAGGGTTAAGCCCGAAAATCGGAGGTCAACTGAAAAAAATAGTTTATTTGAATACATTTTGAACTTAGCTAAAAATTGTAATTATCTTAAATCTTAATCCATATTCGTAATCTTGTTTATTTATCTATAATTTTTAAATTAATTCATAAAAATATAAAACAATATTTTTTTTATTTCTTGAATTAAAAATACAATGATATGTTAACAATTTAACAATTAAATATGATTATTAACAAATCATTATTTAATTTTAATGATTATCATGTATTAAATAATCACATATATAAATAATACATGATGATTATTATAATCATGTATAATTATTATACATTATATATAGTATATAGTCAAATATTAATTGATATGTACGAGATATAGAGAACAATATATATATCATGGGCGGAGGTTCCTTATGAATACGTGTGTCAAATGACACCCAAAAATTTTAAAAATCTCTGTAAATTTATTATAAAATAATGTTAAAAATAAAATTAATATAACATTAAATAAATATTGACACACCTAAAAATGACACTTATTGAAAAGAAATTGAAACCTATAATTTCTTATCACCTACGTAAAATAATTAATTTATAAAAATTTTAAAGTATGACACCCAAACTAAATTTTTACTCCGCTCAGTATATAATGAGATATAGTAAAGTGGACAGGATATATTAATAATTATAACACAATGTCTTTAGAGAATAGGGTAATGACCCCATGATAAATGGTATCATAGTAACTTGTTGACTGCCTGATTTCACGCTGAGTGCCCATGAGTTGGTAGGCAGAGTGAACAACCGTGACTATGATCAATCACGAGCGTGGTTGACTCGTGATGAGGGCGTCACGAGGTTAAATGGATGGAGAATGTCACACCTAGAAAGAGGCGGAGATATTAATCTCACATTAAAAAGAAAAAGGGAAGTATTGAGATTATGAATAGTTTTTTTTGATGAAAGCTAGAGTGATTACAAGTAGTATCTGTTCTAAATATACTCTCAACCATTTGACAATGAACGCTTAATCACCCTGCTGCAGCTGCTGGTGCTCGAACCCGTGACCTCTAGGAACAACAACCGTTCCCTTAACCATTGAGGCAAGTTGGTTCGTGCAGATTATGAATAGTTTAACTATCATAATTTGTAGAAAAAGTGTTATTTCTAAACAAATTTTAAAAATCAAATGTTGAAAATTTTGTTCTCAATGAAATGAAAATCTTTAATGGTTTATCAAACACATCCTTGATCTATTGATCTAATAAAATTAAATTTAATATATTCTAAAAAAATAATCATTTTTGAAATATAAAAAATAAAAAATATTATCATGTATTGTACACAATCAAAATGGGAATATAAATTTTAATATGAATATGTAAAATTTAATATAAATATATAATATTTAAGTTAAGATTATGATGTCGAAGAAAATATACATATACGAAATGGGAACATAAATTTTCATATCATTTAAAAAGCATAGGCCCATTTAGACCACGTTTGGATTAATCAAAGTCCATATTTATCCTGAATGGACCGACATATATCCGCCAACAAAACAAACAGGACGGCCCCGTTTTAGGTCTGAATATGGTGAACCGGGCGGAAATAGCCGGCTGGTTACTGTTCACCGGCGTGCACACAATTAATATGGCGCCAAATCAGGTGCGTTAATCAGTAATTTTGCACCTCATCCTGATCAGAATGCTATGAATTTCAACATCAGCAACGGTCACGATTGGTCCATGATCTTCTTATTTCAAATTGATCAAAGATTAAAATATTAGCCGACGAATTTTGTTGTGCGATTGGAAACATCAACGACATTTGGTCAATCCCTCTTGAACATTCAAATTTCTGGTAATTATTTTTGTTTGTTTGTTCGTTCGTTTGTTTGTTTTAGTTTAATGTTTACGATTATTGTTACTAAGAAGAGGAAATGTTTTTTTCCCTTTTCAAATTGTTAATTACGACTATTTAGTTGAAATTAAGCTTAATTGTTAAGTTAAACAAACTCCGATCGTAGTGATATCTTGTGCAATTCTTCAGTTAACGATGGCCTTAGAGGAAGATGATGAGCTGAGCTATGCACCGAGGAAGAAGAAACCGGAATCTGAGGATGACAAGAGGTAACTTTGTGTTCCATTTCCCGTATTTTTGAAAATTTTAGGGGAGATTATAATTTTTATTGTGGGTTTTGTAATTAATAGGAGAAAGAAAATTGTTCCCGGAAGCTTAATGAAAGCTTTGATGAGACCTGGAGGAGGTGAATCAAATCCTTCGGATGGTGATCAGGTTATATGTTTTTTCTTCTTCTTAAAACTGTTCATAATCGAATATGGGAAATGCAGGGGGGTGTTTGGTATTTGGAATGGAAATACATGTAGTTTTAGAAAACAATACAATGGGTTGAGTTGTGAATTGGTAGTTTTTTTCCTTTTTAATGTTTTTGTAGGTTATATATCATTGCACAGTTAGGACATTGGATGGAGTTGTCGTTGAGTCCACGCGATCGGAACATGGAGGTCAATATACCCTAAGCGTTTGCATATTTTAACTTAAGTTAAGGGACAATTTTTTGTGCGCTTGCTTTCTGGTGAATTGTGGGATGTTAAGTTTAATTAGTTGGTCTCAAGTTAAAGAATGTGTCTAGTTGAATTGTCTAATGTTATATGCTTTCTTTTATTGAATTAACTTTTGTTTATGTGACAGGGAAAGGTATTCCAATAAGAAATGTATTAGGCAAGAGCAAAATGATATTGGGGTTGTTGGAAGGAATTCCAACAATGTTGAAGGGTGAAGTGGCTATGGCAATGTCTTTGTAGTTCATTGAACCAAAGTAAAAAAAGAAAAGAAAAACAAAGTATTGGTTTGACGTTTCGTTTTATTTCTTATAAATAATCTGGTGACATTTGTTGTTCCAGTTCAAAATGATGCCTCAAATGCACTATGGGGAGGAGAATTGCCCTGTTTCAGCTCCTAGTAGTTTCCCGAAAGAAGATGATCTCCATTTTGAGATTGAGTTGATAGATTTCTCCAAAGCTAAGGTAAGAATTGCTAAAGTTAAAATTTGATATGTATATCTTTTTTTTACTTGTTGCATTTTGGCATAATGCAGTTTTATTTCTTCACGCAATGTGTATTTAGTGCAGGGATGAAGTCAGGAATTTGTTGGGGGACTGGGATAAAAAATATCAAATTATGATTTCGTTTTGGGTTGGGGAGGGGTTCAAGATAAATTTATTACTGTTTTTTAAGTATAAAATACCAAATTTTTTTGAAAAATTGAAGAGAATATACACACTTAGGGCTGGGGTGGGGGGAGGCCGGGGCCATCCTTCCTACACCCCTGATTCAGTGTTATCAGACAATCTTTCATAGTAATGTCAATAGCATTCCTATGTTTGATGTGTTGATTGTATTGGTGTTGGTATCTAGATGTCATTGATTAATTTTCATGTAGCCTTTTATTTCTAATGTCTTGTTATTTTTCTGTCCATTTTCAGGTTGTTTCTGATGATTTGGGAGTTATAAAGAAGGTACAGTGCCACAGCAGTGCTTAAATTTTGCTAGGAATATGGTGGTAGTGGGATAGGAAGTATTTAAGGAAGATTGGGAAATTTACACATTTCCTGACATGCTTCCATTTTTTAAATATGCAGACAAATCTTAATGCTTGCAGTTGCATGCATCATTATTTTGGGTTTGTTGTACTCTGTTGCTGCATGGACTTCATTCTTTCTTCAATATTTGCTTCAAATTTGTTTTATTCTGAAGATATCACCTCACTAATACGTATATAATATTGGTAGGTAATAGATGAAGGCCAGGGTTGGGAATCACCAAGGGAACCATATGAAGTAAAAGCTTGGTAAACTTGCTTTCAAGCCATTATTCATATCTTTTGTGTGCATCGCACTAAGTTTCCAGAATGGTTTGATCATTTGTCAGATGTGCCATATGTGAATCTTTCAGGATTTCTGCAAAAACAGGTGATGGGAAATTGATTCTGTCACACACGGAATGAGAACCGTATTTCTTTACTTTTGGGAAATGTGAGGTTGGTGATTTCTATGCCTTGTAGGGTTTTTTGTTCCTATTTAGTCATGCTTGTTTCTTTATCTAACTATACGCTTGATCTATCCTGCTTCATGTTTTCATGCTTAAGTACCTTTTGATATAAATTTTGTTCCTGATCCCATAATACTTAGGTACCTAAAGGTCTTGAGATAGGAATAAAAACAATGACACGGAAAGAGAAGACAGTAATTTATGTTACAAATCAATACTTAACCCCATCTCCCTTGTTGCCTGTGATAGAAGGTTATGGAGAAGTTCATTTTGAAGTTGAGCTTGTCCACTTCATCCAGGTAAGTTGTTTCTCTTTTGTGGATATTTCTCACTCATATGTTTAGCTTCAGATAACCCAATCGTGGATGGATGTGAGCTCTAGAGTGTTGGACTTATAGGTGAGGGATGTGATGGGAGATGGTCGCCTAATTAAACGACGGTTACATGATGGAGAATGTGCTCTTTGTTATTTGATTATACTTCACCACAAAGAGATATATTTGTTTGATTCTTTTTGTGTTTTCTCTTTCTTATGCTACTATAGATTGATTCAAAGAACAAATCTATTGTCAACATATTATTAGTTATTGCTCATGTTACACTGTCATTTTATTTATTCGTTCCTTTGAAAGTTTTATTTAGAATATACTTTTAACATTTCTTACACTCATTGTTCTTTGATAAAAAGATACCTCGGACGATGCTTCAAAATTGTACGAGCAACTTATGTGCTAGTTAGTAGTTACTAGTTCCATTTCATATTCCTGTAGTTGTATCTGTATGTCAGTGATCTTTGTGTGGCTCCATGGATAATAATTTTATTTTTTGTTTGGAATAATTAGGGGAGTTTCCTATGGATTGCCCACTTCATGACAGTCTTTTACGTGTGCATTACAAGGGCATGCTTCTTAACAAAGAAAAGACTGTTTTCTATGATACAAGAGTTGATAACCAGGGCACACCTTTGGAGTTCAATTCCGGAGAAGGGATGGTAAGTTCTCCTTATAAAGTTGTTGTGGGTTCTTTTACCTTCATCTTGTGCTAGTTGAAATCAGATTGTCATATCAATACCAATCATTGAAATTGCTTTGATTAAAATTATAATGCTAGACTTTTGATAAAAAAAATATATAATGCTAGACTTTGACTGTACCTTTATCTGGTGAGCTTTTTTCTCTTTCTAACAGGTGCCCGAGGGATTTGAAATGTGTGTCCGCTTGATGCTACCTGGAGAGATTGCACTTGTCACATGCCCTCCTGACTATGCATATGACAAATTCTCAAGGTTTTTCTTTTTTTCCTTTGAATATTTTATTTGATTTGCTTTTATGTGCATGACTGGAGTACCCTGCTTCCAATTTGATTAGGCCACCTAATGTTCCTGAAGGTGCTCATGTTCAATGGGAAATTGAGCTTCTTGGTTTTGAAATGCCAAAGGTAATAAAGTCATCTTTTAGGAAATTTTCCTTGATTATGTCTTAGATTTCTAATGGTGTTATACTCTTAGTTGAGTCTACCTAGAAACAATTGGTTTTATAGGTTGGATGCTTAATATGGGTATTAAAGCCCAGCTTTATTTTTCTCTTACTGCTTAATCCCATGTGGGTGCTCCACATGTAGGCCCTTGTTGAGCTTAGACGTGAGATGATTTATATGGGTTTCCTGTAGTCTTATCTTCAAGTCAGTTCCTTCGACCTATAGTTTATTGGCTTTAGGTTGGATGCTTAACAATATGATTGTTAAATTGCCAGTGTGCACCAAGATATTGTAATGAAAATAGTGCACCAATTTTTTTCACCAGTCTAGTGCCAACTTAAATCTTTATTGCAGGATTGGACTGGTTTAGACTTTCAGAACATAATGGATGAAGCAGAAAAAATTAGAGTCACGGTATGTGGTTTATTATATCTATAATTGCAAGCTGTTGCAGCAATGTAAATTAATTGTTTAATCCTTCTGCTTGTTGTGCTGTAAGACTACCAATACGAAAATATTACCATTTGTCTGTAGGGTAATCGGCTCTTCAAAGAAGGAAAAATTGAACTTGCTAAGGCAAAGTATGAAAAGGTAGTATAGCAACTGTTTTTCTTAGATCTTAGGTCACCTTTGGGATTGTGGACTGTGCATTAAGCATCGACCAAGGACCCAATTCTAATACGAGCTCACAAATTGGCCTATCATTTGGTAAACAAATATAAATGAAAAAAATAAAAATAAAAAACCCATATCTTGAATCCAAGCTAAACATCAAATCCAAATGATTTCGTAATGGATATGGGGTAAACCTAAATACGCATTAGTTAGCAGATGTTCATGTGAAATCAATGACGGTATTTCTACCGTGGCACATTTAAGTGCACATGTAGTTAAATTCCATGTGTTGCTTTCTTTATAGGTGCTTCGGGAATTCAATCATGTTAATCCACGAACGGATGAGGAAGGAAAAGTGTTTTTAGACACAAGAGTAAGTTTCATCATGCTTCATGGTAGCTGAAAGAATCTATCCTGTACTTTGATTTTATCAGGTGGTACATGATGTTACATAGCATTGTTTCCGGATACTATTAATTTCTGTTTTTCTGATTTATTGCATGAAGAATTCATTACATCTGAATGTGGCCGCGTGCTTCCTCAAAATGGGAGAATGGAGAAAGTCCATTGAGGCGTGTAATAAGGTTTATTTTGACTTCAAACTGAAGCTCTTCATCTTTCTCTCATTTATTAGGAAGAAGAATTTTTTTATTTATTTTAGGTTTAATTCACAAATTAGCCCTCCAAGTATACCCTTTTCCCACTTTGCACCCTAAACTTTTTTCCGTCTCATTTTGGCCCTTAAAGTATACTTGTTTTCCCATTTTGCACCTTGAAATAATTTTGACCAATCAACTCGTGCCATGTGGCATCTAGGTTTTATTTTTGGTCTTATGATTTGCCAGCTGGCATTTTTCATTGGTCCAAATCGTTCCACGGTACAAAAATGGGAAAACAGATATATTTCAAGGGCCAAAATGGGACAAAGAAATGTTTAGGTTATTTTGAGTACATAGATAACCAAAGGCATAAAATCTATTTCCTGCCAGAGTTAAAGGGTATTAAATTAATCAGACTGTTACCAAAATAACTTGTTGACCAGTTTCTGAATTTTCACAAGGACAACTTTGAGTACATCAAGTGTTGAACCAATGTAAGAAATAAAGATAGAAACTACCAGAACAGTACATTTCAAAATACTTTGTCCTGAGCTGCCGGTGTTTGACTTCTTTACTTGACTGGTCGTCTGAGGATTTGCATCAAATTTGGAGATTGATACGTTTTACTTGAACTGCGAAGGTTTTGGATGCAACGCCTGTACATGTGAAGGCTCTTTACCGTCGTGGAATGGCATACATGTCAGCCGGAGATTTTGAGGAAGCAAGAGCTGATTTCCAAATGGTAGTTATAATGTAATTCTTCGAGCTTAATGATCTCTAACTTGATTCTTTACGAGTCTAAAATCCTGTTTATATATCAGATGATCAAAGTTGATAAGTCCTCAGAGCCAGATGCAACTGTGGCTCTAGCAAAACTGAAGAAGCAAGAGCATGTGTGTTAATCAATGATATATTTTCTCTGCCATTCAACACATAATGCAAACATGGTAATTCATTATGTATCTGTACTGAGTTTTAAGCAGGAAGTAGACAGGAAGGCTCGGAAACAATTTAAAGGACTATTCGACAAGAAGCCAGGAGAAATTGCAGAAGCTCAAGTTCAAGATAGAGCTGGAAGTGAGATCACTGGTGAAAACCAGAAGAATGAGTTGTCGGAGCCATTACTAGAAGGAAACGAGCCTCAACATTCCAATGAAGCTGATGGTGGTCTACGTCGAATGGGCTGGTTTTTCAGCTTGTGGCCTTCTGGCGGAAGAATATTTGCAGCTCTTGGCCTTGACAGATGCACCATACTCTGATATTTTAAGGTCAGACCTCTAAATTTATTAGCATTTGCTGCCGAAGAGATGCTTAAATTAGTTTCCAAGGAAAGAATAAAATTTCAAGTCTAATTTTAGAAAACCAAAAGGTTTCTTCATGTCTTTCAATGGAGTTCTGTTCCATAGGTCTCTCTACTTAAAAATTTAACACCACCACCATAAAGAAAACAACCCATCCCCTCATATTGATGAAGATCGAAACTGAGTTTATAAGAAACGTTTAAGAGTATCGAATGATTTACGTAGTTTTTGTTACTTATGCCGTATATTGATATAAATATTATATGGGGTTCCATTAAAAAGATTTGTGTGCAATACTCTTTACAATTTCATATAGGAATCCTTTATTTACCTATTAAATGCACACACAATTCATAGCGAGTATGCTCAAAAGAATTTAGTGGAGACGACACAGATCTCACTGAGCTTAATTATGTCATAGTTTTTAGCAGCCAAGCCTGTTATGTTGCGTCCTCTTATGAGAGCTTGACACCTTTTAGTGTCACGCGAAGCACCGAAGAGATAATTAACCATGGCATTGATGTTTTTACTGTAAAACGAACCGCTAGCACTCCAAAGGTCCGCCATGGCTTTCATGTTAAGATCCCAACACCGTTGGAGCCGCACTTGGTAGTGACTGGGATGGTCAGCTGAGACAGAATCTTTTAATAAACTGGAAATTATAGTTCCAGCTTCCAATGCTCTTATCTGTGCCCAACCCAATGCGGTACTAGCAATCCCTTCGGCTGTTAACGGTGGCCCTGGAATCATGGTACCGATACAATATCCATGGCTGGATGTGTGGCGGCAAACCTCTTCCACGAGGCCTTTGCCGTTCAAATGTTTAGCCCCGTACGAGGGCTGGATGACGACAATCGATATCAGTAGCAGCAATGGAGAGAAAACATGAGTGTGAAGTCGGGCCATTTCGTATTCTAAGTTGCTTGGAATGTTTTGAGCCATATTTGTAGACCTTTTTAAATAGTTCAAGAGAAACATGATTTGGGGATATGAAATAATTTACGTGTAAATGTATATTCACTCAATTTATATGATCAATAGTGTCAAGTTCATCACAACTTCCAACTTGTTTTCATGACATATGGGTTGCAAGTTTTCATGATACTTAAGGGAGACTCTTACAATGGTAGGAGTTTTTTTTCCCTTTTTTTTTGTTTAATTACCGATATCCGACTCATTGGTTGATTAATTCTATATACTTATTAATTTGTACTTTAATTTGTTATAGTTTGATTTTTTTTACTACTAATATTTATTGGTACAATCATCAGTATCTGACTCTATAGTTAAGTTTGATTAATGATATAGTTTGAAATGTAGTAATGAAATTGAAATAGATGTGTGCAAAGTTGAGATTTTCTTTGGATATTCCGTTAGGCTTAACTATAAAATAAGTTCTCAAATTATGTTTTTTTTTTGTAATAGGTGCTTAAAGTATTTTTTGGTTGAAATATGTTCTTAAAGTTTCATTTTTGGCTGAAATAAGTGTTGAAAGTATTTTTTTTGGTTAAAATAGGTGCCTATAGTTTCATTTTTGGTTGAAATAGGTTCTAAGTACCTCAATTGACTTTAAAACAAATCAAAAATAAAACTTTAAGTACCTATTTCAGCTAAAAAATACTTTAAGCACCTATTACAAAAAATAGACATAATTTAAGCACTTATTTTGTAGTTTAGCCATTCAATTATAGAAACTGATAATGGAATGTAATAACGAAACAGTCCATATATATTGTTACAGATCAAGACCGTGAAACTTTACTTATTACATCCTTAGCCCCTCAAACTCTGCATTTACTATTTCCTAGGACTAAGGTTGGGCAATTCCTTACTCCCTCCGTGCTTTCCAAAAGCCTTACTCCCAAAAACCAAGAACCCGACTGCATGTCCGAGAACGGCAGCGAGGAAGACACCACCGTTAAACGACATGACAGCCAACATCACGATGTAGCTCAGCCCTGCACGCACAGTGTGCATCGCGGTCTTAAAGAACCAAGCAGCCACCTTGTTGGCTTCGGGCTTCACGATGCTGCGATACGAGAGGCACTCCACGATCACTGCCAAGCTGAATACGAAGAACAATGCCAATGCATACATCCCCCTGCTAGAACCAGGCCAGCCCGAGAAAAGGATTTGGGATTCAAGGCCCCAGTAGAAGCTCGTGTGCATCAGTGAACGCCGATGCCCCGTTGTGTTACGAGACGGCGTCGTTTGGCACATGTTCGCCGTGTTCATTTTGTTTCTCTCCCTCTGTTTATGAAGAAACATTAACAGGGTTTTATATTATAGGGAAAATATAGAATCGTTTTTCATTTTTTTCCACTTTAGAATCCTGCAAAACTGGTTTCCAAGCGATCCTCCTGACCCTGTAGCTGCCATCTTCAATATTCGCTTCTTTATTTAACTTTTAAATATAATATACAAACAAATATAATAATGAAAACGATACAATATATATTGATATTGAAAGTTAATATAATACGAACATATCGGAATTTATATAATATAAAATATTTGAATACGAGTATGACACAATAAAAGATACTACAACAGACGCTAAACATAAGTTAAAATCAAAATTAATAAGGGTACGTACCCTACAAACTGGCTTGCTTGGGCTCCACTCTCTCTAATTGGAACAATGAGAACAAACATAATCAGAAAGCAACCAAAAAAAGCCTCCTATTCAAACTGCAACAACTAATGCATGCTGAACCGGATGATGACAATCTTCAGGAGTTGATCGAAGTCAAACTCGGACTTAACATTGAAGCTGATAAGGAAGAACTTTTCTGGGAACAAAGAGCACACTCCAATTGGCTAACCCATGGTGACAGCAACACCTCTTTTTTCCACAAATTTGCTTCCTATCGTAAAAAGATTAATCACGTCCAGGGCCTTTATGATGCAACAGGACAATGGATCTCTTCTGATCAAGACATGCTCACTTTGGCAACTTCATATTTTGCAGACATCTTCCACACATCATCTCCCACTGAAGCTTCCTCCTTACTAGCCCACATTCAACCAAAAGTCACCGCCTCAACAAATGACCAACTGTTACGGCCATTTACAGCAGAAGAGATTCTGCTTGCACTCACAAGTATGGCCCCTTTAAAAGCAAGTGGTGTCGATGGTTACCCTGCTTTGTTTTTTTAGAAATATTGGCACATTATTGGCCACGACATATCAGCTTTCTGTCTATCCAAGTTGAATGGCACCTGCAGTGTTCAAGAATTAAATGAGACTCTGATTGTTTTAATACCAAAGATTAAAAATCCTACATCCATGTCTCATTTCTGCCCAATAAGCCTCTGCAATATTCTCTATAAAGTCATAGCTAAAGTGCTGGCCAATCGCTTCTCTCACACCTTGGATTGTTGCATTGACGAATGTCAGGGAGCTTTCATTCCCTCTCGACAAATAACTGACAATGTATTGGTCGCCTATGAAATTTTACATGCCATGAAGTCGAAGCGGAAAGGGAAGTCTGGTTCTTTTGCATTCAAGGCCGATTTTAGCAAAGCCTACGATCGTGTTGAGTGGCCGTTTTTGAAGTATATGCTGCTCAAACTGGGCTATGCTTCCCGTTGGGTAGATCTCCTCATGAACTGTGTTTCAACAGTAAGTTATGCTGTGTGTTTCAATGGAATGAAGGGAGAGATTATCACCCCATCTCGTGGCTTAAGGCAAGGTTGCCCTTTAAGTCCTTATCTCTTCTTGGTGTGTGCCGAGGGCCTATCTCAACTGCTAAATGCTGCAATGTTGAACAAATCACTTCGAGGTGTTACAATTGGTAGGGCAAGGCTGGAACTTGGCCATTTATTCTTTGCCGATGACAGTATCTGTTTTGCTCATGCGACTGTTGAAGCTGCCACGACTCTCAAGCACATTCTAACACAATTTGGCAGCGTCTCTGGTCAACAGGTAAATTACGACAAATCCCTCCTATTTTTCAGCACAAATGTTCCCGCACCACTTCAGCAGGCGATAGGATCAATTCTGACAGTTCGTATTGCATCCAACCCTGAATGTTACTTGGGCTTGCCCACTATGGTCGGTCGAAACAAGAGAGAAGCTTTCAGCTTCTACCTCGACAAGGTCAACAATAGGTCCAATTTGTACAACAACAAATTCTTGTCTATGGGGGGTAAAGCTACGCTCATCCGCAGTGTTTTGCAATCCATCCCCGTGTATGCCATGCATTGTTTTTTATTGCCTTCATCATTATGCCATGCATTAGAACAATCCATGGCAAAGTTTTGGTGGAAAAATGCAGGCACTAAGAAAGGGATACATTGGACTTCATGGTTCCAATTGGCTTTATCGAAGAGTGACGGTGGCTTAGGTTTCAGGGACTTAAGCCAATTTAATGTGGCACTGTTGGCTAAACAATGCTGGAGGTTAGTTCAACAACCTAACTCTTTGTTGGCAAAGGTTATGAAAGCTAGATACTACCCATCATCGGACTTCCTTCATGCCAATTTATGCTCCAATCCTTCCTACACATGGAGAAGCTTGTGGTGTGCAAGGGGTTTAATCGAACAAGGTCTCATGTGGAATGTGGGAAATGGAGAGTCCATAAATATTTGGAACGATCCATGGATTCCAAACACTGAAGACGGCAGACCCCGAAACCTAGTTATAAACATTCACTATACTAAGGTGGCAGATCTCATTGATAAATCATCAAACTGCTGGAATTTGGATGTGATTCAGCAACTTTTCCCACCTTCTCTTGTGTCAAATATTTGTGCTATCCCTTTGGCAACTACTCAACAAGGTGACAAGCTGACTTGGAAACACGACAACACAAGAGATTACACCGTGAAAAGTGGATATAAAATCCTGCACACGCTTCCATTGCAACAAGCAGGTCCATCACAGCTGGAGTTGCGACAATTTTACAATTCTATGTGGAGCCTGAAATTGCCAGAAAAGATCAAAATTACAATGTGGAGGATTGTGAACAATTTTCTTCCAACATTCGACAATCTTCGGACTAGGAAACTGCAGGTTCAAAACGGCTGCCTTTTTTGCCAATCTGCCACGGAGGGAGTTGAACATTTGTTTCGCGAATGCTGGTTTTCCAAAGAAATATTCCGTGCTCAAGGTATCTCATTATCAACATCAAATCTACCTCTACCATGGAAGGAATGGTTAATTGGCTTTTTCGGTAATCTACATGAGCATGATCGAACCACTTTTCTAGTATGTTGCTGGGCTATATGGTATGCTCGTAATAAGGCTGTTCACGATAACCAAACAACCACAATTCAGGAAGCATGTTCCTTCATCACAGCATACATCAGGGAACAACAAACTATCCACTCTGCTGTCCGTCCTTCGCCACGCACTCAACTACAACGTTGGACTCCTCCACAAGAGAACACCATTAAAGTAAACTTTGATGCTGCTTTCTGTGCACAAAGTAATGTTTCTATAACAGGTGTGGTTTGCAGAAACAGTGATGGTTTCTTAATGGGAGCATGCACCATGCGTCATCTTCATGTAGCCAACGCTTTTGTAGCTGAGGCTCTAGCTTGCAGAGATGCTGTGGCTTTCCTCATTGATATGGGTTTTAATATGGTGATAGTCGAGGGAGATTCTTTAACTGTCATCAAGAAACTAAACTCAACATCTGATGATCACTCCATGTTAAGGGTCCTAATCCAGGATATCAAAGTTTCCATTCGCAACACTCGTGCGTATGCTTTTTGCCACGTCAAACGTGAAGGGAACAGTGCTGCACATGCCTTAGCACAATACGGGAAAAACTATGATTATCCTGTTTACTGGGTGGAGGAGACGCCAGATATCATCATCGACACTGTTGAAAGAGAACGACAGCAACTTCATCAATAGTTCTCATTTTCTGGTCGATTTCTACCTGAAACAATATATGCAGACTGCCATCTGTTTCAGTTCTCTCGGTTTTTTCTACATCTGCATGTTCTTTGATGCATTCCGAGAAACCCTAGATCTAAGGGCTGGTTTTATTGTCTAAGTAGTACTTCTTTTTTAGTTTTAGAGAAGATTATCTGATTGTACTTTTCTTCTCTTATCTTTTAATAACAAACCAGACCGTTTTAAAAAAAAAAATTAATAAGGGTAAACTACATAAATGACCACTATACTATTGGAAAAGTCGCGATTTGACCACCTTATTTTTTTCGAAGCAATTAAACCATCATACTATTAAATTGAGTGCAATTTGACCACTAGCCGTTAGAGGTTAACGGTAGGGTGACGTGGCAGTTAAAAAAATAGAGGTATAATTACACATTTGGTCCTTATTATTTACACATTCTTTCAATTTAATCCTAATTTTAATTTAATAAAATAAATTAATTATTTAATTAGGTGGTGACATGTGTGTCACCACCTGATTAGAGGAAGAAAAATGGAGAAAACACCACATGCGGTCAAGGGGAGTCGAACTTGTGACTCCTAGCAAGAAAGAGTTTTGGCTTACCACCACACCAAGTACTATGTCATGTTTCAATACCTGCAATATATTATATGTAGTTATGTTTTGTTAATGACAGGAAAAAAGAAATAAATCTGTATTAAAAAGACTCGAACATGACACACTCGAGACATATAAAAACATCTAAATAACCCAAATAAATCTAATAATTTCATATAATATATTGCAGATTATATCACTCTTGGGAGGCCAAAACCAGCTATGATATAATCCATTCCTTGTTTCAGAAGATGCTTTATACAGGGATGTTTATTTTGTTTTCATTTCTGTAGGGCATTGATGTGAAAGAATACCATGGGAACTTTTGCAAACGCATTCCAACAGATGTTGACCTACCAGAGGTCTGTGTGCTTTTCAATTATGTTTGTTGATGCTTTGTCCTCAGTTAAGATTGACCTTGTTTGACAAACTGATTTAGGACCATTCTTTAATTTTTGGTTGAGATGAACAAGGGTAATTTTCTTTAATTTTTGGTTCGGATGAACATGCGTAATTTTAATTAAGTCATTAATGAGTAGCTTATTTTTTGCTTTAATTGGTTTACAATTGGTGTTTATTCTTTTTCCTGATCTTCTACTAAATTATTTTTCCTACAACTAGTCCTATTTCTAGTTTTCTCCCTTTCACTTTGGCGGCTTGCTCTTTTAAAAAAAATATAATTCCTAATCAATATTCTGGTCTGACGTTGATTGGTTTCTTCTTCTTGGTTCATTGTTTTCTCTGATTCTTACCCTGTTTTTTTCTGCTCAATTTATGCTGCTTGTTTTTATGCAGATAGACTCCGACAAAACTATATTGGTAACTTTAAAACATGATGATAAACTGCAGGATGGCTCAGAGTGTGCTTTCCAGGTACCTTCTACTTTCGTTGCTGGGTATCAGTAGTTTGTATCATAATGTCTTTAGTAGCGCTATCTTTTATTATTGGATGATGATTTTCTTATGCTCTAATTCTACCATTCTTTTGTTACCTACTACCTTGTGTGCTCTTCTTTATACCACTGTGTACGGTCAAAGAAGAATCCGGATTTCAACTTTGTCTCTGCCGTGCACAAGAAACTTAACTAACTTGTTCCGAGCAACCGACTTAGAAACACAATTTGTCTGTTCTTTGAAGCAAGGTAAATTGCACCATCTTCCACTCTCTGAGTTGGTTTATTCAGTACTGCTTCATTTTTTTCACCAAAACCTGTTTATTCCATGGCATCTGATATTAAGTTTCCACAGGAAGAAAAGTAACTTTATGTGTTTAATTCTCATCTTGCTTTGCCTTCAGTTGCGAATGAAATACCTTTTACTCCACTCTTGCACAAACGGGAACAAGTGACAAATATTTGCATCAATAAATTGCTTGCATACCGTAAATCCTGCACCACAGCAACCAAATCTGGGCAGTTTATTCTCCCTGAAGCACTAACGCTGTTGCCTCTATACACTCTTGGTAAATTCCAATCTACATATTAATTTATTCTGATCCACACTGTTCAGTATCTGTCCTTTTGCCTAACTTTTAGATACTTTACCATTCAAAGCCCTTGTATGCGAGTGGTGGATTTTTGAACTTGTATGCTATGTCATGTTCGAGTCTTTTTAATCCAGATTTATTTCTTTTTTCCTGCCATTAACAAAACATAACTACATATAATATATTGCAGATATTAGGTCATGACATAGCATTTGGCGTGGTGGTAAGCCGAAACTCTTTCTTGCTAGGAGTTACAAGTTCGACTCCCCTTGACCGCATGTGGTGTTTTCTCCATTTTTCTTCCTCTAATTAGGTGGTGAAAATAAATTTATTTAATCAAATATAAATAATTAAATCCCTCCAATAAGGTAGTGACACGTGTCACCACCTAATTAAATAATTAATTTATTTTATTAAATTAAAATTAGGATTAAATTGAAAGAATGTGTAAATAATAAGGACCAAATGTGTAATTATACTTCTATTTTTTTAACTGCCACGTCACCCTACCGTTAAACTCTAACGGCTAGTGGTCAAATTGCACCCAATTTAATAGTATGATGGTTTAATTGCTTCGAAAAAAAGTAAGGTGATCAAATCGCGACTTTTCCAATAGTATGGTGGTCATTTATGTAGTTTACCCAATTAATAATAATAATAATAATGAGGGAAAACTACACCGGTGGTCCCCTAACTATTACCGTTTTTCTATTTTAGTCCCAAAACTATTTTTTCTGCAAAATCGTCCCTTCTGTTACATAGTTTTTCTGTTTTGGTCCCCCGACGTTAAATAGCTAAATGTTTTGCTGACGTGGCATTTTTTAAAAATATTTTTAATATTTTTTTAATTATTTCCCTCTCTTCTTTCCCTTCTTCTTCATCTTCTTTATTTTACCCACCACTTTCAGTAGCCATCCATGACTCTTGAGACATTTCTGCCTCCATTTTTTAACTATAAATCTTCCATAATTTTAGAGCAACAGTATCCTGACAGAATCTGGATCAGAGTAGCTTGAGTTTATTATTTTATCTCAAAGAATAAAAAATCCCAAATATCATCAGAAGATATACCTGTTGGCATATTTCTTAATAGTTTGGCATTATCACTTGACTTGTTTTTTTTTGTTTCCATTTCTCATTTCTTGCTTAATCTAACCTTTATATTTTATCTACATTTTTTCTATGTGGAGTTGGTAAACATATAAAATATGAGCTTTTTTGTTTACTTTCTGCAACTTAGTAGCAGGGCTCTATTTCAGGTGGAGACTGTAATTAAAGAAAAAATGATTATGTTTTCATGTTATAAACTAAACTGTTACCAACATGATTGTCCAGAAAACATATCTATTCCATTTGATTATGCTTTCATGTTCATATCCTCGTTAATGATTAAAGCACAGACATTTTAGCCTTAGTTATTGTGTTTTTGTTTTCTTTTTCCTTAAAGATTTAGGTTTTGATTTCTTATCTTCTGTTTTTTGAAAAAAAAAACAGAAGTTCCAATCTAACCATAAAATAAAATTCATTAAAGTTAGCTAAGAGCCTAAGATACATAAATTTCAAACAAGACCAAGAAAAAAAAAAGGATCAGATGAGATTACAATTCCCAGTTTAACAACAATATTATTACTCACTTTCGTGATTATTTTCTTCTTGCTCTTCTTTATTATTATCTTGTTGGTTGGTTTGGAAATGGAACTGAGCCAGAATCTGAGGAATTGTTGAACCGAGTTGAGCTGGCTCTGGGAGAACTGAAAATGGTGAGTAAAATAAAGAAGATGAAGAAGAAGGAAAAGAAGAGAGAGAAATAATTAAAAAAATATTTAAAAAATGTCACGTCAGCAAAACCGTTAGCTATTTAACGTCGGGGACCAAAACAGAAAAACTATGTAACAGAAGGGACGGTTTTGTCGAAAAAAATAATTTTGGGATCAAAATAAAAAAATAGTAATAGTTAGGGGACCACCGGTGTAGTTTTCCCTAATAATAATAATAATAATAATAATAATAATAATAATAATAATAAGTGTGGATTTAATGTTTACTAATATTTGATCTACATTTTATGGATTACAATATTATAATTACAACCCACAAATTATTTATATGAATATTAATATGGAGATATTTATTATCAATTCACTTTATTTTTTGGACAACAAACCCATATACAAATTTAAATATATTATCATTTTTAATTTTATTTTTCAAATTCAAATATTTTCCAAATAATATTCAATATTTATAGTTTAAGTTTGTAAGTTCTTATGAGTCACATATTGTTGTACAATATTTTTTTAATATCGTATCAGTAAAGGTTTTATGTCAATTGAGCCATTAATTTGGGTATCATATGTAAAACAATTTTGATTAAATTTTAAACACATTACCTACTAAACAACTTGGATTAGATTTAAGATTACTTTTAACATAGCAAACATGAAAAAATTAAGATATAGTAATATGTTTTGTGTAGGCGTGGCGTGTATGTTGTGTTCTTTTGCTTTATTGTAGCCATTTTGTTCATCGTTTCTTTGTTTTGTATGCGATCCTTGCATCCTTAGACTTTTCTGTAGTTTTTTTTTTCGATTTTTAGAATTTTGTCCTGATTAATTCGAATTGATTTACGTCGCACACTTAATTTTGGTGGGTGAGTCTTCCGAAGAGAACATTCTACATACACAACACCTCGAACTCAAGACTTGTTTATCACTTAAACCAACTCTGTTAATAAATCTTATTAGTCGATAAAAAAATATGTCTCAAAACTAAAATCAAATAATATCATTACAATTTTGAAAATTGTTACAACAAGTAATTAATTGAGATCAAATAATATCATTACAATTTTAAAAATTGTTACAACAAGTAATTAATTGAGATAACACGTACGGTTTCACCGTTTAAGTATGGAAACGTAAGTAATTTGTTGGGAGGACTTAGAATCAGTTTGGCATTAATTTTAAAAAGGGATATGAAAAAAAAATACATTTTATTAACGAATTATAATTTTAATCCTAATTCTAATTTTAGAAAGAAGGAGAAGAGTGTTGCGGAATACGATCGTCGGATAGAGCAAAAACGCAACTGATAATTTGAGAAAATAACAATGAAGATAAAGGAGACACAGATTTTACGTGGAAAACCCCTAAATAATATAGGGTAAAAACCACGGACAAAGGTAGAAGAATTTCACTATGAGAAAATAGGAATTACAACTTCTCTCAGTCTAACAAGGAGAAAACAATGACAATTCTCTCTTGATAAGAAAGGAGAAAACAACTCTATGAAAACTCTCTAATTTCTCTAGTATTGGGAGGATGTTAGAATGATTTGGGATGTGTTAGAATGGCAAATGGCTAGGCTATTTATAGTTGAGCTTTAGGGACTAACTTATAAATAACCTAAAGTTTAGGGACCAAAATTGTGATTATACCATGCCAAAATTTCAACAAAGTCTGCAACAATTGTTGAAAATTTTCCACCTACACCGACCTAAGCTATTAATGCACTTTCGGTGCATTGACTTTCAACAATCTCCCACTTGAAGATTTGATTGGAACAATCATATCTTCACACCATTCTTTCTACCTCGTACTTTCCATGTTGCTTACGTCTCTAACAAGCCACAAGAGGATCGACACCAAGTAAACTTATCAGTGTTGATTGCTTTTGTCATGAAATCTGCTATGTTGTCTTCGGTATGGATCTTCTGCATATCTATCGTCCCTTCTTCCACTTTCTCACGAATGAAGTGGTACTGGACCCGAATGTGTTTTGTTCTTGAGTGAAAAGCAGGATTCCTTGCAAGATGCAAGGCGCTCTGACTGTCACAAAACAAAGAGACATTCTCTTGTTTGTGCCCGAGCTCCTCCAATAGCATTTTCAACCATATTGCTTCTTTACTGGCTTGTGTAGCTGCTACATATTCTGCCTCCGTTGTTGACGTAGCCACAACCGATTGCAGTTTTGAAACCCAGCTTACAGCACCACCAGCAACTGTAAACACATACCCTGTTGTAGATTTGCTTTTATCCAAATCTCCTGCATAGTCAGAATCGACATACCCGCTGATAAGAAAGTCTGATCCTCCGTAACATAATGCAACATTTAAGGTCCCTTTGATGTATCTCAGGATCCTTTTCACAGCATTCCAATGCTCTCTGCCTGGATTCGCCATGTACCGACTAACCACTCCCACTGCTTGTGCAATGTCTGGTCTTGTACAAATCATAGCGAACATTAAACTTCCCACTGCTGATGCATACGGTACTCGAGACATCTCCATCCTCTCTTCTTCACTGCTAGGACTCATACTGGAGGATAATTTAAAGTTAATAGGAAGAGGGGTAGAAATTGGCTTACAATCTTGCATGCTGAATCGTGACAAGATCTTTTTCAAGTAATTCTTTTGTGAAAGCCAAATCTTCCTACTACTTCTGTCTCGGTGAATTTGCATCCCTAGAATCTTGTTTGCTGGTCCCAAGTCCTTCATTTCAAATTCCCTAGCCAGTCGTGCCTTTAATTCTTTAATATGATCTTTGTTGGGGCCTGCAACCAACATGTCATCTACATACAACAGCAATATAACAAAGTCGTTTTCACCAAACCACTTGAAGTAAGCACAAGGGTCTGCATTAAGTCTGTTGTATCCAAGGCTCATGATGAAGGAGTCAAATCTCTTGTACCAACACCTCGGCGCCTGCTTTAAACCGTACAGAGATTTGTTCAACCTACAAACCAAGTTCTTCTTTTCTTTTTCTTCAAAACCTTCAGGCTGGAGCATGTAAATCTCTTCTTCAAGATCTCCATGAAGAAAAGCTGTTTTAACATCTAGCTGCTCTAGATGTAAATTCAATGTAGCACACATTGCCAGGACAACTCGAACCGTTGTTAGTCTAACCACAGGAGAAAAGATTTCATTGAAATCAATACCTTCTTTCTGAGCATATCCTTTGACCACCAGTCTTGTACGATACCTCTCCACTTGATCGTCACCATTTCTCTTGATTTTGAAGACCCATTTGTTACCAATTGGCTTCCTTCCTTGTGGTAGTGGCACAAGTTCCCATGTATTATTTTTATGAAGGGCTTCGATTTCTTCTTGCATTGCCGCCATCCACTGTGAAGCATCTGAGTTGTTCATTGCCTCCTCGAATGATGATGGCTCACCGTCCTCCGTTAAAAGGCAGTATGCAACATTACCTTCTATAACATAATCTGAGTGCCAATTGGGGCATCTTCTCACACGATCTGATTGACGAGTTGTTGGAGCTTCAGAATTCTCTGGTTCTGATTCCTCGAGCTCTGGTTCTGCTTCAGAACAATCTCTCTGTTCAAACTCATTTTCAACATGTATCTGTGTAGTCTCTGGCTTTTCTTTATCAGTGCTATCATCTTCTTCTTTTCTTTGTAGCTTATCTTCTACAAAGATAACATCCCTGCTGATAATCACTTTGCGGGCAGTGGGATCCCACAAGCGATACCCCTTTACTCCATCAGCATACCCCAAGAATTTACATTTTCTGGATTTTGGATCCAACTTTGAAATTTCTTGGGCATTGTACATCACGTACACAATACTTCCAAATATATGGAGGTTTGAATAATCAACTGGTTTACCAGTCCACATTTCCATCGGTGTCTTCAACTCAATTGCAGTTGATGGAGCCCGATTCACCAAATAACATGCGGTATTGACTGCTTCTGCCCAGAAAGCTTTTTCTAGCCCTGCAGCTCTCAACATTGCTCGTGTTCTTTCTAACAGAGTTCTGTTCATCCGCTCTGCCACTCCATTTTGTTGAGGAGTGTATACTGTTGTGAACTGTCTTTTGATGCCTTCTTTTCTGCAAAAGTCATCAAATTCATCACTTGTATATTCACCTCCATTATCTGATCTGAAACACTTGATCTTATTTCCAGAATCAAGTTCCACCCGCGCTTTGAAAACTTTGAAGGTTGAAAACACATCTGCCTTCCTCTTGATAGGATACACCCAACATCTCCTAGAGTAGTCATCAATGAAGGAGACAAAATACTTTGCTCCGCCTAGGGATGTAACCGGTGCTTGCCATACATCAGAATGAACCAATTCTAGAGCAGCCTTGCCTCTAGAATTTGATGTGTTGAATTTTAATCGATGCTGCTTACTTGTAATACAATGTTCACACAAAGGAAGTGATACCTTTGTTAAACCCGGAAGTAGCTTTTGCTCCACAAGGACTTTCATTCCCTGTTCTGACATGTGTCCAAGTTTCCGATGCCATAACATGGTAGAATCTGAACTACATGAGGCAACAGAGGCTTCAGCTTCTAGCAAAGTCTCTCCCTTCAGCATGTACAAATTTGCCGCTATCTTTTCATCTTTCATCACCACAAGCGCTCCATGGAACACCTTCATGATTCCTTTCTGTGTTTCAATCTTGCTTGCATTATTATCCAACAATCCGTAGGATAATAAGTTTTTCTTCAAGCCTTTCACGTGTCGCACATCTTGAACAACTTTGATTGTCCCGTCATACATCTTCAGTTTGATGGTTCCAACGCCAACAATCTCCAAGGTATGATCATTGCAGCTGTACACAGATCCTCCTGAGATAGGTTCATAATTATAGAACCATTCTCTTCTTGAGGTCATGTGATATGTGGCTCCCGAGTCAATAAGCCATATGTCTGCAAATCTTTTTCTGCCTTCCATGGCTGTTGCTGCTTCACAACAGAGAGCATCTCCATCATCTGAAGTGTTTGCCATATTTCCTTGAGGATTGGAGTTTTTAGGTAAACTCCAACAATCCTTCTTCATGTAACCCTTCTTTCCACAGTTGTAGCACTTTAAATTCTTCTTACTCCTTGACTTTGATCTACCATGATTGTGACTGCTACTTTGGCCACGTTCTGTTGATCTTCCTCTCATCACCGTTAAGGCCTCTGCTTGTTGCAGATTTCCTTGTCTGTCTTCCTTGTTCTTGCGCCGATTTTCTTCTTCTAGAACAGCAGCTGCAACGTCATCGAAGACTAGATCACTTGTAAGGTTGTTGTTCGTCAAGTTGATGATGAGTTGATCATACGAATCAGGTAGACTTTGAAGCAGAAGTTCAGCACGTTCTTGTGACTCTATTTTATAGCTTAGGGATGTAAGCTGAGAAAATAGAGTATTCAACGTGTTTAAGTGCTCTGTCACTGAAGTAGATTCTGACATCCGAAGAGTGTACAATTTCCTCTTAAGGAAAATTTTATTGTGCAACGATTTGACCTCGTATAATTTTGCGAGGAGATCCCAAATCTCCTTGGCTGTCTTCTTCTCCTCGATGCTTGATAGTACTTCATCTGCTAATGCTAAATGAAGGTCTGCAATAGCATTCTCGTCCATCTCATTCCATTTCTTGTTATCCGTAAAATCTGCCGGCCTTTCGCTGATAGCCGCTAGACATCCGTTTTTTCTTAGGATGGCCTTTATCTTCAATTTCCACAATGAGAAATTTCTCTCATTGTACTTTTCAATATCAAATTTCGTTGCCATAGCTTCTATTTCAGATAGCTCCCACTATTTCACCTTTTTGACGTGAATAGTGCCCACCACCTTCAATGAATGAGTAATATCTAACTTACTTTCTTATGATGGAGGATCCACTTTTCAGTGGCAACCAACAGAGAATACGGTAAGTAGATATACGCACCCAAATCTGGCTCTGATACCAATTGTTGCGAAATACGATCGTCGGATAGAGCAAAACCGCAACTGATAATTTGAGAAAATAACAATGAAGATAAAGGAGACACAGATTTTACGTGGAAAACCCCTAAATAATATAGGGTAAAAACCACGGACAAAGGTAGAAGAATTTCACTATGAGAAAATAGGAATTACAACTTCTCTCAGTCTAACAAGGAGAAAACAATGACAATTCTCTCTTGATAAGAAAGGAGAAAACAACTCTATGAAAACTCTCTAATTTCTCTAGTATTGGGAGGATGTTAGAATGATTTGGGATGTGTTAGAATGGCAAATGGCTAGGCTATTTATAGTTGAGCTTTAGGGACTAACTTATAAATAACCTAAAGTTTAGGGACCAAAATTGTGATTATACCATGCCAAAATTTCAACAAAGTCTGCAGCAATTGTTGAAAATTTTCCACCTACACCGACCTAAGCTATTAATGCACTTTCGGTGCATTGACTTTCAACAAAGAGTATTATAGAGAAAGGAAGATGGTGTTTTTAATGGGTCTAAAACTTATGATCTAAATAAAATGAGAAAATAAAGATTAACAATTTGGTCAACTAGTCAAATGTACTTGTTCAAAATAAAATACATTTTAAACTTACTTTTGAAATATAATTTTGGATTGTTCAGTTTAAAGGTAAGTGTTTAGTATTGTAGTAAAAAAACATTTTTGAATAGATAAATTTTTTATTTTAGACATTACTTTTTTAAAAATAAAATAAAAGAATTGATGATTGGATGAGGACAAATTGATAATTTTAAGCTTACCCATTAGAAAAACGTCTAAATTATATCATTTTTTCTTTCAAATAGATGTTTAAACTATTTTTTTTTTAGCTAAATATGTGTCTAATGTTTTATTCTATAACGATCGTAAGGTTTTTTGTCGACGGTTGTTGAACTATTTTTGTTATCCAATAAAAATAAGACAAGTGAACTATTTATTATTTTTTATTTAAAAAAATAAAAAAAAAGTCATTAATTTTTTCAACCCCCCAAACTTTATGTTCTTCAAAAAATCTCCAAATTCCTAAATCGTAAATCACTAGTACCTAAAGTTCGGCTATAGTCGACTACCACCTACCTCTTTGTCGTCGGAACTCATTAATCGATCACCCTTTGCTGCTGTCCTAAATCCTCAATACTCAAAATCCCAAATATCTAATATTAAATTTTTTTATCACCGTCGACTACCGTTAGCAACCTATTGTCGTGGAGGTCTGATGACGAAAGGGTAACTTGTAGAGGTTCAATCGACGGTTAAAAGGGAATGTTTGGAAATTTTGGATTTTAAAAATTTTGGGGTTTTAAGAAAATGAAAGATTTATTAATTTTTTTATACAAAAACATAAAAAACATAAAACACATGCCACATTCAATATATAATTGGATAACGGAAAAAAATTAACAATCGTTAATAGAAAACCTCATAATAATTATGGAATGAAATATTATGGACTAATTTCGCCCAAAATAATTTAGACACTTATATGGAAAATGTTGTAATTTAAGTATTTTTCTGACGGTTAAGCCATGATTTTACCCAAGAATGCTTTTGACTGTTTTGCATCGACTTCAATCCCAAAAATATATTCGACTCCAACAACACTTTTTAAAATATCCTACAATAGTCGATTGAGTTTAGTTTAACTGGCATGTCACTAATAGATCATATAAAAAAAATAAAATTGATTATGCTTAAATACTCAATATCCTTTAATTTATAGTGGAGAGTGATCAGTAATATAAATTTTAGGAAAATTTTACAACGGGCGACGAACATTGATGAACACCACTAACGATGAACACCGATGAACATCATTAAATTAATTAATAAAGATTTAAAATTTTAAGGACCCATAATACAATTAAACATTATTTTTAAAAATTTAATTAAATTATTTTTTATATATATTAAAATTTTATTTTTTAATAAGGGTAAACTATATATTTAGTACCTCACATATTTTCGTATTTCTATTGAACCCTTATTATTTAAATATTATTTTAATTTGACCCTATTCTTTATAAAAAATAATTTAACCATTAACCATCAACCTTAAACCCTAAACTATTAAACCTTAAACTCTTAAACTCTTAAACCTATACCCTAAACCATATACCATTAAAAATAATTTCACCATCATCGATTCAATTCAATTCAATGAATTGTTGAATTCTTCTAAAAAATTCAATTAAATTATTTTATATATATATCAAAATTAATTAAACTCGAATCTCCTTGAACTTTGTATAGCCAACGTAAATTATAAATCCGTAAAGCTTGAAACTATGTAGCCTCTATGTATCACGTTTGTTTGAAAATATTTTTCATAAAAAGAAAAGCAGTGCCGGCACAACCAACAAACCAACACTGCCACCATTCTCATCTCCTTGCAAATCACATCTCCCATCATTCCTTTAGTTCTAGACCTCACCAATCGAATCAAAAATCTTAAGATGTACTTGTAAAATTCAATCGCACAGCATTCAATCTAGGTCTATTAAAACCACCCCTCAATAGAAACTTATGGAAAATATTTTCAAACAAACGTGATACAGAGAGGAGTTTAATTATTTTATTTACTTAAAAATTTAACTTATTGAGAAACATATATGAATAAAGACTTTGAAATTTTATCAAATAACGTCAATTTATAAAAAATAAAGTCATTTAATCAAGATAAAGTCTAAATAATCTAAAAGATCGAGAACCAAATCAAATTAAAAATTATTTGAAAAATTCAACCAAACCAACCCAATTTCACCCTAACTTTTTTTCTCGGCCAATATAATACTTTTGCTCAAAAACAATTACATATACTTCACCACCCATACAGAAAAACAGTGGGAGAATGAACATCTAATTTCCTAATAATTTCTCAAGCAAATAAATTTACAGAATGCCGAATTAAATACAACCAGCCCCCTACAGTACGTTTTTCTTCTTTCTTTCTTTTTCGAGGAAACATACACAATATTGTCAATTCTTGTTCATACAGAGTTTCAAAACCATTTACATTATCTGGGGCCTGAGATTTGCTGCGAAGACATATAAGAAAAGCAAGTATTTGAACCAGTTGTAACTATGCTACTACGAGTAGCATTTTCTTGTTGAAATAACATGAAATGATCACCACTTGTCCTATTTTCCTCGTCCGTCATGGAAGCCTCTGTAAATCTGCGGCCATAAAATCACAAAAAGTTCAACGATTCAACTCTCGGCTGACTTAAAGGAAGCCCGCCTTCCAACATCCCAACAACGACGGCCATACTCGGCCGAAGTGCAGGCTCCCCCTGAACGCAGCACAAAGCGATCCGCACTAATTTCTCCACTTTTTTATTGTTTACTCGCCCTTGGAATCTCGGATCCGCAAGCTCCAAGTACCTGCCTTGTTCGTGCATCTCGAGTGCAAACAATGGGAAATAAACCAATTCGATTGCAGATGACGATGATGAGTTGTTAGGTTCATTGGTTGTATGACTGTTTGTTTTCAACGAGCAGTTTTTTCTACCACTGACTAATTCAAGCAGTACCATCCCGAAACTATAAACATCGGTTTTTTCGGAAATGGCGGAGTTCGTTAGCCATTCGGGTTTTTTCGCCATTCGAGATTCGAGTTTAATTTATTTTGATATATATATATATATATATATATAATAATTTAATTGAATTTTTTAGAAGAATTCAACAATTCATTGAATTGAATTGAATCGATGATGGTGAAATTATTTTTAACGGTATATGGTTTAGGGAATAAGTTTAAGAGTTTAATGGTTTAAGGTTTAATAGTTTAGGGTTTAAGGTTGATGATTAAGGGTTAAATTATTTTTTATAAAGAATAGGGTCAAATTAAAATAATATTTAAATAATGAGGGTTCAATAGAAATACAAAAATAGGTGAGGTACTAAATATATAGTTTACCGTTATTAAAAAATAAAATTTTAATATATATATAAAATAATTTAATTGAATTTTTAAAAATAATGTTTAATTGTATTATGGGTCCTTAAAATTTTAAATTTTTATTAATTAATTTAATGATGTTCATCAGTGTTCATCGTTAGTGGTGTTCATCGGTGTTTGTCGCACGTGGTAGACTCATCCTAAATTTTATTTATACTTAATCACACCATCTCAAACCCTTTAATATATATATTGTTGGGGTTACAAAGAAGGCCTAACCTTAGATTTTCTCTCATATCCTCGTGAAATTGTTAAGCAAAAGGAAACCCTCCGATCCGATTACTTGCCACCACGGATCTCAATTGTTCTTTTAGGGTAGTGTTTGACTTCTTTTGGGTCACTTCTTTCGTCGTGCTCTTTTTCGAGATTTAAATTACGAGTCGCGGTTGTATTTGTGATCGCGGCATTCTATCGTAGTTGTCAATAATAACGGATGAATTACGGTTATTGCATACCGTTATTTTTCACAATTGCGACATTCTACCTAATTCGAATCGACCTGCGTCGCCAGGGACGGACCCAAGACTTTAGGTTAGGGGGGCGAACCTATAAATTTCTAGGGGGCGAACTTATAAAAGTTTAAGGGGGTGAAAATAGATTGTTAATAGAAAATACATAGAAAAGTTCTATTTTTTTAAATCATATATGATTTTTAAATTTTTAGGGGGGGCGGTTGCCCCCAACAGCACCCCCCTCGGTCCATCCCTGTGCGTCGCGACTTGATTTTGGCGGGTGAGTCTCCCAGCAGGGATTAGGTTGTAATTTTTTAATCGATATCATATCATGAAAGGATTATATAAATACGAATATGGCATCCGAATAAATGTCACTCCACTCCATATAAAATATTTGAATAAGATGGTCCTTTTAAAACTTCTATCTTTTTCGGTGTCTTTTTGTATATCCAACACTAGAAAAGTAAACTCTACACAATAATCATAAATTTTAAATTCTAAACTTTAAACGTTAGAAATTAAACCATAAATCCTAAGCTTTAAAATCTAACATTGAACCTTAACCTTATTTTTTAACGACGAGCCATACATAGGTGCACTGAAAAGGAGTAGACGGTTTCTATTCCTTATCGAAAGGTAAATCGGCTGAACACAACCGAACAAAAATCATCACCCCTTTTTAATGTCATTCTCTATGTCTCAATACTAAAAAACTAAAACCTACCCTTTAATTATAATTCTTAAATCTTAAACCCTAAAAATAATCTCTACAACCTTAAGCCCCTAAACCCAAACTTAAATTATAAATTCTATTTTTAATGCTAGGCATACATAAAAACACTAAAAATGAACATACGATTTATGTTCCTCAACAACCACGATCAAAAATCTATTGATAGCCCATAATTAGAGACGAAGCTAACAATCAAGATCAAAGGGACATATATAATTAACCATAAAATAAAAGTTAAAGTTAGAGTGAATTAAAAATTAAGGGGTAAATAAATAAATACTCACATTAAAATTTTTAATAAAAAATTGGGGGGAGACAGCCCAAACGACTATATAATTCCGTCCTTGCACATAACTGTAACGTTAATTTTCATGGGCGATGGCACCCGCAAAAATCAATCAATCATTTTTTTTATGAATTATGATTTAAATTTTCCATCAATTGTGAATACTGATAGACACCTTTAGATATTTGTTATTCGAATTCAACTCTAAATTACGAACGAAAAATATGTCCCTTTTAAGTAAATCGAACCTTGATCATCCAACTTTTAATGGATTTAGATATTTTACCTATAATTTAAAATTTTAGTTCAATTTTTTTTTTACAAATTCGATTATCAAATGAATAATAATGTTTAATTCGAAATGACAAAATACAATACCTATATTAAGATCAAGACCTATAATTGTAAACCTCACCAAAAGCTCCATCACTATTAATTGAGAATGACAAAATACAAGACTTGTGTTGCAAGCTTAAACATAAAATAAAGAAATATAAAGGAAGAAATAGATCAAGAGGAGATTAGAATAGGAAGAGGAATAGAGACTGAAGAAACATTAGACAAAAGAACGAAGAACATTGGAGGATATAAACCCTAAACCATTTCCATTAATTTGATCGATTCCCAAAACAAAAGAACTCATCAGCATTTCAATTAAAATGGTTTAGGGTTCATACCCTCCAATGTAATTCCCCAAACTAGTTAAGTAGATACTTTATGGACTTCATCTTAGCCCTCGTTTCAGCCAAATTTGCATCGTTCAAAAATTGAATATCAAGCTGACAACATCCATCATAAATGTGACACCTTAAAAATAAGTTCGATCCAGTGTAGCATTCTGGCGTTATTGATATTGGATGAGAACCGGAACATAAATAGACATAATAATTACCAAATTTATTTAAGTTTACCCACCAGCTGACTCTATTATCTGACAGCCATGGCTATATTGTCAAGTCATCTACCGAATCGTAGGTCTAACACCTCCGCCATACAGGCATTTGTATACCCACAAAGTTTAGTATGGGGATTTCAGATTTGGGCTCTACGACTTATCTTTTTTTCAACTTCTCTTTTTTTCTTTTCCACACATATTTACGTTTACGGCGACTCTCCGTTCAAATCAGAAAGGACGCACCATTTAAAACCACCACCGTCCAATTATTATCGTCAACATAAAATAATACTCCATAAGAGGGCCCTTGCAACAAATAACGTGAGTAAAAGCCCTAACAACAAACAACACAAAATGGGAATAGACCAGGAACAGGCTCTGTTAGATACAAACAAGAACATAATTTCCATAGGCTAAAAAACAGAGGGAATTTATACAATTAAAACCAAAGCAGTAACAAACAATTGCTCATTGTTCTAATAAACAATTGCAAGAACCCAAAAGCTTTAACCAATCATGTCGGAACCCCAAGGCAAAATCTTTTGGAATCCAACATGCTCAAAAAAGACATATCAGTGTGGTCGGATTGGATGAGAGCCAAACACAGCAAAGCTGGACTTTGATTTTATTGTTTTATGTCAATTTTACATAATTTTATTTGACATAATAAAAATTTAACTTTTACTGTTCACACATTATGTCAATTTAATATTGATTCTGAAAACTTCAACACGTGATTTACACATTCTGTAAATTATTACTATGCCAATTAAAATTATTTAAAATTAGCGGGAAAATATTAATGTTGTGACTAATTATCATTAATTGTTCGCTATCTAAAACTGGCGATGTCTAAATTAGTCCTTTTTAGAGGATTAATTTACTCAACTTTAAAATACAAAGTGACCTAATAGAGTTCACTTATAGTTGGTTATGAGTTGTTAAAGAAAAGAAAGTCTCTTGGGAACGAAACCCTAGCCGCTCTTCATACCAAAATTCATAGCCGCTCTTCATACTAAAATTGCTTCGATTCTATTCGTTTTCTACATTGATCAATCCCTTTGATCGGTGGTCGACAATCAATTTTAATATTGGTTGTCGACCACCGGATCTATTAGTTTTCTTGTTTTTTATTTTAATAAGAATCTCTTTCTCTGTCTTTGTGACACGTTTTTTCCTCTGTCCTTGTGACATGTTTTTGTTTTTGTTTTGTGGTTTGATTTATCTGTCTTTGTGGCATGTTTCAGCATACCCTAGCGATCGATTGTTGTTCGCTCAGAGATTCAATCGGTGCTAGTTTCTGATTTATATTTTTGTCGGTGGTCACTTGGAAAGTTATATCCCCACTCGGTTGATGGTTGTTTGCCGATGAAATCAGTCCTGGGTAGCGGTACTTTTTGCTTGACAGCTTGAATCGCGCACCACTCCTTCTTCCTTCTTTATGCGTCTCGTTTGGACAGAGACAAGGAGATTCAGGAGGCTGCTAAATTTTGTTGGTATGCTTATCTCCATGAAAGTTTTCATTTTTCTTTGTTTTTAGGTTGTAAGGTTTTTTCTTTGGGTTGTTTAATCCAAATATTCTTCTTCTTGGATGCATTGTAATTATGATTTTCCTATGGATTTAATAAAAATTTAGTGGCTTTTATCAACAAAAAAAAAGAAAGTTACTTCTTTTCTCAATTTCTTGGTTTTATTACTTGTATAAATAGTATCACATTATTAGAAGTTAAATAAAAAAAGTTTTACCGTTTCCTTTACTTTTAACAGCCTTTTTACTCTCAGCCGTTTCATTTTTCTTTCTTAACAATTTTTCTCAAATCTCTATCGGGATTTCAAACCCCAATATGGTATCAGTCGAAAATTTCATTTCCAAAACAAATTTCGCTTTCAAATCTTTGAAATCTGCTTGGGTCTATCGAACTGATAATCCTTCTGATGAATTCTATATTCATCCAAACGAGAATCATGCTCTTGTTCTCACATTTGGATTGCTCACAGGCGCAAATTATCATGGCTGAGCTCGCTCCATGAAGATGACCTTGATATCCAAAAATAAGTTTCGATTCGTTGATGAGTCTATCAAAGAGCTAAGTACGGATGATTCACGTTTTTTGCGTGGGAAAAGTACAATAATTTGGTTCTTTCATGGTTGCAACGGGCGATTCATCCTGATATTGTCCAAAGCGTTCTTTGAATTGACACCGCCTATGATCTGTGGAAAGATCTTTTTGATTGTTTTAACCAGGGTGATCTGGTTCGATTAAGCGACCTAATGCATGACTTTTACAGTTTGCAACAAGGTACCCTTTATGTCACTGCTTTTCATACTCAGTTAAAGATAGCTTAGGACGAGATCTGTAACTTAAGGCCTTTATTATCTTGTACTTGCCTGGCTGCTAAGTATAAACATCAAAATTTTGCTCTTAGGTTTCTTAGAAGGCTTAATGACAATTTTTCGATTCTCAAGTCTTAAATCTTAATGATGAAGCCATTACCTGCTATAAATCAATTTTTTGCCATTGTTGTGCAACATGAACGTTCTGTCGTTTCTATTCATAGTCATGATTTCAATATTTTAGTTGTGGATAGAAATTCTAGAAAATCTTGGGATAGACAGAATTCTAAAGTTTTGTCAAATCGTAAATTTTTTGTCAACAATAATCAAAAGATGCATGTTTGTGTTTATTGTGGTTTGTTTGGTCATATTGTGGATAAATGCTATCGAAAACATAATTTTCCACCGGGTTATAAGAATAGGAGTAATCAGACTGATTGTGCAAATCAAACTGGGTCTATTACATCTTTTGATCAAGATTGCGTCTCTAAGGATTGTGTTCAAAACTTTAGATTCACTAAAGAACACTATGATAGCCTTTTGACTATGTTGAATGAGAAAAATTTTGCTCAACCTTCTATCTAGTCTTTTATTCAACCCTCTAAAGTGAATCTGCTTGCCTCTTCTTATAGTTTTGTTCCAACTGAAGATTCAGAAAACATTTTGCCTTATTTTATTCAGAATCAAGATCATGTTCCTTCTTAAATCATTGATTCAGGAGCAACATATCATATTGTTAGTTCTTTGAGTTTCTTTACAGATTATCAAAAAGTTGATAACAAATTTATAAAGTTACCCAATGGTGAATTAGTTAAAGTTCCGCACTTAGGAACAATACAATTTCAATCTAGATTAGTTCAATATAATATTTTTCACATACCTTTATTCAATTTCAATCTTATTTTTGTTTCTCAATTAACTAAAAATCTTAATATTTTCATTTTTTATATCTACCTCTTGTTGTATACAGAACACCAAGTTATGAAGGATGATTGGTTCAACTAAGCTGGTCAACGATTTATACCAGCTTAATACTCAAGATTTTGTTTTTTTAATAAGCCTGCATTCTGTAATGTTTCTTCTTCTGTTTCTATTCTCAATTTGCGGCACATTAGTTTAGGACATCCTTCAAAAATAAAAGATGAGACATTTTCCTTTTTTGCATTCTGAAATTTCTTGTGGTCTTCTAGTGAGTGTGATATTTGTCATGTTACAAAGCATAAAAGACTTTTATTTCCTACTAATTTTTTGTGTCTGATTCTGTTTTTGACTTAATCTATTTGGATGCGTGGGGTCTCTTTTCGATTAAAGTATTTATGGTCATTCTTATTTCTTAATAATAGTGGATGATAAAAGTGGATTTTTATAGATTTATCCAATGAAACTAAAATATGAAGTTAAAAGTATTGTCATTAGCTTTTGTCAAATGGTTGAGAAATATTTTGATAAAAAGATTAAGTATATTAGAATTGATAATGCAAAAGAGTTTAATTTGGATGTTTTTTTATCAATCTAGAGGCATTTTACATCAAAATTTTTATATACACTCCACAATAGAATAGTATTGTTGAACATAAGCATCAGCATTTACTATCTGTTGCTAGATCTTTAAGGCTTCAATCGAGAGAGTCTTTATCTTTTTGGGTAGACTGTGTTCTACATGCTGCATACTTAATTAATATAACTCCAACTCTTATTTTAAATAATAAGACTCCTATTGAAATTTTATATAATAAACCTCCTAAGTTTGGTCTGGCTGCCTTGGTTATGCTACTGTTTTACCAAAATTAGAAATAAAATTACATCCCAAAGCTTCTAGGAGCGTCTTTATAAGTTATCCTAAAAACATGAAAGTTTATAAATTGTTTGATCTCAATACTCATAACATATTTGTTTCTAGGGATGTTGTTTTTTTTAGAATGTTTTTTCTTTTTATCATGCTTCTGATTTCACTGATAATAATAATAATATTGTTTTTCCTACTTATGATAATAATATTGTTTTTCCTACTTATAATAATAACCTGTTAATGGATGAGTTTTTTAAGGGTAACATTGCCATTAATAATTACATGTTCAATAATACTTTACTTAACAATAATGAAAATCTGAGAGAGAATTTTTGTTCAGATTTTATGGATGAGTGTTTCTACAGATTCTCCTATTATTCTTCAACCCTCAATTTCAGTTTCACACCTTGTTGAGATACAGCTTCCTCAGCCTTGTGTCCCTGATGTGACATAGTAGTCTCAGTCATGTGGTACTTCTCGACTTACTAGACAGAAGCAACTTCCTCAACGTTTCAAGGATTATCAAGTTACCTTACCAAGCTCGAAACTTACTTCTCATAATATTAATCAAGTTTTATCCTACAAGAAAATTTTCTTCTAGTCATCTTTCTTATATTAATAATGTTGAACTGTTATCTGAACCTAAAAATTATAATCAAGCAATAAAACATGAATATTGAAAAGTTGCTATGCAAGAAGAATTACTGGCTTTAGAAAACAATAATACATGGTCTTTGGTCCCACTTTCCTCTGGTAAGCAAACTATTAGTTGTAAATCGATTTATAAAACTAAGCTCAAATTTGATGGGGCTCTAGAAAGATACAAAGTTAGGTTAGTAGCAAAAGGGTATACACAACAGCCAAAGGTTGATAATATTCACACTTTTAGTCTTGTGGCTAAGATTATTTCTATAAGGGTTCTATGGCTATTGCAACAGCAAAGAATTGACATTTACAACAACTTGATGTAAATAATGCTTTCTTTTATAGATATTTGCAGGAAGAGGTATACATGGACTTACCTCCTGATTTTGTTCCTCCTACTCTTGGTCTGGTTTGTAAGCTTAACAGAATCTTGTATGGATTAAAGCAGGCTAGTCGACAATAGAATGAAAGATTGACTTCTGCTTTAATACAACAAGACTTCAAACAAGCTAATTCTGATATTTTTGTTTTTACTAAGTGCTAAGAATCTGATTTTATTGTTCTGGTTGTTTATGTTGATGATGTGATTATTTCTAGTCCTAATTTACATGGAATATCTGTTTTGAAAGAATATTTGCATGCTGCTTTAAAGTCAAAGATCTTAGTAACTTAAAATATTTTTTAGGTCTCGGAGTAGCTAGGTCATCTGAAGGTATTCATCTTTCACAGAAAAAATATACTTTAGATCTACTTGAGGAATCTGATTTTTTAGGGTCTAAGCTAGCATCTACTCTTATTGTTCCTACTAAAAAATTGTCCAAATTAGAGGGCACACCTCTTTCTGACAACATTCTATATGGGATTAATTGGAAAACTATTATATTTAACTAATACTAGGCCAAATATTTCTTTTAATGTGCAACAATTATCTCAGTTCATTTCTTCCCCTATTGATGTTTACATGGTTGTAGCTCATAGAGTTCTTCGCTATTTGAAAGAAACTCTTAGACAAGGATTTTTTTTCTAACTACTAATGGTCTTCAAATTAATGCCTTTTCTGATTCAGACTAGGCTTCTTGCCCAGACTCTAGACGTTCAACTATTGATTTTTGTGTATTTCTTGGTTCTACTTTAGTTTCCTGAAAATCTAAAAAACGAAGCACTATTTTTTGTTCTTCTAGTGAGGCTGAATACATGGCTTTAGCATCTGTCACATGTGAAATATAATGACTCAATTTTTTACTTTTTGATCTTCATATTGATTTTTATGTTGTTAATCTATATTGTGACAATCTCTCTGCTATTAAACTTGCAGAGAATTTTGTACATCATGAACGGACAAAGCATATCGAGATTAATTGTCATTTGATACGAGAAAAAATTTAAAAAGGGCTCGTTACGCTACTGCCTGTGTCTAATGTTTTTAGAGTCAATTTTTAAGTTGGGCATAAAGAATTTATATGCTCCAACTTGAGGAGAACTAATAAAGTTCAGTTATAGTTGGTTATGAGTTGTTAAAGAAAAGAAGTTAGTTCTTTTCTCAATTTTTTGGTTTTATTACTTGTATAAATAGTGTCACATTATTAGAAGTTAAATAAGAAAGTTTTATCGTTTCCTTTACTTTTAACAACCTTTTTACTCTTAGCCGTTTCATCTTTCTTCCTTAACAAATTTTCCCCAACTCTCTATCGGGATTTCAAACCCTAATATAACCTAAAAGCCTTTTTTTACCAATTTTGTAACACCCGAGTTTGGGGATCGGAAGAAAATAATATTTAAATAATATTATTGGGTCTCGATTTATGATTAAATAATATTATATATTATTTGGACCTTGTGTCTTTCTTTATTTTCAAAATAAACATTTTATGTTGGGCTAATTTAAAATGAAACTAAAATTTCATGGATTTTAAAGTAAGGGAGAGTTGCCATCTCATTAATGACAAAAGGGTAAATAAAATGAACTTTTAAAATTAAAACCCCTTTTTGTTGAATTAAACATGTGCTCATCTTCTTCACTCTCATTTTTCACCATTTTAACGACAAGTAAAGCTCCCCTCCCCCTTTCACTATTCCATCTCATTTCTCCTCCATTTTGGCTCGGTTTTGAAAGGTAATTACATTTCCGACTTGCTCTCATCTTCCTCTACTTGGAAGTACAAATAAATTTCATTTTCATCAATGTTTTAGAATTTGGGTTTTTCAAAGTTTTGGTTAAAGGTTGTGACTTTATGAGTTTTTATCAAGGCTTTTGGTTTATTTATGTTAGATATGTTGTTTGTGAATCAAATAGTCCAACATATATAATTTTTAGAGTATTTTAAATGAATTCCCGAATTTTGAGTATAAATGGGGTTTTTGGAGGGTTTTGGGTGAGTTTTGGGGGTTGTTTTAGGTGGAAATTGATAGTCCAATGTTAGTACTATGGTTAGGGGTTGATTTGGGATCATTTGTGGGTGCTTTGGGGTGTTGGAAACATGGTTTTTGGAAGAGGTATTGGGGCTGTCCGAGATTGCTAAATAAGGGGTTTGTTCATGGCTTGCAACATTGTAATTTGTGTTTGAATTGTGTTCCGGGTTGGTATTTTGATGTTTGGGTTGACTTGAGGTTATTTGAATTGTATTGAGGTTGTTTAGAAGCGAGAACTTGGGTCGGTGAAGCATCGGGAGGAAATCCGAAAACTTGAAGGTGTTGCTTGCTTGGTATTTGAGCTTGGAGGTGGAGGTGAGTGGTTAAATATTTTTAAAATGATTTTGAGTATTTGGTTCAAGCATGTGAACCTAGGATGGGCTTGGTAAACCCACCTAGAGTTGGGATTAGAGTGGTAGCCTAATCCCAAGCTTTGATTTGAGACTTTGGTTGCACTCTTTAATGGTTGTATATGCCTCGTATTAAATTGTGATGGTGTTGATTATGTATATGTTGTATACATGTATGTTGAGGCATGTTTGATGCATTGTTATATGCATGTTGATGATAGATATGATATGTGTTGGGATGTGTGGGGCTCGATTCGATCAACCAATTTAGCTCACCAAGTGATGGAGAGAGGGATATTTGGGTGTTAGGGTTTAGGAAGCTAAAAAGGAAATAGACACAATGATTTTAGAGTGGTTCGGTCTTCTAACAAGCACCTACATCCACTACCTTAGCTCCCCACTAAGGATTTCACAATCAATCCACTAATTGATTCGTCCCCTTTTCTAGGCTTAGGAGGAAACCCTTACAACCAATCAAGCTTTCTACCCAAAGCCTTGATTGAAACCCTCTTTACAAAGAGATAAACAAAGCAAACTTAAAACCCTCTAATAGGTGTTTGTTTGCACAATTAAGCACTCACCCAAAACCTAAAACACTTGAGCAAATTTGACAATTTTGGCTCACTAGTGTTTGTCTATACAAGAATTGACAATTTAGGTACTAAGACAATGTTTGATCATTTGATTTTTGACAATATGAGCATTAGCCTTCTCTTGATGCTTGGAGGTCCCTTTTATACTCCCAAAAGAGTTTGTAGCCGTTACTAGCCGTTGGGATCATATTGGAGCCGTTGAGGACTTTAATTCCCACCATAAATGCAGTTCTGCAGCTCCCCGTTTCGAAACGCTCGAAGCCGTTTCGAAACACTCTCAATGTAGAAAGAGCCGTTGCAGTCTGTCAGGGTACCCGTTTCGGAACACCCCCTTTGCTGTTTCGAAACGAGTATCGAAACGCTATAAGCCCGTATCGAAACGCTGGGCAAAAATCATGTCTGAGGAAGTCCCGTTTCGAAACAAGTTTCGAAACAATTTTGCCACTGGAATCCCCTGTTTCGAAACGCCCTAAGGTGTTTCGAAACACCTAGACAGTTTTGAGAAGTTTGGCTTTGAAAAACATGAAAGACCCTTTTAAAACTTCCCTAAACATAATTTCAAGTTGTTTGGACTTTAGAAATGTTTTAAATACTTTTTAAATCAGTCCAAAACATTTTTCAATTATTATATCAAAACATTAGTTCTACAATATGGATATACACATGTGTAAAATATGATGTGATATTTGTGTTATGATATACATGTGGTGTTGACGTGTGAAATGATATTATGAGGTGATTGTATGATCTGAGGATCATGGTGAGTACATGCTAGGCATGGAAATGTGGTTTGAGCATGACGGTGAGTCATGGTGAGTACGTGCTAAGCACGGACGTTATTATGGAATGATATTGTGAAAGAGTAATGAAATGTGTAGTATTGGCACTAGTATGCTTGGGTACAAATAATCGATCATTAGGATGTTTAGTGTGCACACATGAGTCAAAATGCGCGCGTGGTCTTGATGATGGTAGTCATCAAGATGGAGTACGGGTTCGCCCGGAAATCTTCTTATATATAATAGTCGGTGATGAGTGGAATCCCATCGACGGGCGTGAGGATGAGTGGAATCCCCTCTGCGTGAAACGAGGCGTGAGGATGAGTGGAATCCCCTCCGCGTGAACGGTGATGAGTGTAATCCCACCGTCAGGTAATGGTAGAGTTGTTGGATGTGAGTTCCAACGGTTATCCGCGTATTCGAGTCATAGCTAGGTGCCAATACGGATTGTAGTTTATGTTGCCAATATGGGATTAATTGTGAGCCAATGTGATTTGGGATGTGTTGCTAACAAGGTTTAATATGTGTGATTACTTATGTTGTGGATTTAAACATGTTGAGCATGACATAATATTGAATATATGTTCATGCATAATCTATAATTATGGCTCATGTGGATCGGAGGTAAGATTCATGTATTTTATCTTGGTTGTAGCTCGTGCTTGGACCCTGCATTGTCGAAGGTTTGTTTTATGAGCTTACCTTCACTAAGCTTTTATGCTTACGCTCCTTTTTGTTCGACAATGCAGATCAGTAGCTTGTGGGTGGCAAGGGAAAGGAAAGGCCTCCAAGTGTTGCTTACGGTTAGCTCAAGTATGATAGTTAAATTTAAAGATTGTAATAGTAGAGCAATGGGATAGGTGTCGTGTTATGATGCTTTTGGAATATATTGTTGTTGTTGTTGTTGCTAGGAGCATGCTAGACTCCTTTTATGTGCTTTGCTGGTTGGGATTTAATTGTCATGTTTGGATTGTAAAACCATGTCTTAATTGCTTACCATGTGTGTTGGCCATGTGCCCTTTTGAGGTTGTCTTTGTGTTTGAATGTTGAAGTATGAGACTTTGAATACTTAAATGTCATCTTTGATTAATTGCATGGTTTCCTTGATGTATGTACATGTTGGGTGCTTGTATGGCTAAATATTGGTCTGTAAATGTTGTATGAATGCTTGTTTGAGTCCAAGGAAGTCTTAAATTGCATTTGGGTTCGAGTCTTGTATGTTTTAGCTGAATTTGGGAGTCTTGTAGTGCAGGGCGTATCGGTACGCCTAAGGGCCGTATCGATATTGTCTTGCCTCTAGAACTCAAGTTTGGCTGGGCGTATCGATACGCGAGGGTGTATCAATACGGTTTTTGCTCACTGGAATTCTGAGATTTTGGTGAGTTATTACCGTATCGGTACGGTGTGTTAGCGTATCGGTATGGGTTTATCTCATTGACCACGAGATGTTGACTGAGAAAGGCGTATCGATACGCTCAAGGGCTGTATCGATACGGTCTTCCTGTGTTGACCCTTGAGTGTTGACTTTGGCCAAGGCGTATCGATACCCTTAACAGGTGTATCGATACGGCCTGCTTAACTACAGAAAATTGGCTGTTTTATGAATGATGTCTTGAATGGTCGATCTTTGTACTGCTCTTGTTTCCGCTGACGTGTTCCACATAGGTAACGGTAATGCCTTTAGACAAGATAAATAAAAGAAAATTTTTAGGGTTGCTAACCGAGGGGGAACCTTAACGGGTTTCGCTTCAGTTTTCCCCGTGTGACCCACTCGGACCGGTCAAGCGTCCGGACCGGGACGAGGGGGTTACACTCAACCGTTCACGCGGAGGGGATTCCACTCATCCTCACGCCTCGTTTTACGCGGAGGGGATTCCACTCATCCTCACGCCCGTCGATGGGATTCCACTCATCACCGACTATTATACATAAGAAGATTTCCGGGCGAACCCGTACTCCATCTTGATGACTACCATCATCAAGACCACGCGCGCATTTTGACTCACATGTGCACACTAAACATCCTAATGATCGATTATTTGTACCCAAGCATACTAGTGCCAATACTACACATTTCATTACTCTTTCACAATATCATTCCATAATAACGTCCGTGCTTAGCACGTACTCACCATGACTCACCGTCATGCTCAAACCACATTTCCATGCCTAGCATGTACTCACCATGATCCTCGGATCATACAATCACCTCATAATATCATTTCACACGTCAACACCACATGTATATCATTAACACAAATATCACATCATATTTTACACATGTGTATATCCATATCATATCTATCATCAACATGCATATAACAATGCATCAAACATGCCTCAACATACATGTATACAACATATACATAATCAACACCATCACAATTTAACACGAGGCATATACAACCATTAAAGAGTGCAACCAAAGTCTCAAATCAAAGCTTGGGATTAGGCTACCACTCTAATCCCAACTCTAGGTGGGTTTACCAAGCTCATCCTAGGTTCACATGCTTGAACCAAATACTCAAAACCATTTTAAAAATATTTAACCACTCACCTCCACCTCCAAGCTCAAATACCAAGCAAGCAACACCTTCAAGTTTCCGGATTTCCTCCCGATGCTTCACCGACCCAAGTTCTCGCTTCTAAACAACCTCAATACAATTCAAATAACCTCAAGTCAGCCCAAACATCAAAATACCAACCCGGAACACAATTCAAACACAAATTACAATGTTGTAAGCCATGAACAAACCTCTTATTTAGCAATCTCGGACAGCCCCAATACCTCTTCCAAAAACCATGTTTCCAACATCCAAAGCACCCACAAATGATCCCAAATCAACCCCTAACCATAGTACTAACATTGGACTATCAATTTCCACCTAAAACAACCCCCAAAACTCACCCAAAACCCTCCAAAAACCCCATTTATACTCAAATTCGGGAATTCATTTAAAATACTCTAAAAATTATATATGTTGAACTATTTGATTCACAAACAACATATCTAACATAAATAAACCAAAAGCCTTGATAAAAACTCATAAAGTCACAACCTTTAACCAAAACTTTGAAAAACCCAAATTCTAAAACATTGATGAAAATGAAATCTATTTGTACTTCCAAGTAGAGGAAGATGAGAGCAAGTCGGAAATGTAATTACCTTTCAAAACCGAGCCAAAATGGAGGAGAAATGAGATGGAATAGTGAAAGGGGGAGGGGAGCTTTACTTGTCGTTAAAATGGTGAAAATGGGAGTGAAGAAGATGAGCACATGTTTAATTCAACAAAAAGGGGTTTTAATTTTAAAAGTTCATTTTATTTACCATTTTGCCATTAATGAGATGGCAACTCTCCCTTACTTTAAAATCCATGAAATTTTAGTTTCATTTCAAATTAGCCCAACATAAAATGTTTATTTTGAAAATAAAGAAAGACACAAGGTCCAAATAATATATAATATTATTTAATCATAAACCGAGACCCAATAATATTATTTAAATATTATTTTCTTCCGACCCCCAAACCCGGGTGTTACAAATTTTATTCATCTTTTTGTAAAGCAATGTAATAAATCATTATCTATATTATCGATATGAATAAAATCCAACCAACTATCAATTGGTCTAGCCATATTAAGTTCCTTTATATAAGATAAGATTTTAAATCTTAATATTATGAATGAAAAAATGAATTGAAATGATCGACTTCGTATTAAATTACTATAATAACCAATCAACCAATGAGTTAAATTAAGGAAAAAGAGAATCAAGTTAACCATTCCATAAGTAACGTTTTTGTCTGTTAATCCATTTTAAAGTTTCAAACCCTAACCAATAGAGTCAGTACAAGCGGTAAAACAATTTGGCATCGCTTAAGCATGTCTCGAATTCGAGACCTTGTGTATGTAGAAAATCCTTGCTGCGAGACTCACCCACCAAAACATGGTGAACAACGTTAACGTGGGTCGGTCCAGACTAATCAGGATAAAGTCTTAGGAACCAAGAGGACAACCAAAAAAATCTTCAAACTCTAAAAAGAAATGTAATAATTGAGAATTTAGAATATAAAAAAGAGAAAATAGTAGATTACTTGAATTCAAGACCTTGTGTATGCAGAAAATACTTATTATGTGACCCACCCACTAAAATTTTATATGCAACGCGGGTCGGTCCGGACTAATCAGACTAATGCTTTAAAAACCAAGAGTGCAACCAAACAAAATTTTCAAAGCCTAAAAAAATTGCCATAATTGAAACTTTGGAATATAAAAAGGGGGGGGGGGGAATAGTGAATTACTTGATTTCCAAAATTAGTGTTTACCAAATAAACATTTTTCAACTTTCGATCTTTCAATAAAGTGTTTGTTTAAATCGGCGCATTTATTTTATGTTTTTTTTTCATTAAAGTTTAGAACTTTGAAGGTTGAATGGAAGCGAAGTTTGGAATACAACAACCCTACACGTTAGACTGAGGAGAAAACAAAAGATTCCCATCAAATATTTCCCTCTGTGGGGCTAACCATGTCCCTGCCTTTTTTTGAAAATTAAATTTAGTTATTAGGTTAGGTTATATAAATTAAATTTTGAAGTTTTGTTATATATTATCTAATACATTCTTTGTTTTATTAAAATTGTCACTTAATATCGGTGATAAAAATTTTAAATTTATTTCTTATTATATAAAGTTTATCATTAATAAAAATGTATTTAAAATTTTGCAATAATTAATTTTTTTACACATTAACCAAATAGTTTTATTAATAAATAAAATAAAATCAGAACATAACATAACATAGAGGTTTTAGAACATCCAAAAAACAACAATAAAATAAAAAATCTAAAAAAATAAGCGATGCACCCGTTAGATAGACACTTCATCTTTACACTATTTTTTTTACGATCTATTGTAGGAAGGGTCACTGGGAGTTGTCGAAACAAGAACTAGATGAAATCTTCAAAATTGGCAATCATCTTTCACGCCTATTCTAAAAAACGACGATTCGCTATAGATTACGTCGGTAAACAACTCAAAAGGGAATCAAACTCTGCGTGTCCACCAAAAAACACGAATAAAAAACAAGCGTTGTGAGGGTCACCGTGTGAACACTAAGAACCTGCAAACGTAACCATAGAAACATGCCACAAGACAGGTACGTGCCATAAAGACAAAGAAAACATACTACAAAAAACAGAAGAAAGCGCAACAAAATATGTAAGAAAAAAACAAAATAAATAAAAGATAACAAATGAAATATGAATCATCGACGGTCGACAATTAGTACAAAAACTAGTGTCACCGCATATTAAACAAAGAAAAAATATAAAAAATAAGCGACTTAATTGAAAGAAAAGAAAAGAAATTTAAAGTTTTGCGAGTTCAATCAATCAAATTTTAAAACATGTTTATATATTCAAAATAATTATCATAAAAGTTAATCAAAGTTGAACAAAAAATTAATAAATGAATATATTAATAGAGTGAGAGGACTATATGCAAAAAAATCAAAGATTTATTTAATTTCTAAAAGAAATTTAAAGACTTATAATACTTTAAAAATATTAACTTTAGGTATCAATTTGTTTAAACCTTAAAAAATATCTAGACTTTACTGAAGACAGAAAAGACAAACATTAAAGTCATTAATTCATGACTTACTTTATCCAATTGCCTTAGGGGTGAGGCATAGGCTGCATTTGGATAATAATGATCCTCCAAGTCAATTATCATTAAGATGCAATTTGATATTAAAATAATTTATATTTTTAGAGTAAACTACTTGGATAGTAAATAAACTATTGGAGTGATTATATTTTGACCACCAAACTATTAATTTTGTCAATCAAATCACTTAACTATTTGAATTGTATTAATCAAGTCATTGGTCCATGAGCGGAACATAGGGGAAGGTCTTACGGGCGTGGGCCCCTGCCAATTTTTTACAGTAATAAAATAGTTTTTTTTGAAAAAAGGTAAAATTAATTTTAGAATCCCTTCAATCTTTTTAAAATCTTATCATGGGAGTAATTCTATAATCCATGGCCGAATCATATGGGAGGGTTTTAGGGGCGTGGGCTCCTGTCAATCTTAGCTAAGTGACTTGATTGATAAAATTTATAATCTGATGGTCAAAATAGAATCATCCCTATAGTTTAGAGATTGTAAAGGTAGTTCACCCAATTTTTATTATAACCTTTTTTGGCTGTAATGATAAAAATGAGCTAAGCCTATAATGATTAATAATTAAGAGAGAAACAGTACGGGGGAAGACTGGAAGAGTCGCCGGAGAAGAAAGGGGGGGAGGGTGGCGCGTGGGACCCACACTCGTACATGGGGATTCACCCACGGGTGGGGAAATGGTCTTCAAAGTCACAAAAGGCGGGCCCATATTTATAGCCAAATCCCGCGCGTGTTTTTCTTAACCGTCCGATCTAAAAAATATAAAACGTCAACTTCAACCTTCTCACTCTCACTCGCTCCCAAACAAAAACTTTGCTTAGCCGCGTTCCGCCACTCGATTGCTTCATCATCTTCTCATTCTTCTTCTTCTTTTTGGATTATTATTTTTAACAGAATTGATTTTTTATTTTTTTGTTGCGTTTGGTTCAGAGCTACAGCGTTTGTTCTTTGTTCTCAATTTGAGGTAATTCTTTTTTAATTCTTTCCTTTGCTTAGAATATACGTTGTTTGAGTTTTTTATTTGTTTTTTTTTTCTTTTCGGTGCTCGGGATTCTCGCCGACTTACTTCTAATTCTGTTATCGGTATCTTCTTTAGAGATCGGCGAGCTTTTCAAGATTTACTTCGCTTTCTTCAACCTGCATTGGTTCAGTTTCTACCTGGTAATAAATTATTCTCTCTCTGTCACTATTTTCTTAGAAAAGTAAAGAAATAGTTTTGTTTTAAGTTTTTTTTTGTTCTATTCATTTTGCTTCAATTGGATTTTGTAAATGATGTTAGCTTTTATCTTAACACTGGAAAAAATGTGGACTCTTTTGTTCTCTATTTCATTTTCCGTAAATTTCTCAAGTGCTTAAAGAGGCTGGCTTCAGTTATTCTGGATTAGGATTCTTTATGGATCTGTGAGATCTTTTATTTTTTACTTGAATCAAATGGAGCTGATTGTGTTTGATCATTGGGAATGTATGGCGCCCGTAAATTTAGAATCTTTTTTTTCTTCATGGTTTAAATGGGAAATAAAAGACTACAACTTTGGGACTTTTGCAATTGTAAATGGCTGTGATCGCTGGTGTTTTTTTGGGAATCACCCAAGTCATTTCATTTCTATTGATTGGTTGCCTGCTGAGCTGCCATATCTTTTCTAATGTTACTTTTGCCTTCTTTGGGTGTAAATTTAATTTTTATGCCTTTGCTCCTTTGTTTTTGTGTTTGTGTTTGTCTGGAGGGAAATGGACTTAAATGTGGGCAAATAGAAATGTTGAGCTTGGATTTGTTTGACCCTGGATGATCTGGATAAGTTTTTTTGCTGCATTTGGCTCACTGATGACTAGAACAAGGTTATGGGTGGAAACTTGGCATGTTTTGATAATGTGGCTTTTAAATATGGCAATAATTTAGTGCATGTCATGTACACATATTCAACCATAAATTCAATCAAATTGGTGAACAGCTCATGTGAGAAACTAGACTTTGCAATTTTGCAGATAAGATGGGTTGGTAAAGCCGTAAAGCAAAAGAATTCATTGACACTTGATAGAAGAAAAGCTAATGAATAATTAGAGTTTGAGGGACATGGGATTTGGTTCAAAGTCAGAAAGGAGTTCAAACCCACAGCAAAGTTCGAAGACAGGGAAGGAGAAAGCTCACTTGCCACGTGCAGACCCAAGGTTAAAGAATCAAGGCAGGTCCAATGTAAAAAATGGTATTACTTTTCCGTATGGTGTTCTGCCGGGTGAAACAGGGAACAATCAGATTCAAAGCATCTCGGTTGCAACAAAACCTTCTGGGGATTGCAAGGGCCAGCCTCTCAAGAGCATGCCAACAAAAGAAGATGAGCTTGTTAGGTACATGTCAAACTTGCCGGGGTACCTACAGCGCGTAGACAGTTCAGATAACCTTCAAGAGAAGGCATTGAATGTAGGAGTTCTGGATTGGGCACGTCTAGAAAAATGGAAGCACCACCGAAATCATATCCCAACAAGGACTGGCAGTGATGAATCATCCGCAGTCACCATTTTATCATCGAAAACAAATACCAAGTCGTCTGCCTTTTCTAATGTTGTTCCCAAGGTTGCCTCTGCCAATAAAGGTAAGCAACAATCCTCAACTTGTTCAAGGCTTACCCCATCTCAAAAGGATGGCATTCCACGAGGTGCAAAACCATCGATTCCAAAGGTTAGACACTACCAAGATATTGAAACTGCTTCCAAGAGCACCTTGGATCAGCAGAAGAAGACATCCAAGACATATAAATCCTTTGACAAAATTAATTCAGACGCAATTCTTGAGAAGGGGAAGAGAAAAGAATCAGATCAGAAAATTACTTCAGAAATGGGAAATATGCCGTCAAACATGAGAAATCATGGAGTCTCACCTCTGCCAAAGGAAATTGCAAGTGTTTGTGATGGTGGAGCAAAAAACAGAGTAGAGAAAAGGCGGGAAACTGATGTAAATAAGAAGGATTTGGATGATAAAGGTACTTCAGGTATGGAGGCTTCTTCAGCCAAATCAAGAAACCATGCAGTTTCACTGTGTTCCAGCAAAATGCTCTGTGCAGAAAGCCACAAAACTAAGAACAAAGAGACTGAGGAATTCGAACTTGATCTTAATCATGAATGTTCTCCTGGTGAGCACAAGAATATTGTACTTCTTCCAAGTTCTGCCCAATACAACTTTTTTGAAGAACCCCGAGATAGGAGTTTGAAGGAAGCAAAACGTAGTAGCTCTTCCTATGGCCTGCTTCAGAAGGATCATTTTCGGGAATTATGTTCTGAAGTTCCTCATTCTTGTACATTTCCTTCTGGAGTTGAGACGAATCCTGAAACTGGCATGATGGCACGGGGTATGGAGCCTTCCTCTGATGCATCTAGTGGATCTGTGTTCTCAGATAACACAGGAAATATAAGGTCTCAGGGCAAGTATTCAGCAGAGAACAAGACCAAGTCTCAAGATGCTGATTTTGAAACTATGAAGATACTGGAAGAAGAAATGGCCGAGCTGGCAACCGAAAGAAGCAGAACTAGTTCACCAAATCGCCGTTTTAGTTTCAGCTTGCGTCGTATTAGTAGAAGTTTCAGTTTTAAGGAAAGTTCTACAGCCCCACAATTGAGCTCTGATTATGTTTCCTTGAGGTCCGGTCCAGTAAGGTCTGATTCTTCTTGTTTTCTGGATGATGCAAACGTAGAGAAGCTGGATGGCCTTCATAGAACTAGATCCAGCCCCTTTAGAAGGATGCTGGATCCGCTACTCAAGTCCAAGGGCTTAAATTCCTTTCGATCGACTGACACTGCTAAGCCATCAAAAGGAAGCTTGAACTCCTCTACTCCACGTCCAGTTACAAATGAATCCTTTCGGGAAGAGAAGTTGGGGCCATCAATGATTAAAGCTCTTCTAGAGGTTGCAATGAAGAATGGACTCCCACTGTTCAGATTTGTTGTCACCAATGGCAGCAACATGCTTGCAACTACCGTCAAAAGTCTAGCATCATCTGGCAAGGAGGGATCTGATCAGAATTATGTATTCTCTTCGGTTAGTGAAATTAAGAAGAGTGGCAGCTGGATAAGTAAAGCAAACAAGGACAAAAAATGTGGTTACATCTATAATATCATTGGACAAATGAAGATTTCCAACTCTCATAGTTCAGATGTGACTGCAGAGGACTCTTGCAATTATCTGGTAAGAGAGTCTGTTCTGTTCAGTGTGGAGCAAAGACAAGCGGATCAAGCATTGGCGAAGTTTACACCAAGTACCGAGCTTGCTGCTGTTGTCATCAAAATACCTGGTGATAGCAATTTACAGCAGGCTGATAAAGATGTAGAGAAGACTGGCTCGACAGAATCTTTAGCTACAGATGGATGCACGTGCAACTTTATGGAAAGTTCAAGCTTCAATAGTACTACTGTCATACTTCCTGGTGGAGTCCACAGCTTGCCAAACAAAGGAATACCTTCCCCATTGATTTACCGATGGAGATTTGGTGGATTATGCGACTGTGGAGGTTGGGACATTGGTTGCAAATTACATATTCTCTCCAACCAGAACAGGAGATGCTGTAAGAATTCAAGGACGCATCAAGCATGCCCGGACCGTCTTGAACTTTATCCGCAGGTATCCTCTTTTCTATTGTATTACCTATTCGTTCTCCGCTGTGGTATAATGTGGTCCGGATATCTAAGTTATTGTTTTGTACTTCATGTAGGGAGAAGCACAACAGAACATGCCTATCTTCAGCTTGGCTCCACATAAAAAAGGAATCTATGCAATTGAGTTCAGTTCATCAATCACTGCACTGCAAGCGTTCTTTATCTCCATAACAGTTATAAGTTGTCGGAAATCATCTGATTTGCCGGAACTCAGTAACCTGCCCGAAGGAAAAGTTATAAAGGAGACAATATTGGATGGCAGCTTTGGGATGGACAACAAACCAACCATTGCCCTTGGAACCTTGCCTGCAAAATATGCTCCAAACCCACCTCATTCCCCAGTTGGGAGGGTATAGTTAATGGTTTCGTGCACGGGGCCTGCTTCAATTTTCAGGTACAGTTATAAAAAGCCTCAAAGAGTGCTAAAGTTTGGCGTTAATCATCATACACATACAGGGAATTGGATTTGGGGTATAGGCTTGTTCGACACGGTTAATCATCTTGATTTTGTAAGAGGCACAAACTAAACTTTGTAGTTACCTATGATTGAGCAATATAGTCGCACTCGAGCTGAAATGCATCGAGATGATACTCTCCTAAAGAATTCTTTAGAGGGAATAATATGCATTTAACCCTTGGTTTTGTGGCTCAAATTTAAGTTGGAGATTAACCCTCCACAGAAGGTGGACTGGAGAGTGGAGTTAGGTGATTGAAAGGTGCGGTTCATGTATTTGGTGAATGAGTACCACGCTCACACACAGAAGCAACAACCAAAGTCGGCCCAGAGCAGACAGCGTATATCTGTTTATACTTTTTCTTACCCTTAATAACACATACTTTACTGACAAAATATTTGGATTCGAATCTTCTAAAAAAAATATTATTATCTTTTCTACTTGGATTACCTTTTTTTATCACCCGTTGGGTTCAGTCTTTTTGATATTTGAATGCTTTGAAAGCCTAATTTAGGCATAGAATGCAATTTAGAGTTTAGTTGTTGAATTTTTAGTCCAAGTATTGAACTATAATGGCATGTAAATTTTTTACTGTTCATTCCTTAACCCTATGTATTATCTTATTTTTATTAGTATCTGTTATATTCATTTTACAATTCATGTTTTGAGTATGTAATTGTGATTATTTCTTTTAATAATTTTTTTTTTAAATTTTAACCTAACTTGTCTCTTAAAAAATGCCATATACGTTTTTATTATGCTTATTAGTGTTGATTCATTTCCGTTCATTTCTTGTGTATTTGTTATTTTTCTTTGAGAAGAAGATATTTTTATAAAACATCCAAATTTTGACAAAAGATAAGAGCCATGTTTTTATTTTAAAATCTTTTTGACTTTTGATTCATAATTATCATATGAACAGGTTTTCAAATGTAAAACAATCCAAATATTATAATCTAGAAAAATTTTGACGTATAATTTTTCTAATAAAGAAACATGTAATTGATAAAAAAAAATTAGAAAGGAAACAAAGCGGCATGTCGCAATCCCTTCCCTTCCTTTAATTTAATTCTTAAGGGAATGGTTGTTGTTCTTACAGGTTATGGGTTCGAGCACCGACAGCTGCAGCACATGGTGATTGAGCATGCATTGTCAAATGGTTAAGAGTATATTCAGAACATATACTAATTGTAATCACCTTAGCTTTCAAAAAAAACTTCAATACCTTGACAATTTATGTTTTTTAATTAAGAAATTATAGATTAGAGAAATTTACGAACTCGGACGTTAAAATTATTATCTATTGTGGATTAGAGCGGATATAGATAGACAATCTTAAATATTTATTATTCGAATCTATAATGTGCGAATTCATATATCCAAATTTGATTCGAGATTACAAATGAGAAACATGTTTGCTTTTGAGGGGATTCGAACTTTGATCATCCAATTTTTAGCGGATTTTAATATACAGTGTATAATTTAAAATTTAAAATTTATATTTCTTATAAATTCCAATACCTTATGAGTATTAAATTTTAATTCGAAATATGGTTTAAATATCCATTATGATCTATATTAATGAAAATGATTATTACACAAAGTAATAATTAAATCATTCATCCTTGATCATTGGCTCATGACTATATTCCATTTTCATAAACATACAATGTCGCTGAAAAACATTGTTTACTCTTTAGTTCAACTATGATTTTTAGTTATAAAGGGGAAGCGAAATTCGATTAAAATAAAAGGGGTTCGACTTTATACACATGGTGTGTAGGAAACAAAGAGACAACATCAAACATAAATTACGAGGCTAACAAGCGGCAGAAAACAGTATTCATGCAAAACCAAGCAATACAGAGGGAGTACAAATCATCGGAGGCTAGAAGCCTATCCAGAACCAGAGCACCCAGGCCCACAAGGCTAAGCAAACGCCTATCACAGCAAAAGAAACACCCGCCACAAGAAGGCCTCGAATCAGAAAGGGTGTACACAAAAATCTTGTTCTTCTCGGAGAGCTCCATCCGGAGGCAGGCTCCCAATCTCATAGTGAGATTGGGCCTTGTCACCAAAATCGCGGGAAAATATGACCCTAACTGATATGGCTTCGCAAAAGGAACAAACAAACTTAAACCCGATGTCCTGGAAAAGAAAACATGATCTTTCGCAAACCGGATCCACATCAATCGGATCTCAAAAGGAGGGTAAGAACCGCCCGGATCCCAGCCAAATCTAATAAGCTTCAATTCCCGAATTTCATCATCTTTTCAAGTCCCAACAGATTTTCATATCCCATGGTACAAGGGAGTGTTTGGCTTAATATGGAAATTTTTTGAGCAAAAAGCTAGATAGGGGTATTTAAGGTATGGCACCATTAAAAAGACGGAAACACCCCCGTCTCTAAGCTCCACTTTGAGCCAAGCAGTTGCCATGGCTTCTCCAACAAGCCGGTGCTTTCAGAGAAAACCATAGAAAGAAAAACAGCTAACAACCAGAACGATCGGCAAAAACCAACCGCTGGAACAACGGCAATCAAAGATTCAAATTTAAGGGACGTAGCCGCTGAAAAATCACCACCAAAGCGTTTGTCGGAGCAAAAGAAACACTGGGATCGTCGAATTGACGTACCCTCAGTACGTTGTCTAATTTTATCAAACACATTTATATCTCCATTGAGGGTGTATACGGTTCAATTCAATAATTTATTTTCATAGTCCATCAATTTTAGGTTTTAATTAACCTCAATTTTCAACATTTCAATATGAACTTTATGTTTTTGAAATTTTGTAGTTTATTTTTAATAAAATAATTTTATTTTTTGATTTTTAAATATTATTTGATAAAATTTGAAGTTTTAACTTCATTTTCATAAATATTCATTAAAAATATTTTTCTAAGTAAATAAAGATCCGATTTGGGAATTAGCATATAAATGATAGTTGATAGCGAATTACATTAGCTGATAGCTGATATCGGATCACATTAGTTTATTTGACTAGTGGATTGCATTAGCTTATTGTATAAAAATATTTGGTAAAATTAATTAATAGTTAATAATTGTTTGGTTATTTGAACAATCAAAATGACATATAATGATATGAATATATTCAATACTTGTTTGAATAGTTTATTAGTTATCAATATTTTGTATTTATTAATATTAATTTGATTATGAAAAATAATTTTTAATACAACATTATTTGAAAGGTCTGTGTATTGTTTTTTTATTTATATAATTATATTTTAATACAATTTCATTACTTATTAAATTTAAATGTATTTTTATTTATATGTTTATTAAATATACAAAGATTGGTTTATCAATATAAATATTTAAATATATATTCAACATAAAGATATAGTATCTTTGCAATGGGTTAAGATTTATTTTTGTGAAAAACTCAATTACTTTTACACTTTTTTGAACCGTTGAATGATGATAAATAAATGGCCAAGATTTATTTTTATCTGTTTTTATGTGATAATTTTCTAGTGTTAATTTTAGTCATCAATTTTTTAAATAAATTTTGCTTTTTCTATTCCAACAAATAAAAAAAGGAAAATACTTTGATGCACAAGCTTGTGTAAACTAAAGTTTACACAAACCCTTTAATTTTAGGGTTTAGGGTTTAAGATTTTAGGTTAGGGTTTAGGGGTTTAGTATGTAAGGCATATAATTTAAGGTTTATGGTTAGAATTTAGAGTTTAGGGCTTAGAGTTTAGGTTTTAGGTTGTTAGGATTTGTGATTTAAATTTTAAATTTTATAAAAGTGTTGTGTAAAAAAAATTTACACAGCTTGTGCATCAAAATAAAACCCATAAAAAAAACATCAATAGTTTGCTTGTACAAAAGTAACTATGACTTTTTACAACTCAATCAGATCACATGTACAAATAAGTCTTAAGAAGAACAAATGCTATAATGCCTCAAATGCTGACTATGTTTAATTTTACCCCAAAGTTTCATATTAACAAGCTCCTTGACCTGCTTAATATCCAGATCAGCAGAGTTTTCAAAATTTCAGTGATCTATTTACCTTTATCTAACGGTCTAAAAAAATGTAAAAGTATAACATGGTTAATATATTTAATAACACTAAATATCTTTACATGGTATAAAGATAGGATTAATATCCTATACACTGGCGGTGGAAACTGAAAGTTTCCACAAGCGCCTTAGTTTTAGGGTATAGGGTGTTAGTTTAGGGTATAGAGTTTAGGGGTTTAGGTGTATGGTTTTAGAATTTAGGCATAGTTGTTTCAATTTAAGGTTTAGGGTTATAATTTAGGGTTTACAGGTTAGGGTTTAGTTTTTAGGGTAATATGGTGAGGATTTAGGTTTTAAGCTATAAACCCTAAATTATAACCCTAAACCTTAAATTAAAACAACTATCCCTAAATTCTAACCCCCTACACCTAAACCCCTAAACCCTACACCCTAAACTAAGTCCCTATACCCTAAAACTAAGGCGCTTGTGGAAACTAAAAGTTTCCACCGCCTGTGTGTAGAATATTTATCCATAAAGATATAGTATCTTTGTAATGAGTTAAGATTTATTTTTGTGAAAAACACAATTACTTTTACTTTTATCTAACGATGATCTCATTTGTAATTGCTAAAGACAAAATTTTCTTTATAATTCTTATATTCAGTACTTTATACACAAAATGTTGTTCCTATCCGTTTATTCAATTTTAGAGGATTCAGCCCAATTCGTTGTCGTAATCAAGTGTTTACGGAACAATCAAATTAATATATTTGACTGGCCAATCCTCTAAAAATGATTCAATCAATTCAAACTAAAAACTTGATTTTTTTTATAATAGTCTTAAGTTCATTACAATGTGGTATATGTCAATATTTTTTCTTAGAAAAATACTTTGATACACAAGTTTGTGTAAACTTTAGTTTATACAAGCCTTTCAATTTTATGGTTTAACAATATATGTTAGGGTTTAGGGATTGGGAATTTAAGTTGTAGGGTGTAAAATTTATGATTTATTATTAGAATTTAGATTTTAGGGTTAGAAATTTAAGTTTTAAATTTTATAATTTAAATATAAAGAATTGTTTATATTTTTTTACACGAATTGTGTATCAAAATATGATTTTTTTTATTTCAAATAGTCATAACCGCCGCGTCACCAACGGCTTTCACCTTAATTCTCTTTTCCCCATTTTTGTTTCTCATCTATATATAAAATAGTTGCATGATTTCTACATATATTCAGTTAGAAAATTATTAATATATTTTTATTTCAGCAGATATTTAATGTTATTATAATAATATTTTATCTTTTCATATGCTTATTATTTTTAAATAAAATTATTAAAATGTTAGCTTAAAATTAAATAAAGATTCACTTCTCACTCCACCAACAGTTATTTTTTAAAGTATCTTTTATATAAAAAATATTCTCAATAACTATTAACATCATTGGTAGGTATATATATAAAAAAATATAAAAAGGCGGTGCCAAATTTTATTATATGTGTTTGATTTTACGGTGGTAGAATTGATTTTAGATCATCGTGATTTTATAAGATTTATTTTGTGTATAATATGTATTTGGTTTTGCGGTGGTAGAATTGATTTTGGATTATCGTGATTTTATAGAATCGATTTTAAAGTAATGTGATTTATGTTTGGGAGTTTTTTTTTTTAAAAATCACGATTGTGTAAAAATAGTGTAAAAATCACGACGAAACGCATAAGCTAGTAGAATTGATTTTGGATCATCGTGATTTTATAGAATTGATTTTGTGTATAATTGATTTTAAAGTAACGTGATTTATGTTTTTTGAGAGTTTTTTTTTAAATCACGATTGTGTAAAAATATAGTGTAAAAACCACGACGAAACGCAAAAGCTACATTTACCTTACTTTATCCAAAATCATGTTTGAAGTTCAAAATTGATTTTAGATTTTTGGATCCAAACATGTGAGCACGACGTTCGAGGCACATTTTCCTGTTGAATCGGGATTTTGTGCCTCCAAACGCCAAAATTTTTAACTAATAATAGTCTATAAATTTTTTAACACAATTAGAAAAAGAGTCACACAAAAAATTCGATAAAGCTAATCACGTTAATTAGTCACTCTCGTAAAACTATCAAGTGCACAAACTAATCACTAAAGAATAAACTGTGAAACATATGTTTTAATTTTGATATAACTAAAAACCTAAGGACTAAAATGAAAAATATCAAAACAAATTTTAAAGTCCTTAAAATTTCCTACATCTTGTTAAAGACCACTTCATAGCTAAAACCAAAGACTTACCAAACATTTTTTTAAGTATTTCAAAGCCAAAACAGGGAATTTTCAAGCCCGGTTTCGAAACGGCCCAAGGCGTTTCGAAACACTTTCAGTTCGATGTGCACCTGTTCCGAAACTGGTATCGGAACGAGTCAAGGCGTTTCGAAACGGTATGACTCGTTTCGAAACTGTTCTTCATTTAAACGAACAAGGGCAACGGCTATAAACTGAATTTTGAAAATAAACAGGGCGTTCCGAAACGGGCTTAGGCCGTTTCGAAACACCCCTTTGACAGTGGCAAACCTGTTTCGAAACGGGCTAAGCCGTTTCGAAACACCCCTTTGGCAGTGGCATAACCGTTCCGAAACGGCCCCTAGGCGTTTCGAAACGGGCTCTCGTAGACGCTCCAACGGCTATATTATTTGAAATCCGTTCCGAAACAGGTTACCCCGTTCCGAAACGGTAGGCGTCTGGAAGCTGAAAAGTTGTGAGAAAAACACCCCAACGGCTCTAATTTTCAGCCCATCACCCACAACGGCTAGAAAACTTCAAGAGGCTATAAAAAGACCCCAAGAAGCTCCAGCAATAATTAATTAAGCTACAAGCATACATCCTTTCATCAAATACAAGCATTTGTGTTGAAATCCCATTTTTATCTAGAAACCCCAATTGTATCCTTCATTTATATTTTGTTCAATTGGGTTGAGTGCTTGATATCGGGCTATCATTTGTATTGAGAGATACCTTATTAGCCACCAAATTTCTTTGTTCTTTTGTGTGAGGATTGGGTTAATTTTTGGGTAGAAAAATTAACCGAAATTGTAAAGGTTGCCTCCTTGTCCTGGAAAAAGGGGACGAACAATTTAGTGGAAATTGTTGGAAATCCTTGGTGAGACTAAGGTAGTGGATGTAGAGTTCGGTTGGTGAACTTGAACCACTCTAAATTCCCGTGTCAATATTTTTAAGTTGCAATTTCCGTTACAACATCGTTAAAATTCCAATTCACCCCCCCTCTTGGTTATTATCTTTCGTGTGATCCACTCAACAATTGGCATCAGAGCTTAACTCTTTGAGGATTAACAACCACAAGAGGAGATCCTTGGAAGAAGTGTGATCATCATCAAAATATCAAGAGATGGCATCAACCTCCGCTCCCGGCATGCACGACTCACAATCCACCACAAAGCCTCCTTTCTTCAATGGTGAGAACTACTCATTTTGGAAAAATAAAATGCGTCTATTTATTAAATCAAGTGACTACCTTGTGTGGGATGTCATTGAGGATGGACCATATATTCCATTGAAGCAAGATGTTGATGGCAAGATGGTGCTTAAAAGAAGAACGGAAATGAGTGAAGAGGAGAGGAAAAAGATCCAAGTAAATGATAAAGCTCTTCACATGCTATTTTGTGCTTTCGGTCCGGACATCTACTCAAAGGTCTCATCAATTGAAAGTGCCAAAGAAGTGTGGGACACTCTTGAAACCACCTATGAAGGCACCAACGATGTCAAAGAAACTAAGATTGGAATTCTCAATCTTAGTTATGAAAATTTCAAAATGGAATTTGATGAGACGGTGTCAAAGATGTTTGATCGATTCTCCACAATTGTAAATGGTCTAAAGGGCTATGGAGAAGTTATACCGGAAGACAAACTTGTCCGAAAGCTACTCTATTCACTTCCCGAATCTTGGGATGGGAAGAGAACCGCAATCATCGAAGCTAAGAATTTAAAAACTCTAAAGCTTGATGAACTTGTAGGCTCTCTCCTTACTCACGAGATCATGAAGCAAGGAAGAGAAGATGAAAGAAAGAAAGAAGAAAAAAGAATGGAGAAGCTTGAAGGGGAGAAAAAGAAGAAAATGGGAATAGCCCTCAAAGCTAAAACTTCCCAACTTGATGAAAGTTCATCTAGTGATGAGGATGAACTTGAAGAATTGGCTATGATAGCCAAACGATTCTCACGCCTTATGAGGTCCAACCGAGGAAGAAGAATCCAAAGGAAAATGGACTTTAAAGGCAAGAACAAAGAAGAAGGAAGGGATCCAATCACTTGCTTCGAGTGCGGACAACCCGGCCACATACGTTCGGAGTGCCCTCAACTCAAGAAGAAGGGCTTTGAGAAGAAGAAAAAGCTCAAAGCCAAGCTTGCTACTTGGAGTGATGAGGAGTCATCGGAGGATGACGAACAAGAAGTGGCGAACCTTTGCCTCATGGCACTTGAGGAAGATTCCTCCTTGGTAACCTCTAACTCATCTACTTTAGATTATTCATATGAAGAATTAAATGATGCTTATGATGAGTTACAAGAGGTATATGATGAATTAGTTGAGAAGTATAAGGAGTCGGTTATTAGGAATAGAAAAATTATTCTAGAATTAAAAGAGAAAAATAACTCACTTACTCAAACTAATTCTAAAATTGAGAAAAAGGTATTAGGATTAGAAAATGAACTAAAATTCTTTCAAAAAGAAAATATTGATCTTAATAATCTTTTATCTCAAAATAATTGTGAACACCAAAAGGTGTTAAGTGAGCTAAATGAGCTCAAAAAGTCTTTAAAAATTAATGGTAGTGTTAAACATGACATAGGAGAATTCTCTAGAACACACCAATATAAGAAAAAGACTAACTACTACAAACAAAATAACTATCCTAGACATAGTAAAGTTAAAAGAATTAGAAATGTATGGGTTCCTAAGGAACTTGTTAAATCTAATGATATTATTGCTATGTCACCTTGGATTCCTAAGGGAACCAAAGTTTTAGGAACTAACACACATGGACCCAAAATGATTTGGGTACCAAAAACAAAAGTTTAAATATCTTTGTTTGTAGGGGGAGCATTGCTACAAGGCCAAAGCACAAAGTCAAAACTCATGGTACCTTGATAGTGGATGCTCGAGACACATGACCGGAGACAAGAGTCGACTCATGGATCTAAAGCCAAAAAGTGGAGGAGTAGTAACATTTGGTGACAACTCCAAAGGCCACATTGAAGGTATTGGCTCCATTGGTAATCACTCTACTACTCTCATTGAAAATGTTTTATATGTCAATGGTCTTAAACATAATTTATTGAGCATAAGTCAATTATGTGATAAAGGTTTTAATGTTATATTTGATAAAACCGGTTGTAAAATTGTAGACATTAAAACTAATAATATTATGCTCATAGGTCATCGCATAGGGAATATATACATGGTGCATCTAGATGACATACATACATCTCATGCATGCTTAGTTGCTCAAAACGAAAATGATGCATGGTTGTGGCATAGGAAGCTAGGACATGCTAGCACAAGTGTTTTAGAAAAACTAGTCTCTCTAAACCTAGTTAAAGGTTTACCCAAGATAAAATTTTCGAACGATAAAATTTGTGATGCATGCTCAAAGGGTAAACAACATAGATCTTCCTTTAAATCCATTAATGACATTTCTACTAGTAGATGTTTACAACTAATCCATATGGATTTATTTGGGCCAATTAGGACTATGAGCTTGGGTGGCAAATCATATGCTTTTGTATTAGTTGATGATTTTTCTAGATTCACTTGGGTTCTCTTTTTAAGTACTAAGGATGAGGCTTTGGAAAAATTCATCACATTTTCAAAATTAATTCAAAATGATCTTGAACTTAAAATTTCGCATATTAGAAGTGATCATGGAACCGAATTTCAAAATCTAGGATTTGAATATTTTTTAAATGAAAATGGTATTAGCCATAATTTTTCAGCCCCTCGAACTCCTCAACAAAATGGGGTAGTTGAGAGGAAAAATAGAACTTTACAAGAAATGGCTAGAACTATGCTTTGCGAAAATAATTTACCAAAATATTTTTGGGCGGAAGCAACAAACACGGCTTGTTATATTATAAATCGTGTAACCATTAGGCCGATTTTAAAGAAAACACCTTATGAGATTTTAAAATCTAAAAAGCCTAATATTAGCTACTTCCACCCTTTTGGATGTAAATGTTTTGTTTTAAATAATGGAAAAGATAATTTAGGTAAATTTGATGCAAAAAGTGATGAAGCTATTTTTATAGGTTACTCTTTAACCTCTAAAGCCTATCGAGTATTTAACAAAAGAACTTTAGTTGTAGAAGAATCTATTCATGTTGTATTCGATGATAATCCCCTTCCTAGGAAGGATTCTTGTGATGATGATAATGTAGGAATCACAAATACCTTTGATGGAGGTCAAACTTCAAAGAAGGATGAGATTCAACCAAAAGAAGAAGACACACAAGATCCACCTCTTGAAGCCTTGAGGGACTTGGCTATTGAGGAAAAGGAAGTTAGCTATCCAAGGGAGTTGAACTATGTCAAAGATGGTGAAATCTTGGGTGATCCATCCAAGGGGGTAACCACTCGTTCTTCTCTTAGATTAATGAATCATATTGCATTTATCTCATGCATAGAGCCTAAAAATATCAAAGAAGCATTGAAAGATGATTTTTGGATTATGGCTATGCAAGAAGAGTTAAATCAATTTGAGAGAAGTAATGTTTGGACATTAGTTGATAGGCCTAGTAATCAATCTACAATAGGAACTAAATGGGTATTTAGGAACAAACTAGATGAGAGTGGTAACATTGTGAGAAATAAAGCTAGACTTGTAGCACAAGGTTACACTCAAGAGGAGGGAATAGATTTTGATGAAACCTATGCACCCGTAGCTAGAATGGAAGCCATTAGGATGTTGCTTGCATATGCATGTTATCATAATTTCAAGCTTTTTCAAATGGACGTTAAAAGCGCATTTTTAAATGGTTTTATAAATGAAGAAGTGTATGTAGAACAACCACCGGGTTTTGAAGACTCAAAATTTCCAAATCATGTTTTCAAACTTACAAAAGCACTTTATGGTTTAAAACAAGCTCCTAGAGCTTGGTATGAAAGGCTTTCAAATTTTTTGATTGAAAAAGGATTTGAAAAAGGTAAGGTGGACACTACACTCTTTATAAAAATGTATAAAAATGACATTTTAGTAGTTCAAATTTATGTTGATGATATTATATTTGGATCTACTAATGAATGTCATTGCCAAGAATTTGCTAAGTTAATGCAAGGTGAATTTGAGATGAGCATGATGGGGGAGCTCTCATTCTTTTTGGGACTCCAAATCAAACAAATGAAGGATGGCACCTTCATAAATCAAGCAAAATACATAAAGGATATGCTCAACAAATTTGGCTTAGAGAACACAAAGCCTCAAGCCACTCCTATGAGCTCATCTACAAAGCTTGACAAAGATGAAGGAGGTAAGTGTGTTGACTCTAAGCTTTATCGCTCTATGATTGGATCTTTGCTTTACCTTACCGCAAGTAGACCGGATATACTGTTTAGTGTTTGCTTGTGTGCTAGGTTTCAAGCTAATCCTAAAGAGTCTCACCTTATAGCCGTTAAGAGAATCTTTAGATACCTTAGAGACACTCCTTGTTTAGGCCTTTGGTATCCTAGAGTCTCAACCTTCAACCTTCATGCTTACTCGGATGCGGATTATGGGGGTTGCAAAATCGATAGGAAAAGTACATCGGGAACTTGTCAATTCTTAGGTAGTATGCTCATATCTTGGTTCTCTAAGAAACAAAATAGTGTAGCTTTATCTACCACCGAAGCCGAGTACATATCCTTAGGAAGTTGTTGTGCTCAAGTTCTTTGGATGAAGCAACAACTCTTAGATTATGGTGTAAAAATAGAAACCATACCCCTTAAATGTGATAATACAAGTGCAATATGTTTAACGAAAAATCCCATCCAACACTCTAGAACCAAACATATAGAAATAAGGCATCATTTCATTAGAGATCATGTCCTTAAGAAAGATGTGGCTATAGAGTATGTTGACACCTTAAATCAATTAGCGGACATCTTCACAAAACCATTAGATAAAGAGCGTTTTTGGTCCCTTAGGAGAGAATTGGGCCTGACTAGCCTATCTTGACCTTTAGGACCTCTTTTCAAACTTAAATATGCTTGATTTTGTGAAATATCATGTTTATATGTTTAGACTCCCAATTTCTTCCATGCATATAGTTAGGGGGAGTATGTTTATGCCTAAATATGTTTTGCCTGCTCATTCATATCATATATGCATGTTTGGCCTCTTAGAAAATCATTTTTTCTACATTTTAGAGCCTCATCTGCACTTCCAGGCCCAGGTGTATCGAAACGGGTTAACCCGTTCCGATACGGGTGCCTTAAATTTTGTCCTGAGAGAAGGGCGTTTCGAAACGGACCCAGGCGTTTCGAAACGTTTTCGGTTCGATGTAAGGGTGTATCGGAACGCGTTCCGATACGGGTCAAACGTGTTTCGAAACGGTCATCCCCGTTTCGAAACGATATGTCAAAGGTTTTAAGAAGGGTCAAACCCTAGCCGCCCCGTTCCGAAACGGTCATGACCGTTCCGAAACGGACTCGCGGACAGCCCTATTTAGGGCTTCTAAAAGTTCAAAATTCTAATTTTTATCAAACTCTTAAAACCCTAAAAACCCTAACCGACCCCCTTCTATAAATACCCTCTCAAACCCTTTGTTTTTCACAAAATTGTGAGGGGTTTTGCTCTAAAACATATATCTAAGCAAGCTTCATCAATCTTGTGCAAAGATTTCACTCAAATCATCCAAAATCCCAAACTAAGGTAATTTTTCTTATCTTTCTTCTTTTTCAAATTATGTTCGAATCATAGGATAGAAAAATTTATTTTTGTATACATTATATGTTTTTAGTTGTGGGTTATTCGAATCTTGTAAAAAATTTTCAAAATCTCAAAATTTTTGATTCGAATATAAAATTTTTTAACCGTTTTTTTTTAATTTTGTTTTTCAAAAACCTAAGTGGGATTTCCTATTGGATTGATTTTAATTATCAATGCATACACTCAATTTTAAAACTCTTGCTTAATATTCTTAGATGGCGGATCAATCGAACAAAAAGCGCAAAGCCGTTCAATCCGGTGAATCGAGCATTTGTCCAAATATCACTCAGCTCTTTCAAAAATCTCTTAGAACTCCAGACCAGCGTGCTCGTTTTGCTTATGTCAAGGACTTTGCAGTTCGTAAGGAAAGAGTTATTGATGTCGAATTCCTTAATTCCGAGCGATTCCTCTTTCGGTATCTTGGTCGTTTGGATGAGTGGGATCTTCTTTTCTTCTTGAGCATCGAAGATATTTGCTACAAAAACATGGTACTCCTTTTCTACTCTAATGCTCGTTTTCTTTACGATGAAACCAAAACCGAGATAGTAGGAATTGAGTCATCTTTATTGGGAAAGAAGTTTGTTATCAATATTGCTCTTTTGGAGTCTGCCCTTAAACTCAAAAATGAGGGTCTTGAAGATGAACGCCATTTTGGCACTTTTACCGGGAAAGCTCTAAATTTAGATGTGCATGATCGTGTGCTTCATCTCATTGTTTCTTGGTTTATTCGACCATCCGGGGGTAAATACTCCCACATCCGAGAAAAAGATCACTTTTGGCTAGAGTGTTTCCGTAGGGGTGAGCGCCCAAATGTCCCTAAAATTATTTTTGCCGAGATTGTCAATAACATTAAGCTTATTGACACGAATGAGTTAATTTCGTTCACCTATGGGATTGTTTTGAGTTTCCTCTTCCATCATCTCAATATTGACTGTACCTATGACTTCCCGGAACCTCGCAAGACCAAGATTGGAGAGTCCTCTCTTCGCAAGTCAGGATTCACTTATGTGAATGGTATTTGGGAAAGGGTTGATAGGGAAGCGGTTCCTCCTCCTGTTGCTCCTCCGCCTCAAGATCAAGTGGGAAACACTGATGCTCTCACTACTCTACTTACCCAGCGATTCAATGCCTTAGATTCTAGACTTGATACTATGGACACTCGCATTGCTTCAAATTTTGAATCTATGGGCAATCGGTTGAAGAACGTTGAAGATGGTCTTCATACTCTCTCAACTTCGCATGCCAACCTTGATCTTTCCTTCTCTACACTTTATGGGCAATGGACGAAGTTTCATCGTTCGCAAGCCAAGGATGATGATGATGATTCGGATGACGAGGCTTAGGAAGTTTTATCATATTAGTTATGCATTTAGGATTAAGTTTGCATCTTTATATTTTAGAACCTATGCTTATGATCTTTTATTTTGGGATTTAATTATGAACTTATTGTTTATGCTTTGAATATTTTGATTATGATTGCTTATTATTGCTTATTGGTACTAATCTTCTTTATGAGCTTGTTTCTTTTTGATCTAACAAAAAGGGGGAGAAGATATTTAAGAGAATTGCCATGCCATTATGCCATGCCACTACAAAATTTTTTTTAACTTTAAAATTTTCAAACTTTTAAATTTGTCTTAAGGTTTTGATCCTTAATTTCAAAAGTCACAAGTTTTAAATTTCAAAACCTATCTTAAATTAAGGGGGAGTTAGAATATCTTCAAAACTTTCAAAATTCTTAAAAAATTCTAACTTTGGTTTTGTTATATCAAAAAGGGGGAGATTGTGAAACATATGTTTTAATTTTGATATAACTAAAAACCTAAGGACTAAAATGAAAAATATCAAAACAAATTTTAAAGTCCTTAAAATTTCCTACATCTTGTTAAAGACCACTTCATAGCTAAAACCAAAGACTTACCAAACATTTTTTTAAGTATTTCAAAGCCAAAACAGGGAATTTTCAAGCCCGGTTTCGAAACGGCCCAAGGCGTTTCGAAACACTTTCAGTTCGATGTGCACCTGTTCCGAAACTGGTATCGGAACGAGTCAAGGCGTTTCGAAACGGTATGACTCGTTTCGAAACTGTTCTTCATTTAAACGAACAAGGGCAACGGCTATAAACTGAATTTTGAAAATAAACAGGGCGTTCCGAAACGGGCTTAGGCCGTTTCGAAACACCCCTTTGACAGTGGCAAACCTGTTTCGAAACGGGCTAAGCCGTTTCGAAACACCCCTTTGGCAGTGGCATAACCGTTCCGAAACGGCCCCTAGGCGTTTCGAAACGGGCTCTCGTAGACGCTCCAACGGCTATATTATTTGAAATCCGTTCCGAAACAGGTTACCCCGTTCCGAAACGGTAGGCGTCTGGAAGCTGAAAAGTTGTGAGAAAAACACCCCAACGGCTCTAATTTTCAGCCCATCACCCACAACGGCTAGAAAACTTCAAGAGGCTATAAAAAGACCCCAAGAAGCTCCAGCAATAATTAATTAAGCTACAAGCATACATCCTTTCATCAAATACAAGCATTTGTGTTGAAATCCCATTTTTATCTAGAAACCCCAATTGTATCCTTCATTTATATTTTGTTCAATTGGGTTGAGTGCTTGATATCGGGCTATCATTTGTATTGAGAGATACCTTATTAGCCACCAAATTTCTTTGTTCTTTTGTGTGAGGATTGGGTTAATTTTTGGGTAGAAAAATTAACCGAAATTGTAAAGGTTGCCTCCTTGTCCTGGAAAAAGGGGACGAACAATTTAGTGGAAATTGTTGGAAATCCTTGGTGAGACTAAGGTAGTGGATGTAGAGTTCGGTTGGTGAACTTGAACCACTCTAAATTCCCGTGTCAATATTTTTAAGTTGCAATTTCCGTTACAACATCGTTAAAATTCCAATTCACCCCCCCTCTTGGTTATTATCTTTCGTGTGATCCACTCAACATAAACTATTAGGCTATTATCATATGAAGACAATGTTAAAAACTCAACCGAAGACAAATTACGGTTATTAAGTTAGTAATATTTTCGAATCGAGTGCCTCATTGTATTTCTTTTAATATGCTTGTGTGATTACAAGATAATATATGTTCATTTTTTTAGCCCTTTAATAACGCACACACCGTGCACACATAGTGTTCGAACTTAAATCACCTGAATGAAATACACCATCTTTTACCACTGGAACCACTCCACGAGTTCTGCCATTGTATTTTTTAAGGGTATAAATACAATCAGATTGTTGATTAGAAATACAAATACATGATATACTATAATTAGAAATAGTCAATACAAGACATTAACTATTATAAATAGAATTAACCAAGAACTTATTTAGTGGTCTAGACTCTCGGTTGTAATTGGTGTGTGAGGTTATCCAAATTTGAAATAGGAATAAAATATTAACGTGTAATTGAATTAGAATGCTAAAAAATATAATTGATCTATATAAAATATTAATTAGTCGGATGAAACATTAGATTTTTTTAACAAGATTAGACGTTCGAGTCTTGACGTTGTGAATGAAATAATTGGGTTGAAAAAATCGTCTCAATAATAAGCTTTTATATATTCGATCCAAATTAATTAATTAAGTTAAATATAAATAACTATATAAAAAATATAAAAGAGAAAAGTAGAATGAGTGATGGACCAAGTAAAGACAATGGACAGGCAGACAGACATACTGGCAAAATAACAAAATCTGAGAATTTGCAGTTTGCAGGTTGGCAGTTAAGCACATGATTGAACTTTAAAATTTAAATTTTCAATTTATTTTTTTTTCAAAAAAAAAACCAAACCCATCAATCAAAATATTTAAAATTCCGAGATTGAAATTCAATCATTGTCTTAATAAAAAACGGATAATATTCTTTCTAATAGACATATATTCAAAACGTTATATTTATATAGTGTATGCACATTGTTAAAAAAAAAATCCGAGGTGGTGCGTTCAACATGGCATCTCTCACAGGATTTGTCCCCTTTTTTAGTTTGAACCAAGGTATCTACCGCCATAACAATGATTAATCTCCTCACTGCGAGTGCTCTTAGTAAGAAGTAATGTAACACCCCCTACCCGGCCTGGTAGAGAACCGGGTCGGAGAGCGCTACCGGAAACGATGCGGAGATCGGAGACATAATTTCAAAGTTCAAAAATCATTTCGTAATATTTTATTAATCTCTTTTAAGACTTAACACTTAACTTATTAACCACTTACTCAAATTGGGGTCAATTTTAAACTTTTTCAAACTTAGGGACTAAATTGTAATTTTCACAAATTAAAGGTCTTTATCTAAAATTCGTGAAAATATACTGAAATTAAACTAACTAGTTATTAGCCTGTAAAACCTCATTACTATCGGAGGTTATTTATCTACCTGATTAGACGATGCAATATTTAGTGACTATTTTGTAAAATATTCAAATCTATTTCTTTTTATTATCTTACTAAAATTCTTTACATATTTAAATGAGCCTATCAACTTACAAAAATCTTAGAGTCCTTTCTAATCATTTTTATTAGAAAATTATTCGTATCTATCATTATTATTGTTCTAACATTTATTTAATAGGACTTTTCTAGATTACTAAAATAAAACCACATTATTAAATTACAAAACACAATTTATACAAAAGTTGGATCATATGCCACTTTACTAGGAGTTCATGAAAGATATCATACATATAAGGTAGAGATGTGACTTGCAACTGCACCACACGATCAAAGGTTGGAAATCTATCAGGGTCCTGAAAATGCATGAGACACGTATGTTAGGCTTACATAGCCTAGTGAGGTAGTCATGATAGTAAATTGACAATAATATGAATGCCATGATTAAATATAAATTTAATCTAACTTATTTGCATGCTTCAATAACAGTATAAGCATAACATGATCAGATATCCATATCACTAACATAACATAATATAATCATATATCTTATCATAAACATGTCATGGTATAACATATCGAACACATATTATATTGGTACCATTGGATACGCGGATTCCCTGTACACCTTATCATGAATCATAAATGAGCCGTAGCCCTGAGCCGTAGCTCCATGTATCCCTTACACTTCCATCCTTTTATCTCCCACATATAGGCCGTAGCCCTGGACCGTAGTCCTCCCTTACATGGTGAGCTCGAATAACCCTATGGCATGCCAATTGTATCCAACGTCCATAAATATACACAAATTCATTTTTTTCATGATTTTCATATCATATCAAATCAAATAGCAAGATGAGCCGTAGCTCCATATCAAATAGTATTTCATATTATTTTCATATACATGTAGCATATTATAATCATTTTTAAGCATATCAAAATAATGCAGGGTACTTACCAGATGCAAATAAATTCATAATTAATGCAATAGGAAGGCACCGAGCCTACCCCTGACACGACTATACCCACATATCAGAACATAAAAATATCGGAATGACACCGTGTCACCCGAGACAAATGCATCTACACTCACCTTGACAGACCGGTGCTTTATTTTTATTTATTGGGCTTGAAAGTTGATCTGAATCGACCTCGTGTACTACGATAAAAATTAATTAAAATAATAAGACAGTATCGAATATATATATAAAATATTAATCAAACTCGATACCGAAACTTAATCTAACTAGAGATTTGAGCTTACCCCGTCGTCGGCAGAAATTCGATATTACTATATCGAAAATATCAGACTACCAAACAAACATTGGATCGTAACCTACTGATTTGTTTTCTTCAATTGCCGTGAATTCAAACAATCCCCCCCTCCCCTTTTATAGCAAATTATCGTCCACTATTCCCCCCCACTATCTATATATATATTTTTTTTAATTATTATAGTGGCCAAATTGCCTAATTTATTAATACCCACTATTTATTTTTTTATCCATTCTTTTCATAATGGCCAAATTGCCTAAATTAAATACTACCCATTTACTAAGTGATAAGCCTTACACGGCAATCCACTTGATTTGCTAACTTTTTTATAATAATAATAATAATAATAATAATAATAATAATAATAATAATAAACTAACTATTTAATCTATTTTGGTACCAAATCGAACCAACCCTTAATCGAGATAAAAATATTTGTTTGCTAGAACTTGACCTTGATTTATAAATTATCTCGAATAATCTAAATAAGATCGAATAAATTATTTAATAGTAAAAATATTCGGTCACCGGAACTTAATTCCGACTAGACCGGTTTTTGGGATGTGACAACTCACCCTCCCTTAAAAAAATTCGTCCTCGAATTTTTACCTGAATCAAACAGATGAGGATATTGCTTTTTCATCGTATCCTCAGGTTCCCATGTTGCCTCTTCCCTCCTGTGATTTCTCCACAAAACTTTAACCAATGCAACATTTTTGTTTCTGAGTCTTTTGATTTCTCTATCCAGAATCTGAATTGGTTCCTCTTCGTAAGATAAGTTAGGATTCAGCTCCAATTCTTCCGGCTCTAAGATATGAGATGGATCGGATCTGTACTTTCTGAGCATTGACACGTGGAAGACATTGTGGATTTTATCAAACTCGCTAGGAAGTGCAAGTCGATAAGCCACTGGGCCAATTCTTTCAGTAATTTCAAAAGGTCCAATGAAACGAGGACTGAGTTTTTCCCTCTTTCCAAACCGAAATACTTTCTTCCATGGAGAGACTTTAAGAAAGACTTTGTCTCCCACATTATGTTGAATGTCTCTTCGTTTCAGATCAGCATAGGCTTTCTGTCTATCAAAAGCTTGTTTCAATCGAGAGTGAATAATTTGAACTTTCTCTTCTGTTTCTCTGAGCAATTGTGGTCCCAACACCTTGTTTTCACCAAGTTCGGACCAGCATAGAGGAGTTCTGCATTTTCTTCCATACAATGCTTCGAAAGGAGCCATCTGAATAGATGACTGATAGCTATTGTTATAGGAAAATTCCACTAAGGGTAGGGATTTCTCCCAACTTTTCCCAAAGTCAATAATGCAGGCTCGGAGCATATCTTCCAGAATCTACAAGGAAGATCGTAATTGATATAGGATACCTAGCTTATGTTTAAAGAAAGAAACTAACGAGGTTACCTGAATAACCCTTTCAGATTGGCCATCGGTTTGGGGATGGAATGCAGTACTGAGATGTACTCTAGTTCCCAATGCCTCCTGCAAGGTTCTCCAAAATCGAGATGCAAACCGTGGGTCTCGATCAGAAATTATTGATGTTGGAACTCCGTGCAAGCGTATAACTTCGCTGATATACAATTCTGCTAGCTTGGATAAGCTGAAGTCCATTCTCACAGGAAGAAAGTGAGCTGACTTGGTAAATCGATCTACGATGACCCAGATTGCGTTGTTTTTCTTTGGAGTCGGGGGTAATCCGCTTACAAAGTCCATAGTGATACGTTCCCACTTCCACTGTGGCAGCTCAATGGGTTGAAGAAGTCCCGTCGGTACTTTATGTTCGGCTTTAACCCGTTGACAAGTCAAACACCTTGCTACGAAATCTGTGATTTTACTTTTCATACCGGACCACCAGTAGATCTCTTTTAGATCCTTGTACATCTTAACAGCTCCGGGGTGAATAGAAAAAGGGCTAGTATGTGCTTCACGCAGGATCTGGTTCCGAAGATCATCATTGTTTGGAACACATATACGATTACGAAAGCATAACAAGCCGTCAGAATTTATGGCAAAATCAGGGTTCGGTTCATCCTTGATTCGGGCTAGAATAGGTTGCAACTCCTCATCATCTTCTTGAAGTGCTTTAATCAGGGACACAATGGTCGATTGTACCCTGAGCTCGGCTAATAACTTGCCACGCTTCATGAGCCGAAAGTGAGCGTTTAAACATCTAGGAGAAGAAGTGGGCTTCCGGCTAAGAGCGTCCGCCACCACATTTGCTTTACCGGGATGGTAATCAATTACCAAATCATAATCTTTCAAAAGCTCCATCCAACGACGCTGACGAAGGTTTAATTCTTTTTGGGTCAAAAGGTATTTCAGGCTTTTGTGGTCAGTAAAAAGATAACACTTTTCACCATAGAGGTAATGTCGCCAGATCTTTAGTGCGAACACAACCGCAGCTAGCTCAAGGTCATGAGTTGGATAATTAAGCTCATGCGGTTTGAGTTGACGTGAGGCATAGGCTATAACTTTACCTTCTTGCATCAAGACACAGCCCAGTCCTTGATGGGATGCATCGCTGTATACTGTGAAATCTTTTCCTGGTTCCGGTTGTACTAGGACAGGAGCGTGGGTGAGGATTTGTTTAAGCTGGTCAAAACTCCGTTGTTGGTCCACTGTCCACATGAAAGGAATGTCTTTGCGGAGAAGCTTCGTTAGGGGTGAAGCAATCAAGGAGAACCCCTTAACGAACCTACGATAGTATCCTGCAAGACCCAGGAAACTACGAATTTCTCCCACGTTTTTCGGGGGTATCCATTCGAGAATGGCTTGAATCTTCTTTGGGTCCACTTGAATTCCCGCGGAAGATATCACATGACCGAGAAAAGATACTTCGGTCAGCCAAAACTCGCATTTATTAAATTTGGCATAGAGCTGTTTTTCACGGAGGGTTTGGAGTACAATCCGAAGATGTTCTTCGTGAGTAACAGAATCTTTCGAATAGATCAAAATGTCGTCTATGAAGACAACGACAAATTTATCAAGATAAGGTCGAAATATTCGGTTCATCAAATCCATAAAGGCTGCAGGAGCATTGGTGAGCCCAAAAGGCATCACCAAGAATTCGTAATGACCATATCTGGTTCGAAAGGCTGTTTTTGAAACATCTGGTTCTTTCACGAGCATTTGATAGTAACCAGATCGGAGGTCTATCTTAGAAAAGACAGAAGCACCCTTTAGTTGATCAAATAGGTCGTCTATTCTAGGAAGCGGGTACTTATTTTTTATTGTTACTTTATTCAGTTGTCGATAGTCGATGCATAAGCGCATCGATCCATCCTTCTTCTTCACAAATAAAACCGGTGCTCCCCAGGGTGAGGAACTCGGTCGAATAAACCCCTTACTTTCAAGGTCTTGGATTTGGGCCTTCAATTCCTTTAACTCCATTGGAGCCATCCTGTATGGAGCGATAGAAATTGGAGTAGTTCCAGGTTGAACTTCTATCCCAAACTCAACTTCACGTACAGGAGGGAGTCCCGGAAGTTCTTCAGGGAATACGTCAGGAAAATCTCTTATTATGGGTATATCTTCAGGCTTTAATTCCTTCTTAGATTCTAAGGCACACATAAGACTACTCTGACATTTAGATTTCATTAAGGTGATGCTTTCTCTACCTAGTCCACGGAGATATAATTTCTTTTTAGAACAATCTACCCATGCTTGATGTTCAGCTAACCAATCTAGGCCAAGGATAAGGTCGAACTCATTAAAGGGTAAGACCATCAAATTGGCCAGAAAAGGAATTCCTTGGATTTTTAGGGGACAAGATCTACAGATCTTTTGGATTGTTACACTATCTCCTAATGGGTTTGACACAAGTATTTCGGAAGCAACATGATCACATTTTAAGGCGTATTTTTCAATCAAAGGTTTACTAATAAAGGAATGCGTGGAGCCTGGATCTATCAAAGCATAAACAAATTCAGAACCTAACTCCACCATACCTGCAACAACATCAGGGTCGTCTTCTTGTTCGCGGCCTCGAACGTGGTACATCTGGGCTGATGTCTTTGGATTTCGGCTTCCTGAAGGAGCATTATTGTTGTGGGGCCTTCCGGAAGAACCAGACGGTGCTTGATTTATTCCCCTTCCTTTTACTGGAACGTTCTGGGAGGCTATAGAGGTAGGGGCTTGTGGATTTTGGGGGCATTGTCGGATGAAATGACCAGATTCTCCGCACAGGTAACAAGAACCTGACTGTTTACGGCACTGTCCCAAATGTCTCTTTTGACAAAAATTACACAGAGGGATCTGAGAACTTTTGGCAGAGCCTCCTGTACTGTTTATTGAGGTTGTACGCGTAACAGTGGTCCCACCAGATGGAAATTGCGATACATAATTAGAGCTAGGTAGCTGTCGATTGGCAGATGACCTTTGGTCCCACTGTCTTCCTCTTTTTTGAGATAGAGGAGGTTTGGAATCTTCTCGAAATCTTTTATCAGGTCGAGCTTGGTTTCCCTTCCTTCTTTCCGAGGCTCTTTGAGAAGCTTCGGTTGCAATGGCTCGATTCACCAGAATTTGAAAATCCTCGATTTCCAGAGCAACAAAAAGAGGACGTAATTCATCGCAGAGGCCATCTATGAACATTCTACACTTTTCTTTTTCAGTGTGGATGATATCAGTACCATATCTAGCGTATTTGCAGAAATCATGAATGTACTGTTCTACTGGCCTTCCTCCTTGCTTCAAATGGAGGAACTTTTTACGTCTTTCAGCGAGGTAATGCTCACTAATATACTTTTTACGAAATTCCTGGAGGAAAAATTCCCAGGTTACTTTATGTTCGGGTACAGTGAGAGTTACAGTGTGCCACCAGCTTTGTGCTTCATCTGCAATCAGGGCTAAGGCACACTCCAACTTATGCTCCTCGGGGCACTTTAGTTGATTGTTGATTACTTTCAAAGTATTTTCTAGCTAATATTCTGCGATTTCAGGATTATCCAGATCTTGGCCAGTAAATGTATAAACTTGATAACGTTTTAGCTTATCTATTGGAGCTCGAGAGATCTGCTGAGCAGCTTCAGCAGATGAGGAAGGTGCTTCTTGTCGAAGAGACACCACTACTTGTTTTATCATGTCGGCCATAGACATCAAATAGTCTTGTTGAGCCGATAACATAGGTGGAAGATGAGGTGGATCATTCTGAGCCACTTGTTCGGTACTTGGCTCTAGCCTCACATTTTCCCCTCGAGTGGAAGAGGAATCATGATCGGGCTCATTTGTTTCTTTCCTAATAGTAGGAGCAGTCATTTTGGGTCTAGACACACATAAGAATTAAATCGTGTAAGTTGCAAGTCACAAAATACATATTTAATCAACTCCTAAGTGGCATATGAGACATAGACTCGTTAACGAATACCTGGTTAGTCCTAGAATCGACTAAACTCTAGCTCTGATACCACAAATGTAACACCCCCTACCCGGCCTGGTAGAGAACCGGGTCGGAGAGCGCTACCGGAAACGATGCGGAGATCGGAGACATAATTTCAAAGTTCAAAAATCATTTCGTAATATTTTATTAATCTCTTTTAAGACTTAACACTTAACTTATTAACCACTTACTCAAATTGGGGTCAATTTTAAACTTTTTCAAACTTAGGGACTAAATTGTAATTTTCACAAATTAAAGGTCTTTATCTAAAATTCGTGAAAATATACTGAAATTAAACTAACTAGTTATTAGCCTGTAAAACCTCATTACTATCGGAGGTTATTTATCTACCTGATTAGACGATGCAATATTTAGTGACTATTTTGTAAAATATTCAAATCTATTTCTTTTTATTATCTTACTAAAATTCTTTACATATTTAAATGAGCCTATCAACTTAAAAAAATCTTAGAGTCCTTTCTAATCATTTTTATTAGAAAATTATTCGTATCTATCATTATTATTGTTCTAACATTTATTTAATAGGACTTTTCTAGATTACTAAAATAAAACCACATTATTAAATTACAAAACACAATTTATACAAAAGTTGGATCATATGCCACTTTACTAGGAGTTCATGAAAGATATCATACATATAAGGTAGAGATGTGACTTGCAACTGCACCACACGATCAAAGGTTGGAAATCTATCAGGGTCCTGAAAATGCATGAGACACGTATGTTAGGCTTACATAGCCTAGTGAGGTAGTCATGATAGTAAATTGACAATAATATGAATGCCATGATTAAATATAAATTTAATCTAACTTATTTGCATGCTTCAATAACAGTATAAGCATAACATGATCAGATATCCATATCACTAACATAACATAATATAATCATATATCTTATCATAAACATGTCATGGTATAACATATCGAACACATATTATATTGGTACCATTGGATACGCGGATTCCCTGTACACCTTATCATGAATCATAAATGAGCCGTAGCCCTGAGCCGTAGCTCCATGTATCCCTTACACTTCCATCCTTTTATCTCCCACATATAGGCCGTAGCCCTGGACCGTAGTCCTCCCTTACATGGTGAGCTCGAATAACCCTATGGCATGCCAATTGTATCCAACGTCCATAAATATACACAAATTCATTTATTTCATGATTTTCATATCATATCAAATCAAATAGCAAGATGAGCCGTAGCTCCATATCAGATAGTATTTCATATTATTTTCATATACATGTAGCATATTATAATCATTTTTAAGCATATCAAAATAATGCAGGGTACTTACCAGATGCAAATAAATTCATAATTAATGCAATAGGAAGGCACCGAGCCTACCCCTGACACGACTATACCCACATATCAGAACATAAAAATATCGGAATGACACCGTGTCACCCGAGACAAATGCATCTACACTCACCTTGACAGACCGGTGCTTTATTTTTATTTATTGGGCTTGAAAGTTGATCTGAATCGACCTCGTGTACTACGATAAAAATTAATTAAAATAATAAGACAGTATCGAATATATATATAAAATATTAATCAAACTCGATACCGAAACTTAATCTAACTAGAGATTTGAGCTTACCCCGTCGTCGGCAGAAATTCGATATTACTATATCGAAAATATCAGACTACCAAACAAACATTGGATCGTAACCTACTGATTTGTTTTCTTCAATTGCCGTGAATTCAAACAATCCCCCCTCCCCTTTTATAGCAAATTATCGTCCACTATTCCCCCCCACTATCTATATATATATATTTTTTAATTATTATAGTGGCCAAATTGCCTAATTTATTAATACCCACTATTTATTTTTTTATCCATTCTTTTCATAATGGCCAAATTGCCTAAATTAAATACTACCCATTTACTAAGTGATAAGCCTTACACGGCAATCCACTTGATTTGCTAACTTTTTTATAATAATAATAATAATAATAATAATAATAATAATAATAATAATAATAATAAACTAACTATTTAATCTATTTTGGTACCAAATCGAACCAACCCTTAATCGAGATAAAAATATTTGTTTGCTAGAACTTGACCTTGATTTATAAATTATCTCGAATAATCTAAATAAGATCGAATAAATTATTTAATAGTAAAAATATTCGGTCACCGGAACTTAATTCCGACTAGACCGGTTTTTGGGATGTGACAAGTAAACTGCTGGCCATGAAACGTGTTTTATGCCCTTTAATCATTATTACTTAACCTAATCACTTCCTTAATCAGTCCCTCTATTTTAATTCTGAACCATTCAAAATTTGAAAAATCGGATGCCAATAGGGATGTAAAAACAGGTAATCGGACAGGTTTCAGGTCGGGTTCTGTCAGGTCGGGTAAAATCGGATACAGGTCATTTCAGGTAAAAAAAAAATTTTGACTCGACTCGGGTCGGGTGCGGGTCCATTGCAGTCGGGTAATTTGCAGGTCGGGTCCATTTCAGGTCGGGTCAATTTTCAGGTCGGGTCCATTTCAGGTCAAACTCGTTGCAGATCGGGTAAAAACAGGTCGGGTAAAATCAGTTAATTGGCAGGTAAATTGCAGGTCGGGTAAATTTCAGGTCGGGTTCATTTCAGTTCGGGTTCATTTCAGGTCGGTTTCATTTCAGGTCGGGTTCATTTCAGGTCGGGTAATTTCAGGTTGTCGGGTTCATTTCAGTTCGAGTTAATTCAGGTTCACCAGAAATGAACAATTTTGAATAAAAACAAAGTTTTATGGACTATAGTGAAAAAAAATAATAAATAAGAGCTAATTTGGACTAAAATAAAGTTTTATGGACTATAATAAACTCAATTTTGAATAAAAACAAAGTTTTATGGACTATAGTGAAAAAAATAATAAATAAGAGTTAATTTGAAGTAAAAATAAAGTTTTAAAAACTCAATTGAATTGAATTAAAACTTAAAGGACTTGAATAAAAAACTTATATAATATAAAGGGCTTTATTTATAAATTACCCCAAATTGAAATTCAATTTGGGAATTGGGCGGTTTCAAAATAAATTTTCCCGCCCATATATATTATAATTTAATATTATTTATTAATTATTATAATATAATATAACTTATTAATTATTATAATAACTTTATAAGTATAGATATATGTGATTATGTGTATATATATGTATTTTTATGTATTCACATGTATATACATTACAATATATAATTATATATTATACAAACATGTATGTATTTATGTATATGTAATGTATTATACATAAATACATGTATATGTATATACATAATACATACTATGATACTAACAACATACATGTATATATATTACAAACATATGTATATATTAAATTATTAATACATTATACATATAACATGTCATACATAATAATTAATACATATTATACAAATATATGTATGTTAATATATAAAATATAATGTACATATATATATGTATATATGTGTGTATATATGTATATAAATACATAAATATACATATAAAATATATGTATATATATAAATATATATATTTATAAAATTATAAAATATATGTATTTATATATGTATTTAAATACATAAATTGAATTGAACTCAATTGAATTGAACTAAAACTTAAAGGACTTAAAAGAAAAACATTTAAAATTTAAAGGGCCACAAAATATTTAGCCCATCTAAAATTTAAAGGGCTACAAAATATTTAGCCCATCTAAAATTTTTAGCCCAAAGCCCAACAATTAATAATTATTA